>CM037090.1:46452286-47872528 GCA_020916435.1 Oxytropis ochrocephala | reverse complement strand
TTGTTTTTTGTGATAGATGATGAGCTTAGGCCCTAAAAGAAATTATTTTAGACTTGAAAATTGATCACATAGATAGGATCACTCTTGTAATAAATATGTTACGGAAATCAGAAGCAGTTTAAACTTACCGGTAAATGTCGAAATTATTAAATCAATATTATATCTTGGGCTTCAAATTCGAGACCTGCTGGGCCATACAAGTGTGAGTTTGTAGTAAGAATTGCCATTCCGTCTCCAAACCAAAAAAATGTGTAATAGGACCTAAATTTACACGAGGTTTGCTTAGTTGATCTAAATTGTTAAGTTTTTAACTAAATATACATGCAGATGATCACAATAGGAAGGAAGTGATCCCAACTAGGTCGACACCACAAAACCTATCAATCATCGTGATTTTAGATCATCTCCTTTCATTCTCCTTACATCTCTCTTTCATTCTCTCTCTCTCTCTCTCATTATTAAAAATTATAATAAATGATGAGAGAGAGTGAAACTAAGAGAGATAGAGAAGATAGAGGGAGATGTAGTAAGAAGTGGAAGGAGAAGATCCAAGATAATTAATCATATGCTTTATTGATAAAATAAGAAAAAATTAATACATAAAAACTAGGAGGACAAGAACTAAAATATAAGTAAAACTGTATTTGAATATCAAGTTGGGAAAACTCCACATATTGCTGCGGAAGAAGTATTCACTAATGAAATTGGGGATTGAGTCCCACAAAAACAAAATTATGAATTGTGGAATTGTGAGAGATAAGTCTATCTGCAAAATTATTGTCTTCTAAAGATAAGAGAAAATAAAAATTCATACTACTTTTGTTCGTGTTTTAAAAATCGAACCAACCGAGCAAGATTCGGTTGAACCATACTAGACACCTGCCACTGGTTATTTCAACGATTAAAAGCAATTTTATTCGATTTTTAGTAGTTTAAAACGGTTGAACCACTGACGGAGAGTCTCACCCTGGTTCAATGTCGGGATTCGGTTTTCAAAACATTGCTTTTGTTAATATCAAACAATTTTGTCATCTGTTCTTAAGTTGCCTTGGGACAATATTTACCTAACTTATGGTTTTTTTTATTGAAAAAGAATTATTTTCTATTTCAATTATAAGAGCAACGGTGAGTATATGTCAACCCCATAACATAATTTTTTATTTTTATAAAGATAGAATCGGGTTATCTTATTCGTATATGATACCTAATATTTACCCACTTTTCTTATGCATGTGTCGCTTGTAATTAGTGTGCATAGTTGTTAAAAAGAAGGAGAGCGAGTTTGAACTTGATACGCTTAAGTTTTCGTTAACAATGTCTCTTTCACTCAATGATATGAGCTACGCTTTTGGAACAAAAAAATGACCCACTTGATCTCCCTTAATTTTCTCAAATCTAATCTCTTAGATGTTGCGATTATGGAATTTTAGTGTCCAAAATTTTAGTTTTACATGGTTACGATACTTGAGGTTAAAAATGGGGGACTAGAAATGCACAATCACAATACTTACGATATTAAAAATGAGGGAAAATTAGGGATCCCCTTTATTGCACAATGGAGAAAATATTAGGAACTAAATTCACGCAATAAAGAAGTGAAGGTCAAATTTACACGATCGTGATACTTTGAGGACTAAAACTGTAATTAAACTGTTAAGATATGCGTATCATAAACATTTTCAAAAACAAAGTTATCGTTCAGATAAACGATTATTTTTTCTTGTAAAGCATGTGTAAATCATGCAGTGTTTGACATATACACTTGTTCTTGGTGTGCTCTAAGCATCTCAATAAGTTTCGATAACTGAGATTTATAAGCAAGATTCTAAATTTAAGTATTGCAAAGGAAAATAATGTACCAAGAAAGCCTCTAATAAGATAGTTTGGCGAATAAAAATTTGAATGTGATCTACTATTGAATCCTCCTTTTCAATCCAGAATCATTTAAGGTCATACACTATTTTAGCATTTTTTTTTAAACTATTGTTTTAGTCTTTTAGTAATAATGAAATATTCCTTTGTAGGTAGCAAACTATTTTATCTATGATATTCCTTATGTGAAAGGGCAAAATCCTAGTGAACCTAAGGATTCACTTGGTGTGGCCCCCCACCTTTTTTCCCTTGAAAAGATAGATGAAAAAAATACAACCAGTATAGCCAAAAATAATTTAAATGTTAAATTATAGTTTTGGTCCCTTTATTTTCAAAAATTCAGAGACTTAGTCCCTCTATTTTAAAAAAACTTAGACATTTAGTCTAACAGGGGATTTGGCTTTCATTTAAGCTAATGTGAAGCTCATTAATTGACGTGGCACCTAATGTATGGGTTGAAATTGGTGTTTTATTTTTCTGGGTTCAAGAAAAGGGTTCTGTGTTTTAGTTTCATTTATGGTTTGACAATGGTGGGAGAAGAGGAGACCGAGGAACTATGAAACCCTGATACTCCAAAATAGACCGTGTACCCGTATCCGATACGTATCTGATACCGATACGTGTCGGATACTTCCGAATACGTATCCTAGAAGTATCCTAGAATTTATGTTCAATTTTAAATCAAAAAGAGACCAGATACTTACCGGATACTTATTGGATACTTACCAGATACGTATTTTGGGAGTATCCTAGAATTGATATTTATTTTTAAATCAAAAACGATTTGAGATACTTACCCTTATATCCATTCTTTAAAGAGAAAAAAAAAGGATCAAAAAGGACACAAGATTTGGTTTATGAGCATACTAGTCTTCGTCATTGGTCTGCAGTGACCATCTGGCCACTTGACGACTAATCTACGCAGGGATCTTGGCTTAATGCGAAGTACTACGCCTTTGCCGCCCCAGTGTGGTTGTCTCCTCCCAATAGAGTTTTTGTCACATCCAAGATTCGAACCCGAGACCTTGGGGGTGGGATCCAAGTCCAATTACTTCACTCTGACCAACCTCGCGCATTTATGTTTACTTATTTTGATCACAAGTTTCTTTATGTTTTATATTTTTAAATTTTAATTTAATTTTTTGTTGAAGTATCCTTCTCAGTATCGTATCTTGATTTTCAAAAATCATATCTACGTATCGTGGTCGATCGTATCCCGTATCCGGCTTCCTAGCCGAGGAATAGTGAAGTTGATAATTGGGTTTTCTGGTTTTAGTTTAATTTTTTTAATTTGTTTTCATTTTAATGAATAAAATAAATAAATAAATGATATGGCAATGTGATGTGTCTCATTAATTGACGTAAAACACGCGGTGTTGCCTACATCAGTCTTACGTCAATTAATGAGCTCCGCGTCAGCTTAAATGGAAGCCAAATCCCCTATTGGGCTAAATGTGTGAGTTTTTTTAAAAATAGGGGGACTAATTGTCTGAATTTTATAATAAGGGGACTAAATCTCTAAATTTTTTAAAATAGAAGAACCAAAACTATAATTTAGCCTAATTTAAAAATACACCTTGTTTGAATCTATATAATGAAAGGAAAAATAAGACCATATTCTTCCTTTCCTTCACTAGAAACTAAGCTAGTCATCAATAAAGAAAAAAAAAATTACTAATCTTCCTTCATATTTTGTGTCATTTTCAAGGTTCACTTGAAAAAGACTTTTCTTCTATTGAAGTTATTGCCTTGCTTATTTTTTCTACAGAAAAAAGGGGTTAAGAAAAAGCTAAAAGGGAAATATGTGCTATTTCAAGATAGAAACCAACACAGTATACAATGATGATATATAGTGAAATCCTAGTCATTATTCTCCAAATTTGCAATTTATTTTCCCAATTTGCTTTTCAAGTGCTTCTCTTTAGTTTGAATTGAATTCTTCTTGCCATTCATGATTCTTAAGCTTTGTCTTAACAAGTCAAACTCTCTTTCTCTTTTGTACCTTTCTTTCTCCACTGAAATTAATTGAGCTTTTAAGGCTTTGATGATTTCTTCCTTTTCTTGCACTTCTTTCTTCAGATTCTCAATTTGTATGTCTTTTTCCTCTGCTTTCCAATATAAACCATCCCCTGAGAACATTATTGCCAAAATCATACAATTATGAATATTTCTTAAGAAGAAAGGTAAAAATAGTAACTAAAATTATTGTAACATCTTAAAATGGGTTATTTTTATTAAGAATTGGAGTTAGAGGTGAATCAACCCTAATCCTCAAACTACTTTTCAAATGACATTAATTAATAGCATAAAAGCATAGGAGCAATCAGCAAAAAATTATTTGTTCTTTCATAAAATTAAAAAAAAAAAAAAAACTTACCCTACTAGAAAAAGCTTGTTTAGTGAAGTTAGTGACGGAAATATTAAAATCCATCACTAATTTTGGCATCATAAAATTTAGTGAGAGATTTAGAGATAGACTTCACTTTTTAGTAGTGTTAATTGTTCTTCAAAACTATGATTTGTTATACATACAAAAAGGGGAGAGAGAGAGAGAGAGAGACCATCATAAGTTCTTTGAATGAGATCATCTAACTCATTCTTAATAGCAAGATAAAGTTGTTTCCACTTCTCCACAGCTTCATCTCTTCTAGCTCTTTCTTCCTTCATTTGTTGAACCAAAAGTTTAGTTCCCATTAATTCCCATTCTTTCTCACTATTCTTCTCAACTATTCCAACCTCTTCCATCTCTCTAATCTTCTCATCCTTTTCCTCCACCAATTTCCTTAGTTGTTTCACTTCCTCTCTCATCCTCTTCATCTCTTGCTTCCAATCTGCTTCCTTAAAAGTGAAAACCATTATATCTCTCTCATAGCTTCTACTCTCTTTCTCCCTCTCACACATCATTTCCTTTATTTCCTCTTGTAAAAGCTTCACTTTCTCTTTCAAGTTAACTACATGTTTCTTAGAACATTTTCTCTCACTCTTGCTAACTTTTCCCCCCATCTTTGAAACTTCCCCCTTATGCCAAGAGGTAGAACACTATTTAATGTGATGAAGGGTATTGTGGTTTGTTCTTATAGTAAGATGATGAAAGGTGTAAAAGTTGCTGATAGAATAAAAAGCACTTAGAATTTAGAGCTATTTTATGAAGTTAGATGAGGGTCATAGTTGTACTTATAGTTCAATAATGGAAGGTGGTGAAAAATGAGGCTCGTGAAGATCACTCGCTAAGTAAGAGTTTAACTAGAGTCTAGACACATAATACATGGATTGGACACCACATGTTGTGCTTGTCAAATATAAATGGAATTTACATATTCACATGCAAATATTTCTTGGGATGGTGGGGTAGATTTATGTCTCCAATTATTTGACATTTTATTGACTAGCTAGTTCTAATTGGTCCTGCCCAAATTTGGGATGTAAATGGGCCGGGTATGTACAAGGCCGGCTGATTGGGCTACTGCACAGGACCTCAGTCGAATACCATTTCATTCAATACGTTAAGTTTTTAACGCAATTCAAAATTTCCTCAACACGTAATAAGAAGAGTTTAATTTATGTACACATACAGTGTATAGGATTTTACAACCACCGCCAATAACAATTCGTGGAATGGTTGACATATAAAGCGATTATCAATTGACTAACTTCTTTTTAATGACCTGTCAACTTATAATTGGTAGATAAAACAGTAAAATATCTATACATATATCACAGTATATAAATTAAATCCTAATAATAATCAAAAGCATATTTGATGTAGCAGTACCAGGACGTGTGTATATATATATATATATATATATATATATGGATACCACAACGCATATTCGTATCTGTTTTATTTTATTGTGGATTTTATCTGCGGGTACAGATAATTTTTCATCCTTAAACTCAACATCTAATTTTATCATGAAATGATGTATGGTTGTACATGACCACCCCTCCAAATTATTCTCCTTCATTCATGGATAGTACATATAAATATAATTCTCGTGAAACCCTACTCAATTATAAACCATAAATTCAATGATAAGAAAGGGGATTGTACTAACTAAATGACAATTGTGCAATTCATTGATAAAAAAGTGGAAAAAAAATGTACTTACTATGTGACAATTTATGCAAACCAAATGTCAATTTCAATCAAATTAATTTAAAAGTAAAAATTTCCCCATAAAAAATTGTTTCCCCAACAATGGAATAAAGGTCACATGAATAACACTTAAAAGTTAAGCCGCACATGCTTTTAAAGGACAAAACCACATTAATTAAACTATATGAAAATATGTATTGGAACAACTGTCAACTTGTCTTACATTTGTAATACCTTATTATAATAATAACTCTTTGCTAGAACTCCTCCTGCTGGTCCATACAAACTGAAATAGAGAGATGCTGTGTGTGTATATATATATATATATATATATATATATATATATATATATATATATATATATATATATATATATATCAATCAGGCCTAGAAAAACAACAAGGGTAGTGATGGGAAGCATGTTCAAAGAGTATAGTGTGACAACTATATTCTCATAGCTAGCAGAAACGTTAGCCATTCTTAGGATAACATCATATATTTTTTTGCATGTATTATTTAATTTGGATCATCTTTTGGTTCCATATATAAAAACAAAAATTCAATGCATGATCTTTGTATATATTTCCCTACACGACATATAATATCATGGTTGTACAAAATACATTAATAATGGTTTGTCGTTGACACCTTTGGATTCCCTGGTTGAAAAGGACTTGTAATATCCATGCCATAATGACATTGCAGTCTAGTTTCCATGGAAGGACCAATTTCAATAAATTGCCTTGTGTTTTACTTGTTCATTTTTGGTATGGCATTTAATATAAATGTTAAAATTACTAACCCTTTGTCCATATCCATAAATGATAATGTGTTATATAGATGTTTATTTGTCGTTTCATCTGAGCTGATAAAAAAAATATCCATAGGTGATGTTATATTTTGTATGTCGGCAAAGTTGTAGACAACGTGTAAACTCATACACACAAAGTGGAGATTTAGGGTTTGAACACGAATTATCACAGACAATGTCTAGCATAAATGTCGGTTTTGTCAGTTGTACAAAGCCTTGCGGGAATTCATAGATGAAGTCGTCATGCCGGCTATTTATAGCCAAATGAAAATGAAGAATAAGCCCTAAAAATGCAAATTCTCGTGGGGTGTGTACAAAGAGAAATGATCAAGGGGAAATAGAGCTTCCATGATGATATTTTCAGCCATGGTTTTGAAGAATGACACAGTATAATTAAGTTGAATGAATTAAAAGGAATTGACATTTGATAGTTTTTATTGATGGGTATTATTTGGTATGAAAAAGTACGATTTAATATTTATATAATTTTTTGACCAAAAAGAATTTTCATTCATTCAAATAGATAGATTATATTGATGATAATACAATTTTAGCATAACTAAAAACACAAATGATGAATCTGCAAACAAACTTTAATAGCGTAAAATGGCAAGGTGTGAGCTTTCACTATGTTTATGCCAAGCCAAATATGGAGTGACTTCTTGTTTTTTTGAGCTTTCTCCTCATTTGATTATGCATTTAGTCGCTATTGATATGATGAGAGTTTGTGCTCCCTAGTTGATTCCCATGTAAATTCTTTCTTTCACTTAGACCCATTTAATCTTGAAAAAAAAATGTTCTAAGCTTTCAATAACTTATTGGCTTAATTGTACTTTTAGCCTCTCCTATTTTTCTACGATTTTGGTCTCCCTATTATTTCAATTTCTAAAATGTTAGCCCCTCCCAAAATTCATCAAACCTAAGGTCAACACTTGGCTGTCAAACATGGCATGCCACATCATTTAAGAGAGTACCACGTCAGCCTCAAGTTTGACCAACTTTGACAGGGGCATACATTTTAGAAATTAGAATAATAGGAGGACTAAACTCGTGGGGAAAAAATTGGGAGACCAAAATCATAGATGAGTTATTATAGGGAGACCCAAAGTGCAATTAAGCTTCATTTTTTTAATTCCTACATGTACCTACATTAAACACTCATCCCCTCGCGTCGACAAAAAAGCAATCTAGTCTAGTTCGTAAGGATTCAACTCATCCTACAAGATGTGATTTCAAATCTTCATGCCAATGTAAATACATCACCAACATGTAATATGTAACTATCTCTACAAGCACTTAAACAGCCTTGAGGCTTTTTCTAACAATGATGAACTCGCATGACTTAACTCACCTTTGTTACCAAAAAAACACCCAACGATCACCTCGGCTGCCCTCCCCAAAGAAAAAAACTCCACTCACATTTCTTACCGAAAAATGTTTTTTTTTTCAAAATTCCGACTTAAAACAAATAAACTTCAACTTATTATATTTCCAAAATAAAAATTGTAACAAGGGCCCTTGGTCTATAAAAGGTCAAATAAACTTCAAGTTCTAATTATTCCAAAACAAAGATTGTATTAAGAATTCATTAAAAAAAATAGATTGTAATAAGGAACATCGGACAATTGAAGGTGCTCCACCAACTAGGAGATCCATTAATTATTATCACAGCCACCTTGAGCTATTATAACTTCTTAATAGCTAAAACCTAGTGCAGCAACTGCATCCAAGGCATCATAACAAATGAACATGTTAATTGTTAAGCATTAGAAATTCAATGAAACAGGCTCGAAAATTAGAATACAAAATGACACAAAAAAACATAATAACTCAATATCATTGTTAGTATCACTATTGTTTATTTCAAGAGTATCCTAGCCTCAACTATCATTGTTTCCCCAAAAATAACTCACTCCAAATATGATGGAAGGAAAGTAATTACATGACACCAACAGCACACACCAAAAAGATATCTCCGGGACAAGGTCCTGATTTTAAGAATAAATACTGGAAAAGGGGGCCCTTAAATTTGAAGATGCTGATAAGGAAATCAAGCTTGCAAGTGTCCTAGTTCTAGTTGGGTTATCACACTTGGAAAAAGTTGCACCCACAATATCCTATAGATCTGCAAAGAAGTTGTTTGAATCACCACCAGCACGCCCATTACTTGTATTCTTTGTCTTTGTCTTGTTCCCTGCCAAGGTATCAACAAAGGAGAATTCAACATACAGACATACAGTGTTTCAATAATCATGCCAATAGCGTTAGAAAAACTGTAAAATTTATATCTATATGAGCAAAGTATTCTACCTTTAGTAAACTTAGAAGAATCATTATCTACATCCATCTCATCATCGCTGTCGCCATTGTCAATCGGTCCAGCTTCATTTCTTTGTGTGCTTCTTGAACCTTGCAGTATATTATCCAAGTCCCATAGCTGCACAATAAGAAAATTGTTGTTAGATGTTCAGAAAACCAAATTTATTAGAGTACAAAATAATAATAAAAAGGTTAAAAATGTTTTTGGTCCCTATAAAATATGATAAATTTGTTTTAGTCCCTGTTTACTAGTGCTCTTTCAAACCTCATGCCTTTCTCCTGGATCTCACCTCATCTTCTCTAGCTCTGTGTTTGAGCATTTGTTTCCGGGGCCAATTCGCCTCCAAATATAGGGAAAGTCTGGGATGCAGTCTTTCCTCCTGTACCAATTCTGTGGTCTGTTTTTCGGTGTCTTGGAGCCTCTTAATCTGCTTGTTGGTGGTGCTGGTTATCTGTTAGGGTTCGATTGGGTTGCTGGTCCAGTCCTGCGGTGAAGGTTGTGAAGGATTGTTTTTTAATTTTTTGTTCCATGGCTGCCCTTTGCTGTATTAGGGTTTGATAATGTTTGTTTATGTTAGTTCATTAGGTTTTGGTTTAGTTAGTTCAGTAAGGATTTCAGTTGCTCAGGTGCTTCTCATGTGCTTACTGCCTTTGTTTAGGAGTTCAGCTATACCTAATTGATTGTCCATTATTGGACCAGTTGGTGCTTTACTTGTAAGCTTGAAGCTTACTCTATGTGTAATGTTGGTGCCATTTGTCCGTTATATGAAATATTGCACATTTGGACAAAAAAAACATAAGTGCAGTACTACTATCGGCACATTTCAAAGTACTTGTTAGTTAGGATTACGTGATCAATAGAATCTTTGTGCTGCTAAGTGTAAGTTATAACACAAACTCGGTGCCTGTTATTCAGCAACTTAGAGCTAACATAGCGGTTTATAAACATATCAGTAAACTGAAACTCAGTATATCCTAATACACTTCTAGGTCACTTTCTGAATTTAATTTCTCACTCTCCCCTCTGCTGATCTCTAGCTTACTTCTCCGATTTTCTGCCCTAGCACTTTTCTTACAAGCCTCTCTAAAATGACCAGAGGATTTATGAGTTACTATCAAGAAATGAGCACAAAATTAAGGCAGCAGTGGAGAAACTTCCATAATATTTTGCAAAAATAAGAAAGACAAATACCTTCAACATTTGATCATGTCCAATACTTCCAAGAAATTTTCTATCATGAGAGAATGCTACAAGACCAAAGCAAACCGTAAGTCAAACTTTCTCGAAGCCAAAAACAAGAAAAAACATGAAAACATGCAAAAATATATGCCAGTGCATGAACACACAATAATGAGGGTAAAAAGAGTAAAAATCATAGACGAAGGACCAAAATCACCTCAACACAGTAAATGAACTACAAACAAAAAATACATAACCAATGGTTAAGAAATTAACATTCAGAACAAATAGGTTCCACCCTCAGGCCAAAACAGCCACAACAAAATCTGGGAAAGAGTAAGAGTGTCTTACCAAGACGCTCAACCGGATATTCAGAGTGCTCTGCAATTGGTTGAATGACTCTGTTCGGTAATATACCAACCAAGCTAGAATACAAAAAGCAAGTCTAAATAAATGAAACAAAGAACAAACTAGAAAAATATTGGAATAAGATACAAACAAAGGGTACAATGCTTTCAAACTACTGAAGACTCACTTGATCATCCCATTCTCGGATCCAGTAATAATCCTATCTTCATCAAGCTAATATAATAAAAAAAAGAAAATATTAAAATGTGGTAAAAAAAGCCTGCCAATACTAATAATCATGCCATGTTGTTCACTCACCTTTAACATGGTATCAATAGAGTTTGAAGAGAGATCAACGAATCGATCACTGGAATTGAACAATTAGTAAGATTATCGGTCAGAAAGGTAGAATAGGAAATATAATAGAAAGACAACATCCAATCTGTGTCTCTACTTCATAAATAAATTCATTTTATCATGCAATATGTCTTCAACATCACGTACCTGCAATCCTTGAAGCATCCCCAGGAATACAATAGCATGATTCCAGTTTGTGATCCGCAAACAACTTTCCTACCATTCTGATCTCCCCAGCCCAAAAACGTGAACATCAGTCATGTGTATATTTTCTAATAGATGTCACATGTACCAAACATTGTGTGTCTTTTGGTACAAAGGTAACAAAGGAAAACATTGACTAACTGTATGCTTTGTCGTGCAGTAAATTAATTAAAATTGGCTTTTTAGTTTGAAAAACACTTATTTAATATTGATGTATTTTTTCACAAAAATAAAAAAATATTGAGGTATTTTGCCAAACCAAAGTATGAAGTACTTTGAGAGACAGTAAAAAATTACTACATTTTTCGTTTGCAAACATGTTTTCCGTTTTCATTGCTTATTTTCACCTTTAGTTAAAATATGACACCTGCTTTACCTTGTTTTTTGTTTTCCAAGTGTTGTATAGAAAACAATAGACATATAAGACTCGGAAAACAAGAAATAAAATAAAAAAGGTGGCATTTTCGTAATTAAACAAGCAACAGAAAATGACAATAAAAAACATTTTCTGAAAGACTGAAACCAAACAGGTCCTTAGTTCTTTGAAAATGAAGCAGGAACAAAGCACAAAAAGCACTTTATAAATGGAGTTTCTTTTTGATAGTTCTCTTTCGCGGTAACATTTTTTAAAGAAACACACATAAAAATTCACAGAAATGTCAAAGGCAGAATGAATGACACCTTCATTATCACAACAGACAAGAGCTCATCTTCAGAAAATTCAGATTGGGATTGAACCTATCAGTAAATCAGAAAAAGGTGGTCAAAATTCAAATGTTGATAAAAAGGATTTATTAGTTTAAGTTACAAAAGGAACCAAAAAACAAAGATATGCAACTTTACTTTATTTCGTCGAAGATTGCATACAGACAGAGTCCCATCTCCACTAAACAACAAAAGGAAATTAAAGAAAAAATAGAAATTAGACTGCAATGATAAGTCGCAGAAAGAAGAATTTTAAAAACATGTTACTTTTATGCAAATAAAAGTCCCACAAATCACACAAAAAATGCAAACCAGCTTAATAATTTACATAGAATGCCCCTCTTTGTTTTCTGGTAAATTTACTTTTTATAAGAAAGGAAAAACCACTGTTAAAAAAGTAAAAAACCGCTGAAGCAAATGCTAAAGATTAAAGTAAAGCCAGGTTATTCTTTACTTATATAACTGCTAAATAAAAATGATTGATCCCTACCTTTGGCATGCTAATACTTGTTACTGGATTGTTCATATGACAAATGACAATAATTAAATTTGTAATACCATGCCAGCTTATGCTAGTAATTTTTTGAATGGACTAGCTGCCAGCTAGTCAATGGTATTGGTAACCACTATACAAGAAGTTTTTCTTTATTTTCAATTTGGGTAAATCAGTATGAAAATAATTTGATAGGGGAAAAGTTGTTAGAAGAATTTTGAGACTAAAACATATGATTACCGTGTGGTTAAGGTTTCTATTAAATGCAACTATGTATATGTACTGGTAAACCAATATTGTATAATTAACAAATCAATATGGCAACCCCTTCACTAAAAGGTTCAATGACATCTTTACAATCAGGACCTAGTGTCCAACAGGGTAATTTTTTCTATCCATTCATATATTTAGGTAGGTGAAGAAAGTTGCTGAATTTGCTACCTTGTGGCCAATATTTTCATTGCATCAGATGCAAAAGTCATGTCTGAAATGTAATCCTCATGGGCTTCAAATGAATTGCAACAAGAACGTTCTCTGGTATCCCAAACCTACAATGAGGAAACACCAAATAAGAATAACTAAGGAAACATTGATTGTCCAATCCTTTCCATAACTCGAAAAGATCAAAATTTCAACAGTAATCTTCAGATAATGGGTGGTTTCAAGTAGAAGCCTAGAAGGAACAGTGGGTAATTACTGACATGATTGACATCACAGTAACGAGATAAAGAAAGGGTTAAATGATACAATTTTCAAAGAAGGAATCTCGTGAAGAAAGGCTATTAGTTGCACCTTACAGCTAAGTGTTGAAAACATAAGCAATTGTATGTGAAAGTCGGAACCCCTGATACATGTACAGAGCGTTTTGACTATATGTATGCTTATCATGATAAAAACAGAATGGATAAATGTATGAAAGACAGGAATTATAGATTAACTAGTAGAATATTAGAATCCTTGTGGTCCAGATATTTGCATGACAGTGAGGAAGTGATGGTTGAACACTGTATTTTCTGCTTGGTAGGAGTATAGTTCTTCCAAACTAGTTGAGAATGGCTAGTTAATTTATAAGTTCGGTAAAGGTTGAAAAACTTGAAACCTAGTGAGTAATTTATTGTCTACCCCGATCATAAAAGTGAATGAATACCTACATCAAATGTTATCAATGCACTCCACAACATGATTTGGAATTCAGAGCAAAATCAAATACTACAAATGTAAAAATTAAACTAATAAGTTACCTTAATGCAACCTTCATCATCTCCTGAAGCAACAGTTGACTCAGTCAAGTTTATCAATCTATTGACTGCACCCTGCACCAAAACAAAAAAACCACATTGCAATTACATGCTATGAGTACACACGTGATTCTAAAAGACAAATCATGACAGATGAGTCATAGGCTCATAGCAGCAGTTCAACTCACTCATGGGCATTATCAAGACGAGCAATAGCCGATCCAGTTTCCACATCTGTAGCCAGTATTGAGCAATCGGGAGAACCCGTCAACAGTGCTAAAACAAAAACAATACAATAACCATTCCAAAGTCAACAACATCATCCAAAAAAATGAACTTAACCAAAAAAGGAAAAGAGGATGAAGAACGGTAATGTGCATTACCACGTCCACCATTAATGAATCTAGCAGCTCTGCAAGACTCGGTGTGAGCACGAACTTCCAACACCCTGGAATTGTTTTTTAAAGATAGATGCAATGTTCGAATTACAAACAAGTAATAACAGAAAAATATCGATATATTAATATACGGATGATAAACCAAATCTTTGAAACAGCATAAATTAAATATTCATGTGGGTTTCAAATGTCCAACAAAGATTAAAAAAATAAAAAAAGAAGTTTACGAATTTATACCTCACGGGTCAGCATTATCAGTGTTATCGGGACTATAGCGGTATCTGCAGGAAACATGATTCACTATAATCATAATCATCGTTACCTTAAATGATGCAATAACAACACCAACATCAACAAAGATGATGATGATGATGTTGATCTTTAAGTATGGAAGACATAGCTGGAAAGCAACTTACAAGTGAAGGTCACCACTGATGAGTCCAGCAGCGACGAGATTATCGGATGGATGAAAATCAATGTCAAATGCGAGTTTCCCCAAATTGATTTCCATTGCTGCACACAACATGGGTGAAAAGAATGACCAAATAAAAGAGGATGCGTGTGTGTGTCTAAATTATATTGAACATTCGAATCAATTTCTTCACTCTTCTGGTCTCAGGCGAAGAGAACAATGAGCATACCTAAAAGGCAGGTCCTTAAACCCTAAACCCCTCAAAAACACAGTGCAACGCTACTTAACCCACTTGCAACGAAAGAAAATGCAGTGTTTTCGTTGTTAAATAAACAAACTTACTAGAAAGGATAAAGGTAAGCAACAATTCATAAGTTTCATATCAATAAGAGATTAAACACACGACATTCAAAATTGATGAAGAAAACGAAAACTCACAAAACGCAATGAAGCTGGAAAAAACGGGAATGATTAAAAGAAGAGAATGTGAAACCTTAAAGAATGAATTGAAGACGGAAGAGGTTGATAGCGAGTAGAGTATAGAAGCTTTGTCTGAGAATGAGGAGTGCGCCGCTTGCGGCTGCGGAGGCGGCTGCTTAAGGTTCCAGTACAGCCCGTGTCCCCTAATGTAGAATTTTTGTCGTCTATTTTGTCAAGTTTTAGGTTTTTAAAATAATTTTAGGCTTAAATATGTTTTAAACACATGCAAATATAGCATTTTTTGGTTCGGTAATGTTATATAGACATGTATTTTTAGACAAAAATTGACAAACACCAACTTACAATACTAATTAATTAAGTTTTTTATACTATTAGCCAAGTGATCAATTAATCAAGTTTTTTACAAACGCCTCGAAAACTGTGAAAAAACAGGTTTGCTAAATAGTTTAAAAAACTTGGTTAATTGGTGTTGTAAGTTGGTTTATGTCGATTTTTGTCTAAAAACCTATGTCTAAATAACATTTTAGTTTTTGTTTAGGTCTCTGCAAAAAAATTTTTAGTAAAAAGTCCCTGCAAAATCAATTGTTTTAATATAAGCCCTTTTATTAGTCAAATGTTACAAAAAAACACAGTTGACTAACAGAAGTCCTATGTGGCTTTTAAATTTATTTCTTTTTTTTAAAAATCCTAACTATTTGACATCCACATCATCATCTCTCTCAATTTCACCTCTCTCAACTCCCTTCCCCATCTCCATGACCAACCATCCCAATCTCCAGTGATCATTTGTCGGCAACCACCACACCACAACCACTCTCTTCTCTCTCTCACCCATACCAACCCCACCACACCACCACCACCACAACCACTCTCCTCTCTCTCTCACCCACACCACCACAACCACAACCACAAACATTATCTTCCCTCTCTACCCCCACCACACCACTTTTTTATGACATGTTATGCTCCTAATTTCACATGTGCAAAACCCCCAAATTTCACATCTTCATGTGTTCCCAATTATTGAAACCCCAAAATTTGTTTATGTGCAATACAATAGAACCCTAATTCTAAAATCCCCAAATCTTTTTACTTGGTTTTATGCTACGAATTCTAACATTTCTGGGTTATATGGTGGTGAAGAGATGAAGAAGAGAGAAAAGAAATGAATGAAGGTGGTGATGAAGGTTGAAGGTTGGAGGTTGAAGATGAAGAAGATTGAGAGAGATGAAGAATAAAAATAAATTAAAATTAAAAATAATGACTTGGCATTACAAGTCAACATTAAAAATAAATTAGAAAAAATAAACTAATGACAACTCAGCATTTTTGTAATTTTGGGTTAACAGAAGGGCTTATATCAAAACAGTGTATTTTGCAAGAGCTTTTTACTAAATTTTTTTTGCAAGGGCCTAAACCAAAACACCCTATATTTGCAAGGGCCTCAAACATATTTGAGCCATAATTTTAAAATGAGACCTATTTTGGTATTTTTGCACTCAAAAGAATTTTTTTTTGAAAGAGGGCTTTCGCCCAAGTAACTACACAAAACTACATGAAGAGTAGAAACTCCAATAACATCATGAGTAATTAAGTGTTCCACAGAAGGAGGAGCTCTATCAAAAAAAATAATGTCCTAATTGAGGTTGCTACCTATATTAGCTAGTGCATCATCAGCACACCCGGTTGCTTCCCGATAAATGTGACGAATGTTCAACTCCATATCATCAGCCATAACACCGCGGATTCTTGTGATTAGGGAGAGCCCCTCACCACCCCCATGCAACTGGTTCAAAAAAGTCTGAGCCACAACTATTGAGTCTACTTCCAACTCTACTATATTATAATCACTCCTTCTGGCAAGCAACAAACCTTCATAGGCACCCGAAAGTTCAGCTACATAAGCATTACATTGACCAAAAGACTTAGCAAAACCCTTGATCCGACTACCATCAAAGACACGAAGCAAAACTCCATAGTCAACTCAAAAGCAATGTTAATCTAACTTATTCAAACAATAAGAATTAGTATAACTCACTTTTTTCGTGAATGTATATATCCAAACAAAAGTCATGTTAAGTTCAGCTTAATTTTAATCAAAATCAATTTTATAGAATTAGTTCTGCCAAAATCAATTTCTGTCACCGCAAAACCAAACACACACTTATTTTCTTTTACTCTCACATTAGTTTTTAATCTATTACCTTCTCTCCAAATTAAATGTTAAACTACAAAAATCTATTAAATGGTATCTAAAATTTATCTTGATCATCCATCAAATTCTTGAGACTTAATTTAAGGATTGAAATTAGTTTTAGGTATTATTTAGTAATAATAATAATAATACTTAATAATTAAATTGAAGGTTTTTATTTATAATGTTTTATGTTTGGATATATTTAGAAATAAAAATAATAATATTTGATGTTGTTTGGACTAAAATTATTCTGAATTTAAAATTACTAAAATAGATCCTAACAAAATTATAAAAATACTAACAAGGATAAACATAACGAAAGGTTGATGTGCGGTGGGAACATCAAACTCACATCTAGGGGCCGGTTTTGGCGTGATTTCTTGCGGCAATACTGAAGGTACTAATTGGAGCTTCACTAGGGACGTGGACATGTGGTAGTTGGCTGTGGTTTTCGGACGACGCGAAAATGTCACCGCTGAACCAAACAGGCACCTAATTTTACAGACCTACTACTTTTGCTTTAGGTGGAATCAATTTTAGACAAACAAAATTATCTTTTGATGGAAAACCAAAACATGTTTGTAACAATTTTAAATTACATTTGACCTAGCCAAAGTACCTCCGTGAGCCTCAGACGCGTTTAGGGCGGGGAAGACACTCATACCTTTAGTCATTGTATCTATCTCTCTCATTAAATATTTTCTCTCATCTTATACAATTTTCTCTCTCATCCTTTTCCCTCCAAAATAAGCCTAAAGGTACCAAAGGTACCTAATACTCAAGGCACCCAATCTTTTTCCCCTCTCCTATCTCTCCATGATATACTTGAACAACTCCCGGTGCTTGTAGAATCCCAATTTTTTTTATAAGCAAATTTATTTAAAACATATGAACTGACAGGATATTTGACATTGTAGTCATAAAAAATAAGAGCCAAAAGTTTAATTCTGGTTGTCAAAAAATTAAAGTTTAATTCTGTTTATAACAATCTAAATCATGGATTCTAATACCATTCCATTCCTTCTCATCAATCACTTTTATCATAAAATGTAAATCCTCGTTCAGACGAGCCAAATCGATGTTATGCATACATAAGTGGCATGGTACATAAAGCAGAGCAGTTATTACATAACCTGATATTTGAGTGACACTTGCACACTTAATAAGTATAAAGGGTGAACCAGATCAGAAAAGTTTTTTAACAGAATGAAAGTATTGTACATATCCCAGTAGGCATAGATATGTATTTTAGTAACGGTACTTGGTGGAGTAATCTTTGGGAGCAATGACGAGACCGCGTCCCTTCCTTGCACCTCTATAGACAGTCTCAATGATGTCAATGAACTCTTGTTTGTCTTTCATAGCCCAATTGATCTTGTTGTTGTTTCCAGTGCCAAGGTCAATCATGATGTGCTTGTTCCTAAAGAAGAACATAACTGTGGAGGGGTCATACAACTCATACATAGTGTTGAAATCAGGCACTTCTGTGATGTCCACAAGGTATATCACAGCAAAGTTTTTTATTGTTTCTGCAACCGATGCTAGCACCTCGTCCATCTTGACACATAACAAAGAAAACCAATAAGAACACCATATTAAACCACAGCACTAACAAAAATAAATGCAATTTTACTCAATGTAATGTTAACACATATCAGCCTATAATCAAAAATTGACATACGATGATGATGAAGGAAAGAAACATGATGTATCATATAATAATATCAATCCAGCTTTTAAAATTGTGGTTGTAACTACATCGCATCCTTGAAATTGTGAAAAAATTGCAGATAAATGGAACTGTCATGGCTGCAACTGTGGTCATAAATCATAACGTCTTTGAAGAGACCTTTAAGGCCCAATTTGAATTAGTTTTATGATTCTTGACATCATTGTTTAAGAAACTGATAGTTATTATAAGATCATTTTAAAATCTCTTTCTTAAAAAGTATTTGGGGAGAAATTTGTCTAAATTGACTCTTAAATCATGATATTGTGACTGCAATTAGCCAATTACAGTTATCAACCAAAGTTTAAAATCTTAATGAATGGATATTAAATGGCCAAACTAATCTCTAAAAGATTCTGGCAAGTGGCACATGAAAATTATACTAAATGACATAGGATGACATTTTTTGTTCCTAAGTTTGTATTTTAAGTGCCAAGTTAATCCCCAAAAGACCAAATAAGTGTGTGCTTGTTTTTGCTTTGTGTCCACAAAAGTCCGCTTAGCCAAAACCAAAAACTCCAATGAGGGGTTTATTTTTCTTCATAAAACCAAACCCTCCCAAATTGGAGGAACTCAAAAAATGTACTTGAGAGGGTTTTGGAGGGTTTGGGAGGACTTAGGCAAATTCTTCAAATAATTTGCACCCTATTATAATAATCTTAAAATTAAAAATATATTAAGCTAGCATAAGCATTCTCATACCATTCTCTACAAAATTACTCTCTCAATTATGGTGAATCATTTTTATATCTTTCACTCAACTCCACTCCTCCCTAAGCCATTCCCTCCCTCCAAACTCCCAAACACAGACCCTTAATGAATAGAACAGTATAGAAAAGAGGAGAATAGAATGGAATACCTGCATACAAGTCTCATCCCAATCGTGGCCAAAACGAATGACAACAAGACGTTCCTCCTCGGCAAGGATTGCCTGATCCACAGCCCATCCTGAGTGCAAGTGAGGCAACAAGTACGACATCTTTCTGCAACAAAATATACACCAAATTAATTTTTCGAAGGTAAAACCTTTGAACGAAAGAAAATGCAGTGTTTGGTAAACAAATTTACCAGAAAGGATAAAGGTAAGCAACAAATCATAAGTTATATATAAAAAAATAGTGGTTTGCGACTTTTGCGACTTCAAATCGATAATTGGAGCAAAAGAGATGAAACACAACGTCCAAAATTGATGAAGAAAACGAAAACTCACAAGACGCAATGAAACTGGAAAAAAATGGGAATGATTAAAAGAAGAGAATGTGAAACATTAAAGAATGAATTGCGGATTCACCATTTATGAAGAAAACGAAAACTCACAAGGCACAATTTTCCCCTTTTCTTTAATACCAAAAATTAGGGATTCAACATTCAAGAACAACAATTATTTTGAAATCAAAAGTATAAACGGTACAATTGAAAATTCTATTGTAGAGAGAGAGAGAGAGAGAGAGAGAGAGAGAGAGATCAGTTACCGTGGAGGCTGGGTGGAGATTACTTTCAAGTTTCAGGCTCCGCTGCTGATGAGAACCAGTTCGAGACTTTCAGTATAACACGCGTTATTTATCAATAAAATCCCCCGAGTTTAAATACACTTTTGGTCCCCCTATTTTATAATTTTTTACAATGTTTATCAAATTAAAATTTTCAACTCTTAAATATTAATATGTCAATATTTTAATTGACATAGCACTTGACTAAACCTACTTGACATGCCACCTCATTTTTTAAAAATAATTATGTTATTTTTATATTTTAAATAATTAACTAATATTTTTTATTTTAAATTAAATAATTAAATAATAATTTTTATTTTAAATTAAATAATTTTTATATTTCAAAAACAACCTTTACGAAGTTGTTTTTATTGATATGTTATGTTATGTTTTTATGGATATGCTGATTCTAGTGAAATAATTTAAAAACAATCTTTCCTAATTCAATTAAATAACCTTTACGAAACATAACATATCCTTAAGAACAATTAAATAATTAAATAAATAAATTAAAAATTCTTTTACCGTGAAATAATTTTTATATGTTTTTATATGCAATTAAATAATATCCATCAAAATAATTAAATAATTAGGAAATTTTTATATGCCAAAAACAACCGTAAAATACATAACAAAATCAACCTAATTATATTTTAAAATTTAGGAAATGATTTTTATTTTAAATAATCAAATTATTTTTATATTTTAAAATTATAAATTACTAAAATTATAAATTACTTTATATTGTTGTATTTCTAATTTTTAATATATAAAAAAATTTAATTTTTTAAAATAAATATTTAATAAAGTGAGGTGGCATGTCAAGTAGGCATAGTCAAGTGCCATGTCAATTAAAATATTGACACATCAACATCTAAGAGTTGAAAATTCCAATTTGGTTAATATTGCAAAAATTTGTAAAATAGGGGGACCAAAATTGCCAAAATAAAAATAGGGGGATCAAAATTACACATTTAGTAAAATAGGGGGACCAAAAGTGCATTTAAGAATTTTTTTTATATGGCTATTTATTTATTTATTTATTTGGTATACTATAATGTCTATTTATAAATCCTAAACATTAGTATTTTCTATGGGAATATAATTCCTTTTTGTAAAATATGATGAAACAATCATATTTTGTAAAAAAAAAGGGAGTATAAAGCCTAATCAGTATTCGTCAAAAAAAATTCCTGAACATTGAGATATGAGAATATGGTAAATAAAAAGAAAATGAAGTGTAAAGAGAGTGAACTTTGATTTCAAATTGTGATAGTGTTTTGAATCCTCTCATTCCCTCAATTCTCTTAGTCAAAAAAAGAATATAAGGGTGGTCAAGAGCATTTGGACGAGATGATAGGAATCTCTTCCAACTTAATCAATGTTTTGGGGCTCAAATCCAGTTTTGGACATGCAATAGTGTTAAACCTCTTTAGGGAGAGGAATAGCATTGTCGCCCATTGTGGTGCTACCCGGCTCGGGAGATCTCTGCAGGCACGTAGAATATACCTGGTTAATACCAAAAAGAATATAAGGATGGGAGGAAAGAGAATTTGATTAAAAATATATAAATAATGATGAGAGAGAATGAAATTAAGAGATAAACACCAACTCGAACATAATTTGAAACTCGACTCAATAAATAACTCGTTGAACTCGGTACATGCACCATACGAGTTGAACTTGAACTAAAAGTTAAGCTCGTTAAACAAAATAAGTTGAACTTGAAGCTAGATGTCTACTCATTTGGTTCATGAACTAACTCGTTAATATTATATATATATCTATATATATATATATATATATATATATATATATATATATATATATATATATATATATATATATATATATATATATATATATATATATATATTACTAACATTTATATATATATATTACTAACATTTATATATATTTTTTTATTTTTATTTTAATCGTTGTTATGCATTTTGTGTTGTTAGAGCAATATTATTTGTTAATGGGTTGACACAATATTTTAGTATTAACTAAATTATTATATAATTTCCAAATTATATTTTTTTGGTTCACGTTTAACTAAAAATAATCTTCACTGCTGCTTAGGATTAAATTTCATACCGGTCAATAATGTGTTTGTCCACTATGAGAATCAAGCACAGAGCACCGGATCAACATCCGTGTCCCGTAGTAGATTAGGCCACCGAGCCAACAAAGTGTTTGTTGATTTTCAAATTATATTATTATGCTTGTCTAAATTTTTTCTTAAACTCATAAGATAGGAAAAAATAAATATTATAATTATATTTATATTTTCAATTAGATGATTATTTTATTCAAAAACTAATAGTAAATTACTAATTTAAAATGACAATGATCTGAATTTTTTCGGCCTTTTCACAAAAAAAGAGAGATTATTTTACTTTTTATCTGTACAAGTTGAGCTAACTGAGTTAGCTAGCGAGCTTGAGTCGTGTCAAGTTCGAGCTGACAAAAAGGTTCTCAAACTCGAATCGAGCTACGAGTGGAGCTGACTCTTATCGAGTCGAGATGAACCAAGTTCGACTCATTTTCAACCCTAATCGAGTAGTAGATACACTTCATGTAACTCTTAGCACAATTATAAATTTTTATGTAACAATAAATAAACTAATGACGCGGCTAAATTTGAAAATGGTTGCATAATAAAGTATAACTAATAAGTATCTACTTAGCCTAGTAGAAAAAGCGGACAAACGAGCACAACAATGCTCGTCTTTTCGCTAGTTTTTTTTGTTTAGACCATTACTTGCACCCACAAAATGTCTCAACGCTTTCAACGAAATACTTTTCACCACTGTGTTAAGGAGCAAATTTTACACTGACTAACACCGAGTTTTCACTAATTGTTAATAATAAAAGTATCCACTTACTTTTTTTAAGGACATCCATTTCTTTTGGGTTAAATATGTTTATGGTCTCTAAAAATTTGAAAATTTTGTTGTTAGTCCTTATAAAAATTGTACTCACTTTTAGTCCTAACACTTTCATCCGTCCATATTTTGGTCCCTCATGAGGGAGGAAATATAGGGATTAAAAGTGAATTTTTTTATAGCAACTAAAAGTAAATTTTCAAATTTTATAGAGACAAAAACATAGTTAATTACATAGACTAAAGCAGTTAAAAAGTAAATAAAAAAATAAAATAAAAACGATGAGCAATTTATAAGCGAAGTGACTCATACACGACGTACTATCTTAAGTTTTTGGGTAAAAGAAGTAATGTCGGATCCACTTGTGTATGTGCTCTTAGCTCAATATAGAGATCTCCGGGAGTTTTAAGCTCCACTCTTTGCCTAACATGGTGGATCAAACAGAAACACTTTCCTAGTCATGAGTCATTAGTAAGAGTTGTAGATCATCCAGTCATTGTCCTCAAATTGGTGGAGCAATGGATTAGTGTATCTTCAAAGCTTACTGTCGTGAGTTTGGATTTGAAAATGCATTGTATTTTGATTGACTGTGCTATGATCTTACTTTAATTTGTACAGCTGCTTCTTTCATCAATGAAATCTCCTTTAAAATGTAATTATCTATAGATGGTGCCAATTACGAATCTAAGAAATAATTGATGACCTGCTGCGTAGTATACAGAGTATACACTCATGAACTTGCTAGAGATTCAGAGAATGGACTTGACTTAGTGCTCTAGTTCTGGACGCTTTATAAAATATAGTTTCAATGACAGTCCATTTGGTTGGTTATCAACCTAAATACCTAACCACTTCATGGCTGATTTCCTTCTGATTTCCTAAATATTTACTTGACCTTTCAGTAAATATTTTTTATTATGTTCTTTCCATAAGGTAAGGCGAGTTAAAAGGTTGAAGAGTGTTATCTCGGTTCCATGGCCGGCCCAAATGGACGAAGCTTGTGGAGATACCTCAAAGTATCATTAGGGAGTCAAAGACCCTAATTACAGTGATTTGCCAAAAAGTAAATGATCCAAGCAACTCGTTAATCACCAATAGCCATATCATTTGAAGCGTCTGGGTATATGGAATGGTATGAACAAGAGATCAGAGGAATGATTAAAAGAAGATAACTACATGAACTAGTCTAATAGCAAATTGAGTGTAATGGATTCAGAAACAGAGAGAAAGAGAAATTCTGAATTGTGTAAATTTGTATTATGTGAAGAATCTGTTACAGCAGAGTATTTATACTAGATCTACTTAGTGTCATTCAGTTATAACTAACTGATGCACTGCACAACTGAAAAGGAACCTTCTAGTAGAACTAAGATACATTTAGTTACTTATTACTACTCTCTAATATTCCCCCCACAAGCTCATTGGTGGGTAGCACCATGAGCTTGTCACGGAGAGAACAGAACTGCAGCTTAGCCAGTGGCTTAGTAAGGATGTCTGCTACTTGAGCTTGAGATGGCACATACTCAACTGACAGAGATTTGTTAAGAACTTTCTCTCTGACAAAGAAAATGTCAAGCTCCATATGTTTTGTACGCGAATGCAAAACAGGATTGTGACTCAAAGCAACTGTGCTTTGATTGTCACAGTAGATGATAGGTGCGCAGAATAGGTACTTGCGGCTCCCCGCAAGAGTGACCGAATCCATAGCACTTCACCGCAGCTAGAGCAAGGCTTCTATACTCACCTCGTGAGATTTTGCAACAAGTGTCCGCTTCTTTGACCACCACGAAATCAGATAGGTCCTAGATAGATGCATGCCCTCGAGGTAGACCTTCTATCATCTATGTCGATGCCCAATCAATCATCACAAAATGCCTTGATGCATAGAGGTGAGATCGAGAGTGGCAACTCTAAAAGTGATCCCGAGATCAATGGAACCTCTAAGATACCTAAGTATCCTTTTGACAAAGAAATTCAATGAGACACTAGTGGTTGAGACATGAATTGATGGACCTTATTTAATCGTGATAACCCATTCCGCCGTGTGATAGTTACATACTTGCAGAGCACCTACAATGCTTCTATAGTGTGCGGGATCCTCAAAGTAGTCACTCCATGCTTGGGCGGTTTGTATTAGCGGTAGTGGGGTAGAAATGCCTTTGGCGATGCTATGCTCGACTTTGTGTAGCAGATTCTTAATATACTTCCTCGAGATAATTGAATGATGTTAGAAGACGCCTCTCTTCACCTCAATTCCTAGAAAGTAGTCTAGGTCACCAAGTTGCTTGAGAGGAAATGCGAATCCACTTAGTAATCACGGTTTGAATCAAGGACGAGAGATGAACGATTTACAATTATATCATCAACATATACTAGCATGTACACACAAAGTGACGAGCCATTAAACACAAGGAGAGAAGGATCACACTTACTCTGCTTGAACCCAAAAACTGAAAGCGAGTTTTAGTAAGTTGCTCATACCAGGCGCGGTGCTGCTTAAGACCATAAATTGCTTTGTGCAGTTTGCATACTAGGGTCTTATCAGTAGCTTCAAACCCTGGAGGTTGAGTCATGTACACATATTCTTTGTCTAGTTAATGCAAGAGTAAGAACTATCACCGACAAAGGAGTTTCACTCTTTGGAGAAAATGTCTCTGTATAATCGATGCACAAACTTTTGAAGGTACCACTACGAGTTTCAACGCTTGTAACTCGGCTTCCATTGCACGATGCCAAGGTGGACTAGCTAGGGCTTGCAGTTGAAGTGGAAGGTTCAATGGTGGTGATTAGAAGTGTAGGAAACAAATAGGTTGGGAATGGCCGCTTTTGGATCTAGTTAACATAGGGTGAGTGTTGTGAGGAGGGATGGTGAAGGAGAGTTTGGATCAATTGTGCTAGATCTTTGTGGGTGGAAGAGATAGGTCAAGGGTGAGGTCCGATATGGTGATGGAGAGATGGCTTCTTTGAGATCTTCGGTGAGATACTATTATGAGAGATCGATCAAAGACTTTGTGCGGGGGGAATTAAGTTGTGCAGTGTGGTATGGTTGGTGGGGAGGTAGCGATGGCGGTGTGGGTGAAGTAGACACCACTCCAAGAGGTAAAGTGAATGATGTAGATGAAGTAACAATTCTTTGGTAGTGAGGAATTGGATTTACTAGTGTTCAAATCTTCGATATGGAAATTTAAACTCATCAAACAACACATCTTTGGAGACAAACGGACGGTTTGAAGGTAGATGGAGACATTTATAGCCTTTGTGTGAGGAGGAATAGCCAAGGAAGAGACATTCGATGATCTAAACCGCAATTTGTGGTTATTGTATGGTCTAAGTAAGGGATAACAGCACACCCAAATGTTTTGAGGAAGGAAACATCGGGTTGCTTGTGAAACAAATGTGTGAGAAGAGGAATTGCGGGGTTATGAGCTACTGTGCAACCGATTAATGAGATACAGTTTGTATGGAAAGCATGATCCCAATAAGAGATTGGTAAATAGGCTTGGGAGAGTAGGAGAGAGACCATATCAACTATGTGTGCTGTGCTTCCTCTCTCTACTACTCCATTTTGGTGATGAGTGTGTGGACAGATAATACGGTGAACAATGCCAAGATCAGCCAAATATTGTTTGAAAGGTCTAAATTCCCCACCCCAATCAGATTGAATAGCTTTAATAGGTGTATTGAGTTGTAGTTCAGCTAAAGCTTTGAATTGTTTGAACATGGTTAAGGTTTCAGATTTGGTTTTCAAGAAATAAATCCATGTGTACCACTATGAGCATCAATGAATGACAAATAATACCTATAGCCCATAGAGGACTCCATGGGAGCAGGTCCCCATAGGTCATAGTAAACTAACTCCAAAGGAGCAGAATAGACAGATTCAGATAAATGAGAAGGAAGTCTGTGGGATTTCCCCATGCAACAGGCTATACAAAAATCAATTTTATTTCTTGTTGGAGTAGGAACATTACACTGTTTGAGTACATTTTGTAAGGTGGAATAGCTAGGATGACCTAGTCTATTATGCCAAAGAGTAAAATTGGTGAAGGTGTGTGGATTTACAGGTGTTACAATGAGAGGGGAGGATACAAGAAACTGAAAATAGTGCAGGTAACTTTGGAGATAAGCTTGACTTGTCTTGAGACTGAGAGACTGACAGCAAATTATCAAAGGTATAGAGACCATCACGACCACGAAAACCTTGAAGAAGAGCTTTATGTGTGACCTGAGATTTAGCAACACAGTAAGTTGGAAAGAATTGGAAATAAACATTATTATCTGCAGAGAATTGACCAACACTAAGAAGTTGTTTAGTGAGTGAAGGAACATACAAGACATTCTTAAGGTGTAACACAACATCAGGTTGTAAAGGAGACTTAAAGGAAATAGAATAAATGGACTTAACAGATAAACCAGTACCATTTCCAAGGAAGACCTGCTCTAAGCCGATGCGAGAAGGTCTTTGCCGCAGTGTAGGAGGAGGGTTGGACCAAAGATGAACCGATTGCAGTGAGTCTCCACACCAATTTGGTTGAGGTCTTTGGGCTAGCATTAGTAAGGTACAATTTGTGGTTGAGGTGCGCGAGTAAGGTGTTTGTTAAAAATGCTTGTGGTTGAAAGCGTGGAAAGGCTTGAGGTGGTGGAGCAAAGGTATAATAGGCTTGAGGTTGAGGTTGTGGTGAAGGTGTTGGCGAAGCATAAGGTGTAGGTGATGGTGCGAGTCTAGCATAGGGATAAGTTTGTCCAAAATTAGCGATGAAGCAACGAAATTGAGGAACAAAGGAAGAATTATACCAATGCCCGAGAAGCAGAGGCATCATGACCGATTTTGAAACAAACGACACCGAACATTGCTTCCGGCCACCACCATTCCTCGCCACCACGGCGTCCTCCGCGGCCACCACGACCACCACGACCACCACGAGCTCCTCCATAGCCACCACGAGTACTATCACTGGAGAATTGCTGAGAAGACGTATTCTGAGGTGCACCAGAGTTACCACCAGTATCGATGAGCGATGCGTGCACTCGAGCAACGATAATTTGTGAAGAGGACGCGGTTTGAGTGAGATTAAGCGTGGCGCTTTCTTCGACTAGTTTCTGTTTATCCACGCGATGTTCATGAGCAAGAAGAAGCGCTTGAATCTCATCAAACTCAAACCATTCAAATTTGCTATTAATCAACGTAACAATAGACTCGAACTCGGGAGGTAATCCTTCAAGTATCACATCTAATTGTTCTTGCGAGTTACTGGGTTCGCGGATGGAGTTTAACGAGTCGATCTGATTTGATACCTTGCGAGAAAATCGTAAATTGATTTCGAACCTTTCTTGACCGCGCAACTCCGTGCGCAAGAATCGCCGCGCCGGCTTTTAAGCTTCGAGTGGAAATCTTGGTGAATTTTCTCCCGAGTTGCCATGTGTGACGACAACCGATGACGCGAGGAAGAATTGACGGCGAGCGACGATTGGAGCCACGCCATGAGCAAGCGATCTTGTTGATCCCAAGTGTGATACGCAGGATTCTCAATGCCTAAAGCACGATTGGTTTCGCTCCAGTGTGAAGTGGAGGAATCTCGTGTGACGCAAAAACGGTGAAAGCAGCGCGCTAAGCGCGCTCTACTCTGCTGCTGTTGAAGCGAGAGATAGTTTTTGTCATCTAACTTCTCTCGTAATTTTATACGAGAAGGAGGAGAAAGGTTGATTCGCCGTTGTGATAGGAAACGACAGCGGCGTCGTTTGCGCCGGTATGGCGTTTTCCGGTGTCGGTGTCGCCAAGAAATTAGTTGCGGAAGCTTGGATCGTTCTCCACGAAGGTGGAAGAAAATTGCTTATGATACCATAATGGATTCAGAAACAGAGAGAAAGAGAAATTCTGAATTGTGTAAATTTGTATTATGTGAAGAATCTGTTACAACAGAGTATTTATACTAGATCTACTTAGTGTCATTCAGTTATAACTAACTGATGCACTGCACAACTGAAAAGGAACCTTCTAGTAGAACTAAGATACATTTAGTTACTTATTACTACTCTCTAATAGAGTGGATATATTCCTTAGCTTAGCTTACTGCATTACAAGGCCTAATATTCATGGCACAATCATCTGTCAAGAAAACTCCCTAAGAGGACCATAGGGGACATGAAGTCGCTAGGATCTTTTGGCATCTCTCATTTTATTTGGATGAATCAAAAGAGTACATTTATATAGAAAGAAGCTAAACATTGAGCATAAGTATGCCCAAGAATAACACAAAACTTGGCCACAAGGGCAGCAAAAATTAAACATATGCAAAAGCAGCTCACACAACAAACACAATTAAGTACCTAAACATGTAACCAGAAGAAAGCAAAGAAAATGATGTACTCACACAGAACCACTGACAACAGCAGCACAAAAACCAGAAACCAGCTCATAGCAAGCAAAGTAGCAGCATATAGTCCAAAAACCAAAAGGTGAGTTGAATCATTCAAGGATTCACTATTGCACTTTCACCACAATTAAAGACGCCAACAGCCACCATAAATAAGATGCACATGCATTTCCACCAGCAGAAAGAGACACAGTGCAGGATCAAATAGCATGTCTGTTGACATCTCTCATGACCAACTATCATGAGCAATTTCAAATAGCATGTCTTTTTTTTACTTTTCTAAGCATCTTAAATTTGTCCTAAAGAACTTTTTCAGGACCAATACTCAAAGGAAATCAATTGTCAAGCCTTTGAGGATCCATTTATTTATACTGGCAACCCATTTTTCTGTGAAGATCCACTACCAAATAAATGCCCTGAGGATGATCCCTTACATGGCAATGAAGATGATCCCCTACAAAAAAAAAATGCGACATGGGGGACTATCCTCTCCCCCCTCCTCCCAACTCCCAAACAAACCCTATAGGTCTGGTACTTGGGCAAGCTATCAAACATTTGTTTACTACTGATTCTAGAACAAACATTCTAAAGCCTATCAACTATAAGTAGTTGCAAATGAAATGCTTGCACAAACACAGGAAACTAAACACAGGGTACTGAAGTAAGCCCCAAATCAAGGTGTTGCATTGCAGCTACCATAAGAACTCTTTATTTTACTTCATACACTTTATTATATTCACAATGGGTCCTTTGTTAACATAAATTTTCAGTTCAGTCTGCTGAAAACAAATAAAAACGCAGTAAGGGAGTGACGGTGCATGAATTCAAGTGGTTTGACACAACACTACATTTCTGCCGGTATTCTTCCAGTGAAGACAAAAAAAGCCCTAGTAAGATTGAACAAGAGAACAAACAGCGCAAACATTTAGTATTGTTATTGATTGAGTTACTTCTGTTCTTGCCTGTCACTGTCCATCTAATTTAGTAATTTAGTAATGAGTATAAATGTTAAACAATTTCAGTGTTCGGAGTTAACTGCTAAAATTGGAAGCTTTTATGTGGTATTTAACATTTGACATGTTCAACATGTTGTGAATCAACTACATTAATGATTCAATCCATGTGTTATTTCTTTGCGTTCAGCTTTAAATAAATAGTGACAACACATATATTCTTAAGTAGACTCTAGTCTTTGGCTGAATCCCTACTACAAAGAAGCATGCAAGAAAGTTACTCTCCATTAGCATAAGTGCATAACCAATGAATACCTTGGCTTGAATCATACATTGGAAAACATGAATATAGAAAACTAAAGGCCTCAAACCCCCCAAGAGAGAGAGAGTGGGAGAGAGATTCACATGATACAAAAACTTCCTTCATATGAGGAAGAGCCAATATGAGTGAATATCCATTCAGTGTTACAACAATTACACAAGATCAAGTGGTGGTTATCAAAGTAATTATGAACCCTAACACTGTTTGTAAAGGCCTAATATGAATTCCTATATTGAAGAATCTAATTTTCTCAGTGTGATATAATAAACCAAATAAAAGAAGAAAGGAAGAAGAAGAAACTTAAATCTTACAAAGTAGGTGCAGTGCCTTTGGAGTGATACATGTTGGCAAAACTCAAGCATAGGTGGCGGTCTCTGTTATCCCCCCAGCCTCCCCAACCTTTAAACCCAGCTTTATAACCAGGCTGATTTTTATAGACATGGACCTCCCAATCTGAATCAATGTTAGCAACCTTGTCACGCTCTTCTACATCAATGTTCACCATGCCGTTATCGATGCAAGCCTTACTCTCCCCCTGACCTTGATGCAAACCGCACTTCCCAAAGTGAACGGCACTAGTCCTAGGGCCTCGTATTGTGTAGACAGGACTTCCAAATGAGGGATAAACAGTTGCCCACATTGTGATATCCCAATTATAGTCATCAAAGAAACAAAATTCTCTAGCTTTATTGTGTATTTTCCTCCAAACACTTCGATTGAAAGAGTAGCCAATGTTTCCCATTCTCTCTGCAACTAAACTTTCCCACTCTTCACCTCTTGAGTTCACATCAGAAGGTGCTAAATTCGCAGCATAACAATCAGGACATTTTTTAGGCTTCAATGAAGTTAGAATCTGTAGATTCCGATATGCATTGGGAAATATGAAGTGGTCTTCTTCAATGAAAAGAATATGACCAGAATGCTTTCTTGTCTCCCTCAATCCATCCCATATTGTGTTCATCATCCACCACCAATGATGCTTCAACGACACAATCTTTGGCGAGCGGTGGTTTCCGTACTGATCAGGATTCCCTTCACAATGGTTTCCTTTGGCATCCTCTTTGTCCTTGCAGTCACCAGCCGAGACCCCCGGAAAACTATTAGTAAACAGATGAGGTGAATAGGAGCATATATCTGTTTAACTTGGCAAAATCTGATACCATGGATGATCTTGTTCATATCCTCAAAGTAACCATCATGGCTAACAATTAGTAGAGTCTCACTAATCCCTACAACCTTGGAAAGACTCTCAACAACTATTTTGAGATACTGAGGCCGGTTATGAACATACAAAACAACAATTATATGATCCTTTGCAAGAGTTGGATACAAATCTAAGTTCCTTGGGGGCAATACATTTAGCTTTTCCAATTTTTGTGATAAGTCACTCTGTTGGGGAAGACTCTTCAACTTTGTAAACTTCAAATCACGATGATATTTAGAACCATCATCAACACTTTCCAAATCATGAGTCCCAATATTTGATGTTGAATTTGATCCAAGGAGAAATACTAATAGCAAAACACCACTTAAAGTAACAAACACCACAAATAACAAACGGCGCAAAGCCACATCTCTAAGGCGGGGTTTCTTGGAAGAAGCCATAATATAACTAACCATACAGTGATACACAAAGCATAAAAATACTCTAAAATTCATTTACACATTACATCAAACACAACAAAGTCATCAAATTGATAACAAGACATGAACTAAGAAACGAACAAAACTAAAAAAAAAAAAAGGAAACAGTTTGAGCATGAAAAACCTATGATGCTGAGATAGTTGAAGCAACAAACAAAAAAACTCACTTCTAGTTAGAGTTAAAGAACAAAACTTTACACTACCCTTTGCAGATGGAAGTAGAATCAGATGCAGAAATCAAGGTTGTTGAAGTAAAAGCTCATACCCGATGTGATGCACCGAATTAGAAATGAAGTATAAGAGAAGAGGGTATAGATTTGAAGTGTGATCGGAAAAGTCAAGAGTTGAAGAGTAAAAGAGGGTTTTTTATTGTTGTTGGATCAAACTTAGAAAACACGACAGAGAGAAAGAGAGGTTTGAACTGCAGGCATAATAATGCGATGGACAAACCAAAATTTGATTTGTGTCTGTTCGGTTGACGATGACACAAGATGATGACAAAGTCAAGAGTCGAGTCGGGTTGGGTTTTGGGATCCGACTACAAGTAAGTCAGTCAAACACAAGAGGAAGGGGAAAATGATGATGACAATGGAGTTGGAATGAGTCTGCTTGACAAACGAGTCAATTTTACCTCTAAAAATAAGCGCTTAAATTCTTGTTTTGGTCGCTTATCTTTGGCGCTTTCATTTCATTTGGTCCTTATCTTTTTTTTTTTTTCGCTTTGGTCCCCTCATCTTCAATTTCTGTGTCATTTTGGTCCTCTGTTAAGTTTACATTAAAAAAAAATGTTATGTGGCAAACGGAGATGACGTCGTGAATGACGCGTCGCTGCCACGCGTCAACATCTTATTGGACCTCTGTGCCATGTGGCAATCGACGCGACATATCATCAAAAATCTACCGCAACAATGGAAACAAATCGGATCTGAAACAAGCGTTTTAGATCTTGAAACAACTCTTTCTTCTTCAAACGAATCGGATCTGGAAACAAACGTTTTAGATCTGGAAATAAACGTTTCAACAAAAACGAATCAAATCTTCAAACGATTCAACGAGAACGAATTAGATCTGCAAACAAACGTTCTTCATCTCTGGGTTTTTATTTCGAAAATGGAAACGATTTCAGTTCGTTTTTTCGTGAGATCTGCAAACGTTCTTCATCTCTGGGTTTCAATTCGTTTTTTCGTTTTTTGGTGGAAACGTTCTTCATCTCTGGAAACGATTGAAGATGAACAATTTGCAAAGATCTGGAGAACGAAAGAACAAAGAAGGAAGATGAAGATTCTGATTTTACGAAAGAACAAAGAAGGAAGATGAAGATTCTGATTTTACGAAAGAACAAAGAAGGAAGATCAAAGCTTCATAAATGATTTTACGCAAAGATCTGGAGAACAAAGAACGATAGAACAAAGAAGGAAGATCAAAGCTTCATAAATGATTTTACGCAAAGATCTGGAGAACAAAGAACGAAAGAACAAAGAAGGAAGATGAAGATCAAAGCTTTCTATTTTACGTTTCTGGTGATGGATTTTGTTAATTTGTTAATTTGGTTTTTATTAATTTATTTTTTATTTTCACAAAAAAAGTGCCACATCATTTAATGAATCCTAGTCAGCCTGACAACTAAGACGCCACGTCGTGATTAATCGCCAGCGGGCGTCTGTTAAATGGTGGATGGAAAATTACAAAAAGGACCAAATTGACACAAAATCAAAACATAAAGGACCAAAACGAGAAAAAAAAAAAAAGATAAAGGACCAAAATGAAATCGAGGCCAAAGATAAAGGACCAAAACAAGAATTTTAACCAAAAATAAAGGGTGTTTGTTTTCGTACCCCCCTCATTCCCTACCACACCCCCATTTTTCCATAAATGCCAATAATACCCACGTGTTTTTTTAAAAAAAAAAATTTAAATTTTCTAATTACCTCAAAATAAGGTAATTAGGTTCAAAAACAATTAAATTTTCTAATTACCTATAAAAAGGTAATTCCGGTTCATAATAAAATGAAAAATTTGAATTACCTCAAAAAAGGTAATTCCAGAAATTTGTAATTTTTTTTAAAGTTTGTATATTAAATTAATATTTAAACGCGCTTTTATTTTGGAAATATGATACTGAACGGTTTATGATTTAAATAACAATATGTCAAAATATATAAAATGACCAACATAAAAAAATATAATGTACAAATACAACTACTATGGGTCCAAAATGTTTAACAATGATCAAAATAAGCACGTGAAGTGGGTGAGCAGGCGACATCTAAGGCATCCCGGTCAATCACCGCTTCTCTCTGCACCTCTCTCCTCATATGTCTCGGGACAACAGGCTCTGATGATATGGTGGATCTGGTAGCTCTGCTGTGGCTCGCTCGCTCGTAGCTCAGCTCGCACCGAGTAAGACGCACTCGTTACTGATGTACTCAAGGAAGGTAATCGGATCGCACTCGCCGTGGTAGCCCGCCACTTACTAGCCCGCCAAAATGTCCGCGCTCGAATCTGATACATCAAGAACTCCTCAGTATGATCCTGTCCGCGGAGGAGCATTACCCAAATGGGTGGAAGAGGATCCTCTGTGCCGCCCGAATCGCTAACGCACTGCGGCATGCATGTAGAGAACGTCGTCATCGCCCAAAGCAACTTGACCTGCAACGTGAGATATGTTCGACAAAGGAACATACTTGCTGTGGTCATCATAAGGGGGTGAGGATGACATCCCCAACTGCGCAGAGCATCTATCCGCGCCTCTAAAGTCCACCAACTTTACTTTATCCACCTTCTTGTTCCCCGGTGGTGGCACGTGGTCGATCGTCCCTAGCTAACACTTTCCGACCAACGGCCGTGGGAAAGTGCTCGTAGATCCAAAGATCAAATAGTTAAATTAAAAATAATCGCTTATTAATATATGTTAAATTTAATTAAAAGTTTTAAATTAAAAAAATAAATAAATGATTACCCAGGCGAAGTGTCGCGTATCCGCCGAACTGCTTGGTCGTATAAAAGACCGCTTTTGTAACGCCCAAAATAATTTAATTATTTATCTAATTAAGTTATTTAAGGCTTGCAACACTTAATTAAATTATTTAATTAAGTTGGGTTTATTTTATCAAAAAGGGGTCTAGTTTATTTAAGTGGAATAATTGAGTTAGAGATCATTTTATTTTATTTTCAGGGGGTCTGTAAATAAGTAGAAAGAGTGGTGCAAATAAGGGCCCAAGTCATTTAATGACCCAAGCCCATTTACCTTAAAACCTCAAAAACCCTACACAAAGTCACAAGCCCTCATTTGAAAGAAAAAGAAAAGCAACGAAGGATAGAGAGAAAGGGAGGAAGTAGGCGACGCAAGGGGAGGAGGAAAAAAAAGGTGGAAGCTTTGCTTGGGTTCTTGGTTGGTAAGTGAGATTTTGACCTCATTCTTCATCATTTCTTCTTCCCATTCCATTTCCTTAAGTTTCCTAAGCTTATTCCTTGCCTTGTTAATTTTCCATGGATACCCAAGGAAGGAGACCCGTTTTCGACTTGAAGGAGGAGAAAGGAGGAAACTTTTCTCAAGTTTTGTGTTGGTAAGTGAAGGCTTTGGTCCTAAACACCCTTGTTTTCCTTCCATGTTCCATTTCCATGAGTTCCATAAGCTCATTCTTGTTATTTTTGAATTTCTTTTCCCACCCAAAGGAGGAAACTTTCGGCCATAGCTGGAAATCAGTTTTGGAGGCTTCATTTGATTGTTTTCTTGGTGGTTGGTTGAAGCTTTAGCTCACCCAAGGTTAGGGGATTCTCATTATGTTCATAATAGCTTGTAGAATATGTGTTATGTAGGAAAATAGCCTAGGAATGACTTGTTGTGTGAACTTGATGTGATTATATGTTGGTTGAAATATGAAATGCTTGTTTTGGTAATACCATGTTGTTTGTTGTTGTGAAATTATGCATGTTATGTGTTTGTTGAAATGGCCCTATGAGCATGAGTGTGTGAGTATGATGAATTACTAATGATAATTTAATGTTTAATTGAGTGATGGTTATGTGAGAAATGAATTGTTGAATAGAAATTAGGTTTGAGAAAGGGTTGAATGTGAGTGTTGGAAGGGGCGCGCCAAATGCCTAGCATTTTGGCGTGCAGTTCTTTGAAATGTGCGTGCGTGTGTGTTGTGCGGCGGGGCGGCGCCATTTGCTAGGCAAAGTGGCGCCCAGTGTCTTTGTTTTTGTGCCTTGTGTCTCGATGCAGGCTGGGTTTGGCGGGAGGGGCGCCAATTTCCTAGGAATCGCGCCGTGACCAAGTTTGTGCGCGCCTCGGCCGTGTGCTCGTGTCCAGGTGTGTGGGCGCCAAATGCTAGGCATTTTGGCGCCAAAGTGCGTGGTGTGTGTGTCTTGTGCGAGCAAAGTGTGGGGCGGTGGGGCGCGGTTGCTAGAAACTTGGCGCCTGTGCTGCAGTGTGTGTGTGTCATCAACTGCGTGTGTGAGTGAGGGGTGGGATAACAAGATGTGGGGCGCCATATTGGCTGCCCTTGGCGCCTAGGTACCCAAAAAATGTGTCTAAGTGATGGTTTAGTCCCTAAGAATTAGTTTAATCCTTGGTGTGACAAACTAGTTCCTAAGAATTAAATTAATCCTTGGCGTGACGGAATAATCCCTTAGTGTCTAATTAGTCCCAATATGTCAAATAATTTCCTAAGTCCCTAAATTAATCTTTGGTGTGTCAAAATGGTCCTTAAGTGAAGAAAAGGTCCCATGGGGGGTGGTTTGGTCCTTAGGTGGGATTTAATTAAAAATTGATAAGTGGTGGTTAATAAATGATGTGGTGGTGATTAATAATTGATCATGTGGTGGTTAATAATGATCGAGAGGTGGTTAATCATTGATCAGTGGTGGTCAATAAATGATGTGGTGGTGATTAATAATTGATAATGTGGTGAGTGATAAGTGATGATACGGTGGTTGAAATCGATGTGATGTGATTGTTGTGTTGTGATGCATTTGTCATAGTGTCACATGAATCATATGCATTACGCGACGGGGGCTTCGGCCAATTTGTGACGGGAGGCTTCGGCCACATGTGGTGGGTACCCGACGGGGTTTTTGAGGTGACGATGGATCCACATGCATAATGCACACATGCATATCATCATGCATTCCTTGGATTCTCATTGATGCTTAATTAATCCTCTGTTGTGACTTGTTAATGTTCTAATTGAATGGTGAATGCTTAATTGCTATGACTTGCTGTTACTAGATGTTTTCCGAATATAATGTCTATCTTACTTGTTATTATTTATGTAAAGAGACTCACCCTAGCATTTTTATGTTGCTGCTCTCGTATGGCGACAAACAGTGATTCTCGAGTGAAGGTGCCATGCCTCTTGGGTTTATTGAGTCAGCTCTGATAGTAACACCGGGGATGGGGCTCTAGTTATCTTCATTTTTATCCTATGTACTAAACTGTTTGGATTATGTCTTGAGTATGTTGAACTCAGTTTTATTTCCGTTGCGTTACAAACTATTTTCTGGATTATTGTAAACATTAAAACAGGTATTTGAGGGTCTTAACCCACGTGACTATGAGATGTTCTTCGTACACTTGAATGCGTTTGAAATTTTAAATATGTTTTGAATGATGTTTTGTTAAATGTACCACCCTCTTTGAGGTGCGTGGACAAATTTTGTAAAAACTCTGATTTTTATTAAATAAATAATAAGTAGTAGAAGGGGTGTTACATTAGTGGTATCGAGGCGCGGTTCGGTGTCCGTCAAGCCAAGTGTGTATGCATCATAGTATCTATGACAACTAGGTAGTGTTAATTGTTTCTTAACGAATGTTAATCTTTGCAGTGTTAGGTTGAGAATGGCCCGAAGGATTGATCTTTGCTCTGGCGAGAGCTCTGCAAGCCATAGCACAAAGCTATGGGAGCAGAGAGGGTGGTAGAGAAGATGCCGAGGATCGCAAGTTGGCTACTTTTCAACGTGAGAACCCACCTACCTTCAAAGGTAGATATGATCCGGATGGAGCACCGACTGGGCCGAGGAGATAGAGCGAATCTTAGTGTTATGGCGTGTACTCCAAGCACAAAAGGTGAAATTTGGGACTCACGTGCTGAAAGAAGAGGCGGATGGTCGTGGATGAGGAAGAAACAGAGACTAGAAGTCTGCGGAGAAGAAATCACTTGGGAGTATTCAAAGAGGAGTTCACAAGGAAGTATTATCCGGAGGGCGTGCGGGCTAAAAAGGAGGTGGAGTTTTGGAATTGAAACAGGAACCAAGTGCAGAGTGAATATGCAAACAAAGTTTGAAGAGTTGGTCAAGTTTTGCCCTTTACTATGACAACCAAGCCGATTCGGAATTTTCAAAGTGTGTGAAGTTTGAGAATGGTGCATGACAGAGATTAAGAAAGCCATTGGATACCAGGAGATTCGAGATTTTGCCAAGCTAGTGGACAAGTGTAGAATTTATGAGGAAGACAGTGCTGCTGCTTACAAGATTGTGAGGGAAAAGAAGAATGCTCAGTTTCGGGGAAAGCCGTATGATGTTAGTGGAAGTAAAGGAAAGTGGAAGGCAAGTGCGGGTAAAGGTTCAAGTGGGGAGGTGAATCACCGATATTGTGTGTTTTGCTTGCAAGAAACACAGCCATAAGAGTAGTGAGTGCACAGAGGTCCGTTGTTACAAGTGTGGACGGAGGGGTCACAAGTCTAATGCCTGTAAAGAGAAAGAAATTGTTTGTTTCAACTGTCATGAAGCGGGACATATGAGCACTAAATGTCCTAAACCCAAGAAGGAGGCGGCTAGAGGGAAGGTGTTTGCATTGGCGGGATCCGGGGGGACAACGCGATTAGAGGTACTTGTTTTATTAACTGGCACTCCTTTGATTGCTATAGTAGATACAAAGTGCTACTCATTCTTTCATTCTTTGCTTTCACGCCTTTGAGAATTTGGGTCTTGTTTTGTCTACAATGAGAAGGGACATGGTTATTGATACCCACCAAAAGGTTCGATAACTACATCCCTAATGTGTGCTAGATGTCCTCTGTCGGTCTTTGGCGAGAGAGTTTCTTGTTGATCTTATTTGCTTGCCTTTAGGAGGCTTGGACATCATTCTTGGTATGGATGGTTAGTTGATAACCAAGTGCATATTAAGCGTGCTAGTAGATGCTGTGAGCTTTCCTTCTTCTAAGGGGAAGAATGCATTGTTACATTCCTGGTCAAACCGCATAGAGTTATGAGGAGGAAGCTAAAATTTGCTTTCATTGATGGCATCATTGTCCGCTTGAGCCGAGCTAAGATTGAAGAGTTGCCAATAGTTCGTGAATTTCTGAAGTGTTTCCCGACGAAATTCCAGATGTGCCGCCTGAAAGAGAAGTAGAGTTTGGTATTGATCTAGTGCCTGGCACTAGACCCGTGTCCATGGCTCCATATAGGATGTCTGCGTCCGAATTATCTGAGTTGAAGGGTCAGTTGGAGGACTTACTTGAGAAGAAGTTCATAAGACCTAGTGTGTCACCTTGGGGAGCGCCAGTACTTTTGGTGAAGAAGAAAGATGGAAGTATGCGGCTTTGCATTGATTATAGACAATTTGAACAAAGTAACAATCAAGAACAAGTATCCACTTCCGAAATTGACGATTTGATGGATCAGCTAGTTGGTGCTAAGGTGTTTAGCAAAATTGATTTGAGATCGGGCTATCATCAGATTAAAGTGAAAGATGAGGATATTCAGAAGACAACATTCGGGACGAGATATGGGCATTATGAGTATTACAGTAATGCCGTTTGGTGTCACTAATGCACGAGGGTATTTATGGAGTACATGAACCGTATTTTCCATAACTACTTGAATCGATTTGTGGTGGTTTTCATAGATGATATTTTGGTGTACTCCAGTCAGAAGAGGAACATGCGAGCATTTGAAGTTAGTGCTAGAAGTGTTGAAAGAGAAAAAGTTGTATGCTAAATCACAAAAGTGTGACTTTTGGTTGAAGGAAGTGAGCTTTCTAGGTCATATTATTTACGGTGAGGGGATTGCGGTAGATCCATCCAAAGTTGATGCGGTGATGCAGTGGGAGGCTCCTAAGTCAGTTACGGAGATTAGAAGTTTCCTTGGATTGGCGGGATATTATAGAAGGTTTATTGAGGGGTTTTCAAAGTTGGCACTCCCGCTAACTCAATTGACTTGTAAAGGAAAGCGTTTGTGTGGGATTCCAAATGTGAAGAAAGTTTCAAGAATTGAAAAGAAGGTTGACAACATCACCTGTTTTGACATTGCCCAAATCTGGAGAGCCTTTTGTTGTATATTGCGATGCGTCTAAAATGGGGCTAGGAGGTGTTTTGATGCAAAATGGTAAAGTAGTGGCTTATGCCTCAAGACAGTTGAGGATTCATGAAAAGAATTACCCAGCTCACGATTTGGAGCTTGCGGCAATTGTTTTTGCCTTGAAGATTTGGAGACATTATTTGTATGGTTCTAAGTTTGATGTATTCAGTGATCATAAGGGGTTGCAGTATCTGTTTGACCAGAAAGAATTGAATATGAGACAAAGGAGATGGTTAGAATTGTTGAAAGACTATGACTTTAGCTTGAACTATCATCCGGGGAAAGCTAATGTGGTAGCTGATGCTTTGAGTAGAAAGTCCTTACATGTATCTGCAATGATGGTGAAAGAACTGGAATTAATTGAACAGTTTGAGATTTGAGTCTAGTCTGCGGTGACACCTAAGAGTGTGAGATTGGGTGTGTTGAAGATCCACAATGAATTCGTGAATGTTATTCGGGAAGCTCAAAAGAAGGATATTAAACTGGTTGAGATTGCAGTTGGGATTGACCACTCTCAGAGTGAAGATTATGTGATAGATGAGCATGATGTGTTAAGGTATGCAGTGGGAGGATTTGCATTCCTAATGATGATGAGATTAAGAAGGCAATTTTAGAAGAGGTCATCGGAGTAAGTTGAGTATCCACCCGGGCCACAAAATGTACCAAGATTTGAAGAAAGCTGCTCGTGGCACGGCATGAAACGGATGTGGCTCGGTTTGTGTATGCTTGCTTGACGTGTCGAAAATCTAAGGTAGAACATCGAAGCCAGCGGGGTTGATGCAACCATTGGATGTTCTGAATGGAAGTGGGATAGTATCTCCATGGATTTTGTGGACTAGTTTTGCTGACTACTACTGCGAGGGGTTTGATACCATATGGGTGGTTGTTGATAGGTTGACTAAATCGCACACTTTCTACCGATTAATATTACTTATCCGATTCCGAGGTTAGCAGATATCTATGTCAAGACGATTGTGAAGTCGCATGGTGTACCTCTCGAGTATTGTGTCCGATAGGGATCCTAGGTTCACTTCCGAGTTTGGAGGAGTTTGCAAGAGGCTTTGGGTTCCAAATTGAGATTGAGTTCAGCATATCATCCCCGCATGCAGGATGGGCGAGGCAGAGAGACAATTCAATCACTTGAGGATTTGTTGAGGCATGTGTTCTTGAGCGAGGAGGTTCATGGGATTCACATTTGCCACCGATTGAATTCACTTACAATAACGATTTTCATTCAAGTATCGGTATGGCGCCTTTTGAGGCATTATGCACGGAGGAGATGTAGGACTCCATTATGTTGGTACTGGCCCGGAGAGAGTGTGGTGCTAGGTCCCGAGTTGGTGCGTGAGACCACGAGAGAAAGTGAAGATGATTAGAGAGAAGATGAAGGCTTCACGAGTGAGGCGAAGAGTTACCATGATAAGAGAATGAAGGATCTAGAATTTCAGTTTGGAGATCATGTATTTTTGAGAGTTACTCAGACAACGGTGTGGGTCGTGCGTTGAAGTCTAAGAAGTTAACTCCGCGTTTTATTGGACCATATCGATTTGAGAGAGAGTTGGGAAAGTTGCTTATCGGGTGGCCTTGCCACTAATCTTGCTAATCTGCATGATGTATTCCATGTGTCTCGATTGCGGAAGTATGTGCGGACCCATCTCATGTAGTGCGATGGATGATGTAGAGGTGAGAGAGAACCTTACAAAGGGAGACTATGCCGATTAGGATTGAGGGCCGTGAGGTGAAGGTCTTGAGGGCAAGGAGATCAACTTGGTGAAGGTAGTGTGGTTAGGAGCAGTGGGTGAAAGCACAACTTGGGAGTTGGAGAGTAAGATGAGGGAGGCCTATCCGGAGCTGTTCGATTCAGGTAATTTCGAGGACGAAATTCTTTAAGTGGGGAGAGTTATGCGCCAAAATAATTTAATTATTTATCTAATTAAGTTATTTAAGGCTTGCAACACTTAATTAAATTATTTAATTAAGTTGGGTTTATTTTATCAAAAAGGGGTCTAGTTTATTTAAGTGGAATAATTGAGTTAGAGATCATTTTATTTTATTTTCGAAGTCCAGAAATAAGTAGAAAGAGTGGTGCAAATAAGGGCCCAAGTCATTTAATGACCCAAGCCCATTTACCTTAAAACCTCAAAAACCCTACACAAAGTCACAAGCCCTCATTTGAAAGAAAAAGAAAAGCAACGAAGGATAGAGAGAAAGGGAGGAAGTAGGCGACGCAAGGGGAGGAGGAAAAAAAAGGTGGAAGCTTTGCTTGGGTTCTTGGTTGGTAAGTGAGATTTTGACCTCATTCTTCATCATTTCTTCTTCCCATTCCATTTCCTTAAGTTTCTTAAGCTTATTCCTTGCCTTGTTAATTTTCCATGGATACCCAAGGAAGGAGACCCACGTTTTCAGCTTGAAGGAGGAGAAAGGAGGAAACTTTTCTCAAGTTTTGTGTTGGTAAGTGAAGGCTTTGGTCCTAAATACCCTTGTTTTCCTTCCATGTTCCATTTCCATGAGTTCCATAAGCTCATTCTTGTTATTTTTGAATTTCTTTTCCCACCCAAAGGAGGAAACTTTCGGCCATAGCTGGAAATCAGTTTTGGAGGCTTCATTTGATTGTTTTCTTGGTGGTTGGTTGAAGCTTTAGCTCACCCAAGGTTAGGGGATTCTCATTATGTTCATAATAGCTTGTAGAATATGTGTTATGTAGGAAAATAGCCTAGGAATGACTTGTTGTGTGAACTTGATGTGATTATATGTTGGTTGAAATATGAAATGCTTGTTTTGGTAATACCATGTTGTTTGTTGTTGTGGAAATATGAGTTGTGAAATTATGCATGTTATGTGTTTGTTGAAATGGCCCTATGAGCATGAGTGTGTGAGTATGATGAATTACTAATGATAATTTAATGTTTAATTGAGTGATGGTTATGTGAGAAATGAATTGTTGAATAGAAATTAGGTTTGAGAAAGGGTTGAATGTGAGTGTTGGAAGGGGCGCGCCAAATGCCTAGCATTTTGGCGTCTGGTTGCTGGAAATGTGCGTGCGTGTGTGTTGTGCAGGGCAGGGGCGCCATTTGCTAGGCAAAGTGGCGCCCAGTGTGCTGTTTTGGTGCCTTGTGTCTCGGTCTGGCTGGGTTTGGCAGGAGGGGGCGCCAATTTCCTAGGAATCTGGCGCCCGTGACCAAGTTTGTGCGCGCCTCGGGGCTGTGCTCGTGTCTGGGTTGTGTGGGGCGCCAAATGCTAGGCATTTTGGCGCCAGGTGCGTGGTGTGTGTGTCTTGTGCGAGCAAAGTGTGGGGCGGTGCAGGGGGGGCGCCAGTTTGCTAGAAACTTGGCGCCTGTGCTGTGTGTGTGTGTGTGTCAACAAGGTGTGAGTGAGGTTTGGGATAACAAGATGTGGGGCGCCATATTGGCTGCCCCTTGGCGCCTAGGTACCCAAAATGTGTCTAAGTGATGGTTTAGTCCCTAAGAATTAGTTTAATCCTTGGTGTGACAAACTAGTTCCTAAGAATTAAATTAATCCTTGGCGTGACGGAATAATCCCTTAGTGTCTAATTAGTCCCAATATGTCAAATAATTTCCTAAGTCCCTAAATTAATCTTTGGTGTGTCAAAATGGTCCTTAAGTGAAGAAAAGGTCCCTATGGGGTGGTTTGGTCCTTAGGTGGGATTTAATTAAAAATTGATAAGTGGTGGTTAATAAATGATGTGGTGGTGATTAATAATTGATCATGTGGTGGTTAATAATGATCAAGAGGTGGTTAATCATTGATCAAGTGGTGGTCAATAAATGATGTGGTGGTGATTAATAATTGATAATGTGGTGAGTGATAAGTGATGATACGGTGGTTGAAATCGATGTGATGTGATTGTTGTGTTGTGATGCATTTGTCATAGTGTCACATGAATCATATGCATTACGCGACGGGGGCTTCGGCCAATTTGTGACGGGAGGCTTCGGCCACATGTGGTGGGTACCCGACGGGGTTTTTGAGGTGACGATGGATCCACATGCATAATGCACACATGCATATCATCATGCATTCCTTGGATTCTCATTGATGCTTAATTAATCCTCTGTTGTGACTTGTTAATGTTCTAATTGAATGGTGAATGCTTAATTGCTATGACTTGCTGTTACTAGATGTTTTCCGAATATAATGTCTATCTTACTTGTTATTATTTATGTAAAGAGACTCACCCTAGCATTTTTATGTTGCCTGCTCTCGTGGCGACAAACAGGTGATTCTGAGTGAAGGTGCCATGCCTCTTGGGTTTATTGAGTCAGCTCTGATAGTAACACCGGGGATGGGGCTCTAGTTATCTTCATTTTTATCCTATGTACTAAACTGTTTGGATTATGTCTTGAGTATGTTGAACTCGCTTTATTTCCGTTATGCTACAAACTATTTTCTGGATTATTGTAAACATTAAAACAGGTATTTGAGGGTCTTAACCCACGTGACTATGAGATGTTCTTCGTACACTTGAATGCGTTTGAAATTTTAAATATGTTTTGAATGATGTTTTGTTAAATGTACCACCCTCTTTGAGGTGCGTGGACAAATTTTGTAAAAACTCTGATTTTTATTAAATAAATAATAAGTAGTAGAAGGGGGTGTTACAAACTTTTAGTCACACCGGGTGTAGAGGTAACTAAGAGCAGCTATACCCCAAGACCACTGGCCACACTGCTGAAGATCCTGAAGCAGATACATCCACCTCACTGGCACTAATGTATGAGTCTTGTCAGCCAGAATGGTGGTGCCTAACAGGAAGAGCATGTAGCACCGTGCAGCCTGCTCATAAGCACCCCGTGCCATGTTCGCCTTGTAGGCGTCCTCTACACAGGAGATCCTCGAATCATCGCCTCGTTATCCTTAAGCTCCTGGATGACAGTAAGCTGGATCCATGCCCAAACGATCCACAACCATGTGAAAAGCCTCAACGTAATCAAAATCGGCTTGTGGTCCAATGGGGTGCCATCCAAATGCAAGTGGAGCGAGACGGCCACATCATCATCCAAGGTGATCACATCTCCCCAAAGGGCATGTGGAATGAACAGGTCTCGGGATGCCACCTCTCCACAAAAGCGGATATCAACTCATGGTTGATTCCTCCGCAGGTGTGATGTCCAACTCGAAAGCTTAGCGGCACGCAACCAATTGCTCTGCACCTGTGGGTGGTGGTCGATGAGTCTAATTTTAGAAAACTTCGCCGTGAGATACAACCTTTAGTTTCCGAAATTTGAAAAATTCAAATTAAACCAAACGTTATTAAAAATAAGTAATTAATTGTTGTTAAGTAAAATTAAAATAAAAAATTAAAATATTACCTCGCCTCTATCTATCCAAGACGCCGCAAAGGCGTATCCCAAAGTAAATATAAGGGTGTGTGCTCCACACCGGGCAGTGAACCTCCTCCTCCCGAACCTCCTCCTCCCGAACCTCCTCCTCTGAACCTCCTCCTCCTCAACCTCCTCCTGAACCTCCTCCAAAGCCTCCCAACCGTCATGATACATCTCTGGGTGCTCCTGTTGGTGCCGCATATAGTACTCATAATCAGGGTGGTCTTCTATCCGCTGCTCATACCGGGGCGAGGTCGCGAGGCCGAGGCTCGTGCTCAACCATCTCTACCACTCTGCACGGGCTCTCGCGCGCTCGATGCTCGAAGCATGCCCAGCGACTCTGAGCCTCAGTAAAGTGTCCGGAGAAGAATCTCTACTACTACTATCGCCTCCCCCTGAATCTGTGCTCGCCGTCGTCGATTTGCGGTGCTTTGCTCAAGAAGACTCTGCTCGCTCTACGTTGTCTGATCGTCTACTCGCCACTGTTAAAAAAATAAATGTAATTAGAAAATATTAAAAATTGAAAAAAAAAAATTAGTTTTTCGATTACTAGGTAATTAGAAAAATTTCGAAATACCTCGAAGTGAGGTAATTAGGTTCATATTCTGAACCTAATTACCTCACTTCAGGTATTTCAAATTCTTTCTAATTACCTAGTAATCCAAAACCCATTCAATTTACTTACTTTTTCCGAAATTGTAAAATGTGAAATGTGATTTTTGTAAATTTTGAGGGTATTTTTGTCCAATTGGGATATTATGGGGTGTGGTAGGAAGGAGAATGCGAAAACAAACACCCAAAAATAAATGGCTTTTTTTTACACCCCTCATTATCATTCCCACCCCATAAATACCGCTTTCTGATAAAAAATGCCCCAAAGAATATTGAAAATTTCGGAATTACCTTATAGAAGAGGTGTTTCCGGTAGGGGGTTTGAGGATTTTTGGAATTACAAAATCGAGGTAATTCCTGTTCACATTTTGTGAACCTAATTACCTCGATTTTAATAATTCAAAATCCTCAAACCCCCTACCGGAATTACGTGGTATTTACGGTATTTCCGGAAAAAAATAAAATTAATTAAAAACAAATTAAATTTAATTAAAGACACGTTTTTTATTACGAAACGAAATAATACATGAAAGTTCTGAATGGAAACAACAAAACACATCAACAAAGAAAATGAAAAGACCGTAGAAATTAGTGAGATGGTGGTTGGAGACATCGAAGGACCTCAGCAACGGTCCTTCTGGTTTCGACATACAGCTGAATAGGACTCCGCATCTGAAATATGTCAAAACGGTCCATCATTACTCGAACATCATCGTTGTTCTTCACATCCATGGTGGACCACTGAACACGATTATTATAGCCCATAGTGGGGTAGCGATAAATGATCCGGGTGACTTCTTTCTCGTCACCCTCCAGCTGCACCTTCGTTGTTATTTTTTCTTTCCGAGCTTCAAAGGTGATATCGTCGTTAAGCCTGCATAAAATGGGGTTTGGACTCTCGAAATGGACACCATTTTCTCTGTTTGTGATTGTGCCCTGATGGTGAAGGGCAGTGAGTGCAGAATCACGAGAGTATTGTGTATTCAGAGTGTCCATGAGAGTGTTGTGTGAGAGTGTTGTGTGTGAAAGAAGTGAAATGGAAGGGTCTATTTATAGGGAAAAATGAAACCCTATAATGGATTTCCACCGTTGATGAAAAGTGGTCGGCAAAATCTGGACCGTTTAAAGTGTCGGCAATGCATACTTGTTGGTCTTAAAGGTACAGTCCATAATCAAAACAGTCGGAAACATCCTCAATAACTTGATACTATCAGGATGTGACCACATGATTTCCTCAACAATATCGGTACCTTTAAGTCGTCTCGTCCCAACACAAGTAATGGTTCGCTTTGAATCGGTGTCATAAGTCGCTGCATCTCGGTCATACTACCTCTCTTTCCTTCCTGATCTTTGTTGCGGGTTCTATACAACTGACTAATGTTGCTCAAGTTGTTCTTAAATCTGACCTTCAATGCTTCAAGACTTTTGGATGCTTTCACTTCCAAAGACAGATGCTCCCCAACAACTGACCGCTCCTCCTTGGTAAACTTACCAAATATAGCTGCTCCAAACAAAGTCTTATGAGGCTCATGATTGTGAATCTCATACACCACTCTCACCTTCCAATCAGAACTAGGAGGTAACATTGGTTTAGCTTTCAATTGAAACCTACAACCACATCTTTTCGATGTCTTGTGTCTACCAGCAGAACACCCAACATCTCCTCGACTATATGTGCCCCGTCTCTCACAGCTATAAACAACCTTGTTCTTTTTCCCTTTCCCATTCTCCGTCGTCTCGGTTCGAACAATAACCACAATGATTCCGTTCGCTTTCCCGGTATCTCTAGCCCAACGTGTCATTGCATCTCGAGTGGGAAATATCTCAGATGTCGTAAACGCATCGGTTAAATCCATAATAACCATCTATTTAAAAAAATATAAATGTTATAAATTTTTTTTTCCGAAATACCTTTTTTAGAGGTATTTCCGGTTCACATATTGTGAACCGAATTTACTTCTAAAAAAGGTATTTCCAAAAAAAAAAATTTAAAAAACAAAATTTCAGAATTACCTTTTCTGGGGATAATTCCAGTTCAAAAATTGTGAACCGGAAATACCAACTTTCTGCGCTAATTCCGGAAAATTCACCTCCAAATTCCCGGAAATACCTTTTTTTATGGTAATTCTGGAAAAACCAATAAATGTGGCGGGTCCGATACGTTTTTTTATAAAATGACAGGGGCATTTTGGGGTTTTTGGTATTTATGGGGGTGGAAGTGATAATGAGGGGGGGTGGGAAAAAAGCCAAAATAAATCATAGTATTTCTGTATTTGTGAAGCTATTTACTTTTGGTAAGTTTTTAATTTAATGTACTAGCAGTAGTATTTTTTTTGTATAAACCGGGTATCATTTGCGCGTAACTGCAGAGACTAATCCCTCGAGCCGGGTAGGACCACAATTGGCGGCAAAGCTCTCCCTCAAGAGATTTAACACTGCTGCATGCCCAAGGCTGGATTCGATCCCAGGACCTTGGTTAAGCTGGAAGAGACCCTTACCATCTCATCCAAGTGCTCTTGGGTACTAGCAGTAGTATTTTATTTTTACTAAAAAATATTCATCCATTATTTTGTTAAAAACAAAGAAGGACTAATTTGTGAGCAAGATTAAAAGCACCCAAGTTAATAGTGTAAAAATAGTAAAATGCCTACAAATGTAATTAGAATACTCATGTCTCTGGATCTATAACGTTGACGCCCAAACCATTGATAGAAATGTAGTTGATCGAAGCATGTCTGTCAATCAAAATCAAACGAACACCACAACAAGACGAGAAATCAAATAACATCACACCAAGACAACGAATAAAACAATGTCGCACTCAAACGCCGAAATCAAGAAAAAATATAAAAGAAAAACTAGATCAATTTGAAAACCACTTATTTAGATAAAAGAGAACAAATTAATGCAGAGGGGTAATTTTCATGCCAAAAAATGACCAAAAGCTACCCCTCCTCTATAGATGAATAAGAAGAAAGAAAAGAGTAAAGAAAAAGTTTAGAGAGTGGCAGTTAGGGTTGAGAGGAGAGTAACAAATACCATGTCACTGTAGCAATATTAGTAGTACTATTACTAGCTGCTTTTTTTTACTCGTTTGTTATTGATTAAAAAATATCTGATTTTGATGTTAAGGTTAATATTAGTTTTTAGATATTTTTAAAAAAAACAGAAGTTGTTTTGTATTTGTGTAACATAATGAAAATCATTCTATAAAAATGAATTTCGTGATAAGTTACTCAAAATGGTTCCTATTTTAAAACTATTTTAGATTATCATTTTTTGAAAAACTATAACAAACAAATGAAAAACTTCAAAATTTGATTACTTTTATTTATATAAAAAAGTGATCATTGTTATTATTATTATTAAAAAAACTGTAATAAAGGGGATCATCTACTACTAGCTGGTTTAGATTATCATATACAAGGGGCCTCATTAAAACCTACTTGGGCCAAAACCTCATGGGAAAAAGACCCAATGAGTTGTTGATTTTTCTTCGCAAAACAAATTCTCCTAATTTGTAGGAATTCAAAAAATGTATTGGAGGAGGAGGGTTTTGGAGGGTTTGAGAGGGTTTGGGCAAATATTCAAATGATTGACATCCTTTTATGATAGTCTTAGAATTAAAAATATATTAATCATAAACATTCTCTTATCATAATCTACAATTATTTTCTCAAATAAGGTGAAAGATTTTTATATTTTTCTCTCCACTCCACCCCTCTCCTCTCCAAGCTCCCAAACAAGCCCTAAGGGTGGTGTCTCGTGTCCATCACATGAATCACTACTTGTTTTGCCTCGTTTTATCAATTTTGTTTGAATATTCATACACTAATTTACTTGTTACCATAGATATCACAAGAGAGTGATATTTGTATTTCCGCTTCAATTACCTTATATTAATTAGATATTGTACTCAACTTATACTACATCAAGGATATTTTAGTTAAGAAATATTGTTGATTGAATCATTAAAACTTTTTGTGAAATTATAGTGTATTGTCATCTTAGTCTAAAATTATATACTTTCGAAATCTCATCAATCACATTAGTCTTTTTCAATTTAGCCTGTTTGTAATTTCCTTAACTTCACAAACCAAATTGTCCAACCACTACAATTTTATAGACTAAATTGGTTTGACAAAAAAAAGACTATTTGGTTTTTATTGGTTTGGACTGGGGAGTACCAAGAAGAGAAGCACCGTGACCGTAGACCACAACACAACGAAGACAAAATCAAGAAAAATTGTAGTTTGCGTGTCTTTGTATTTTCGCTAGATTTGCGTTTGGAAGAGACGAACACATGCAGAGTGAAGATAATGGCTGGAAGAGGCAAAATAGGGGGCGTAGAAGATAATGGCGGAGCCAACTAGCAGGAGGGCAAATACAATGGCAGTAAAGGGAGAGCAAGATAAAGAGATTACAGCTAGAGCTCATATTTTGGAGGGTCGGGGGTTCACTAGATCTTTATCAAGTTATTTAAAATTAAGTTGATTGTAATTTGACCCATGTATGCTACACATGAGGGTAACCCTAAGCAGTAATAGGAAGTCGAGGGTGCTGCTTCCAAGGCGGATTCAATACCAATCTGGAAGACATGCACCTTAGTCTTCATCACATTTGGCAACCATTTTCCCAAACATATATGGGATCACTTGTAAGCATTTCAATATTTGATTTTGTTGTTTTTTCTTTAATATTTGAGTGCAACTAATACTTATTTTTAGGGTTTCAGATCGCAATGATCTGAAGGTCATCAACCATGTAATGGTGTATTGGTTTGGTGGCTCATCCGAAAATTGAGCATGTCATCAACTAGTCTTTATTGCGACCCTAGTCAACCTAAACTTCACGACCATTGTCAGGGAGCCTTTAGTGAGTTTGCAGAGTGATGGTAGTCAGAAACATGCATATTTCACTTGCGTATTAGGGAGATCATAGTGGCATCAGATGACATATGTAACAGGGACTATCAATCTAGTAGAAGAACTAGAGCAGAAACACGATCTACAGTGATATCACCAAAAACACAAAATGCTGAAGAAAGAAAATGAGTGAATACAAAGAAGAAAAACACGAAAATAAAGGAGGAAGAGAGGGGGGGCTGCGTAAGTGGAGAGACTCTAGGTTTTCATAATGATCTTCTTGCTTTTATGACATTCCATTCAGGCCATATATAGTCCCTGATATAGCTGTGAATCCAACGGTTACAAATCAAAACAAGGACATAAATTACAGCTAATAAAAAGACAATGCAATGGAATATTTCATGGTCCTAGGCAAGGTACAACAGCCACCATTCTAGGTTATCTCATAGTCATTGAATTTCTTGGGCTTGGTAGTAGTTCTTTTGGACCTATTTCTTGATTTGTGCTTAATAGTAGGCTCAATAACCTCTTCTTAATCTTCATTTTCAGCTAGGCCCACCTCTTCTATTTCATTCATACATCCCTTCCCTCTTCCACAAGAACCTTGTCCTCAAGGTTCAAACTAGGATAAGCCTTCTTGATCTCAGCAAATGACTCCCAAGAAGCATCTTCAGGGTACAAACCATCCCACTGCACAAGAACTCGATGCTGGTCTGCATCGACACCGAACTGGTAATCCAAATTGTTGCTGGCTGAACCATAAGCTGGTTGCCAAGAGAAGCAGCAGGCAGAGATAAATCTGGGACCGTGGCTCCTATAGCTGGTTTCAACTTAGAGACATGGAAAACTGGATGAATTTTGCTAGTAGGAGGAAGTTCCAACTCAAAAGCAACTTCTCCAATTGCTTTCTTAAGTTTAGTCCCTAAAACCTCTTGGACAACTTACGGGTCCTATGACCAATCACCGAAGATTGAACGAAGGGACGAAGCTTCACATATACCATATCACCTTCCTTGAAGGGGTGAGGAATTCTTCTCTTATCAGCATATAATTTCATTGTGGCTTGAGCTTTAGCTAACTTCTTGCGTAGGATTTGCAGAATCTCAGTCCTATCAGTCAGGAAAGTGTCCACTGCTTCTAGGTGAGAAGAGTCTTTGATGTATTGAGGTAAGTTGGGTGGCAGCTTGCCATACACCACCTTATAAGGAGTATACCCCGTACACATGTGAATTGAGGTGTTATAGTGCCACTCAACTCAGTGAAGATACTTTCCCCAATATATCCTTCGGTTTGTTATGCACAAAACAACGAAGATATTGTTGCAAAGCCTTGATGACTATCTCAGTTTGCCCGTCACTCTGAGGATGATAAGCTGTAAACATACTTAGTTTAGTGCCACTGAGTTTGAATAGCTCACGCCAAAATTTACTCACAAAGATAGGATCTCTATCTGAAACAATGCTCTTGATTATTCCATGGAGTTTGCAACCATTTTAGCAAAGAGGTCAACCACCATACTAGCAGTAAAGTGAGTGGGGAGAGTTCCAAAATGTGTTGCCTTGGAAAAACGATCCACTACAACAAAGATAACGGTGTGATTTTGGAAGGAAGGGAGCCCCACAATGAAGTCAAGTGAAATATCCTCCCAAACACCTTGTGGTATAGCAAGGGGTTGCAGCAACCCGTAAGGACTATGATTGGGGGATTTGGTTTGCTGACAGATTTTGCATTGAGTAACAAAAGCAGAGACATCAGCCCTCATACCATCCCAATATACATTCTCCTTGAGTCTACCCCAAGTCTTCAAAATGCCACTGTGGCCTCCTAAGGGAGAGGCATGAAATTCCTCCTAGAGCAATTGTTTAAAAGGAGAATCTGAGGGAATATATAGTTTCTGTTTGAAGAAAAGTAAGCCATTCACCAAGCTGCATCTTGAGGGTATGCATCGGGTTCTTTGTTGAACTTTGAGAATCAGCTCTTGCAACTTCTCATCCTTTGCCAAATGAGCTTGTAATTGTTGCAAGAAGTCCCAAGTGAGGAACTGTGTGATAACTAGTAAGTGAGCGGATACATCATGGACTCTTGATAGGCGTCGACTACTCTATTTAGTGCCCCGAGCTTATACACAATTTCATAAGTGTACCCCAATAACTTAGCCAAGTAGAATTGTTGCTCCGGGGTTTGGATAATTTGAGTCATTAACTCTCGGAGACTTCTTTGATCCGTATACACAGTAAATTTCCTGCCAAGCAAATAGGTGCACCATTTCTTAACTGCAGAAGTAATAGCACACAATTCCCGAACATAAGTAGAAGCAGTTAACATCTTAGCACAAAATTTCCTGCTGTAATAAGCTATAGGATGACCATTTTGGCACAAAACTGCCCCCATTCCGAGCCCAAAAGTGTCGGTTCCCAACACAAATTCCCTATCCAAATCAGGAAGAGCCAACACAGGTGCCTCAATCATTGCCTTTTTTAAATTCTCAAAAGCAATTGTAGCCTGTTCAGTCCATACAAATGAGTCTTTGCGCAGTAAATCATTGAGAGGAGCAGCCATTAGAGCATAATTGCGCACAAATTTCTGATAGAAACCTGTCAGTTCAAGAAATCCACACAATTGTTTCAAAGTTTTGGATTGAGGCCAATTAACCATGGCTGAGATTTTCTCTAGATCAGGCCCTAGACCTTTGTCAGACACAATATGTCCCAGATAATCAATACAAGATCTAGCAAAGTTGCACTTACTTTGTTTGAGGAAGAATGTTGCTGCAAGAGGCACTCAAACACAATCTCTAAGTGTGAAAGATGATCTTCCATAGATTTGTTGTAGACTAAGATATCATCAAAGAAAACAATCACAAACTTTCTGAGATATGGTTGGAAGAAAGTGTTCATGGTCGTCTGAAAGGTGGAGGGCGCATTACACAAACCAAAAGGAATAACCAAGAATTCATAGTGACCTTGGTGCGTGCGATAAGCTGTCTTGTGAATATCATTAGCAACCATACAGATCTGATGGTAGCCTGACCGAAGATCAAGTTTTGAAAAACAGCTATTGCCATGAAGCTCATCAAGTAACTCATCAATAGCAGGAATAGGGAATCTATCCTTGACTGTGATAGCATTAGGGCTTGGTAATCCACACAAAAATGCCATGTAACATCCCTTTTCCTTATCTACAAAATCGGAGAAGAAAAAGAGTTGTTGCTAGGTTGAATGGTGCCTTGGAGAAGCATTTCTTGTATTTGGAATTCTATCTCTTGCTTTTGGAACTGAGGATAGCAGTATGGTCTCACATTAATGGGGTCTTTTTCATGGAGGAGGGGTATGTGATGATCTGTGGGTCTTGGAGGGGGTAAGCTGGTAGGGTCTTGGAAGAGTGAGGAGTATTTAGTGAGGATGGGCTTTATAGAAGGTGGGATTGGTGTTTGGTCAGAGGTAGTTATGGAGGGTGTTGTGGGGTGGAATTTCAGAACTGTGTCTATGGCATCGGTTGACACCATACGTTTTAATTAGGCTTCAGTGGGTGGATTTAGAGCTACCATGAATTTTGGTAAGTTGGCCATTGTGAGAAAATGACATAGTCAAGTTGTTGTAATCAGTCAATATTGGCCCAAGGGTTTTAAGCCATTGGACACCCAAAACAAGTTCAACACCACTCAAAGGAATCACAAAAAATCCACAAAAAATGTATGGCCATCCAACATAATCTCAATATTTTTACATTGAAGAGCACAATGAAGTTCCTCCCCATTACCAACCATCACTTGAAATGCTTTGGATGGTTCAAGGGTTAATCCTAATTGTTTGGCAATTCTATCTTGGATGAAATTGTGGGTGCTACCACTATCAATGAGCACGGTGAGTATGTGGTTCGGAATTTGGCCTTGGACTCGTAGTGTTTGGGGAATGGAGTGGCCAAGGAGGGCATGTAAGCTAATTTGGGAAGTGGTTTCACTGTCTGGTTGAAGGTCCGTAGGTTGGGGGGTCTTGGGTAGTTTTTGTGGAAGAAATAGTGAGTAATTGGTTGAAAGTTCCTGAGGGTTCATCAAGTTCATCTGGTTGGACGATAAGGAGATGAAATTGATGCTTACAACAGTGATTGGGTTGAAAACGTTCGTCACAATTGTAACATAAACCCTTTTCACGTCGGGCTTCAAGTTCCACGGGAGAGAGTCGTTTCACAGGGAGGGATTTTGAGGTGCTGGCTGTGGTGTTCTGGTTGGTAGAGACAGAGGGTGTAGATGTGGTAAGGGAAAGCTTAAGGCTAGGTTTTTTAGTGGTAGGAACAATAACAATTTCAGAGCGACGTTGGTAAAAAGGACGATCATTCATTTTCTCCTCTTGTAATTTAGCGAGATTAATAGCATGAGAAAGGTAAATAGTTTGAAATACCTGAACTTCACGACGAATTTCTTGCTTCAAACCCGAAACAAGACAGCTGATGTAGAATTCATGTGGCACTCCAATGATTCTATTAACAAGCTTCTCAAATTACTGATATCCTCGGGCAAGATGTTTGTGAGCTTAAATAGGGCACCCTTTGGGTCGAAGATAGTGAGACGGCGCAAAATGAATCTCCAACGCGTGAAGGAAAGACGATCAAGAATGAAGCAACCCATTGCTATGCATCCATTGAAACCAAGTTAAAGCTTCCCCTTCCATATAAAAAGCTGCAATGCTCAAGCGTTGGTCTTCCGGGGTTCTATGGAACTCAAAAAATTGCTTGATTTTGAAAATCCAGCTCATAGCATCCTTACCATCAAACCTTGGAATGTCCAATTTGATGGATGTAGTACCGAAAGGATGAGCCACAAGGGGTTGTTCAAACCCAATCACAGTGAAACCAGGAGGCCCCATGCGAGTACGCATCTAGTTTACCTCGTTTTGAAGAGTGTGATGACTCTCAATCAGTTGCTGAAGAAGATCGTTGGTGTCCGGCGGCGGTGGCGGTGAGGATGACATTTCAAACAAATGAAAGCACCAAATGTAACAGGGACTATCAATCTAGCAGAAGAACTAGAGCGAAACACGATCTGCAGCAAAGTGATATCACCAAAAATGCAAAAAAAACAATGCAAAGAAAAGCGAGTGAATACAAAGAAAGAGAAAACACAAAAATAAAGGAGAAAGAGAGGGGGGGCTCCGTAAGTGGAGAGACTCTAGGTTTTCATAATGATCTTCTTTCCTTTATTTCATTCCATTCAGACCATACATAGTCCCTGATATTAATGTTATAAAACCCGGGCCGAACCGGCCGGACTGGTTTGACCGGGAATCAGGGCTTTGCTCGGTTCGGTTCAGCCATCAGATCACACATGTAAATGGACCTCTGTTGACTCGGTCAACCCCCCTTGGCTCGGTAAAACCCGGTGCTGACTCGGTAACTCGTTTGACTCGGTCAATGTTGGTTATTAGACAAATAAATTCGTTGCCCCCACCCTGTTGAATAAAACAGCGGCTTCAACCAGCTGAGCTACAATGCTATGTTATTATCCTATAATTTGCAAGTTCCTACTGCCAGATATCTATCCATTAAGTAGAATATACTTAGGCTCATGTTAATGCAATTGTAACATGAGTGTTGACATAAAAATATTTTAAAAAAATATTTTTAAATAAAATAAATGTCGATACTTGATATAAAATATTTAATAAAATCTTAAAAAATATATTTGTAATTCTTAATATGTTAAATTAAAATATTTTTTTAAAACTTATGTCTAGATGTCTATTTTAGACTATAAAATCAAAAATAAGATTAAAAATAATTTTTTGGGCATTTTTATTAAGGTATGAATTTTTTTTTCACATCTTTGTAATGAGTGATTTTGTACGCATGTATGCCTGTTTTAATATTATTTAGCATTGTCTCGGGTCATGCGGGCCAACTAGTGACCCTTCGGTCCGCCCAGTGACCCAATAACCTGACCGGGTCGATCACCGGGTCGGTTTTAATAACATTGCCTGATATAGGTGTGAATCTAACGGTTAAATCAAAACAAGGACATAAATTACAGCTAATAAAAAGACAGTACAATGGAATATTTCACGGTCCTAGGCAAGGTACAACAACCACCATTCTTGGTCATCTCATAGTCATTGAATTTCTTGGGCTTGGTAGTAGTTCTTTTGGACCTATCTCTTGATGGCTATTGCTTTTCCCACACCCCCTCCTACTCAAAACACACCCCACAAGGGTGTGAAAAGACCAAAAGGCCAGTCAAAACCTTTTTTTTCACGAAATTTTACTTGTTCGAACACGGGCCTTCGAACAGGTTCGAATGACATCGTTCGAGTGTGTTAAATTTTGACTTCACACTCTCTTTGGGCGTTTTTCACTTGTTCGCATGAGGTCATGCGAACAGGTTCGCATGAGGTCATGCGAACAGGTTCGCATGATCGAGTGTGTTAAATATTGACTTCGCACCCTTTTGTGCCTAATTTCACCTGTTCGAATGAGATCATTCGAACGTGTTCGACAAAGGTCGTTCGAACAGTCTTTAAACACGTCCTCACAGCGTTTCACGCGAGGTTATTTTTGGAATAAAATTTGTTAAGAGGTGTGAAAGAGTAGGAGGGGGTGTGGGAAAGTAAACGCCCTCTTGATTTGTGCTTAATAGTAGGCCCAATAACCTCTTCTATTTCATTCATTACAACATACGTCTCTCAATTGCGACTTATTCTTTGGCTTTGTTTTTTTATACCCCCACCCCATCCCCTCCCACCCCCACCCATTATTGTTATTCCAATTATACCCCTGGCATTAATCACTTTTTGACTTTCATTTATTTCACTCTGACTGGGACCCACAAGATAACGCATCGTATATACCTCAATGGAAGGTATATACGATTACATTTAATATTTAACGCTGACCTGAAAAAGTAATCGTCGTATATATGTCCTTCAAGACATATATACGATTGCATTATTAAATGCTTCGTTGACTACTCGTCGTATATATGTCCTTCAAGGCATATATACGATTGAATTATTAAATGCTTCGTTGACTACCCATCGTATATAGGTTATATACGAGTGGGCTTTGAAGATCTAATCGTATATACATCTGGGCCATGTATATACGATGTGTGAAAAAATACCCATCGTATATACATGGTCGAGGAGGTATATACGATCGGGCTATTTTTTCGTTTTTTATCGAGTTGCTATCTGTTTTGTTGGAACAGATATTGACCCGCCTACAGCAGCAGATGCCGACTCTCAGTTGGCTCCTGTTGATATTGATACTACATTGACTTTCACGACGGATACGGTATATTTTTGTTACTCAAGTTTGGTAAATGGAATTAATTTACTTAAAGTAATTTACTTAAGTTTGGTAAATGGAATTAATTTACTTAAGTACTTAGTAAGTTATATATTTTGTAGATATTTTCTACACCTACAGTCGTGGAGGAGTGGGCCAAAGTCATGGTAGAAGTATCGGTGTAGTTGTTGTTATTGTGAGATCTGAAAAAGCAGCTGGAAAGAGGGGAAGGCGAGATAAGATTGTTTTTGGCTACGATAAACAAGGCGGGTTTACTAATGATTCAAGGGTTTTCGGTTCTAAAAGGAGAGGCTGTCCTTTTAGATTGAAAGCTACTTGCACTGTTAGCCGTGGGGGTTGGTGTGTCACTGCTTAAATGTGGTAGACACACGCACGAGTTGCTCAAAACTTCCGTTGGTACTTGTTTATTTGAAAGGTCGAAATCTGGGGTTGGATACGACAAAGGGCGGTGCCGGTGCATTCAAAGGAAGACACATCTACTTCCTTGTGCTTGTGAGATAGGTATTTTTCATGCTTCCGGCAATTCTATTCCGCTTCTTCATTGTTGATGATCACTTTGAAAGCAATTGAGTTTGGATGCAATAGATGATAAATCCACTCGGGATAAATCATCTCGCATGCGATATTTCTTACGGTTTGATGCTATCTTGGCAAGATTTAATAAAGTGAGTGAAGAGGAGAAGTTTCTTATTAAGAGGCAGCTGAATGAGATAACTTTCCTTTTCTACTTCTTCTATGGTTGCACCTAAATCAAAAGTCGAACGAAAGGTGCACCAAAGAAGAAAAAGGGAAATTTTTGATGCTAAGCGTGATCCTTCAGGTGGGAGCACGTGGATGAGAGGTAAAACAGATCAAGAATCCGGGGCTTCCAAAATTCCTCACGGTCAACCAAATTATCTCGTGGTGCTTCTAGAGTATTATCACAGATACAATGAGACTAAAACCCACTTACCGCTTTCTTCCAAAGACACGCGCGCGCAACTATGTTGAAAAAATTGTTGATGTTGAAGGTGACGGTAATCTGCGGTTTTAGAGCAGTCGGGGTTGGACTTGACATGGGTGAGGACTCCTGGCCTCTGATTAGGCAAACTTTGATTTAGGAAACAAAGGACAGGGAAACCTTGTATTCTGACATGTTTGGGAAGAACCGACTATTAGAGCTTCGCAAAGCTTTAACTATCGAGTCATACGGACGTCACCGAGTCAAAGTGGTTTGATTTGCTCGAGATGGGGTATATGGTTGCAACCCGTATAATGTTGCATTGGTTCGATTTTCTTTACCTATGAATTTCACTTATCCGCCTTTGAGAGGCACTTACAGCTTCATCTAAGTTGAATATCATATCTGTTCTGAACGAGCAAAATCTACACTCGTTGCATCTTTCAATCTCTCCCACTTGTCCGTTGCCTCCTATTGCCCCACAAAGGGTACCAAAGACTACTTACCGAGTCTGCTTCATGGTTGCATCCGTATGCCTGACGTTTTACCCTATGGCGATCTATGTGTCCTCCCGCGCGCCTCCCACTCACACGGATGATGCGTCTAGATGTATAGATTTAGCCGATGATTCTATTGACGGCTTGTAGATAGATTCACACATATTTTGTATTACACGTGTATATATACTATATCGCGTTTTTGTAATTATACGCGTTTACTTTATCCAATATATCTACACCGTTGATGTTAATCAAATCGCGAGACTTCAAATTATAACTGGTAATAAAATCATAACTGTTAACAAAAACAAAGCCCATCGTATATATCTCTTTTGGGACATATATACGATGTCAAATTTTTACCCATCGTATATAGGGCACAAAAAATATATATACGATTCGTGTAATTTAGTGAAAAAAACAGATTTTTTGAAGGGCATTTTGGAAATTTCAGCGTGGATGGGGGTTTAAGGGGAGAGGGTGGGGGTACAAAAAAAAACCCTTATTCTTTTCATGGGAATCTTTTCACTTTGTCGGCCCTAGGTAAGGTTAATAGAGAAGTGCCCACTACTAATGCAAAAAGTATTGTTCTTCATCTTTAGATCGACTTACAATTAGAAAATAGACAATATACAAAATATTTATAATAATCAATAACATGATTAGTGGTTTAAAAAGAATAATAAAACATGTCTTCCTAAATCTTAAAAAATGTAAGTAATTAAAAATATATTTCAAGTTAAGCCAAAAAAATACACCACTTGGAGACTTATTTCAAAAAATATTTTATACTTTCGGAAAAAGATGCTACTCAAAACAGTTTTTGAAAATCCATACACCCATGAGACATGAATTAATACATATGGAAACTTATTTTTAAGAGTTTTCAAAGATAAGTTTCCAGATCCCCTCTAAACATAGAAAATGATTTGAGCTTCTAGCGGATAAGTAAGTGTTATGGATGAGGGATAGGATTGCCATGGGTCTGAAGCATGGTTGGGAGGGGGTTGGTGGTGTTGATGATTGATGAGGAGGGAATGTATGGTATCTAGGGTTTTTTTTGGTATGGGTATTTGGGTAATTTTTCATTAAGTTGGGAGCTGATAAAATTAAAACGGAGAGGGGTTAATAACAATTCTCAAAATATGTTTCAAGTTGGCGTTTACTTTTCCCACACCCCCTCCTACTCTTTCACACCCCTTAACAAATTTTATTCCAAAAATAACCTCGCGTGAAATGCTGTTAGGACGTGTTTAAAGATCGTTGACGACCTTGTTCGAACACGCGTTGAATGACCTCGTTCAACAGTGAAATTACGCACAAAGGGTGTGAAGTCAATATTTAACACACTTGAACGATGTCGTTCGAACGAGTTCGAACAAGGTCATGCGAACAGGTTCGAATGACCTCGTTCGAACAGGTGAAATTACGCACAAGAGAGTGTGAAGTCAAAAAATAACACACTCGAACGATGTCATTCGAACCTGTTCGAAGCCCCGTGTTCGAACACGTGAAATTTCGTGAAAAAAAGAGGTTTTGGTTGGCCTTTTGGTTTTTTCACACCCTTGTGGGGTGTGTTTTGAGTAGGAGGGGGTGTGGGAAAAGCAATAGTCTTCAAGTTTGGGGGCTAGTGGGAATTGTTTTCTATGTTAAAGGGCTAAAGAAGTCTCAAGGGATTGATTGTTACCACTTACTACCTACAACCCCCATTTTACTTTTCAATCCTCCTTTTCTATATCTTTTTAAACTTTTCCCAAAAATATCACTTTCTAAAAATTAATTTTGGGAATGAATATAGTTGACGTTTAAGGCTTAATCTTTGGAATGCATTTAGAAATTAATTAATGTTCGCAATGATTTTCATTGAAATTTAGAGCATTTCAGATTTTAGTTTCTAAATTTATTTTATTTTATAATTTAGTTTTTAAAATGTAATTTCATTCCTTTTGAAACACACTCTAATCATTTTTTTTATGCTTAGGGAACCAGATACACGGCACTATATATGGAACCAAACATGTACGGTACCATAGTGTCGTATCTGCATAATCTCAGAAAAAAAGCGACGCGTTGGAAACTAATTCTTTCATTAATGACAGTTTGGTCTTTTCACGAGATAGGAGATGTGCACTGAGTAAGGGGGTTGTAAGAAGTCTTGCCTAAAGAAAGAAATGGGTCGAGATTGGGGTTTTGAGACTAATTAAGATTCCAAGACTAAAATCCCACTTAGCTAAAAATGATAGGCTACAAACCACATAAAAAGTCTATTAAGCCTACAAGATTGACCTACTTATAATTAAGTAAATATAAATAGTTCTTTTTATTATCATTATTATTGTTATTATTATTATTGTTATATTTAATTTTGCATTTTGGGTTAAATCATAAATTTGCTAATATTTATTGTTGTTAATTTTAACATATTGACCTACATCAATTTTTGACATATTTAATTTAAGATGTTATTATAAAGTAGAATTTAAATATCATGTTTTATAAGGATAATTTTCTAAAGACTTTGTTATATCTCAATTTGAAATCACTGACTTATTAACTTGTTACTGTTGTAAAAAAAAACTTGTTACTCTATTTTTTTGACAACAACTTGTTACTCTATTTATAAAACCATACACCACTCAAATGTTGCATATTTTCGTAAAAAATTAGTAAAATAGACTTTTAAACAAACTTTCTTTGGCTTTCAAAAATGCTAGGTCAAACCTCAAAATTGGGCCTATAATTGGCCACAGTACGGGACAGACTCAAGCTTAAAATTATCAACATAGGCCAAACTCAGGGCTCATTAAGCCCAATTTGGGCCGACCTATTCCCACACCTACATACAATGAATAAACATAAAATAATCATGTTTAGATGTAAAACAAAATATATTATGTTAATTTTTATTTCAACACAATGATGTTAATTAATTTTCTAAAATTACAATAATAGCATTTAGGAACCTTTTTTTTTATCTACTCAGATGAAATAAACACCACACACTACAATTGCTCAAACCCCGATTCAAACTTAGGAGTCGAATGTTGCCATATCATTGAAATTGCCAATACAATTAACAGTGAGACACTTTTTAGGAACCCACTTAATTGAAAATAATGTGTTAGTTATGGAAGATAGTATGAATTTATTTACATTAATGTTCTCGATTTGTTCCAAAATATGAAATATAATTTTATTAATCGTATCACCAGACATGTTATTTTGGTCAACTTTTTGTATTTTTTTAAAGAAGAATCAGACTGATCAATATAATGGAAATTCATGTAGTAATGACATCTAATTATTAACATAATTAACAACCAACACATGTTGATGTAAGTGGTAAGCAACTTAGTTTCTCTTAAGCAATTAGGTCTCAAGTTATGTTTTATAAATTGAAAAATTAGAGTTCATATAACCCCACTTTCTTAATTGGTAATCAAAATTCAAATTGGATTATGATGAATAATTTCAATTCAAGAAAGAATATAGTGTGCGTATATATTTATATTTATTTTTTGTCTCATGATCTTCGACTCTATTCTGGTGTCTAGAAGAAGGAGACATCGACTAATCGGGAAAGTAACTTGGAGGTATGTAAAGTCTAATTTCAAATTGTTATATCTTCAAAAATCGAACTCGGATAGTAGTTGAACTCGTCCCTTTAAATAGAGTGTACTAAAGTTAAAAGTATATATATATATATATATATATATATATATATATATATATATATATATATATATATATATATATATATATATATATATATAGTGAGGATCAACTTACTCCAAGAGTAACTCTTGTAAAGTTACTCCACTTAATATCTCTTTGTAAACATCAAATTTTACTGGAGATTCAACCGTTGAATAGTTTCATATTATCATGATGATCATGCATACCAAAAACTATTGAAATTGAATATCCGTACCTATAGAATCTTATAGTCCTTATTTTACTTGTATTTTAAAAATAATTATATACGTTGAATTGAACTTATTTGATCAAGTATCAAACATTTTTATAATTTTATAAGAATTGACATATTTGATCTACTCAATTAGAACTATGAATTTAACGGTTGGATCGACAAAATATAAAGTGTGTGAAGAGATGTTATGTGGAGTAACTCTTACAAGAGTTACTCTTGGAGTAAGTTGATCCCCACTCATATATATATATATATATATATATATATATATATATATATATATATATATATATATATATATATATATATATATATATATATATATATATATATATATATATATATATATATATATAAACACAATATATATACATAGACAAAAAAATACATCTAGCGAGATAGACTCATTTTTGGTTACATGTAGCGAAATAGACTATTATGGCAAATACTTATGATCTTAAGAATTTCTTGAATTCTGATTACTAAATTTTTGATGGCATTTATACAACAATCCGATGGTTAGTACATGCTAACCACAATTTAGTGTTTGTGTGGTTACCGAATTTTTTCATTGATGGGGAAATGTCCATTATGCCCATTTAGTAACAATTACTAAGGAATTTCTTAATACTCTAAGTCAGACTCGTCTATTATATATGTACTTCATATTTATTCTAGATTTTTTTCTATAGGTCATTGGTGGCTATCCACGGAGTGTCTCAATACTTTGAACGGAAGATTAATATCTACTCATGTTTAGGATCAAATTTCGTACTGGCCAATACTGAGTTTGTTCACTGCAGAAATCAAACTTGAGAGCACCAAATTGACTCCTATGTCTTAGGATAAATTAAGCTACTAAGCTAACGATGTTGGTTTCATATTTATTCTAGCTATTTCTGAACCTTAAATTAAATTCAGTTTTATACATCATACTATTTTTTTAATAGCATACAAGATATATATTAAATATTTCACTTTATTCTTTAACGAACTTCATACCATTCATTTCCCTGTAGCTATATATTGATTGCTGCATTATTTTTAAAAATAAATTATCATTTTGGTCCTTTATCTTTTAGCTTGATTTCATTTTGGTCCTTTATCTTTTTTTTTTTTTTTCTCGTTTTGGTCCTTTATGTTTCAGTTTTGTGTCAATTTGGTCTTTTTGTGTCAATTTGGTCCTTTTTGTGTCAATTTGGTCATTTTTGTGTCATTTTGGACGGAAAACTACAAAAAAGGACCAAATTGACACAAAACTGAAACATAAAGGACCAAAACGAGAAAAAAAAAGATAAAGGACCAAAATGAAATCAAGGCCAAAGATAAAGGACCAAAACAGTAATTTAGCCTATTTTTTATAAGTTGATAATAAAAACTTGGAGGTAGGTAGGTTCAGTTTATATATTTATGCAGCTTTGGCGTATATTGGCAGTTTGCCATGCACATGGTATTCTTCCATGATAAGTTAATTTGTTCATTTAAAGCTCATTGACCATTTCCTCAGCTGTAAGGTCTGAACCTCTTGTCCAAACATTCATGTGCTCACATGTGTCTCCATGTTTCATATTCTCTCTCCTAGCAGGGAACATAAATATTGTATATCCTAGATATACTATTTCAGTTATTACAGTTATGGAGTTAGTTGCATTTGAATACTGCATGCCAATATATTTTATTTTATATGTCGTTTAATTATCAGGCTTGTTTGGAAGGTCTTTTAAATATTATATATGTCCACTTGAATTACATGCCTTATTTTATAGTACACACTTAAAGGATTGGGCTCAATAACTGCATATCCTACACATTGTAACTTCTAATTAGGATCAAACATGGGATCCATATCTAGATTCATTGAACAACTTAGAGTCCACATTTTTTTTTACAATAGTCACATTAAGGAATCATATTTCAAGAACTTGTTTCAACTTTTTTTTCATTTGTAAACTTTAGTATAATGTTTTTTTTGTTACAAATGTTGAAAAGGAAAAGAAAAAAAAGGATACCTAAGGAATCATATTTCAAGAACTTGTTTCAACATGAGTTATCTCTAAAACTCCAATATTGCCACAGAAGCCATAGACACACTAACCATCACGACCCCTCAACAAACCACCAAAGCCAGAAATGTCGTGGGGTGCTAGAGTGTTACCATCAACATTTAGACAAAAGGACCCAATGGGAGACCTAATGAAGACACCATCTGCGGTATACGAAGGTGCTGGGCATCATTCACCATATGGTAAGCAACATAAAAACTTTAGGCGAAAATACACCAGAGGTCCTTTAAGTTATTTAATTATAACGATTGGTGATTTAAGTTTTTTGTACCAGTTTGGTCCTCTAAGTATTAAAAATGTTACTTCTTTGACCTTTTCATCTAACACTATAAAAAATGTGGCAATTAAGTGCTGATGTGTCTCTTTATTTATGCTTATGTGGCTTATAAATAATAATCTAGGTCATCTTTGACAAAATAATAGTGTAGGTAATGTGAGTTCTTTTCAAAGCAAGAGTTTCTTTCTGGTGAACCCTTGGGAAGAAACTCATAAACTTTTCGATATAAAAATAATTTCGTGAAACTTTTGATGTTAAAGGACCAAGATCATGTTTGATATTTTAAAATTATCGGGGGATGAAAATCTTTCTTATGTATGCGGCTTGCCATAGACAAGTCAATTGATTTCAATTGAAGGAGGGAAACATTTTTTGTTGGAATCTCCAATTTTTTGGCCAATTGGCCTTTTTTTGTTCTTTCTTTTACTTTTTTGTTACCATCTTATTGGTGTGCAGTTTTCATCGGCTTTATCGATGACTAATCTACACCGGGGAAGCTGGTTGGCCATGAGTACTCAGTTTTGTCGGTGTGTGCGGTTATATCCTCCCAACAGAGTTATTGATGACTAATCTAATTTTCTTAAATATTTTTATATTTTAAAGTGGGATGCTAAAAAGTGTGCTTTAACGTACTTGATGGGGACAAAATTATTTTGTAGCAAAACACGTAACGTGAAATGTTAGACAGTGTGTTTTGGGTTACTTTAGGATTCAGATTTTTTTAACTACTCAAATACTCCGTTCGTCAATAATCTATTTGATGGAAAAACAATTTCATGGAAAAATACATAAAGTGTGATTCTATGCAGTGTGTTTTGGAGTACTTTAGAATCTTGAAAAACATTACATGTCCAAATTGATATTTTCTTCTTTATTTAGATAATTTCGCATCAAGAAGTATTAGAAGCATAATTAAATTGATATTTACTTTTAAATAAATCTCTGCATGAGACCTGCGTACGTTCGTGTTTAACTTTTTTAATTATGTTGTCTTCTTCTCTCTTTAATTATGAGTTAAGTTTTTTTTTTCTACATTTTTTTGGTATAAATTGGGTATCCTCTACGCGCAACTTTAGAGACTAATCCCTCGAACTCCTATTACATGAACATAACTTACACAAAATTCCTACTTAATCGTCGTAAAATATTGGATCGAAATTATCTATTGATTATTTTCTTATGCTTATTTTTTTAGAGGGTTACTCTTTATTTAATTCATCTTCCATTTTAATATCAAAACTTCTGTAGTCTCAGTAACAAATGTCTGTACTTTTGAACTATTTTTATGACGGTTGTTATTATTAATCTTTCATCCTACATATCTCATATCTTGCTTTAGATTGTACAAATTTTTTCTTCACCTCCCGTATTTTCCCATATTTTCTTGTGTATAAGATCTACATGTCTTTAACAACTATAAACCTTTAATCCTCGAACACTGCTACTCCTAGCTGCTTTTATTTCTATGTGTTTCACTTAATCAACAACTAACCAACCCGTCCATCGGACGGGTCGTGGGGCTAGTTAATTTTAAAAAAGAATTCTACTTTTTAAAATTTAATTTTAAATTAAAACTAAAAGATAAAAAATCATCTTAAGATTTTTATCATTTTTTTTTATAAAAGTCATCTCAAAATGTTTGATTTATACAATTTTTATTTTTGATATATAGTTGTATAATAATTTTTTTGACCTAGTTAATTATATGATAAGTTATTTTGGAATAATAAATCGACTATCAGTATTGCTCATAATTCAGTTCAACATGATAGGATGAAGCACGTAGAGATGGTCACTTCATTAAGGAACAACTAGACAAATTGTTGATATCTACAACTTACATTCCTTATGAACACCAACTGGTAGATGTGTTAACGAAGGGATTGCCAACAAAACGTTTCAACCAACTTACATCAAAGTTGGGAATGATATTCATTCACCAGCTTGAGGGGGAGCGTTGTAAATAGCTTGTTTATTGTAAATATTTATACGACTCAGTTATCAGGACAATTAGGTATAACCTTAGAATAAATCTATTTAAATATTTTAGCACTTGTAATTAGATATACAATTCTAATATTATTCAAAAATATTTTTCTAAAATTTTGTTCGCGTTTTTTCTTTCTATTTTTCCTTCGCGTTTTTCTTCCAATTTCCTTCGATTTCTACTTCTATTAGAGGACAATTGTGATTTTATAGTTTGGTTGTTTGGATCTTTTAGTTTTGTTTGTTGGAAACCTTATTTTAGGTTTTTTTTTTGTTTCTATTAGTTTTTTTGTTTTGTTTTTGTCTCTATTTCGATTATGTACAAAGCACCATATGTTTTTTTTCCCTATTTCTGTTAGTCTTTTTAATTTCTGTCGAGTTTCTGTATAGAGCACCAAATGACAATTTAATCTCCAACATTTACGTGACATGACATGCTGACATGTATTTACTTTTATTTTTGGGCTTTTTAATTTGTCCCTGAAATTTTCCATAGAAACACTTAACTGCCATGTCAGTTTTGTCAACAGTGTTAACCGATAGTGGTTGAAGAAGGGATTAAATTGGTACTCGTTTGTAAAAGTGAGGGACTAAATAAGAATATTTCAAAAACTAGGGACCAAATTCAACTTTTTTAGAAAGTCAGAGACTAAATAGCCTATTCTATTAAATAGAGTTGAATTTGATTACTTTTGCTTATATTTGAAACCACCAAATTATGATATATTTTTTCTTACAAATAAGGTAGAAGGCATTATGATACACATTATTAATAGGGGAAAAATTAATAATGTTTTGAGGAGGCCCTCCCCCTTCCCTCTGTAAGTGGATGGGCACACCTGGTGCTTCTATCAATGAATCGTTGCTTATCTAAAAAAAATTAATAGGGGAAAAATTATTATTCCAAGAACGGAAAAGAATCTCTCTTAATATTGGTTGGTGCCACACTGCCATGCTCACGTTCATTGTTCCATTGTATTAGAATCAAATGTCACCCATGATAGGAGGGCATTAACCAAGAGTGGTCAATCAATAAGAATAATTTTGTTCAATTCAGGTAATCCTAAATTACATGACCGATTGTACTCTACACGCATGTGAAATAATAAATCTTCAGTTTTGATTAACGAGACTAAGATTGCATTACAATTAAGTAGTATTCCATTTCCCACTATAAATTTATTTAATTTGATACCACATGAAAGATAACAAAAATTAAATCAACTTGGAATAGAAGAATGACCTGCATAAATATTGAACTAATGATCTACTATATGTTATGTGGTGACAAGTCCTTGAGACTCGAACCAAACAAAAGATTTAGAGTCAGGTTAAATGAACCTTACGAAAATTGTAAATTTTCTTAATTAATAGTACTCCTTATGGTTTTTATATAAAGAGAAAAATGCAGTTTTAGAATCGTTGAATAACGGATATATACATTACTTATTAAATGAAGTTAAAACTGCATTTTTATCTTATGTATAGAACCAGAGGTAGTATACTCTTGTTGTCGCATAATAAATGTCATCTTAAATTGTTTTATATAATTTAAAAAAAACTTAATGGATTAAGAAGTGTAACAATTTCAGAAAATTATGGTGTAGTATAATTATTGTTTTTTGGTGACTAGAGTGGAGTATAGTCACTTATATTAGTTTGAGAGTAAAAAAATATCTATGGTGCATGACTTTCTATACGGAACAAGCCACATATATCTATGGTGCACCAGATTGGCATATATTAGATGGATTGACGACTTGAGGGTAATCGAGACCCTTCTCTTTCGCCATATATGGGAGGTTCCTGGGGTGACGCAATATGAGGCAGAACCTCTAAGACGATGGGTAGACGATGCACGAGCAAAACAAAAAGAAAAAGAATGATTAAACCTTAAGTACTCACATTGACGACAAATAGCTTCAAGTCTCAGCTTTAAGGCACCGACGACAGCAATATTCCAACAAGGTTGCGTTGAAGAACGTCAAGTGATGAGAGAAAAATGCTAGAGAGGGATTTGAGTTTAGGAGAATGAAGAACAAACGAGAACAACAACCATGAGATTTGAGTTTAGGAGAGTAAGAGAGTGAGTGAGAGAGGGGTTTGGGGTTTAGAGCGAGTTAAGAGCTAGTCAGCCATAATATGCAAACAAAATATTAGCATTTAGCAATAGGTAGTGAATTGCGAGAGAAGCACTATCTATTCTTTACTCTACAATAGCGCTCAATAAGAAAGTGTTATCTATTGTTTCCCTAATAATTGAAAGAGTAGTGCTATATGAAAAAGCGCTATCTATTCATTTACCAAAAGTAGCACTTTCTTAATAAGCACTATTATAAGCACTCATTGTTTTTTAAGTAGTGCCTTATTTAAAGTGTTAGTGAAAGGTGCGTCATTTATTCAATACTCTGACGTAGTGCAAGGATATTGGCATAGTTAGTCCCTCTTGATCTACTTTTTGTATTCCGTTTTCATTTCTTTTTAATGAAATGAAGATGTACTTTTTTTTCTTAAAGATACTTTTTTCTCTAAAAAACGTTTTGCATTCGAAGGTTTTTTTTTTAATTATTTTTAACGGTTCTAAGGCCGAACCTGGTGAATGTTGACTTCGCTCGTGTTGACGACGTCACACACGTTGATCCGACGTGGGGTGTGGTACCTACACTCACTTTAACACCCATGTCACTTCAGAGGATGCGTACTTGTTACAATAAATGTGAGGCTATTTATAAGTGTTAGTGATGTGTCATGTGCGCTATGGCGTCGTTCCATTCGGTCCCACGTTCTCTACCGTTCTTAAGTCAGGGCACACAAATCTCTATGTTACAGCTCCTACATGCGATGCAAAGTCGGACCCACATAACGAAACTCCCACTCATTTATCTTAAAAAAATATGTCATAATTTACCAAACATATAATTTACTTCTATAGGTAATTCCAACCTCCACCGGTATAAACAATCTAAAGTCAAATCTACATATAAAACAAGTATACTAAAATATATCCCGATATCAATCATCACATGACCATATTTAGTTATATAATTTTCAGTATATCCGATTTGTACTCTACCATGAATAGTGTGGTCAAAGGCACAAAAAATAAACACAAAGATTTGGAAGCCAAACTTTAGAATTTGTAAATAAATAAAATAAAAACTAGAAGATGTTGGTTTAGTTCAATAATGAGATCTTTACCATAGTTTATATAAATAATCAAGAAAATATAAATTAAAAGTACTTGGGGACCTCGTTTATTCTTAACTAACATAACCGACCTTAAAAACCGTATCAAATGATGCAGCAGAATAAGCGAGAACCCACCTAAATAATGCTCCTTCTTGATCTTCTTTCATATTTCCCTTTTATTTTTATGTTGGATTCTCCGATCATAACATACGATTTTTTTTAGTCTTTGACCCCCCTCCGATGTCCGGGAAAAAGGATCCTGAATATTTAAGAGTTCGACAGAGAAGTAAGTAAAGTCTGATCCCTATTTGTTCTATCTAAAGATCAAACCCGAGTACTAACTAGCCGAGTCTACCTCTTTAGCTGGAGTGCATTAACCACTTGCACTTAAATTTGGAGTTACAACGTACGATACCTTTTATTTTAAATATAATTCAAAAAGTATATTTCTATTCTTATATAAAAAAACATAGCTTAATGTATGATAAATGCAGAGGAAATTATTGTTAGAAGAATGCCCTTTTGTGTACAGAAGAATAATAAACAAATTTATAAAAATTAAATAAGAAAAAAAATGATTGGTTAGTTTTGCTTTGTTTTGTAAATTGTAACCACCAATATTGGTCACACCCATGACTATGAGTTTTGGTTTATCAAGTCACATGCAGGTTCTGATTTAGGTCTTTCCCTACCAAAGAAAAAATGGTTGAGCTGCAAATAATTAATTTATTTCTGACATTGATTAGAATGGCATCCTTTTCCCCGGCCCAGACTGCATATGCAAAAGCTCAGAGAATGTGCAAATGGGGACGGTGTGTTATCTGAGTCAAAGGTTCTTTCCGGCAAAGATGGCGATGTTAATTAGATTTCCTAGTTTGAACTAGATACGTTGATTGTCATATGTGTTTTTTTGGAAATGGATCAACTCCATTTAGACCTGGTTGATTAATCACATATGTCATACACTTTTATTAAAAAGTTTGTTAGCTTAGGCGAAATGACAAATAAATACCACACATTCTCTCTTCAATGGTCACAATCGGGTTCAAACTCGGGAGCCGATGTCCCAGTGTAGATAAAAATTGTCAATGCAACCAGCAGTGAGGCACGTAGACTTTTGTCAATGCAAAATTAGACAACAACACATGAAGCATCTCCCAACAAAGGCAACCATATTTATTTAGAGAAAATCTCAAGCCTTCAATGAAACCTCGAAATGGAGGCCATTCTTAGCGAGAAAGTCCGCGTGACAACGATAACACTGAGTAGTTTTTGGAGGCTATTCCTCCTATAAATCCAAAAATATATTCAGTTACCAAAACATGCTCTTGTTGGAAAAATCTTAACATGCAAGTTGATGAACAAGATTGCAGTGAAAGATATTCTCACAAAAGCTTGGAGTTGTTATGAAGAACCACATATCTCTGACCTAGAGTTGAACATGTTCCTATGTTGCTTTACTAAATAGGAATATGGTATGTAATGAATTTTTTACTCTGCCTCCAATATTGGATACCAGAGGTATCAACTGCTCAACTGGATTTTACTCTGAATCCTTTCTGAATTCAGGTGCACTACCCACCCCTTGAAAACCTACACTTCCAAAGTGTTGCTATCCTTCTTATGAAAGTGGGTGAGATCCTTGAGATGGAAGAACCATTAGTGAATGGGAAGATTATGATGAACTTTATTCGAGCTAGGGTTTTGGTTGATGTCACACAACTCATGCCAGTTGGGTGTTGGACCCCTAGAGTTGACTTACCCAAGCTTTTGGTAGTTTATCGTTATGAGAGACTTCAAGTTATCTACTTTAACTATGGCGTCATTGGTCATAATAATAATAGGTGCAAGAAGGAGAAGGTCATGTCTAATAGTTAGGGTTCCAAAATGCAATTTTGGTCAGAGTGTTGTAGCTCCAAAGACTACTCAGATCATTCTCAAGGAGCATGCAAGGAGACATAACATTTTGCTCCCCAAAATCAGAGAAGAACCATTGAAACCATTGACCCTGAGACTAGGGGAAGGTATGAGCACACATGTGGAGTTCCCTTTAAGAGCGTGGCTAAAACTACTACCAATCAAATGGGATACATTGCGGAGTTCCCCCTGAGGGTAGCTCTCCACCACACATGCCAATTAAGCTCAAAGATGAGGAGGAATTATCCCTTGCAAGGTGTATCTTCTCTAGGGGAAGGTATGACCACACATGTATTGAAAAGGAAATGATTGGGAAGGACTACTAAAGGTTGAATGTCAAAAAGGCTTTTATTTAGAGGTTAGATAACTTTAAAGTTGTTGGTATTTCCATTGGAATACAGGCCCCAACTTCCCCCACGAGGGACCCAAAATCTCCCAATTAATGTGATTCTAGTGCCAAAATTATGTTGGCCCACTCTAAAACTCACAAAATGAGTAGAGATAATTTGAAGGAAGTACATGAGAAGACGCATGCCCCCAAGCTGGTCCCCAATAGCTAGGTACAATGTGCTGAACATTGCACAGGTTCCCCAAGTTGAGCCACCTAAGGGCATAATATGGGATCCTACAATGTCTGCCTTAAGTAGTAGGGAAATCTCACCAGTCATGGGCCTGGGAAATATGAAACAGCTTGGTTTAATTGCTGAGAACATAGGGTTGTCTAAAAGGGTAGTTATCAAGGACTACCCGAGCCCTACACAAGAAGAGACTCAATAAGGAGGGGCCAAGTTAAGCAACAAAGACATTGTCAAAGCCAAATTACGTGCCATTATCCCCAACAAGGGTACAAAGAGCGTGGCTAAAACTACTACCAATCAAATGGGATACATTGTGAAGTTCCCCCTGAGGGTAGCTCTCCACCACACATGCCAATTAAGCTCATAGATGAGGAGGAATTATCCCTTGCAAGGTGTATCTTCTCTGGTCTTCCCTTTAAGAAACACCCTGCTAAGTTGCTAGATGAAGAGGAAGGAGATAACATGGTGAGACCAGTGAAAATAATTAGAGAACAAGAGGAAATGGGAAGAAAATCTTGGGAGGAGGTTAATTGTCTGGATGAGGAATGGAGGAAGGCCATTGGCCTCGTCCTTCAAAATGCTAAGATTTTCATTGGTTCTGTTACTACAAAGGATGAGGAGACAAGCCTAAGTAAGCCCCCAATGCCCAAATGACTTGCATTGGCTAGAATTATCGTGGTTTGGTGGCGGCCACGACAAATAGGGAGTTGAATGACCTGCTAATAGGTCATAAGTCGTTCATTCTATTTTTTATGGAGACCACAGCCAGTAAGGATAGAGTTGAAAGTGCTTATCTAAAAAAATGATAGAGTTGGAAGAATACAACAGCGACTATGGTAACCAAGTCATAATTAATTCGGTATGCTGGAATGTAAAGTAACAGAAAAACAAACAAACAACCAGTTACTATTGTCAGGGTTTCGTTACAAGTCTTATGTCTAAGCTCTAAATAAGTTCATCCTTGTATATGAAGTACCCACGGTATCACCCTAGGACTATGCTATCCTATGTTTAGGTTTTAGCATGGAATTACAAAGTTTCCTTTGTTAAAACACTTACCCACATTAGTTCTTGAGTTCCAATTATAAACCATGTCTGAATTTATAATTTGCATTCACTTTTAGCTGGACAATTTTAAAGATGAATATGAAAGAGTTATCATACAAGAACTAAAATGCAAACATCAATATATAACATAAAACTAGTTAAAGGATCACTACAAAGTTTAAGGTATCCCAACTGCAAGAGAAGTTACCTCATGCTTAACATTACTAAGAACATACAAATTACTGAAAAACACAAAGGAAAAGAAATAGAGTAGAAGATACACGGTTTAACTTCCTTTGCATAAATCAGCCCAGTACTGCTGCAACATTGCCTCACGACACATTGTGTGGGGAGCATTCCTTATGCAAAATGTAGTTGTGTGAAGGTGGAGGAAGAAGTTGTCAAGTTCTCCACTCTCCTTCGAACCAGTTCTAATGATGATTTTAGTAAGTGAATTCTCGTTTTCTTGTGAAGGAGAATGTGAAGGGTATTTATAGGCTCCTTGAGAGAGGTTTCTTCATGGTTGGGTTTACTTGGAGAAGAAGTTGATTCCTTTTAAATCCATGTTCCTCAAAACGTATATTTGATCTTTCAACAATTAAAGAAAAGAGGTCCAATGGCATATGTACAAGTGTCCTTAAAAAGGTGGCTCCCTTAAGTGAGGTTTGTTCAGGATGAAGTTATCTTCTCCTTTTTATTCCCACTTGCATCCACTTGCATCAAAAAGTTGATTTGATCTTTCAACTCTAGAAAGTAAGCCTATAAGCATGGGAAAGTGTTCTAAAAAGGTGCAAGTTGCAGATGATGATGATGATGATGATCAACAAGTGGCGCTTGAGATGATCCACTTGTGCCACTTGCTCTACTTAGCTTATGATGATGTCAGCAGGATTATGCTGTGGCATCCAATGCTACAACATTCTAGTTGGATAATGTTGTGGCATTGAATAAACATGTTAAAATACAATATGGGGAACAAAAAGTGTAAAATGATCACAAATCAGTTCCTAACCCTCTTTTACTCTAAACAACACATATCAACTACTTTAACAATAATATTACTTAGAAACTCACATTGATTTAAGTCTAGAACATATAAGTAACTCTATATAAATAAGAGTTATCAAACTCTCAGGTGGACTTAGACATTTTTGGAGTGATTATTATGAGATTTTGGAGGCAAATATGAATTTCATCCATACAGCTGTGAGAGTAAGTAGATCTGGGGCACAGTTTCAGTTTACCTTTGTCTATGACAACCGAACTTTTCCCCAAAGCAGATCCTTCTGGAGCAAGTTGCTAAGGCTAAAATTCTCAACAAGGTCCATGGTGTTGCATGGATTTCAATGAATTAAAAGAGACCTCTGAGAAGGTTAGCTTGAGGCCAGCTGATCACTAAGGAATAAATTTGTTTAGAGAATGACTCATGGATGATAGATTTGGAGTTTAAAGGTGGCAAATTTACTTGGTTGAGTGACCCTAGAGATGAAGTGGTAACAAAGCAGAGAATTGATAGTGTTAGTTGGTGCGCTTGATATACACACAAATGTGCAAGTATACACAATCGTAACAAGTAATAAAGTGAAAGTAGAGTATCGTTCCCACAGGGATTAGATTAATTTACAAGTTTAAATTAAATAGTTCACTAGTGAAAGGTAACCAATAACAAATATATGGTGAGAGTGCAAGAATGTAAACTAACACAAAATAAACAAGCAAGTAAAAGATGTATGAAGTCAGTGGAGAATGGTAGTTGAGATGTCTTCACCAAATAAGTCACTTTCAAGAGTTTTGTGTTTTTATGTGGTGCAGGTGCACTGGATGCAGCTGCATTAGAATTGTGCTTTTCAGTCACTTTCTTCAGAGTTTCATTACAAGCTTTTAAAACCTCATCTTGAAGTAAAGAGAGAAGTTGTCAATTCCTTTCTCGCCTTCTTACAATTCTCGTCTAAGATGCTAAATAAGTTCACTCCTGTATTTGAAGTATCCACTGTATCATCCTAAGGACTATGCTATCCTATGTCTAGGTTTTAGCATGGAATTAACAAAGTTTCCTTTATTAAACACTTATCCCTATTAGTTCTTGAGTTCTAATCATAAACCATATATGTATTTATGATTTGCATTCACTTTTAGTTGGCCAATTCTAAAGATGAATATGAAAGAATTATCACGCAAGAACTAAAATGCAAACATCACATATGAACAAAATAACTTACTTAAAAGATCATTATAAAGTTAGAACATCTCAGCCAAAAGAGTTTAGTTCATGCTAGAAATCACAAGGCTTATATAAATAGAACAAGTCATATTCATATAATTGAAATAACAAAAGGAAACAATAAGCTAGAAGTTACACGGTTAGAGTTCCATTTGCATGAAATTGCCAAGTGATGCCGGTGCACTAACTTCACGTGGTTGTTGTTGAAGTAAAGGAAGAAGTCGTCAATTCCTTCCTTGCCTCCTTACAAGAGAAAATAAAACTAACTAACCTAAACTATTCTATGGAATTAAAATACAAGATATGAAATGAAGTGAGAAGAGATTTTGATGATCTTCAAGTGAGAAGTGGAAGCCTTTATATAGCCTTGGAGCTTTCTTTCAAGTGAGGGTTTCCTTGGAGATTAAGTTAACCTAGAGAGGTTAACTATGGTTACTTTTCAGAACTTGATAAAGGAATTTGAGTCCAACACTTATCCTCAAAGAGAGGTCCAATTAGGAATGACCATGTGTCCTTTATGAATGACCTTTCATGATGGTCTTCTATTGTGGGCGCCTACTTTTTGCAAGTTGCATGTGCCTCCATGTGAATTGTGACTAAGTATGATGTCATTGAGGCTCTTATGCATTGGTATGAATTGAGGTGCTCCCAATGTTGGGTAATCTGTCTTGGTGCAGAATGGTGCAGATGCACTGTGTAAATGCTTCTAGTGCAGATGCACTGTTGATTTCCTGTGGTGCAGAAGCATCAACTGCAGGTGCATTGAACAAACACATCAAACATACCAATATACATACAAAATGCGAAGTTATGAATGTCATTCATCTTAAAACCATGAATGTTGTAATTTTATTCATATTACTATATTTAACACATATTATACTTGATTTCAAGCAATTATCTAGGTTTAGATGCATAAATAACTCTATAAAAAATAGAGTTATCATTAGTCGATTGGGGGTGGAGTGAGTCGTTTCCTCATGCCATTTCCACAACCCTACCTCTAATCAATTCTAAGCATGTACCGATTGTTTTAAGCCCACTCCCTCTCACAGAAGTGTTTCCTACTTTAAATATGAGGTTTTTTGGGAGGGTTATGAAGATTGCAATAATGTGGTTGATGAGGCTTGGAACATTGAAGTAGAGTTCCCTGATGTTTGGGGTAAAATCAAAAGAAAATTAAAGAATTGCAATCCTCTCTAAAAAACCTACACAAGAGCGCCTTTCAAAATGAAGCTACTCAAGTGAAGAAGCTCAAGGGGAGACTCCACTACTTGGTTAATCAGAACACAAATTGGGAGGAGGTTCAGCATCTTAGGATAGAGATTGATTGCTTATGGAAGCAATAAGAAAAGTATTGGGGGCAGAGATCAAGGGTGAAATGACTCAATTGGGGAGAGAAGAGTTCTACTTTTTTTTTCATGCCTCAACTGTCCATAGGAGAGATAGGAACAAGCTGCAAAGAATCCAGAACACAAATGGGGAGTGGATTGAAAGGGCAAACTAATATCACCAATGGTATTTTGGATCATTTTAATTTTGTGTATACACATGCTTCGCCCCCACCCCTGTTTGTCTTTATGTAATTTCCAAACTTGTAACTCTTGATATGAATTCGTCTTTAATTTCTCATTTTACTAATGTTGAAATTCAAAAAGCAGTTATTTTCCCGAAGTACTTATAAGGCCCCTGGGCGAGATGATTTTAATGGGTTGTTTTTCCAAAAAAAATAAATAATCTGGACCATTGTTAAAAATGAGTGTCTCTGCTGCTATTTAGTTATTTTGCAACTCTAAGGAACTGGGGTAGGGAGTGAGCAATACTCTTGTGGCTCTTATTCCTAAGGTCCCCTAACTTGAGGCTATCTCACAATTACACCCTATCAGTTGTTGTAATTTTATGTGCATATCCTGAATTTCTTTACCTCGACTTCTAGCCAAATAACCAACCATATGAAACCTGGGTTAGTGTGTGGGAAGAGTCTTGGTGGGGAGATGAAACATAGACTGGATGGTACTCTGAAAGTACCTCTGTAGGACTCTCTAGGAACCTACTTGGGCATTCCTATTGAACGAGGAAGAGAAAAATCTCAAGCCCTAAGATGAATTATGGAGAAAGTTACCACTAGGTTGGAAGGATGGAAAGGAAGTCTGTTTTCTAAAGCCAAGAAATAGGTGCTAATAAATGTCATCATTCAAGCAATCCTTAGTTACATCATGTCCATTTTAAGGCTACCAAAGAATTTTTGCAAGTAAATCTCTTCTGCAGTGGCTAATTTTAATGAGAGTGTCCTCATTTCATAGATTTAGCAATGAAATAGAGATTATTGGTCAGTACTTGGGGCAAGATTGGAGTTGTTGTGTTTGACACAATTGTAGAGAAGCGAACCAATGTGTTGACTTCCTTTCTAAGACGAGGCGAACAACTTTGGTGGTGGTCTCGTGTAGCTGCAAACACTACTGAAAAAGAGAAATTAGAGAGAAAAAATTAGTGACGAAAAATTTGAAATCCATTCCAAAAATCCCTCACTAAATTTTGTGACCCCAAACCTAGCAGCTAATTTTAATTTTTCCATCCCTAATTTTGGTCACTAAATAAGCTTTTTCTAGTAGTGAAAACCCACCGATAGGGTTATCTACAACTTTGAGAATTGATGTTGCTGGACTCTCCTTTTCTGAGGGAGTTTTTTTTTTTGGTTTTGTTCTAGCTTTTATAATAATAAAAAGGTTGGGTATTTTTTTTTGGACCCCCACCAACAACAGCAACTCTTTCTATAGTTCCTGCAGACCCAAAATTACAAAGTCAAGGTTTTCACAAATTTAGGAAATTTTAGAGCACATCTCAATAATCTATAAGCTTAGGTGTTTGTTGACTGTACACAAGGATGAGTTGCTCAACTTGCAACAATATATGATGAGCATTCAAATTTACAACAGATATGTGAAACATTATTCTTTGAAACAATATTCAATCCCTCATTGAAACAATATTCAATGAGAGAAAACTGTATATGCCCCAAAAACTCACGTTCAATGAGGGATTCACTTCGTTTTTTAATTAGAACATGATTAGGGTTTTGTTCAAAGAACATTGGGACATTTAGGGTTTCTTTAATTAGTGAAATTAGGGATACATTAAAAAAGATAATAGAAATTACCTACAAGTGGGGAAGAGGTGCAGCGGCGGCGAAATACGGTGGAGATGCGAGGTGAAACGGTGGAGAAACAGTGGAGGTGAAATGGTGGAGGCGCAAAGGAGAGGGAGAGTGGAAGAGGGAGAACGTGTGTCTGTCTGTGGCCGTAGAGCTCGATTAGCGATGGAGGAGGGCGGAGGAGGGTGAGGGTGGAGGTCGGAGGAGGAGACTGAGGCGGAGGTCAGAGGAGGAGAGTGAGGTAGAGAACGTTCTGATTTTTTTAGGGAGAGAACGTTCTGATTTTGCCCAAATGAGAGGGTTCGTGGGTGTTTTATTTTGATCATTGGGTTGCCACGGACTTGCGACGGCATCTCCGTCGAAAATTGGTGGCCTTTCCCATGTCCGTAGTAAACTCGTGGCAAACGCCAGCGGGAAATTTCACGCTCTTACTTTTAACACATGCCGTCGCAAATCCGTGGCAAATTACTACCGGAACAAGCTGCGTTGCAACTGCTGGTGGCTAAAACAAGCTTTTCCTTGTAGTGAACAGATTTATCTATTTAATAGGTAAAACCGTTTTTGATAAAACTAAGGGGTATAATTGAAAGAAAAATGTTGGGTGGGGGTGTCCAAAAAAAATACCCAAAAAGTTTAGAGTTTTTGTTTTGATTGGGTCAAATTTAAACACTTTTACATGTGTTCAAATCACATCCCGTTCCAATAATGTAGTTCAGTTGGTGAGTTAAGGGACACCGAAGAAATACATACATGATTCAAACTTCAGAAACTAACATTTTCTCCTCCTCTTAACTAATAAATGTTGTGGCAATCTGAGCAAATTCACCATGCTCACACTCTCAAGCACTCTCTCACACAGAGAAGCAACACAGAGATGGAAATGAAGAATGAGAATTATTCTGTTTATTCATTTCAGTGAAGCTTTATACAATCAGAGTAACAGAAACAGTTACAAACTGAAATTCAAATTGAAATGCAAGTCAAATGCATTCAAATACAAATACAACAATAACAAAGTAAAAGTAACTAAAACAATAACTGTGGTAACTCAGTAAAACAGCAAATGAAACTAAATGACTATGAATTACAAGTTCAACACCTTCCCTTAATTCATAGTCTAGAAAGCTACCATGCCTAGATCAGTCTTCAGCTTCAGAAATTGTTCTGTCTTCAATCCTTTGGTGAGTATGTCTGCAATTTGCAGCTGAGTAGTGCAGTAGCAGACCTCAATGCTCCCCTTTTCAACTTGCTCACGCAGGAAATGAAACTTCGTGTCAATGTGCTTGCTTCGACCATGTAGGACTGGATTCTTTGCAAGGTTGATTGCTGATTTGTTATCTATCATCAACCTTACAGGTTTCTTCACTGGGATCTTAAGTTCAGTCATTAAAGAGCTCAACCAGATTGCTTGGCAGGCAGTCACTGCACCTGCAACATATTCAGATTCGCATGAAGAAAGAGCAACCACAGGTTGCTTCTTTGAGCTCCAAGAAATTGGAGCACCATTCCATAAGAACACATAACCTGTTGTGGACCTTCTGTCCACCTTATCACCGCACCAATCAGCATCTGAATACCCAAGTAATTCATTAGCACAGCCTGTTGTACTAGCTGGGAATAAGATACCATATCTCACAGTCCCATTTACATACTTCAGAATTCTAGCAGCAGCATTAAAATGAGACAATTTTGGTCTTTCCATATACCTGCTCACCACACCAACCGAGTAGCAAATATCTGGTCTAGTGTTGCACAGGTATCTCAAGCAACCCACCAGTTGTTTGAATAGGGTAGGATCCACATCTTCACCCTCCACATCACTTTCAAGCTTCAGGTTTACCTCTGATGGTGTCACAGAGGCTTTGCAGTTCTCCATCTTGAACCTTTTCAATATCTCACTTGCGTATTTCATTTGGTGAAGTATGATTCCTCTTGGCTCATAAAGGAATTCCATACCCAAGAAATAGTTTACCTTCCCTAAATCTGTCATTTCAAAAGCATTCATTAGCTTCCTCTTAAAATTGCTTATCTCAATCAAATTTCCTCCTGTGATCAGCATATCATCAACATATAAGCACACCAGAATTTTATCACTATCATTGGAACCTTTCACATAGATTCCATGCTCAACCAGGCACTTCTTGAAGCCTAGTTCAACAAAGTAGGCATCAATCTTCCTATTCCAAGCCCTTGGGGCTTGTTTAAGCCCATACAAGGCTTTGTGCAGCTTGTACACCATTTTCTCTTTCCCTTTCTTTTCAAATCCTGGAGGCTGTGTTACATAAACCTCTTCCTCTAGAGGTCCATTCAAAAATGCTGACTTCACATCAAGATGATACAAGCCCCATCCTCTGTTACTGGCTAAACCAATCACCATTCTAATTGTCTCGTGTCTTGCAACCGGTGCAAAGACCTCAAAATAATCAAGACCAGGCCTTTGGAGAAATCCTCTTGCCACCAACCTTGCCTTGTGTTTAGCCACTGAACCATCTGGGTTCAATTTCACCTTGAATACCCATTTTACAGAAATAGCTTTCTTTTCTGTAGGTAGAACTGTCAGTTCCCAAGTGCTATTTTTCTCTATTGAATTCAACTCTTCAATCATAGCATTTTTCCACACCTTCTCTTTCAATGCATCTGTGTAGCTGATTGGTTCAACATCAGCTAACAAAGCTAATTGCGATAACTCACTCACCCTCACCTCTTGCATCGCATCATCAGCAATTACATCATAATCAGTCAGTCTAGCAGGAAGTGCTCTGTGTCTTTGTGGTCTATTTGTTCCCACAAGTTCATCATCAGACTCATCACTTGAGTTCTCATCATTATCAGGTGGCAATTGCTCTTCTTGCTCACCTATTTCTGGTTCAATTTCTTGTCTTGGTGCATCTATATCATCTATTATATCATCAAATATCACATCTGTACTTTCTGCAGGATCAATTTCACCTCTATCCCAATTCCACATTTCATTTTCTTTCACTATTACATCTCTACTAAACTCAATCTTCTTTGTTTCTGGACTATACAGTTTGTATGCTCCAAAGAGAGTGGTAGCCTATTAACACCATAGGGCTGCTTCTGTCATCTAACTTCTTTCTGCGAGCCTCAGGCACATGTTTGTAACACAGTGATCCAAACACTCTCAAATGGCCTGCACTAGGCTTCTTACCAGACCAAACTTCAATTGGAACCACATTCTTCAATTTTACTCGTTTGGGCACTGCTCGAATATATATTTCTTTGTAGATACACCTCTCCCCCACAAATTACTTGGCAATTTCTTTTGTTTCAACATGCATCTAGCCATCTCCATTATTGTCCTATTCCTCCTCTCAGCAACTCCATTATGCTGAGGAGTATAGGGTGCTGTCACCTCATGATCTATTCCATTTTCTTCACAAAAATTCTTAAACTCTGTTGAGTTATATTCCCTCCCCATCAGTCCAAGTATCTTCAATTTGCACCCACTGGTTTTCTCGTGAACACCTTGAAAATCTTGAACTTTTCCAGCACATCACTTTTATTTTTAATGAAATAGATCCAAAGCATTCTTGTGAACTCATCAACAAATGTCACAAAATACTTATTTCCACCTAAGGAGGGAACCTCAAGTGGTCCACACACATCAGAGTGTACCACTCCTAAGGCCTGTGATGCCCTCGGAGGCAGCTCTGATGTGAATGGCAGCCTTGTTTGCTTGCTCCTCATGCATGCCTCACAAGCTCTATCACTAACAGCAATTGAAGGAACCCCCAATACCAAGTTCTTAGTCTTCAATTGTCCCAAACTTCTATAGTTTAGATGCCCATACCTGTGATGCCATAGTACACTATCCTTTTGAGTAGCCACTGCACTCAAACAGTGTGTTTCTGTTGTTTCAATTCTTACCTTGAAGGTCCTATTTTTCTCCAAAGTAGATTTAATCACTAGTCTCTTTTCACTATCATACAACTTCATCAAACCATCATCCATGGTTACAGAGTAGCCCTTTTCCAACAATTGACCTACACTCATCAAATTGTTCTTCATACCAGGGACATACCATACATCTTCAATTATCACAGTTCTTCCATCCTTCATTTTTACCACTATATTTCCCATACCTTCTGCTGCAAGATACCTATCATCAAAGACACCTAATTTTGGTTCTCTTGCTAGCATCAAAATTCACTAACCATCATTTGTTTCTGTCATGTGGTTGGAGCAACCAAAGGTCCATATACCACATTTCTATCACTACACCTTCTTCATTTGTAGTCACCATTAGCAGAACAGGCTCTTCTTCACTGTCCCCTTGAGCTATATTAGCTTCCTCCTTCTTATTCTCTTTGTTTGACCAGCACTCATCAAAGAAATGGCCAAACTTATCACAATTAAAACATTGTATTTTCCTTTTATCAAATTTTCCTTTCCTTTTGATAATACTTCCTTTATTTCCATTCGATTGGATGATTCGCCACTTTTCACTCAAGTTATTTTTTCATACTCTTACGGTTTTTCTTATCAAGCCATGCCTGTTTCTTGCTCTTCCAATTATTATTCTTCTGTTTAGGCTTATTACTGTTATTCACTGTTAATGCTTTCAGAGCCTGTTCTGTTTCTTTCACTTCCTTCCTTTCATTCAATCGAATTTCATGTGCCTCTAGACTACTTTGCAATTCCTCTATCTTAATTGTACTAGTATCCTTAGAGTGTTCTATAGCTACAACAATATAATCAAAGTTTGGAGTTAAGGATCTAAGTACCTTTTCAACAATCTTCTCCTCCGTGAGAGTTTCTCCACAGGATTTCATCTCATTTGTCACTGCAATCACTCTAGCAATGTAATCAGGCACCTTCTCATCATTCTTCATGTTCAAGTTTTCGAACTGCTTGCGTAATGACTGCAACTTTACTTTCTTCACCGCAGCATCACCACCGTAGCACCGTTCAAGTATGTCCCACGCCGCCTTCGCTGTAGAGGCATCAGCGATCTTCTCGAAGATCTTTGAATCCACGCACTGGTGGATGTAGAACAACGCTTTCTGATCTCGTTTTCTCACATCACGTTGCGCATTTCGTTGTGCTTCTGTCGCACCTTCCCCTACCGGAGTATAACCATCGGTGACAAGTTCCGCCACATCCTGAGCACCGAAAAGCACCTTCATCTGGATCGACCACCTGTTCCAGTTCTTTCCATCAAATGATGGTAGTTTCGTATTGAAACCACCGTTCGCACCACCGTTCATTTCCGTTCTCTGTGAATCGCTCGAAACTCACTTTCACTCGTGTTTACCCTTACCCTAGGAATCTAAAATTGAGATTCCTTTCGATTTCGAAGTTCAATCCGTGAAGAATTGCAAATCGAAATCAACACACACCTTTCGTCACTCGTGTTTCCCTGAATCTCGATGAAACAAGGCTCTAGATACCAGTTTGTTGTGGCAATCTGAGCAAATTCACCATGCTCACACTCTCAAGCACTCTCTCACACAGAGAAGCAACACAGAGATGGAAATGAAGAATGAGAATTATTCTGTTTATTCATTTCAGTGAAGCTTTATACAATCGAGTAATGAAAAATGAATTATAAATCGAAATTCAAATTGAAATGCAAGTCAAATGCATTCAAATACAAATACAACAATAACAAAGTAAAAGTAACTAAAACAATAACTGTGGTAACTCAGTAAAACAGCAAATGAAACTAAATGACTATGAATTACAAGTTCAACAATAAACAATTAATTTGTGTCGAAAAAAAATTAATAAACAATTAACATTTGCATATAAAAAAATCACATCCCATTTCGAGGATTTATCTTCAAAACAATGTAAGGGTCATGCTCGGTGTAATCTTTTGATTTTGTTAAAGATGTAACTCAAACCCTAGAGTGTGGAATTCACAAGAATTAACATCGAAATTTTCAATGAAACTAACATTTGTTCTAGATATTGGCTATTGCAATCTAAGCATGTGCTGTGATCATTTGATTCAAGCCTACCCGATAATTATTATCGAGGCATATAAATAATTTGAAAGAAAACCTAACTGTGCATGTTACCTCATCAACTTTCGTTGTTTACATATAGAATTATTGGAAACCTCAAATATATGTACCATTCGAGACACCACAAGTCTACCATACTGTAATTTGAGACTGTTCTGTGTACATCCCAATATCTCTCTAGCTACTTCTCCATCCATATGCATGGGGTCATGTATCACGCGGCAGCATAGGTATTAGTATCTAGCTACTACTATTTGGATAAACACTGACTGAAAAAATAAAAAATAAAAAACGTTGATTAGTTAGTAGATAAATTAAAAAAATGAAGTGTCGAGAGAGAAAGAACGAGAGAGAGAGAGAGATAGAGATAGAGAGAGAGAGAGAGGCAGAGAAAGAGAGAGATAGAATAAAGGCGGGAGAGATAGAGTGAAAATTGAGAAAGATAAGAATGAGAGATATGTAAAGAAGTGAGTTATAAATGTGAGATAAAAAAATAAGAGATGAGGAGAGAAAGTGAAACTCACAAAAATAAAAAATGATAGTGACATGGGTAGTTTTGTATTTTTAACAAAAATAAACTATGGATTTCCAAATTTTCCTCAAAAAATAAAAAAAATTAAGTAGGCAATTGATAATTTGATTAGTTATTTATTTTCTTAGTTAGATATTTTAGACATGGGTAGTTTGGTATTTTTGGTAGTGATTGTGTTTATTAAATAGATACTTGATTGACTTGATGATAGTTGATGATTAGTATTTTGATTAAATAGATAGATAAAGAAATAAAATGTGAAGAGAGAGAGTAGAGGTGGGAGAAGTAGAGAGAAAATTGAGAAAGATAAGAGTGAAAGAGAAGTAAAAAAAAGTGGGTTTTAAATGTGAGATAAAAAATTTAAGAGATAATAGAGAAAGTGAGACTCAAAAAAATGAGATAGAATAATTATAAGTTTATAAATTTACACTCAAAAAGTAAAATGTTAAATTGACAGTTTGGTAATTTCACCGATCCTTTCTTTTCTTATATAGCAAGTTGATGATTGATGATTGATGATTGATGATTGATGATAAGCTATTAGAAGTAAAATAGAAGTATTTTTTACAACCACTATCTTATAGCATTTTTCACTAGTTAATTCATAATATTTTTCCATAATATTTTTCCATACGCTGCTTAGCTTATAGCTATCATTTTATTTTTCTCTTGTTTTTTTGGTATAAACCGAAGTATCGCTGCTTGTAAAACTGCAGAGACTAATCCTCGAGCGGGTAGAGACCACAATTAGCGTGCAAAGCTCTCCCTCAAGAGATTTAACATCTGCTGCATGCCCAAGGCTGGATTCGATCCCAGGACCTTGGTTAAGCTGGAAGAGACCCTTACCATCTCATCCAAGTGCTCTTGAATATTTTTCTATTGTTTTTATCCCAATTACTTAAATTAAAGTCCTTATTTATGCTAGCTGCATTAAATATATATACTAAAGACTCCCAAAAGTTTGAGGTATATTAAATAATATTTTCTTATTTTTTTCTTCTCCATAGTAAAAAAGACTTTTGTAAAAAAATAATAATAATAAAAATAAACAAAGCCAGTCTGAACCTTTAGAAAGAATAATCGATATCTTTCTTTTTCTTGATAAACAAGTTTCTCTGCTTCTAATATCGCATAAAATTAACACTATTATACATGATTTAGCCCAATCATATTATTATCAAAGTGCTTATTCTTTTAGCTAAAAATCAGGTAACTGAACCAAACATGGCCATAATGTGATTCAATCATTATAGCCAGTACCTACAAATAAAAAAGTCACGAACATTCACTACTACTATATGATATTGAATTCTTTTATATACGGGAAATAATTTCAAACGAATTGTGTAAATTCTTTCACAATTATTTGAATTGACTTTTGTATAAGTTGCATTTATTCATTCGCTCAAAAGAATATACAATGATTTGCTTCAATACATTATGATTGATTGATACTTTCAACTCAATTTTATAATTTTTGACATGATCAAAACAAGACATTCTATATGCATAGTATCCCTCAAAACCTTGAACCAAAACTGGAGAACTACATCAACAAACAAAATAAATTACATATATGAGATTTTTAAATTGTTTTAAAAGTTCGATTTCAATTAGGTCATTTTTTCTTTCTCATCATCTTCTCCAATATTAATCCCTAATTATCATCAACTTCCCCAACCTAAACGGCTAAACCTAGAAAACCAATAATCTCCAATTTTGAGCTCTCACATAAGTCTTTCTTTTTTTAAACAAAAGAAAGGGTTATGGAGCCTCGTTAAAACCTTATGATGCAAAACCCTCCTTAGAGAAAAAACACCAGGAATGAAAGAGTACTCCCCCTAAATTTTATTGATAAAAAATAGAAAAAGAACATAAAACACCAAAACCCATGAGCAAAAACATTAAAATAATTGGAATAAATAAAAGCAAGTCTATCAAGGTGCGCAAAAGCATCACTATAGCGACTCTCATCCCAACCAGGTTGACACCAAAGTCGCCAACAATCATCTGCAGCACACCAAAAATACGAGGTAAAATGCGAACCCAACCCATCGAGGAACATAGGGATTAACAAAATCTGTAGTTAGGCAAACCAAACCCATTCCTGAAAAAGTCCTCCGCAATGAAGCTCGGGATGAGATTCCACCAGGTAAAGTCCTCTCACATAAGTCTTTGATTATTTTATGAAAAAAAATATATTTTTGCAAATATAATTATTTTGTTGATAGATTGGTTACCCATCAATACAAAAATACTAAAGGGTGGATTGGATGGTTTTCACTACATAGAAACGGAGGAACGACGGCGGGTAAAATTGAGAGCGGCGGCGGTTCTAACCGCCGTGGATTTATGCTAGCGGCGGTTCCTGTAGCGCCGTTATTTCTAGCGTCGCCAGGTTGTTTTGGCGGCGGTTCCAAGAACTATCGCACAAACCGCCGCGCGCGCTTTGGCGGCGGTTACATAGCTCGCCACAACAAGCATTTTGAATTTTCTACAAACAGTTCGCGGGGTTCATAATCGCCGCCAAGGTGCGCGCCAAAAATTCCCACCAACACTAGCGGCGGTTATTAATCGCCGCAAAGCTACGCGCGCCAAAAATTTTCCCACCAACACTAGCGGCGGTTGCAAATCACTGCAAGTTAAAAAAATAATTATTTTTTTAAATTTCAAACCTGATTTTTGTTTCTGTACCTTTCTAACCCAACTTATACCTATTAAAGAAACTACAATTATGCCAAAATCACATACAGCCTTCTAGAAACCAAATTTAGTTCATAATAACCAGAACTTAGTTCATACATCCAAATCTAGTTGTTCATGGCACCAAAATACAACCATCTAAATTAGTTCATAACATCAAAGTACAACCGACTTAATTAGTTCATAAAATCAAAGTACAACCAACTAGCAAAACTAGTTCATAACATCAAAATACAACCAAATAGAATCATCTATCTAGATGTCCTACGGGATGGGCTTGCTTCATTTTGTCCTATGTGACTGGATCCAGAAGAGCGTCGCAAATCATCTTGTGATTCCAAGTTAAGCGACTGGAAAAAAAGAGCCATAAATTAAGTTAGAATCAATATTGTAGCCAAAACTAAAACCCAAGTAATGAACAATTATTGTTGACTTCACAACCTCCCAATAAGACAATTAATAATATGAATAATTAATTAAGATCTCTTAATTATCTTAACCTCCCTGATATATATGTTTTCTCCATTTCACATTACAAATCCAAACCACAAACTCTCCCATACTTTGACCACCACCACTACCACCTCCCATGGCTACCCCACTCTGATATTTTCCAGTTAAACCACAAATGTAAAAGCAGAGACTCTTTTTAAAGAAGAAAAAGGCTACACAACCATCTTAGGTGAATTCTCATGAATCTGCAAGTAATAAATATTGGATTTCCTTTTCTATGTTTTACGTATATCATTTTGAGAACTTCACTAAAGTCCAATTCCATATAATTCAGCATATCATCACACAAACTGAATTCATCTAAGAGAAGAAACAACTCTGCTACCAGTCATTCAAAAACCAGAAACAGCTTAAAATAGGCTTAGATGGACAAACCAGAAACCAGTCATCTAATAAGAGTATGTGTCAGTGTGCTCACCCCATTTATAACAAGAGTATGTGCCGATGAAAAATGCACCATAATTGACTTCATAACCAATCAAGCGGTAATCGTCATAAATAATCATGATAGGAACTAAGAAAAGTTAATTATGTTACCATAGTTTTATTGGAACAAACATGCCTAAAATTAGCAACTTTTCCATTGGATCAATAAGCATGATTTAATGCATTAAGACAAATATTGTCTCACCGGATTTTGCTTAAGAAGTTGCATAACAAAAGCAAGTTGTTCCTTCAAAAGAGGTAATTCAGCAACTTGTTCCTTTAGAGCATCAACTTGACTTTTTGCCTTTAAACTTTCAACCTCAACAACTTGTGCTTGTAAAGAATCAATTTGACTCTGCATCTGTGACATCTTTTCATTAGCTTGAAAATCATATGAATCTGTCGTAGAACGAGAACTATTTCCAGAGAGATGAGTTGGTGTTACACCGAGTCCCATGCCTCGACTATACCTGGATGTGTTCTTTCCCCGAAACTTCAATAAAGGCTTCATGCTCGTAAGAACCCTCAAGAACGCTTGTTGTAATTTTTCCTACATGTATTGAAGAAAGACATAAAGATTTATGATGTGCCCAATAATATGATATGTTGCAATCAAACATAGCTATACATATATGATATTGGACTTACATGGTTTTGTCTTGCTTCATCATTAACAAAATCACCATTTGATTTTTTATGAGCAATTTCATACATATCTGCTCTAGTATAAGTCCGCCCATCTCGTTCTTCCTAAATCGTATCACCATATAAATATAGTTAAACCATTTTCTATGATTTTCAAACAATAGAAAAAATGAGATATGATACCATCTCATGTTGCTTTACGCAATTGTCTTAGCCCCTAATGTATGAGGAATCATTGCTTGAGCGGTTTTCAGCATTTTGATCTGCCATTGCCTATAAACAAAGTCATTAACAAAGTAATTTATATTAATTCCTGAAGGATATGATAGGGAAAAAATTATTAATGTTTCATTCCTGAAGGATATAATAGGGAAAAAATTCTGCATCCACAATATCAATAACAAAGAAATGAAACCAATTAAGTGATACTAATCAAATTAAACAAAGAACCAATTTAAGAAAAGTTATGTTATTACCATAGTTTCGTGTTTCAATCTATACTCCAAAAACTTCCTCCAATGATGCTGGGGAATGTCCTCCGTGGAGTTCCCGAGTATTTTCTTCACGAGTAAGCTCCAGGTTATAATTTTCTTTAAAAGCTTGCAACGATCGTCCTTCCATTTCTTTCCCAAGCTTGATAAAATCCATTTCTTGTGAGCTCCATCATTTACCACAAATTTTGTCTTTAATACAATTACAATAAAAGATGTTAGTAACAAAACATAAATAACAATAAAATGTATTAAGTAATTTTGCTCTATACCTTTATGTCTTTCTCATAAACATTATTTTTGTAATCCATAGGGACTTCACGCCAATCCGTGTACAAAATAGGGAATTTGTCAAAATGATTTCCAAGAAAACCCAAAAACCCTCCTAATAAACCAAAGCAGACAAATCAAACTGTTGATTTTTGCATTCCATTGGGTCATAACTTTGAATCCTAGGCGGTTTGGAATCAAATCTCGCACTTTTAGGCTTCTTTGGTTGCGATTACCCTCCTCATCTAACACAAAATAAGTCAAAATATTAGTACACCGAAATATAAATAATGGAAAATACACCACCTAATTAGAGTTTATTTACCAATAACATCCACTATCCATTTGGGATTAGTCTTGGGTATTTTTGAAGATGAACCTTCTAAGATACCAGCTTCATTTGGAAAATGCACATCATCGAACTCAGGAATGTCATCTTCCAAAGATGAAGATGGGTTAGGCATAGACACCCTTTGGGGTAGCGGTACCCTATGGGTGCTTCTCACAGAAGAATCATGTCCTTGAACGGATGTGGGTTGACCATTACGGAGGCCATCATATCTTCTTTTAGGAGGCATACCTACCAATACATGTTAGGCAATAAATCAAAATCAGAAGAAATCACATGCATATATTCTATGAAAACTCACATGCACATATTAAATTAGAAAACTCACTTTGGTTAGCAAGTAATGGCATAAAACTTCTGACATAATCATAAACCTTGATTCAGATTAGCATAAGTAATGGACAGTAAATTCATAACACCGTATCAAAAAGGAATTCGAAGTAAAGTAAATCATTTAATGGAAACATTAAAAGGATTGAGATCAATCTCAAACAAAATATGTCATAGTTAAACTAAAAGAGTTAGCAACAATATTACATAGAATGAACTACCAATCACATTCATAAAACCATATCTTGATCATCGTCATCAACATTTTCATTAACAGCTGAACTTTCAGGTTCATTATCTAAAACTACTCTTGCTAAAGGAATATGTGTATTATCATCCAAGAAAAATTGTTCCAGATTTTGTGATGGGTATGTCTCGTTGGATGCCACAATTTCATTCTCATCTTCACCCATATCATACAAGTCTCTTGGTTTCAAATGAACTGGTATACTCCAACCTTGTTCATTCTCATCCTCTACATAATAGACCATTTGAGCTTCGGAAGCTCTAATGTATGGTTCATCATCTTCATGTTCTCCACTATGTATATTTCGTGCAAACTTGATAGAGGTAAAGCCCAACTTATCCATCTTCAAACCTCTTGGATTAGTGGTATTAGCCCATTCACATTTAAACATGACTACTGTGAAACCACTATAGCTCAACTCAATGATGTCTACTAATCGTCCATAGTAAGGCACCCTCCAAACCTCATTTGAGTATCACTTTGCTTGAATAACTTCTCGTTCCAAACATGCCAAAAACTCCACTATTTTGAGTTTTTAGAAACTTGTCTCGTTCTAAAGTCCAAACTTGTATCCATTAACATTAAACGCGGTGAACCTTCTAGCTTGATTAAAAGGACCTTGTGCAAGACTAACAAGAACATCTTTATCTTGTATGCTAAGAGTGTCAAGATTATTCCCAATCAAATGTCATAGTGTAGATTATTAATCACATTGCGAAAATATTAATGAAATAGAAATATTAATGAAATAGAAATAGCATAAACACTTACACGATTGGCGAACCAACGAAACGAATTCTCTATGAACCTTTTTGTCTATCTCTCAAGCATTTTTTCCCTAAGTTTCCTTCGCACAATAGTTCTAAATTGCCTATGTAATTTTATAGTATTAGATGTACCTACGAAAAAGAAAACGAACGGTCAATCTAAGTGAAGAAATACTTCATCAAGATAATAATCAACAACTTGACAATTTGTTAGCACGTGTCGATGAGCACAGTAACTTTTCTCTTGGTGTAAGAGTAAAATACGAAGAACCACCAACCGATTTTCCAATTATAGGAAATAGTTCGGTTATCCGTGGTGAGCCTCCATGGTGTCGGGTTCATCGTCTCACGAGGAGGTCTATTCATTCTTGTTTCAATATTGTCTAAATACCTTGAACAAAAGGTAAGGATTTCTTCCATTAGGTAACCTTCACGCTATAGACCCTTCGGGACGTGCTTTATTACTGAACGTAGGATTTTAAATGTCCAAGATACCTATATATGCAAATGTCGTTTAGAATAACCATTACATTATCAAATTGAAAACATATAAAAAGAAGCTAAAACATATATTTTACCTCTCTATTGGATACATCCAAATGATAATGGACGGGACCTCCAAGCTTAGCTTCTTCCACGAGGTGAACAACCAAGTGAACCATAACGATGAAAAATGAAGGAGGAAATAACATTTCCATGTGGCATAAAGTGACGACAATTTGATTATTCAATTTGTCCAAATCTTCAATTTTCAATACTTTCTCGCATATTTGTCTAAAGAATGAGCATAACTCAATCAACACAAATTGAAACCTCATTGGGCAATGATGTTCGCATGGCTAACGGTAGCAATCGCTCCATCAATATATGACAATCATGACTTTTTAACATTCCATTCAACTTGAGATTATCTAAGTCAATGCACCTTGAAATGTTGCTCGAATAACCATCCGCGCGGTCATGTTCTTTAAAGTTGCCAAAAAGCTCTCTTGCCCATTTTAGTCATTGTAAAGACAAACTAAAGGATATTTTCCATTTTCATCGGCCAAAGGTCCGGTCTTATGCCCATATCTTTAAGATCTTTTCGAGCATTGATGTGATCTTTTGACTTTGCACTATCATTTAGCGAGTGTGTAAGATATTATCACATACATTCTTTTCAATGTGCATCACATCAAGGTTGTGGCGCAAATGGCTTATCTTTCCAATATGGAAGCTCAAAGAATATACTTTTTTTCCATTGTTGAGTAGTGTTACCTGTGGAAGTCGCGCACCTCTTGTTCTTTTTCTTGTCCCCTCATTCTCTAGTCTTAGTCCAAATTTATTTTCAATGTTAAAAACCGCCCAAGAATATCGTAACTGGACAATATTTTTGGCGGACTTACGCAAATCTTGCTCACCGTTGAAGTGAATCCGGTTCAATCTAAATCGGTGCCTCCTGTCAAGAAAACAACGATGACCCATGAAACACCACTTTCTACTATGAGGAAGACGACAAAGAATAGAGTCAAAATTACATGATGGGAAAGCAAGTCCGGTGTATGTGTTCCACCTAGAAAGTGTTCCCAACCCGGGAAAATCACTTATTGTCCACACTAACGCTGCATGTAATTTAAACATCTCACGCTTGAAAGAATCATAAGCATCCACACCTGTTGTCCACAATTCATTTAATTCTCTAATAAGAGGTTGCAAGTAGACATCTATATTATTGCCTGGCATTTTTTTCTCAGGAATTATCATCGAAATTATAAAAGATGTCTGTTTCATGCACACCCATGGAGGAGTGTTGTAAGGAAAGAGAATAACTGGCCAAATACTATAATTTGAACTCATAACACCAAAGGGATTAAAACCGTCAGTAGCTAACCCAAGACGAACATTTCGTGCATCAGATGCAAACAAAGAGTGTGTTGAGTCAAATCGTTTCCAAGCTTCAGAATCTCTAGGATGTCTCATCATTCCATCATTATTGTTATTAGTAGCATGCCATATCATGTCCTCGGCTGTCTTTGAAGATAAAAATAGTCTCTGTGTAATCGGGTTTTAACGGAAAGTAGCGAAGAACTTTTGCAGAACTTTCTTCATACTATTGTCATCAGTGTTAACTTCAGTACCCCCGGGCTTTTTCCTTGATTTCCATCTAGAAGTGTGACAAACTTTACAATTTTCCCTTGCTTCGTCTTCCGTATTTCCCCAATAGAGCATACAATGATTCGGACATGCATGTATCTTTTCATAGTTCAAACCAAGTTTGGTGATTGTTTTCTTTGCCTCATAAAATGAACTTGGAATCTTTGCATTTTTGAATGCATCTTGCAAAAGTTATAAAATCATTGTCATGGCCTTGTCACTCATTCCACACAAGCATTTGATATGATATAACTTCACCAAAAAGATAACCTTGAATAGTTTGTACAACCTTCATACAAGGGTTGTTCTCCATCTCTTGCTAATTCATAAAATTCATTGGCTTCATTCCTTTCTAGATTGGTGTTTTGCATCACATCCTCATCTCTCTGAAACTCTACATTGGATGCAACCTGGTACTTCATTTGCACAAAGGCCATCGATACCAAAAGCATCATTAATCATATTTTGGATGGGATCTTCAACAGCCAGTGCTTTGAGTTGCATGTTGAGTGTTCTTGCTGAGGCGTTATGGTTTTCTATCTCCCCATGATAGGACCAACAAGTATATCCTCGGAAATGGCGTACATCTTAAGTGGTCATATACCACATCCCAAGTCCTCCTTTTTTGAAGCCACATTCTCGACAAGGACATAATATTTTCCGTTAACCGCACCATGTTTAAAGCGAAGTTAATGAATCCTTCACCCCTTCCTTATATTCATCTGTGTTTCGCGGCTTCGTAATCCAAGACTTATCCATTTCTAAAAGATCATATTTTGCCGCGGTAGCGGTAGAATCATTAACGAGACAACAAAATTATTAACAATACAAAATTAGGAAACAAAAATATCACCAAAGACGGGCTCAAAACTATGAGACAATGCGGTCCCTATTTTCAAAAGCAGTAGAAATAAACCAAAACAATTCACAATCATGATACATAAGCATAATTCAAGCAATGTAATCAAACTCGGGGACAAATGCGTACATTTTTACATGGGTGAAACTCTAGTTCTTAAGCATTCGTTATTTTTCAATACTACTAACCAAAAAAAAGACAGATGCAATTATGATTCATAACAAAGGCATAACATATAACATGAAATTGGTGTGTGACATCATGCACGATTTCCTATAGCACCACTAATAGCAGCAGTAAATACTAAACTTCATACTTAAGGAATTTTGACAAAAACACTCTAATTAATAGCTTGAACAATTGTAAACAACATATATTAAAGATAAATATGAAGTAAGTAGGATAAACATCAAGAAGACAAAATATATTGAGATCTCGAATGATACAAAGAGGAGGAAGAGAATTGTACCTGAAGCAACAAACAGCAATGGAAACCGAATCTAGCCTTTAGTGATTGTACATCTTTGTGTTTCCAACCCTAAATCCAAAAGTTAAAATAAGAAGCAAATAAGTACAAGAATCAATCAAAGGGCAATCTACATAATTGCATTTTCTGTTCCACCACTTTCTTTGTCTTAACTGTCTATAAAATTCAAGCTCTTTACTCTATGCAATTTAATCTAATCACCTTAGCATTTTCTGTTCCACCATTTTCTTTGTCTTAACTGTCCTGTCATTACAAGCCATCGTTGAAATAGCAATCTTGTAATAAAACAAAAACTAGTTTAGCCTCAAATTAAAAGAAAATAAGATAAAGCACCACAAATCACACTAGTTTCAGAATCACAAATTGGAAAATTGAAAACCCTAACCTGTTGAAGATGATCAAAACGAAATCACCAGATGAAAAAAAAACCCTAACCTGTTGTAACAAGAAAAAACGAAAATGAGGAAGAATAATAGCATGAGAAAGATGAGGAGAGGGGAAGAAAACGAGTAACAGAGAGCGAAGGAAGGAAACACGAAATAGAAAGAAGTACCTAACAGAGAGCGAACCTGTTCTTGAGATGAGAAACGGAAACCCTTCTTTGTCGTTGAGAGAGGAAGGAAATGGAAACAGGGTATTGGAAACCCTAATCGTTTGTGTTCACTGAGAGGAAGGAAATGGAAACCCTTCTTTGTCGTTCGCGGGAATGAAAGCTTCTCAACACTGTAATCTCGCACTGCTTTATTTTTTCTTTAAAATTGGAACCGCCGCGAGACAATTTTGAACCGTCGCCGGTGTAGATGAGCGACGGCAGTTGCTAGGAACTGCCACGAGTGAAAATGAGCGACAGCGGTTGTAGCACCCGCCGCGAATTGTGGGTCGCTATTTAACCAAATTTTTGTAGTGTTTCATTAGATAAATTATGGGTGGGCTATTTTTTTAATGAATTTTTAAGGGGTTGTTAATAGATAAATGGATTTTTTCATTCCATCAATTATAGTCTAACCAATTTGTTTTTACTAATCCATTTGCGAATTTGACTCTCTTAGGGCTGGAAATGAGTTGAGCTGAGTCAAACTTGGTTCAACTTGACTCGACTCGATAAGGTTCACCACAACTTGTAGCTTGACTCGAATTTGACATTCAGCTCGAACTTTATTCAATTTTTAAGGGATATTAACAGATAAATGGATTTTTTCATTCCATCAATCATAGTCTAAACCAATTTGTATCTGGTTCCATTTGCCATTTTTACTCTCTTAGAGTTGGAAACCATTCTAGCTGAGTCACATTTGGTGCACTTGACTTGAATTTGGCATGAACATTTCTTCAACTAGAACTCGACTCAAATTGAGCTCATGAGTAGCTAGGTTCAGCTATCATTATCCCGATTTGAATTAATGAAAAGTAAAAATAAACTGTTTGGTTTTAAAAAGTCAAATAAGTTTTTAGTTCTTTGACATTTTAAAAAAGTCAAACAACCGATGTCAAAAGATATATTTAACATCGGTGGTTCAAAAAGCCCGGTGCCAAAAATACGCTAAAATCTAATTAAAACAGACTTTTGACATCGGGTGGTAATACGTTCGATATTAAAAAGACTTTTCGCATCAGGTCCGTAACTGATGTAAAAAGTGTCTACTTTTAACAACACCTGAATCTATATAAGGGACCCGAAACTAATGCAAAAAGTCAATTTTAACCGATGCAAAAAGCCTAAATTGTAGTAGATATATATATATATATATATACAATAAAACAAACATATATATATATATATATATATATATATATATATATATATATATATATATACAATAAAACAAACATATTTTTAATTTTTGAGAAATTTGGATTTCAAACGAAATAGATTTTCAAAAATTCAAATTTAAATAAAAAGTTAAAAAAATTAGGAAAAATTAGAAGTATAATATTATACGTAGTTCTCTATGAGAAGATTGAATTTTACCAAAGTCCCATGCATGCACGTGGGGGCGGTTCCTTGTTCCGCATGATGTGATGATCTCTATTCTCATTCTCAATACAACAACAAACCATGCATGCATTCATTTCTCAATCTTGATCAACACTTTGAAAATGAGATGTGTTTCCATGGAGTACACACTTTTGGTGGGATACAACTTACAATTGCAAACCATTCCTGGTTCCCATGCACAAAGAGAACAAGGTACAATGAGGTTATTCCAAATTCCAATAATTAACTTTCTATTGGTCTTCGATCGAGGAATACTAATTTCAATAGTAAATGTTTGTGAATTTATCTAGGAGTCTACGTTCAACTACTCCACATGTATACACACGACGCCTCCTTGTCATCCTTTCCTAGATTAGAAGTTTGGATTTACAAGATAATTATATTCATTATCCCAAGTTGGTATTTTCTAGTGTTTTTTATTTAAAAAAGTCCCACTAAAACTTTCTGATGCAAACCGTTCGTAGGGATAAAACATCAATTTATTAAAAATAAATAAAAAGGAGTACATGAGAGACTAATGGGGAGTAGACCGAAACCCTTGCCAAGAAAACAAACAACAAACAAACGAAGCAACACTACAACTCAAAAAAGAAAGCCAAGGAGACCAAACCCAAGGATAAATCATCTAAATATGAAAAGGGAAGACTTTGCCTATTACGGCAAAAATCATCTGAGATGAAGCTCGGGGGCAAACTCTACCAAGTAAAAGTTCTACTAACTAGACCAAACGCAGCTCATTTATCTGAGTAATTGTTTCCTTCTTTAAAATTATGAGAAACAATAAAGTTTATATACGAACAAAGTCTCAAGGTGTTGCCCAAACAATTTCTCAATCTTCACGGGACAACGGCAGGGTAGCCAGATTTTATGTTATCATAGGCGGTCTCAATAACTATCATGGATGTCAAAAGCTCAGAATCAAGGGTTGTGCCATTGCCTAAAAAAGACATGAAACAGCCAACAATAGAGGCTCTATAGTCACAGAAAATTCCACCACAAGAAGAAGGGCCAGGAGTGGCTTTAGAGGGGGCTTTCCCATCTACTTGAATAATATCTTTAGCTTTCCTAGAATTGCCTTTGACACGAAAGATTTTAAAATAGAGAGCGCAGACATAGTGTTATACATTTGGCCATGCGAGGAGGAACCTGAAGGTCTTGATCTGATGATGATGAGATTGAAGAGGAATAACTTTATTATCAATGCATAATTTATTTCTGCTCAACCAAATGATGGATAGAACATGAATAACTGCAACAACTAGGACATCTATGAGATGATCACTCCAATATCCATTCAACACAGAAAGAAGAGATAAAATACTTGAGTGAGACATCTTTTCTCCTTGACAATGAAATTATTATATGGCGAAGGGGTGTGTTTCGAGAGACGAGAATTTATTAAAAATATTAGTCAGAGAAATCACATTAAAAAATATATTAGTCAATTATAATTTCAAAATCATTAATACATTATTTTTTAGTAAAAATATATATATTTATTGATTTGTTATAGGCATTTATAAGCAAAAAAAAACTAATTTTACACATATTAAGAAAGTTAGTTATAGGCATTTAATATTCTTTATTCCAAACAAAAGAAAACTAATGTTACAAATATACTCTTACTTTCTTGAGAATGTGCAATACTCTTAATAGTAAATGTAGAATTAAATAAGGACATTTTAGGATAATAGCATTTAATGAGGTTAAGTTAGTTGATATTTGCTTATATTTGAGTCCAAAAAGATTTACACTTGTTTTGCTTATAAATGAGTCCGGAATGAGTAGCAAGACAAAAAATAAATAAAAAGATAACAATTATGGTTGAAAAACTTTACAATTAGTTTCTCACAATCATTTTTTTTTACATTAAAATTTAGGCAAGTTGGGCTCACCAGGATCAGGGATTGGCAGCGAAAGTTGAACTCACGCGCTTGCTAAGAATGAACCAACTCCTTACCAACTGAACCAACATTTATTAGCAGTTTCTCACAATCTTTGTTGAAAGTGAAGGAAGGTAGCTCATCATTCGATTTTGATTACAAAGCTTCTTGCTTTGATACGTCTCACCACACATTCCATTTGGGAACTTGGAAAATATCATAGTAGTATTATTTAATCTTCTAGAAAAATGGGAAAATATAATTCTCATAAGAAAAAGAGAGAGAAAAAATGGAATGTCGAGCAAATATATTTAAGGCTGAAATTCCCTTATTCTTTTTTATAGAGGTCTTTAACCGCTCTGGTGCTCAGGGAAAAGAAGCTCAGAATAATTCGAACTTCGACCGAGAAGTAAGTAAAGTCTGAATCACTACAAGAAATTTGCTGATTTCCGACGGAAACATCCGTCGCAAATGCACATTTTCGACAAAATATCTGACGGACAAGATTCGGTCACAAAAAGGCTCCGTTGCAAACCCCGTCGTAGATTTCTGTCACAATTCTATCGCAAATCTGTTACAAATCTATCGGTAATATTAATTCACAATAAAAAAATTAAAATGCACCCACAATCATCAGGACACAACTTGTTGAGACTTGAGAATCCACTATCAAATATATTCAATGGATGATAAATAGAAAATAGACAAAAAGATAAATTAGTATACAATACACATTACAATTGAATTCATACAGTTAGAACATAACACTTCATGTCCCTTCGACAATCTGGACATTGTTATTGTTATTGCATGTGAATGTGCCTAAAATTTATGCTAAAAAATTATACATGAATAGAGATTAAAAAAACTGCTACACCAGAAAATACACTTGCTAGCTGCTTCAATGTGTAGTAGATAGATAGATAGATAGATAGATAGATAGATAGATAGATAACAATCCACATACAAAACAACAAAGAAGGCAAAAGGGGTTTAGAGTTTCGATTCACAACAACAACTATTGATTCCAGAATCCACAACAACAACTAATCAAACCCTAACAGCTACTGATTCCAATCAAAAATAGGGTTTAGGGTTCCAATTAAAAAATGGAGGGGTTAGGGTTGAACGCTGCAAATTTGGGGGTCAGAGTTTCGATTCAACGAAAAATGGAGGCATTTTTGTAAAACAGAAGTAGAGAAGAAGAAAAGGAACTTACCTTTTAAGAAGAATAAGAGAGGAGAGTCACTGGTGGTGGTGCTTCGAGCAAGGCAGGTGAGGCGTAGGCGATCGTGGAGGGATCGCGGAGGTGAGTGCGGTGGTGCTTGAGAGAGAGGTCTCTTTGATTGAAAGAGGGGGAGTGTTCTATGATGAGAAGAGAAAGAACGAGAGTTGAATGAGAGAAATGCAACATAATAATATCATTTGATGTTTTCAACGGATTACCGACCGAACCAATTCCATCGAAAACGAAGCGAGAAATTCCTTAAAAATGTCCAAACCATTACCAATGGAAAATTCCGTCAGAAATAAAGATAGATATGTGTTCGTCGGAAATTTTGGTAGGTAAACAAGGGTTTTCTTGTAGTGACTCTATTTGTTCCATTGTCGGTGATCGAACTCAGGTGCCAGCCGAGTCCAGTGGCGGACCTACATAGATTCCAGGGGGTTGTTGAATCCCCTGAAATTTTTTTTAGTACTAGTACGCCTATATAAAATTATTTTAAATCCCCTGATATTTTAAATTTGCACTAGTATCCTTCAGTTTGCACCCAATTCTTAATTTGTCTTATTAATCTTCGAAAGAGACTATTTATAGAACTTTAGGAAGTAATTTTACCAATATCACATTTTTACGGACTTTATTATTTTCTTATACTTTAGGACATAAATAGATAATGACGGATAAACTTAAAGACTAATTTGACGATTTACTCTTAAATAAACTTGGAGTTAAATAACTTGATTCCTTCATATTAGTAAATTAAATGCGGACATTTGAAAAAAAAAATTACGCAATCTAATGAACCAATATTTTTTGCAATGAACTTTTTTTTGCATCCCCTATTCTAGGGTCTATAGGTCAGCCACTGGTGGAGTCCATTGCTTTAAAAGGAGATAAATAAGTTTTGCAAATTAGAATTAAAAGTGAGGATAGTTTCGTAAAACAAAACTTTTTGTGCAACGTGTTATAAGCTAATAAGGGTAAAATGACTTATAATGAGTGGTTGATGGTGCTAAAAAGGGAGTATCATCAAGCACCATAGAATTTTGTGTTAGTTCTCTAATTAGATCAACATCATCAAATTAAAGCTGATTTTATGTTTTCAACAAAAAGATTGCTATGTGAGCTCACTATCACTTTCCTTTTTATGTAATGTAACATCCCAAGTGAAGTTTCCAAACTTCTCTCACTTTGTAGATTTTGTAGTTTCTGTCCTGAATCGCATGTTTTACCACTTAAGAACTAAAGTGAGTAGCATATTAATGTAGCTAGAATGTGAACTTGCTAATTATACTAGATGCTTCTCATAAAATTTTAAAAAAGAAAGTACTCTATATGCATATGACCAATCTCTTTCTTTTTTGTTTGTGTGTACACGACCAATCTCTTTCTACTTGAGATTTATGATTAATAATAGCCTCACAACACAACTGATCCTGTTAATGGTCCAAACTTTTAATTAGAAACAAACATCTGGCAATTGTCTAATGGGTTGTTCTGCTTGTTAAAGTATAACTAGTCTATAGTTAGTATCGTACATGAAGTATTTGATGTCTAATGTTTAGTCACTTTTAGCAACCATTACTAGAATGTTTCCTTTCAAAAAAAATTCGCCTTTCTCAATCTACCCGGATGCTAAATTGCTAACGAGAAGAGTTACGCTTCAATTTTTCCTTAAAAAAAAAATCGGTATCCTTTGCACGCAACTGTGGAGATTAATTTCTCAAGCTGAGTAGTAAGATGATAAATCTATATCACATATGCTTGTTTTGAATGCTAAAAACTGTGTTTTGAAGGAAGATTTTAATGAAAATCAGTAAAATTTGAGCAAAATTTGTGAATATTTGAATCTAATTTTTGTGTAGTGGTTATGTGGGTTTCTTTATGTTTATGTGCTCAGGAATTAGATCAAATTGAAGAACAAGTGTGCAAATAAGAAGTGAAGTTGGAGCGATTTAGGAAGAGTTAAGCAGTAGCAAGTTTCTGGCAGCACCAGACAGCACCCGGTGGTCTCATTTTGTACTAAACATCCATTGGTGGAATTAGTCTTGAATCTGATGCGCGTAAGTCGCGCGTAAGCGCCAGTCACGCACATGATTTCAAAACTTCTCCAGAACTGTTGCGCGTAAGTCGCGCGTGAGCGTCGGTCACGCGCAAGTGTGCAGTATTTTCCAGTAGCAATTGCGCGTAAGTTGCGCGTAAACGCCAGTCACACGCAAGTGTGCAGTATTTTTCCAATAGCTGTTCCGCGTAAGTAGCGCGTAAGCGCCATTCACGCGCAAGTTGGCAGTAGTATTCCAGTAGCTTTGTGCGTATCCCGCGCGTATCTTGCGCGTACGCGCACCTGAACAGAGCTGATGCGCGAAATCACTTAAGTAGCGACTTGGAACTCGAAAAAGGAGTTTTTTACACTCTTGGAAACCCTAGAACTAAAAGGCACTCATTCCATCTCATCTCTATTGAAGATTCAAGGCTTAGGAACAAGATTTGGAGCTTCAAATGAGTTCATCTTCTTCATTCAAGTGTAATTTCTGTTTTTCCTCTTCTTCCTCTATGAGTAGCTAAATCTCTTTTTGTTAGGGATGAATGAATATTGAGAAAACACTATTGTAGTTGGTTTAGATCTATTTTTATGTTATATTCTCTCTTGCTTTGTGTATTGAATCTTTGTTCTTAATGTTTTTTATGACTTGATCACTCATGAGATGATCTATGATTCATTTATGGAATGAAAATTTTATATTTGAATGTTTGAGATTGAATACCTTCAACTCTTAGCTTAGGAATAATATTTGAGTTGTTGTATATTGCAAACCCTTGATTGTAATGCTTGTCGTCAATTAGAATCACCTAAGAGATTAGGGGTTTTAATTAACAACAAAGAATCAATTGCCTAAGGAATTAGGAATTAGTTAATGTTGTGGGTTTGATAACAAAGTTAAAGAGAGGGTAATTTTCTAATTCAAATCAATTGCAATAGTGTGGAATCAATAGGAGTTTGTCCCTAACATCTTTTACCATCTCATCTTTTCAAGCGTTCTTCGGTTTCTATTATCAAAAATACAAAAACATTTTACTGTCTTTACCTTAGAGTTTTATTACTCAATCATATCAACCTAATCTTGGTCTATTTGTGTTCGTTTAGTTGTTGTTAACGCTTATTGGTATTTGTATTCGATCATTGAGTTTGACACTTGGTCTTACCGTTTTATTATTACTTGCGACGATTCGGTATACTTGTCGAAATCTTAACATAAGACTACAAAGGACAACAAAGTTTTTCCTCAAGAGTTTTAACGTTGTTGCATTCTTAAGGATGAATTCGAACTCAAAACTTTGGTTAAGCTATAAGAGACTCGATAATACTGTATTTTTTTATTTGACAAACAAAATTATGCTCCCATTAAATTGCACTATCGTCATTGAAGGTTGACTCAGTTGGTAAGAAGTTGACTCTTTGGTGGATGGTATGTAAGTACTCTATTAGCGCTAGAAGAGTCTTAAGGTCTGCCTGGCCCAAGTGAGCCCCCGGAGCAAAGACGGATTCAGGGGGCGTTCCTCGTGTTCCCGGGAAAACCCAATCATTTTGCCTTAGTGGTAATACGCCACAAACATCCTACTTTTGTGGTAATACATATTGTCTTAGTGTCATTGAAGAAACGTCATCCTACCTTGATGGTAATACATTATGCCTTAGTGCCACTACTCTGGAGCGCAACTCATCTAAACTTTCTGTTTAATAAAGGTATTTACATATTACTCCATTCGTTCCTAAACTTTGGTTTTTTTAAAGTGTTTCACACAAATTAAGAAATCATAAATTTGCAATACCTAATGACTAAAGTATCCCTTTGTAGCATTTTGAAAAAATTAAGTAAATTATACATAGCAAAGTTTTGGAAAAAAAAAAGTCAAACCAAAGTTTAGGAACCGAGGAAGTACTTACTAACAAAATCTTCGTATTGAAAACGAATTCAAATTTTTGTCAATGTAAATTATAAGTTGAATTCTTATAAATAGATCAACCTTCGTGGATAAACAATGAGTGAGCGACGAAAGCGGCTGGTTTATTTTAACCATGTGCGTAGCCGTAGAAAGGCTAATCTAATATTGAATGAATATTTGATGTTATAATAAAATAATTGGTTAATGCTTACAGTAACCAATTATTAGATATCCTTCCTAGGCCTAAATTTGCAGGAACTGTGTACAGGGACGGAGCTACATAGTAGCCTCCCATGGCTTGAGCCCCCCAATATTTTATATTTTTGTAAGGAAAACAATAGGGCTACAAATTCTTTATATATATATATATATATATATATATATATATATATATATATATATATATATATATATATATTCCTTGTCTTTTCTTAATACAAAGATACATACATATATAGTAGTATTTTCTACTAAATTTAGCATACTAAAAAAAATTTAGCCCCCCCAACTATTAATTTATGCCTCCGTCCCTGACTGTGTAGTATTTCTGACCAAAAACATATGACCCTTTTTGAATGATTCGGGATATGGATTTTCTCTTCATTTTCATATTTCATATGAGATTTATAAATTATGAAAAAGGAACAAATGAACAACACCCATTCCATCATGATGAAATCTTTAAATAATCATGTCATATACTCACCAATTTGATTCTAGTCTTTGTAACATTACTTATTTATTTCATTCCTAATGTTCTGTACCTTGCTATCTTTTTCGGGTCGGTTTGGGATTGCAGTTGGTAGTGCTCCTGGCTGGGTCGGGTCTCCGTGTGTTGAACGAGAGGGGATACCTGCAAAAACACTCCGGCGCTCAAGTCGGTAGAGAATCATGGAGGTTGCAAGGTTGAAGGAAACACACCTTATGTGGTTATGAGAGCCACTTTTATAGAGTTTGTGTGCTGGCTCTGAGCCGTCAGATCGTTCGGGAGGATCTGAGCTGTTGAGGCTTAATGGATCGGGCATTGGATGTGGATCTAAGGAGATGGGCTGATCTGAGGCCAAATTGCGCATGGACCTCAAGGTCCACGGGGAGCTTGGGTCATGGACCTAGATCTACAGTAATTGGATCGACCCGGATCCAATGCCCAGTCCAAAACAATAATCATATGTGTTTTTTTCCAATGATTACTTGCTACCTATAGTGTGTCATAACACTTTCATCGAATGACTAATATTCGCATATCCTTAGAAGCAAATCTCACACGTTGACCAAAAAAAGAAGAAGCAAATCTCACACTAGTCAACACTGAATTCTAATTGTGGGAATCAAAGTTGAAAGCACCAAATTGACCCTGTATCCTAGAGTAGCTCAGGGCACTAGGCGAACCGTATTGATTATTGATAATCTTAAAATTGTATGCGGCTTGGCATTGCCGCACAATTTGGGAGGGAAAGATTTTTTTTTCCAGCTTCCAATTTTTTGTTTGCTTGGCCTTTTATTTTTTTAGTTTGTCTTTTTTTTTTACTTTTTTTTGTTACAACGTCCGTGGTGTGAAGTTTTTATCGGCTTTACCAATGATTAATCTACATCGGGGAAGTTGGCTGGCCACGAGTATTCGGTTGCCGGCTTGTGCGATTATCTCCTTCCAACAGAGTTTTTGTCACACACCCAAGGTTCTTCTTTTATGTTTTGGTGTACATGATGGGGATACAATTATTTTGTAGAACGTGTAACGTGAAATGTTACGCAGTGTGTTTTGGGGGGACTTTAGAATTCAAAATTTTTTTTTAACTCTTCGAATACTAGAAGTTTCTTCGTAAATAACCAGTTTGGTAAAAAATAATAAGTTCATGACAAAATACGTAAAGTGTGATGTTGGCAGTGTATTTTGGGCAACTTAAGGGTCCAGAAAACAATTTAGATGTTCAAATACGCAATGTTCATTCCTTAATAATTTGTTTGATGGAAAACATTCATGTCCAAATTGCGATGTTGACAGTGATTCTAGGCCGTGTGTTTTGGGGTACTTTAGAATCTAAAACATAATTTACATGTCCAAATTAATATTTTATTCTTTATTTAGATAATTTCGCATCAACAAGTATTAGAAGCATACTTAAATTGGTGTTTAGTTTTAAATCAAACTCTGCATGCAACTACGTGCAACTCTAGAGACTAATCCCTCAAACCTGGTACGACCGTATTATGGGTTAAGTTTTTATTGTGACATTTGATGAATATAGCTAACATTATTATAGGTTGTTGTTTATCTTACAACTTTAAGTTGTTTGTGTTATGAGTTGATCTAATATGTGTGATTAGCCTGTTGTTTATGCTCCTATACACTTAAAATGGGTAGTTAAGGTCAAAGCTTGGACAACCAAATCTAGCAAGTTGATAACCTCCTATCTTATCTTACTCATGTATGCGACAATACATGAGTTTTCCAATCTTAAGTGGGAAATTTTTTTTGTTATGTACTTCAATTTTTTTATTCTGAATTCCAATTGTGTTGCTCACGTCATTTACTTTCTTTTTTTTTTACCTTCAAAAATTTGTAAACAAGCACCACCAATCATTCCCACATCGATTTACTTTCACACATCATTTTACTCCTTTCCCATAAAACATTCCCAAACTCACACACACTCACATCTTCGGCTGAAGTAAAGAAAGAAAAGAAAGAGAAGAAAGGGAGAGAGAGCGTGAGGTTGAGGGAGGTGGGGAGGAGAGAAAATCGCCTCACTTAGATGCATGTGAGATGTTTTAACACCATTAGAATCACCACTTCCCTCTCATTCTAACTATCCCCTTCTTATCACCATTTAATTCCCATCCCCTTCTTATCACCATTTAATTCCCATCCCTCCTATCACCATATTCGCTCTAGAGAGAGCTTCAAATTGGAGGAAATTAGTTCATTTGCTTAAAATTCAGTTTTGGGAGCTAATGGGTTGAGGATAAGAGCTGATTATTGGGTTATTGGAAAAAGATTTAGCATTTCAACGATTTGAGAGTAAGTTTTGGGTGCTGTTCTAGAGGTTGAGTGGGAGTTAAAAGAATTGTGAAGCTATGGAAATCGATTTTGTAGAATTTCGGTTTTGGAGCTAACACTTGAAGATAGGTATTTGATATTCTGATTGTCCGAGTTCGATTTGGGAACGGTTTGTGAAGTTTCGGAGCGAGTTCAAGAAGTTCAAGATTGTGAGCTTCCGAAAGTCTCGGATTTTACGTGATTTACATCACAACCGGTGAGTTTTACTCACGATTAGGGATTTTGTATGTTGTTTGTGACTGGTTTAAATTGGTTTTCGAAATCTTGAGTTTCGTGAATTTTTTAGTGTAAACGGTATTTTACGAAAATTACGTGTTTTCAAAACTTAGAACGAAACCATTAGTATTTAATTGTTGAATTGTTATGTTTGTACTGAAATATGTTGATATAATATCTGTTTTGATGTTTGGATTGAGTTGGAAAATGAACGGAATCGAATTGGAATGAGAATCAAAACGAAATTCAAAGAAAACAGTACATCATGTTGTTGTTACATCACGGGCGTGGCGTACCACCATGTTTTTGTTGACATCATTAGGAAATCTGGTAGAGTTTAGTAACTGGATTTCCTACTCTCTTAAGAAAACAATAGTGTTTGCTCTTTCAATATCAAAACTTCTGTAGTAAGATTAACAATTGTCTGTACTTTTGAAGCATCCTAATGTCGTTTTTAAGTATTAAACCTTAATCCTACTTATTCCATATGTATTAGACTTACATGTCTTTAACAACTACCAACTTTAAATTCTCCAACAAATGTTAGTACTAGATGATTTTATATCTGAATGCTTTACTTGCTCAACACCTAGTCAATCCGTCCATCGAACGGGTCGTGGGGCTAGTCATATATCTAATCATAACCCAAAAGTGTTATTTTCAAATGACATCATCACATGCTACTCTGAAGGGAAAAAAAACACAGAACTTCACCCCCATTTCACTCCTATTTATACCCTCATACTTCCCCTTTCCCTCTCCACAACTCATTCATTCTCTTTTCCTCTTCACAACTCATACACACACATAATTTTCTCAACCTCTTTCATATCTTCAAAACAAAAACAACAACAAAAATGCATAACATTTGTCTGAACATGCCACCAATGGTTCAAACATTTGATCCAGAAGATCTTTTCACACGTAGATGTATATGGGTGAATGGACCAGTAATAGTAGGAGCTGGTCCATCAGGTTTAGCAGTAGCAGCTTGTCTAAAAGACCAAAATGTCCCTTTCATTATCCTAGAAAGAGCTAATTGCATTGCTTCTCTATGGCAAAACCGTACTTATGATCGTTTAAAACTTCACCTCCCTAAAAACTTCTGTCAACTACCCAATTTCCCTTTCCCTGATGATTTTCCTGAATACCCCACAAAATTTCAGTTCATAAACTACCTTGAATCTTATGCTAAACACTTTAATATAACACCACAGTTCAATGAAACAGTACAATCTGCTAAATATGATGAAACTTTTGGTCTTTGGAGAGTTAAAACTATTAGGAAAAACAATGAAGTGGAATATATTTGTAGGTGGCTTGTTGTTGCTACTGGTGAAAATTCTGAGAAAGTTGTTCCTGAATTTGAAGGTTTGGAAAATTTTGGTGGACATGTTATGCATGCTTGTGATTATAAATCTGGTGAGAGTTTTAAGGAACAAAAAGTACTTGTTGTTGGTTGTGGAAATTCTGGTATGGAAGTTTCTCTTGATCTTTGTAATCATAAAGCTAAACCTTCAATGGTTGTCAGAAGCTCTGTAAGTACTTCATTTCTTTATTTCCTGCTTTTAATTTCACTCTAAAAAATGCATTTTTGAAAATAGATCTACTAGTAAAAAAAAAGTGTTTTTTCAGTGTTTCTGAAAAACATTCTTAAAAAATGTCTTTTTTTTTATTGTCCTGTATAATTGTTCACTGTAAGAGTCTTTCATCTTTGAACTGAAAAATTGAAAATGAAAGTTGCAAATGTTTCTAGAAAGCAAAAGGGTCTTTAGATTATGTTAATCTTAATCCAAAGTGAACATTTTTAACTGTAGAAAGTCTTGATAATGCCACAAAAAAACACTAATTTCAGTGTGTCTGAAAAACATTCTAAAAATGTCTTTTTTATTGTTCACTGAAAGAGTCTTTCATCTTCGAACTGATAAACTGAAAGTTAAAGTTGAAAATGTTGATAAAAAGCAAAAGGGTATTTAGATTATGTTAATTTTAATCCAAAGTTTAGATTTTTAATAACTGTAGATTTTGACAATGTTACTTACTCTTTTTATTGGTGATGATTTAGGTTCATGTGATGCCAAGAGAATTTTTTGGAAAATCAACATTTGAGGTAGCTGTGATGTTGATGAAGAGGTTACCAATTTGGATGGTTGATAAGATATTATTGGTTTTGACATTTATGATATTGGGGAATGTTGAAAAATATGGTCTTAAAAGGCCAAAAGTAGGACCTTTAGAACTGAAGAACACAACAGGGAAAACACCAGTTTTGGATATTGGAGCACTTGAGAAAATTAGATCTGGTGAAATTAAAGTTGTTCCTGGAATAAGAAAATTCTCACAAGGAAAAGTTGAACTTGTTGATGGAAAAATTCTTAATATTGATTCTGTTGTTCTTGCTACTGGTTATCGCAGTAATGTACCTTCTTGGCTTAAGGTTAGTCCCTCTTTCTCATTCTATAGTATTCATCTATTTGTTATGTTAGTAAATCCATGCTAATGTTAGTTTCTAGAGTTTGAACCTTTGATGTTTTTATTCAATTCCGAATGAGTTACTATGCCTTTTGAAATGTCTCGTAACTCTATAGCACTGACACTTCTGATTGAAGACGTGTCTGATGTCCTACACGCATTGTGTTAGACACCGACACTTCAATTACTTGTATTTTTCAAATTAAAATTGGTGTTTGCGTGTCTGAGTCTGTGTCGTGTCAGGTGTCCATGTATGTGCCGGTGCTCATAGCTCGTAATTTTGGAGGCATATGATGAATTTGTGATAAACATGAGTGTATTTTCAACTAGTATACATGTTGCTTAGCATAATTTCAAACATTAATCATGTTTTCCTTTTAGGGAACAAACAAAAGTAATTAACTACCTAAACATTGCTTAATTAGTTGTTTTGCTTAACTTAATTGTTAACTTAATGTAACTGCAGGAGAATGATTTCTTTTCAAATGATGGAATACCAAGAAATCCATTTCCAAATGGATGGAAAGGAAATGCTGGTTTATATGCAGTTGGATTCACAAGAAGAGGACTTTCTGGTGCATCTTTAGATGCAATTAGTGTATCCCATGATATTGCTAAGAGTTGGAAAGATGAAACTAAACAGAGAAAGAAAACTGTTGCTGCACGTCATAGAAGATGCATATCACATTTCTAAGAGAGACACTCTTTAATCAAATTAATTTAGAGTTCCCTAAATACAATTAGCACACAAAAACAAAAATTAGCCCTCTCCTTAAGAAAATTTTAATATTATTTTTGTATAAAAGGAAGATGAGGCTAGTGTATTTGGTTATGTTTTTTTTAGTTGTAAGGAATATATTGTTTCATACTCCAATTATTATTATTAATTTCATGTTTTATTAATGAAGTCAAACCTCTTTCTCTCTCTTATAATCTGATTTATTTTTTTGGTCAAACTCTTAATTATATATTGTTGAGGCCAAGTTCAAGGGTTTATGTCCTTCAGAAATGGATCAGCAATAAATGTTGACATTGAGAAGAAGAAAATAAACATGAGAGTCTCATATATTCCCATGTTGCATAGCACATGGATAGAGCTTGATATTTAAAAAATAATTGAATATCATATGCTATTGGGTAGGAACGACATTGAAAAGAAAAATACTACAAGAAAATAAACAATTTTACTCTTCTAATACACACATTTTAACTTGAATTTTAAATGGCTTTATGATTAATGGAAGTTCATTCGGTCAATGGTGAGAGAGAAAAACATCACATTGAATAATTGGAGATTTAAAATGTGCACTGGTCTAGTCGAATTTTTTGTGTTATGAATAAAAACTCTTGGGAGTTACTAATAAGGGTTGATCCGAGTAATAACTGAGTTCGAATTCTACTTTAAGGTCTCAAGTTCGAGTTTTGCGTCTGACAAAAACTCTATTGAGAAACCACATGAACCGACAAAGTCGGATACACGTGACTATCCAAATTTTTTGGCGAGATTAATCATCAGTAAAGTCGATGGATACTGCGCACCAATAAGTAAACTTTTAAAGCTATTTTTAGTGACAGAAGCATTACATATTTTTTTGTGAACAAAATAAATATTAGAAAATAAAACAAAAAATAATAGGCAGTAATGAAAACAGAGAGAAGTGAAGAATTGAGATTGATTGAAATGGAAATCAATAATGGTGAAGATGATGTTTACAATAGAGTCAAACTGACTTTATACAATAGCAGCATGTGACTAAGCAATGCCACATCATCATAATAGAATGCCACATAAGCAGCTCATCTAACAGAATTAGCCAACTGTTTGGCTTCTATGTAACTGAATTCTAAGAGATAGGAATTTGCATCCTCTATTACTCCCCCTTCAAACTCAACAATAACATGGTGGAAGGAAGGGCAATCACTTTGAGTTTGGTCATCAGTTCTTGAAATTTGGAATCACTCATGAGTACACACAATTTTGTTTCGTTCGTGAGTACAAAACAAGATTGTGTGCACTCATATTTTTACATTACAAATTTGGAGTTTGAAACAGAATGCGAAGCTCATGAAGAAGAAGAGATTGTAATTAATTGCAGGAGTTCAAAAGTAGCATGAGTAGTTGATCATCAAAAAAAAAAGTAGCATGAGTCAACCCCCTATTGCTAGGATTGACAATGCACCCAGGGGCAGACCTAGTCCATTAGTTTAACTTTATTTATCTAATTAGATAAAAGAACAATAACAAGTCCATTAGTTTAATTAGTCTCATTTGATCAAAAAAGTTTATTATTATCACACACAAATATATAATTTGCTATATACTAGTTTTTTACCCGTGCATATGTACGGGTGCTACTGTATTTGTTATAATTTACTATGGAATTATAAATACGTTGAAACTTACAAAATGTAATAAATGAATACAGAAAAACTTGATACAAGGAGATATTTCAAATTTTTTAAAAATAGTTGTGTTGCAAAAAGTTAAAAAAAAAACTTGGTAACTTCTTATAATATGCACCCTGTTAGTGCTTCGGTTGTCACTCCCAATGGCTCTCTGTTGCCTCTCGTTGGCACTTTCGTTATCGCTCCCGTTGTCGCTCACGTTTCCCGTGTTTCATTATTGCTCATGTTGGAACTCTCGTTGCAGCTCCTGTTGTCGATCCCACTGACAGTCTCTCATTACCGATCCTATTGTCAGTATCTCGTTGTTGCTTCCGTTGCCACTTGTTTACTACTTTTTTTCTATATGATTTAATATCAATTTAATCATACTCATTTAATTATAAAAAAATTATTTTGTAATTTTTGTAGTTATTTTGTAATATTAATTTAATAATTGATTATTTTTGGAAAAAATAATTTTGAAACTTTTATTAGAGGTATGGTTTTTTTCACAATTGCTAGTGATTAAATTTATTAATTTGAGTAGATTATAAAAATAGTTAAAAATCTATATAACAAAATCAACTTCTAGGAAAATGTCTAATTTAAACATCTTAGAATTTTGCCATTTGACAAAAAATAAGGGCAAAATCCTCAAATTGCCACTAAAAAATTAACAACTTTTAGCAGTTTTTAAAAAACAAAAACAAATTTTGACCCCTGACGTGTGTCCGTTTTTATTTCAATTTTTTCCAATTCTGACACGTTGTCGCGTCGCGTGTTAGTTTTTTTTTTCAAAAGCTTTTTTCAGTTTTTTTTCAATTTTTTTTGAGTTTTTTTGTCGCGTGTCAGTTTTTATTTCAAAAATAATTGAAAAAAGAAATGGAAAAAAATTGAAAGAAAATTGAAAAAAACTTTTGAAAAAAAAACTAACACGCGACAGTGTGCCAAAATTGGAAAAAGATTGAAATAAAAACTAACACGCGTCAGCATGTCAACCGCGCTTCAGGGGGTCGAAATTGGTTTTTGTTTTTAAAAAAAGATGTTAATTTTTGTCTTTTAGTGACAATTTGATGATTTTGCCCCTATTTTTTGCCAAATGGCAAAATTCTAAGATGTATAAATTAGACATTTTCCTTGAAGTTGATTTTGTTATATACTAATTGACGATTGATATATATATATATATATATATATATATATATATATATATATATATATATATATATGAAAAATGAGAGCATTCAATTATAATCATTAGATTAAAATTAACGACTCAAATTACATAGTAAGTTATAAGATTTCACCTGATCTTTAATTAAAAAGAAAATAATTATATGATACTACCTTGTAAGTTTATAAGTCCATTAAATACTCTACTACATCTATCTATCAATCAACTCTACTATAATAAATATAAGTGTTAGCAATTTGACACAATTAGACATCTTCTAAATTTGCCGTCCGTCCAATTTTTAGGGTATTTATGTCATTTAACCGCTAAAAAACAAAAAAACAGTTTTCTTCAGCTTTGCGGACGCTGTCAACAAAAAAGTTACAACTTTGTCTTGCTGACGCAGGAAAAAACAAAGGGCAGAAAAAACAAAAAAGCATATGAAAAAATGGAGAAAGGGTAAAGGAAAAAAAGTTGACGCAATGGGATGACATTTTAGTGTGGATTAAATTCACACTAAAATTCAACCTAGATTAGAGTGTTTCTTTCCAAAACAAACTCAACAATTAGATTGACTTTGAAGAAGTTTTAAGGCTTAAAGGTACGTTTGATCCCTGCAAATATCCAAAAAATTCAGTTTCGTCCCTGTAATTCCAAAAAATTTAAAAAAGCCTTTACAAATACAAAACGCTTCTAATTTGGTCCCTGCCGTTAATTTTTGGCTAACAGTGTTAATGGTTAGGTGACATGGCTATCAACATGACACATCATCACCCCTTATGTGGCATTTTTTGGCTGATTCATTATTTTTTAATTAAGTTTAATTAAAAAATTGTGAACATGTCATCATCACCTTCCACTTTCACTACCTTTCTCTGGATTCCAATTCCATGGCCCTCAAGATCTTTAATACACATATTAAGTTTAATTATTCAATACCCAGATCTTCATTAAAGCAGATCTGTAATAATCAGAAATTGGTTTAATCCAAAAACGATCATCTTCATAAAACGTAAACCCATAAATGTAAAACGATTCATTCCCAAATCTGCGTTCCAATCCAAAAACGAAATTGCAAGTAATCTGGAAAACATGAAAACGATTCACGCATCAACACAAACACAAAATCATGTTACGAAAATGGAAACAAATCTGAAATGAAATCTCGAAAATGGAAACAAATATGGGTTTCAATTATGTTCTTCATGGTTGCTCTTCTATGTTTATGGGTTTCAATTGTTTCCATTTCATTTTGTCATATTTGTTTTCAGATCTGGAAGATGAAGATGAAGATATCGTTTTAAGATCTGGAAGATGAAGATATTGAACTGAAATCTGAAAGGAAATCAGAATCTGATAATTTCGATTTCTAGGTTCCCATTTTCGTTTGAAGATTTTGAATTGATCTTGTTTTGAATTCGTATTCTGGGTTCCCATTTTCGTTTGAAGATTTCGTTTTGCATATTGAACTGTTTGTTGTTGAATTGTAAATTGAAGAAGATGAAAATATGATGATGAATGTGAAGGGAAGAGAAGGTGGAGGATGCAGATCTGCAGCGTTGTTTTTATTTTTTTTAATCAAAATTAATTAGAGAGTACATAATCAACGTGGCATGATGACGTGGCAACCGTTAGTTTTTTGATGGAAAGTTAACGGCGAGACCAAACTGTGTCGTTTGGTATTTGCGAGCGCTTTTTAAATTTTTTTGAAATTGCGAGACGAACCGAATTTTCTCGGATATTCATGCGGGACCAAAATGTCTTTTTGCCCAAGCTTTTAAACCATGAATTTGTATACCCTTGTATTTTGGCATGAATTTTGTTATTCATTGGCAGATCTGGGATAGAAGGAATTGAGCGTCCAGATTGTTAGATAATGTTAGAAGCTACATAGAAAAATATGTATAGATACTAATAGTGTCAATGACAGACGTTCAATTCCCCAAATCCCCTCTATGTATCAATGAATAATAAAATCCATACCAAAATATAATGATATATAGATTCATGTTTTATAACTTCTTGAATAGCAATCTATTTCTTGAGTTTGTGTTGAAAGAAACACAAGTAAGGATCAACTAGGTGGTGTAAGGAAATCACACTAATCTAACTTGGTTGATTTGCAGGTATTAAGCATACACTAATTAATCTGTCGGGGTTAATTGGATGGTATTAAGCCTATTGTGTTTATTAATCCTAGCATGGATGGAAGATTGTACCGCCCTCAGAAACCGCACAGGCAGTTGGAGCAAGAGGACAAAGAACTGCCGATCTTGAGTAGAGCAAAGAGAACTGCACAACTATGTTTGCAAACCAAGCTCGCAAGAGGTTAGAGAAAATTACAAAACTATGTTTGCAACGGATACTGCAAAAAGATACAATATTCAACGTTAAAACATAAAAAAATAGATCCGACATTAACATTGAGAAATCCTACATTAAAAAACTAATCTGCAAAGAAGAATGCATCGCAATGGGGCCGTAACATGGCCTATAGATGCATTTGTTTATATTCCTTGTAAATAGAAAGATGAAACATATAAAGAATACATCTATGTGCCATGTTAGTGCCCCTTGAGTCCTCGGGCCACTTGTTTTGATTTGATATAGCAGGCAGATCAAACAACATTTGATAACGATATACGACCATAGTCGCACTGCAATCGCAATACTATTCAAATTCAAATTTAAAACATAAATTGAATAGATAAACATAAAACATAAATCGAATAGATTAAACATAATACATAAAATATAAAAAACATATAGATTCATAAATCTTATAGTTATCTATCTTGCATGGGGACGAATACAATGAAATATACAATGAAAATGTAAGAAATACACTATAAAGCTCGTTTAATAACAATACACCACCTCACAACTTAAATGAATAAAACGGTTTCAAAATATTCCTACTCTTCGTTTTGTACTACACAATATTATTCAACAAAAAAATATAACATAGTCGTATAAAGAAGATAGAAAACACATATAAGCAAACTAAGTAAACAAAGGAGAATCCCTTATAGAGAAGATGAACCAAACAAACAAACTTTGCGAAAAAGAATCAAACACAAATCCACCGAAAATGGAACCTTCAATTTTTGGGAACTTTCGTTGTCTCCCAACCATAGGTGGATGTGAGGAGACAACATCCACTGAGGTGCTACCAGATAGCAACAACGAGAATGATGAAACGCCACGACGTCGACGATGAGCATGAGGTAGAGCAATGGAGAGAATGAGGATTGGAGTTTGAGTGTTGTGGGAAAAAGAGTGAGACAATAGACTAAATAAAAGGTGGACTGACATTAATATCTATGTAAATTATATATATATATATATATATATATATATATATATATATATGAAATTTTTAGCATATTATTTCTCAAAATGGTAAAACTTTATAACTAATCAATATTAGTCGTGTGAGTAAAATTAAAGGAGTACACTCTTCAGAAATTAGTGAGTAGTCCTCCTATGGTGGTGCAAAATCACAAATCAAACAAAATAATCTACGGTTTGGGCATGAGTGATACAAATCGGGATTCCGGAGAAGAGAAAGTAGAAGAAATTCATCTTTGCATTCATTGAAGAAAAGGAACTGCATGCAGAAGAAGAATATATACTCTACACTTCTAATCTAACAAACTAACTAACTCTGTTACAATTGAACCTAACTCAAGTTAACTTTAACTAGCCTATACTAACCATGGTAGCTATAGTGATACTAGAGTAAACTAAAATAAATATATTTACACTAGTAATAGCCCCCCTCAAGTTGGACTATGTACATTACAAAGGCCCAACTTGGGAAGAAAGGAATTGAATGAAGTTGGATGTAAAGACTTGGTTAGCACATCTGCGAGTTGTGATGCTGAAGACACTGGCAGCAAGTAAATCACTCCTTTTTGAACCTTTTCTCTGACTACGTGACAGTCAATTTCAATGTGCTTCGTTCTTTCGTGAAATGTTGGATTATGAGCTAAGTAGATGGCAGATTTATTATCACAATAAACTGAAGTTGGCCCTGATATAGTTTGCTGCAAGTCTCCAAACAAATAGTGCAACCATTGAACTTCACATGTAACACTAGCTAGTGCACGGTATTCTGCTTCAGAGGATATCTAGAAACAGTGCTCTGTTTTTGGATTTCCATGAGACTAAAGCAGAACCCATGAACACACAATAACCAGTAATGGATCTCCTAGAGTCTATACAACCAGCCCAGTCAGAATCAGCAAATGCAGATAAATGTAAATCATTAGAGCTGGGGAAGAAAAGCCCTTGTGCAGGGGCACCTTTGAGATACCTGAGAACACGAGTGGCTGCTTTAAAGTGTGACTCCATGGGTTTAGATATGAACTGGCTGAGCTGCTGAACTGAGAATGAGATGTCTGGTCTGGTAGTAGTAAGGTAGAGTAACCGGCCAACAAGGCGTCTGTATGCTGCCTCATCAGAATAAGGTATCCCCCCTTACTGGTGAGCTTGTAGGAAGGGTCACTAGGTGTGGAAGTCGGTCTAGCAGCAAAGGTGCCACTGTCCTGAAGCAAATCCAGTGTATATTTTCTTTGATTAAGCAGGATACCTGCTTTGGATCTTGCTACCTCAAGTCCAAGAAAAAACCTCAAAGTGCCAAGATCCTTGATACGAAACTTGGCATCAAGTAACTATTTTACTCTGGAAATTTCATTCATATTAGTTCCTGCCAAAACTAAATCATCAACATACACCAGTAAGATAGTAATATTGTCAGCAGATTTATTAACAAATAAGGAATGGTCAGCTTGAGATTGAAGATATCCCATGGACACCAAAGTGGTGGTCAATTTATGGTTCCATTGGCGACTAGCTTGCTTGAGTCCATATAAAGATTTGTGTAACCTACAAACCTTACCAGATAGGTCAGTACCAGAAGATTTTAAACCAAGAGGAATGGTCATATATACTTCTTCATCTAGATCACCATGGAGAAATGCATTGTTAACATCTAACTGCTCAAGAAACCAATTCTTGGCAGCAGCCAATGCAAGTAAAACTCTAATTGTTGTCATTTTGGCAACAGGACTAAAAGTTTCAAAGAAATCCACACCTTCAAGTTGATTGTAGCCCTTGGCTACAAGGCGGGCCTTGTGTCTCTCAATAGTACCATCAGCCCTATATTTGGTCTTATAGACCCACTTCCAATAGGAACTTTCCCTTGAGGGAGATCAACTAAGGACCATGTATTGTTCAAAGCCAAAGCATCTAGCTCGGCCTGCATAGCCTTCTGCCAACATTCATGTGGTGAGGCTTGTGTGTAGCTAAGTGGGTCAACATTGGTGGAAACATTAAAACAAAAGGATTGATATGAAGGTGTGCATTTGTGATAAGATAAAACAGATGAAAGAGGATAAGGGGTAGAAGATGATATACCTGCAGAAGAATTGTGTCAGCTAGAATTATTGGAGTGATAATCTTGCAAGTAATTGGGCTTGTGAATGACTCTACTTGATAATGTGGTAGTGACATTGGGTGGAGGTGCAACTGTGTGTGCATCAACGATAGAAGTAGAAGACTCGGAAGTAATGGAGTCAGGTGTGGGAGTGATGTTTTGGGGTGACTCATGAGGTGTGTCTGTGTTTGTGGAAGAAAGAGGTTCAAGTGGCAATTCTAGGTGGTCATTGGTAAGATTGGGAGGTGGGGGGATCAGGTGTAAGGGTAGTGACAATGGCATCAAAAGGTGGAGAGTTATCTTGGCAAGGTTGTGATTCTGTGAGTGAAGGTGAGGTATCTGATTGAAATGGAAAAGTGTTCTCATAGAAGATGACATGTCTAGACTCTAGCAATTTGTGAGAATGTAAGTCATATAGGATAAAGCCCTTTAGGCCCTATTTGTATCCTAGGAAAGCTGCTTTGTGTGCTCTTGGGTCAAATTCGGTTTTGTGAGCTGTGAGGGTAGAGGCATAAGCTAGACACCCGAAGGTTTTATGGTGGTTGAGTGTGGGAGGTTTGTTGTAGAGAAGCTCATATGGACTTTTATCATGGAGGATGGGTGTAGGCAACCTATTTGTCAAGTGGACAAACATGTTGGATAGGAAAGTTCCATAGTGTTTTGGGTAAGTTGGCTTGAAAGAATAGAGCTCTAGCAACATTTAGTATGTGTTGGTGTTTACGCCTACAATCCCATTTTGTTGGGGAGTTTCTACACAAGAGTGTTGGTGAATGATACATTGGCTAGAATAGAAATCATGCATGAGAAACTCAATTCCATTGTCACTTCTAAGACATTTAAGTTTGGTGTGAAATTGTGTTTCAATGTGAGCAATGAAATTTATAAGGTGGGTGTGGGTTTCTCCTTTGTTTTTCATCAAGTTAACCCAAGTATTTCTACTAAAATCATCAACAAGTGTTAAGAAATACTTGTGACCTAAAATCGAGGTGTGTGCATATGGCCCCCAAATATCAACATGCAATATGTCAAAAATATGAGAACTCTTTGTAGAACTAAGAGGAAATGACAATTTTCTTTGCTTTGCAAAGTGGCATACATCACAAGGTAAATTGTTGTTATTGAATTGTATAGAGGAAACTGCTTTTGCAATACAAGAATGTCTATCAATGGACAAGTGACCTAATCTCATGTGCCAAAGCCTAGAGTTATCTAATATAGTAGTTTGTGAATTATGAGAAAGACTAGAAGTGCTACCAGCATTACAAGCAGGACTAGGGACAATCACAGAAGCAATTACAGGCAGGTATAACTGATACAATCCATTAAGTCTAGCTGATCCAATCATCTGCTTGGTATGTGCCTGTATAAGAAAACAGTAATCATCATTAGTAACTGTGGAAATTTTGCTGGTTTTAGCTAATTGTCCTACTGACATAATTAGGTTGGAATTAAAGCCAGGTATGTAGAGCACATTGTATAGGATTAAGTCTTTTGTTATTTGTATGGTTCCTATTCCTATTGCAAGTGCAGAAGTTTGGTTAGGCAAATTTATGCTAATGGGATTAATAGGTCTATAGCTAGTAAAAAAATGAAAGGTTCCAGTCATATGGTCAGTAGCTCCAGTATCTACAATCCAAAAAATAGTAATCATACCAGACTCAGTTGCTATGGTCACACTATTGGAAGAGAATGGTTGAATGTTGGCTGTGTTGGCAGAATGTGTAGCAGCAGGCTTCCCCATTTGCTTTGACTGTTGAAGTAAATCCAATAGCCCTTGATATTGCTCTTGTGTGAGGGTTGTAACACCCCCTTTCTAACTAACTGTTATTTAATATTTATTTTCAGAGTTTTTTAAAAAAATGAATAATCGAAAGAAAGTGTCACATTTCAACGCTTGTAAAAACAATCAGGCATATAGTCAAGTGACATTAAGTCAACATTCAATAGCACGATATATAGCACAATAGTATGGGGACGGGCCCACAAGCACCTGCTTTAGTTTACAGCACATAATAAATCTTAAAACACAATTGGTACATCACCAATGATAAATTAATACAATCCGAATATAAATAAAATTATTAGGGACGTCCCTCCCCGGTGCTACATATCGAGCCGACACAACTACTATCAAAGGCAAGAGAGGCCTTCACACGCTGGTCACACCGCAAGTTGCCGGCATTCGAGGCAACATAAAGCGATGAGGGTGAGTCTTTTTACACAAATAATAACAACTAAGATAAGCATCATGATAAGGAAAGCAGTAGGAGGCACTATTTCACAACAATTCATAATATTATCAACTTACGTCATTATTTCACAATTCATTCCTAATTTATAGTCATCATAAGACATCGTTAGTATATATATATATATATATATATATATATATATATATATATATATATATATATATATGCATGTATGCAACATGCATGAGGATCCTTCATCACCACAATATTGCACGGAGGGCACTCACCGCTTTAGGCCAAGCCACCACACCGCTTTGGCGGAAGCTACACTCCGCTTATGCACATGATTATGTACTCTATGGCAATGCACATCGCAATAATAAATTTTAAATCACCATTTATAATTCTCGATGCACATCATTAATATATAAGTCTTAAGCACCACACCGCTGGGACCCGAGGTCCCACACCGCTTTCACCTCTCCACTTAGTCACAACTCGGTTGGTAATCCTCAAGTAATACTTTTAGCTCAACAATTACACAAGACACACACCCAAGGACTAACTTAACACTTTAAGGACCAAACACGCGCACCATGACCAAATTGACGCTTTAGGGGTCACACGGCCCCATCACTTACATAGGCGCATAAGGCTGCCCAAATGGCGCCCTGCGCCTTAGACACACACCCACGCAACGCCACTGCGGTTGGCGCCTGCTGCTGAACACAAAGACACACGCACACACACGCACATTGACGCCCCAGATGGCGCCTGTGCTAGACACAACCCACGCACACGGCTCGACTTGGCGCCATTGGATGGCGCTGTGCGCGCCACTACACACACGCACACAACACTGCACTTGGCGCCACAAGATGGCGCTGTGCTGGACACAACACACGCACACAGCACTGCACTTGGCGCCACAGATGGCGCCTGTGCTAGACACAACACACACACACGCACACAAAGATCGCGCACTTGGCGCCACGGATGGCGCCTGTGCTAGACACAACACACATACTGCACTGCACTTGGCGCCACAGATGGCGCCTGTGCTAGACACAACACACATACTGCACTGCACTTGGCGCCACAGATGGCGCCTGTGCTAGACACGGCACCTGCACACAGCACATTGGCGCCTCACTTGGCGCCTGTGCTAGACACCAACCACACACCTCACATTTTCTCAATTGATCCATACCCACCCCAACCCCAACTCAAATTACATTTCATCAAGTGCCTCACCAACAACATATCTTCTTAATTCATCATTGAAACAATAACTCAAACACCCCAAGGGCACAATTCTATTAAGTACATTACCAACATATTTCACCACAACACTCAAGTCAATGAACAAGGCAATATACAACATTCCAACAATTCAATCTAATGACATTCCTTTAACACAACAATTCAATAAACCAATCAAACAATGTTTCCTTAACACAACAATTCAACAAAACAACCAAACAATGTTTCCTTAACACAACAATTCAACAATTCCCCAATTTCCATCACTACAACCTAACCTACACATAATACTAATCTTAAGAGTTATTATAGGCATAAAGAAGATCCCCCATACCTGGAAAAGCCAAGAACTCGAACTCAACACCAAGGAAAATCAACGTGATCAAGCTTCTCCTTTACCTCCTTCAAACGTGGCTCCTCTCTCTTCTTTGAACACAAGGAGGAGCAAGAAAAATAGGAAAGAGGAATTGGAAATCACAACACTAGAAATAAAGGAAGAAGAATGGAGAAAAGAAAGGATCCAACGCATACCTATGAAGCTTGAGAAGAAAATCCTTCCTTTCTCCTTTCCTTGCTTGCCGTCGCCTCTCCTCTTTCTCACTCTCACTGTTCTCGTTTTCTTTCTTTTCTTTGATGGAATAACATTCCACTTAGAGACCCACTAGGTTATGAATAGGGATTGGGCCAACTAATGGGTTTGGGCCCTACTCACACCACTCCTTTTTAATTCAATTCACCTCCTGAAATAAAACCACTCCAATTTAATTATTTCCATTCAAATAAATATTGTAACCCTTAAATAACTTAATTAAATAATTAATTAAATTATTTTGGGGCGTTACAAGGGTAACAGGAGCATTTGGTGCCTTTGATGCATTTGTCTTAGGCTGTGCTTCTTCCTCAGTACCAACAGAGTTAGCAGAACCACTTGGCTTGTTATTCTTTGTCTGGTACCCCGGTGGAAACCCATGGAGAAAGTAGCAATGATCCACCGTATGATTTGTCTTACCACAATTGGTGCACAACCTAGACATGCCATGTCCACGTCCTTGCCCACACCCAAATCTTCCCCTACCACGAGTATAGGTGCCTCCACAGTTGAAACTAGCATTATTGGCACTAGCAAGTGTCTTAACTTCACTTTCAGCATCTGTCACAGTGGAGTTATTAACTGAGATGTGTCTTTCTTGTTGCACAACCATGGAAAAAGTCTTTGATATTTGGGGAAGTGGCTCAATTAACATGATTTGGCTACGAACATGGCTATACTCTTCATTTAAACCTTTGAGAAACTTAATAGTGTAGTCTTGATCACGAACTTTCTTGGTGCATTTACTAGCATTGCAAGTACAGGGGACAGTACAAGTGCAAGCCACAATAGGTCTAAAACTATCCAATTCATCCCAAAGTGACTTCAATTCAGTGTAATATTCAGAAATGTCCCTAGTTCCTTGACCTAATTTCGCTATATCTTCTTGCAAATTAGCTATTCTAAATATGTCTCCTTGGTCAAACCTTCCTTCAAATCTTTCCAAACCTCATATTCTTTATCAAAGAACGCAATAGATTTGAGAATATTAGCATTTACCGAGCGTTGAATCCACGCAAGGATCATGTTATTGCATCGGTACCACTGGTTATAGAATGCATCAGTACTTGCTGGAGCCGTGATTGTTCCATCAACGAAAATCAACTTGTTCTTCGAAATCAAAGCTATCTTCATGGAACGGAACCACGCCTGAACATTCTTGTTTCCTTCTAATGCCGGTTGGACAAGAGTCACCGTCAGATTCTCATTTGGATGAATATAGAACGGATTAGACAAGTTTGTTGCAACTTGTAAGTATCAAGCGTCTGATTCGCCATTGATGCGAAGAGATGAAAAAGATGTTGAATGAAATATGAACCAGATCAAAAGTAGTAGAGAAAAGATGAAGAGATCGAAAGAATCGAAGAAATCAAACGAATTGAGATTTTAGGTTTTCAATTTGGGAACGTGATGAACGAACGTAGGAAAGAAGATTTAACGGCCGAATCGAAACTTCAATGGCGAGTCAGAGCTCAAGATTTGAGCTCTGATACCATGATACAAATCGGGATTCCAGAGAAGAGAAAGTAGAAGAAATTCATCTTTGCATTCATTGAAGAAAAGGAACTGTACAGAAAGAAGAATATATACTCTACACTTCTAATCTAACAAACTAACTAACTCTGTTACAATTGAACCTAACTCAAATTAACTTTAACTAGCCTATACTAACCATGGTAGCTACAGTGATACTAGAGTAAACTAAAATAAATATATTTACACAAGTAATAATGAGATCTCAGATGCTTGATGAGACTTATGCTCCCAAGTGACAAAATCTTCATTTTTCATTATAAAAAAAAATACACACAGTCAATCTTTTTTTGACACATTCATTTCAAATCAAGGAAATAAGAAGTATCCAAAAATTTTTGGTTCAGCTGATAATGATTCAACTCACATTATACAAGGACGTAGGTTTGAATCTCGCCGCCAATGTAAACTTCGTTGGCAGATAGCATAGTATATAATATATAAATAAATACCGTTGTACTCCCTCCGGTCCTTATTATAAGAAGAAAATACAAAAATCACCAATACTAATGAGCTCATTTAACTCTTGTTATTTTTGAGTAAAGTCTCCAAAATGCCCTCCACTAAAATAACTCCACTCAAGTCAAATTTATATGCACTACTCCCACCAAATTTGAAAAGACAAAACATTCAATGAGGTAAAATTTGTATTTAAGCAATAAATATACACTAAAAACCAAAATAATTTCTTATATTTGAGACCAAAATTAATTCCAAAAATCATCTTATAATAATGACGGAGGAATAAGTGTTAAAAAAAACCTTGAGGTTTTCCTTGACTAAAAAGAAGTCAAGAAAGATACTGAAAAGAAAGATAACCCATAATATTTCCTATGCATTCATTCTCTCATCTGGAGCCTACTTTTGCACTAACAGAATTGCAAGTGGGAAACTTAATTCAGTGGGAACAGAAAACGCACTATTTATACACACAGCTCCATTTCTTGTCAAAGAACAAAGATTTACTATTAGAATTTGGCACCCATATACATTAATTGCACCCTGCAATATGCACTGCATTACTGTTTCTTTTGTCGACTCACATATAGAACTTCCAAGGTTATCATAAAAGCTATGCAGCCTTTCACTTAGACATCACAATTTTCTATAGAACAATACACACATGGGTGGCACCACCCATATCCCTTCTCCTTCTATCACCATCAAAACCCCATTCCTTCATGTTATGTCCTGAACTTATTTTACCAATGATTACTGTTTGAGTGCACAAATCTAAATCTATATCTATATGTGCATCAGATATTGTAAAATTAAAGTGGTTAGATTCAGTATTTATGACCTACAATAGACAAATGATAGGGGGTGGGAGAAAGTAGAGTGTACCAGGTTCGAACCTGCTCTCAGCGACTACATAGCACTTACGTGTGTTTTACCACTAATTTATGCTCTCAAGACAAGAGTTTGCCCGTAGCAACAACTAATCCTTCCTTTGGTAAATTAAAAAATGTGAGAATAAAAGAGAGATTTTAACGAGAGTGAACTTTTAGAAGTTTTGCGCATCTTGGAAGAATATTTAGAGCATCAAATCTATCCTTAGAAGTTTTGAGCTTGTTTCGGGCTTAAAAATCAACTTCCACAAGAGTAAACTTATTGGTTTTAATGTGTCGGACGAATTTTTGAATTCAGTTGCCTCCTCTTTTCTTCTTTGTCGTATGAAGTCTCTTCCTATTAGATTCTTGGGGATCTCTTTGGGAGCCAATCCTAAGAGGACATCGACTTGGAAACCCGTGTTGGATTCAATGTGCAAAAGACTTGCTTCTTGGAGTATAGTTTAGGTAACTACATAGTATATGTAGTTACCATCACTAAAAGGGTATTATGGTCTACTAGAAATTAATAAAATTACAAACTTACTAATTTAATATATTTTTTATATCCTAATTTATATGCATTAAATATGGGATCCATTTAAAAAAATTGAAATGAAAGAGTGCCCCCAAAAATAGGAAATTGATAAAACTAAACGGGATGCAATTAAAATTTGAAACGGTTGAAAATCACTTTGAACCTTAAAACACACGCAACTACAACCCGCGAAAAAGAAAGGGAAAGGCGATAAACCCGAGAAAACCATCGCCCAATGAAAACGGAAGAAAGCGGAACCGTTGGCTATATTCTCTCGCAACCCGAGAAAACCATCTTGCGATAAACACACGGTTGGCGTTAAACACACTGAACTGCACAATCCCTGAAACCCAGAAAACAATCTGAAAATCGAAAGAAAAGGAATCGCGAAAAACGCAGTGAAATCCAGCGAAAGGGGAACGAAGACGAAACCATCACCATCGCGGCAACCCATCACCACAAGGTTGAAGACGAAGCGACGTCGATCAGGAAGGACAAAGAAGAACGAACGAAGAAGAACGAAGGGCGTCGCTCAGAAAGAAGGAACGACGTCGCACAGAACGAACGAAGACGAAACGAAGAAGACAACGATTAAACGTTAAATCTGTGTAAGATTTTAATTTTCTGGGTTATCTTGGATTTTGATTTCAGTAAACCAACATACATTTCATTATGATTTCACAAATCACCAAAGGGACATTAGGTTAGGATTTGTGATTTTCTGAAGTTGGCCCCAATACTTGAATCGTTTACTGTCTCTGTGTATATTTGTTTACTCCAAGGGTAGCCAGGAATGAACCATATTTTGGGTAGACAGATATTACCCAACTTTAACCATGGTTATGGCTAGATTGTGAATAGCCAACCTATATCCTTGTTATGGCTAGATAGACTTTAATCATATGGTTAGCCAAGAATGAGCCATATCATGGTGACAGAGAATATCAAACTTTAATCATGGTTATTTATGCAGTTGGACCCTAAACTTGACATTTATACTTGTGGTTTTTTATGCAGTTGGACCCTAAACTTGAATTGTTTAATGTTTCTGTTTCCATTGTGTAGTCCATGGGTAGCCAAGAATGAGCCATATTTTTGTTAGACAGAGAGTATCCAACTCTTATCATTGTTATGGCTAGATAGTGAATAGCCAACCTACATCATTGTTATGGCTAGAGAGAAAATAGCCAACTCTTATCTTTGTTATGGCTAGACCTAGGAGTAACCACCCTTTTTCCTTATTATTGTTATCAGATATTAGCTAATGCGTACTATGGTTCATCTTACTTTCAAGGGTGATGGCTATAGGAAAGAAAAAGGAGCGTGGGACGGGTGAGAAGGCTAATGCTCCGAGGTTTAGACATAAGTGTAAACCAAAGAAGGTCTTCGATATGCTGGATGGAATTGAAGGACCTCGGAAAGAAATGCTGCAGTCAACCGGTTTTGGATCCCTAATACTCATATCCAAGTGGAACCGGATTCCCGGCGAGTTTGTAAAATGGGTGTCTGAAAACTTTGAACCCGAACAAAGTCAGCTGCGTCTGAGCAAATATGAAGCACTACCAGTAGTGTTGGAAGACGTGCAACGAGTTTATTGTCTTCCCAACGATGGGATACCGGTCAAACCATTACAATGTAAGTGCAAGAAGGGTTTGATTGTGAAGTTGCGTAGAGAGCTTGGGCTAGAAACTGCAGTCCCAAATATCGATCGTGTTTCTGAGAAAAAACTTGAGGCGGCTATATCAACGGTGCAAAGCGACGAGGCTTGGTGCAAGGGTGTACTCCTATACATATTAGGTTGCTGCTATGTCCGGATCACATTGAGGCGTGTCTTTGAAATCTGTAGACGTAGTGAAAGACCTAACTATGGTGTCAAAATACCAATGGTCGAACTATGTTTTGAACCACCTGCGGGGCGGCACAAAGGGGTACAAATATCCTAAATCCGACCTACACTTCTTCATGGTTAGTTAATTGATTATAGTGTATTCATTGTTCCATCTTGGATGCCAGTTGTTTAACAATATGCTTATTTATAATTACGTATTGTTTATTGAAATTGTTTCAGATACACTACTTAGAGAGATTGGGTCAGAATAGTCCCTATTCCAGAGGTTCATGCACTCCTCCAACCCTGAGAAATTGGGACACCGTGAGGGAGTTAAAAAAATTGGAAGAGGTGCAATGCACTGTGGTTTTGGTAGAGGATAACGGTGGATATGAACTAAGGCGGTAACAATTCACGGTTCTTCTATCTCCTCTCATACCGCTTCGATCCCAAAACGTGTGCAACTTCGAGAGGTATCCATATTTCTCACACTAAACTTTTTAACCATGTTTTGGCTACAAACAAACCGTAATCTAAAAAGCGTTATAAACACGTATCTCTAACCACCGCCTGCTTCCCTACGTCGTGTGTGCTGACGCCGCTTTTGTAATAAGCATTTACTTTGCGTAAATTAATTCTTTATATTCGTGTATACACATATTATATTTATAGGTTGTTTTATTTCTTTGTTTGTTTATATTCATCACGGTTTTTTGCTTTGTATGTTTAATTGAATATGAAAATGACCATGAGATGATGATATATTCGACTGCCAATTTCCTCCCATTTGTGTAAAATTCATTGATATAATTTTACAAGCATTAAGTATTGCCCAGTTGAAAAGTTCATTTTAGATTCTCTGCATTCAATCGAAGCTGCTCGTCTATACACGAAATTAAATTTTTATGTATAAAACTATGTGATACAAACCAACCAGAAACCTTAAGATGCTTGGTTATAAATGCCTAACCTCTAAAATGTTTGAACATGGTTGGTACCACCTGACACCACACGAATGCATGAATATGGTTAGCTACCAAAATGTGTCAAATATGTAGCGAGTTCTCCAATGACGACGGAATCCACGTAATAATAAAAATGAGTACGTATGTATGTTGATGCAGTCACATTGAACTTGAAATTTTGTGAGTACCATCTTGAGCAATTTAAGGAATGCATCGTTATTTTGAATGAAAGGGCGAAGGAAACTAGATGTGAAGGAAGCAGAGTGGGAGGTCCGGAGGAGTCGGTGATGAAAGCAAGAAGAAACATACGAGAGTGACAACGATTCTCAGAGCATCGTTTGGTGGAGAAGATAATGATCCAACACCGGACGGGGAGGGTGGGCGTGGCTTGGCGAAGAGGCGGTGCTCAAGGCATGCATGGAATGGCGGATATCCCGACAAAGAAATGGAACGATGGTCATAGTATTGATGATAACGGTCGATACGATGTGGAAAACACAAATGATGTGGGGTCGCAATTAGTAGTATATGTTTCTCCGATGAGTTGCGAGGATGGGCACGCAACGATGATAGTACAAGTTTAATATAGTGTGTCATCATTTACTATAATGTGCGTAGCTGACTGCCTTTATATTGATTCATGACACAAATAGGGGAAGACAACGGCAGTTCAGCTGAACAAACATGACAAAGTAGACCACAACATGCCAAGTTTTAATGCGTAAGTGCAAGTTTGAACTTTACTACCCCATACTAGCTATGATGATATAATCTTGATATTCTGGGTGGTTGTTTTTTGCTTCTCTATTACTGTTAGATTTGCTTAATAATGCCATTATGCATGATTTTGTAAATATCTAATTTCATCTTAAATGACAGTCTTACTCCTCCTACGGTCGGACGGAAGGTAGCCACTGACGTCCCTATCGACGAAGCGAGGTATTTATTTAATTTGAATTGACAACATAAGTTAGTAGAGGCACCAGTTATATTATTAATAACTTAAATTAAATGACAGATAACTGAGTGTAATTTTATTATTTAATAAATCTAGGGGTGAGAAACAATCCAATGCTCCAGTTAACGAGCGTTTCAATGTGGACTACACACCTCCAAGTTTTAATCTATAAGTGAAAACATTGCAACTATTTTACTGCTTATAGTGATATTTATATAGGGGCACTTTAACTAAACACGAAACTTTTCGCGTTCACGTAAACTTGATGTTGTATACTTATATGAAATTTTCCAGCTTGACCGAAACTCCTCCGGATGTTAAGAGGAATCTAGCCGAAGATTTTGAACATCAAGTTGTCAGTCCTAGGACAATCATTAAAGAAAGTATGGAGTATGTCGAAGCCATCATGATCGATATCTATGGGGATTCACCGAACTTGAAGTTGCGAGTCCAAACTACAGAGTAATAATTACTACCCCCCGTGGATTTAACTGGCACTTTGATTTTATATACTGTTTGTTATTTACAGTAACAAACTAACTTGTTGATTTCGGGGGCTAAACCGGGTGGGGGACTCGTGATCGGTGGATGTTCAAGAAGCTAAGAAGGATGTGAGCAGCCCAGAAAAGTACATCCGCAAGAGGAAGAGGATCGCAAAGCCATCACGATACTTGCAGAGCCCGTATGATAACCACGTTGCTCGGACAACAGCATTAGCGAAGGAAAAGAACCTTGTCACCTATATCTGGTCACCAGACCAACCATAGTAAGTTTAGTTATTCTTAATCCAAACTCAAAGATACATAGTAACCAATATAGCTGAATGCTCTGGTGATGGATCACAATTCCAAAATAATGTTACATAGGTGGTTGGAAGGTAGTTAACCAAATGCGCCTATTTCAATGGGTAGACTCATTACTATATTTATGTGATGCATATGTGCTTATTACGTGCAAGACACTTACTCACATATATATATATATATATATATATATATATATATATATATATATATATATATATATATATATATATATATTTATGTATACATATAACTATTGTGATTGATTTGTCCACCTTATTGCAGTTACCAAAATATGTACCAGTTCCAAATGGATGAACGGTTCAACCTTAGGAGACAGGAATTGTGGACGTTGCAGGACAGTGAATGGGTGGACAGCCTTGTCATAGATACTTGGACTAACATCTTGAATCTCGATCAGAGTGGAAAGATGAAAAGGCTTGTATTGACAACAAGAGCTTTGGTAAGTATGCATCCTATGTTTACTGAATCTGTTTTATAGACATTTGTTTGTGATACTATTGATTCCTATAATATCTATACATTATGAATTTAGAATGTGTTTATAGGTTGGGTAACAAATTTTTAACTATCTGATGAATCAATATAGTGGAGAACGTAGTCATAAGGTAAGCATGTATTTACGTTAACAATTATAACTTCAGAACAAGATAGACTATTGATGTTTGTTGTATTTAGGATGTATATTTTAACACTTTGATGACTCATTTCCTTGCTGAATTCCCAAACACAGATAGCAACCTTGAGCGAAGTATCACGTGTAAATCGTGTGGATCATCGAGACCAGCGATTGGCGGCTGATGCTTTCAATAAAAAGCACAGCATATTCGACAAATTCTTAAAGCAGCTGGATATCACAGGACTTGAATACGTAAGTTATCATTGGTTTTCTTTAGTATTGATTTAGCAATTATCAATGAATGCATTCTCTGTGAATTCTTTGTAATTTGTTGTCTTACCTATATCGCAGATTCTCATGCCAGCTATTGCTAGAAAGAACTTCATGACATACGTGCTAAACTTAAAGATGGGGCGGTATGAATTTCTATCTAGCCATGATGACTTCACAAGAAAGAACAAAAGTGGGACATTTTCTGAGTTCGAGTCCATGGGCGATAGATTGATGAACGAGGCACGAAGTTTTGTTACTGAACGATACAACATCATAAACAAGCGTTGCCCATATCAATGGGAAGACTTTGGGTGGTATGAACCAAAAATGCCAGGACAGCAAGATAGCACGAGCTGTGGTGTCTTCACCATGGTGTTTCTCAAAGAATGGAATGGGGGACGAAAATGAACTTGAGTCTTTCAGGACGTGGGAAATATCTAAACCAAAAGAAAATAAGCTTTCCAATATGATAAACCGCATATCACTATGTTGTGGAATCATGAACCACCCGTCCAACTCACTGCAGGGGGCTATCCAGTTGGAGGCAAACAGATTATGTGCACAATTGGAAAAATATATTTTGGCTAATGGAAGTGCACACAAACCTACTGTGAAAAGGCGTATGAAGTAGTCTACTTAGTTTGTTTTTTGCAGCAAAACTGTGGATACGTCTTTTTTGGTTTTATACCATATTTCCACGGGATTAATATAATTGCACTTGCTTAATAATTCAACATAGATATCGACTCTATGCTCGTGACACATCTTGAACCTTTATATGATTTTAAATTTTATCGGTAAACCAGGTGTTCTTATATGTAGATAGATGTATATATATATATATATATATATATATATATATATATATATATATATATATATGTTTGTAATTGCCAGTGTGCATGATTGGTGCTATAGAGCTGTTTTGGAGAGTAAATAACAATTATCTAACCAACTCCAACGCATGATGTGATTAACACGTCTCTAACACTATCTCGCTATGAGTATGGTTAGTAAGTATATTCAATGAGTTTGCCACTAACCAACTCCAGCGCATGTGGTGGTTAATACCGAAATAACCACCATTTCGTTGAAGTATGGTTAGTTAATATATTCAGCAGGTTTGGCCACTAACCAACTCCAGCGCATGTGGTGGTTAATACCTGAATAACCACCATTTCGCTGAAGTATGGTTAGTTAATATATTCAGCAAGTTTGGCCACAAAGTACGAGCGCATTGTTAAATTGTGTACCAGTGAAATTTAGAGGTAACGATATCACTTGTTATAGACCTTTTATGAGTGCCTATAAACCATATATTCAGTGGACAACGGTTACGTATATATCAATGACATTAAGGCGAAAATGTTTACATAGCGAAAAGTTGATAAGCAAGAATCTAATAAACTTTCTCCTCAACGTTCATCATAACATAACTAAGATGTTAATAGAGACAACAAGTTTGGCAACCAAGTCAATGAATTAAATATATTTGAAAATTATATCAAAGACGATGCTAATAACAACTACATGGCGATAGAGTTGATAAAGAAGAACGTTAAACACTTTTTCCTTGAGGTTTAAAAAAATATAACTAATATGAGACACCGTTTTTCTACGTGGTGCCATAAAACACCTAACTATCACGCCTCTTCTCCAGTTCCATCGCATGCTTTCGTTTTTGTTTCTTGATCAATTGTCTTATCTCTGAATCAGACATCAATCTGACCTTGCTCTTACATGGGTTTTGGCGTAATTTTATCCTTGTAGCTGGGAAATCACCTTCATCATATTCTACTGCCATATCCAACAACCACAACATACGTAAGGAATCACAATAATATGCAAACGTTGTATGGGACTTGAACAATTAAAGAAATACAAATAGAGTGTACAAAGTACCTGGCAAAGATGAACATGATGCACACGGAGGTTCAGTCGTTTCAGGCATCAAATGCATCAACCGCTCAGCTTCCTTAACTCCATCATTAACATGGCGTATAAAAACATTAAATGCAGCCTCGTTATAGCATATCCGTGAACCAGCTCCAGCAACTATATTAGTAATGTATTGGTACCTCTCCCCATAATTTGCAAGAGGCTTGGTTTGATGTAGCTGAGTGACATCACTACCAAAAGACTTCTTATAATCCCTGCACCATCTTTTTTTAATATATCCAGGAGGGATGCAATGAAAAAAAGGTTGGCGCAACGCACCATAAGCAGCCAAGACTCTCAGTGTGTGCCGGCAGATTAATCCCCAGTTCTCCCAAAAACGACAGCTACACTTAACATAACCTTTTCCCAAAACCAATTCAACAGATTCGGTTTCTACCAATTGTTCGTCCTCGGTGAACTGTTTATCCCATCTCTCGACATGTATGTCATATGTGGAGTCCGGTTTAAGGTCTGGCATATGCTGCAATGTAAATATACAAGCAAAAAAAATACCACGGTCAGAAAAATATAATATAATGACAAGGAAAAAAAAATCCCTTAAAGTAAAGGTGTGTGTTTACCGAGATTGTGTATGCTCCGGAGGCGGCAAACTCCTTCTGGATTATTTCAAAAATGGAAGGAGTAAACAATTTAGCCGCGTGACGCATCAACCCACTATTGGGGAACCTGTTGTCAACGATGGTGTGCTTTGCATTTTAAAATCGAGCTCACCATTATGGCGCAGATCATCGATGAGATCTTGGAACCTATGTAACAATTGAACAATTGAGTGTTCCGTCTTCAGATAGAAACGAGCAAATGCATTGAATTGCTCACTAAGTTGTGTGGTGTTCTTCCCAGCAGTGAATGAATTCTTCACCCAAGCGGAAGACCACTGCTTCTTGCTAGTGTAAATAAACTTTAACCAGTTCATGTCAGAAACATGTGCATTACTGAAGCATTGGTTAATCATGTGCTTCCAAGAGTATTCAAACGCTCCTCATTGTCAACATGCTTTATAAGATGCTTGAATTCATCGAAAAATGCAGCAGTTGCCCTAGCCCCAAGTTTCTTCGGCATTTTGCTTGATGTGCCAGAGCGGAGAGCATGGAAGACATCTCGGAAAACCTCGCGAACAACCGCAACAATGGCGGTGCTTGATGCATGCATAATTGTCTCGGTTTCTTTCCATTCATGCATTTCGTGAATGTCTCGAACAACCAGTTGAATGTAGCCGCAGTTTCATCATACAACAACGCGCCCCCAAACACGCACGTTCCTTTGTGATGGTTAAATCCAACAAAAATACCTAAAAAATGTGGCAAAGAGAATTAGTCCAGAACCAATGCTTATAATCCAGTAAAGACAAAACATAATTCTTATTAAAAGTCTTCTCTAACCGCCAAAACATATATTAAGGGTTAGTAAATCGGACTAGAGAATAAAAGGATGAAAAAAAGGTTGGGTAACTCAAAAAAATAATAACCAAGTTGGGAAGCACCGTACCGAGGGGCCTATAGTTTTTATTTGTTCTATAAGTTGTGTCAAAGCTAACAAAATCACCAAAAATGGCGTAGTCAGCACATATGACAGGATCAGCCCAGAATATTGAACAGATTGCCTGGTCCTCATCAACTTGAATGTCGTAGAAGAAGCCATGCCTCTCATATGCCTGCTATCTGAACCATGATTGCAGGACAATAGCCTCCCCAGGTTGTAATGCCTTCGCCTTGGTAACCTGCACATGATTCTTCAAATCGGTGCGAAGAAAACCAAGATTCTTAACCCCACCAGCAGACCGAGCCATTGTGTCAAATGCAGCCCTTGCGGATATCCCAGATGCCAGATTATTTTCAATAATAAGTGCCTGCTGTTCCGTGATGGATCTATTAGATGGTAGAAAGTGTCTCTTGTCAGCCTCTATCAGTGGGTGGTTATGGGAATCAGTCCACTTCGTAATAACGTAACCTCCCTTTTCAACATTCATCCTTAACTTGATTGAAGCCGAGCACCCTGTCCTAGTGTCACTCCGTTTTTGCGAAGAAGTAGATGGCTTATCTTTTTTCTGCCTCTTAAAACCTTCTTTATGGCACATCATAGTCAAATAGAAAGGGAAGTCTGTGGTCTTTCCCTTAGTATCACGATACACATGGGACTTCCTTATTGAAAACCCCATTGAATTGGCATATGAGCTATAAAACTCACTTGCATCGGACTGTGGAGAACACCAAACGTTTCCAATACGTAACATCCTGCGGGTTAGGAGTGACCCACGGCATACAAAGTAAAAATTATGAATAACAATCGGGAGAATATAGCCAAAATAAGTAAACTAGGTTATAGAGAAGAGTCGCCCAACCTGCAACCACAACATCATGGATTTCATAGTCATCACGACCCACATTGGTATTTGTCTGCAAATTATCGTCGTTTATATCAAGTTATCAAACACATCTATACCTGGAAAAAAATTTGAAAAGTTCACTGATATGAGCATTTCCGACCAGAAACAATGTACACCCAACAATAGAAAAATATTAAAGAAAATAAATAGATCCATCCGGATGGGTAAAACCCTCCTGAATACTGGTCCCGAAAATGCCAAAAATGCATTGATAAAATACTATATTCTATTACTCACATAATCAACTAGCCACAACAACGGAAGACTGTGGCTAGTTTATTAGTAGCCACGAAAATACAGTCCTTAGGTTAGTAAGACTCATGATACCAAAAATATAGTGAACTATAATAACGACATAAGATACAATCAATAATGAGCACCTGTTCCAATATTGACGTCGGATTGCTCCTTATCGTGATCCTGATTCTCATGTGTTATATCATCGTCACATATATTACTAAATTCTGCAACGACAAGTGCATACAAGCAACGGTTGATTGTTATTTAGTGGAAAATTAATACAAAATAGCATGCGCATTTAATAGGGAAAAAAAGGAAAAAAAAGAGTCATGGTGAATTAGTTTCCCTAAGTACACTAACCACAACATCGAAATACTTGGCTAGCTTGTAGCTATCCATGGGTTTAAATAGTCCTGGTTAGTGACGTCTATTAAACCAGAAAATAATAAATCCTAAAGATGAACTTGGAAAAATACAATCAACTGAAAATTGAGCATCTCAACCAATAATCACGGATTTATTCTTTAGTGAAATAAACTATGCTCCAGAATATATAAAATTATAATCACAGATTATATTAACTAAGACCCAGTCAACAAATAAATTGAACACCTGGAACGATGATGTCAGTTTGCTCATGATTAGTATGCCGATTTTCAGGTATGTTATTAAATCCTGCAACGTAAAGAGAATACAAGCTAATAGTTAGTCACTGTGCATGGTCAATGTCAAGTACGAGATTGAGGAGACTTACGAGCGAGTAACTGTGTGAAGCTCATGTTCGTCTTATCATGTTCATCAACGCCGTTTTGAGCCATGATCGGCGTAGCCGAAAAACGCGAATCCCTTATTAGTGTCTACCCTGTTGTTTATTTTAATATGTATATGGATAAGAGATGTAAAAGTTGTAAAGAAGGAGAGAGGGATTAAAAAAAGAATTATGTTAGGAAGTAAGAAGGATATGAAATATAATTAGAAAGAAGAAGGAAGAAGGAGGAAGGAAGAAAGAATCTTAACGAAGAAGAAAGAAGTTTAGAAGGAATATGTGAACAAAAAAATTGGCTCATAATTAGGTTTTTTAATATAACCGTTATATCATCAATCAAAGCATTAAAGGTAAGATTTTTTAATCATTCATTCGGTTATCATTCATTCGGCTATCACAAAAATAAATTCCGAGAATAATGGCATAACTAATGGAACGGTACTATTATTTTATATAAAAATTTAACTACTTAATATAATTAACAATATAAAAGTACATATATACCCTTTTTAATACCACCCATTGGATCTCATTTGGAAACTAAATGAGAGATCCAATGGTTAAACACAATTTAGTGACCATCACTAAACACTTGGTTTAGTGATGTAATCCAAAGTCTGCTTCTTGAGAGGGGCGTAACTTAATTATTGGAGGCCGGGTAACTCTCATTAATTCAATTTTAAATAGCATGCTTTTGTATATATTTTTTGTATAAGGCTCCAAAGGTGGTGCTTAGCTCTATGATCAAGATTTAAAGGGATTTCCTTTGGGCATTAAAGAGGATGGTAGGTGATTTCATTGGGTGGCTTGGGACAAAGTTTGTAAGCCCGAGAAGAAAGGCGGGCTAGCCATCAGATATTGTAAAATTAAAGTGGTTAGATTCAGTATTTATGACCTACAATAGACAAATGGTAGGGGGTGGGAGAAAGTAGAGTGTACCAGGTTCGAACCTGCTCTCAGCGACCACATAGCACTTACGTGTGTTTTGCCACTAATTTATGCTCTCAAGACAAGAGTTTGCCCGTAGCAACAACTAATCCTTCCTTTGGTAAATTAAAAAATGTGAGAATAAAAGAGAGATTTTAACGAGAGTAAACTTTTAGAAGTTTTGCGCATCTTGGAAGAATATTTGGAGCATCAAATCTATCCTTAGAAGTTTTGAGCTTGTTTTGGGCTTAAAAATCAACTTCCACAAGAGTAAACTTATTGGTATTAATGTGTCAGACGAATTTTTGAATTCAGCTGCCTCCTCTTTTCTTCTTTGTCGTATGAAGTCTCTTCCTATTAGATTCTTGGGGATCCCTATGGGAGCCAATCCTAAGAGGACATCGACTTGGAAACCCGTGTTGGATTCAATGTGCAAAAGACTTGCTTCTTGAGAGGGGTGTAACTTATTTATTGGAGGTCGGGTAACTCTCATTAATTCAATTTTAAATAGCATGCTTTTGTATATATTTTCTTTGTATAAGGCTCCGAAGGTGGTGCTTAGCTCTATGATCAAGATTCAAAGGGATTTCCTTTGGGCATTAAAGAGGATGGTAGGTGACTTCATTGGGTGGCTTGGGACAAAGTTTGTAAGCCCGAGAAGAAAGGCAGGCTAGCCATCAAAAATCTTGCTTTGTTCAACATAGCTCTTTTGTCTAAATGGAAGTGGCATTTTTTTGGTGGATGAGGAAGCTAGTTGGAGAGGGATTTTAACTCATAGATATGATGATCTTCCATTGATGTTATTCAATGAGGCTTCACGGGTGGGAAGAAGGTTTGATTCTTTATGATGGAGAGACCTCATTTGTTTCGACAAAGAGCAACTTGCCGAAGGGTTGTTTGAGGCTTATGTTCGTAGAGGATGGGGGATGGTCAACAAGTAGACTTTTGGAATCATCATTGGATTGGCATCACCCTCTTAAAATTGATTTCACAAATCTGTATGCAGCTTGCTAGAATCCAAATTTTATGGTGAAAGACATGGGAGGGTGGATAAATAATGTGTGGACTTGAAATTTTCCTTGGAGAGATTCGGCTGACCAATTTTATTGGAGGAGGATCGCATCTTGAGCTCCATCGTCTCAGAGTTGCTCATTGAGCCTAACAAAGAGGATTTTTAGATTTGGGTTTTGAACTCAAGCAAGAATTTTTCGATAAAGTCTTGTTATGAGCATTACTTCGCTGGTACTAGTCTTGCTGTTGTTAGCGAGTTTAGTGGAGTTTTTAAGGATCTCTGAAGAACTTATATTCTGTCTAAAGTCATCATTTTTGGTTGGAGGATACTTATCAATTCCCTTCCTGTTCACGTCGTTTTACTTCGCCGCCATGTGTTGTTTTCTGATGAAGATGCGGTTTCCCGATTTGTAGGGAGGAGAGCGAAGATCTACAGCACTTATTTTTGCACTGCAAGTTGGCGCATGAGGTCTGGGTTCACATTGGTATGTGGTTGAACACTCGGCTTCCTCATTCCAATGACGTGGTGAAACATTTTATTAATTTTGGTGAGTTGTGCAAAGGGAAAAAGCGCACTAGGTTAGGTATATTTTGTGGTTTGCAACATATTTGTGTACTTGGTTAGCTCGGAACAATCTTATTTTTAGAGGGGAGGAGCTCAGTTTGGATTCCATTGTGGCTCAAATCAAATATTTATCTTGGAGCTGGTTTATATATAGAGCGTGTAGACATACTTAGTTGTTATCTGCCAATTTTGTCAAATCTTTTTCTTTTCTTGTTTGAGTAGTTTATTTTATTCGTATTTTTTTGAAGTCACGCGATTCCGAGCTAATTTTTTAACACGCCCATTTCTTCTATTTTTGGTCTAGTCTTAGCGCACTTGTCAAGTCCGGTCGGTCTCTTTTGTATTTGGCGCGACTCATTTTCTTATTGTTTTATTCGTATTTTGTTTATTTAACTTATTTAAGCATATATGCGATCCAAAAATTCTATTTTTCAGTTTAAAAGTGTTTAAGAGTCGAAAAAATATCAAAAATAATTCTACTTAGTTAATTTACAAATTAGAAGCACTTAAGAGTCAAATAAGTCCAAAAAATACAAATCCGAAAATACATGAAAAAAGGGGAAACAAATGGCAGCAGTAAGCTAGGGTTTCCATCAGCTTCCTTCCAAGCTACTGGGCCTGGGTTGATCCGCTTCAAAAACCTGAAAAACAATTCAAAGCCCAGTCAAAAATAATTAATGCTCTGACCTAATTTTCAACTATAAATAAACAGTCAATCAATCGTGATCAAAAACACACAAAAAGCGCGCGTGAAAACTACTGCTAAAATCACCCAAAAAATAGGATTAGAGTTTCACATCGAAACCCTAATTCACTGAACACACTTTCGAATTTCATGGTTTGAGAGCGCGAGCGAAAAAGAATCGAAAGAAAACACAAGTAGGAGAGTAGCGATTCGATCATGAGCAAGTATAGGCCTAACGAGAAGTGAAATAAAGGTTGGTTCGCCCATATTTTTTCGATCTAGACACTACAGAATTAGTGTGCATAAAACCTGCATTACGATATTTGTATTAAATCTGGAAATTATATGGTTCTATGAGTGTATAACGAGAATCTAAAAATTCATCTGTTTAAAATTAGGAGTTGGGTTTGTCAAAAAACTATTAGTTGTGCTATTTATTTCTTTTTGTATTGGTGTAAATCAGAACCGTATGTGAAGCAACCCAGATTAGAGTAAGTAACAGTAGATTCATTCCATTCTTATTTCAGTAAAGGTATATTTTTGGCATGAACATAATGGTTGGAATGAAAAATAACAATAACAAACCAGAACCAAAAAAAATAGGAAAGAATAGCGGATCAGGTTTGAAGCAGATCGGAACAACGAAGAGAGGAGAGGGGAAATCATCTATTAACTGCTCGCCGGAGCTCGGTCGTCCTCCCGGCGAGAGCTCCGGCGAAGTTCTTCAAAGCCAACCCCAAAACTCCACAGAACACCGCGGTAAACAGCGCCAGGGACGAACCAAACCCTCAAAAGTCTCGCCGTGGATTTCTCATCACCGGAGAAGCTACACCATCGCACCTCCGGCCGGCGTGGACGCCATGGCCGGCGTGGTCTCCTCCCAATCGCAAGCTTTCTCCAAGCTTCGGTTTTCCCTCTCCGATCCGCCTTTACTTCCCACGCCGGCGAAAATCTCGCCGGAGTTAATCTCCTCTCTCACTTGGAAAGGCAGCCGCGCTGCTGCTGTGGCTTAGGAGAAGAGGAATTGCTTTAGGGTTTTCCATAGTGTTTACGTTCCTATAGTGTGTTCCATTTTTATTTTATTTTTTTATTTTTTATTCAGATTGTTAGTCACACCCCTCCAATTTACGCGCACACCTCCCACACTTAAGCCCAGTTTCGCATACTGGGCTCTCCTATGCGAACTGGGCTTCCTTTTCACACCTCTTATTAATTATACAGCACCCTGCTATTAATAAAACCAAAATTCACAATCTACACCCCTGTTTCTATTTTTTAATTCTTTTCCAACTCAAACGCAAATAATTTTTCTCGCGAAATTAAATAAACGGCTAAGTCGGTTGTACAACCGGGTTAGTCATTATTTTAGGGCCAATGAGCTGTACAGTTCAGTAACCCTGAAAACTTAATAAAATATAAATAAATCTATTTTCCTAAAAAATAGGGGATTAAGTCATTATGTCAGTAGGGTTAATCGGCGTTCTAGGACTAATGAGTACATGCAGATTCGGGAGTTACGGAATACCTATTCTAAAACGAATCCACCTCACACCAAACCACTTTCTTTCAAAAAACGTTAAAATTATTTTCAAAAAGTAGGGGGCTAAGTCGGTTGTACAATCGGGTTAGCCAGCGTCCTAGGAATCAGTGAGCTGTACAGTTCAAGGAATCCTAGGACCCCGACACTAAAAAACACCAACCCATAAACATTTCCAGGAAGAACTACGTAGGCTTTGATTCCTCCATTGCATCCGGAGAGTGCGTAGGAGCAAGACTCAACTCTTTTCAAGCACTAAAAATAAAAACTTAAATAAGTCTTCTTTTTATAAATAAAGGGTAATAATTAAATAAATCTTAAATTAATTAGACAATAGGATGTCGTGGGGTGCTAATACCTTCCCCACACATAACGACTCCCGAACCCTAACAACGCCTCATCCTAAAACTTAAAGGGATTTTCCGAATTTGCCCTTAAACTAAAAATTTGGTGGCGAACTTCCTAAGAACCTTTCGAAGAATCCTTTCCTGATTTTTCTTATTACACTAGTTATTCTTCTTCCACTTGATGGTATTATACACTTCTATATGTATTAACAACTTTTTTTTTGACGCATATATGTATTAACAACTTTTGATCACACAATACTTGATCCTACTAAACAATCATCTTATTTTCTCATTTTTTTTCACTAACCAAACAAATCATTATTGATCAAATATAGTTAAAAACAATAAAAGTGGAGAGAGAAATGGAGAGATGATCGATAGGAATCCAAAGTGCTCTCATTACTCATACAATACCTGAAGCAGAGAGCCGCAGTCTCTTATTTTCAGCAGCGACCAGTGTTGCCCATGTTGATCAATGTAAGCTACAGAATTATATCCATTTCCACATGCTACGCCTGCAACTATGTCCCATGCATTTAACATCATCTCCTCTCCTGTGACGACTTTCAACAACTTCATCCTGTGGTAACGGATCCTTTGGTGAAATAAGGCTATTTCCATGTTGGAGAGTTTTAGTTTACTCTTTGTGTTTCCGTCCAAAATTTTGATTAACAAATGAGTTCAATGAACCAATGATTGATTGAAGAAACAATTCACATAACCACACATAAAAGTAAATTTGATTTGCATGTCCTGTAATGAAAGTAAACGGGTTAGCAAAACAGGATCAGCTTGCCTATAGCTTGCTAGCCCGCCTAAAAATGGCGGGTTGGGTTGGTGATTTCTCCTAGCAAACCCATTGTAGACCGCCCCGCCTAGTCTGCTAATTTGGCGGGCCACAGGCCGAGGCAAGCAAGCCAACCAAGTTTAATTTTTTTATTCTTTATGTTTCTTCTTGTTTTTAACTATTTTAAAATACTTCTAAATGTTTTTTTACGGGTTGCGGTGGGCCAACCCACCAACCTCCCATAGGGATGGTAAAACTGATCAGGCCACTTAAACCCATTGTTAAATTGTCAAAAATTGGATTGGGCATGTCGACTCGCCAAAGGATAATGGGTTGAGAAAATGACTTTGTCCCGACCCTCAGTAGGTTAGTAAGCCGACGGGCTAGCTCGCCATTAAAGTAAATAAATAAATATATTTAAAACATATTTTTCAGCCTTAAAATAGGCGGGTTGGTGGGTTTGTCCGCTCAAGCCTGTCAAAAACAAGGTAAAAATGGGAGTAGGGATGGCAAAACGGTCGGTCCGCCCAACCCGCCATGTCACGTTGTGAGCCCCCAAAATTGATGGTGCGAGCTGACCCTCCAACGAACAAAGGGCCAAGAAATTGAGTCTACCCCGCCTCTTGGCGGGTTGGCAGACCAGCGGGATAGCCCGCTATTAAAACAAATAATTAAAAAATAATTTTAGGCTAAAATGGACGGGTTGGCTACCCTAAGCATGCTCAAAACAAGGTAAAAATGGCAGGTTCGCGAGTTAGTCCGCCAAAAAATTATTAGTTTTTTAAAATGGTTTAAAACAAGGGGGAAAATAAAAAAAATGAAAAAAAAAATCAAACTCAACCTGGCACGTCCAGTCTGTGGCCTGTCAGGTTGGAGAGCTAGTCAAGGTAGGCTATGATGGTTTGATGGGCCGAGAAAACCAACCCAACTCGCAATTTTTAGGCAGGTCGGTGGGTTAGCCCGCTAGGTCGAGCCCGTGTTGCCATACTTAGCCTCTTTCACGGTAACTACCTAGAGATACATATATGGAGCTCCAACCCACCACTCATAAAAACCCTGCTCTACCTCTTGTGAGAAACCACCTCCAAGACGAAACTCTTATCTTCTCAAGAACCCGAATACCACCAATGTCTATATGTGAATACAAAAAATAAAGACGAGATGGAATAGTTAACTGTTGATGTGGTTTCGTCTAATATATTCAACTAGTTAGAATAGAAAACTAAAAGGGGGCAGTGTGGGAGTTGGATCTAGGACCCACACGAGGTGTAAGGGTGGGTATTGAAGTTTTATTGAAGTTTTATTATAGTCCCACAAAGGTTCCTGGGATGTTGGATGTTTGTTTGGGCACCCTCATCCCTTGAGCAAGCTTTTGGGAGTGAGGTCCTTGCTCATATGACATGGTCTCAGAGCTCATTTAAGGATGGCGTTGTGGGAATTGGGTCAAGGAGACCTGCAAGGTGTGAGTGGGTATTGAAGTTGTATTGGCTCAAGTACAGATTGTTAGATGTATATATGTACTTGAGCACCCTTATCCGTTGAGCTAGCTTTTAGGAGTGAGATCCAAACTCGTTTTACCCTCAAGAAGAAAGAAACGTCAAGAAGGATAAAAATTACAAATGAGTAAAATCATATATGTGATATTATTAGCTTATGTTTTATCTATACCCTATTATTTCAAATTTTCATTTGAATCAATTCATAAAAGAATGCAACTATATGTTAACAGATGTTTCCCTTCACGTGTGGTATGACTTTTTCTATAAATAAAACAACTCTACATGCAAAAGAGAACGTGAAATCAGTATTGTTGTTCTTTAAAATTTGTATTGTTATGCGCAAATTGAAATTAGAGAATTATTGTTCGTTTAATACCATTGTGATACACTTAGTGTGGGTGAGCAAACTATGCAACAAATTCCATTGTATCTTGAAGGGAATGCACGGATTATCCTATTGCATTCAACCTAGAATGATTAGTGAGAGGAAGTCGAACTTAAAATTTAGTGTCTACACAAACCTTAAAATCTTGCGCAATGATGAATTTATCTTTCTTTTGTTCTTTATTTACAACATTGTCATTTTTGTTAGAACTTATAATCTTATATTGTTTGTTCTTGGTACTTGAAGCATTCCCATCAATACTCTCATATGCCCTTGGTTGGCATCCCAGCTAGAATTGTGCTTTCATGCTATAGACTTAAGACTTATTTGATCCAAACTTAGTGTTAGGCTAAAGAGCTTTCTACCCTTTGTGCAGGGAATGCGTGTTAGGCTTACCCAACAGGCCAACATAGATATTATGCTAACAAAAGACTGTAGTTTGACTGTCTTATGGCTAGTACGGTTTCATGGTGTAACTGTCTTCTGTGTACAGATTTTGACAACTTTATTTTGTTTGCACACTGTAACTTGCTATTTTCATTCTAATATCAAAACATGAGTTATGATGCTTTCCATTAGAAACAAACCTATTATTCAGACAACTTAGTATCATACTTTGTATCGTTTCTCCAAACCTATTTATTCCATTGGAAGGGCTTATATAGTGATCCTTTCTCCAAATAGAGACAAAATTATGACTTCATGATCATTCACAATGATTGCAATGCAAAATATAATCACTTCTCTGAGAGCATCTTATCAATTTGGCCATTTTGGTTATACAGATCCACCAGTTTCTTAGCATATGTAGGCATGTGCCTATCAGCCCTGCAAGCACTTATGTGTCAACAAATATGAACAAATTACACTTGCATCAAAGTAAGGCTGGCCATAAATTATGCTACATACCTTTCCTTTCCCCACAACCGATTTACGTATAGATAGTTGCGAATCGTATGATAATCAAGTGAATAGCGTGCAAATTCAATACCCTTTGGACCAATCTGAACAGAGAAGGTAGAGCCAAGAAACAAAAGTATCACCATGTTATGCATACATATACATGTTATATATCAATGAAAAAATTGTTGTTGAGAGTCTTTTACCAAATTTAGTATAAATGCAATCAAGTTTCCAACAAATTTTGGAGCAGGCTGAGATGGACCTCTTCCTGGTTAAATCATAAATTTCAAAGAAAGAAAAAAAAACATATTAAACTTTATGAGTTTCAGTAATAATCAAAATAAATAGATACTCAAAGGTAACAATATGGTAACTTCATATTCTTCATGGAGAGCTAAATCCACAAATTTCATCTCAAAGCAAATATAACTACAGCATGTGACCACGAGGGCCAGAGTCAAGCACTACATATCGGACCTATATCGAAGACCAAACTAAGTAACAGAAACTTTTATAAAATAAAGTCATTACAATTGAATGTTATGCATACCTAGCTTAGCATTATCATCAGCCTTAACAGTCTCCATCACAAATGGTCGCCTATCCCCCTGAATAAGACAGCAAAAATTACTCTTTTTATTTGTGTGTAGGTGTGCACGTGAGCGCGTGTGAGAGAGAGTATCCTTTTAAGAAACAAAGCTGATAATTTACAGCACTAGTTGTTGGGGTAATGTCTAGTAAGTTTTCTACAAGATTCAGCATCTCTTTTCCACGTTCATTCCTGTAATATCAAGAAAAAAATATGTAGACCCAACTTCTTACAAACCATCTTTCTTCAAGGAACAGTAATGCGTAACTTCTTAGGCAAATAAGCACTTATGGCAACAAAAGAGAATAATATAGACCAAATGAAAGTTCGAAGGGAGACAACGGTAACTCAAGAGTAGTATTACCTGACTGTAATATATTGTGGATGTTGTGTCATACTGATTCCTGAATATTTTGGTACCCCCATATATCCAACCACCAAGTCCTGAAAATTGTTTTTACATCTGATAAAAGAGTTTTCAAACATGAAACAATGCCACAAGCAATGTAAAAACCAACTAAAACAAGGACTTACTGCTAAACCATTTGTGTAGTCAAAACAACTGTAGAAAAGAGAGAGATTCTGAGAAGTTAGTTAGTACAACATATGGAAAAAGTGAAATAAAACCAGACTCATTTGCAGACAAACTCCGTGCCTTCACATTCGACAAAGTAAAAGAACAAATTACCTGTAGCAAGATGGGGCAATAACATCAACCAAATCATTTGCTGGTAAACAGAAATAAGGAACCTGTTTAAGTTCAAATTTGGAAATAAATAAATGAAGCTCCTTGTCTGTGAGGCCCATGGACATTTTAAAGTAAAGGGAGGTATTTTACCTCTTCGATACGACCATCCAAATGCTTCAATTGGACCTAACAGGAAGTTTAAAAAGTAACTAAGAAAAACTAACTACACTAAACCATTATTCTAAATAAATCATTTGATTTTTTCAGTAGAAAACCTTGTAATCTTGCATAAACTCGTAATGGAGAACTGTATCAGGTGAGTCACTCGCAGCATTTAGGAATTTATCCAGTCCTTCCCTAGTTCCATTGTCCACTGTGGAATAAGAATTCTAGTATCAGTCCAAATTCTGCAAGGAATTTCATTGCACATTGCACATATATAAAACCCACATTAAACTTCAACTATTACTGATAGCATATTTTATGATTCAAAGCATACAAAAAACAGTTATTAATAACAAAAATGAAGACTTCCTGCATACCACAATTTGTGCCTAAAACATAGAGCTTATCCAAATTCAAGTATTGCTCCACAGATCTTAATGCTGCAAGTGAAGAAATTATTCTGCATTACAACATAACTAGTCACAACGGAGAAAATGACAGAAAGTAGAAAATAATAGATCTTTATAACAGTCATACATACCTTGCACCTGGCAACCTACACCACAGAAAAGAAGACGCTTCACGCCTGCAGCCTGTCAATAAAGCAAAATCAGTGTAAATGCAGTTGCAGTTTTCAATTTCGATTCCCTAGTATTTTTTTTATTAAATATAAAGCATTTCTTCTCATTTCCTTGTGATGTTTCGCATATACCAAGATAATTTAACCCCTACAAGAGCACTCCCATAGTCCCATGTGTTTTGTAACCTTGATACATTTGAATGAAAGACTTTTTATGATAGAAAAATTGAATGAGTATATCAAAATCTTTTCGAATGATAGATAACTTTATTTGCACAAAGAACTTTGTTCTACATGCAATTGAAAAATGTAAGCAATACTTATAGGACACATTCTTATTTTCATTAGTATATCTGATACATTCTCCAACAAAAAGAAATTCACACACCTCAACAAGAGCAAGGGTATTAAGGTTAGGAGATAGTGTTGGTTTGACGCCTTTAGCAGCCAACACTTCATCTGGTGTCCTGCAAGAAATTTGGAGAAATAAACAAATCAGTATTTTAACGATAAGAAATACGAGCGAACTAATATAGTGAGAGGAAATTAACTGAATCATTTTAAAACTCAAATAACAAGATGCCAACCTTGCTAAAACAGGTCTGGGAGCAAATCTGTCATCAGGATCACTATGATATACAAAGTATCATCAAAGTTATTTACACAAAACAAAGGCAGATAGATTTAAGATTAAAGACATTAGCAACTTGAACTTCTTTCCAATACCTTTGTACACAAATGACAGCTTCAATCATGCCCAATTTAAGCATTTCTATTGCAATGGTCGTTACTATACCAGTCCACTGAGCTCCTATGAATCAGAATGAATTGTGTATAAAAAATTTAGTCTAGAAACCTGAGCTAATATCAAATAAAGAGAACTTTTGATAACATGTTGATGCCAAATAAGTAGAATTTTTCATATATACCCATGCTGAAAATTGATAATGTCCAACCCATAGAATAGAAGCATAAGAGGATAAACAGTTTTTATCTCAGAGTACATACCTTCCACAGGGTTTACTTTCCGAGCATATAGCAATTGCTCATGGACCCCTAAGTAGGTCTCATCTAAGGTATCAGTTTTCCTCCCTCTACCATGAACAACAGGTTCCAATCTCTGAAAGAGATAAGAATCAATTTTAGTTTGTCAAAGTCTAATTTTGTTGATGTAGTCATAATATCAGTTATAAAATTTCCCATCATTAAAAAAAGCATGCTAATAAGAAGATCAAGGCAGTGTTTGAACTTGCTATACAAAACTTAAACTTCAATTTCAATGTTGAAATGACAAACAAATAACTGTATATATTGAAATTTCAGTTTGACATAGTGATTCCTTAATATCAGCTTCATGCAACAAATTGAAAATCAATTTGAAGCTACTATCTAGGTTATGCATAATCTTGTTAAAAAAGACTTACTTCAATCCTAGACATTCCATCTCCCAAGAAAGCGCATGCATTCTTAACATGAGCAATATAATATGTATCACACAAACCGCAACGACTGCATTGATCTTTTGCTGGGTAGGTTCCACCTGGTTGGATAGGTTTGGACTTGTTTCTCCAATCTGGTCTAACACTGGCATCTGCTTCCAATTACAAACAAGAATAAGTGAAATTAGAGAATAGGAAGCAATAAAGATGCATGCATGAATGGAGAGAGAAAGAAGGTATACCTTGAGGTGAAGAAGAAGAAGAAGAAGAAGAAGAAGAAGAAGAAGAAGAAGAAGAAGAAGAAGAAGAAGAACAACGAATGGAGAGTGAGAGAGAAAGGGGTAGCGAGGAAGACATGGATGATGGATGGAACTGAGATAAGAATGGGAGTGATGTGGCTATTTCTGTTCCACACACAAACAAGGAGGTGAATGCATATTTTCAGATATTGCAGATAAGTCCCTTTAATTATAAGAATTCCCTTTTCAGGACCCAATCAAATACAATTCCCTTTTCAACTTCAAACCAAAGGAATAATAGCTTATTGAAACAGGAATTCATGAGCCTCTCTGATATTTAATTGTAAGGAGGAGTAAATGAACCACGACTTTAGTCCCACATCGGGTGTCGTGGCGCAGTGTGAAGGCGCTTATATAGTTTGGGCAAACCTCCTCCTCTTGACCATGGTTTTGGGGATGGAGTTAGGTCTAATTCTGTTACAGTTTATTTCATTCACGTTCAGCGTTCAATTTTCCTTTCACGTTCTGTTCTGCTTCATCGAATCATCGTTCTTCTGCATTGGGTTCACGTTCACGGAGAAATGTTATATATGAAGGAGAAGGATTGAAAGTTTCGTCTTCTCCTTTTTGAAAAAATGGAAAATCATAAATTCCCCAATAGCTGTGTAAATATTGATGAGTGTTCATGTAGCAAAATGAAACACACTGTAGATTGGGCAAAAATAATTTGAAAAAGAAAAAAAAAATATTCTGCAGCCGGGAGTCGAACCCGGAAATTCTATCATTGAATTTTACCAAGAGTGCTACTGCAGATATCTTGTTAATTAAACGCAAATAAAATACTATATAAAATTTTATTTTGATATTTGAACACACTCATTTTTTTGACCAAAGTTGCGCTCCTTTCTTTTTTTGATGTTAAGATTAGCGCTAGAATATCGAAACACGGAAGAAGATAGATGCAACGTAGTTGCGTGTTGAAATTTACCACCTTGCACTCTAGCAGCTACCCTAATATCCAAGACATGACCAAATATCCATTGTTATTAATTAATAAATATCATGAATTGACGTGAAATACAAACTTTACTAATTGATCGTAACCGATCGATATGAATTTGGCCTCGTCACTGAGCTGGGTTGAATGGACCAGGTTTTTGAACGCGCGTGGATGGTACCTGCAAAGATACTTCGACGCTTAAGTTTGAGTAGGTTCGATCTAACAGGAGCACAAAATGAGTATAAATAGTGTACCTTTTTCTCGGGAGTTGGACCTTATTTATGGGAGTTCGACCAGGACGCGCTAGCCGTTGGATCCTAAGCACTGATCTCAGTCGTCTGATGTTGGCGCAAGCGCTTCTTGCGCGGCAAGACATCGGTTGGGCCGATCCTGGCCTAAATTACGAACCGGATTTACCTGTAATTTTTGGTAAATCCGGGAATCCAAAAACCCCCACGCATTCGTATCGTATTTTAAATCGTTTAACGTAATGCGCTCGTATCGTATTTTACTCGTATATCGTAACGCGTAGAAATGGTTAATCAACTTATCTTAACGCGTAGAAATGAAAATACGGTAGAAACGGTTAATCAACTTATCTTTACTCGCATATCGTAACGCGTTTGTATCGTATTTTAAATCGTAACACGCGCGCGTATCTTATTAAAAAAAAATTAAAAGGGGGGGGGGGTTCTCGGATTTATCTCATACGTAGGTAAAGCCGGTTCACAAAATATGAACCGGATTTACCTACCTATGAGGTAAATCTGGGAACCCCGTGAATTTTTTTTTTTAAATTCATGAACCGGATTTACCAAGAATAGAGGTAAATCCGGAAAATTTACTTTTTTAAAAAAAAAAATTTAAAGGGTATTTTTGGGATAAATTATATTATGGGGGTGTGGTATAGAATGAAGGGGGTACCAAAAAAAATCTCTCTCCTACTCTCCTCATCAATGTTATTAAACTCGACCGGAGAGATTCGACCCGAAGCAAATCACTGGGTCATCTTTGGTCAATGATGTCGGACCAGGGTCACTAGTTGACCCGCATGACCCGTGACACTACTAAAACTCATTTAAAATTAGGCATGTTGTATATTCACATATCGCAGAGCTATGAATTTTTTTACCATACAATAAAATTGTCCAAAAACTCACTACTCATTCATCATTGAAAACAAATAAAAACCTTAAAGTTAAAGCAACAAGAAATATTGAATTCAAATTTAGCTTTTGTTTTAAAAAATAATAAAATGTTATCGTTTTACTTAAAAATAAAAACAAGCACAAATCAAAGAACTTGACCGGTCAACACCGGTCGAGCCGACCGGGTCAACACCGGTCGCACTTGGTTCGATGCCTTCCGCTCACGGGTCACACCGGTCGCACCGGTCTGAAACACCCACGATCCAATAGGTGACTCGGACCGATCACATCACCGTTTCCCGGTCCGACCGGTCCGACCGGCCGGGTCAGTCCGGGTTTAATAACATTGCTCCTCATATCTCCCTCCATCTTCTCTGTCTATTCAAAAATCATTTTGGTCAACCCTACAATCACTCAACAATTTGTGCCCTAGTTTGTTACGCTCCCCCACACCTTAATTCACCGTCATTGGAAAGTCAAATTCTCATTCAAGTTTCACAAATTCTCGACCTATCCCATAAATCACTTAACTTCTAAATTCAAATGGCACCAATCACATTATCGCTACAACCAACATAATCCAACATTTTATTTAGTTCCTCAAATCCAGCCTCCTTAATCCATTTTAGAGTCACATTCACAACAATTCCTGACGCTAGTTCTAAGCCCCTCTACAATCTCTCATCACCCAATGCATACTCGTTCAAAAGTGGTATTTATAAACTAGTAACTAGTATTATATCGTGCATATGCACCAATGACACTGTATTTGTTATTGTTTCGGACTGAGTTGGAGGCCCAAATCCAATCCAAGGACCAAACACTGCCCAAATCAAATCAGACACTCACGGCCCAATGCGAGCTAGCTAGTCCCCTACTAAGGGCGGGCGCTGATTCCACGCGCAAGCAAGTGGCGATTCGTGCGCCACGGTAATCAACGGCGGATATTAGTTCGCCAGATCCAACGGCAGCAACCACTACAAAAAAAACGCTAATTAGCGACGGAATTAGCGACGGAAATAACAGTCTCTCGCTAAATGTCAAGGCGCCAATTTGAAAATTCTGGCACGCAAATCTATGGACATTAGCGACGGATTAGCGACGGAATTGAGGGTCCTCGCTAATCTCCCGACACGACTGTCACGCTGGAATGATTTGACCGCTGCACTCTAATCAATGGTGTTTAGCGACGAATTGAGGTCCTCGCTAAATGTCGATTACTTTTTTAAAAATCCGAACCAAACACACTCTCTCTCATTTTTACTCTCTTCTCTTCTATCTTCTCTCTTCTATCTTCTCTCTTCTTTCTCTTTCTTCCACCACCACCACCACCACCACCATCTTCTTTCTTCTCTTTCTCTCTCACCACCACCATCTTCTCTTCTTCTCTCTCTACCACAACCACCACACTACCACCACCACCACCACCACCATCTTCTTTTCTCTTCTCTCTCTCTTCACCACCACCACCACCACCACCATCTTGTCCTTCTCTCTCTCTGCCAAAAAACCACCACGTCACCACCACCACCACCACCATTTACCACCACCAACACCACCATCTCACCCTCTTTCTCCCTTACTCTTCTCCTTCTCCTCTCTCTCTCTACCACAACCACCACGTCACCACCACCACCACCATCTCACTCTCTTTCTCCTTTACTCTTCTCCTTCTCCTCCTCTCTCTACCACCACCACCACCACGTCACCACCATCACCACCACCATTTACCACCACACACACCACCACTCTCTCTCCTCTCTCTCTCTCTTTGGAAAGTTTGATAATAATAATAATAATAATAATAATAACAATAATAATAATAATATAATAATAATAATAATAATAATAATAATAATAATAATCGATTGAGAAGCGTGCAAGCCAGATTTTGGGCAGTGTGCTGTCAGACATAGCGAGGGATTTAGCGAGGAATCGCTCTCTCGCTAATTAGCGACGAACAGTCTTTCTCTCGCTAATTGCCATTAGCGAGGAGGAATTAGCGGCCGGCGGTCCTCCTCGCTCATTCCTCGCTAATGGCAATTAGCGACGGAATTGGGCCTTTTAGCCACCGATATTTCCCTCGCTAATGACGGTGTTTTTTGTAGTGAACACGGCCTGACGACCAAGCACTGCCAACCCCTAATGCACACATAAAGCCTATAAATAATGGTCAACCCCTGACACCATGTACATATTCACTCTCTCATACCTCTCATGTATTTCCTACTTCTGACTTGAGCGTCGGAGTGTCATTTCCACAAAGTTCAGATAGAAATATCATATTTAGCGCTATATTATAAGTAGAAATATCGTCAACGTCGACTTCATTTCGCTTTCTTGACATAGTTTATTGATATCTCATTTCCACAAATTTCAGGTACATAATAAGTTATTCTGGAACTTGAAAAATAATTATATCAGTTTACTCGTCTGGAGCTTCCACATCCTCTTTTGGGACATCTTGCTTTTAAGCTCATTTTCTTGTTCAATGATTTTTTATTCTTTGGAACGACCAACCTACACATTTCACGAGTGATTAAGAGCCATTTGCAATGTTTGAGTGTCCAACAGGGACTTCAATTTTTATTTGAGTTGCAGTTGGTGATTAATTTTCTAAGTTGTGCAAATGAATTATTCTTTGAATTTCTAGTGTTATACCCCAATTTTGTCCGTCTTCTTTTTCTTATTTAGTTATTTAATTTATTCTGAGTAATGTGTAGTCTAAAAACGTCTAAAAAAATCTATTTAATTTTATTACAACATAAGAGTGTAAAATGTCCCAAAATACAAAAAATAACAATACAAAATACACAAAAAAATGGAATCCGAAATTAAATAAGAAAATACAAAAAAAGGCTTTAGCCCAAATGACAGATGGGCTTGGATCCTTTATGCTCTCTCAAACCCTAGTCTTGGTCCCCAAGTCTCAATCTCAGATCTGAAAAATAAGAGAAATCAGGGTAAATCAAAATCATTAATGCAAAACCTAGTATTTTAGTACAAATAGACAGTCAAATTCAGTGAAAAAGGGACAGAGAAACCAAGACACAACAATACTGCAAAAGTCACCTAAAAAGGATTAGGATTCAACATTAGAATCCTAATCCACTGAAACACACATTCGAATTTCTGAGTTAAAAAGAAGGAGAAACAGTCATCAACAGTAACAAAAGCAGCAGATCTCAAAAAGTAGTAGCAGTCATAATCGGTAACAAATAGGAGTCCTAACAACAGATGCAGGATATTAGTTTTGTTCCATACTATTAAAATCTGAGAATATAAAGTATGTGTTTAATATGTATTATTTTTCATTGAAATAGGATTAAGGTTTAGTTTAAGGATTAAATTACTAATTAAGCTTTGTAGTTAAGTTTGTAACAGATCCATGTTTGTCGTATTAATATTAGTTTTATGTTATAGTCTCTACATATATCAAAATCACAGATCCATTAGTATTTAGTTTTTATGAAAGCAGTAGATTCATGTTGATATATTCTGAAAATTCGTAATACTCAGATTCCTACTCACACCCTACCAATTAATGCACACACACCACCTTCTACTCAAGCCCAGTTTTGAAGATTGGGCCTCCAATGTGAACTGGGCTATGCTTTTTGCACCCCAGTTTTAATTATACAATCCCCTTGCAGCTAATTGCACCCCCATTTTACTATTTAACCATTTTCTCGTTTTTTTCTTAATTCTTTTTAACAAATAATTTCTTTTACCAAAAATTCACAAACAAATAAATATGTTCTTCTAAAATCAAATAAAAGACTAAGTCAGTTGTACAACCGGGTTAGTCATCATTCTAGGACCAATGAGCTGTACAGTTCAGTAATCCTTAAAAATTTATAAAAATATAAATAAATCACTTTTCCCAAAATAGGGGACTAAGTCGGTTGTACAACTGGTTAGTCAGCGTTCTAGAACTAATGAGCTGTACAGTTCAGAAGTTCTAGAATACTTATTCTAAAACCAACTCACCTCACAGCAAACAAACTTCTTTCAAAAAAACCTCAAAAACATTTTCAAAAAGTAGGGGACTATGTCGGTTGTACAATCGGGTTAGTCAACGTTCTAGGATCAGTGAGCTGTACTGTTCAAAGAGTCCTAGGACCCCGTACACTAAAAAAACCAACCAACAAACCTTTTTCAGGAAGAACTACGTAGCTTTGATTCCTCCATTGCATCCGGAGGTACGTAGGAGCAAGAGTCCACTCTTGTCAAGCACTAAAAATTAAAAATTTAATTAAGTCTCTTTCTTTATAAATAAAAGGGTAAATATTAATAAACCATGATTAATTAGACAAAGGATGTCGTGGGGTGCTAATCTCACGCATAACGACTGCCGAACCCTAAACTTACCTTGTCCTAAACCAAAAGGGATTTTCCGAATTTGCCCTTAAACTAAAATTTGGTGGCGGCTTCCTTTGAACCTTTCGAAGAATCCTTTGCCGGATTTTTCGGTCGCTACATCTAGTTTACATGGGTTTGTAAGAAAATCAAGATGAGTTAATTTATGTCAAACAATAGTCATTTCAAGTGCAAATCTTTCCCCTAATATTGGGAAAACTAATTCATAAAATTTATAATCAGCTAACAGAGCTATAAATACATCTCCAGTTGTTAGCTCAACACGTTTTATCATTGATGAAGATTCATATACTCATATGTTCCCAACATTTTTTAAGGATCCATCTTATTTCGTTGCAATGGATTAATTATAGCATGCACAACACATCAATAAAAACCTCATATGGAGAATATTAGGTCATTAACCAAAAATCAATTGTAAATGGGAGAACTTACTTATGGTAACTTATTGACTTGATGCATATCAATGTCTCAGCCTACGAGATTGCTTGTTCTTAAGTAGAAATTGGAAGTTTTGATATAATAAGTCTTAGTCATATGATTATCTTTGGACGTCTAATGAATGGTTCTTTAAGACCATTTTATAATGAACATATACTATGTGATGTTCAGTATCAGTTGTAATAAACATACAATACTTACTGGATGCTTTCTAGATAAGTCGCAAAATGAACTCTTAGAAAAACAATCTCACAAACTTTGGGTTTTGAGTTTACGACAAATATATGTGTGATTGCTTGATCGGCTAGTTGATGCATCAATTAAAATCATAAAATTAATATTAAAAAATGGTCCATTTGATTGGTTTATTGGTTTACAAATATCAACTTATATGCGTTTTAAAAAATATGAGAGACTTCTTCCCTTAAAGAGAAGTGTCAGCAACACTATCTTTTACACACTCTCTTCAACACTCACTTTATGATTAATTAAAATTTATGAGGTCCCACTAAATTTATGGATCCCATTTTAAAAGTGGTGGGACCCACATGAATTTTGATCAATCATAAAACGAGTGTTGGAAAGAGTGTGTAAAAGAGACTGTTGTTCGCATTTCTCTGCCCTTAAATTCTCAACTTCCTTTATTAAATAGGAATATACACAAAAGTTAATGGATTGAAGAATCTACTAGTTCTTCAATACTTGTTCATATAAAAAATTTAACCATTTTTCGCATCATAATTGATTCGGGATGGCCCAACCGGTCTTGCCAATGATGAACTTATTATCATCCAAAAACTTCTGGTTTAAGGTAGCATGCATGTGTTGTACTAATATGCGTTTAGTACAACTCAAAAGAAACAAAAGTATTTTTTTTTTACCGGACAAAAGTATTATTTTGTAATACACAGTTGTATTTTCTAAGGTAAGTCTCATGATATATAGAGATTGGAGATTTTCTCTAGGTTTTCTTCAATCGCTCCAGCGTTCTGACTTGTTCACGTGCATTGTATACTTTCTTCCCACGCAAACTCTTCGCCTCGGCCAAAACATCCTCAGTTATACACTCCATGATGCCCTCAAACACTATTTCCTTAGCCGAGTTTTCTGTCCTTGGCAAGCAGAATTATCACCTTGGCTTCTCAACCTATCAATTGTCTTTTAACCATATTTTCTAGGCTTTTTCACCAAGTTTGTTTATCCTTACCTAACTTTTTCCCTCTTCTGCAAACATTCAGTCATTGAGACTCCTAGCTAGGTCTACCGTGGATTGATTCTTTTCGCGATTGATGACTTTGATGACCCCTTTCTGAGAAAATTTCCCTGTTTCATCTCATATTTGAATACCTCGGCCTATGTCCACTCAACTAAGTCCTCGCCTCAACTAAGTCTTTCCTCGGCCTATCCAGTTGAATGTAGCGTGATTTTTGTTTGGATATATTATGGAAAAAGTGAATTTCATCAAAAAAATTTGCTTGGATATGTTGAAGAATAATTACTTTTGGGTGAGAAATTACTAAGAGAGTTTCAACTTAAAATTATACAAGAAACTTAGTAGACTTATATCATCTCAATATCAATAATGTTTGTTACACTCATAGGAGCACTGTAATGAATTTCGGAGCTAGCATAGAGTCTTGACTCTCGTATCATAGTATGAGCAATAAGTTTCGCTTGCCTCCTAATAGAACTAATCATATAGCTTGAATTATAAGAAATAAAGTTAATACAATGGAAAAATTAGTCTCCACATTTTTGCCGCGTATCATATTAGTATCTTAAAATGTGAGTCATCTTAGTTCTTAAACTATCCTTAAAAAGTATCTCAAAACACAAACGAACTAATTTGACCGAGACTTGAGAATATTGATGACCAAATTGATGCTTTTGGTTTTTCAAAGGTGAAACTAGTGGCTACTTTTTGTTAGTGGCTAAGGTATTCCCTAATAATAATTGTTAACAAATCTAACAAAAACAAATTTTAATAAAGTAACAAGGGCAAATGTGAAAAATATATGTAGAATCAACTCCAATCTAATCTAATCTAATCTAATATCTATATATACAAAAACATCACCACTGAACTTCCAAAATTAGCCCTCACCAGTAATTGACACATGTACTACCTAATACAAGGCCAAAGGGTATTAATGTCATTTTATGAACCAAACTTTTCACTTTTCCTAGCTTTTCACTCTTCCCAACTTTTCACTTTTCTCAATTTCACTTTTCCCAACTCCTTTTCTCTTTCTTTCCCTCCACCTTTAATTCAAATTCAAACTCCCTCACAAATAATCAATTAATCAACTAAAATAATCAATTGAAATTATGAAATATAAGAAAACACATGATAACCGCACTGATATATAAAAAAATACATGATTAATATTTCTCATCGAAAATTATAATTTTTGAAGACTACTATAAACCTACTATCTAAAAAACAAGAAGATTTAATGAGAATTTAAACTACTGATTAATATTTAAAACAAATATTTCTTATTGATAATTTACTATCTCTTTTACTATCTACTATCTACTAATCAACTAAAATAATCTAATCTAATCTATATATACTAAAATAATCTAATCTAAAATTATCTATATATACAAAAACATCAATGTCATTTTATGAACCAAACTTTTCACTTTTCCTAACTTTTCCAAAAATTAGCCCAACTCACCACCTTTAATTCAAATTCAATCTCCCTCAAATAATCAATTAATCAATTAATCAACTAAAATAAATAAATGAAATATAAGAAATTATGAAATACACATGATAATCTAATATCTATATATACAAAAACATCATTAAAATGTCATTTTATGTACTACCTAAACTTTTAACATTTTCCAAACTTTTCACTTTTCCTAACTTTTCACTCACAACTTTCAATTTTCACTTTTCTCAACTCCTTTTCCCAACTTTTCTCTTTCTTTCCTCCACCTTTAATTCAAATTCAATCTCCTCACAAATAATCAATTAATCAACTAAAATAATCAATTGAAATTATGAAATATAAGAAAACACATGATAACCGCACTGATATATAAAAAAATACATGATTAATATTTCTCATCGAAAATTATAATTTTTGAAGACTACTATAAACCTACTATCCAAAAAACAAGAAGATTTAATGAGAATTTAAACTACTGATTAATATTTAAAACAAATATTTCTTATTGATAATTTACTATCTCTCTTTTACTATCTACTATAATCTACTAATCAACTAAAATAATCAATTGAAACTACGAGATAACAACAACGATATATAAAAAACACGGGATAATCGATATATAAAAAACACGAGATTAATATTTGTCATTGATAATTAATGTTTTGAATACTATTATACTATCTAAAAACAACAAAGACTTAATTACTATTTAAACTATTGATTAGTATTTATATATTGAAAACTATCTATCACTAGATTAATATTTGTCATTGATAATTAATGTTTTTGAATACTATTACAAACCTACTATCTAAAAACAACAAAGACTTAATTACTATTTAAACTATTGATTAGTATTTAAAACAAATATTTCTTATTGATAATCTACTATCTATCTTTTACTATCTACTATAATCAACTAAAATAATCAATTGAAACTACGAGATAACTACAATGATATATAAATCGAAAACACATGATAACTATTTATCTTGATCTACTATATATAAAAAAAATTCAAGATTAATATTTCTCATGGAAAATTATAATTTTTGAAGACTACTATAAACCTACTATCTAAAAAAACAAGAAGATTTAATGAGAATTTAAACTACTAATTAATATTTAAAACAAATATTTCTTATTGATAATTTACTATCTCTCTTTTGATCTACTATCTACTACAATCTACTAATCAACTAAAATAATCAATTGAAACTAAGAGATAATAAAAAAACAGACATAACTTCACCGATATATAAAAACACTATAATGATAATTACGATATATAAAAACACGCATTGATATATAAAAAACACATAATATTAATATTTGTAATTGATAATTTTAATTTTTTTTTTAATACTACTACAAACCTACTATCTAAAAACAACAAGAAGACTTAAATTACTTTATTTTAACGAATTAATATTTAAAACAAATATTTCTTATTGATAATATACTATTTATCTTTTATCTATCTACTCATAACTACTAAGTAGAACTAAAATAATCAAACTAAATTATTCTTCTATAAACTTTATGAATGATATATTGGGCACACATCATAATGTGCTTTTTGATATATAAAAATACACTTAGATTATTTGCCTTTGTCATTAAGCATATAGCGAGGTTTAATTTTTCCATTCTAAATTCGAAAACTATTAATATTTTTTCAATCTTTTTTAAAATCTCTAATATTTATTAAAATCTCTAATATTATTATGTATCACGTTATCACGTTACTAGATGTTTTCAAAATCGTTTTTAGTTTTTAAAAACTCAAAAACATAAAAAATTGATTGATTTGTATATTTTGTAAAATAGTTTTAAAAAACCATTTCCAGTTTATTGTTTTCAAAACTAAAATTTTTTGTCTCTATCTCTTTTTGATCTGACTATTGTCGGGTAGTCCTAAAAACATACATAAAAAAGTTTAAAGCACAACATTTAGTAATAAAAAAAATACCTAAAATTTAGAGAAGTGTTCCAAGATAATTTGCTTTTCATTTCATTATAATTTTAGTAATTCATTTACCAAAATAATTTGATTTTTTTTACCAAACCAAAATAATTTGACAGTTATTATTATTATTATTATTATTATTATTATTATTATTATTATTATAATTATAATTATTATTATTATTATTATTATGTCAAATGAATAACATGTATGTAATAATATTATTTGGAACAAATTATTTAATATAACAGCGTCAATGTGTTTTATTTGTATTTTTCAATTAATAAAAACATATCAATTATTGTATTTTATATATTAAATAAATAACAATAATATTTTACATATTTTTAATAGTTACTCTATTATTATAAATTATAAATAATATAAAAAGAAGAATATATAAACAATAATATTATAATTGTCCTAAATTATAAAAAATAAACAAACTCGTGCATAGCACGGGCTTTAACTCTAGTGTAAATTTCCATGTATTTATATACCTTATTTGCAAAAATAAAGTAGTCATAGGACATTCTCTAGGTTTGGATCTTCGGCGGCTAGGTTTTCTACGACAATCTCTGCAGCAACAATTTAATGGCTAAGCTGTGGCAAAATCCAAAAGGAAACTGTACGTTCTTCTTCGCTCTTGAGCATTCTCACTTTTCTTTGCACCTTCCATTGCTATTTTATTTTTTATTTTTTTGGATTGAATTTTATTTCTGCACATGTCATTCATAAAACAACAATTCATGTAATTCTCTATTTGTAAATGTATAGTATCAATGAAGATTTGGGTTTTGAAATTTGGTTTCATAACTGACTTCGTATGAAAAAATTGGTTATTGCAACTAGATGTGAATATATCGTGGTTTCGTATTTAGATTTGGATAAATTTCATAATTAAATTTGGGAAATTGATTTGGAAATTTGGATTTAAAGTTTAGTTTATGCATGGCGAAAGGGAGCATGAGAATGGTCTTAATTATTGAATATTTAAACAATAAAACAAAATATTGAGCCATTTACGAATTCCATTGAGTTTCTCTTACTTGATCAAAAAATGAAAAATTTAGTATTTCTATTACATTAAATGATATTTCAAATTGGTCAAGACTATCCAGTTTATGACCGCTTCTCTACGATACCGGTTGTTGCTTCATTCATAGAATCATGATTCGACTTTAGTCATTATGGATTGGTACCATGATCAAGTCCTAGGCAGGCAGATCTTATGTGGTATTTGGAACGTCTTCCTAATTATATAGCGAGTCTTTTAGATAAACCTCTTAAAGAATTAGAAGATCTAGTATACTGCAATGTGTGAGTTGATCAGTATTCTGATTGTGCAAATTTTGAATGAGAAACTGTCTTTCTCAATTAAATTGGGATGCCCTAGATCTGACATGTCTCTTGGGATGAGTAACACGAAGCTCAAAATTTCATGGGTGTATTATATTCTCCCAACATTTACACCTACTTGTTCAACATTATACTTCAACTCTACCCTTTGAAAATGAACATTAGCTCTAACAATTCCATCTCCATCTACGAAAACAATCTGAAATGTTTCAAAAGGTAGGCATGTGACGTATAAAAATTTCACACCCCTCTGTCTCTAAAGATAGGATGTCCTAACCAACCGACGGCTATTCCATTGCCATTGTCGATTGAGCCTGATTTAAACAACCCCCCTTTTGCTGGATTATTGCCCGTGTAATCATAAAAAGATAATTCTTCAAGAATTTTAGACCAAGTTTCCGATAAGTTTTGATTTTTGGCTAGCCCGACACCAACTCTTCCATATATTTCTTGGACATGCTTTTGGATGCATCAATATCCAAAACAATGAGTATCCTAACCAATGTCATAAATGACACTCTCTAAATTGTCATGGTCACCATCCACACTCATCCCTAATGGAAACCATTGCGAAATCGAGTCTTACTACACATTTCCCATAAAAGCTTTACAGAGTCCACACACCTCTTTTAATGGTGGAAACAACACCATATGGAATTTCCCAATTTAGTACGAGTTTTCCTTCTGATGTGACTATTGAGATTTCAAACTTGAGCAATGAATGCTTATGATAACATTATGGTGTATTGATGCCCTCTTAAAAGCGTATCCATTATGTCCATATTTTCTTGGTCTGTGTGTTAAATGTGCATGTTTAAACTCTGAGTTGGGCTTTCTTCAGTCTAAGCCCAAACTTGGTTTGACCTTGTTGGCTTGGGCTTATTCATTTTTTTTGTTGGGAGATGCGATGGTTCGGAAGTTCCTCACCGAGTGATGTATCTTCACAGAGACCTCCCTAATATTGAACTTACCAGGTTAGGTAAATCCCCACCGAACCGGTTTGGAACTTTGAGTCCAAACCATTCAGATTTTCAAAAAAAAAAAAAGAGAACATTTTAGAGATATTGAGGTTATTGGGGGTGTGCACCGAGTAAGGGGTGGGTTGTAAGAAGTCTGACCCTTGTTCACGCCTGCCTTGACGAACGGGTGGTTTCTGTTGTTTTGTTAGTGACAAAGTTTGTACTATAAAAACTTTAAAATCGTGTACTTTTAAATGGTTGACAGACAACCGATTTTAAATGTTGTTTTTTTACACTGACTGCACCCTGTAGTTCTGACTGACCCCTGTCGGATTCCGTACTTCAACGGCTGCTCTTCTTCTTCTTTTCTTCTCCCGCCACCTTCCTTCCTCCTCTGAATTCTTCTTTGCTTTGCATCTTCTCAACTCAATTCAACTAAAAACCCTAGCGTTGATGGAATCCGAAATAATCCGCGAGGATCACGAGAATGGAAGCAACTCACTGAATCTTACACCGGTGGCGCCAGAACAATCCGGTACAGGCTTACCCTATGCACCAGAAAATTGGCCAAATCCTGGCGACGTATGGACATGGAGAACTGGTAGGAGGGTTGTGACCGTTACCTATATCCTCCTCCCCGTCTTTTCGGTCCTCGTAGCCGCCGACCTAGTTTTCGGAGCAAGCTTTCTGTTCAAAACTTCATCAAACAAACCTTCCCTCATGTTAATCTCAGAGATTTCTTCCATTCATTCAACTGGACTATACCATCTGGTCTTTTTCTTTTCTCTCTATTCTCATTTCCTTTCTTTGCTGCTGCTTATTTACTTCTATTTTACAGGATACTTTTTCAACTTATTTACACTTGTAATTCTCTGCATAGTGAAACACTTGTCTCTGTTTGGGAATTTTTCTAATACTCTTTCACATTTTTGCATTGGTTATTTGTAAATTCCCGCTTGTTATGATGCGGATCTGCATCTTATGATGATGATCATGCGACTAAATAACTGACAAGGTTGTCCTGCATTATAGGCAATACAAGTGCTTTAGATGATGCATCCCTTAAGCAGTTTGAACTACCAGAAGAGTCAGAATCTGATTTCCTCGATGACATTAATGGATGCAAAGCTGGGAATCTCAATTGCATCAGCCTAGTTTGGAATGAAGAAGATGAATGTGTGCCAATCATGCCATGTGATATCTGCTGTGCAGAACCTAATTTTTGTCGTGATTGTTGCTGCATTCTTTGTTACAAAACTGTTGATTCAAAATATGGGGGCTATACTTATATCAAATGCCAAGCCAAAGTAGGTGATGATATTTGTGGGCATGTTGGTCATATAGAATGCGCTCTTCGATGTTACATTGCTGGCACTGTTGGAGGAAGTATTGGGTTGGATGCTGAGTACTTTTGTCGACGCTGCGATGGGAGAATTGATCTGATTCCTCATGCTAAAAAGCTTCTACTAACATGTGAATATATTGATTCAAAGGATGTTGACATTAAGAAAAAGATTTTAAATCTTTGTTTCTGTTTCTTGCGTGGTTCACAGAAACCCACTGCAAAGGAGCTTATTAGCCAAATTCAATTGGCCATGTCAAAGGTATGATTAGATGAATTTCAGGTGATAGAAAAATTGTCTTTCTTGCTTTTCCTCTCTTAACCTTGAAAGGCAGTAGTATGATGAATTTTTTCATTTACTTCAGCTCAAACGCGGGAATGATACCAAAGATATCGTGAACGTCGGTGATAATCTTACAGCTCATTCAGGTAAATGTCCTAAGCTAATATTAGTCAAATTACTAGTTACTTTAGCACTGTTTGTATGCTTATGTAATGCCAAGCCTCATGTTTGATATGTTCTTAATTGAAAATTTGAAACTACATTAAAGTTCGAGGTTATCTTATTCTAAGTACAACATATAATACATTAATGCATAAAGATAGAAATCATGTATAAGACATCTTTGTTATATACAAATGATAAGTCATTATATATTTCTTCATCTCGAGACTTAGTATAACAAGATTGTATTGATCGTATATAAAACTGATCCTCTCAGCTCAGGTGCAGGCCCACCAAATGGCATCAAATCTGTAAACTTTGTGCTCATCTGTCATAAATATATAATTAACTCATGTCAAAACCTTTGCATAAATAAAAAAAATAATCTTTCATTACTGCTTTTGAATATTGACACTAGGCTCACCTTTGGTGGTTGCTCTTTTTGCTCTTCCTGCATGTCATAACCATTCATTTAATTAAATATGTGTACATGTGATAGTACCTTACTAGTAAACACACCAACTTACTAAATGAGGTTCCTGCATTACATACATGAAATAAATATTAAAATCTGAAAATTGGCTTTGTGAAACCTAGCTTACCTTGGCCATGGATCGAACTCTCAAGGTAGCATTTCTTCTGAGGCTTGGCATGCACACAGCAGGGGTCCCTTTTTCCCCAACAACCCAACTTTTAGCATTGAATATTTGATGTTTATCTACAGGTTTAGCCAATAGTAGCAATGCTATGATTGATATTGCAAAAGATGCTGAAGATGAAAGCCCTTTAGATGTTAGTAAAGGGACAGAATCTGGTGGTTATCTATCTGAAATATCAAATCTGGAGGCTGAGGTTGATTCTGTTCTGGAGGCTCTTATGGAGTCACAGAAGAATGAATACATTGTAGCAGAAGAAAGGCTCAATGCACATAAGAGATATTTACAGAATCTTGAGCTGCAACTAGAATACGAGAAATCTGAGTTAGCAAATCAAGCCCGCGGATCTCAATCAGATATCTTGTTTCAACATGTCAGAAAAAGAGAAGAACAGCTAAGGCGGGCAGTCCTGGAGTTTGAAGAAATGAAAAAGGTAGCCAATGGTTTTGGAAGAACATCTAAAGATATTATAAAGAAACACTTTGGCTTGAAAGTTGCATTTTAAAATGTTAGTTTTGTTAAAGATATGACTTAGAATTTTCTAACGGCTTTCAAATTTGTGCATTGAACTGTATTAATATTATTCTCATAAAAATGACTACTGGAAAAATCTCTGACTCAAACTAGTGAATTTGTTGGTAATTAATTATCGATGGCCATCCAAAAACACCCTCGATAACTAGTTTAGACCTGTCAATTTTGACGACAAGATGTCTGTCAATAATCCATCGATAAAAGTCCATTTTTGTTGGATTTCTTGTACCAATGACTTTTGACCGTCGGTAATCACCGACTTTTTGGTAGTGGCATACCTAGCTATATGGTATGTGGAATTTTTTACTTGTGATTTAGAGGGTGCATTATTGACCCATTAGAGTATCTTGTGGGTTTTTATTACTACTCAAAATTAATAATATAATGTGATTTGCTCGTTCAAAAAATATTTTGTAGAAGCAAAAAGCATTTATTATTGTGAGCTTTCCATAGTCCCATCTATCTACTATCTATCTATATAATTTACCTAGTACTAAAATACCAATTTCACCTTTTTTACAACTAAATAATTGGAGGATATTTAGGTAATTTCACTTTTTCAAACTTTGTCAGTTTTTCAATCTCTCTCACACACTTTTTCAGTTTTTCACTCACTTCTTCTCTTTCTTCCTCTAATTATCTCATCTCTATTTTTCACATTATGCCTACTCTATTTGCTGTTCAAAAAAAAATATGTCTACTTTAATTTCATCTACATGTCTCCTTCATGCTTCCTCTTTATTATTTTAAAATTTTGACAAATTTTTAATATCCGTTTTTTACGCGGTGTAATATTTGGAATTAAAATTTTCAACTTTAAAATTGTCTTGATTTTCATGGGATAATGTTCAGACTATATAAATTTTGTGTGAGTTCGTACATTTATTAATTATACAAATCGCCTACCACCAAAATACATGTTTTATTTTCTTTTTACTATTTTAAAATTTCTTGAAATTTGAAAAAAAAATTAATATTCCGTTTTTTACACGGAGTAATGTTTGGACTAACTATATTTGTCAATTTTAAAATTGTCTTGATTTTTACGGGATAATCTTCAGACTAATTAAATTTTATCTGAGGTTCATACATTAAGTATCTATACAAATCACCCACTACCAAAATGTTAATCTTACTCTTTTTCCAACTAAGCAATTGAAAGATATTTAGGTAATTTCATTTTTTCAGTTTTTCATATTTTTTCACATTCTTGCAAACTTTTCAAATTTTTTCACTCTTAAAAGATAAAATATAAAAAAACTGACCTTATCTACTTTGGGACATGTAATTTTTCAATAACATGTAATTTTTTTCGTCGAAATTCAAAAATAAAATAATCATTCTTAAAAAATAAAGTAATTCACGAAGAGAAAATTAGTCATTTATAAAAGATAAAGACTTTTTTAAAGATAAAATATAAAAAATAATTATGCTGAAAACATGTCATATTTTCACATCAACCCTTAAAGGTAAATATTCATTTATAAAAGACAAAATCATATATAAAGACAATATATAAATAGTAATCATAACAACAATGTATAATGTTTTTCAGTCGGGACTGTTTAAAGACAATGAAATTAGGCAAAGACTTATGATACTAATTAAGGATTTTCTTAGTAACAATTACTAAAATTTTCGGTGAACATTATACAACAATCCAATAGTTAGTACATACTAACCATTTAGTAACAATTACTAAGGAACTCCTTAACTTTAATGGGGTTTCTTATTGAGATAGATAAAAATTAGGAAGCGATGCTTATAGTTGTTTAGCATTGAAGTTGTCTTACGTGGCAATTTAAGTTGCTTAAAAATAGTTACTGGTAACAAAATAGTCACCAGTAACTAAAGATTAAAAAACTATTTTTTCTCTCTCTCTCTCATTTTTTATCAATTAAAAAAAATCTTGATTTTTGTAATAAGAAAACATTTTTGATTAAAATATATAAATAAGTGGGGTCATGTATGATTGTTTATAAACAATCACCATTGGAGTAAAAGCTAATTGAGACAACTATAAATTTCTTAAATCCTACGTGGCTGTTTGGCCTTACAAAAATAAACTTAGTTCACTCAAATAAGCTATCTCCATTAAAGATAATCTAAGTCAGACTCGTGAAATTATACTGCCAATGGATAATGTTTCTTTATCAAACTCGAAAGCTACATATTCATTTATAAAAGACAAAGACATTTTGTAAAGACAAAATATAAACAAAATAGTTATAGTCGGAGCATATAATATTTTTCCGTTGAAACCATTAAAGGCAACAAAATTATGCTGACGACGAGTAATGTTTTCTTGTTGAGAACTTGCCAATGACTAATCTATATTATTAAACATTGATGGTCTTGTGTATATCCAACTTTGCCAGTTCATTTGGTTTTCCTTTCCCAACAGAGCTTTTGCCACACTCAAAATTCAAACCTGAGATCTTAGAGGGGAATCTGAACCCAATTACCGTTCGAACCAACTCTTCTTTGTTTTATGTGAGATATTTTTTTTTGATGAACTTGTTTTATGTGAGATATTAAATGTGCTTGGACAAAGAATTTCATGTGCTTGGACAAAGAATTTCATTATATATAATAATCTAATAAAATATTTAATTTTCAATTGAAGGGTTATTTAAGAACATATTGGATTAAATATGCATTTGGTCTATAAAAAATTTGCAATTTTTTTATGATAAAAAGTTTAGGTGAGTTGGGCTCAGAAAAGGCACCAAGATCGTGCGGAGCCTTAAGCTTTTGAACTACAGATGATTTTTTTGCGGATCACCCACCAAATAGATCATCATATCGACAGCGAGAGTTGAACCCACGACCTTGTGAGACATGAGTCAACTCGTTACCAATTGAGCCGACCTTCATTGGCTGCAACTTTTGTTTTTATTCTTTATAAAAAATTGACTTAAATATTATTTTAGTCTATATAAATACAACAAATATCTATTTTGGTGTCTACAAATTATTATTTTTAAATAGCTCTTGTAAAATTTAAAATTATTTATTTTAGTCCTTGCAAAAAGTTTTATAAGGATCAAAATGAATAATTTTAAATTTAAATAAAAACTATTTTAATATATATATATATATATATATATATATATATATATATATATATATATATATATATATATATTGCAGGGACCAAAATGGGTATTTGATGTATTTATAGAGACTAAAATGATATTTAAACCTAAAGTAGGTTACAAAAATTTTATGAAGTAACAAAATGGGAATCCATTCTTCTTAGTTATAGTGAAAATCAAAAGAGAAAACAAGGGATGTAAAGTAAATCCACCTTTAGTTTCATTATATATAGGGAACGTAATGTTCACAAGTGATAGACCTTGGAGAGCATTGAAAAATACATCAATTGTATGTCATGTTTAACACAAGCACCTTTGCGTATGTATACATTCAACAAAAGGTCTACATCTCATATTTATCTTGAACAATTAGTCCCATCTCTCCCACTAGGCTTGGTAGTTTCTTTCATATCCAACTACTATTTGCACAAAATTTGCAATTCAATCAAGAGATAAAATCACAGAACAGATTTATTGCCATCTTCCAAAATAATTGCAGCAGGATTCACCAATCAATAAGCAGCTCTCAAAAGAAAGCTCATTTCTTTTCAAGAATATGTTGTATAACTCACTCAAAATATACTTATCGCGCCCTCCACTGTGCTGAGGTACCGAATAAAAAGAAACTCTGTCAAACTTTGTTGACCTGTTACTCTTGGATCTGGGTTGAACTGTGCTTGTTCTTTACCTTTCGTTGGAATACTGGAAAATAGCTCCATAATCCATCCCAATAGCTCTGTAAATTTTGGTGACAACTACAAATCTAATGTGAATCCAATCAAAGAAGCTTGCTGGTTCTTCGTTTTGAAGGCCCTCCAGGAAACAGCTTCATTATCCATCCTAACACTCTTTCCACCACCTAAAATGAGAATAAATAGATGTCAATTCATTTATATCAGTTCAAGTTTTCTGACCCTTGTATTATTAACAATCACTACTACCTCATTTCCAGCATAGACCAACTACTTCCACTATTGACAATGTAATGTTTTCTATTCTTACCTAAAATTTGCATTACTCACATGCAGTGAAGCTTTCAATTACAAAATAAAAAGGTGGTATTTATCGACAAAACATGAGGATGTATATAAGACATGCTCGTCTTTCACTAGACTAACATAAACAGTACATATAAGTTACCTCGTCACCCTCATCTGCATATGGGATGTTCTCATATGTTGTGCCAGAATCTGGTTGTTTTACAGAAATGTTTTCACTGACCATGTTTTGAGCAGTCAAAAGTTCTAATCTTTGTGTCTGGATCTCAAGTTTTCGGGACAACTCCTTGTTTATGTCCTTCAATCAGAAAAAGAAAAAGCAGAGATTGCACGGTTAAGTTAATACTGAACCAAACCAGGATTTGACATAAGCATGAAAAAAATTCTAAAACTAAATTTTCTGACAGACTGTCATACAGTTTTTTGAGACAATTTATGGGCTTTAAAATAGGAAAGGGGAAGAGAAGATTCTAGAGACTCTAAATAATAGGATGCGACTAATATGGTGCGGAACAAAGCACTACCATGCTGGGTGGTAATTAGCACGCAATAGCATTGGAATTTGTTTATCAAACTCTCTCCACTTATCCATCTTACTTTCAAGAAAGCGCTCTTTACCACCATGGTATAAACAATAAATAGCAATATACATACTGCAGAGAATAGGAAAACAAGTGGTCAAGGATTCATAGAAAATAACATTCTGATTGAATTACCTTCATTCTGGAAGACTCAGATGACTCAAATGCCAAGGCTTTCATCAATTCTTCTTTCTCCAATGCCAGCTACATAATAAGCAATGCAGGTAAATATCTGGGCTTAGCAGGATATGGGTGAAAAAAGTATTTCTCCAAACAGTGATGAGCAATGAGAGGTGGCTTATATATCACTGACTGGAAGTTTTCAACAAACCAAATCCTACCTCAGAAATAAGTGCATTAATGTTCTCAACCATTCTCATTTGATCACGAGGAATATTCACAGGAGAAACCCCAAAAGATGAGTGTGTAGTTTCAGGAACTAAAGGCCGACTAGAGGTTTCAGCATCGTTGGTGATTTCTGTGTGGGAAGAGTTTGAATCAGGATCTTCACTCGCTGCATTTCATAGACATATAAACATAAGTAGAGAAAATAAACCGCTAAAAGTACCCAAGGTAATTGTGAGTATTTTAATCATGTATTATTTGCCCGTTGTGTTATATCAAGAACATAAAAGAACATATTTTAAAATAAAATAAAGCGAACTTAAGCTAGGTACACTACGGCATATATTCAAATGCCTGGTCTGCAAACCTGACAACAACAAAACTTTATGGACCTATCATGAATATTTCTTTTATTACTTTCTCATGCAAGCGTCTCGTTAATGGATAGGCGATAGAAACATTTAAGAATAGGTGAACCCCAGAAACATGTTTGACTTTGAGACACTTTGGTATGCATGGCCAATAAAAGTTGATAACCCATGAAAGAATACCTATAAGAGGCAAAGTAATAACCATACTGAGGCAAACAAACCTAAATCCTCTGTAGATGTACAAACATCTCTTTTACTTGTTTGACTCTCAATAAACTTTCCACTTCCTGAAGCCTTCCGCACCTTAGACAGCAACAACTTCTTTTCTGTATCAGTACAATGAGGAAGAATGAGCATGGTTTGAGTTTGTAAATGACTCAATTCACATACAAATTGTTTACAGCTTTGTAAGAGTAGCCATTTAATTAATTTAATTCAAAATTTAGTGGCCAAATTAAATAGTTAACTACCATTTTTAGTATGTCTAATATTTCTAATTTGGATTTTAATGTTCAGTTACTTCTAGGCTTAGATGCTTAAACTTGTTTGTTTTTTTGACTTTCTTTGATATTTACATTTTACATCTGTGTTTCTGTGACTTTTTAATGTTATTTATGAATATTGTATGAATTATGAAGACAAAAAAACACAGAAGAAAGACTGAAAACAATTAGATATTTACATCTAATTACATCTACACGTCTCAATTATGAATATTGTATGAATTTTATAAATATCTAATTTTTTTTTAAAGCATTCTCAATTAGGAATTAATTTGAAACGTATAGAAACAACATAGAAGAAAGACTGAAAACAATCCAGAAACACTTTATTTACTATCTTTTATTTACATTTCTAGCTAATAGTTAGTGTCCCCTCTTAATCCCAGTTCTTTCCTTCGTTCATCAACATCAGATAAGTAAAAGCCCTAGCTCTACCATTGTCAGTGCACATTGGCAGACCAAAAGAACATTACAATGACAACTTCACATGAAAGATAAAATCTGTGAATTCAAACTGCTGCGATGAATTAAAGTTGAAGTCATATTACCCTCTTGAAGTGCACTGATGGTTGACTGGAAATCATGGCGCTCTTTTTCAAGGCTAGAAATTTTCTTCCTGGAATATTTAATAAAAGCCGATATTTTAAAATTCCCAAGTATCTTAATAGATAAACTCAGACAGGAAAACTAACATTGGAAGGAAATGAAGAGCTGACATCAAATCAAATTCCATCAGAATCAGGTGTAATATATTATTTTAATATATTTGAAAAACACAATATTTACAACCAGATTGTGTGGATACCAATACAAAAGTAATTCTGAAGGATCAGAAAGGTAATTATAGAACCAAGGCTGTCAACTCTGGCTGCCAAACCCAAAATTTTGAATTAGCATTCCAATAATAACTCTGCCAAAAATAATATAACTTCAAGTGAAATGTAATTTTAGTACCTCTATCCCAATCACCAAAAATAGAACATTCCCAAAGATAAAATTCATTCTTCAAAAATAGTTTAATAATGTTTATTTTCCATGCAAGGAGAAAATTTAGTAAACGAAAACAGGTGGCTACTTCAAGTAAAGGAAAATAAACCCTTGGATGAGAAGCAAGAGAATGGAAGAAATACAAAGCACGCATAAAATTCTTTTCGAAATAGTTCTTCCAAAACAATTTCTACCGAAATAACTCTACCGATTAGTCAAGCATGCACTAAAAGTGAGGTATGGCCTCTGTCCATAGTTTTTTGCTGCAAGTTACAAAAATACCTGTATGAAGAAATTTCTGCTTGTGCGTTTTCCAACTGCTTCTGAAGCTTTAGCTCAGTTGATCTTAGTCTTAATGCCTAAGTAATTTATTGAACACAACAAATTAAAAGTTGGAATCTAATATATTTCCTAAATCAATAGCATCAATCTACCTACATGAGCATGAGCTCATATAAAAAAGTGAGATTTGTCAGTGTTTGTCTTGAATGATACACATTACATAATTACTCTAATTTCAAAGATGGGTGTGGAGATATTTTTATTGAACAGGCCAATGCAGAGATATTTTCACATATTAGAATATTAACATTTCAGCCCCTTGGATATTGGTCGAAACATGGCATTGCATTGGTCCACATTGTCTGGTAAAAATTTGATTATAAATTGTAAATTATAAACAAAGGGAGTTACCCCTCAATTATCACTCAATTAACGGCTTAAATAATATATCAAACACCAACACTGCTAAAAGCTTAAGCTACTCATTGAAGGCCCTTTAAAGGTTTTACATCTTTTTTCTTCAACAACCATGTAATGGGAATTTATTACATTTAAACTTACTTCACAGTACAAAGACAACTTCTTTTATCTAACACATTCTGCAAAATAATCAAAGTCGGTATTTTTTTTATCCTCTTTATATTACTGGGTTGTTTTATGCATAAATCCTAATTTGGTTTCACATAGAAGAGGTTAACATTCAAAACCATAAAATTGTAACACAATGTAAGATCCTACCATCAATATAAAATTATATTTAAATATAAATAAATACATATTGTTGAAGTTATAGGATTTTAGATAAAGAGGGTAAAGAAAGAATAAAGACTTTGAATTATTATTATGGTTTGATATGTTCAGGTCATCACTTGATTTCAAATAGACGATGATGAAAATTATATTGTCTTCAAAATCATGAATCATACGAAGAAAACTTAGTACCTTCTCCTCTAAACCAATAACTTCAGATGCCAATAACTTGGCACGTTCATCAGCTGCATTACACTCTAGTTGAGCATTTGTATATTCACTCTTGATAGCCTCCAGCTCAACCTGTTGATGTAAAAGGTCAGAAACATAACAATAAATAACACAGGGAGAGGGAGGAAGCATAAAGTGGAAAGCAATTATGGAGATATGAACAAGAATCAGTATTTTTAAACCAAATAGAATCAATAATCAATGCGGTAGAAAGTTTAACTTCAAAAAACAGGACCCTGGAAACCATGGATCAGGAAAAACACCACACCAGTAGAAATGTTGAGCATTTGGGTAGGTTGGCAAATGGGAACCCATTATAAAAATTATCTAAATAATAGGACTACACAAAAGATATTGATGACATAGGCAAGTTGAATAAAAATGATGACAGATACTACTTTTCCGTATAAAAAAATAAATGAAAGGCAACTCTGATGAGTGATGACAAATGGAAAGATTGTATATACAATATTTGGTGATCATGGACGGACTTTGTCGTTTTAGTACCTTTCTTAGAAAGTGGAGTTGAGATCCTCTCCATTTCTTTCTATATAAGAGAGAGATGGACACAACGAAGAGATTTGGCGTATCAACTTTTATTATATTTTAATAAGTCAGTTAAATTCTTTGTGTCTATTTTTCTCCAAATGGAGCCCTCCATTTCTTTCCTCAACTCTAGAAAGTGTGGTAAGTCAAATAATCCCCTTACTGACGCACCATTTAGAGAAACCATGAATATCAATCATAATAGAAGGGCTTTTTTTTTTTGACAAACATAATAGAAGGGCTTTGAAAATGTAAAAAATAGTTATAGTTATTTTGTATACCCAAAATAGATTATAAATATTGCAGACCAGAAAGATACACAGAGTCATCCACAATGCATATAACCATGGCATTTTTATTTAGCCTAAACATAATTTGAGCCGAGCTTAAACATCCTTATATTCAGCTTAAAATATCACGAGCCAGCTTGACTAATCATACGTATGTATAATTTATAATATTTTTAAAAAATGGTAATAATAAATAAATTTATCGAAAATTCGTTTCCTATGTATGATTTACTATTATCAATGGAAACAAGCGCCCATGTGAACTTGCAAAGTTAGACTATGAATGATCTAAAACAGAATACCAGCACAACAAAAGAGTAATGCAATTAGATAGGGAGTGTTGATACAAACCAGTCGTGCTTTGATATCTTCCTGTAACATCTCCATTTCTGACTTTAATTGATTGACAACACTTCTCTATGAAAAGAAAAAACAAATCATTATAAAACAAAGTAGGAGACTGCTTCATATTCTTACAGACAGCTATGCTACCTCCAAATCAAATACAAAGTAGCAATTTAAATCCAAAATCAGAACATAAGTAATGCCAAGAACCAAGTACTAAGACAAATTAGTAACCCACTAACACAGGACTAAGAAAAAACTACATCTTCCTTTCAAGACATTTGTACAATTTCTGCAACCAATTAAGTTCTTTTCTAAACCCATGGACACAAAGACCAATAATATTCAAATATTAGAACTCATTTCAAAGAAGTACATGTAGACCCAAAAGCCACAGACTTGAAGAAAGTCACAACAATCACTGTTGCTTTTATTAATGTTCTTCAAAAAATAATAATTCAGTAGCTCAACGTGAGATATCAAAAAGTCTAGTGAATGGACTTCCATTCAACCTATGCAGGACTGCAGTCACACCCCCAACAAGCGCAATTATTCATGTCAGCTCTAAACTAATGACCTAACCGCATTAGCCAAAGGTCCAGTTCATGGTTGAACCTATTGGACCAGCAGATCCAGTCCGCTTTTCTCAGCACTAAGGAAGAGGGGTCTTGGCATAATAGTCGGAATTGATGTTGTGTTACTAGAGGTCATGGATTTGAGTCATGGAATCAGCCTCTTGACTTGAGAAACCAAGGTAAGACTGCCTAGTCTAGTGCTTACAATAGAACCAAAATGGGTCCAACCCTTAACTAGACCCTACCATAGCAGGAGTTTATAATAACAAGTTGCCCTCAACATGAAAGATCATAATATGAGCAATGGATAAATACATTATGTTCTAAAATCTTAAATCTGAAGCATATATTCTATATTATATTAACAATTAAAAACATCCTCACCAATGGCAACTCCAACAAACATGAAAATCAGTATATAAGGAGACAACATCATAAAAATCAAAAACTGCAAAAGTTTCAAAGATGAATATTCCACAAAATGACATACTATAACCAAGAAGTCAACCTGTTGATTATAATTATCAGTCAAAGATGAATTTTCAGCAGCCAGAGACTCTGCTAACACTCGAGAAGCGTCAAGAGCACGTTGCAGAGAAAATTTCTCTTGTGTTAGATCTTCAATATGCTGCAGGATAAAAATGAGACAAAAGAAAAGGAAAGGTAAATATGTAAACCAATACATTTTCACATGTGACAGAAGAATGTAAAATCCAAGATGCTTGCAACATGCAAATACATTAATAGCCTTCCTCCCATTAAAAATATCGTAATACCAATCAAAAAAATTGCAATTTCATTTTTAAGACATAAGAATAAGAATTATATACTTTTGCAAATTGGGAGAAGAATTTCAATTTATTAGAGTTAGGACGAGAACTGATGGGAAAAGTATAGGAAAAATGTAATGTATAACTCCAAAAGTTTTCCCTGAAAAGAAATAAGAGGGAGAGAAATGAAAAGAAAAGAAAAACAATAACCAGTTTCTATCGTGTTTATACAACTATGTAGAGGTTCTCATTGCTGTACTAAACAATAATCTAAATTATTTGACTACCACAAATGAGAGAAAGAATCCACCTAATGGCTGACATATGAAAAAATCTAGATGCAATATTTTCCTCACTAAATATATGCATTACATTACATTCCTTGCATATATAACACTCTATATCTGCATTGCATCAGTATAAACTAGACAAGCATAGCACGCTGCATAAATTATGTTAGCACATACTTTAGTTCTAACTTATTGACATTGCTTTCACAACTTATGCATGAAACCGTGCTGTCAAAAATCCCTACCGCACCAATTAAAAACTAGGTGCATTTAATACTTGGTGTATTATAACTATCCCCAAAAACCAAATGCTTTAACAGCCACAAATATCGACGTACCTAATAAACTGAGCACATTGTTCTAAAAAAATAGGCAAAGTAAAGCATCACAATGTCATACCATAGGCATCAAGAAAGAAATGCCTTGACCACAACTAGTGTAAACTACCTGTTCTAAAGCAGTAAAGTCTTCATTCTGTGAAGGTGAGTAATAATCATTCTTCATCTCCATGCCATTCTCCTTAGCACTTATCATCAGCGTGTCTTGACTATTATTAAAAACTGGGGCAGTTGTAAAACTTGAGAAAGGTTCTTCAGATGGCTTACGAAAATAAGTAGACCCGATGTGTCATTGCTGCTTGATTCTAAATGATTGGACATAGAAGAATTTTTCTCAGGTTGATGAAATGGAGACCCCAAAGAAGGTCTAGTGACATTCAGAGAATCAAGAAAAGACGGACGCGACTTTCTAGAGCTGGCTTCCATTGACACTGAACTTATTGGTGTGTGGTTAGAGGAATTCCTTGCTTCATAACCAGTGGAATCATATTTTGGTATAGTTGAACCATGAACACCAGGCAAATCACCGTCAGATCTAGTAATGGTGTCTCTAAAACTGAAGGAATCACTGAAGCCTGCAGTACAGCATATATTGTACAAACTTCATCAGCAAAAGAGAACTGCATCATTGTTGAATCATATGAAAATGTAAAAGAAAAAACATAAAATCTGAAACTATAGAAGCAAAGAAAAGAGAAAATGTTACCTCCAGAATGTGAATCATGTGAATAGCCACTACCTAAAGTGCTAGAATTTGTTGGCTTAATACTCTGTAGAGAATCAACAGAGTTCTCGCGTGTGATTTTCGGCGGAAAATAAGGAGAAGAGCCATGATCATAAACTGCATAATCCTTCACAGAACTGTTACTCTGGTTCGACTGGTTTTCATTCATCCCATGAAGGCTAGATTGACTAGTATTGCTATCAAACTCTTGACTTCCTTGCGAGTGTAGAAGAATGCTTTGGTGGTTTGTTGTCCCATACGGAATTCCACCAAAACCACCAGTATGAATTCCATATATATCATTCACTTTATTCGCCTCATTGTTTCGACCAACATCTGCAGATATAATGGAAGAAGCATTATATCTCTTACCTTCATCAATATCTGAATGTGCCTCCACCCGACTAGTAGATGAGGTATTATGATCATTCCTTACAAGACTAGCTGTACCAGCTAAAGACCCTTCATTACTGTTTCGGCTAAACGAATCCATGTTCTTCTCGTCACTCATCCCTGAAGTCAATGTGTCAATAGCAGCTGCTCCAACACCATCAGATGTGGTAACTCCATCTGACTCATTAACTCGAACATTTTCAACTTCAGAAGGTTGTTTCTGATTTGGGCTCGCATCAGAATTGTGTACAACGCCAGAAGATGCAGCCTTCTTGGCCCGCTCAGCAGCTTTCTTTTTACGAAACTCCTCCAGCTGCATGACCCAGATAATTATTTAAATTTGATGGAAAAAGTCCAAAAACATAATTAAAAATAAGCACACATGTGATATATTTGCTATTTGCTATATACACGTACCACAAAAACTAATAGATTTTGTTACTTTTGATGGAACTATTTCTCTTTCTCCTATAATAATACTCTTAACTATTTATTATTTCATTCTACCAATTTGTCTCTTTGTAATAAATAGTTAAGGGTATTATTGATAAAATAATAATTAATGTTGTATTGAAATTGAAAACGACAAGTAAAATGAATCAAAATTATTCTTATAAACCAACATGTATTGTTAAATGGAAGGACTAGCATAACAAATACTAATGCTAAAAATCAGACAGCTTGCAAGAAAGCATAAGGAATCTGTTAGATACAAAACTATTCTAATGCTAAAAATTGGTAAGTATTTTTCTTTTATAATAATTGGTAAGAACTATTCTAATGCTAAAAATTGGTAAGAAGCATAAGGAATCTGTTAGATACAAAACAAATGCTTTATCAATTGTTGTTACGACTGCTCTTCTAGCAGATAATTAAATTTGCAGTGCAACCATACTGCAGTAGCTGACTTTGTAACCATAATAATGACTCAGCATAAGTCATTATGAAACTAACAAAAGATTTCAAACTGCAGCATGACTCACACAGAAGATACTCTAATGCTCTCGCTTAAGCTTAAGGTGGATGGCCTAGTTCCTTCCAACAAAAGCTTTCATCTTCATTCCATATGGTGTAAGAACCCGTATGATTGACATTCCTTTTCCTTCCAACAATTTCAAAATCCAAACTTTAGCATCTTCATTCCATATGCATGAAACAAAAAAGCACAAATAAAACTTAAACAAAATTACTCAAATCCATACCTTTAGTTGGCCTTTTATAAACAATCCCAAATCAATACCCAAATTCTACATTTTTCAACAAGCTAACAAACTAAAATCCATCTTTTTTCAAAAGATCTTGCTTCCGCGACGAAGTGGCGGAATTGGACAGCACCTGAGCCGACGCCATTTGAGAACCTTTTTACAATCTAGATTAAAAAATCTACAAATTCAAAATGTTAGCACTAATCACCATCCACTTCAAACGAATTCGAATCAAACAACCTCAAAACCTCAAATTCACAAGGGAATTTCCCAGATCGCAAAGAATTTAACAAGGGAGATGATCTCAGAACCAAATTTATTATTGTTTGAAACAAAAAGAATGAAAATTGAAAATTGTAACGTTGAAAGTAACAAAGGAACCGAAAGTGTTGGGTTCCAGACAGAGGTGTCCGATCTGATCGGGAAGAGAGAGAGAGATTTGTTGAGTTCTCTCTCTTCGTTCTGATTTTGGGTTTTTTTTCTTTTTTTTTTTTTTTATTTTGGCTCTCTCTGTTTTTAAAACGTTTTTGGTTGGAGGAGTGTTGGTGTAAAACTGGGTGGGGAGATGAAAATGACGAAAATGGACATGTGGAAGCATCATAAATGGCAGGTGTTACAGTTGTGAATGCTAATTGGTAAACTATACGTAACCTATTTCCTCACAAGGCAAGTAACATTTTTTTTCAAAAAAATTAAATTAAAGTTTGACCAATGCAAGATGGTAAAGTGATGAAAATAAATGATAAAACTAAGTAACTTTTTTTAAAAAAAATTTTTTTTTTTAGATAGGCGATAAAACTAAGTAACTATTTTGAGGTATAAATGCATCTACCATTTTGTAAATCAAGAATTGGAATATCAAAGAAAATACTCTCATAAGTGCATGCTAGCACAAAATCAATTTGGGAGAAAAAACAAGATTGACAAAATCTAACATGATTGACAAAATCTCAGTAGATAAAATTGATTACACAGGGTGAGTAGAATTAATTCTAATAATTCTAATAATAGAAGTAACAATTCCTAATGTTTGGATTGAATTAAAATCAATTCTAAAGTGTGGGACACATAAACTTTTTTATATTTAAACATCAAAAGTAATTTACACTTATATCATCATCTAAATAAAATCAGTCATTCTAAACCCGCTTTTAAAATATCATTACCAAACATAAGTTAATTTTTTCAAATTCATTTTTTAAAAATTAATTCTTCAAATCAATTTTATCCTAAGTCGAGTGTCCTTTATTGGTAAGTAAATTCGCACATTTATTGGTTTTACTAAAAATGTTGACTTGTAGAGTTTATTATGTAGGAAAGAAGTACAAAAAAATGGATAACGTCTTGAAAAGAGCTTTTCTAGATAGAGAAGTAAGTAATTTTATTTGGCACAAGATTTTTGTACCCCAGCTGGACATCATACTCCCCTCTCACTTTATCCAATCTTTCAAATTTATCTTTGATCATCTAATAAAAACATTGCATAATTTTTGAATTTATCTCACAATAGATAAATTCGGAAGTTGTTTTTATCCGGATTTATCCCTAGGAGATAAATCAGGATCACAAAGTCACTTTCGTATTTATCTACTATGAGATAAATCCGGCAAAGGTGAAAACTATGGTAACTTTTGATGAAAATCAGACGGTAATTTTCGAATAAATGAAAAAGGGGGGGTATCAACAATGATTATGGAGTCTATCTCAAAACTTCCCAAATTAGATTCAATGTCATCTAAATAACCAACTTGATGGCCCAAAACTCGGCTCATATTATGTTGCATGATCCCACTTTACTATAGAAGGAAAATGTTAGATATTACAAGAGACTTTTGCAACAAAGAGAAGAATATTATGTGAGCTCTTTATTGGCGCAAATTATAACTACAAACTTTGTTATGTATTGTTAGCCAATTGATTGATCAAATGCCCTATTTTTATGCATTCTTCTCTTTCTTGCAAAAATTTCTCGTAACAAATAGCAATGCTCACTATAGGGATCGTGATTCCCTACAGTTGTTTAACTGAAGGGACATGTGTTCAAGAAAAATGTGTGTTACCAAAAAATAAAGTGAGATATTTTTGTTATTGAAAAGATTAAGAAGTCCTTAGATGTAGTTAGAATGCAGGAGACTGCAGGAAATTCGACTGTAGTTGATTTAAATCCTCACTATAGAATCCTCAAATCAGTTCCCATTTGAGTCTAGCCAAACAACCACTAGTTGAGTTGGCCGAACTTTTTTGAGATTTAAAGCCATCAACATTAATTTTGGCACACTCATTTGAAGGTGCATTCCAACAAATCTCCAAAAAAATTGTTGGTTGCTATAAAGGTGATGTTAATTCATCATTTGTTGGATGATAAACCTTGACTGATTTATAGCTTGAAAACACGAAGATATGAGAAAACACTAGGAAGGTCATCCAAAACTGTGTCATGGCCATTTTTCATACCTAATTCAACTCGAATTTCAATACTTATTCCCTAAAGCCAAAATCAGAGCTCAGATCAAGTACTGCTAGTGCCTATGACACCAGCAGCAGCCTGCCGATTCCAATATATACACTTACCTCCTCTCTCTTTTGAGTTTGAGACTCTGAGAATATTTGAATAAATTATCAAATTTAACAATTAATTAATAACTAATATTATATGTAAGCCTATGTCCCACTTAAATTAAGGCTATTTGTATTAGGATTTTGGATATGCATATTAAAAAAAAACTATTTACAATATTTGTTTTCAGAAATGGAATTTGATGAATCATCCCAGGAGCTCATTAAACATACACTATATTAGTAGACTTTTCCAAAGCAAGTAAAATAAGCTCTAAATAAACTTTTCCAAACACCCCTAATAGCTCTTTTGCACTTACTACTGATGTGCACTTAATGTCCCATGCCATCAATATGCATTTCTCTTGATTTACATAGGAAGGGGGGATTCCACACATGAAATACAAATTAAAAAGCATTCAGGTTTTAGAATTCCGCAAAGCAATTACAAGTGTTCCTGATACAACTTTATTTCAGAGATGGGACAAAAGTGCCACAATGTAAACAATATGCTGGAAACAGACAAATTCTTGATTGTGATGACTAAAATAACATCACCAGACTTCAGGACGCAACTCACCACTGGATGGGGGCACCCATCTCCCAGAATGATAGACGCTTTCGCCAACTTTCCAACCAGGCACATCCTTCATGATTTCTGCCTCATAATCAAGATATTTATGCCACTCTGAAACAAATCTACATAAAAAATAGGCAAAGTGGAGATGTTAAATGCTGAGAATTATAACAACCACCTTTACAAGTTATGTGATGATACCGATATGGTGAAAGAATCTCATATACCTCTCATCCTCTTCAGCCTGTATCACAGGCAGTATTGCTCGGCGAGCAGAATATTTTTCTTCCTTCAGTGCCCTGTGAGAAAAGAAGAATTTTGACACATCAGTTATTATTTTCATGTGGAAACCGAAAAGAAACACAGGGGGTCTGGTTCTTTCTTCCTAAGCATTAATTTCCATTATCATATTAACTGGCAAGAAACTCGGCTGCTTTGTTTCTACTTTCTAGACATTCGAAATTGAGCCAACCAACTTACGTATGGAAATAGGATTACACACTAATTTCCTGGACAACTCATACAACCTATTGAAGGAACGGAAAAAGGCTTCTCACTTTTTCTGCATAAGTTTTCACCTGAAAATGTTTCTTGGGATAGTATTTTATCAGAAAAAATTAATCGAAGAAGCTAATTTCTACTCACAATTTTCTACTGTGTCATAGTACTTTTTGTAAATATAAACAGATCCTTGACTGTTTTCTATGAACCTCACTGACTAAAATTAAGAAAAGCATTTTTGCAAGAGATGACTAACCAGGTTGTTATGAGATGACTGTTTTCTATACCAAAATTTGTTGACAACACTTCAAATTTAAGTTTAGAAATACATGTGAATAAATTAATAGCTGTTGTTAACGAATTATGGGTATAGAATGATTATAATGAACAAGGAAAAGATAGATAACAATAAAAACTGTATACTGAATGATACAAATCCCTAAACCCTAATACTACTAGGTATATTAATAATTAGATCAAGTACTAGAAGGACTAGTAGAAGCCCAAGTCCACCGACACTAGGACCAATAACCTAATTAAAGAAAGTAAATAAACAAATTAAGAGTGTAAGAAAATCAAGAATCCTAAGGTTGCTTCCTCAATTAGATGACTAAATTCACAATATATCCTAAATATATCATGAGAATGACATAACCTAAAGATATTATTAATATATTCTAACAGATGTGCACACGTCTCTTCAACACAAAATGCACTTCATTAGAATTCAGTTACTTTTGTGTACACAAACTGCTTATTGAAGGGAAACACAAGGAAAGGTCCAATGTTCAAGTCACAATAACAATCTGCTAGCAGATAACCCCTCCCTCATAGGGAGAAAATGCCTACCTTTAGTAAGGGAAAAGTAGTTGCCTTTCCCCTATCTCTCTCATCTCTCTCTGTCCCTCCATTTTTCCAGCATTCTCTCCCCTCTAAAAAAATTAGAGAGAGAGGAGTACAAAAGGTTGCAGGATATGAAATCCTTAACAATGAGACAAAATCAAAAAGAAATAAAAAATACCCCTAAAAATAGTCAGTTGGGGAGAGCTGTTCAGTCTCTTGGCATATGCAAATACCGATACCCTTAAATAGACCATGCAGTGAACACCAGAGCGAAACCGTGAAAACAATTCTATCCCATAACAAGTTCAGAAGTTGAGGAAACACCCTTGAAGATGCAGGCATTTCTTTAGAAATCACAAAATCCCATGAACACCACACCATATTGCCATAAGATCTAATTTTCCACCTTATGAATCCATCAAAAACAAAAAGCGTAGAAACTGATCCAACAAAATAGGACACACCCAATACTCACCAAAAATACTAAAAAGTCTATGCAAAAAATCTTGCACAGCTCAGCAATGAAGAAATAAACTGTGCAGAGGCACAGTTTAGACTCGGATCTACACAACACATATATCGGGAAAGAGAGAGCTGTGAGAGGCTATCTAACATGTAACTTGTCATTAGTTTAGTATCATCATCATCCTATATTGAGAACCTGATATCTATAACAAATATTAGAGATAAATCCCCCAATTACATATTCAAATTTTCCTATTATTTACACTATATACAAACTATTACATACTCCTTCTCTAACTATCTCAAGCTAGCTGATCTCCACTAAATAAAAAATTGACCCGAGGTTACCTAACATCCTATTGAATAAGGTTATTCAAACAAAATCTCTAACCTTACAAATGCATTAATTTTCCAATTTTCAAAATTCACCTTTAAATCAAGCACAATCCTTCAATTAAAGCATCAATTTCTAGTATCCTTTCACAATTCGAACCCTATAAATAAAATAAAAATCGAAAAGTAAAAAAGAGAGACCTTCGGATCTTGTTGCCTTGGCCAACCTGGTACATTCCCCAAGAGAAAGCACCGAAGGTAGTAAGGAAGATGGCGATGGCGCTGGGACCAGTGTTAGGGATGCGGCGAGCGAACCGGACCGGAGCGAAACCGCCGGGAGGTGGACCGTCTTGAAGAACCGGCATGTCCTTGACGCTAGCCATTCCTGGCTTCTTCCTTATCATCGCTTCCGTCATCTTTCTTCGATTCTGTTATTTTTCGCTACTTCTGAATTCTAGATTCTGAAACGCTCTGCTTATATGACTTCTTCGTTATTCTTCGTGTTTGTGTGTTTTCTATGTGAGTAGCGAAACGTGGTTCTTGGTTCGGGTTTGGAGTTCGAGATGGTGATTTTGGGGCGGGTTGGATCCATCCACGAATGAATAAGCCAACGGAGATTACTTTTTGCACCTCGTTTTTAGGATTTTTTTTACCCCCCTCCTCTCTCTCCCCCCCCATAATTCTCAATTTGGACAAAAATACCCCTAATGTAAAAAAAAATACCCAGAAATAAATACGTTTTTGGTAAATTCGAGGGTTGTTTTATGGATTCCCGGATTTACCAAGAAATCTTAGCAAATCTTGTTCGTAATTTGGTAATCGAATTTACCTTAATTCTTGGTAAATTCGGGTATCCAAAAAACACCCCCCAGATTTAACAAAAACGTATGTATTTCTGGGAAAAAAAATAAATTATTTTTTAAAAAATAACATTAATTAAAAAAACATTCTACAATAATTTTGAAGACGAAACAAAGAAGACATTAAACTGATGAAAAAAATAACATAATGCAACAACAAACAAAATGAAAACACGATAGAAATTACTGAGATGGTGGATTTGAAGGACGAAGGACCTTAGCAACGGTCCTGCTTAGTTCCGATGTAAAAATTTACTAAAGTTTTTTCAAATTTACCCTTTATCTTTATTTAATATCCAAAATAAAATTTAATTGTCCCAATACTCTTTATTTGGAGTATCGAGTATCTAGACATTGGAGCAGTAACTGTCCCAATACTCTTTAATTGGTTAAATATATTTTTTTTATAAGCAAATGTTAGTGGAGGTGGGAGAATGTTAGTTTTTGGGGTTTGAACTGTGGACCTCCTTACAAATTGCAATTTCTTCATGTCCCTTAGCTCGCCAACTGAGCTACCTTCCGTTAAATATGATGTGGTATCGCATAACCCACTTGTTGTAATTGTAATATACATATACAATAATAATAAGGCTTAAATGCACTTTTGGTCCCTCTGTTTTATTAAATGTGCAATTTTGATTCCCTATTTTTATTTGGGTAATTTTGGTCCCCCTATTTTACAAATTTTTGCAATGTTGACCAAATTGAAATTTTCAACTCTTGGATGTTGATGTGTCAACATTTTAATTGACATGACACTTGACTATGCCTATTTGATAGGCCACCTCATTTTTTTTTCAAAAAAATCATTCTTATTTTATTAAATATTTATTTTAATAATTTTTTTTTTATATTTTAAAAATTAGAAATACAACAATATAAATTAATTTATTAATTTAAAATATAAAAAATTAATTATTTAAAATAAAAATAATTTCCCATTTTAAAAATACATAATATAAAATAATTTATTTAAAATGTAAAAAAATAATAGTTATTTATTTTAAAATAAAAATTCTTATTTAATTATTTAGATTATAAAAAATTTATTTATTTAACACAAAACCAATTTAGATTTTTTAAAATATAAAATATAAAAATGTATTTAACATATAAAAATTATTTAATTTAAAATGAAAAATTATTACTTAATTATTTCAAGTATAAAAATAACATAATAATTTAAAATGAAAATTTTCTAATTTTTAAAATATATAAAAATAATTTAATTATTTAAAATAAATATTTAATTAAATAAAATTAAATGCTTTTTAAAAAAATAAATGAGGTGGCATGTCAAGTAGGCATAGTCAAGTGCCATATAAATTAAAGTGTTGACACATCAAAATGTAAGAGTTGAAAATTTTAATTTGGTCAACATTGCAAAAATTGTAAAATAAGGGAACCAAAATTTCCCAAATAAAAATAGGGGGAAAAAAATTGCACATTTAGTAAAATAGGAGGCTAAAAGTGCATTTAAGCCTAATAATAATAATAATAATAATAATATTAATATTAATAATCATAATAATGATGCTGTCATAATTAATAATTAATTATTATAATTATAAATTTTTTTGATAAAAAAATTAAAATTAAAATTATTATATGCATTTTATTTGCTCTTGTTATTATGGTAATAAATAATAACTAATAACTTGTGAAGGGGTTGGTTGGTTGGGTTTAAGCCATAAAACCCTAAACCCTAGAAGCCGCTTATCTCAGTCCTAGACTCTTCTCCTCCATTTCAAAAATCCATTCGATTCACTCTTTCTCTTCTCGCCACTTGCTGTTCACTTTCTTTCTCCTCTCTGTGTCTCTTCCGTTGACTTCACCATGTATCGTTTTGCTTCTAGTCTTGCCTCCAAAGCTAGGTCAGTCCCCGATTCCACTCCCCTTTTTGCTTGATTGATCATCTGGGCCACATATGATCTTGTAGGATAGATCAAAGTTGGATTTTTTATAATGAATATTATTAAAAATTGTTTTTTAATTATTATACTGGGTATCATGTATTGGATCCTTGCTTGTTGATTTCTTATTTGTGGCTCAGTTGTAATTTGCTTATGTCATCATTTGGAAGCTAGCATATTGTTAAGAACAATGATATCATTTTGACTAAGAATTGATGCTTCTTGTTTGCAGGATTGCTAGGAGTAGCAGCCAACAGGTTTAGCACCAATTATTTCAATGATACTTTTTTCGTGTTTTAATTCTGAATTTTTTGAAAATTAGTATGGGAAGTGCCTTATTATTCTCTTTTTCATCTTAAATTTGTTTGTTGTATGCTGCAGTTTGGAAGTAGGTTGAGTTTGAGTAGAAACTATGCTGCCAAAGAAATTAAATTTGGCGTGGAGGCTCGAGCTCTTATGCTTAAGGGTGTTGAAGACCTTGCTGATGCTGTCAAAGTAACCATGGGTCCTAAGGTAATTATTCCCTTTCCGTGGTAGATATGATTTTTTGCATACATTGTTGATAGTGTTGTATTGTATGGGGAGAATCCTTGCTGGTAAAGGTGGGTGGAGTAAGTGGAAAATGTCGGAAGAAATGACATTTCATATGATGTATGATTGCTTTGCTGATTTATAATGCCAGTTCTTGATTTTATAAAGGAAATGAATCAGTATTTGGATGAGAGAATGAAAGATGGTGATGCTTCTCTATTTTGAGTTTGTATATTTGATGTTAACTGCTAAGCTTCTTCTGTTTTAGGGGCGTAATGTGGTGATTGAACAAAGTTATGGTGCCCCGAAAGTGACCAAGGATGGAGTAACTGTAGCCAAGAGCATTGAATTCAAGGATAAAATTAAAAATATTGGTGCCAGTCTTGTAAAGCAGGTTGCAAATGCTACCAATGATTCGGCTGGTGATGGTAAGCTGATATATTCCAAGAAGATTTTGCTTTATATTCTAATAATCACCACCATTGGCTACTCTGATACATGTAGCACCAGACTGCATGGTTCTTGTGATAGTTGAAAAATTAGTCTGGTTTGCATATTAGAACATAGTTTAGATTTAGATGTTGATAGAACTAATACTGACACTCAGTAATCCAGTACCACACAATGACTTTGGTGATGTTACCATTACAAAATGATGAGGGAGGATTTCAAATGTTTTCAGGAACCACGTGCGCCACAGTCCTTACACGGGCAATATTTGCTGAGGGCTGCAAGTCAGTTGCAGCTGGAATGAATGCCATGGACCTGAGACGTGGTATATCTATGGCTGTTGATGCTGTGGTGACAAACTTGAAAAGCAGAGCACGGATGATTAGCACATCTGAAGAAATAGCACAGGTTTGTGAACCAAACTTTGTCGTAGCCTCTCCTGTCTTAATGCAGGAGATGCTAATAAAGACTCTATGAGTGACTTAGCTTTCTGTTTTTTTTAAATTTACATTGATAGGTTGGGACAATATCTGCTAATGGGGAGAGAGAAATCGGTGAGTTAATTGCAAAGGCTATGGAGAAAGTTGGCAAAGAGGGAGTAATCACAATTGCAGTAAGTTTTTATCTGATCCTCTTGTTGTCTTTAATTGCTTTCCTGTTATATAATTCTTTGGCAAATGCGGTTAAGGGTTGTTTGATAGTATTATCTTGTTGATACTTGATACAATGCCTCCCAAAAGCTTCTTCTGAAATGTTATTATCATGTCCTTTCTTTTCTTCACGTGATTCTAAGTCTCACCTTGGCCATTCAATTTCGAGTCATTTCCTTTGCTTTCCTCATCTCACCCTCCAAGGGAGGCCGTGGTTTGAAATTTTATGCTTTGTATTTCTGTGTTTTGCAAGACCTGAGTATTGAACTTTTTCAGGATGGGAAAACTCTGTATAATGAGTTGGAAGTTGTTGAGGGAATGAAGCTTGACAGAGGCTACATATCTCCTTATTTCATAACAAACCAGAAGAACCAGAAATGTGTATGTTATTTCTTTATCACTCTACCTCACAATATCAATTATTTTATGAAGGACCTTACAAAATGCTTTTGCCATGAACTTGAGGACCCTCTCTTGTGTTTAAATATTATTACATCTAACCATACCATATATCTTATGCCTATAGGAACTCGAGGATCCTCTCATTCTAATCCACGAGAAGAAAATCTCAAGTATAAATGCGATAGTTAAAGTCTTGGAGTTGGCGTTGAAGGTAAGCAGTGTCATTGACTTTTTTGCAATTGACTTTTAAATTATTGATATTGGCTGACACATGCCTATATACAGAGACAAAGACCTTTATTGATAGTTTCTGAGGATGTGGAAAGTGATGCACTTGCAACACTGATTCTAAATAAACTTCGCGCTGGAATTAAGGTTTGTTTTCCTGTCCATAGCTTTGGTTTTTATGTCTTAGGTTCCTACATAGTTTGATTATTGATTTTGCTACATTGCTGTTATGCTATGCTGTAGGTATGCGCCATTAAAGCCCCTGGTTTTGGTGAAAATAGGAAATCTGGTCTTCAAGATCTTGCAGTTCTTACAGGAGGAACAGTAAGCTTCTTGTTCTCTGAGGTTACTGCTGCATTAAATCTATCTTATGAACATGTCAATGATGCCTTTTTTTTGTGTGTGTCCAAACAGCTTATCACTGAAGAGCTTGGCATGAATCTTGAAAAGGTGGATCTCGATATGCTCGGCACCTGCAAAAAAGTAAGATTTCAGCTCAATTTATAAAGCATTTAATTTGAATCCACAGTAGAATTTTAGTACACTTTGGTCAACGTTTTCCAGCAAGTGGTTCTTGTAGAGGATATTGACTTTCCTATAGCAATTTTTAAGCTTAGAAGAATATCATTTAATTCTATTCTATTCTATAGCCTGATAGTCATAGTCTATAGGGTTTGTGTAGATGACTAACTAGTGTTCTTATTCTTAATGTTGCAGGTGACAATTTCTAAGGATGACACTGTTGTTCTTGATGGGGCTGGTGACAAGAAAGGGATTGAAGAAAGATGTGAACAGATTAGGTCAGCAATTGAAAATAGCACTTCTGATTATGACAAGGAAAAGTTACAGGAAAGATTAGCCAAAATTTCTGGCGGTGTTGCAGTGCTTAAGGTATGCCTAGTCAACTTCACAATGGCTGTTAACATGATGCATATCCTAATCAGGTTCTGTATTGTCAAAATTAAACTTTGTTCTGCAGATTGGAGGAGCTAGCGAGGCCGAAGTTGGTGAGAAAAAGGATAGAGTGACTGATGCCTTAAATGCAACTAAGGCAGCTGTTGAGGAGGGCATAGTACCTGGTAAAATATCAACAAGGGCAGTATTATGATTAGTTTTACTAGTTCAGGTCAGATCTGACTTTAATTTGATCTCACAGGTGGTGGTGTTGCTCTTCTATATGCATCAAAAGAGTTGGATAAACTTCAAACTGCCAACTTCGATCAAAAGATTGGTGTCCAAATTATCCAAAATGCCTTGAAGGTTACTTTGTTTTTTTGAAACTTCGTTGTTTTCCTGTTTAGGTTCTCGACAGCATTTTGATTCTGACAGGCGTACCACTTAATCTTATGTCAACAAAACCTGCGCCATATCGTTTTCCCTTTAACACATAGTTTAACTTGCTATTTTTGGTTGGACACTCTTTTATTAACTGTTTTGAAAAATATTGCAGACACCTGTGCTCACAATTGCCTCAAATGCGGGAGTTGAAGGTGCTGTTGTTGTTGGCAAACTATTGGAACAAGATAATTATGAACTTGGGTATGATGCCGCCAAAGGTCAGTGGTTCTTGTTTTCTTTTCCTCTTGATTGTATTTGTGTTTTTGCTGATTCTGCTGACATGTATGTATATATTTCCTGCTTGGTGATTAGGTGAATATGTTGATATGGTTAAGGCTGGAATCATAGACCCCTTGAAGGTGATCAGAACAGCCTTGGTTGATGCAGCCAGGTAGGATGTTAAGAAATTAGCTATATAATAGATATTAAATAGAAATTTTTGTTGTTTGTTAAGTAACTTGGTTATATCAATGTTTTTTGTGCAGTGTTTCATCTTTGATGACAACAACTGAAGCTGTTGTAGCTGAACTGCCAAGTGATGATAAAGGTGGTCCATCTATGCCTGGTGGCGGCATGGGAGGAATGGATTATTAACCAGCTTCTATTTGATTGGGACCTGGAACAAAGAATGGTGCTGAACCCACTTACAGTTATGTTGTGTTTTAATTATTTGTTGTGAGAAGGCATCAATGTAATCATAGTTGAGGGATCAAGATGTAGGTAAGAAAAGGTGACTTGCAATAATGCTAATTTTTTGGAACAATTTTTACCCTCCAAATTTATGGATTTTTACCCGAGTAAAAGTCAATGGAAGGATAGTACATTTTAGCAAAAGTTTGATTGATCCATCCACCCACAATTGTTGAATTGGGTGTTTTGCAATGTGTATTGGCAATGGTAAAATAAGGATAAGAAGCATCAAGGCTCTCTTTTGATAAATAGTTTAATTAAGTGTTTACAGTAAAAGTGTTTATCATTTTTAAGTTAAAAATGTTTCATAGCCAAATATGTGAACTGCATTAATCAATAAAATTGATGTTGATTTTTGGTGTTCCAATAGATGGTAGTATGACAAGTGAGATTAAACTATTTCTGGCAAGTGAGATTCACTGAAAATAGTTGTATTTATTTTAAAACGAGTTTCAGATTATTTCTAATTTAAATAAGTGTGGTTAATGAAAAATTAGGAAAAAAACATGGCTGATGAGAGATAAGACTAAACAAAATGATTTTCACAAAAATAATTAGCTCCTATTCCACACATAAAATGCTCTACAAGTTGGTCACTAAATTACTTTATCGAGTCTAACTAGTTTTATCACTTTAATTAAAATATATATATATTTATCATTTTTAATGACATCGTCTTGAGAATTCAAAAAATGTATTGGAGGAGGGTTTTAGAGGATTTAAGAGTAGGTAGGTAAATTCTTTGAATTATTTACATCATTTTATAGTAGTTTTAAAATTAAATTATGTTAATCATAAACATTATCTTATTATTGCCTATAAAATTACTTTCTTAATTAAAGTGAAAATTTTCTATAATTTTCTCTTTACTCTACTCCCCCAAAGTCTTCCCCTCCAAATCTCTATCTATTATGCGCATACCGCGCCGCAGTCATTCTACAGTCGCGGATGCGTGCCAACTTTCTTAGTTTTTTTTTTACTTTTTGATTTTTAATTAATTTTTAAATTTTTATATGTTTCATTGTTTTTTAAATAATTAATTTTCTCCTTTTTAAATTACTGTATTATTAATTTTTTACTATTAAATTCTTTTGACCAATTAGTATTAATAGCATACTTAAATTAGTGTTTATATTATATGTGAGTATTGTGCCTTTAATTGGTACTTCGCGCCAAACTTCGATGTTTTTTCATTTTTTTCTTTTTATGTGTTAAGGGATGTTTTAGAGCCTAAAAAAAATTAGATGTTCGAATACGAGAAGTTCATTCCTCAATAACTAGTTTGGTTCAAAAAATTATTTCGAAAGAAAATACATAAAGTGATTGATATGGTAAGCATTATGTTTTGGTGAACTTTAGAGTTTATAAATGTTCAAAACTCAATGTTTGTTTCTCGATGACCAGTTTGGCAGAAAAAAATTCAACACAAAATACGTAAAATGAGATGCTAAAAGTGTGTTTTGGGTTACTTTAGCGTTTCGAAAAATGTTAACTATTCACTTATGCGAAGTTTGTTCCTTAATAAGCGATTTGGTGAAAAAACATAGTAATTTTGTAACAAAATACGTAAAGTGAAATACTAAGCAGCATGTTTTGGTGTACTTTAGAGATATAATCTTTTTTAATTGTTCCATTACGCAAAGTTTGTTACTCAAGGACCATTTTGGTGAAAAACAAATAACTTCGTGACAAAATACGTAAAGTGTGATGCTAAGTACCATGTTTATAGGTACTTTAGCGCTTATAAATATTTTAACTATTCAAATACCTGATGTTTGTTCCTCATTTTTTTTACTAATTTCAGCATTTAAAAAAAAGACTTTCTTTTTATACTTCTTATCTTTATATATTTTAGAACATATTTTTCTGAAACTTTAAAAAAATTATTGGCTTTTATACTACTTCTCCTTTTATTTTATCAACCTAAAATCTCTATTGAATCTATTTAGTTCGGTCACTACCAAATCACAATTATATTTTTTAAGTTTTTTTTAGGATCTACGGTTTATAAGAATAACTCCTCTCTTTTGTGTTTGGGAATTAATAGTATATAATCGAATAATAATAGAATTCTTCAAAAAATTTAATGTTTAATAAACAAATGTACTAAATTAATATTAATATTCCACGTTAATTGCTTCTTTGTTTTGAAATATATAATATGTCAAAAATTAATGTTTATATTATTAGACGTATAGTCAAATTAATGTTTGTGTTATTATTATTATCTTTCTTTTATTTTCGCATGTCGCGTTGCAACATTGACTCTCACAGGAACTTTAACCACATTTACAATAAAATCTCCAATCATCTTCTTTCAACTTTGTATAGCTATTTCTATTTGTTGGTGGTTTTCATCCAACCCTGTATGATACCCCCATGTTTCATTTTCTAATTGTGTTATATTCTTTTCTTTTATAATTATGGGTTAACCTGCAAGAACTTTAGCCACATTTAGAATATAAGCCCCATCATATTCTTAAATTATCTATGAATGCTTCTTATTTAAATGATAGTCATAATATAACTTTTATTCATGGGAACTTCAACCAAATTTACAAAAGAACCCTCCCTCATCATATTCTTTCAACTATCTATGGATGCTTCTATTTTGTTGATGATTTTCATTCAACCGTGCATGATACCCATGTGTCTCACGGGAACTTCAGTCACATTTACAAAAGAACCCCATCATATTGTTTCACTTTTTAGTTATGTTGTCTTCTTTTCTTTCTAATTAAATGTTAATTTTTATATTTTCATTTGATGGATATGAACTATGTTATTAATATTGTTTACACTTTTTCTGCTTATTATCTATGAATGTTTAATTTCAATGTAATTTTTTTAATTTTATAGTCTTCTTATTTAATTGAAAGTCATAATGTACATAATTTTTATTCACGGGAACTTCAATCACATTTACAAAATAACCCCTCATCATATTTTTTCAACTATCTTTTGATTCTTTTATTTTGTTGGTGGTTTTCATCCAACCCTATATGGTACACATGTGTTTCACTTTCTAATCTTATTGTCTTCTTTAAAGTCATGCAACCACAGTTATTGGCAACTGAATTGGTGACCACATTCCAAGAATAATGAGTCACTTATTTTCAAGTATTTACTCCTGCGAGAACTTCAGCCACATTTACATTAGAACAACATATATCTTCTTTTAACTTAGTATGGACGCTTCTATTTTTCTATTGATTTTCATCCAACCCTACGGTTTAACCATTTATTGATTCGGTTATAATTATTAATTATTGTGATATTCATTAAGTTTAACAAACAAAAATGAGGCTCGCTTCAATTATATTTCATTTCCAAATTTGTAAACAAAATTAAATACAATTATTTAGTAAAGGTGAGCCCGTGTGGAGCACTGGTCATAAAACTAGTAGACCCTTAAGCTTTTAGGTTTTGAGTGCATTAGCATCCAATTACAAATTTATTTATTATTTTGACAAAAAACTAAATTATTATATGATTCAATTCTCAACAAAAATGATTTTTTTTTTATAAGCAAATGTTAATGGGGGTGGAGTAATGTTAGTTCGCAATTCAATGCAACTTGCGAACAAACAAGGGAAAGCACAGTATAAAGGCTGATTTCCAATCCACTGATGCTTCTAGAAGCTTACCCCTTTGCCATTCCCCAACCCATGGCTAACACAATTATTAAACCAACATTTTCCACCTACATCTTCACCCACCAAGAGAGGATTAGTCGGAAAAAAGAAAGATCACCATATCGATGAGCTAAAATTCCTCTCCAACTAGCATTTTCATCTACCAAAAACCGTTTCCATTTGGACAATAAGGCACAATTGAATAGCTTAAGGTTTTTTATACCAAGACCACCCTCCTTCTTTGGCTTGTATACCTTGTCCCAAGCCATCAACTACACACCTCTCCCATCATCTTGAATACCCTATAAAAAATCTCGTTGGATCTTGATCAAAGAATTTATAACAACCTTTGGCGCCTTGTAAAAAGAGAAGAAATAGATAGGGATGTTATTCAACACAAAGTTAATAAAGGTTACCCGACTTTCGATAGAAACATAACGACCTTTCCAAGTAGCTAACCTTTTTCGAAGCATATCAACCACTAGCTTCCAAGTGGGGGCATGTCTAGGGTTAGCACCCACTAGATTTCCCAATAATTTGAAAGGAATAGATTATGTTCGACAATAGAGAAAAGTCGCTGAAGAACTCAGAAACTCTTCAGACACATTAATACCCACAAGCTTGCTTTTGCAAAAATTAACTTTCAATCCAAAGACCATCTCAAAGCCTCTAAGAATGGCTTTGATACCCCACAAATTATCCTGAGTGGCAAATTGAACAATTGAGTAATGAAGATTATCAGTAACCTTATAACCTGAAAACAAACCAACGTACACAACCTCATTCACAAGAACTGATAAACCTTCAGCTACAATCAAGAATAAGAAAGGAGATAAAGGCCCTCTTGTCTTAATCCTCTTTGATTTCACAAGTGGATCGATAATGGATCGCCTTTTTAGTCTATTTATCCCTAGAACTCAAATGGTGTCAAAATCAGTCCAACACTGTTCAAACGGTTTAAATTGGCCCACTTTTTCACTTTCAATTTTCATTTTTAAATGTTTTAATCTAGAACATAATTCCTAGTGTGTTTATTTCACGTTCACACATTGGCAGACTCACAACTTGAAGAATTGCATCACACATGAGTTTAGTTGTTGGTGGCAGCAGAAAATAACACATTGTTTACATTTAACTTTTGATTAATGTATACAAAACATAATATGATTAGTTAATCTTATTTTTTGTCATAAATTTTTAATATTTTTATGAAATCATACTTAAATATTATTTAATATTAAATATATCTTAATATCACTGGTTAGACATTGGGAATTTGTAATTTCAAAACTTCCCCAGTAATGACAGCTACAGTTACAGAAGCAAAGTTTTAAGGCCCTGATAAATCAAACAAAATAACTACCTTTCTAAAGACACTAAGAATATACACTCAGCCATTTTAACATTGATCTTATTCTTCTGTCCGTCTCATTTGCCTCTACGGCGATTTTTCGTTGCTGCACAATTCGAACAGTACCATTTTCCTTTTGGTTGTTCTTTCAAGCCAACACAACCAAAATGAAACCACTCTATTTTGCACTGCAATTTAGAGAGTATAAAAATATGTATGGAATGTAGGTAAAGTGGATATAAATATAAGAAAGGAAAAGTAACACATACATCAGGGTTATCACAGGCAACCATTTCTCCAAAGCTAACTTGGTTGCAAAAGCAGTATGTTGGTTCATTTGGATCAACTGGTATATCTAAATCCATACCAGTAGGGTTTACCGGCGTGGGTTGTTGTGCTTCTGTTGCTGCTGCTGCTATTGCTGCTGTGACTGATGATGTTTGGCGTGATCTGAAGCAATTTTAAATTCAAATAATGTGCATCATTTTGTAATTACTTCTTTAAATTATTGCATTCATACAACAATGTTCAAAAAGGATTTGTGCAGAGTATGTCAAATGTCAAACAAATGCAGGTTGTATTATGATGGCATGGTCAACTCAGAGATACAACAACTTCAACCTCAAATGATGCACATATTTCCTAAGATCCGTGGTAACAAAAGGCATTAACTGAAGATAAAGTAACCACATACATGATAGATAATGTTCATTTCTTTTTGCAACCCTATGGGCAGCTGTTATATTCATGAGTCTATTTAGAGATACCAAGAAGAATCTCCGAAACTTTCAATTTTTAAATCATTCAATTGCCTTTTCTCAGATAACTAGTATCTACTTATAAATAAGCCCCCTCATGTCGATCAAAATTTTACATAACAGAATGCCGGAGGCAGGAATACAGGAATCAGTACTTAGAATAAACAGTAGAAAAGCACTAGGATAAGCATCGCATAAATCGGCTATTAGAAAATGAAATACAGATACCCCAAGAAGTGTTACATACTTTTTTCTCCCTCCTCTGCCGCTTTCATTACCCCTTCCAGATTTTGTATTACCATCAGGAGCTGAAGTAGGCACTCCAGCTGTTGCTGCGTTTTCTCTTTCTGTCATAAATAAAAAAAGTAGGCTTTATTCTAACAGATGAGGAGATTTGTTGCAATTAAAATTCAACCTTTTCAAAAGACTAAAAACAACATTTACAAATTGAGTGGCACAAAAAGGTAGAAAGTGCAATACCACGCCGAAGATCCTCATCAAACTTTTTCAGATATTGATCAAGTTGTTGTATGTGGGTATCAACCTGCAACAAAATCATGAAATATAATTTCAAAATCCATAAACAAAAACCCAAAACAACTGTTTATGTTAGTTAATATTACCAAAACAAAAATAGGTCAATATATTTTCTGTTCAGCAACCAAGTTTATGTTACCGATCGATAGAATTATGTATATGTAAGATATAGCTCCTTTATCCAGCTTCCATAATGTAAGGATAATGGGGTAACACAAATGAAAATAACATAAAATCATATGTAAACCATGTTTGTACTACAATTTCATAGACAAACGGAATTCCTTAGTGGAATGAAAATCACTGATAACACACAAAAAAACGAAGAAAGATACAAATAGCAGATTTGTGGATTTACAATCCTTGATCAGATTTATCCAAGCCAGGCATTACCAGAGGTCATATTGAATGCATGTAAATGGATAAGATGACTACCAGATCATATGCCTGGACAGCCAAGGCAACTTTTTCATCAGCAATCCTGATACTATGCTTTTGCTCATCAAGTGCTTCATCGGAGAATCTAATACCTGAAGTATTGGGTGTGATGCTTCCAGACCTAACTCCCCGCTTAATATCTTCAATTTCTTGTTCACAACGCTGTTCATTTTGTCTTTGGTTATCTGTTCATACACATCACAATCCTTATGTTGCTTGAAAATTTCAAAAAATACTCAAGGCGTGATAGAGTAGAAAAATAGACAACCACAACTAAAGGTTTTTCATTTTTCTACTTCCTTTTCTAACACAGGAATGGGATCACAACAATAACCAAGACAGCAGCATGTATCAAATTTAATTGTTAATGACTAATTATCTTTATCGGTAATAGCAAAGTGAGCAACATATAATTACATTCATAAATCATCAAATTCAATCTAACAAAATACACTTAACGGTAGAAAATCCATTAATTATAAATTACAAGCTATGAAGCACCGACATAGACACGCAGTCTGGTGTCCGACACGTATTGTGTCGGACACCAGAAACGTCTTCAACCGGAAGTGTCGGTGCTTCATAGATTACAAGTTTCTTATGACATAGAAGACACTTCTGACTTTGCTATACTAAAGATATGTATTTTATAGCAAAGGGGTAGGACCAACTTGGCATCTTGCTTACCTTCAAATAAAGCATGGAACATACAAATTTGATCTAAATGATACGACTTTGAATCCTGGTGGCTTCTAACCAAAGTTTTCTGCAACCCGGAGAAGCTTTGGCAGATACCACTTAGGCACAAAGGACAGCACAATTCCATAATGGAAGCTCAAAAAGGTTACTACTAACTACCATTATATTCATACCACTAAATCACACTGGATTCATATTCTAAGAGAAAATTGCAAGTTAACAGCAAACAGATAATGAAACAAAAAATCAGTAGAATCAATTCAACCTATTAGTACCCAGATAGAGTTCTACAAAACTGTATTGGTTTTCTTTCCCCTTATTATGATACAACATCAAAGAATAAAAAAGCAAATAAATATACACCCTCAAACATAATCATGGTTTTAGTTAAATAAAATTATAAAATACCAATTACCATGTAAACTTTTATCTAGGTCACGCAACAACCCATACTTCTTCTGAAGAATAAAGGGAAGCGATTCCAAATCTGCAGAAAAAGAAAAACAGAAAAACGCAAAGTCGTTTGTTAATGCGAACCTGAGAATACAATTGCATAATTGAACCCTAAAAGCTAAGTTTATGAAAAAATTGAAAGATGAATTGACAAAAAGGAGGGGGGAAGATAGATTACTGGCTTGAAATTCTTCAAGGAATGACATTAGGGTTTCTGGGAAGCTGTTTTCCTTCGAAGGCGACGATAAATTTCAGTTTTTTTTTTTTTTTTTTTTTGAGGAAGATAGATTTTAGTTCGAGATGACAATATGTGTAAAATAAATTTACACCATCGACCAAAATGAGTAAAGAAAGTAATCAATTCATTTTTATGACATATTTAATTTTTGAATTTAATTCATAGGTTTATTTGGTGTACAAAAAATTTGTAAAATATTTGACACCAAAAGACCACTGTATGTTCATGATATTAGTTTTTTTTTAATAAGCAAAAATTTCATTATTAAGAGCACTAATTGTACTCAAAACCAAAACATCAAGATTTTTAGAAGAGTTGTTTATACCACAATTATTGAAGGAGTAAATATGTGAATTATGTGAATGGTATCCTGACAAAAGATTATTGATATACTCCCTCTGTTACAGAATATAAGTAAAAGTTTGTCAACAAAAGTTGATGTATTTGGTCTAAAACTTGGACCAAATACATCAATTTTTATTGACTAATTTTTACTTATATTCTAAAATGGAGTAGTATGTTTTAATTGAGTATAGATACAAATACTATGATACCATATTTGTTTAGGGTACTAATTATCATCAGTATTCTTGGTGTTGAAAGTAATTGATAGAGTACTAATTATCGGTGGTTGTTTCGGATCTAACTTTGTCTAGATAATAGGCCTAGGAGCCCAATTGCAAGTCTGCTCAATTGCGACACTATATAAACCACGGCGTTTGCTTTTCCCACACCCTCTCCTATTCAAAACACACCCCATAAGGGTGTGAAAAGACCAAAAGGCCAGACAAAACCGCTTTTTTTCACGAAATTTCACCTGTTCAAACACGGGTCTTCGAACAGGTTCGAACAAGCCCGTTCGCGTGTGTTAAATATGGACTCACACCCTTTTTTCCAAATTTTAGGGGATTCGGGGCACCCCCACCGAATGTCATCATTTGCTTGAATAAAAGTACCAATAGTATTCTAAATTGGAAAAAAGGGTGTGTCTCAAAAAAACACACATTCGGTTGATCTCAACCGAATATATTCGGTTGCCCATCCCCGAATCGGTGAAACACACACTCTACTTAAGGGTATTTTTGAAATATTTGGAGTTAAAGGGTGTGAAGTGAGTAGGAGGGGGTGTGGGAAAAGTAACGCCCTAAACCACTATGCACTCCAAATATGGTACGCTTTCTCCACTCCTTTCATATGCTCCATTTTGATTATAGATTGCTTGAGCTTCGGAGTGCTTGCAGGTGGCGACCTTCCCTCTTTTTCCACCGGAACTCGAATTTACTAGGAGTCACCTTGGATTGACCTCACATTCGTCGTCGTGAGGTCTCTCTCTCTCTCTCTCTCTCTCTCTCTCTCTCTCTCTCTCTCTCTCTCTCTCTCTCTCTCTCTCTCTCTCTCTCTCTCTCTCTCTCTCTCTCTCTCTCTCTCTCTCTCTCTCTCTCTCTCTCTCTCTCTCTCTCTCTCTCTCTCTCTCTCTCTCTCTCTCTCTCTCTCTCTCTCTCTCTCTCTCTCTCTCTCTCTCTCTCTCTCTCTCTCTCTCTCTCTCTCTCTCTCTCTCTCTCTCTCTCTCTCTCTCTCTCTCTCTCTCTCTCTCTCTCTCTCTCTCTCGATCTCTCGAGTTCTGTTCGGAACACCAGTCATTCAATTAACCTAAAATGTGTTTTTATGCTATATACAAAGACTAGATGGAGCACTAATCCGATAAAAAGAATGAGTATTATGAATTATTAAAGTGGTTGCCGCCCGGGTGTACATATTCAACGGTTTGAATTGAGGTGTTTGAATTGAGGTGGACTCCTCCACCACCTATATAATTTTTCCAATCAGCAAAGCAAAGCAAAGATGGAAAAGTGTACATGAGGCTACCCATTTTTGTCTTAGCCTTCTTTGTCCATATTGCATTTTTTCCTTTTAATTCAAACTATTCCCGCTACCTTTCCCCATTTCATTGTTCTCCAACTTTCTATATTATCATCATACTTAAGATATTGATGAATTAATTAACACTGGTTTATTGTTAATGTTAATAATAATAGGTGAAACAAAATACAAAATCCCAAATTCCTAGTAACGGGTGAATCATGCATGTTTTTGATCATTGATCACATATCTAGCTAACTCAAAACTATGATTGAATAGTGTTACTTTCTTAGCTACTATTATTTTGATCAAAAAAATGTTTTACTTATATAAAGTTTGGTTTAAGTGGTAATCAAGTTAATACACAACGGTTGAGTGACTTATGAGTTGGACAAAAAAACTAACATCTCGTGACAAATTTAATCAAACAGCTGTCATTTCCTATTTGGAAAAGTTAATCAGTCTTGTTTACCATATTTATTCCTTGGCAGGTTTTTTGTATACCAATATACTTTGAATTTGATTAACAATATAATATTAAGGAGATGATGAGGAAGCTTCAAGATGAATGAGCTGCACCAGTCCAAAAGTATATATGAAGTTTTAAAATTTACATGATTTTTCAAGAAAGTCAAAAAGACAAGACAAAAAATTAATATACATTAGCATGGTTATAAGTGTGAGCATTAGCAACATTGAGGGAACATCATGGCCTCACAAATATGGACATTAGCAAAATCCAATTAATAGGTTTAAACACAGGTTGCAATATATATATATATATATATATATATATATATATATATATATATATATATATATAACATTTAAACTTCTTCAAATACCCACCATCTCAGCTCAATCTTCTGAATAGAAGGGTTCTTCTGTCTTGGCTTCTGAGAGTGCACTCTTAACCATAATAAGGTGAGGAACTTTGTGGTTCCTTCATGTATTAATTGCCATTTCCTACATTCTGTTCATAACATTTCTACTTACAAAACTACAAAATATCAATGTTGCAATGTACTTGTAAGGTGTAAATGTGACACTAGCAGAATCTGATAAATTATGACATTTTGTTTTTGATTGCAGAATGAGTGGATCTGAGGGAGCAGCTGAAGCAGCAATAGCAGTACATATTATTCATTTTAGTGATAGCCAGAGTAACAAATTTGATTATGCAATAGAAAGAAAGAAATCACTGCAAGCCCGTTATTATTTCGGCATTATATTCTTGATAATGAATCTTGTTGCATGGTTTTTTCGTGACTATGGACAAAACATTCTACCTTGGATTCATTGTAAGTTTGTTAAGAATTAAGATTTGTGATAGCTAAATTTGTTACACATTATTGATATTAATCCTCCTTTTCTACTTTCTACAGATATTAAAGCTTGTGGAAATGAAGGAGTTGATTGTTTTCATTCAGTTGGAGTTCTCCGCGTGAGTTTAGGATGCTGTGTATCTTTCATCACAAAGGTTTTAAATAAAAGTATGTGATCGCGATCTCGGCTGCAACATCATGGTGTATGACATTGTTGCTACCGCAATTGAGGCCACATCAGTTGCATTTGATCGCGAATCTATGCAATATCAAGTATTGCATTGCGACTATTAATGAAATTAAAGCAATTCTTTTTCATTAACTTATATTGTTTCAATTGTGCATTAAGAACTATATTCCTTAATGATGAAGTCAGATATTTTTCTTAGTAATGTTTCTCAGCACAGTCAAAACAAGGAAATTATGTGAAGGTAGGAATTCATGGCATTCAAGATGGTGGGAATTGAAGGCTGTTTTATTGCTTGTCTCAATGGCACTCCCATTCTTCATCCCTTCTCAATTTGTCCAAATATATGGTAGATTTATATTCTGTCCCTTAATCTTATTCAAGGGCTCTGTAGTAAAAAAAGTTTAGATTAATAAAATGAAATATTTAATGTACAATGCATTTGATCCTAGTTATGATCTTGCAGGTGAGATTGCTCGTATTGGTGCAGGGTAAGCTTCTTCTTCAATATCTAACTATGAAATTTCATGTTTAATTTCCTTTTCCTCTACATCTTAAAACTTGAGAAAAATTTGTATTCTCTTTTTCCTTTTTAAATTTCTGGTGTTTGAGAGACTCCATTAGTATACCAATAAGGGTTGGTCCAAGTGGTAACTGGGCTCGGATCCCACCTCAAGGTCTCGAGTTCGAACCTTGGGTGTGACAAAAACTCTATTAAGAGGAGAGAACCACACAGACCGGCAAAGCAGGGTACACGTGGCTAGCGGGTTTCCGACGTAGATTAGTCATCGCCAAAGCCGTTGGATAGTGCGCATCAATAACACGGTAAAAGAAAATATACGGTAGTATGATAGTATCTGCTTAATTTATTTATTTATCTACAGATTGTTACTTACATATATACATGTATACTAGAACACACACCCATGCTCTGCACGGGGCTAGTTGGCTGCTTGTTTGTTGTGCCTTTCGTGCTATATATGTATGGTAAGTGTATCGCAAAATAAGTTGTATATATATATATTTCTAGGAAACGCTGAAGACGGTCGTTGTCCGGAGGACAGACTATTGTGATAGAAAATTATCATAAAAAATCTGACCCATCGAAACAAAATAAAGTCTTATAAATTGGAATCATTTACTTTACATTTCTAAAGACATCATGCTCACAACATTGGAAGTAACAGAGGATGAATCATTTTCATCGTGTACGATCAGAACTTGTAAGCCTTGTTTTGACGTTATGTGATGTAATAGTGTTAACCCTATTAAAGACAAAACACTGACTCTGTTTTTCCCCAAAACTGTTGTAGCCTCGGTCGTTCTTCAAATGTGGAAGTTTGGTTATGACTAATGCGTTAGATAGTGAGGCTATTTATAGCCGGACAATGAGTTGGCAGTGTTGGCCAACTTACTCTGCAAATAATAATAATAATAATAATAATAATAATAATAATAATAATAAAATATAGGCTTAAATATATGTTCAACCCCTGCAAATATGGTCATAATTCATTTAAGCATTTGCAAAAAAAAAAAAACTTTAAAATTACCCTTGTAAATATCAAGTGTTTGTGGTTAAGCCACTCGGTCAACTTTCAATTAAAAAAGCTTTAAAATGACCATTGTAAATATTAAACATTTATAATTAAACCCCTCGGTCAACTTTCCATCCAAAAAATTATTATCATTGTCGCGTCAACATATGAGTTTTTTTTAATATTTGAATTCGTTAGAATTAGCGTGTTCTTTGTTAGAAGGCATATGGGATGGAGGACTGGCCCCATACGGTACCTTTTTCCACCAACTGCCATCCAACCATGTGAGTTACTCGGCTGGGGATGAGTAACCAGCTGCTACATCGGTGTGAATGCGGTGTATCCCATTACTTAATATAGACCTAATATATCTAAGACTTAATTACAGTTTTAGTCCATCTATTTTTGTCAACTCACGATTTTAGTCTCCCAAGAATTTTTTTTCACGAATTTAGTCCCCCTATTTTCACCAACTTACGATTTTAGTCCCCAAGAATTATTTTCACGAATTTAGTCCCCCTATTTTCGCCAACTCACGATTTTAGTCCCCCTATTTTTCCTAGAGGGGACTTTGATTTTAAAAATTGGAAAAATAGGGGGACTAAAATCGCGAGTTGGAAAAATAGGGGGACTAAAATCGTGAGTTGGCGAAAATAATGGGACTAAATTCGTGAGAAAAATTCTTGGGGGACTAAAATCGTGAGCTAATGAAAATAAGGGGACTATAAATTTGTGAAAACATTTCTTGGAAAATTAAAATCGTGAATTGGTGAAAATAGGAGGATTAAAAAACTGTAATTAAGTCTATACAGGTTGGTACTTTCCCACAAAAGGTGAGAACAAACAACCTCATTGGTCAAATTAGTATCTTCACTTGGAAATATAGAACCTTTTTGGCCATGTATGTAGCAGGCATCCGTCAGACGTTATTCCTTGTTCTAAATTTCTATGGCCAAATAACGTTTTTGTATGGAAATTGCTTTACTAAACTTTAGTTAATCTTTCTCATGTCAAACCATTATAAATATTATTATTCAATTCAACACATACATTTTTTTTTTGACCAAATTCAACACTGTGTATGTAATTGTGAAACTGTATGGAATACGTATAGGCTTTTTGATTTTGTACAAAGTTGGTTCTAACAGCTTTAATATATGCGGGGATTGTGGTTCATATGTTTTTACAGAATTTTTCTTCTTCTACAACTTGTGAGTGTAATCCATTTTATCATTTGGTGGAATAAGTATTGGACACCAGATGAAGATGAAGAAAGGAAACAAAGGTACAAATCATAGATTAGGGTATGCTAATTGGATTTAAATATTAACATTAAGATCATTTTGTTATGGATTTAACCTTTACAGAAATAATATGAATTTTGGCACAGGTGCTCCTCTGTTGGACTTTTTATGTCAACAGTGTTTTATATTGGTGCTATATGTGGAATTGTTTACATGTACACAGCATATGCCTCAAGATCTTCATGTTATCTCAATATATTTTTCATAACATGGACAGCAATTCTACTTGCTGTAATGATGGTTATATCCTTAAATTCAAAGGTACAGTACACACACTGTGTTTTTTTGATTACTGAGTTGTGTGTATAATTTATAACCATTTAAATCTATGTTATACTATTTGAATACTTAATAATTGTTGCAGCAGGTTAATAGAGGTCTTTTATCCTCAGGAATTATGGCTTCTTACATTGTTTTCCTTTGTTGGTGTGCAATCAGAAGGTACAGCAGTTCCTTGGCTTCATTTAAAGTTGTTCTTTTTAGGCTTTTATCAGTTTTTAATTAATTAATTAATTTCCATTGATTATTGATATCAACTTGTCATATTAATCTATTGAAATTTTTTATTTGCTAATCAAAGATTCTATGAGAAAGTTTTGAAATCTCTTCTATACATCATGGAATTTCAGTGAACCTGCAACCATAAGATGTGATACAAAGTACCAAGAAAATGGAAATGGTGGTTGGATAACCATACTTGTAAGTCTTTAACTCTCTCTTTATGTTAAATTTCTAACACCTTTGTTTACTTTACGTACTCTAAACTTCCCAAAAGTTCATAATTCCTTAGAATTCCAGCTTCATATGTTCTTGCATAGGTAACTATTGACATTGAAAACCTTTCTAGCACTGACACTTCCGGTTGAAGACGTGTCGGATACCCACACCGACACTTCAATTTCTTGTATTTTTTCAAATTAAAATCGGTATCTGCATACCCGTGTCGTATTCAGTGCTTCATAGTTGAAAGCACTAGAATGTACATAATTTTAACAAATATATATATATATATATATATATATGGTTGTGCTCCTAATTACAGGGCTTCCTAATTGCCATATTTGCAATTGTGATGGCAGCCTTTTCCACAGGCATTGATTCAAAATGCTTTCAGGTGAGAGTAACTCTTCTCCATTCATTTCAGAACAATTTTTTCTTCCTTCAAAAAAATTCATTTTCAATCCCCATGATGAAATATTATTTTTGTCCATTCCAGTTTTCCAAAAATAAAGTTGAAGATGAAGATGATATTCCTTACAACTATGGATTTTTTCATATGGTATTCTCCTTGGGAGCTATGTACTTTGCAATGTTATTCATCAGTTGGGATCTCAATAACTCAGCCAGAAAGTAAGCAACCTAATTCATTATAAAGTTTAATTACTACCCACCGTCGATGTAATTTTTTTTACACTTACGACCAATAACAGTAAGGTGGTTAAGAGTTGACTCACTTCTTTTTAATGACACGTCAACTTGTAATTAGTCGAATGCGTAAAATATTTGTACATCGACCATATATATAAATTACATCTTTGATTATATGATGATTTTTTATACCACAAGGTGGAGCATTGATGTTGGTTGGTTAAGTACATGGGTGAAAATTCTCAATGAGTGGTTTGCAGCAACTATTTATAGTAAGTATATTTCTTGCATAAAATTATTAGTTTTTACTCCCAGATTCCAACTAATTATTTCATTGATTTATTTTGATTTGATTTAAACAGTATGGATGATCATATCCCCAGTTGTGAGAGAGAAGAAAGTTATGGATGATAATAGAACTGCGCAGGAGATAGCTGACTCAGTTAGTTAGTTAATTAGGTGGTTAGTCGGTTAGTTAGATGGTGTACTCCTTTATAAATCATATGTGGTTTATCTTCGTAATGACTTTTTACTAATCAATGAAAATTAACAAATTTCTACATTTCTTTCTCAATTCTTCTAATATGGTATCAAGAGTTTCTACATTGCAGAGGCTCGCGCAAACACAAATTTTGGTGATATAATTCTTTATTTTGTTGATCTTTAGCTTATTTTTGGCGTTGTAAAAAATAATATCTATTTTTTGGCATTTCTCGTTACCTATTATAATTCGACATATAAACTTCATTGACATTTTAGCTTCTGTCCATAATGATGATAAGGATAGTTAAGCACAGGGGCGGAGCTTCTTGTAGGCGGGTGGGGGTCATGGTCCCTACAAAATTTTAAAATAATTAAGTGATATGTATATTAAATGTTATTTTAAATATATAAATATATGTAAACTATTAGTGTGTTCATTAATTACATGATTTCAACCCGTAGAGTAGTGGTTTGATTTTGGGGTTATTATGTGTAGGACCAGCCAGGTTCTCTGATGTAGATTAGTCACAGCAAAGCCAGTGGATACCGTGGACCAATAATACGATAACAAAAAAATACACATTACAAAATATGTTCATAACTAATAGCGCTGTATTTTATTTCACTCTTTCCTAATAACTTATATCACTTTTTGGTAAACCAATGTAATATCCACGGTGACTGTGGAGATCAATCATTCGAGGTATCAGAGATCCATTTAAGAGGTTGACCACTTCCCAAGTCCCAACAAGTATTTTTCCACATGCATCGAATAGGAATCGAACCTAAGACCAAATGATTAAGCGACTCAAGTATGTACCACTTGTCATATATTTAAATCCAAATCATGCTTACTTAATTGGGTTATAATCTAATGCATGCACATGTCTTGATTTGCTGAATACCGTGTACGTAGTGGACCACAAACTACTGGTTGAGCAGGTGCCAATATTGAAGTGTTTATAGAACAACGATGTTCCTTCACGTTAATAAAGCAAGCTTAGAGATTGGATTAGGGTGGTAGAGTCTACTAAGAGATTAGGAAAGAGTTATGCTAATTAAAAATGCTCATCTAATCTAATCAACTTAAGGCACAACTAATCTACGAGTTAATTTTCTGTTAACTGTAACAACTTCACAATCACCAATATCAGCCAACCACTCCAAAACACAGTTCATTCAATACTATAAAACACCAACATTACAACTCCAATTTCACTCATCCAAACAAAAACTCTATTCTCAATCACCAAACAAAAAAAGATCTTAACATGTCTCTAAAAGCACATAACATACTTTCTCTAGCAAAAATTCTTGCCTTATTAGCAATAATGACAATGAACATAGAAGCAACAATAGTTGATCCAATATCAGCAACAGGAAAAGAACCAATCATAGAATTATTCATGCATGACATACTAGGTGGTAGTAACCCAACAGCAAGACCAGTAACAGGCTTACTAGGTAACATATACAGTGGTCAAGTCCCATTTGCTATGCCAATAGGTTTCAACACACCAAATGGTGCAATTCCAATTCCTAATGCAAATGGTGCTATTCCTACTGTCAATGGTGTAACAGGTATTCCATTAGGTACTGGTCTAGCTGGTACATCATTTGCACCAAACAATAATAACAACAATCAAAATAATAATGTTCAGTTACAGTTAGGACCTGATGGATTAGGACTTGGTTTTGGTACAATTACTGTTATTGATGATGTACTTACTTCTCAACCTGAATTAGGGTCTCAAATAGTTGGGAAAGCTCAAGGTGTTTATGTTGCAAGTTCAGGTGATGGGAGTAGACAAATGATGGCATTTACTGCTCTTTTTGAAGGTGGGGAATATGGTGATAGTTTGAATTTTTATGGTTTGTATAAGATAGGGAGTACTATGTCACAGTTATCAGTTATTGGTGGTACTGGCAAGTTTAAGAATGCTAAAGGGTTTGCTGAACTTAGACCTCTTATTCCACCTGGACAGATTTCTACTGATGGTGCTGAGACTTTGCTCAGGATTACTGTTCATTTGCATTACTGAGTACCTTTTATTTGTGTGTGGATGTGTGAATCAAATTGGAAAGTGTTTAATTGTTGATGAATATCAGATTGGTTTTTTATGTTGAATGTATTTGAAATCTTAGTTGTAAACTAATCTTCAATGTAAGAAAGGAAAAACATATGAATGTACTACAAGATAAAATAACTCTTTTGCTTTGGGTCAAAGAATGTCTGAATATTCTTCTCTTTTCAAAGAGAGTACTAGCAGTGGTCTTCATTTGACTCACTTTTTCCAATAACAACTAGCAGTAGCACCATCTAATGTAACAGAAAAACAATACTTTTTAAAATGCAAATCAGCTTTTAGAAATTGCAGAGATAATTTTGGGAGACAGCAGCTAAAGTAGACCACTTTCTCATTGTCTACTGCTATTGATCTTCCTTGTCTGGCCGTGAATACAGGATTTGGATTGTTTAACTTCATTTTGTGTACCTTTCTCTAACTTTAGGCGAAATGTGAGATAATATGAGGATAATGTAGTAATTTAAAATGGAGAGAGAAAGCAAATAATGAGAGAGATAGAGAGAGAGAAAGGAAGAGAAAGGTAGGAAAAATGAAGTTAGACAATCCATACCCGTAGAAAGGAAAGACCTCAAGAAAACGCTATCAACTAAACCTGTAGTCTGTGGAGGTGTTTCTAAGTGGCAGGGTGGCAGCTGCCAACAAAATGGAGTTCCACCAACGAAATGGATTGTCTAACTTTAATTTTTCCCAACTTTGGTAACTTTAGGCTTTTTTGATGAGAGAGAAAGATGAAAAGGAGAGGAAAATATGATGAAAGAAAATGAGTTGAAGGAGAGAGATAGACTCAAAGTTAGGGGAAAGTTCCTGCCCTAAAGTTAGACAATCCCTACCCGTTCCACCAAAGGTACGCAAAATGAAGTTAGACAATCCAAATCCCTTTCTACTCTTAGTTAACTTCATATTTTTCAAATTAGCACTAAGATTCCTTTCATGTAAAAATAATGTATTAACAACTTGGGACAACTCAGCTGAGACACGGGCATAGATCCTCTACCATTAAAACCTCTAACTTTCTCTACCTTTCTCTCTATCTCTCTCTTATTTTGCTTTCTCTCTCCATCTTAAATTACTACCTTATCCCTCATTTTACCTAAAGTTAGGGAAAGTTAGAAACCTCAATGGTAGATGATCCATTTCCCAAAAGTAGATGGCAAGCTCTATTGAGAGACATATCTGAAAAGTTAGTGTATCCTTAGGTAATTTTCAACTTCATTAAAATTTGCAAACTTTAGATATTTTAATATAACTAAGTTAAAAATAATAATTTTAAAAGTATGTTTGATATTACTTGCAAGTACAAATGTTTCTGAAGTTTGTATTATAAAAGTGAAATTTAAATTTTATTTTTGATGGAAAAATAATAGTTACAAAATTAATTTCTTTAAGAATATTAAAGTTTTGTAACTTTGGAGAAGACTATAAACAATTTGTTGTTAATTATTTTCTAAAATGTAAATAATAATAAATAATAAACTCCTTGATAGTAGAGATCATCCATATTTTCTTATATTGGTACAAGAAGATGCATTAATTGAATGTTTAAAGAGGGAAAAAAAAGCTTCAGAATAACTATTAGGACCAAAAAAAATTTAAAAAATCGTTAAAAATTATGCATTATTGCATGCAAAAAATCATCATCAAATTTTGGAAGAAAAATTAATTGTACACTATCGGGTTTCAGAGACTCTGCAGTTAGCATTTTTAATCTTAGTACTTACCTTTGGTCAAAAAAAAAAAATCTTAGTGCTTACCTATACTAAATCATGTATGAAAGTACAAGATAAGACTGTCAATTAATATATTTAAAGGAAAATTGAAGTGGCACTAGCATTAGATAGGCTCATGTGGAAAAAAAATCAGGAAAAAGAAGGTTTTAGATAGGATAAAACAATAAGCAAGAAAACATTAACAATAATTATTCAAAATGACTAGCTCTAAGTAATTTCACTGAAAAATTAGTTATTGGTTAAGTCCACTAATGCTAATTAGTTTATGTCATCAACTCCACTGAATGATTATAGAATCAATTTTATTGTGGTTTGTATATTATTATTTAGTTTTATTTGGGATAATGGTATAATGCCTCTTACCTATAATTATTAATTTACACAAGTGGATAAATGAAGGGGACAAATTTTACTAGCTGAAGTATTAAGAGGAATATTATGGATCGAGATAGCTTGAAGATAAATGATGTTTGAAAATACTGCATAATTCATCCACTTAGAAATTCACTTACAAATTTTATGGATTAAGAGGGTCAATTGGCTATTGACTTGAGATTTTGGATTAGTTGTACTGGCACCCACCTCTCATGTTTGACTCCCTTACCCAGCCAAATCTTAAAAGAGGCCTCTCATGACCAAAACATTTAGAAAAAGAGTGACTGTGACCCAACAAACTATTAGTTTCTCCTTAGATTTCTACATAAAAGCCTCATCACATAGATGCTTTCTTACGTTACATCTCAACAATGCAACTAGTCAGAAATATTGACTATAATTTTGGTAGAGGTTAAGATACAACTGCTCTACTTCCCTGTTGATCTCAGCAACTTCAATATGATCCATGTCTCAACCACTCCAACACACTCTGCATTCCCTCCTATATAATACCAAGACTTAGCATTCCATTACACTCATCCAAATAAAGATTCACTACCACAAAGAACTAATATCTACATCTAAAACACTTTGAAACAAGATGGCAATGGGATTATTAACTATAGCTCCCTTGGCAATATTGGTTGCTCTCTCTCATCTGGCAATGAGTATAACAGCAGTTGACCCTATTTCAGCAACAGGGAAAGAACCCATTATTGAGTTATACATGCATGACATTCTTGGAGGAAGTAACCCGACAGCACGACCGGTAACCGGCTTGCTGGGCAACATATACAGTGGTCAAGTGCCCTTTGCAACCCCAGTAGGATTCAATACCCCACAAGGTGGGATTCCCATCCCTAATGCCAATGGTGCCATTCCCACTGTCAATGGGGTTACTGGTATTCCACTAGGAACTGGCTTGGCGGGTACTTCCTTTGCACCAAACTCAGGCAACAACCAAAACAATGTTCAGACCCAGTTAGGACCTGATGGACTGGGACTAGGCTTTGGTACAATCACCGTTATTGATGATATACTGACATCTCAACCTGAACTGGGTTCTCAAATAGTTGGGAAAGCACAAGGAGTGTATGTGGCAAGTTCAGCTGATGGGAGTAGACAGATGATGGTTTTCACAGCCTTGTTTGAAGGAGGGGAATATGGAGATAGTTTGAACTTTTATGGCCTGTACAAGATAGGAAGCACCATGTCACGATTATCGGTAATAGGGGGCACGGGAAAGTTCAAGAATGCAAGGGGTTTTGCGGAACTGAGACCTCTTATCCCACCAGGACAGATTGCTACTGATGGTGCAGAGACATTGCTGAGGATGACTGTCCATTTGAAATACTAAAACTGTGCTGCAGAACTGGAAGAGCAACCCTGTTGACTTTAATTACAGATGACAATGTGATTGGTATTGTATGTTGTCAAGTTTGATTGCAAAATTGTATTTGATATCTTATTTGTAATCTCAAGAAACCATTTGGTGATTTGTATTTTATTTTTGGAAAGAAAAGGTAAATTAATGAAGGTACTATGCATATGGTATTGGTGGTATTCTACTGCTTATTTAGTGACATAAATGCCTCAGACTACAAGCTAATGGTAACAAAATAAAAATCAAACAAGTCAAGGCCATCATGAATGCTGAAACTTAGTTATTGTGATGACAAAAATCAGAATGGAAAAAAATTAAAAGCTTACTGCATATGAAGCATGACATGTAAGAAGATGCTATTTATTCCCTTATATATACTCAACTCTACATAGTACAGATCATCCATATGATTAGCAAGGAACAACTTTCACCAAACCAATGCCTATACATCAAACAAATCATGAAGAATTAACTTTGAAAAATAGACCTATATGTGAAAGATTGACCAACCTAAATTAGGAAGAAAAAACTTGTATTTTCCTTTCTAACAATAAGATATTTTAAACTACCAAATATCCAGTAGCTACTTGTTATTGACAATAACTGTATAGGGATCTCTACTTCCACTCATGTCAACCGATTAATGATCCATCTTTATGTTCAACTAATGGACACACTAGATAGTATGACTTGTAATAGATATAAATATACAGATAATTACCAATTTCCATGTGATACATGTGGATCTTCACATGTCAACACAAGCTAGTGATATTGACATGAGATTGCAATGTAGCTTCATCGAGCCCATAGAGTGCATCTATCAAGTGCATTCGCAGCGAACCAGGACCTTTAGCCATCTTCATTCCTAGCTCACCAGCAACACCAAATACAGCTAATGCCGATACTGCCGCATCTAAAGCATGGCTTTTGTCAACGGCAACAAAGGCAGCAATGAGTGCAGTGACTGAACACCCAGTTGCTGTTATTTTTTGCATCAATGCCACCCCATTGTGAGCACCAACAACTTGATTTCCATCCGTGACAATGTCGGTGGCTCCTGAAACTGCAACTATGGCACCACTCGTTTGAGCCAACAACTTTGCAGCTTCAATTGCATCCACTGACTCGTGAGCACTGTCCACACCCTTGACAAGACAATAGAGTATTAGAACTTAGAAGAGAGAAAATAATTACCAAAAGCGCAAATGACTAAATGCTAATTTTGGTCCCTGGAATTGTAGCATTGCTAGTATTCGAAAATTATCTCTAGAATTGCAAACCGTTAACCTAGCTCGTCTCACCTCTGGTATTTGCAAGCATAGTTATCAATATCTTACTATTCATCCCATTCATATCTCGATTCGATACGAAGTCCAACGAAATTGATACGTATCTTAGTGTGAATCTCATTTGTACCTTAATCTCATTATGAATCCCGATTCGCTCTGCTGAATCTCACCATTCATGAATTTTGTTGAATATTACGATAGGAACTCGTACTGTTAAAATGCCTACTCAAGTTGTCTTTTTGAAATTTTTCTTAAATGAGATATAATTAGCCAAAATCAATCATTCAAAATACTTTCAATCAGATTGACTAGCAAAATTTTCATATACTAATTTCATATTTTCAAAAAAATAAATAAAATACATACATACACTAATTTCATAAAAAAATAAACAATTACCAAAAATGCATATATTATTATATTTTAGAATTAGAATTACCTTGGCGGCGGTGGGTTGAGGGGAAGAAGAAGAAGAAGGGCTGCGGCGGCATGGAAAGAGCGATAATTTCAGAAGCATTTCCCCTTATAACGGCGGGTTTAAATTTCAGAAGCTCGACGCAAGCGTCAAAGCGGAAAGAAGAGGCAGAAACAGCGACGGGGTCAAGAACCCACGGAATTCCCAACTGAAAGCAAAGCTCAGCGGCAGCTTTCATGGCGGGGAGCCAAGAAGGGGAGAGAGTACCGATGTTGATGCAGAGAGCTTTGACGCGAGGGGTAAAATCGGGAATCTCTTCGAGGGAGTGAAGCATTGCAGGAGATGCACCAGCGGATAAGAGAGTGTTGGCTATGAGATCCATTGAAACGAAATTGGTTATGCATTGAATTAACGGTGATTGAATTCGAATTAGGGAAAGTAGTTCCCATGCCCTTTTTCCCCATTCTTGTTGCTTCGTGCTTTTGCTGAGTTCCATTTGAGGGAACTGAGCTGAACAACGCGACCGTAATGGGTTCTTGCTGAGAAGAACGAGATTTTTACCTGCGGAGACTTTACTCCATTTTTGTAGGCAAAAAAAACAGCTAATTGTAATTGATAAAGGTTTAAATGTCATTTTGGTCATTGCAATTAGAGGGATAATCCATTTTAGTCTTTCTAATTTTTTAAGAAAAAAAGGTTTCTGCAAAATAATATTTTTTAGTTTATTTTGGTCCTTAATGTCAATTTTTAAGCTGATTTGTTAGTGTTTTTTCATTTTCAAATAAGGTGGCCCGTTTTGGTCCAACTGAAAATGTTGATGTGGTTGTATTGTACATTTAGACGGTCATGTCATTAAAACAACAACAAATCCCTAATAATCTCAATTCGATTTCTCCCAGAATTCATCTTCTCCAACAACGGTTGTTGTGTCGCCATTATCTCTCTCTAGCTCTCCCATCTCAGTCTCGTATCTCTCTTGTGTTCTCTCTGATCACTCTCGTGTTCGCCCTCTCCCCGTCTTTTCTCACTCCCTTCAAAAATGTCAATGGTAGAGCTAGGTCATCTATGGCTACTTCAAGGCATGTAATGGTTCCTCTTGTGGTTGGGATTACTCTTAATGATGTTCATTGTAGACACAGATGAAAATAGGGGAAGAAAGTTTTGGAAATGCTTAAATTGGAATGTAAGTTCTTCCATTTCTTTTAATTGTTTTTTTTGTTAATTAGAGTTTCTAATTAAATTCTTATAATTATATTCTGTTAATATTGTTAATTGTGATTTTTTGTAGAAGAGGGTGACATGTAAGTTGTTCATTTGGGATGATAAGTTTGATGTAAATACAAGACCATTGATGAATGCCTCCCAATATGCTGAACTGGAAAATACAAGACCAGAATAAGGTGTTGTAGCCCAACCACCAATTGTTTGTAACTGTTCTAAGGAAATTTCCAACTTGGGTTCACAGAAAATTACAAAATTAAATACCAAGTTGGGGAATGAAAGGAGGAAATGGGGATGTTGTTAACTAGTCAGGTTTTGTTGGGAAGAAATGATGTGTAATGGTGTAGTGATGGGATCTCTAAAACATAAGACTGTCCTTGCTCCTAATCAGACCCCATAAAGCAGATAACTTCTCTTTTCTGGCAACCTCTTCCTCCCCAAATAGACCCACTAACTTCCCTTTTAGATACGCCGCCAAAATCTCATCATTCAGAATTTGGATCTTGACATCCACATCGCCAAAAGTCTCCTTATTCCACCGCCTCAACTCCCCCATTGAGCAATTTGAGTTTCTCTCTAAGCACACACTCCATCCACCCCGAGAAAGATCCACTAGACCAGCTATTGGTGACTACTTGCTTGCAATCCTTATGCATAAGCCAAGGATTATTGAACCTGAATGGCTTTGAACCCCATATCAAATTAGAATACCTAAGAATAAATTAGAATACCTGAGAATGATCGGGCAATGGTTCAAGACATCACTCGAAAGTGCCCACTGAGCAGGATTCTCCTATTTCAACTCCCCCAGCTGACGAGTTGATTGAGAAGACTGATGGATTTGCTGGAGTGTTCCCTGGTGGGTGATAAATCTATTTTATATAGAGTATTTCATATGTTTAAACTTAATAATTGCTCTCTTTCAAGTAATAATAAAGAGTTTATATAGTATTTAGTGTGATATATGATAACTTGAGTGATTTGAATGGTTATAGTTATTAATAGGCCATTTTGGATATATTGTGGTATGTTTGATGTTTTGTTCGGTCTGTAATCTCAATGCTTTCTCGATCAAATGCTCTCTGCAGACCGATTCTCGCATCAAATCAGACTACTTGATGAATGAAAGCGGCCACGACTTCATGAGCATCCACTTGCAATTCTTGACCTCATGCTTAGTCTTCTGAAGCCATCCCACCTTGTATAGTAGGCGCCTACCATTCACACATAGCTATAGGCATAGCTTTGAAGAGTCATCAACATAGGGACCCATGTTCATACCTCATGGGACCTCCCTATACACTTGTCAAAGATCTTATCCATGCAAACAATCGCTTTGGAAAGAAACTACGACTATAATCCACTCAAGATTACTTCAACATGAAGGAAGGAAGCACCTCTCTTGAAGGCTATAAAAGGACCTCACATCTTCATTTGGAAATATATCACAATCCATAAGTTAGATCAAAATTTCAATATACATAGTCAGTTTCTATTTTATAAGAGGGAAAGGAAGGAATTGACAAATCCTCCTTAACTCGATTTCATAGTGTTTGTATAGTGCTAAGGAGTAATGCTAGTGCATTGCTAGAAGATTTCATACAAATGGCTTCAACATTTGTAACTTTTATCTTGTTGTTTCTCTTTTGTGATTTCTATTATATAAACATGGTCTATTCAGTTTATATATATCTTGCAATGTCTATTGTTAGCTAAACCTCTCTTAGTTGGAATGTTCTAATCATTTAATGAGCTTTTAAGTAAGTATGTTGCATGTATGTATGTTTGTACTTTAGTTCTTGCTTGATAATTGTTGCGCCCGAAAAAGTCCCCGAAGGATTTTATTCGTTTACAACTTTTTAAGACAATGAAGTCGCCACCAATATTTTTTTATAAGGAAAATATTGAAAAAAAACCTTTTTGGGAAGGCAAATGGTCTTTTGGAAAACTTAAAGATTTGGGTCCGGGGGTCGGTTAGGCACGGGGAAGGTATTAGCGCCCCGCACCTCCTTTCTACTGAAAGGGAACCTTTAATTAAACGCGTGATTTTAAGTGTTGATTTGAAAAATGCTTAAATTTGCCTCTCGGTTTAATGAAAGTTTTATTTCTTGGCGCTTCGGCGAGAGTTAGCCGCTTTAGTTTTTTGTAGGGAAAAATGTTTTTAGTTTATTGTGCTTGACGGAGGATCCGCTCCTCTACGTATCTCCAGGTGCGATGGAGAATTCAAAGCTACGTAGTTCTAGGTTTTTGGTTTTATTTTGTTTAATTGTGAAATTGAGCTTTCATGATGATCAATTGAGCGAAGGCTCCAAGTGACCACCATTAGTACTCCATTGTTAATGATCATGCAAGCAAAGGCTTCGCAAGACCACTAACAAAGTTTTTCGATTTATGTAAAGTCTTTAGAAAAATTAGGCGTTCATGATGATCAATTGAGCAAAGGCTCCAAGTGATCACCACTAGTTCCTCATTGTTAATGATTATGCAAGCAGAGGCTTCGCAAAACCGTTAACAAAGTTTTTGATTTATTGAAAGTATTTAGAAAAATTAGGCATTCATGATGATCAATTGAGCAAAGGCTCCAAGTGATCACCACTAGTTCCTCATTGTTAATGATTATGCAAGCAGAGGCTTCGCAAAACCGTTAACAAAGTTTTTTGATTTATTGAGAAATTATTTGAGTTGAAAAAGAATTAAAACGAGAAAAAGGTGAAAATTGCAAAATGGGGGTGTTACTAGTTACTGGGAGGTTGTGTAACTGAACAGGGGGTGTAAACAGCAAGCCTAGTTTGCATATGGGAGCCCAGTATGCGAAGCTGGGCTTAAGTGAGGGAGGGGTGCACGCATGAATTAGTGTGGTGCAAACAGTAATCAGAAAAAATTAAAAAAAACAAAATAACTTTGGAGCCCATATAGCCCAAACCCTAAATGTTAACAACCCAAAACCTATTTTCCTTTCCCTAACTCACACTGCACGCACAAGGCTCCATTCAAGGGGAGAGAGATTCGCGGCGTGATTAACGGCGATAGAGAGGAGAGGATTCGCGGCGTGGATCGGTTCCATGGAGAGAGGGATTGGTCGCGACGTTGAGGGGTGACGAGCTCGCGGCGTTAGCGCCGCGGTGATGACGATGGCGCAGGTGAGTTTCGTTTTCCTTCTCTCGTTCTTCTTTCTTTCTTCTGGTTTTTCGTTTCACTTCCAATCCTATTTTCTCGATTCGTGGTTTTGTTCGGTGGTGATAGGAGATTTGGTGGAGGGCTTGGTTTGGGTGAGATGGTGATTATTGGCTCGTGGGGTTTGAGGAAGCTTCTGCTTTTGGTGGTGGGGAGTTTCTTTGTGGTATTGCCACTTTGAGAAGGGGGACAGTTTGTGCTGGTGGGAGGTGATGGTGGGTGGTTTTGGGGGTGAGTGGTGGTGGTTGTTTGAATGGTGGTTGTTTGGGTGGTGGTTGTTTGGATGGTGGTTGTTTGGGTGGTGGTTGGAGAAGAAGCTTTTTTCTACCTTTTTTGATTTCCTCTACTCTATAATTTGTTTCAGATCTGTCTCTGTTTGGATGATTAGGGTTTCAGCTTTGAAATCCTAATTTTTGTGAATATTTGCCTCTCGTCTCTTTTCTCCCTTAGACCGATGGTTGATTGCTATTTTATATTAAAATACTAGGTTTAGCATTAATTGTTTTTTTGATCGGGCCTTGACTCTTTTCAGTGCAGGTGGAGCGGACTGTGCCCAGCTACTGGAGAGCATTGCTTTGAACCCCGATTTGTCTTCTTTGCATTCTCGTTGTTTATTATTTTTTTATGATTTAATTATTTTTGTACATGTTATTGTATTTTTCTCGACATTTGGACATTTGAACTCTCCTAATTTGTAATAAAAATTAAATAGATTCTTTTTGACATTTTTGGATTATACATATATACTCAAAATAAATTAACCGCACAATATAAGATTAATAATAAGAAAAGAGTCGGGCCAAACACAAAGACGAGAACGGGCCCGACTGCACAAATACGCTAAGACGAGACCTAAAATAGAAGAAATGAGCTCATTAACTAAAAACACTAAAATCGACTCGAAATTGTATTCTTAAGCTGAATCGAAAAGACGAGCTAAATTTCTAGAAAAAAAACGACTTTTGGTAGACCTACTTATGTACGATTAAACCCAAATACGAAGATTAAATTGAAGAACGCATACGAAAAGATCGATCATTCGCGTTCTGCGCTAATTTAAACAACGGTATTTTGATTTAGTTGAGTTGGATAAGCTGAAATTGTCTAAAGTTAAAAGGGCGGACAAAATTGGGGTATTACAGCTGCCCCTCTTTATTTCACATTTCGCCAAAAAATATGAATTGGCCTTTTCATATTTGTTGGTGAAATGGAAATAAAGATATAGAAATAATACTAATTTTGTCCGCTTCAGAAAAGTTCAAATCTTTTTGTTATTTTCCTTTTGAAAGAGGAGGTTAACACTCGTCGCATTAACGGGAAAGCAATAAATTGGGAAAAGCGATAAATTGGGGAATTCGGAGGCTGCCTAAAACCTTTTAACGGACTCTTGTCGAGTCCGAGCTCTGGGGGTGGCCTTTTCAAGCGGCCGATCAACATCAGGTCCGGAACTGATTTGATCAATGGATTTACGATGTGCCTTAGGTGACCTGACTAATCCGAAGGACTTAACGAAGTCGATGGATCCATCGCGTGCTCGCATAACGATGTTGTGATCTGTGGAAGGAGTTCACTAACTCGTGGGAGTTCACTAACTCGGGTTGATGGAGTTTACTGAACTCGGATTGATGGAGTTCTGAACTGCGGGTTGATGGTAATTTTCTAAAGATGAGATTCTTGGGACTCTGCTCGTCCGTAGTAACTTTGAATTGCATGCACTTGGGTATTTGGATGCACATGAATGCAATGATTGATTTTGGTGAGACGCTTTTTTATCGTCTTGTCCATATCGATGAATGCTTGGTTTGCTAGAAAGGAAGCAGTAAATGAACACTTGTCGTGCTGATTCTTGGAACTAGGCATGAGGATTAACATCTTGTGTTCGTCCGCATTTTGCTTAGCAATGCAATGAATGACACATGTAATGCAAACTTATGCCATGATTGATGTCTTGAATATTATGGAATGCTTTTGTTCTTTTGTATTCGCTTCTTCTTTGTAGTTTATGAAATGCAAATGCTTTGATGTTTGAATGCAAGTGTATGCGGTGATTGATGCTTTGATGAATGGAATGCTCCTGTTCTAACTTCTGTTTGTTTCTTTTTTGCTTCTTCTATGAAATGCAAACATTTATATGATGCAATGCTCTGATGTTTGATGCAATGATTTTTGTTCTTTTCCTTTTATGGAAGTGTTAGCATTAGTATGATGCCACTGACGTGGACCGTTTTTTTTTTTTTTGCTATGTGATGAATGCACAAAATGTGAAGATGCAAATGTAATACTTTGATGCATATGCCATAATGAATAGATTGAAATGCCTAGATGCATGAGGTGAACATTTTTGTGATGACGAGATGCGAGACTTTGGATGCAAGGAATTGAGATGATCATTGACCATTCTGTTGAAAAAAATTGAATTTGATTCAAACTCCGGTGTTCTCAAGGTTTTTATTTACCAACAACCTCACTTGTTTTCTCTTTCTTTCCATGATGACTGAATTTTAGATATCACGTAAACAACTTGTGCTCTCTCTTTTTGAAGCATTGTCTAGCAAGCATGCATGGAAGTGCAAATGTGAATGAACGAGTCAGTTAACTTGGAATTGGTTTAGGGCATGTACATTTATGGCAAGTGAAGGAATGACAGACACGGTTATTGCCGAAGCCCATGGGGGATCAAGAGATACAAGATTGCCCCAATTCAGGTCTTTGATGATTGAATAGCTTGCCCCTGTTTAGTGGTGACAACAACTAAGGGTGTAAAAGAAGATGAATTTGGAATGCTTCGGCTTTTGAAATGAAGGGTGGAGCAGAAGAGATTTTGTCTCAACCCATAAAGTTTGATGTTGCCCAAGTCATAACAAGGACAAAGTTGCCCCAATTAGAATGACAATGCCTTGTTTAGGATAGTGAGTTGAGAGATTGCCCCGGTGAGGTTTTATAGGAATGAATGAGGTGAAGGAATGGGAACACACTTGCCCCACTTTCGAATGACATTTCAAATGGTTTCTTTGAGTGAGGTGGTGAAAGGCGACCAGAGTTATGGTGATGGTTATGAACTGAGGGTGATATATGAATGAGGTGGGCAATGAACAAACCTCCCAAAGTTGAGCGGAGCGAGAGGTGAAGGGAATTCCCCCTAGTACACACTTTTGGTTCTGTTTAAGAACAACTCAAATGCAATGAAGGTTTTGACTTTTTAGTATGAGGAGAGGCTCCACTTGGTGACCACTAAACCTTGTTTTAATGCAACATGAATGCATCTTGGAGTGCAAGTCCTTCTCTCTTTTTTACCAACTTTCTTTTTTGATTGTTTTTTTAGCGACTTTCTTTTTTTCTTGTTTGTTTTTTTTTTTCCTTTTTGAGCAAAACACGTCGTAAATGGATAAACTTATTTGTCCTAAGATTAAAACTTGAGAGAACGAAAGCAATTGGTGATTGATCGGAATGAACTTTTTAGGGTTGTGATGTGGAGAAGGGGATGGTTGAGCTTAATGAAGTGTTTGGTTGATGGGGAGGATGGGTCTTATTCGGTGTTGGCCGATGGTCAATGGTTTATGAAGGAAATGATTATTAGGTTTAATGAGGTGTTTGAAGGTTATTAGGTTTGATGAGGTGCAGGAAATGGTTATTAGGTTTGATGAGGTGCAGGAAATGGTTATTAGGTTTGATGAGGTGCAGGAAATGGTTATTAGGTTTGATGAGGTGCTTGAAGGTTTTATGAAAGACAAGATGGTTAAACCCAATGAATTGAGGGCCTTTTTTGAAAGGGGAAATGATTGAACCCATTGAATTTGAGGGCCTTGGAAGGGGAGCTCTTATGCTTCATGGCAAAATGTATTGACTCTTAATTTATACTCCCTTTGTCTTCCTTTCTTTGTTTTGGGATTCTTCTTTTTGAAACTTTGTTATTCCCCTCCTTTTGTGAATTTCCTTTCCTTTTGACTTGGGTGAAAATGATATACCATCTTTGATGTGGAACTAACCTTCGTCTAGGGTGATGGGGATATCTTGGGCTTTTCTCGGCTTAAGATGGGTAACAAAGGGTATTTTTGTGATTTTGAATCTTCGGCTTAAGAGGGGTAGGAAATGGACTTCTTGGGATTTTAGGTTTTTGAGGGTATGGAGAGATGACCAAATTTCCTTTCAAATCCCGATTGCTTATTTCTGTGAGACTTAACTTTAGGACAATAATTCATCTATCTTCATGTGTTTGCTCTTTTTTTTTTTTTTTTTTTTTTTTTTGTGCCCTAATTTTTGCTGGATCGCTCTTTCGAGTTTTCAATCCACCGGCACTCTTTTTCTCGCTAGGCGCCGCTTTGCGGGTTTTCAACCTAGCGAGCTCATTTTGTTTTTATTTATTATGTATACCTTTTTTTTTTTGAGAAAGACTTGCACTAAAGGAATATGATCTCGAAAATTAGTGATCACGGATTGCCCAGACATGATGGAGGACTTAAAGTGTGAACCAAAAAGTCAAGTATGCAATCTTGATGGGAGAGAATATGCGCTTTATGGGTGGACAGTATGGGATTAGACTTGGATGGGGAATGATGATAAATGAAGGAAATTGACTCGACTCAAACAAAAGAAATCGCACGTGGCATGCATACTTACTAAAAGAACGCTTCACAGAGAGTTAACATTGGTTAAAACATGATATAAAACCCTTTTTGATGAACTGTTTCAGTCTTTTATCATGGAATGGATGAGATGCAATGCCTTTTTTTTTGAAGGAAATACAAATGAGGTATTGATGTGAAAAACTGAGGGCCTTGGAACACCTTGAGCTTGCAAATGAGTAAGGGTAAACTTTTCCAAAAAAGAAAGATTACTTTGCAAGAACATCTCGTCTCTCATCACAACATTTTTGTTGTATGCAATGCATGGATGAAAACATTATGATGCATATATGATGAAAATGAAATGCATGAAAGCATGTTCACTTGAAAAGTGTGATTATTCTAAAAGCTCATTTTTTTTTATGCAAGACGAAATATGAAATGCTGATGCCTTTTTGGATGATGAATGATGCAAGAATGATGTTTCTTTTGAGAATGATTTTTATAGAGGCAAGACAAGATATGAAATGCCGATGCCCCCTTTTCTTTCGAATGATAAGAGGTGCAGGGATGATGCTTTTTTTCCTAGATGATGATTTTTTTAGAGGCAAGGCGAAGTATGAAATGCCAACGCCCCTTCCCTTTTCTTTTGAATGATGAAAGATGCAAGAATGGTGATATGAGGCAACTGATTGTTGTTACCCTGAGTAACCTGCATGAAACATTGAGTGGATCTTGACCCAATACTTCACACAATATACTGAAACATTTCGACAATTAGTTGACTCAACTTAATTTCCTACTTGAAAATAAAACACGTGTGACTGGGTCTAAGTGCCCTGATATCGTAGAGTAACATCTCAAATTTGTAGTCGACAAACAAATTTGAGATATTACCCTTCGTCGTTCAAAGGTGCACTTCTACCCATTAAGCCATCACATGAGGAAATTTTTCTTTGTTTCGAAAGGATGCATGCCGGGAGAAATGATGTATTCGAGCAAAGTGATGAGGATAATGAAATGATGCATGAATGCTATATTTTGAATGAATTTGATGATGATTTTTGTTCGTGATTATGAATGAGATGCTTATGCAATGCGGATGATGATTGCTTATGGTTTTCATTTTTCTTATGTAATGAAAATGAAATGTGTGATGCTTACAATTACTTTCCTAATGTATGAGAGATATTGAATGGAGAGGCTGTGTGAAATGAGGCGTTAATGTTTATTTTTTCATGATGCGTGAAAAATGAAAACAATAATGCATGAGACGCGCCCCTAATAAGACACAAACCTTAATGAGATAGAGAAAAATGCATGTATGAATTTTATCGAGTTTTTGTTTTATGCAATGCAAATGATGATGTATGCATGATGATGATGCTCTATGCAAGATAAATGAAAGAGGTTTTATTGGCAATGATTCAAGTTTTTTTTGGAAAATGCGGGCCGTACGTGGCTTCATATGGACCTAGTAAGGGAAAGGCTACAGCTGCAGCTCTTTCTCTCTGTTTTTTTTTTTTTTTTTAAAAAGAGTGAACCACATGCTACCCCGTATGGACCGGCAAAAGAAAGGCTACGACGGCAGCTCTTTCTCTATTTTCTTTTTTGAAAAATCTCCTTCTCCTTTTTGAAAACATGCCTAGATTACAATGCAGCGCACAATTTGGTATGCCCCTTGTGTCCTACGAAGGGTGGGAATCCTAGGGTCTAAAGTCGACGAAAAGGGTAATCTTCCCATGTAGGTTCTGATCACTTCCTCGCAATGGCAACCAAGAGTTAAAGTCTCTCTCATGATGACACCCACAATCGTAGAAAGCTACCGAGTGTGAGGCATCATGACAAAGCGCACTCTTGGGCGGAACTTTCATGAGAGCCATACAGACAAAGGTCAACGAATGGCAGTCACTAATCGTTCCCACTCTCTTAGGTTTTCGTTCAGACCTTGGGTTTTAGGCCCCACTCAAAACCTAGTAAGCATAAGGTGTGAGTGTGTGTAGCAAGGACATAACGCCTAAAACTACCCACATATACCCTCACCTGCGATGGAAAACGCAGAACAGTCCAGACAGTAGCAAGCAATAACATGTCGTCTACCCTAGGGTTCAATATCAAATAAGCTAGCCTAGGGTTTCAACAACAATCAAGTGCATTGCTTACTTCAAGAGAGGGAGCCAAGGAGAGGGGATCATGACAGAATTAGGGAGAAATACATGAGCTTACCTTGAAGAAAGGGAGCGAAGAAAAAGGGAACATGATTGGGATTGGGGAAATGCATGAGGGTATTTAAGCACATAAGCAAAAAGGAGGAAGAAAAAACAAATATAGAAGGAGAGAAAACAAACGCACCTGTATACAGCATGATAAAAAGAAGAGGAAACCGAGAAGGGATAGAGGCAAACAAAGTATCCAAATCAAATTAATAGCACATTAAACCACACATTTAATTAGTTAGGCTTGACCCACTTAAAGAAAAGTTCCCAGTGGAGTCGCCAGCTGTTGCGCCCGAAAAAGTCCCCGAAGGATTTTATTCGTTTACAACTTTTTAAGACAATGAAGTCGCCACCAATATTTTTTTATAAGGAAAATATTGAAAAAAAACCTTTTTGGGAAGGCAAATGGTCTTTTGGAAAACTTAAAGATTTGGGTCCGGGGGTCGGTTAGGCACGGGGAAGGTATTAGCACCCCGCACCTCCTTTCTACTGAAAGGGAACCTTTAATTAAACGCGTGATTTTAAGTGTTGATTTGAAAAATGCTTAAATTTGCCTCTCGGTTTAATGAAAGTTTTATTTGCGGCGCTCGACGAGAGTTAGCCGCTTTAGTTTTTTGAAGGGAAAAATGTTTTTAGTTTATTGTGCTTGACGGAGGGGATCCGCTCCTACGTATCTCCAGTGCGATGGAGAATTCAAAGCTACGTAGTTCTAGGTTTTTGGTTTTATTTTGTTTAATTGTGAAATTGAGCTTTCATGATGATCAATTGAGCGAAGGCTCCAAGTGACCACCATTAGTACTCCATTGTTAATGATCATGCAAGCAAAGGCTTCGCAAGACCACTAACAAAGTTTTTCGATTTATGTAAAGTCTTTAGAAAAATTAGGCGTTCATGATGATCAATTGAGCAAAGGCTCCAAGTGATCACCACTAGTTCCTCATTGTTAATGATTATGCAAGCGGAGGCTTCAAAACCGTTAACAAAGTTTTTGATTTATTGAAAGTATTTAGAAAAATTAGGCATTCATGATGATCAATTGAGCAAAGGCTCCAAGTGATCACCTAGTTCCTCATTGTTAATGATTATGCAAGCGGAGGCTTCGCAAAAACCGTTAACAAAGTTTTTGATTTATTGAGAAATTATTTGAGTTGAAAAAGAATTAAAACGAGAAAAAGGTGAAAATTGCAAAATGGGGGTGTTACTAGTTACTGGGAGGTTGTGTAACTGAACAGGGGGTGTAAACAAAGAAGCCCAGTTTGCATATGGGAGCCCAGATATGCGAAAAATTGGGCTTAAGTGAGGAGGGTGCACGCATGAATTAGTGTGGTGCAAACAGTAATCAGAAAAAAATTAAAAAAACAAAATAACTTTGGAGCCCATATAGCCCAAACCCTAAATGTTAACAACCCAAAACCTATTTTCCTTTCCCCTAACTCAAATTGCGCCATGCAAACGCTCCATTCAAGGGGGAGAGATTCGCGGCGTGATTAACGGCGATAGAGAGGGAGAGGGATTCGCGGCGTGGATCGGTTCCATGGAGAGAGGGATTGGTCGCGACGTTGAGGGGGTGACGAGCTCGCCGGCGTTGGCGCGCCGGTGATGACGACGACGCAGGTGAGTTTCGTTTTTCCTTCTCTGTTCTTCTTTCTTTCTTCTGGTTTTTCGTTTCACTTCCAATCCTATTTTCTGATTTGTGGTTTTGTTCGGTGGTGATAGGAGATTTGGTGGAGGCTTGGTTTGGGTGAGATGGTGATTATTGGCTCGTGGGGTTTGAGGAAAGCTTGTTTTTGGTGGTGGGGAGTTTTCTTGGGCGGTATTGCCACTTTGTGAGAAGAGGGGACAGCCAGTCTTTGGTGGGAGGTGACGGTGGGTGGTTTTGGGGGTGAGTGGTGGTGGTTGTTTGAATGTTGGTTGTTTGGGTGGTGGTTGTTTGGATGGTGGTTGTTTGGGTGGTGGTTGGAGAAGAAGCTTTTTTCTACCTTTTTTGATTTCCTCTACTCTATAATTTGTTTTGAGATCTGTCTGTTTGGATGATTAGGGTTTCATTTGAAATCCTAATTTTTGTGAATGACTGTCTCGTCTCTTTTCTCCCCTTAGACTGATGGTTGACTGCTATTTTATATTAAAATACTAGGTTTAGCATTAATTGTTTTTTTGACTGGGCCTTGACTCTTTTCAGGTTTGGAGTGGAGCGGACCAGGCCCAGCTACTTGGAGAGCAAACTCTTGAACCCCGCATTTCTTCTTCTTTGCATTACATTGTTTATTATTTTTTTATGATTTAATTATTTTTGTACATGTTATTGTATTTTTCTGACATTTGGACATTTGAACTCTCCTAATTTGTAATAAAAATTAAATAGATTCTTTTTTGACATTTTTGGATTATACATATATACTCAAAATAAATTAACTGCACAATATAAGATTAATAATAAGAAAAAGAGTCGGGCCAAACACAAAGACGAGAACGGGTCCGACCAGACAAATACGCTAAGACGAGACCTAAAATAGAAGAAATGAGCTCATTAACTAAAAACACTAAAATCGACTCAGAATTGTATTCTTAAGCATGAACTGAAAAGACGAGCTAAATTTCTAGAAAAAAAACGACTTTTGGTAGACCTACTTATGTACGATTAAACCCAAATACGAAGATTAAATTGAAGAACGCACGAAAAGATCGATCATTCGCGTTCCTGCCTAATTTAAACAACGGTATTTTGATTTAGTTGAGTTGGATAACTGAAATTGTCTAAAGTTAAAAAGGGCGGACAAAATTGGGGTATTACAATAATCTTTTCAAAACTTATTTTGAACTTGATCACTTAGAATAAGTAGATTTGTAAGAGCAGCCATGGCTTACAATTAAGAAATCAAGAATTAATATGGGTGAGTGTTTTACATAAAGAAAACTTTGTGAAAACCATGCTAAGTCCTAGAGATTAGATAGTATAGTCCACAGGATGAATTGTGGGTACTTAAAATACAAGAGTTAATTTATTTTAGCAACTTGGATAATTGTTAGGAGGCGAGAAAGGCATTGACAACCCTTTCTTTACTGCAAAAAAGGCAAGGATCATAAGAGCTGGTAGTGAAACTCTGAAGAAAGTGACTGAAAGGCACATAGCTAACGCAACAACATTCAGTGCAGCTGCATCACATACTGCATCACACACTTAGAAGTAAATTACTTGATAAAGACATTCCAACTAGCTTTTCTCATTTGCATTATCACACTCTTTACTTTGCTTTCTTTCTAACTTAGTTGTGATCACTTAAACTCCAAAATTATTTTGTTACTTAGCTACTTTACACTTTATTACTTTATATTGATTTTAAAAGTGAGTTTTTCAATCTCTGTGGGTTTGATCTTTTTACTACTTGTTTTTGGACTGTGTATACTTGCACATTTGTGTTGTTATTTCCAAACACCAAGTTTTTGGCGCCGTTGCCGGGGATTGAAGTAAATTCTATTTAAAAAATTCTGATATATAGTAATTTAGTGTTGTATATAATTTTGGTATTTATAGTTTCTGTCAACAAACAGTACATGGTACTTAGTATATGTACAGAACCAGAAACAGAACACTAGAATATAGCTTAGATCCAAAAATAGAAAGAAGATTCAGGAGATTGCTAAGACTCCAAAAGCAAAATCAACAAGTCTGCAACATGTCTTTCAGTGAAGAACAAAGCTCAAGGCCACACTCAGTGAGAGGAGGCCCAGTTCACAAACATGCTCTTGAAGAAGAAGTTCATAGAGAAAATCTCATCCACATGGATCACATAGGTATGATTAATGATAGAGATAGACCTATGAGGGATTATGCTCAGTTTGATCATCAAAACATGCAAAATAGCATAAATAGACCTCATATTGATGCCATGCATTTTGAATTTAAGCCTATGATGTTTCAAATGCTTCAAACTATTGGTCAATTTGGAGGATCTCCTCATGAAGATCCTAATTTGCATTTAAGGCAATTTTTAGAAGTATGTAGTAATTTTATTATACCTGGTGTTAGTGAAAATGCATTTAGATTAAGGTTATTTCCTTAGTCTTTGAAAGATAGAGCTAAGGCTTGGCTAAATTCTTTAGAGCCTAACTCTATCCATTCATGGAATGAAATGGCTGAAAAAGTTTTAGGAAAATATTTCCCACCTATCAAAAATGCCAGGTTAAGAAATGATATTACATCTTTTAGACAAAAAGAGTTTGAATCTTTATTTGAAGCATGGGAAAGTTGGAAGGAACTTTTGAGAAAATGTCCTCATCATGGTTTACCTGTTATTATTCAAATGGAAACATTTTATAATGGTTTAGAACCTCAAACTAGAATAATGCTTGATGCATCATCTGGTGGAGTGTTATTAAATCTATCATACAATGAAGCATGTGAATTAATTGATAGAATAGCAGCCAATAGCTCTAGTTGGCCTACTGAGAGGGTAAGTGCCCAAAAGAAACCATCAGGGGTACATGAAATTAATGATATATCTGCCCTATCTTCTCAAGTAGCCACTCTAGCTAATTTGATGAAAAACTTCACTTCTGGCAATGCTATCAAGATCTAATGCAAACAGCATCACCAGACAACATCTTTATGCTTGAGAATAGAACAAGTACCTCCAGGCACACCCAGTTGTGTGTACTGTGGAGGAGGTCACTTGTATGAGGAGTGTTCTAGCAACCCTATCTCTGTAAATTATGTAGGTTATAATAGGAATAACAACCCTTATTCCAACACTTATAATTCTGGTTGGAAAGATCACCCAAATTTTAGATGGAGCAACAATAGTGCACCTGCACCTAGAACTGCACCAACTACACCAACTACACCACCAGGATTCCCAGCTTAGAATAACCAAAGAAACTCTCAACCTACCACTGATAATTCTCTAGAATCCATGCTTAAAGCATTCATAGGTGAATCTAGAACTGCTAGACAAACTCAAGATGCTTCCATTAAGAACTTAGAGAATCAAGTTGGTCAACTAGCCACAGCTTTGTATCAAAGGCCACAAGGTGCCTTACCTTCAAATACAGAAGCTACTCCTTCCCAAAACAAAGGAAAGGAGCAGGTTAAGGCTATTTCATTGAGAAGTGGTAAAGATCTGGTAGAGTTAACTGAGAAGGAAGGTGTAGAAAAGGGAGAAAAAGTAAAAAATCAAAAAGAAACCAATGCAGAAGCATCTAGTGCTCCTGCATCACAAGAAGTTCAAAGTCCACTACCTAAGTTAGTACCTGAATACCCTCCTCCTCATTATCCTCAGAGACTGAAAAAAGCACATGAGGAGAAGCAGTTTGGTAAATTCTTAGAGGTACTAAAACAATTACACATCAATGTTCCCTTAGTAGAAGCCCTCCAACAAATGCCAAACTATGCAAAATTTATGAAGGATGTGCTTAATAAGAGAAGAATATTAGGAGAGTTTGAAACAGTTGCCATGACAGAAGATTGTAGTTTGCTTATGCAAAATAAGATTCCTAGGAAATTGAAGGATCCAGGTAGTTTTACAATTCCATTTTCTATAGGAAAATCCTATACTGGTAAAGCTTTATGTGATTTAGGTGCAAACATCAACTTGATGCCTAAATCTATTTTTGACCAGTTAGAAATTGGAAATGCAAAACCAACCACTGTAACACTTCAATTAGCTGATAGATCAATAGCCTATCCTGAAGGTATCATAGAAGACATCCTAGTCAAGGTAGATAAATTTGTATTCCTTGTAGATTTTGTTATCCTTGACTTTGATGCAGATAAGGAAGTGTCTATTATCCTAGGTAGACCATTTTTAGCAACTGGCAAAACCATAATTGATGTGCAGAAAGGTGAACTCACTATGAGAGTGAATGATCAAGAGATAAAATTCAATGTAATGAATGCTATGAAGTATCCTGCAGAGGATACAGAAGAGTGTTCATCCTTATTCTCTCTAGATCAATTGGTAGAAAAACTGTTTACAAGCAGTATGATCACTTAGCCAATGCAGATGCATTAGATGCAGCTGCATTGCTAGATGATGAAATACTAGAAAAAGGAAATCTGACAATAGAAAACTCTTGTAAGGAAGTATGGGCTAGAACTTATTAACCACTCAATCTTGAGGATCCAATTCTCAAGAAGAACTTACCCTCAATAGAACAACCTCCTAAGTTAGAATTGAAGATACTGCCTGAACACCTTAAGTATGCCTTCTTAGGAACAAATGAGACCTTACCTGTTATCATTGCTTCTGATTTAACATCAAAACAGGATAGTGATCTCATTAATACTCTAAAGAAGCATACCAAAGCTATAGGTTGGCAAATGACAGATATCAAAGGAATTAGTCCTTCTATATGCATGCATAGAGTCATTTTGGAAGAAAATTCCAAAAACAGCATAGAGAGTCAAAGAAGACTAAATCCTATTATGAAAGAGGTTGTGAAAAAGGAAATCATTAAGTGGATAGATGCTGGAATCATATACCCCATATCAGACAGTGCTTGGGTAAGCCATATCCAATGTGTACCAAAGAAAGGGGGTGTGACAGTAATAGCCAATGAAAAGAATGAGTTGATACCAACTAGAATCATCACAGGTGGAGAATCAGTATGGATTACGAAAACTCAACAAAGCTACCAAAAAGGATCACTTTCCTTTACCATTCATAGACCAAATGTTAGATAGACTAGCAAGGAAAGAATTTTATTATTTCCTAGATGGCTACTCAGGCTATAATCAAATAGCCATTGAGCCTAACGATCAACACAAAACCACCTTTACATGCCCTTATGGAACCTTTGCTTTTAGAAGGATGTCATTTGGCTTATGTAATGCACCTGCTACATTCCAAAGATGCATGATGTCTATATTCTCAGATTTCATTGAGCAATCAATGGAAGTATTCATTGATGATTTCTCTATCTTTGGAGAAACATTTCAAGTTTGCCTAACAAACTTGGAACAAATTCTCAAGAGATGTGAAGAAACAAATTTAGTATTAAACTGGGAAAAGTGCCATTTCATGGTACAAGAGGGTATTGTGCTAGAACATAGAATTTCAAAGAAATGTCTAGAGGTAGACAAAGCTAAGGTCGATGTCATTGAGAATCTACCACCACCAAATACAGTTAAAGGTATCAGGAGCTTCTTAGGCCATGCTGGTTTCTATAGAAGGTTTACCAAAGATTTTTCAAAAATCTCAAAACCATTATGTATGCTTTTGCAACATGATGTAGAATGTAACCTTGATGACTCTTGTATAGAAGCTTTTGACAAGCTTAAAAAGGCATTGGTGACTGGACCAGTGATAGTAACTCCAGATTGGAGCAGGCCATTCGAATTAATGTGTGATGCTAGTGACTTTGCAGTAGGAGCAGTCCTGGGGCAAAGGTATGACAAGGTTTTTCATTCCATTTATTATGCTAGCAAGACATTAATTGAAGCTCAAGTGAACTACACAGTCACTGAGAAGGAATTATTAGCTGTGGTATTTGCATTTGAAAAATTTAGATCTTACTTAGTTGGCACTAAAATTATTGTATATATTGATCACTCTGCCATTAAGTATCTAATTTCAAAGAAGGATGCAAAACCAAGGTTGATAAGGTGGATTCTACTCCTACAAGAATTTGATTTGGAAATAAGAGACAAGAAAGGAGTAGAGAATCAAGTAGCAGACCATTTATCAAGGATTGAAGGAGAATCACTTGGTACACAAGGAGAAGAAATCATGGAGAGCTTTCCAGATGAAAAGCTATTGGCAATCACAGTCAATGTAAAACATGAAACTGCACCATGGTTTGCTGATATTGTAAATTTCCTTGCAAGCAAAGTAGTACCAGTGAATATGACATATCAACAAAGGAGAATATTCTTCCACATAGTCAAGCAATACTACTGGGATGATCCATTCCTTTACAAGATGTGCCCTGATCAATTAATGAGGAAATGCATACCTGGAGAGGAGCAACAAGCAGTGCTTCTGCATTGCCATTCTGCACCTTATGGAGGACACTTTGGAAGCACTATAACAGCAGCTAAGGTATTACAATCTGGTTATTTTTGGCCTACTTTATTTAAAGATGCTTACTTTATGGTCAAATACTGTGATAAATGTCAAAGAGCAGGAAATATCTCTGATAAGCATGAAATGCCTAGAACCAATATTTTAGAAATTGAATTATTTGATGTTTGGGGCATGGATTTCATGGGACCTTTTCCACCCTCTTTTGGCAATTTATATATCTTAGTAGCTGTTGATTATGTGTCCAAATGGGTAGAAGCAGTAGCATTACCTAATAATGATGCTAAATCGGTGAGTAAATTTCTTCAAAGAAATATATTCACTAGATTTGGAACTCCTAGAGCTATCATTAAAGATGAAGGTTCACACTTTTGCAATAAGATCATAGAAAACCTTCTAGCTAAGTATGGAGTTAAGCATAAGATAACTACAGCATACCATCCTCAAACTAGTGGACAAGCAGAATTATCCAATAGGGAAATTAAGAGAATGCTAGAAAAAATGGTGAGTCCAAATAGAAAAAATTGGTCTTTACATTTGGATGATGCTTTATGGGCATATAGAACAGCATTCAAAACACCCTTAGGAATGTCCCCTTACAAATTAGTCTATGGAAAAGCATGCCATTTACCTGTGGAATTGGAAAACAAATCCTATTGGGCTATCAAGAAGCTCAATTTCAACCTAAACAAGGCAGGTAAAAAGAGAATGTTAGAGCTTGATGAGCTAGAAGAAATTAGGCAAACCTCTTATGAGAATGCTGAAATCTATAAAGCTAAAACTAAGGCATGGCATGACAAGAAAATTCACAGAAGAGAATTGAAAGAAAGAGGACTAGTTCTGCTATACAACTCTAGGTTGAAGTTATTTCTTGGTAAACTAAGATCAAGGTGGTCAGGACCATATAAGTTGATAAAGGTTTATCCACATGGAGCAGTTGATTTATTAGATAAAAACTCAAATACTGTCTTCAAAGTGAATGGTCAGAGAGTTAAAATGTACTATGGTGAACATGTGGTGAGAGACAAAACCACCACCCATTTGCAAAATCTCTAAGTAAAAAGAGGTAGTCAGGCTGACAAAACTCTTAAAACAAGCGCTTGATGGGAGGCAACCCATTGTTTTTAACTATTTTTGTGCAATTTTATGTTTTTAGTTGTTTTGCAGAAATGCAGGATACCAATGCAGCTGCATCAAATGCACCTACATTGCAGGAAAAATTGCCCTGCATCAAAAATCTCAAAATTTGAAGAATGTGATTAAGTGTGAGTCATAAGGCTTCAGGAAGATCAAAGGGAAGTTAAGCAAGATTAATGAAGTATTAGTAGCCAAGGATGACACATGGCATGATGCATGCGCAGCACGCAATGCATAACGACTACCTAATAAATCCACTAACTTCCTCCCTCCTGAAACATAAGGCCTTAAACTTGTTACGGTTACCCCTTCTTCGCAAATCTCACAAATTTCTCTCATTCGAGACACAATTACTCTTCACATTCTCATCTTCTCAAATCAAAGACAATCAAAAACCTAGAATTTGAAACAATCAAGATGGTGAAGAAACAATCAGCACAGAAATCATCAAGCAAGCAGACCAAAACTCCCCAGAAAGAGAAGAAAGTCATGCATGCATGATCATCATCAACAAAGAAAGGCAAAGCCAAGGAACCAGAATCCAGAACCAATGATAATGCTCATTTCTGGAAAATGCATTTGCTACCCGAGAGAGGGTATGATTTGAAGAAGGCAAGCCCATCATTCATGTCAACAGTGGCCAATCTCAACTGGGACCACTTTGTTCTACCAAGAGGAGGCTACATTGAAGACGTGGTGAGAGAATTCTATGCTGGTATCACACGACAAGAAGGAACAGAGCATTCCTACACTTCCATGGTGAGAGGTAAACTTGTACACTTCCATGCAAAGAAATTGAATGAACATTATATGCTGAAATATAATGGAGTTGAATTTGAAAACAAAGTGGCCAAGGCCTTTAAGAAAGAAATGGAAGAACTGAGAAGTAGGATTGCAATACCAGGGTCTGTTTGGGAAAAATTTACACCTAATGAAATTAAGCTTAGGAGCAATTACTTGATTGATGCACTAGGAAATTGGGATCTATTTGTAGCAACATCAATTCTGCCCACATCACACACATATTCAATTACCAAAGAGAGATTTATCTTGCTAGATACAATTCTCTCCGAGGGAAATGTTGATATAGGTAGGTTGATTGCTAGAGAAATTCTTGCATGCTCAACAAAATCAAAGGGATTTCTGTTTTTCCCTTGTCTTATTACTGAGTTGTGTATGAAAGAAGGTGTTCCAATTGCTTCTAATGAACAAAGAAAATTCCCACCTGGTAATCTAAATGCTGAAATGAAAGAGAGATTGAGAAATGTAAGAGGAATTGCACCTGCAATGCAAGAGCATTACATGCAGAAGCAAGTTGCAGTCTAGAAGTTTTTGAATGACCAACATGATTGGCTTCAATTGGTTTTTGACAAGATCTTTGATCTTGTGGGCCAAGTGAATGCCCCTGAATTTCAAGTTGGGTACTGAATCTCAGCAGGCAACAACAATGCATGATGAGGCAACAATCAAGCTTGTTCTGGAGAAAATGGCTCAACAGAAGAGAGATGCATTGCACAACACTCAGAAATTCTTCAAGACACCTGCAGGAAAGCAATCTAAATTGACACCAAAGAGGAAGAAACTCGATGCGATCGAAGATCGATGCACTGCATCGATCCACGAAAACGATTCTTCGCTAATACACCAGAAGTAGGAGGTGCATCTGCACCTACTGAAGAAACACCAAGCAAGCCACCCAAAGAGAAGAAGCAGAAGGTGAAACACACTCCTCCAAGCAGGCAGAGCACCAGAATCTGGAGTGGAGCCAAGAAATGAGTATCATTTACAAGCTTTCACATAAACTGCTATAACTTGTTTTGTTTCTATCTGAACTATGTCCCTGGGTGTATTTAATCCCTCTCCCCTATTTTGAACAAAATATGGTTTGTATTTTCTGAACAAATTAGCAGTGTGGACACTGCTACCCCTTAAGTTTGGGGGGGGGGATTTATCTTGCATTTGCATGTTATGTTTAAATATGTTTGTTTTTATCTAATATGTTGTGTGTTTAATTAAATATGTTTGATATAGTAAATATATATGTTTTAAAGTAGTTTATAGTTTGTTTAAATATTAGATGTACTTAACAAAGTAGTATCTAAATATTTTAGTAGAAAAGATCAGTTTTTCAAAAATATGGTGAAAGCCTTATGGATGGAATTTCAATGATGAAAAAGAGAAAAAGAAGTCTTTTTTCTTAGAAAAACCAAAATTATTTTTACTTCAACACTTCAAAACTGAGTTTGTGAAAAGAACCTTGCTATTTAAAGATCAATCTGATGCAAGGGGAATTTTTGGTAAGCTTAGGTCAAAACAAAGTTTTAATAAAAAGATAGAAGAGCTTAAAGAATTAAGTTTGGGGGTGTTTTATGAAAACAAAAATTTGGATTTGAAAAGCAGTAAGAGTAAACAATGTAGAAAAAGAATACAAAAATGTGGACAAAGCCATATCCTGAATCTTTTGAAACTATACTTGTGCCTAAGTACATGAATGCATCTGGAGGTCAAAGACCTGTGCCATGCAGGAATAAATGTATCTGGAGGATAGTTCAAAAACTGAACTGTGCCAAAGTGCAAAGAAAAATATATGCATCTCGGAGGTCAAAGACTGTGCCAAAGTGAATTTGCATCCGGAGGTCGGTGAGGAAGGTAATATGAGCTAGCAAAAGAAAAAGCATCATCGGTCACGAAGCATCAATGCAAAGCGCATCAAGAAAAAACAAAATGCGAGAAAAAAAATCAATGCACAAAATCACTTCAAAGAAGTATTGCATCTGCACAAAAAGATCCACACAAAGAAAAAAAATAGAAAAATGCATTGGCTCAAAAGCTTTGAAAGATTCAACCAAGCCCTTTGATTATTAGAACTCCCCAACACTTGAGAAAATTTTGTGAGTCTAAACTCTCTTTTGAAAAATATTTTGGTGTGACCAAAGATGAACCAATCCTTTCAAAGGCTAGGAGGAAATTTTTCACTTAGTCTTGGAACCAATCTCAACTCAGTGGGTTCACACACACACAAAAGAGTTTGAATAGCTTTGGTAGTTTTGAAGAAATAAAGGCACAAGAAAGATTGTTGAAAATTGAAGTTCATAGGGAACTCCTCATAAAAATTCAAAAATCAAACTGATCTATCTTCTAGAATTATAGTTTTTAATAGTTTGTCTTTGTCATTACTTGCGGACAAGCAATGGTTTAAGTTTGGGGGTGTGATAACTCTATTTTATATAGAGTATTTCATATGTTTAAACTTAGTAAAGTGCTCTCTTTCAAGTAATAATAAAGAGTTTATATAATATTTAGTGTGATATATGATAACTTGAGTGATTTGAATGGTTATAATTGTTATTAGGCCATTTTGGATATATTGTGGTATGTTTGATGTTTTTTGCTCAGTGCAGTCTACAGATGCTTTCTGCATCAATGCTCCTGCATTGATCCTGCATCAAATCTGCACTACTTGGTGAATGAGCAGCTAGCTTCATGTGCATCCACTTGCAATTGCTGACCTCATGCTTAGTCTTTTGAAGCCATCCCACCTTGTATAGTAGGCGCCTACCATTCACACATAGCTATAGGCATAGCTTTGAAGAGTCATCAACATAGGGACACATGTTCATACCTCATGGGACCTCCCTATACACTTGTCAAAGATCTTATCCATGCAAACAACTGTTGGAAAGCAACTACAGCTATAATCCACTCAAGATTACTTCAACATGAAGGAAGGAAGCACCTCTCTTCAAGGCTATAAAAGGACCTCACATCTTCATTTGGAAATATATCACAATCCATAAGTTAGATCAAAATTTCAATATACATAGTTAGTTTCTATTTTATAAGAGGGAAAGGAAGGAATTGACAAATCCTCCTTAACTCGATTTCATAGTGTTTGTATAGTGCTAAGGAGTAATGCTAGTGCATTGCTAGAAGATTTCATACAAAAAGCTTCAACATTTGTAACTTTTATCTTGTTGTTTCTCTTTTGTGATTTCTATTATATAAACATGGTCTATTCAGTTTATATATATCTTGCAATGTCTATTGTTAGCTAAACCTCTCTTAGTTGGAATGTTCTAATCATTTAATGAGCTTTTAAGTAAGTATGTTGCATGTATGTATGTTTGTACTTTAGTTCTTGCTTGATAATCTTTTCAAAACTTATTTTGAACTTGATCACTTAGAATAAGTAGATTTGTAAGAGCAGACATGGCTTACAATTAAGAAATCAAGAACTAATATGGGTGAGTGTTTTACATAAAGAAAACTTTGTGAAAACCATGCTAAGTCCTAGAGATAGGATAGTATAGTCCATAGGATGAATTATGGGTACTTAAAATACAAGAGTGAATTTATTTTAGCAACTTGGATAATTGTTAGGAGGCGAGAAAGGCATTGACAACCCTTTCTTTACTGCAAAAAAGGCAAGGATCATAAGAGCTGGTAGTGAAACTCAAGAAAGTGGTGAAAGACACATAGCTAATGCAACAACATTCAATCTGCAAACAGCATCACATACTGCATCACACACTTAGAAGTAAATTACTTGATAAAGACATTCCAACTAGCTTTTCTCATTTGCATTATCACACTCTTTACTTTGCTTTCTTTCTAACTTAGTTGTGATCACTTAAACTCCAAAATTATTTTGTTACTTAGCTACTTTACACTTTATTACTTTATATTGATTTTAAAAGTGAGTTTTTCAATCTCTGTGGGTTTGATCTTTTTACTACTTGTTTTTGGACTGTGTATACTTGCACATTTGTGTTGTTATTTCCAAACACCAAGTTTTTGGCGCCGTTGCCGGGGATTGAAGTAAATTCTTTTTAAAAAATTCTGATATATAGTAATTTAGTGTTGTATATAATTCTGGTATTTATAGTTTCTGTCAACAAACAGTACATGGTACTTAGTGTGAGTTTCAAAGAAAACCCAAGCTAGGGTGCTCCAATCTGAACTTTGACCCTCCCAATGAAAAAGGAGGTGAATGCAACCCGAAAGGGCAAGGTGAGCGGTGGCTAGAGGGTGGCGCGTGGGCCCCATACTCGCAATGGGAAGCGATGTTGTGGCGACGCGTGAAGGCGCGTCTGGTGGCTGATGGCGGCGGTTTTTTTTGACAAAAAGGCCCGTTTTGAGGAGGTGATTCTGATGGTGGGGTCGATGATTCAAGTAATGTGTTGGGAAGTGGGGTTCTATGAGAGGACAGTGTGTAGAATATGGTTTCTGTGAGTTGAAAGGAAAAAGGAACGAAGGATGAAGACTGAAGATCTGCATTTCGTAAGTCTCTACCTACCATTATTTTTTATTTTAAAATTTTGGTCCTCATACTTATATTTTTCATGAATTTGGTCCCAATACTTCTAAAATTACACTTTTAGTGTCTCAAAATTGTGGATTTTACATTTCATGAATCTTTTTTTTTGTTTTGATTAATTAGAGTTGTTGAGAGATCCAACCTTGCAGCTCTGGAGTTTTTGATGTCTAAACAGCCACGTGGAAATTTAGTAGTAGGTGGAGGTAATACTGCATGTGTTCTTTCTGTAACATATTCGTAGATGTTGAAAAGTTTCAGACCAGATTCTGTTATGGAGTAAATACATTGGTGATATATGCACCCCCCTTCAAAGACAAATTATTGGGCTTACCTTGTTGAGACCGATCAGCCCACTTTGGATCCATCCATCAATGGCCAGGATCTAATCCCTGAATCGGGCTGTTCAGATCTCTTGACTCAAGCACCCTTTGACTCTATAAATATAACATTCATTGTCATAGTTAAGGTAAACATTTATTATCACTGATACCTTCTATAACTCTCCACTGTCTGACTTTGACATCAGAGTGGCTTCGCAGGTACACCCCACCTCATCTCGGAACTCAACATCATCGATCAATCTCGGACACTACCTACTATCTAGGATCGGATACATCTATCGATACGGTACAAAACAGATTCCAAGAGGCAATGGAAAAAGGATCTAAGAATTCTACGGTTAGTTTGTCATAAAATGGAGGGATAACAAAGATATAATAAATCAAAGTTTTAATCGAGGTTATGGTTTTGATTGCATCAGGATTTTTGATATTGTGGGAAATTGTGGTGAAATGTGGTTGGTGTGGCCTTAACCGCGATTTTGCCAAACAAACATGGCTTCGAATGTCAACATGAGAACACAAGAGTGCAAAATCGTTCTTTCAAATCTCGAGTCATACGTTGGTTGCTTAGAAAAAGACAGGCAAGAGCTTTGGGTTTATGAAGATAATAAGATGGTTTGTCGATCCATATCTTATGTTCCCGGACTCTACAAACTATTCGAAAAGATTCTCGTTAAAGCTGCTAGTAACAAACTTAGAGATCCTTCGATGGACTCTCTAAAGGTTTTCATTAATTCTGAAACGAACACTATTTTCATTTTGAATAATGGAGGAGGCGATTCTGTGGAGGATGTTGATGAGGAATATTTTCTCCTCAAAGTACTCTCCACTAAGTTTGTTGTTGAGAGTACCGATGGTCGCAAGTGTAAACAGATATCGTTTCTTTGTTTCGAATTGGAGTTTTGTTGATTTAGGGTTTTCTTAGGGTTTTCAATTTTGATCTTAATTGGTTTGTTTCGAATTTGAGTTTTGTTGATTTAGGGTTTTCTTAGGGTTTTCAATTTTGATCTTAATTGGTATTTTGTTGATTTAGGATCTTGTTAGGGTTTTCAGTTTTGATTTTAATGGTAAGGAACAGATAAAGCTTGGGTTTAATTGAGGGTTGCAGTGTTTGTGTTGGGAATCCTGAAACTTCTTTTTCTTTTTATTTGAATGAGTATTGATGATTGGGTTGATTGACTGATTGATTTTGCTTTAATGAAGGCGTTTAGCGAAAATATGGAGAATTATGTAATTGGTATTTTGTTGATTTAGGATCTTGTTAGGGTTTTCAGTTTTGATTTTAATGGTAAGGAACAGATAAAGCTTGGGTTTAATTGATGGTTGCTAACTATTAGGATTTTTAATTTTCACTTTAATGGAGATGAATTAATGTTAGTGCCTGCTTTCATTTTGGTGCTAACAACTTAGAATTAGAATAATTAGATTGTTTTAATTTAGGCTTGCTTGTGAATCCTGAAACTTCTTTTTCTTTTTATTTGAATGGGTATTGATGATTGGGTTGATTGATTGATTGATTTTGCTTTAATGAATGTGTTTAGTGAAAATATGGAGAATTATAAGAAGGAAACTACAAAATGCAAAGAGAATGATAAATGGACCAAGGTGACCTTCAATCTGGACCTCAAGAAGTTATCCACATGAAACATCTTGAAGATGTTGTTGCTTTGATGAGAAGATGTGTGGTGGACATGGCTGGATGTTTTGGAAAGTCTGTCAAGGTTGAACTTGATGGCGAGTTGCTCAATATTAAGTTCTTTAAAAAATATGCTAATCTCTATTTGGAATCTGCTGAGAAGGATAGACCACTGACCTTACCAAGGTTTGGGGAGCCAGTGACAGTTTTTTTTTATGGTTATGGTTACTTTCCATTATTATTAAATAACTTTGGTTTTGTTTGAAGGATCGATATCAAAATTAAAGGTAAGTGGGAGGTTATTGTGAGTTTGAGTGATGATGGATTCCTGTAGGTAACTATAACTTGGTGGCTCATTGTTGTTGTTGTTAATTTTGTTGTCTTATAAACAAACCTTTTGTTTTGTTCTTTTATTACCATTTACCAGGCCAGCTTTAATTCCATTGCTACAATTAAAGGTGGGAGTCATGTTGATTATATCACAAAGCAAATTATAGACTATTTGGTTAGGAAGGTAAACCAGAATCATAAGGGTGCTATTGTCGAAGATCATGAAGTGAAGAATCATTTGTGGGTTTTCGTCAATGCTCCTATTGACAACCCTAAATTTGATCCTGAAACTGAGGCTCTTATTACTAAGGAAGCTGATTTTGGTTCTAGCTATGTTGTTCCACCACATTTTCTTCTGAAGGGTAAGTTGCATGTTGTTGATAATGTTATATTGTAATGTAATCAATTAACAATAACAATATGTTGAAAATCTTTACAGTTTCAAAAAAATCTGAAATAATGGACAAGCTTGAATCATGGGCAAATGTTAAGCTAATGAAAACATATGGAACTAAGACTCCAGTGATTCGTGGGATTGCCGATGTGAACACCCAATTTTAACCGGTGTTTTCTATTTTTTTATAAAAAACCCAAAAATATGTCATTTTATGCACTTTTAGATTTTTATCGTTCACACGTACTATTTTGTGCTTGTTGGTGATTTTGAGTTAATTTTTGCAAGTAATTGAACTTTTTGTATTATTACTATTAGTAGAACTTAACCAGAAAAAAAATTATTTAAAAAAAAATTTGTTTTATTATTCAATATTATTATTATTATCTATTTTTTCGACATTTTTAAAAAAATTAAAAAAAATAAAACAAAAATTAGGAAAAAATACAAAAAAAAAATGGCATATTCTATTCTTGGTTGCAAATCATAGTCTCTTTAATCATATTTCTTCTTTTTTTCATCAAAGAAGCTAGTGCTTCACCACTAGACCAGAATTTTTATTTTGGGCTAAATATCATTTGCACTTTCATTATATCCCCACACTGTTTTCACAAGAAAATCATTGTTGACCAGCATGTGCACTACACGCCTTTTCCGTTTCTCATACATGTGAGAGAGACATGTGAGAGAATCTTTATTTTGGGCTAAATATCATTTGCACTTTCATTATATCCCCACACAGTTTTCACAAGAAAAGCATTGTTGACCAGCATGTGCACTACACGCCTTTTCCGTTTCTCATACATGTGAGAGAGACATGTGAGAGAATCTTTATTTTGGGCTAAATATCATTTGCACTTTCATTATATCCCCACACTGTTTTCACAAGAAAAGCATTGTTGACCAGCGTGTGCACTACACGCCTTTTCCGTTTCTCATACATGTGAGAGAGACATGTGAGATAGTCATAGCTGGCAACAACAACAAAAACAAATTTGAATCCTATATAAAAGAGAGAGGAATCGAAAATCAAAGGGGGGAGAGAACAATTTCAGAATGATAAAGAGTAGAAAAAAAACAAGGAGATAGAAATCAGAAACAAAATTACAAGAGAGTTATTAGAAGAAGAAAACAAGAGTCTTTCTCTCCCCATTTCTCTCAACCACCTCCACAAAACAACAACAACCACCACTCTTCTCTCACCCAAACTGTGAACCACTCACAGCCACCACCCACGGCCAACCATCGCGAACCACCGCGAACCACCCCCAAAACAACCCCCACAAACTCCCACCAATCTCTCTTATTTCTTCTTCTTCCTTCCTCTTTTCTCTCTTCTTTCTTTCTCTCTTTCTCACGCTAAAACTCTCTCTCTTTCTCTCTCCTGCAAGTTTCTCTCTCTCTCTTCAAAAACTGGTGCTAAAACAGCGCATGAGATAGAAGTGGGAAATTAGGGTTACATTTGGTTAAAACTTAAAAGTGGCTTTATATCTCTTATTTATTTATTTATTTATTTATTTATTTATTTATTTTTATCCAATCAGAGTAATAACTACACTATGCGCCCCCATTAGTAATACAACCCCCTGCAGCTTTTCACACCTTTGTTTTACTACTGCTCACCCCTTTTCGTTTTTTTAATTAGTTTCTTATCTTTTCAAATTTTTTTCCATTATCAATATTATTATATCATTATATATTGTCATTAATTATTTATTCACCTATAAAATTGATAAATAGGGTTTGACTTACATGTACATTTTATCAAACCCACAACAAATTTTTTAAAAAGAACTACGTGACTTTTGAGTCTCTCATTGCACCGGAGGGTACGTAGGAGCAGGGCTTCCCTGTCAAGTCAAAAACTAAATTTTCTTAATTTAGTCCCTATCTTATTTTCTTGTATATAATTAATGTTTTGAATGTTATTTTGGGGTAAACAAATAATAAGTAATTTATTATTGCACAATTAAATTTAGGGTAACTGTCTTAGGGCAGATGTACTAGGGGTGCAGTGGAATTAAATTTCGGCCCTTCCCTATGCATAATCGACTCCCGAATCCAACCTAGTTACGCAGACCAATGACTATTTTGTTAGGTTTTTCTCAATTTTTCCTATTTAATAAATTGGGTGGAGACTCCTTAAAATCACATATATTGAGTTGTCTGCGTCGAGATTACCGATCACGACAGTCGGGCTAAAGGATGCCACTAAGGCCCGTACCGACAAATTGGAGTAGTGTACATTAATATGAAGGAACTTATGCTATGACCCTTGGACAACATGGCATCTCATATCTGGGTCGGGAAGAATACGGGGTTTATCCACTTAGGGGGCATTTTCCCAGTGTTTCAAAGCCATCTTCCAAATTGAAGACGTCAAAAATATAATGAAGATTCTTGGCTTGGAGCACGACAAAGAGTACAGGATGTGAAACCATTGCGGTATGGATGTTTGATGATGATGGCGAATCAGGTAAGTACATATTTACATTACATAATCGTACTTTAATTATGCTTTTATCTTATAATTGCTCTACTTTATGGGGTTTAGGATTCCGACGATTCTCATCTCAAAGGTTTGGTGATCCATTTTTTTTGCTAAGTTCTGGCCTTCCTTGTTCGAACAGTTTGTGATTCATTCTTGCACAGTTTGAGAGAAATTCTCACGCTCAGTGTTAAATTTGGTAATGTTGTATTGAACTTCCTTTGACGCTTTTTTCTTGTGTTTCTGTAGGCTTTTCATTTAGAAACGGAAAGAAAACGTACATTTTATTCCATTTCTAAATTTAAATCATGGATAAAAGATAGACCAACGAGGGGCTCGAGGATAAAATACTATAAGGTATGTTGTTGTGTTAAAATTGAAGATACTTTGTAATAGACAGTATACATGATTCATTCTTTTTTATAGGGATTAGGATCAAGCACTTCGCAAGAAGGTGTGAAGTACTTCGAAGATATAGAGAAAAGAAAGAAGGTTTTTGTTTGGGAAGATGAAGAATATACGGTAATTTGCTAGCAAATATTTACTCTTCTAAGTTATAATTAAAAAAGCTAACAAAAGTTTACCGTATGTTCCTACGGCCTGGTACTTTTCTCGATTCTGAAGACAAAATTGTAACCTACAAAGACTTCATTAATAAAGAACTTATTTTGTTCTCGATTGATCAGCTGGAAAGGTCCACCCCCTCCATAGTTGATGGATTGAAACCTGGATAGAGGAAAGTACTTTAGTGTGCTTTTAGAAGAAATTTGTGTGAACAAATTCTAGTGAGTGAATTCGCTAGTTACGTGTCTGAGCACTCTGCCTATGGTGAACACAATTAATAAAATGGCACAAGATTATATGGGAAGCGGCAACATCAATCTTATCAAACCAATGGGGAAATTTGGTTCGCGACGACAATGAGTTATTGCTGAGAAGCAAGATTTTTACATGCGGAGACTTTACTTCATTTTTTTAGGGAAAAAAAACAGCTAATTGTAATTTGATAAAGGTTTAGATATATTTGAACATGTGGATCACCAGACTTCATTTTTTTAGATTGTAATAAAGCATGACTATTACAATTTATAATATCAAAACATATCAAAAGAACTCAAAATTCAGTTCCATATTTTTTTTGATAACTACAGTACCTAATTATAAAAAAAAACAAACAAATTAATAGCTAAAGGAAAAAAGAATTAAAAACAGTACCATATTTCAATTGATAACTACGGTACCATTTCTAAAGTAAAGGTTAACATTTGTAAAGTAAAATACAATATTTGCAAAGTACTATTCAAAAACAATATTTCTATTGATATGATGATCTAATACTAATAATAAACTTGAGTTATAAATTATGAATACTACATATCTTATTTTTTGATAAGTACCTATCTGATGTCTTCTAGTTCTGCAAATCCCTATTACTGTGAATGCATGTTTGCTCTGGTGTATATTGCCTGTTTCTATCACATCGGAAATACTATCATTGTGAATAAAAAAGAAAATAGCGCAGGTCTAGTTTATGTCACTAAACAATATGTTTAGTAACTATAACTAAAGGTTAGAATGATAACATGCTAAATAATAAATAACAAAATATAAATGAATAGTTTAATATTATGCAGTTTATCAATTCCTAAAAAAAAGGATAAATATTAGGCATTTATAATTAAAAATCAGACGCACAAAATAAGGAACCAAAAGAGAACGAATTGCAAAAATCTTGATATGCAAAAACCATCGTATCTTCTTCCTGATACGCATAAAGCCTGCTTCTACCCATTACCACCTCTTTCATGTTAGGATTAAGGCGGCGTTGAGGTAGTGCTCGAGGTTGGTAATCATCCTCCATGTAGATCTTGTGAGTACAAATTGAGGGACTAATGCCTTTTATATCATGAATTGACCATCCAAATGCCTCTTTGTTGGCCCTTAATACCCTCAAAAGCTTATCCTCCATGGTGTCTGTCAAATCTGCAAAAATAATCACAGGCAAAGAGGAAGGGGTGCAAGAAAGCATATTTTACATTTGAAGAAAGAGGCTTTAGTTCAAGCTCATGAGCCTCTTCAATTGAAGGTTTGGGATTTGGAGTGTTACCCCATTCCAATTCCTCAAATCTATGGTTACTACAACTTTTCTGAGGGTGGTGAGCCTGCAAAAACACTAATAACTCTTCTTCCTCACCTCCCTGCAACATGCCAAGTCCCTGCAAAGTAATTACTTTTTCTAAAGGATCCTGAATTCTAAAATCATCAAAACTTCAATTCGAAACAAACCAATTAATGATTTTCATAGCCCTTATGGGTGGTGTATGACTTGCAACATACACTTGATGAAATCACCTATATAAGTGTCAAGTGGGGCCGCTTGCATGAGATCCTGGTGAGGTCTCTATAGCACTCATGAATACCGAGCACGTGGAGGACCTTATTCATAAATCCCCAATTGTAACCTTTACAATTCCGTGAATGAAAATCAAAGATCAACAATTTTATAACAGAAAATTGATTTTCCAACAGATAATGCATGAACCTTTTATTTATTCCTAAACTGATTTCATTTTAATTGTTTTTTGTAACTGAATTTTTATGGTTCATTATTTATAACTGATGTTTTCATTACAATTAAAACCACTTTTTTGGCTTCAAACATCTGATAGAGCATGTGCTTCATGTCACCTACATAGAGCCTATAAAAAGCTAGTCAAGTAGCTGTTGACAATATCTAGAAAATTATTTTCTCTGATAAAACTTACATTCCTGGGTTTATCTCCTGTCACAAAACTTCTTGCCAGTTCTGATACCTCCATCACAACTGTGATTGAGAATGATTGGTTGTATCTCGGGGAATTTGCGCTGTAGAGACGGATAAATTCTTCAGAATAGCTACCCGCGCCTCCGGTTATTCCTCTAACGTTTTATGTGTTCGCAGGTTCTATTTTTGTTGCTGCCTAGTTGCGTCTTTTCCCTACACATGCATCTACAAAGCTCAAATCTCTTCAAAAGCATTGACATGCAAAACTCTCAACAGCCCCCTCCACTTAAAGCTCTCTAAGAACCACTATTTTGACTTCATAAACCCCCAATTCCATGTTTAATCTTCATGCTTCGACCCTCCTCTAGCTACCCTTATGGTACTAGCTTTACATTCTTCTCAAAAGTATGACATGCATAAACAACAAGTAAAACACAAGGGTTTTTTTTTTTGACGCAAAACACAAGGGTTTAATGTCACTGTTTTGAGGGTTTTGTAGGTTGATTTGATTAAGGATGAGGAGAATTAAGAACGATGGTGAAAGGAGAAGGATTTGGATTCCCGTTTTCTGAAATTTCTCTTCTCATTCTTTCAAGCTTTACTCCCTGTTTTTTTTTTTTATTTCCTTGTTTTCAAAATGAGAAATAGCCATGTCTGTTTCAACTCCCATGACATATATATGGTTTAAATGAGGACAAAAGTGTCTTTTGAGGTAAAAGGATTAAGACAACTTAATTATGATTCAGCACTCTAATAAAAACTAAAGCTCTTACCCAATCATCCCCTCTTTGACTAATGCTTGTATGAACTAAATACCCCAATCATACACTACTCTAAAGTTACCTACTAACAAACAATCATACAAGCAATTCATTTATTCACACAACAAATAACTAAAATCCTCTACTAATCAAAACAATTAGAGTAACCACCACTCTGGGGGGAATGTTACATCCTTTTATTTCCATTATTATTACCTTTTTTTTCACTTGGTTTTTAACTTTTATTTGACGTAACTTATCATGATAATGTCTTTATCCCATTTTTGAACGGGATTTAAAAATATAAATAAAAAAAGAGTTTAGATGTTCAAATACTTGAAGTTTATTTCTAAATAACTTTTTTGGTGAAAAAAATAATTAATTTTATGATAAAATACGTAAAGTGCGATGCTAAGTAGTGAGTTCTGATATACTTTAGAGTCCAAAAAAATTAGAGTTCAAATAGGTGAAATTTGTTCCTCAATAATCGGTTTGGTGAAGAAAAAAATTGTGACAAAATATGGAAGTGCAATGTTAAGCAGTGAGTTGTGATATATTTTAGAATCTGGAAATAAGGTTAGATGTTCAAACACGTGAAGTTCATTCCTCAATAATCGGTTTGGTAGAAAATATATTAATTTCTTGACAAAATACGTAAAGTGTGATGCTAAGGAGTGCGTTTTGAGGTACTTCAGAGTCTAGAAAGAAAATTAAATATTCAAACACGTGAAGTTTTTTCCTCAATAACCGGGGTAGAAACAAAATTAATTTCATGTCCAATTGAGTAAAGTGTGATGCTACCCACGGGCTTTTAAAAACATCTTATATGTCGAATTAACAACTGATTTTTTTTTGGTAAGTCCAATATTGCAGACTACCTACAGAGTATCCTAACACTTTCACTGAAAGATTAATCTCTGCTCATGTAGTGTATCAAATTTTTGCACGACCAACACTAAGTTTGTCCACTGTAAGATCAAATTATATTTTGGGCTTAGCTATTGGGCTTATTTGTTATTGTCCAAGGCCCATTTAGTGGTGTTGTCTGTAGAATGCTAACACAGCACCCAATACACTTGTATATAAGTCATTTTGATCAATTAATAAAGTCAACCTAGTTAATTGTTCATTTCCTGTTATAATTGGTACCAGAGCTTAATGGACCTTTGGAAGAATAAGTGTATGTGAAGCAGACACCTGGCTTTGAAAGGAAGGGAATGGAGGATAGAGTAATGAAGTTGAAGAAGGCCTTGTATGGTCTTAAACAAGCTCCACGAGCTTGGAACAAAAAAAATAGATGCCTCTTTGCAGAAATTGAGCTTCACTAAGTGTTCAACTGAACATGGTGTGTATGTGAGGTTGAATACAGCTACTGGTTTGATAATAGTGTGCCTATATGTTGATGACTTGCTCGTGACAGGTGAAAATGAGCAAGAAATCATGAAGCTCAAAAGCCAAATGATGACTGAGTATGAGATGACAGATCTTGGCAAGCAGAGAAAATATATTACTGATGTATTAAAGAGGTTCAAGATGATGAATTGTAACTCTGTTAGTACACCAGCAGATCCAAATGTGAAGTTGCAGAAGAATATTACCGATGAAGCAGTTGATCCAACTATGTTTAGACAGTTGATTGGTTCACTTAGATATGTCTGCCACTCTAGGCCTGACATAGTCTACAGTGTAGGTGTTGCAAGTAGGTACATGGAGGAACCTAGAAGGTCACATTTAATTGCTGCTAAAAGAGTTTTGAGGTATCTCAAAGGTACCATCGATTGGGGTGTTCTATTCCCTACTGCAGAGAAACAAGTTTCTGCAGAACTGATAGGTTTCACTGATGCTGATTGGAGTGGAGATATAGAAGGCAGGAAGAGCACTTCTGGATATATCTTCATGATGGGTGATGCTCCAATAGCATGGTGCTCTAAAAAGCAGAATGTGATAGCTCTATCGAGCTGTGAAGCTGAGTATGTAGCTGCTGCTTTCAGTGCAAGTCAAGCACAGTGGCTTGAAATGCTGCTGAATGAGTTGAAAGTAAAGTGTGAAGGTGCTATGAGATTGAAGATAGACAACAAATCGGCCATTGATCTAGCAAAGCATCCTATAGCTCATGGAAGGAGCAAACATATAGAGATCAAATATCACTTCTTGCGTGATCAAGTGGCTAAGGGGAAAATAGCAGTGGAACACTACAGAACAGAAGAACAGTTAGCAGACATGCTAACTAAGGCTTTGAAGACTAGCAAATTTGAAGCAATGAGATGCAAGATTGGAATGACAAATCTCAAAAGTTTGAATTAAGGAAGAGTATTGTAGAAAGTGTAATTCAATACTTGTAAGGGCTAGTTTGCAAATCTGTAAAGTTGTATACACCCCCATGGGTGTATTATACACCCACACGGGTGTATAGTTGAAATAGGGTTAATTGGCGCCTAGTGGCAACCTGCTAGTGGTGTTTGTTGTGTAAAGATGTGCGCCTAGTGGCAACCAGCTTGTAGTGCCCGTGTGCTGTCATAGTGCGCCGAGTGGCAACATTGTAAATAATTAGAAGTGTGTTGTCAAAGCAATGTAATAGTGAATGATTTTGAAACAATTCTTTCCCTCCAATTTCTGTTAAGTTTGTTACAACTCTCTCTCTCATCTCTCTCTCTCACTGCGCAATCAAGAAATCATCACCACGAAACAATCCTTTCTCTTCCAACAGTCATGGCCCTACAATGATGAAGAGAAAGAAGAACCAAGAAACGTGAGATTGTTCCTTAATTCAGGCTGCAACAATCACATGTGCAGTGTGAAATAATGGTTTTTTGATTTGGATGAAGACTTCAAAGAATCTGTCAAGTTGGGAAACAATATGAAGCTTTTTGTCTTGGGGAAAACATAAAACTCGGAATTGAAGGACATATTCAAGTGATTACATGAGTTTATTATGTTCCAGAACTGAGAAACAATTGGCTAAACATCGATCAGTTGCAGCAAAGAGGTTTGAAGGTAGTGTTTGAAGACAATCTATTCAAAGTTTATCACAAGGAAAAGGGGTTACTTATGACTTCTAAAACTTGTCTAATATCTTTACATACATCTATTATAGTGTGGATCTCATTTTAATTTTACAAAATTTTGTCAAACACTTCAAAAGCAATATATTATGCTAAGAAACATAACAACACAATGTGAGATTTATTGAGAGAAACATATTAAAAAAATACAAAAAGTGAAAAGACAATAAGTCATAAAAATATTATTTAAGGAATGGAAAAAAAGTGCCAAATAAATCAATAATCTGATGACAATCATAGTAGTAGTTCTTTTCTACCCTTTAAGTTAAAGATAGAAGATGGTTTGATCAACATTCGCCATATAGTGGGTCTGATGCAGAAGCTTGAAGGAAACCTTTTCGCCACCGCCGCTGGAGGGGCTCCTTCCTCCGCCGCCGGAGCTCCCCCCTTTTTCCTCTTTCTTCTAATTTCAGTTGTTAGTTGATTTCCAGCATCAATAAGTTGCATATCTGCACTATGGTTCCTAGCTATGCTGGGATTGGGTCGTTCTCTAGGAGCGCCGCCACTTCGTTCATCTCCGCCACCGCGTTCATCTCCGCCACCGGATTGACCTCCCTTTTTCCCTCCTCACCTCTCTTTCTCTGTCAGAAACATCCCTCCCTCTTCCATCTTCCACCACCATGGCTCCTCCTTTCAACCTCTTTTCTTAAATCCAAACTGCCATTCTTATTCTTCTTGTTCTCAGATGCCCTTCATCTGCAGGTGGCCTTGTTTATGGCTCAGATTACCACCATCAGATGTGGATCGATTTCACCAAGTTCCTGGATTTCGAGATCCCGTGGCCTGTCGGTCACTATTTTCGGAGAAAGTCCTGGACTTTCCGGTTTTCTCCCATTGGTTTCCTTGTGGTTCTGCTTTGTATTTCAGGTGCTAGGTGGTTGCTTTTAGTGGCGTTATTGTGGTGAATCTGTGGCTCTGTTTTTAGTTTCTCAGCTTTGGAGTGGTTCTTCTTTGGCTGTTAGTGTGCCTCTGTGGATTGGGTAGGAGCTGGGCACCGATTAAGAGGGGCAGTTTGGTCTTTTACTGCATAGCTTGGAGTACTGCTGGCTTTGTATTTAGGTGTTAATTTCAATTTTTAGGTAGTAGTTGGACTTTAGCAAAGGGGCATATTGAATTGTAAGTCCCTTATCAGCGCTAAGTCGTTGGGCTTAAATGTTTAAATCTTATTCTTGTTGTTGAGAAATTGCGTGTCGTAAGTCATTGGATCGCTTCGAGTTATTGAGCGTTTGTTACAATGTTTGATGTTGTATTTGGTTGGGGCGTTCTTGTATCTACATGTGAATCGCATAACTTGACAAAAAAAAAAAAAAAAGTTAAAGATAGAAGAAAGTTGGCCATTGGGCTTCTCTTCAGTCATGAGTCATGAGTTGCTCAAGATCATTTTCGTGGCCAGATCAAGGCCACTCAAAAGTGGTCCCCACATCAGCCAATACTATCACAAAAAATTCCAACAAAATTTTTTTTAAGAAAAAATAAAACAAAACCAATACCTCTTTGAACTTTTTAGTGCCTGCCACTCAAAGTTTCTTGTTCTTTCACAAACGGATAACACAACACTCAAGAATAGTAACATCAACAAACATGACTAGCACTCCCCTCCTATCACCACCAACAACCTCCACAATCGCCACCGTCAACCACCACTCTCTCCAACCCACCTCCCCATCTCTCTTCCCTTCATTCCCCACCAAATCCACCCTCCACCGTCGACTCACCACAAGGCTCCACGTGTCCTCATCTCCAACCAACAAGCCCACAAGCTCACCCACACCAACCCAACCACAAACCCAAAAACCCAACATCGAAACCGTATTCTTCGACGGTGGGGCGCATTACGGTGACCTAGTAGCAAACCTCTTACTAGGTTTCACACTTGTCTGGCTTCCACTTACCTTAGCCGCCGTCTCTCGAGCACTTTACCTCAGATACAGGTTCACTAACCTAAGAGTAACCGTTATCTCAGGTTTAACGGGTGAAGATCGAAGTGATTTCTCATACGACGTCGTTAAAGACGTTCAGGTTGTTCCTCGTTTCATTGGTGAGTGGGGTGATATTATCATTACCCTTAAGGATGGTACCAAAGTTGATTTGAGAAGTGTGCCGAGGTTCAGAGAAATTGCTAACTATTGTCTCTCTATGTCTCAAACATCTCAGGTCCTGCCAGGTTAGCTTGCTCAAATCGAGATGCTCCATTCCTCAAACTGTCTAGGGGTTAGATGAGGTATATGGTGTACTATGGAGTCTATACAACATATCGGTGACAAGAGTAACTTGTACTTTTCCCGGTCCTTCAGTATGCCAGGAAGCTGATACTGTTTGTACGGCACCCATCTTATTTCCTAATGAGAACAATTAAATAATATGAACCATTAAATATATGTACAAGAACTTTGAAATTGTATTGGTGAAGAAAACAATAAAATTGACTTACATCCTCAGAAAGAGTGTCCAGTATTTCATTTACTTGGTATCTGACCATGTGATTGTGTGAAATAGTCTTTACTGCCTTCACAACTGAGTGCAGCAAAGGTACTTCAGCATTTTCCAAGTCCAGTTCGATGTGAATTAGCCTTATGGCCAGTTAGTAGTGGGGATGATATATCTGTTAGCTAGTTTATATCTGCATCAGTTAGTGTAGCTGTGAACCTGTATGCACCAGATTATATTCCTCTAAGTTGGTATACTTGTGCAGTTTAACAGTAGCTAAAACAATTAACAGAATCAGTTAGGATAGCGTGCAGGTTAACACCTGCAGTGCACAGGTCTCCGTAACTACTTTACCATTCAGTGAAAACAGAAATGAATATTTAAGAAATTCCCTCTCCTACTTTCTCTCTTAGATTCTTTTAGAATTTACAATATTTAATAGTCTCAAAAATTAGGGTAAAATGAATTATATTCATTGAATTATGCTGAGAATACATACAAGGCTGGAAAGCTAATTTAGGAAATACAATAACAGCACCCATACAATCAAATCCCTATAATTCAGGGATATGTCTCCCACACACTATAATTGTAATTGTAATTTGCTAAATAGTCCCTTCGGACTCATATATAAGCAACAAATGACTTTTTAGATTCATTGAAAAAATGATGTATCTGAACTATATGTAGTTCAAATACATCACTTTTTCAATGAATCTAAAAAGTGGTTTATTGCTTATATATGAGTCCAGAGGGAGTAGTAATGAATAATAAAGCAAACAGATTCTGACAAATAGTAAAAACAGTTTGAATGGAATCCCAAATCATTCATTTGTCTTTATCAAGAAATGTGAGATTTACTTGTGGTGGAACCAAGCCTAATTCTTTAAGTAAGCATATAGGATCACAGAATCAGTAGGTTAACAAACAAATAGTTGCAAGCATGTTCTGTTCTTAGCTTTGTTTTATCTACTTTTGTATTATTACTGTTTTCTAACTTGTTAGATAATTCTAACTGGTTTAATTAGCTTTCTTTAATTTAGTTTATTATGAAAAAAAAAAAAAACTAACCAACTTACCAATACAACCCAAAGGTTGCCGTTGATTAAAGATTTTTTACTCCCCTCTTTCTTCCATTTGATAATTCCGTCATGAAGGAAAGCGAGAAGAGCTGAGCCCCACGCATAGTTGTCGACTTCGTCAAGTCTATCAACATACTTGACGAAGCTCCCTTTATTTTGTGTGTGTCGCTGGTAGGGATCACAAAACAGGCAATTAATACCAATAGTGCTGCCTTCATCCTCGTAATAGGATCCACTCTTGTATCCTTCGCGCAGTCTTTCAATTTGCTAATAGGGCAACCACTTCTACCGATTTCAATGTCGAAATTGAGAAAGCCTTCTTGTCCTTGCAAGCATCCATGATTGGTATGCCCCGAATGGGCAAACCAGTTATGTACATAATATCCTCCAATGTAATAGCAAAACAATGACCGTTGAAAATGAAAGTGTTTGAATCACAGTTGTAGTACTTTAATAGATCGACAACAACTGAAGAAAGTAAGTCTGAGGAGCCAACTTGAAGTAATCTGAAGAGACGGATACTTTTTTGATTGACTTGGTCACAAATGTCTTCAAGACCGCTCGATAAATCAGAAACAGTATATAGTTTACGGGATCCTTTTGTCGCCATAGCCATATAGATCAATCTGAAGTCATGCATAACACAATAAAAAAAAAAAAAAAAAAAGTCATAAAGAACTGGTGTGGAACATTGTATCACCAAGGAGTGAACCAAAAGTCTGCATTGAGTACAATGACTATATAGAAAGAAAAAAATTCATATGTGCAATAAGGATGGTTTTACATAGAATCTATGCAAACGTCTGCAGTGGATACCGAATTCATAAAGCAAAAAAGAATTTGGATTCCTTAACACAAGTCAAAAAACAAACAAAACATAGAAGAGTAACCTACCTCTAATAAACAATAGTACAATTTAAGTTATTAAACTGATCATTACCAAACATACCAGTGAGGTAAACAAGGAAGGAAGAGAATAGTTGAGTGTAGGGCTCTTCATAGTTCAGTTTAGGAGGAGAACCAAATCAACTAAACCAAATTTATAAAGCTTGAATCGTAACTAACCAAAGCGCAATAATGATTCTTTGAATCGAATCTATATTAATTCGGTTCGGTTCACGATTTTTTTTTAGTTTCGAACCGAATTGCTTAAAAACTGAATTTTTCTTAACGATTTTATTCTAACTTTTGGGCAAAAACGATACAAACTGTTAACAAAACAGTTTTTTACTGAACCTTTAGTAACAGCTTTTTTACAAACAGTTTTTTTACGGAACAACTTTTTTTACCGAACTGTTAATCAAATACAGTCAAACCAAAATGTTGTTACAGTCAAAGTAACATTCACATTAAGAACAATGGGGACTAAAGTTTGTTTAGTTAAGGTCCATTTAACTCACAAAACAAAAGAAACAAAATGCTTCTTAAGTGTGAATTGAGATATGTGTGATTTATAGAAGTTATGGTGAAAATCTCAAAGAACAGGAAAAGTAAAATACACCAGTGGGGATGTATTATGTACCCACGTGAGTGTATAGAAGTTAAAACAGTAGTTGTTATAGAAGATGTAGCAATGGCTTAAAATATCGACTTGTAGTCGTATAAATTTCCCAAATAGTAATTAACTACAAGATGGTGCACATGTTAGCACTGCTGAGTGTAGGATAAGGAACTCTATAAATTCCCAATTGTAACACTTTGCAATTCAGTGAATGAAAATCAAAAAATCAGTTTCACTCTCTCTTTTTCTATTCTGTTTTACTCTATTTACATGGTATCAGTAGACTAGTCGATCCATGGCAACGAAAGACCCTAATGCTTCTACTATTGAACTGTTAGTCACGTTCGTCTTGAAGATTTCTGACAAGCTAGACGAGAAGAATTTTCTCGTATGGCGTCAGCAAGTCGAACCAATGATTAACGCGCATAATCTACAAAGCTACATTCACTTTCCAGAAATTCCTACTCAATTTCTTACCGACGAGGATCGTATCGCTCAAAAAGAGAATCTTTTGTATCGTAATTGGCTTAAACAAGATCAGTGGTTGTTATCATGGTTGCAATCCACGCTTTCTGCAGCGATTATGCCTCGTGTGCTTGGATGTGTTCATGCGTTTCAACTCTGGGATCGTATTCACGATAACTTCCAGAAGTTGACGCGTGCGAAGGCGAGACAGTTATGCTTAGAACTTTGTTCCACGATGCTTGATTCTCGCACCATTGATGAATATTTGCTTCGCATCAAGACAATAGTTGGCAATCTTGCATCTGTTGGTGATCCAGTTCCTCTTGCACAGCACATTGATGTCGGTCTCGAAGGTTTGCCTCAAGATTTTGCACCGGTGATCTCTGTTATTGAGAGCAAGTTTGAAATGACGGGACTCGAAGAAGTTGAAGCTCTCTTGCTTGCACATGAAATGCGCAGTGAAAGATCCAAGAAGAAATCAGAGTCTGAAATTGCCTCACTCAACCTTACGCATTCTATTTTGCACTCTGCCTCTGGTAATCTTTGCTCACCGAGTCTGCTTTCTACTCAACAAACCACTTTGGTAACATCTGCTTTCAAACTCTACTCCTGATAATAATAATTTTGTGAATCAATTCTCTAGTAATTTTCGTGGCCGTGGTGGCCGGAATGGTCGTGGCAGGTTTGGCAATGTGCAGTGCCAATTGTGCTTTAAATTTGGTCATCTTGCATCTATGTGCTATCACAGATTCAATCAACAATTTCAGGCCCCAATACCTGCTGATTTCCAAGGTTTTCAACCTCCTCCAAATTCTAATACCAATTTAGCCCCCAACCCCATTCATCTTTATACCAAAATACCTGGCCAATATCACCAGAGGCTATAGAATTATTTAACAGAGCTGTCAAACCTTCAGAACACAGAATGAATAAATAAGGGGAAAGTGGATCTCCTTGTCTAAGTCCACGCCCTGGGGAGATGGGCCCTGCGCGGTCCTGGTTGACAAGCACAGAGAGGGAAACAGATTCAATACACATTCGCATCCAATTTATCCAAGTGCCACTGAAACCCAAACGACTCATTACTGCATAAATATACCCCCAGTCCACTCGGTCCTATGCCTTACTCATATCAATTTTCAATGCAACCTCTCCTCTCTTACCTTTTCTCTTATTCTTAAGATAATGAATTAGTTCATAAGCTATCATAGCATTATCTAGAATGGACCTACCAGACACAAAGGCCGATTGTTCAATTGACACACACTTAAGAAGAACATCTTTAAGACGGTTAGCAAGTACCTTGGATACCACTTTGTAGATGACATTACATAAAGCAATGGGACGCCAATCAGCCATGGAAGCTGGGTTATCCTTCTTCGGAATAAGAGCCAGGTTGGTGTCATTCAAGTCATGTGGAAATTCACTCTTCTCGAGCCATCCGACACAAGTATGGAAAATCTCGTCACCATAAGAATTCCAATACCGCTTAAAGAAAGCAGGATCGAATCCGTCCGGACCTGGGGCCTTGTCACCCTTCATAGACATGATCGCTGCCTTAAATTCTTCTTTCACAAACGCACAAGTCAAATGATCATTGTCCGCAAGCGTGAGTTTTTGTTGAAGGACCCGAATCACAGGCTCATAGTCCCCACGCCTACTAGTAAATAAGTCATGAAAATAGTCCATAGCAACCCTCTTGACAGCTTCAGGTTGGTTGACAACGGTACCATCCTCACGAAGCAAACTTGTCATCTTCTTCTTATGATGCCTAGAGGTGGCACTAGCATGGAAAAATTTGGTATTCGGTCATCGTCCTTAAGCCAAAATGACTTAGAACGTTGCTTCCAAAACGCCTCTTCCTGCATGATAAGTTTTGTCAAGTGTTTACTCATCCGTTTGAATCTCAACACACCCTGTTCATCATTACGGTCACACACTCTTTCCATGGCACCCCGACAAGCATCAATGTCTTCTCTAAACTTCAATTTAATCTGACGTCCCCATGGTGTAAGAGCACTAGTGCAACCCCTCAGCCGTGATTGAATATCACCGAACACTCCAACCTGCCAACCATTATGGACAACACTATCAACATCGGGCTCCGCTAGCCAAGCATTCTCAAACTTAAATGAATGGTGCCGGTGAGGAATATCCAAAGGATCCGGTTGCAGCAAGAGTGGAGAATGGTCTGACTTGGGAGAAATAAGATTCAGGAGCTTGGCATGAGGGAATAATTCCAACCACTCCTTAGTTACAAAAGCCCTATCCAAGCGCTGCTCTATAGCCCGGGGTGTTCCGAGAGCAAACCTCCAAGTGTACTGATAACCCGACATTGGTAAATCAATTAACCGAGCATCAACTATTGCTTCCTGGAACCCACGCATAAGGTAAAGGGGTGATCACAATATCCGTGTTTGTCTTCCGGAGATAACAAATCATTAAAGTCCCCAATGATACACCATGGGAGCCTAGAAAGTCCAGCTAGTCTACGTATCAAGGCCCAAGATTCATGTCAGAGAGTTCTATTAGCATACCCGTAGTAACCAGTTATGCGCCATTTCCCATGCACCACATCGTCCACTTCAACATCCAAATGGTGTTGAGAATACCCAATAACCGTACAGTTGATAATGTTCCGCCATAATACAGCAACACCACCACCTTACCAACCCTATCCACTGCTAAACATCCATCAAACCCCAACAATCTTCGAACTTTCTCTAATGTATTACAATAAGATAAAGTCTCAAACAAAAAAATAATGTCCGGATTGTTACTCCGGACCAGGTCCCTAAGCATAGGAATTGCCGAGTAGTGACCCAAACCCCAACAATTCTAGCTAAGAATACTCATTGCTCCTGGAAGGCCTGATTGCCAGGACCTGCCAATAAAAAAAACACAGTGTCAGACTGTTGATTTGTGGCCAGTGGAGTTTCAGCTGCAGAATGATTCAAGTTAATTCTCTTCCGTTTCCTTAATTCATCAGCTTCTACGCAATCCATGTCCATACATACACGTGAAGATTGAGTGTGGAGATTAACACGCGCTGGGAGCAGTTGGGGCGCGTGGGAGAGATGTGCTGGGACCCGCGGCAGTGAGAGTGGGTGTAACTGTCAACTCAGGTAATAGGTAATTATTTGCTGAGGTTATAACATTCCTTCCCATAATCAGTGCACCATTAGTGATATTCAAAAAAGAGAAACGGTCCTCATTACTCATAGAATTATTGCATCCATTATTACCATTATTACCTACATTATTGTGTCCCGCCGGTGCCGGGGCAGTATTCGCCGGACCCTCTGGTTTTTCTTTATGGAGCCATTGGTTATTATCCCCCGGAGTGCGACGTTCTACCTTCAGTTCTGGTCCCCATCCACGCTTACCATCATCATGCTCCATTGCAAATAACATTTCACAGCTTGTGTCTTGGTGACCCAGGTGGCCACACAAATAGCAGAACACCGAGAGACGTTCATACTTAAAAAGAACTAATTTTATGTTTTCACCACCGACATTGATCTTCTTCCCTCTACGTAATGGCTTACGGACGTCCACCATAACTCTGATCCGCATGAAGGATTTTCAGAAGTCAGAGTTGTTCTTAGAGTCATACTCCACAAAGGTTCCAATGAAGTTTCCTAGGCTCCGGCCTACATCTTCAGTCATAAATCCAATAGGAACATTATGGACCTGAACCCAGAAAGCGACTTCAAAGAGAGGGGTTTGTGCAGCTACATCTCCCACTCCTAGTTTGGCAAGAATTAGCATATGACCATCAAAGTGCCAAGGGCCACCGGAGAAAACCTTATCAGCATCACGCCAATGATAGAATTGGAAAATGAAGAGGTTGCTATCAAGAGCGCGTATATTCGCACCACGAACTGGTTGCCATATTGCAGCAAGACGATCTTTCATAATAGGAATGCGGATATTCTTTCTGGTTAGGAAACGTCCCACCAGGCAGTGACGTGCATCAAAAGTATCATTGTCAGTAGTTTCTCGCTGCAAAGGTGCAACATCGTCATCTTCACCATCAAAATTCATAGTACTTGCAGCCATAACTGGATCAATGGAGTCTTAACAGAAGCAATATAAGAAGAAGCAACACTGTTAGAGGTGAGAGCTAGTGAACAAGAATCCAACTTGTCACAGTTACCTCACCAAAGCAACGGAAACAAACATGGACGAGAGCTAGTGACCAAGACTGATGCTTGACACAGTTACCTCGTCACGGTGCAAAACAAGATCAAAGCGCCCACAGTGGAGGGTGAGGAAACACTTCTCACAAGGAAAACCCTAGGAGATAGATTGTATTGCTTTGTAGATAAGGGTTTTGCTTTCCGACACCCCCTCCTACTCTTTCACACCCCTTAACTCCAAATATTCCAAAAATACCCTTAAGTAGAGTGCGTGTTTTCACCGATTTGGGGATGGGCAACGGAATATATTCGGTTGAGGTCAACCGAACAGGTAAAAAGGTGAATGTGGTGTGAGAGTCCATTTTTTGTAATAAAATAGGGTGTTCGAACACCCTCATGCGTAGTCGTTGTCAATTTGGGCGACCCAATGGGTCACCAATGGCGACCCAATGGCCCGATATTTTGGGCGGGCTTGGGCTCTAAAAATAGTAGCCCAAAATCAGCGGTATGTTTTTGGCGGCCCGATTGGCCCGATGATGTTATTAGCGGGCGCCGACCATGGGCCCATGGGCGCCCGTTTGTTTTTTATTTTTGTTTTTTAATTTTAAAATATGACAAGTGCTATACATGCTGTTTTTAATGTTATCCAATCAAAATATGACAACTCAATTATTTATTCCACGCCTTCGATTTTGGAGCTTAACGGATCGTCCCTTCGCCTTCTCTTCAAACCGCTTTGCAACTCCATTCATAAATTCTTGAAGCGATTCGACTAAAAAAACACCACCACCAAATACCGATCCATAAGCGTGTTGAGATGTCTTTGTCTTCTTCTCTATTGAAATTGTCCTATTTCAAAAAAATACCAATTCGGTATAAAGGCAACCAACATCCTAATCTAATCCTAATCCTAATGAATCACACTCAAGAAACAAATAAATTAGAGGCAAAGCGAATAAGATTTGGTAACTCAAATTTTGAGTCGGTAATATCATGAGAATTTAATCACAAAGATATCAACTTTCCACCTTTTTTTTTTTTCATATATATGAAATCAACTTGATATGCAAGTTCAAGCATTTGTGTTTGAAGTTCTAGACATAGTGGTTGGAAATAGGACAATTTCAATAGAGAAGAATTTATTTATTTGAGCTATTTTGGATTATGACAATGTGTTTCTGCAAAACCAAGATTTAATTTATTTATGTATCTGCTATTTTGGATTATGGACAAAGATATATTGTGTTCTTGAATTTTGTTTATGTATGTTGTTCATTGATAGAAACAATATATACTTAAAATTTTAAAAAGTCAATGGCTTGTGGCGTTGGGGTCGCCCATTATCGGCCCCATTGGCCCATGGGTGATGTTAGGCGGGCTTGGGCCTACATTTTGCAACCCATTAGAATATTGGGCTGGCCCGACCACCCCATATACATCGCTTGGCCCGATGGGCACGGCAGGCCGGCGAGCGCGACCCGATTGACACGCTCATGAACTCGCGTTCGCATGACCCCATCGCGAACGGTGAAATTACGCACAAGAGGGTGTGAAGTAAAGATTTAACACACACGAACGATGTCATTCGAACCTGTTCGAAGGCCCGTGTTCGAACAGGTGAAATTTCGTGAAAAAAAGATGTTTTGACTGGTCTTTTGGTCTTTTCACACCTTTATAGAGTGTGTTTTGAGTAGGAGGGAGTGTGAGAAAAGCAAATGCCGTGGATAAATATAATCAACGCCGTAGATAAATATAATCAACACCGAAAAAATTTCTAAAGAAAACCGAAGGAAGAAAAGGACACAAAACAAAACAAAACACCAACAACATAACAAAGACACAAGAAATCATCAAAATGCAAAATCCACCACCACCACCACCACAACAATGGCCTTCACTCTCACTAACATCCTCATTCAATCTCAGAGACCCAAAACCAAAACCCATAATCTACACTTTCCTAGCTATCTCTCTCTTCTCCATACTTCTAATCCTCTTTCTCTCTTCTTCATCTTCTTCACATTCTCCAACTCGACCCGACCCATTTCTCTACCCGACTCATCAAACCCACCGCATCATCTACGACCAAGATAAAGCCACCCCACCTCCTCCTTCCATAGCATATCTCATTTCCGGGTCACATGGTGATTCGGGTCGGATCCTCCGGTTACTATTTGCGGTTTATCACCCTCTTAATTATTACCTTCTTCACCTTGACCCTTCTTCCCCTCACTCAGATCGTGAGAATTTGGCTCTAACTGTTCAATCTAATCCCATTTTTAGAGCTGCCCAGAATGTTTATGTTATGGGAAAACCTGATTTTGCTTACCTTAAAGGATCTTCGCCTGTTTCTTTTACACTTCATGCTGCTTCTATTTTGTTTAGATTGTCTCTTAAATGGGATTGGTTTGTTAGTCTTAGTGCTCATGATTATCCTCTTGTTACACAAGATGGTATGGTATGGTCATGATTTTTTGTCTTCAAAAAATGTTTTTTTTTTGAGTATATGTTATCATCTTATGTTGTTGTTTTGATGTTGAATTTTTTTGTGGGTGTGTCAGATCTTCTCCATATCTTGTCCTTTTTGCCTAAAGATATGAACTTTGTTAATCATTCAAGCTATATTGGGTGGAGAGAGTAAGTTCAATGTTCTTTTCTTTGTGTGTTTTGCTTCCCTTTCTTATATTCAATATAGGGACTCAGAATAGTAAGTGTTATTTGTTGTATAGAGTTATGGATTGGAGGTGATTGTTATTATTAATTTGTTTTGATGCTGTAGGTCGAGGAAGTTGAAACCAATTATTGTTGATCCTGGTTTGTATCTTTCTGAAGGGACTGAAATGTTTTATGCTACTCAGAAAAGGGAACTCCCTAGTGCTTACCGCGTCTTTACAGGTATGTTTGCCTTTCCTTGTAGTGTATCACAAGACACAGATATAAGTAGCAGATACCATAAAATCAATAGTCATGCACAATTCAAAGTTTGTTCTTAATACAGTGATATCCTAATATCAGATGTAGAACAATTGTGTCCTTGCTGGATCGCGAAAATAGTCTTAATTTTTGAGAGATTTTGAAATGGAAATGGGTTAGGAGTTAAGAGTTAAGACAACAGCTTACAAGAAAACTATACACTCAACAAGAAGAAATGAAACCTAGGCATCACAATTAGGGTCCCCAAGTGAGTTTTCTTGTTATTGGAAGATAAATTAGTTAATGTGAAACTCGGGTTCTTCCCAGCACACCCCCTCACACCCAGTACTATTGGGCTTGGTGCATGGATAGTAATGGTGGGTGGCTCGAAGGATCTAGGATAGGGTCTAAAACCATCCTAGAATGTAGTTTTGTATGAATTGTTTTGATATTTGTATATGTGTCTACTTGTACTTGTATGTATGTTCACTTGTTCAAAGTGAACATACATACAAGTACAAGTAGGGTGCAAAAAAAGGAGAGCATCCAAATCATTTTACATAGTAGTTACTGACTAGGTGTTTCAACTTGTTTAGGAGTTCCAGATAATACTCTCTCTCTCTCTCTCTCTCAAGTGCATGGATCCTGATCCCCTCTTGGTCATTAATCCCGCTTAGTTATCATCCCAAGGTGATTCCTCTCTTTTAGTGGCCGATTGTCTGCTCTTTAGGTTCCCAGGCAGGTCACTGACACTTTAACAGAAAGTATCGGAGAGATAATACTGTTAACTAGTGAGATAAGCTTAGTTGGGTGAACGGTTTGTCATTTTTCCTGGGGTTTTTAATTTTCTCTTAAAGGAAGACTGTTTTGTCAAACCTCTAGTTGTCAGTAATTTGCATGGCCTGGAAATGCTTGGAGTCTGGAACTTCATTCATATGTTCGTTAGTGCCCTGGAGTTTTTTTTAAGATTAAACACCGTCTAGTTGTGGGTTAGATATACAGTTGTTCAAAAACTGTACTCAACAGCTTTAGGGGATGATTTAGATCTTGACTAAGTATGCTGTTAAAAGTGATTGTCTCTCCTTGTTCTTCCCTTCAAGAAGTATTAGAGGTTCCTTATCTTCATCAAACCTGTTGATTGATCAAGGTGAATGAAAAACAGGAATATCTATATTGACTAGATTTTGAATTTGAAGGGAATTGCTTAAATATTGATTAAGGACTTTGATGGGCCCTTGGGGCAGGACACGAGACATGCAAAGCCCAAAAGATGGATGTGAGGAGAGCCAAGAAAGTGAGTGAGGTGGCAGAAAGAGAAAAAGAGGTTTAGGCTGGCATGTGTGAGGTGTGATTTCTGTTATTAGTCGTAGGAGTGCGAGTGTGAGGGTATGCAAGAGTTTGTTTTGCGGATTCTCTGTGGAGCTTAGCTCTAGGGCAGATTGGGAGCTTGTTTCCATCTGCAGTTATCTTTCAATTCAATAATATACTCACTCTTTTATTCCATTGTGTTATTTTCTCTCAATTTCTTGCTTCTGTTCTGTGTGGTCTGCATCAGACTTCAATGTATTTTTTGCACTTCCAATGAGATTTCTTGTTAATGCACAACAAAGGAAATATTAGCATTTGTTCATTATATCAACATCAGCAATTATCATAAAATATTCTGTTGTTTCCTTAACTAATGGACAACTAAATTCGAGCACTGTAGTCTGTATGTAAACAAGAGTGTCACGTATCATTGTATGGATGTAAGGTTTTCACTTTTCACTTGCATTTATAGATTGAAATGGTTTCCAAAGACTAGATACATCATTTATTGAATGAACCTAAAAAGTGATTTTTCTCTTATAAAGTGGACCGGAGAGAGTATAAGATTGTTTTAATATACATTTTCTATAAATATTTGTTTCATGACTCGTAATCTTTGCTTGTACAGGTTCAACATCTTCTATCTTAAGTCGTAGTTTTATGGAGTTTTGCATCTTGGGAGTAGACAACCTCCCAAGGATTCTACTGATGTATTTTTCAAACACACCTTCATCCTTGTCCAGCTATTTCCCTACAGTTCTCTGCAATTCTCGCCAATTCAACAAGACAGTCATAAATCAGAACTTATTCTATGCTATTTCCGACAGCCATAGAAACGATCTTCGACTACTAAATTCAACTGATTTTGATGACATGATTCGTAGTGGAGCCGCCTTCGCTCAAAAATTTCAGCCAGATGATCCCATTCTTGATCTAATCGACCAAAAAGTTTTGGATCGAAGTCTGGGGTCGGTTGTTCCTGGTGGATGGTGTTTAGGTGAGCCTGGAAACAACTCGTGTTTAACTTGGGGTGATGCCAAAATATTGAGACCCGGTATAGGTTCTCAACGGCTTGAGAAAGCGATTGTTGAATTGTTGTCGAATGGCACTTACCGATCTCATCAATGTATATATGAATGATCTGATTCTTGCCTGATGTCACACAACGTAACAAAATAGAAATCCTACTCTGGAAGAAACTCAAAATATTTGTTAGAGAACTGAAAGATTCAACTGCCAACTGCCTGGTGTTTGGCTTATTTATTGGAAATCTTGTAGCATAGTTGGATTATAAATTAGATGCATATTAATTTTGTTGGCACAATTAAAATTTTACTAATTCTTATTGGCGTTTTAAGATTTAATATAGAACTGATGATGTTGTCTTTTTAGCATATTAGCATGTATCTTCAGATTTAGTTGCTGTTTGGTGACTTGATTTCCTACAAGTAACAACCCATAAATGTCCAAAAAAATATATTTGGTTTCTAACAAAGGCTGAAATCTTTAATGTCAGTTTCATTAATACAGAAAGCACACATTACAAAAGCTTCTTATTCTCAAGAGAAAGAATTACACAAATCTTCTCCTCATAGCCTAACTCTAATGCCAGATATAATGCTTCTTATTCTCTAACCATGTGAGTAATTTGCTCCTAATGTCTACTCAAGAAAATTAACAAAGTTGAAGTGTGAATTTTTCTCTGTTCTCTCACCACTGGTTCTGGGTTTGAGCATGTGTCGTATTTATCTCCATCAGTGGTATATGGCACACAAAATACGGCTAAGGCTGTGCAGAAATCAGAAAACACCAAAAAAGGTTGCTACAGCAAAAATTAGAAACAGCCCTCCACCCAAGTAACCAACCTGAAGGAAGATAAAGTGACTTAAATTAGAAATCTAATTAAAATACAAAGCATTCAATTCATAAATCTGAGATAATGACTTGTAGTTATACCAGTTTTTCAGAAATGTATTTAGCAAGGAATGCTCCTCCAATAATGGCAATAGATGTTGCAAGAAAGTGTCCAGCAATAGCTCCACTTGCCACACCCCAAGGAGACTGTAAAGAATAAGATATTGCTAAGGTTAACATATTAAGCGAAAGATGTTATGCATTACTTATCTCGTGATTTAGAAGTGCACCTGAGCAGCCGCAAGTGCAATTGTCGCAAGCATTGACCGATCTCCCCATTCCTAGGCAAATCCAGTTACTAAATCAGAATTCATGCCTGATAACATAAACCAGTAGAAATGTTTGATTCTGTATATGAGGTGTTGGTTAATCACAACCAACAACTTGACTTTTAGAGTTCAGCTGGGAAATATGCACAAAAAGCGCCGGTAGTAATTTCAGTCTACCTATATCTACAGCACGATCAATGAGACCATTTTGAGCAAATGCAACAAATTGTAAGATTTTCACAAGGAAACATTACACTTAGTTGTTTTAATATAGTGATGATTTTGCAACCAGATTTCAGAAGCATATGCTGAATTCACTGTTGTTGCTCAATGCAAAAGACAAGGAAAAAGAGCCTTACAGCAAAAAATACAAGGGTGAATGATTTCCAAATAATCTCGAGTGGATTCGTAAGCCGCTTCGATGCCTGAAGATATTTGGAAAAACAAACGGTGTAAGTAACAGTTAAATTGCAAAACTCAAGGAGAAATATTTCAACCATATATGCTATCCATGACTCCAAGGCTATTCATAGATTTAGACCTTCTCTTTAACAAGTTCCTCTGCTTCAGCAAGTTCATCAAGTTCAGGACTGCTGTCATCACCATTTTTAACCACATTTGATGGAAGGTCCCATGCGTCTTTTATCGATTTTAGGCCAAAAAATAAAAGAAGAGTTACTGCTGCATATTCTCCTATTGGCAAGGCTGTAGGTAGATCAGATAAAGCAAAAAACATCAGCTATCACCATTAGAGGAATCAATACTACAGATTACCTAAAACAAGTATTCAATGAAATTTGAACAAACACTGAATGAAAATTATGTCACAAACTTCAGAATTGCTATCTAATGTGAAATTAGAGTGAATAAAGCGTCATATCCTCAGGTTGTACTGTTTCCTGAGGTGAAACTAGATCTCCAGTTGAGATCACTGAATCAATTACAGTTTTCATAAGAAGAAAGTCTAAAATTGTAGTGTTTCTTTTCTTGGTGTTGTAGAGTTCAGTACACAACTGCCGTGCCTTTGCTTTGTGCACGAAAATGATTGTAAATAGTTTCCCATAGTTGCAAAAAGCAGTAAATTACTCTCGTTAGTAGAGAACCTAATAAAGAAGATTGCAACCATGAAAGTAACAACTGGCCTTGTTGCTTCCATGAAAGATATTCATTGGCACGAGGTGACAATCAGCCTCGGCCAGAAACCACAATGGAATTGTCGGACTATGTAGCCTATGTCCTTTGATAATGGGCTCCAGGGTTTGAGCATATATGACTCAAGAAAGTTGTAGCAACTATTGTGGAATAGATAATAGAGTATTGCCTTAGGCGGTTTGAGCATATATGAAGAAGCACCAACACACAATCAATTAGGTTAAGGATAGTTAAATGGTTAGAGATAGAGGAAAACTGAGGAAAATTATTGGTCAAACCATTTAGAATGATTTGGATTTAAATGGTGTATCATTTGTAATGGTTCCTAAAAAAAACATTATGGCGCCATTTAATCTATTTAGCCAACCACGCCTAATGGAGCGAAGCATTGATTATTGTTGTTGTTAGCGTCAGTCTGAACAGAACTTCTTAAACCTTATACGACATTTAGTATGAACAACCAGTTGGACATATTTGTGCATGCTGACAGCTGCACATAAAATGGATTTAAAACAAAGAGACAAATATGTGGAGATAAAGAGAAGACATACCAAGCCGTAATGCAAAAAAAAAAAAAAGACGAAACCTATCTTTAGCTCAGTAATAAATTGTGAAAACTTTCAGAACAGAGGATATAATATGATAATTTTCCAATTCCAACTCATACACAAAATTTCAATTCATTAGCATGTTTTGTTGTGTTTATCAAAAGATTACAGTTAATTGAAACTTCAGGTGATACATCATCAATAATATTGTTAACTGAATGCATGCATTTCAGAGGCATACTAAAAAAACTATATTTTACAACTTACTTGTCTGGAATTGAGCGGGCACTGATTGAAAAATACGGCCAATTACAACGGATAGGATTGACATGAGTGCAAGGGCCCCGACTGATCCTAATAGGACCTGGTCAATTTATGAAATTTATGTCAGAATATATAAAAATAAGTTCCAAAATATAAATTATACTGAATTATAACAAGCAGTAAGTTAAGCATTGATATGTAAGTAAACTGTCCCAAAATGAATAGTACCAGATTACTGATAAAAAATATGACCTTTCATGATTAAATCTATGCAATTCACTAACAAGTTAGATAATGCAGGAAGAAACAGTAATGACTTACCAATCCCTTCTCATATTGCATTGCCAAGAGTGCAGCAATAAAGAATGTCTGGTCAAAAGATAAAAGGTGAACTTTAGCTCCATGAATACATACAAGTGTAATGAATGTATAAGTTTGTAGCACTAACAATACTCACATCACAAAGCACATTCCAAAAAGGATAAAAAAAAGAAGCAAAATATCATTCTAAAATTTTTATCCCTAAAGGATGTTCATGACTAAGTTGACAATCTTATAGAGAGTGAAATTTTTTGCTAATCCAGTTTCCAGATAATCTAAAATTGACTACTCTCATGGTTGTTTACTTGCTTGCGAAATTTTAACTTGTAAGCCGTAGAACCAGCTAAACACTTTTGTATAGTAAAAACATGTGTAAGTGGGTTCTGATGCACCAAGGAGGCGTTTCAAACCCGAATAGTCGGTAGGGAGACCAAGCAATGGCGTATCTAGAACCCTCGGCAGGGGTGCAAAAAATTTTAAACGCATATCGCTAAAAATGTAATAAAAATAAATCTTATTAAAAACATCTCTCTCAAAGTAAGTCACCTCTCAATGTAAGTCACCAGACAGTCATTCATGCATGTATCCCCTATTCGGTTAGTGAGAGTGGTGCATTGGACTAGTGCAAAACTCGGGACTTGGGTGCAAAAAAGTATTTTCAGGGCGTGCAAATTTTTTTCTAATAGGGATATTGGTGCGGATTTTATTTTTCAGGGTGTGTGGTTGACCCCCTGGACTATAGGTGGATCCGCCACTGAGACCAAGTGAGACACCCATGAAGAATATATGGGGACGACAGTGTACCTGCAGCTTAGGCTGGGAGACAAGTGGGCTTCCTAAGAAGTTGTAGGTAGCTCTAATGGAGGCCATGTATATCATGACTTGAAAGAAAGGAAAAAGGGCATGTATATTATTCTTCTGATGATCAAGTTTAGGTGTTAACAATATATCCAGGCTACATCTAATCTATACAAATTAAGTAATTACAAGGAAATGGTATCTAATCTGTACAAATCAAATATTACAGGAAGCTATGAAGACAAATCTGTGCAGTAATAAAGAGAGACAAATCTCGCTAATGACGGTAATTGTGCCATGCAAAATTGGTGTGCTTTTTGGGGGGTTGCAGGAGGTAGTGGCATGATATTGAGGGTTATGGTGAAAGGAAAGGCGGAGAAATGGAAGCAGATAAGGAGGAACTGTGATATAAAAACCTCACTTAAGTAATGCCTCACTTAAAAGTCTACCAGTCCAGTTTAAGCATAGTTCCCTAGACATAGGATAAGGCTGGGAACATAATTATACTTAAAAATGTTAAGCCTCTAAGATATATAATTTACTAAAAATATGGATTAAGTAGGAAGTTAAGAATGTAAACAGACAAGAACAACATAAAGTCTTGATGATAATAGTAAATTACCTTGTCCCCAATCTCAGAAATAAATATTAATGTAAATGCAGCAGTGAATCCTGATTTTGCAATTGCTGCTAGAACTGATGAAGGTCCCCCTTTCACAAAGGCTATTAGTGAAAACACAAGAGTACATCCAAATAGCACAAGAGCTATAGAGATAGGATAAGGAATCCGATTAGGTTTCACTCTGCCAAACCATAGAAAATATTTTCATTAGAATTGTAGTAGAGCTCTGAATCACCACCATAGTACACTATTTACGTAGATTTATCAGGCAAAGCCGGTATGAGGCAAAACCATACACAGGAGTAATATATTTCACATTTACGTAGATTTATCAGGCAAACTGGTATTAGGCATACATTAAGTGTTTTATTGCATGAAGGAACACAATTTCCTCATACAACAATACTAGCACAAAATTAACCTTTAATTTGGTCCAATATAAAAAAGGAGAACCATTTGAGATTTTCTGGAAAAAGCAACATAAAAACCCATGCCCCAGTAAGCATGTAAGAGTAAAAACACTCACAAGAGAATAAAAAGGGACAAGAAAGAACCAAAGAGTCAGACTTATAACAATTAATTGAGGAGGAGAAAGTGTATGGTGCAGAGGAAGCAGGTTTATTGACACAGAGCAGATGTTGTCGACTTCGGAATTCAAGGTTCAATTTGATTCCTACATTAATAGTTCTACAAGGAAAACTAAAGAACTATTATATTGCAGAGTAAAACCACGGAATTCCCCACACTCTCTGTTTGAAAATAAGTATGCATATATTATATTGTAAGTTTGCAACATAACTTGCATGCAAAATTTGAAGATTCAAGGGAAATCACAGTCATAAAATAAAAGCAACATTATGCCAACAAAACCATGTTAAGACCAAAAGTCAAATATGAAAAAGCTCCTAATGCCATCAGTCAAATCACCTAAATAGCCATCTCTTGCACAACCAAATGAAATCTCAAATGCAACTCACGTTTTAGACGAACTGTCATTGACAGGATTTCTTTCAAATAAATTCTGCCCGTCTTTCTCATTATTGCTTCCATAATCTCCAGGTCCAACACTAACATTTGATGCTTGGGCTCGAACTATGCCACGGACCAAGCTCAGCCTCAATTTCTGTCTGCATCTCACTATATACAATTTAGGCATATTGTCACTCCTTAAGACAACAAACATAATTACACATAATAAAATTCATACAAAAGCTAAGTAGCAAACCACTTCCCAATAAATGATAGAGAACACAGAATCCATAGAATGAAATTTGATTCAAATGTTTAGGATGTAAAAAGCCACAAACAAATTATTAACACAAACTTATACTGAAAATTTATCTCAAGTACAACACTGAACTCAAGATTACAAGGAAAAACCCTACTTCAAACAACAATCATTGCATAAAATCTTAAACGTGTTTGCAACAACATTTTGGATTGCGACATCATGGTTTTTAATGTCACCACAACTAAGATTGAGATTGCACAAGCTAAATTTAACTGCAATTCTCCGCAATATCAAGAATGTAACCGTGACAAAGACAATTATTGCAGCCACAATTCAATAACTTCCAACAGCATAATTTTTCTTATGAACTACCAAAAGGGTTATCTTTTTTATTTTTATGGATTTGACACACTTGAATTGGATATCTTAACATAATCTTGCAAACACAAAGGCACACATTCAACTACTGCATACAAGAACAATAACATAACATAAAAATAAAACATTATATTTGAACTTTAAACTATAGCATAAGAGCGAAACATCATTCTTGAAACTTAAATTCAAGTCAAAGACACAAATTTTGAAGAACTTACATGAGGATATAGAGGTGGTTCTAGAGAAATAAGTACAAGATGCTAATGCATCAGCCACTGCCAAAGAAAGAGGAGGTTTTGCCTTTGGAATCAAAGGTGTGTGAGAACCTAACCCTTTCATGTTTTACGAAACTGCTTCTACAGTTTCATTATTCTGCCTCGTTGGGTCTGTGGGTCTTCAACAAAATTCGATTTTTGTATCAGAATTGAATGGAATTATGGAAGCAAGAGTTGCGTTGTGCTCTAGCTAGAGAAGAGAGAGATAGTTCTTGAAGGGTGCCACGTATGCAAACTGAGATAAATAGACAGCTCTGCCAATGTGTAGGCACTGATTTTGGAGCTTTTTCTTATCTCTTGCTTTTTTATACTTTTTAAATTTTTTTAAAAAAAGGAGTAGTTTTGGTCAAAAAAATAATAATAAAAGGAGTAGAAAATGATTTTAAGAAGAAAATAGTTTTTAAGCCTTTCAAAAAAGAAAAAAAAAAGTAAGGGCGTTGAATAAAAAAATTATGAAATTATGTATATATATATATATATGGTCATGATGAAATATGAGAATTCTTAATTATAACCGTTAGATTAAAATTAATAATTTAAATTACCTCCTTAATTATAGGATCTCGTGTGATTTGTAACTGAAAACGAAATAACCACACAACATCCTATAAGTAAAGAGGTAATTTAAGTCGTTGATTTTAATCTAACAGTTATAATGATTAATTCTCATATTATACCTTTAGATTGGGGCCTTGGTGGAGAGGTATGCTTTTTAGAGTTAGTGGCTTCATTAGGTTGCTTGGTAGTAGCAGAGGGATATTGTCTTATATATATGTCCAACCCCATGTACTGGGAGACATAATCATTAATGGATATGGGTAAGACAAGCTACTTCATTGCAAGGCACCAGTTGTCTGGGAGTTAGTTTGCCCCCATTGTCTTCTTCCAGTTTTCTCATTTGAAATGCAAAAACTTTCTACGATTGAGCCTCATAAGTTTACCAAGCTCTGAGACAGACATGCCTACTCTCTTTAAGGCCCACATCATTGAGTTGAGGGCAGAGAAATGTGCTGACCCAACCCAAATGCCTTGCTACAAAGTTTGAGTTGTGAAACTCTGCTGTGAATCTAGAGGAGGGTATGATCCCACTAATGAGGTCCCTAGCAGTGAGTGATTTAAACCAGCTAGATACTATATAATTAAGGGCATCCTCAACTAAATTGGGATTACTGGTGTAAAAAATCCAATTTGAGTTGTTTTTCCTCTCCAAGACTTGACGCCAATCATTAGCAATGGGAGTAAAGTTAAAAAGCATGTCAATGATTACCAAGGGTTCAAGGTCAACAAGGGGTAGCTACCAAATGGGTTCCTAGGATCCTAACATCAAAAGGAAGCAATCTAGGATGAAAGCTAGAGGGGAGTGAAGCCTAAAAAGTACAACTTAGCCCATAGTTGCAAGAATCAAATATGGCCTTGGATGTTCTTATAGTTTCCTTTCTTGTGAATCTAGTCAATTAGGTTATGCATACCTTTGTAATGGTTGCAAGAAAGAAAGAGCCTCAAGAATAGGGTTGGTTGGATAGCAACATGGAGATAAAAACTTGTAATTCTTGAACAACAGTCACAGAGTTGGTGTCATAGAAATACTTGCCGAAATAATACACGAGGAAGTACTTGTTCAGAATCAGAGACTTTGCCCGAGGCTTTGGAATCGACATCTAGAAATGTGGAATAAGCACCACAATTCTTGCCAAAGACATAATCCAACTCAGAGAGTTTGGCATCAATAGCTGGGTGGACTTCTTCCCCCCCCCCCCCCCCCAAATGGGAAGTCAAAAATGGATGACAAATCAAGAAGGTTTGGGGTCAGCATTCCTAGAGGAAATATGAATGTATTAGTGGTGACTGACCAAAAAACCATGAGGCGAAAAAGGTGATTGAAATGAGGGGTGATATCAAATACAGAGAGGATGATCATATTATAGATTCCCCATGCTTTCCACAGGTCTGATTTGGCACCAACCACTCTTTTGACGCACACAGCATAAGGGGGATTGGCTCTAGTTCATCCTCTAAGTTCTACAACTTTAGCATTAATGGTAAACAAATCACGGTGATTGGAAGAGCATACATGCTTTCAAATAGCATGAGGGCATTCTTGAAGAAAGAAATACCCTTTTGGATGTCAGAAGTACAGGGTGCAGAGTAACATAATCCTGAACTTCCATCAAGATACTGGTGTGCTTTGGACCTTAAGAAAGAGGAAGAGAAGGGTACCACCTAGGAGATAGAAAGTGAATCTGCTTGGGATATTGAACAGGGATTTGATCGTCCCTGTAGTTGTTGATAACTCCATTTTATATAGAGTTATTCATACAATTAAACTTAGATTATTGCTCAAATTCAAGTAAATTAAGATGTAAATATAGCTTATAAATAAAGAAACAACATTTCAAGGATTCAAAAGAATTAAAACAACGAACTAAGCAATTTGCATATATCTTGGTATGTTTGATGTTTTTTTGCTTAGTGCAAATGACTACGATGAGGTGTACTACTACACCGCTGCGCACTTGGTGTACCCACACCTGCATGCACTTTTGATCTTTCTTGCTACACGAGAATATGCACCAAATCATCCAAGGACCAATTTGATGCACCAACACTTAACATATGACGTCATGCTTAGTCATGGGGAGCAGACCCATTTGCATATTTCGGCGCCTACTATTGAAGACTTGCTTTAAAGGAACCATTCACTCAAGGACATATGACACTTTCTCAATTGGACCACCCCATGTGAATTCATGTGAAGAACAACTTGCTTGATGGGAGGTCTGAAAAGTAACTATGGTTAGCTGATCTCAATTATCTTTGGCGCCAAGGAAACTCTCCAAGGGAGGAAAACTCATTGCCTATAAATAGAAGACATTCTCTTCACTTCAAAGGCATCCAAAGGATCATATAGTTTCTTTATATTTGTAATCTAAGTTTAGTTTTTAGTTAGTTTCTGAATTGTAAGAAGGTAAGGAAGGACTTGACGCCTTCTTCCTTCACTTCTACTTGGAGGAAACTTGTGTAAGGAATTGATATTGTACTTCAACTTGGAATCTCATGCAAAAGATCTCCACTTTGTGTAATCTCTATCCTTTTGAGTTCTTTTGTAATATTACTCATTTTATCATGTTCCTTACAGATTCTCTCTATTATATAATGAGTAATATGAGCTAAATTCCTTTAGTTGAGATGTTGTAGCCTTGTAATGATCTTCTAAGCAAGTGAATGTGGTTTATGTAGTGTGTGCACTTTAACTCTTGTGTAATACTTCTTTCAAAGCTTATTTTGAATTTGATCACTTTAGAATAAGTAGACTTGTAACAGCAGGCATGGGTTACATTTAAGACATCAAGAGTTAATGAGAATAAGTGTTTGTAACAACTTCTTTGTTAAACTTATTTTAATAAACAATAAGTGTTAAAACCTTGTTAAGTCCTAGACATAGGATAACATAGTTCTAAGGGTGAAACAGTGGAAGCTTAAGAGACAAGAGTGAACCTATTTAGCATGCCTAGACATAGGAAGCTTGTAATGAAACTCTGAAGAAAGTGACTGAAAGGCACATACTGATGCAGCTGCACCTAGTGTACCTACACTGCATACACCACTAAAACTCTTAGAAGTGATTCCCTTGGTGAAAACATCTCAACTATCATTTATCATTGATTTCTTACACATCTTATTGCTTGTTTATAATTTGTTACTTTATTTTCAACAATCCAACCAATTGTAAGTAGTGTAGACATACTAAGTGTTCACTCTAAACTATACAAGGCTTTATATAATCCATGTGGGTTCGACCTATTTTTATCATTATATTACTTGTGTGACTATGTATACTTGCATATCTTTTCCCTCACCAACTTTGTTCTTGGTTTTGATATGCTGAACTAGAAGAAATGGTTGAAGAATGAAAAGATTCAAACTTGGGTAAGATCAAGAAAACATGGACAAGCTAGAGAGCAAGAATGGAATTGAGGAGAAACCGAGGATAATTTATCACAAAAGGAATTGGGCAGAGGTTCAGTAAATTCGTAAATTGCGAATGTAAACTTGCTAAGATTGAATAGGGAGCTTTTTATAGCAAGCGAAATCAAGGATTAAGGGCAAAGTTTACCGTTGCTAAAGAATCGGTGATAGGAAACCTAGTCGTTTAACATCTTATATAGTGTAACGACTAGTTAGTTAGTTATGGTTGTTCCATCGTTTTTCCACAAATGGTTTTTATGTTACCACGACTATTTTGTCACTGGATAGTTGGCAACGTATAAAGGGAGGAAATTGTTAACACCAAAAAATTTCTAAGACATTAGCCGAGCGAGCCCTCAGCTGAGGAGGAAGCATAACCGAGCTAGGGTGAGTTGATTTGCTTAATTTCACTCAAGGAAACTCCTAGAAAGCCATTTAAGATTTCAGGGTCCTCAATTTTTTCTTTTTCTTTTGGATGACTTCCAAAGTAGCACTTGTAAAAATCATTAGCTAATCCAACATGGTAGGTCCAGTTCGCCGAGGATTCAGTAGTCGAGGGAACCATTGGAAACATGAGAGATATTTATGAGCCAACCGACTAAGCACACATACACAGTTGCATTGAAGATAAAAACTGAAGCGCGGAAATGGTCAAGGACATGTTTATGCACCTAAAATATATTAGATAATGGATAACTCCTCCCCATGCTTCGTTCCTTAGGCAGTTAGTGGGGCGGTTTCTCAGGGTTTTAGCGCATGTTAGGCTTGATAGACATTATTCTTAGCCGAGTAGCCATATTTTGATCATGTTCATTTTAGGCTAGTGATTGTGGCCAATAAAAACCATTGTATATATATATAAATACCTTGCTTTTAAATTTTCTAGATATGTGACAATCGATCAAACTCTTATTTTCAAGCATTTTTACTTACCTTTTATATTATGCATTGCCTTAGAATAGTCGTAGTTTAGTCAAGTGTTTTCCCACGTTTAATCCTAACACTCTTTGGAGTAGTTAGGGAATAGGGATGACAAAAAAACGCACCCGTCCCGCGATGGGTACGAGACAGGTAGTTTAACAGGTACCCGCGGATTGAATAAACTGATAATTAGACTTAGACTAGCCGTTAATAAACGGGGCGGGGTTAGGTGCCCGTGCCCACGGGTACCCATACCCGTAATAAATATACTTATTTGGAAAAATTTCTATTACTATTAATTTTAGTGTTATTTATCTTCTTTCGATTAACTACTATAAGCGAACAAATAAATGATAAAATAATTGTAGAATGAAATGTCTAATTTTTTTATATGAATGAAGAGAAAAAATGGTGTTCAAAAAGTTAATTTTGTTTGGTATTTCAAGTTTTTTATTTAAAAAAAAAAATTCAATTAATATTAGAAGTATCCATGGGTATACGCGGGTACCCGCGAGAAGATAATACCCATGAAAAACCCACTAAGTGTGTACCCGCGTGCGCACGGGGCGGGTACGGGTAACACTTATATTAAACGGGGCGGGTAATGGGTAACTACTACCGTGCCCACCCTGGCCGTTGACATCCCTGCTAAGGAATCCATAGCTAAGGAACATAATTCATTCTTCAGTGTAGTTACTTGAAGAAATGGAATCATAAGGCTCAAGTTATTTAGTCGATTCTCGGCTAAGTTCTAGTTCCATGAGGTTAATCATTTACTTGGTTTGAGAGTTTGAGTATAGCTTAAGGCACCCAATCCCCCTGCATGGTGAGCCACTCACTTGTTGCTAGGAAACACTCTATTATATCTTCCACTACTTAGCTATACTCGAACTCTCAAACGGGGAGGGACATGGGTTCCTTTAAGGCGGGAAAAACACTCATACATTTAGCTCTTTGAGTCTACGTCTCTCCTCCAATATTTTCTCTCTCATCTATTTCTCGCTAAAATAAGCCTAAAAGTATCAAAGACACCTAATATTCAAGTCACTTAATCTTTTTCCGTTTATGCAGGTGAGGCTTCAAAATATAGTAGTCTCTATCTCTGAGCATTATCCAATCCTCTTAATAAGGTATCCACTTCCCGTTCATAGAATCATGAGGCACTTTAAGAATGCCTAGCTCCATAAGACTGAGTTAGAAGAAGTTGTGATGAATGGCTAGAATAAGGTCCATGGTGACTTTCTGACAGAGTTTGGTTTGGTTATTGTGTGGTGGATGATCTTAATAGCTAGGGTAAGAAGATTAATTTTGAGAGACATTACAAACTACCGAATAATATCTTTGGTAGTTCCACCATTGAATGCTTAAATCTTCCTTCATACTCATATAGTTATTTCATAAAAATGCATGCTTAGACAGTTGAAATGCTCATCAGACACAACTTCCTAAAGTACATGCATAGCAATCAGACACATTCTTACTCAGACTTGTTATCTTTGCACTTAAGGAATATGGTAAAATACCTTAAGAATTATTATTCAATCATAGATACTTTCTTATCATTGAAATTATTGAGGAGCTAAACTTATCAATCCTCTAGGTTCTAATAGCTATCTATTTATAGGAATCATTAGGGTTTTGAAACTAATTTTCAAGAGAAGCCGTTGAAAATAAATCCCATTTGAAGTAGTTTTTAATTTTTTTAAAAAACTGTAACAAATGGATGAAATAAATTTTTTTTTTGGTCGTGATGGATGAAATATTCTTAAAATAATTATTATTTTTATTAAAAAGTACTATTACGATTGGGCTCATATTTCAAAATTAATAGGTCTCATCATTTTGTTTATAAGTTCAATAAAAATTATTACGACTTTTTTATAAACTATTATGGAGTTTATTAAAAATATTTCTTATTTCATAGTTTTGTAACAAAATATTAAAAATAACACGAAGGATATATATTACCATAATTTTAATTTATATGCATCATCGGTGTAAAAGTTTTTTATATCAACAAATCACAATTTACACATTATTAAAAATGGTTGAGTCTTCTCTTAACTACATGCATAGTCATCTGAATCATAATTTGTGATTATAAGATATTTTACATTGATAATACATATAATAACGAACAACATATATATGAACGCGTCTTAATTCTTCTTTTTTTGACAATATGAACGCGTCTTATTTCAAATGGAAGGAGATTGAATTCTTTTTTTTTTTTACAAAAAGGAGATTGAATTCTTTAAATACATGATTTTAAATTTGATTTCGATATAGAAAAATACTCCCAAGAGAAATCTCCATCCTTATCGTCTAGCCATATTTCGAAAAGAATTCGCATCTTTACCAAAAAAGAAATTTTCTAAATTTTTTTATTTAAAACCGCGTAAAAAATTTAATTACAAACAATTGATCATATTTAAAAATAAAAATATTTTTTGTATGAAACGAATAGTAAGAAAAATATAATTTAAAATATTTTCATCTAAAATTCAACCAAGAATAATGAAATTTTATTGCGAATAATTATTTTCCTTAACAAAATTTTATTTTTTTGACCAACTTAACAAAGTTTCATTGTAAATTTATTTTTGAACAATTTGTACAAGACAAAATAAATAATTGGACAAAGCAAAAATTGAAAAAGACCAAAAAATGACAATGGTAAGAAAAAAAAAGAAGAAAAAAAATCCTAAATGGGCCTTCCCTAATCCCTACACGTGCCTCAGAATTTCTCGTTCGCTCACTCCCTCAACTCTCTCTCTCTCTTTTCTTCTGGGGTTTCTTCTCTCTCTCTTCTCTCTCTCTCTTGCTGCTGCAACTGGCTGTTGTCTCAACAAGTACACAGCGTCAAAAGCTGGTAGCTTTCTTTTCTTTTGCTTCTTACCCATGTTTTCGTTTCCCCTTATTTTTCGCTTTCATGTCTTTTTTCCCCTTCTCGTTTTTCTTGTCTTTTTCCTACAATATATAATTTGCCTATATGTTAACTGGGTATGTCTCAAAATTGTTTTTTTATTGTTATTTTTTGTGGAAACATGAATGGGTTGGTTGTTAGTGACTCATTTGGAGTCTGAATGAACTTTTTATTTGTTTGTCTTTGATTGAGGGAATGCATTTCTTTCTCTTGTTTTTGATTCTTGTTCCTTAGTTTTTTCGTTGTTTTCTTCATATTTAATTCTATCTTCAGTTTTGCTTTTCATTTGTATAATGTTTTTATACCTTATATTGAGTGGAAATGTGGATAAGTGTATGTATTGTAGCACCGACCCTTCCTGTCGAAGACGTGTCTGGGGTCGTGTCCGGTGTCTGACATATATCGCGTCGGACACGACACTTCAATTACTTGTATCTTTCATATTAAAACTGTGTTTGCGTGTCGGTGCTTCATATTTGTATGCATTATTACAATTTACAAGTGAGGTATATGTGTTTGTGTCATTGTGTGTGTAACCCAAAAAGTTTTGACATGTGAAGTTGAGCCAAGCAAGAGTTGCAAAATCACATAGACATATGAGTTTGGAACTAATATAGAAGATTGAGTAAGACACTGGCATAAGTAACAGTACAGAACCTAGCAAAAGTTACAAAACAGCATTGACGCTGGAATAAAATTATATAAAAATGTGCTGTTTAGTAGCGAACTATACAGATAATGAAGGAACTGAGTATAGAACAGAGAAGAGAGAGGTCAGAACAGGTAACAATAAAGCGAGAACGATGGACTAAATCTGAGAATGAGGAAGATAGAACTATTTGGTAGAACATTCCTGATCAAAGGACTACTAGTTTGTGCCAGGCGATAACATACGACTCTACGCCATTCAGAAAGTTCCGCAGAGATAGGTTCTTATGGATTTTGGGGCCATTTAGGGGTAAAACTCTTGATGGACTAAGTATTCAGTATAGTAGTTTTCCTTAATGCATATAGCACTTGCTACATTATGGCTAACCTAATTGAAGATGCAAATATTTTGCTTCAGCTGGCTAACCTAATTGAAGATGCAAATATTTTGCTTCAGCTAAGTCAACCAAAGGACAGCATACAATCCAAACACCTAATCTTTAAAATGAACCAGCAAAAATTACACCAAATTCAGGTTAAATGTATTCAAAACATATTTTCTGTTGTGTTGCCCTATATATTATTCTCATCTATTATGTGTGCATCTTAAGCTTCTTGAGTTCAATTGTTAAACTTGATTTTACATTTAGTGGGAAATTTGTTCTTTCTTACACCTCATACTTTTATGGCATGCTCTTCAGTATTTTGTACTTTTTGTTTGCACGTCTCCACGATACTTTCTCTGATTAAAAGCCACCGTTGACCTTAAACATTTATTTGTTTTCAGGGATGGAGGCACTTGGTTCTGTGGATGACCTTTTAGATTTCTCATCTGACATAGGTGAGGATGATAATGATGATGACAAGCCTAGGGAAGCCTTTCCATCACTTAAACCAAATTGCAGTGATCCACCATCACTTAATCCATTGGACGTCCGTGATCCTAACCATTCTTTTTCTGTAAGTTTGATGGTCCATTTTAACATTTCCAAAATGTTTGCAAGGCCTCGAGAAAATTGAATATGTTGGTTTCTGATTGAATCATGACCTGCTGAGAGCTTCTCTAATCACGAAAGAGAAAAGCATGTGTGAATTATGATCTCTGTAGCACCGACACTTTCGGTTGAAGACGTGTCGGACACCGGCATCGACACTGACACTTTAATTACTTGTATTTTCCATATTAAAACAGGTGTCTGCAAGTCTGTGTCGTGTCTGGTGTCCGAGTCTATATCGGTGCTTCATAAATCATGATTTGGTTGAAATCATTAGAATTGTGATCTGAACTGGACACTAGTTTCTATATATCTATTCTAATTTCTATCTGCTCATGTAATTTTTCATTTCCTTGTAACTACAATCACTATTTCAAGGTTTCCATGTTGTGGAGCCAAATGGATCTCAGCATGGACACTAGTTTCTTGATTCAAAGTTCACCGTGTTCTTGACTAGTCGCAAGAGTCAAATGCTCGAGTTGACTGGAAAGAAAACCTTTTTTCCATACTTAAAAGTGATATGAAGATTAAAATGCCTCCTATTTTCATGCTCCAGGAATTTGCAGAAGAGGAGCTTGAATGGCTATCCAACAAAGATGCATTTCCTGCTGTGGAAACATTTGTTGAATTAGCCTCTATTCAACCAATGCTATCGCAGCACCAAAGGACAGCAACAGCCCCAATGCTTGAGTACAGCACAAGCAGTAGCAACAGTAATAATAGCACCAACAGTATTACCCTCTTAAGTGGCCTGAAGGTCCCTGTCCGTGCACGGAGCAAGAGTCGCAGTAGGCCTCGCACTGACCTTGCTGACGCCTCTAGCCAGAAATTCTCATGGAGACAACCGAGTAACAAAATTTCCAGAGAAATTGGGCTGAAATGTCATCACTGCGGAGCTGAGAAAACTCCGCAATGGCGGGCGGGACCCGATGGTCCAAAAACACTTTGTAATGCATGTGGGGTTAGGTTTAAATCTGGCCGACTTGTGCCTGAATACCGCCCTGCAAATAGCCCAACTTTTCGTAGTGATTTGCATTCTAATTCTCACAGGAAGGTTGTCGAGATGAGGAAGCAGAAGCAAAAGGAATGATTTTGAAAGTCATGGATAAAAGGAAAACTGGTAGTGAACATTGCTTTTAGCATTTAGCATGCTAAAAGTTAGGATTTTTTATTTTTATTTTCATTTTCATTTCAATTCTGATTTATTCTAATTTAATTTTTCGCCCATTTTTGACATGGGGTGGTTTTAGATTAAAATTGAAGTTAGGGAGGCCTTGAATCATTTGTTTGCCTTTGTTATGCCGAAAAACAAGAAGCCAATTTGGATTTTCATTGATTTGGCTGCTTTTATACTTTGATTGGGGATCAGGGAGAAGGTGAGTTGCAGGAACCTTCACCAGAGAGAAGCTCTTATACTTATCCAAACTAATTCTAAATTGATAGATAGTGGTATAGTTGATTAGTGACATGATTCATGTATTTGAATAGGGAGAGAAAAATGCTGTCTATCTTTAGATGTAAGGGCAGGTATGTTATTTATTATTTTTATCATTTGATTCTCCTTTGAAGGAGGTCAATGTGTAGGCAACAAAATTGAATTGATAAAGCCTTGACTAATTTTTAGAAACACCAAATCTTTCTGTTTTCATTGTCTTTGTTGGTGACAATTTCAAGCATGAATGCAGTTTGAAAAATAGATAGCTTTGTTTTTCAATTATGTTTGATTGCTCCATGATTGATTCTGTTTTACATGATCACTTGTTAATAAGTCTCTTTACATCATAGTAAGTTTGTCTGTGTTACTGTTATCATATATGGCAATTTGTCAGAATATATGATACTCCATCTGGACTCATATATAAGCAACAATCACTTTTTAAGATTCATTGAAAAGTGATGTATCTAGATACAAAATAAGAATTACCATGGAGATGGAGCTCTTATGGGGACTTGTATGGCAGCCTTGATGTGCTTTATCAGACACTATGGAATCTGTAATATTTCTAAGGGTCTTGTATGACTTGGGAACTCTAGTTGTAAGGAGTCATCTTTGATTTGGATTTCCATGATCATGACTTTAGTTGGCATAAACAAGCTAGGGTTTGTTGATGGCTTTATTGTTCTGCAAAGGCAATCTATTGCATCATTCTTCTTTTGCAGCCACTATGTGGAGTAAGCTTCGGGCGCGCTTTTATCACATCATGGACTAAGGATATCTTATTCAAGGCGTAATCTTCTGAGTCGACACGAAGCATCTTGTTGTGAGTGTTTATTTCCACATATTTGAATATCTCCAGGAAGAATATAGTATATTGTTGGTTCACTGATGCATGCATACACAATGGAGTTTAACCATCAATTTGGTATTTTCAAATTGAATATGTAATGACATTTAACTTTAGTTAGGTTAGAGGCGAAATCTTGCTTATGAATCCCCATTCCTTCCACTAGGGAAGTGTATTCTCTTGTGATTCAAAAGGGAACACGGCGAGAATTTGCGAGTTACAGTATTAATTGAGTCACAACTTGCCTATGCCGTTCAAGGCAATATTAAACCCAAGAAAGATTGACCCTTTCACGCCAACAGTGGCTTGGTTGGTCATATCAAGGACAAGTGTTACAAACTGCACGAGTGTTCTTCGGGCCTCAAGAAGAATCGCCCCAACTAGTCTCAGACAGTAGTGAATTAAGTCATTGATGATGTTGGGCATAACTAGTCTTCTAGTGATATTCCAATGACTCAATCTTAGTAACAACAATTGATAACCTTACTACAGAATCAGTTAGCCCAAGCCACTACCTTAGACACATTACAATCAAAGACATTGACAATGGGTGCAAGCTTTACCATATCGCAGTCCAATCTTGTCAAAAATTCCAACAGTATCAATATAGGTGCTATTGCACATAAATGTGTCACACTATCAATGTCTTTGGTTCCTCCACACCTTTTTCGAATAGGTTTGTTTTCTTACCAAATAATGATAGAATCCAAGTAGCTAGAATTAGAACAATTCCTTTAAGTCTTGTTCTTGTCATTAAAAATGTGTTATATATTCCGTCATTCCATGTCAATTTAGTATATGTTTGTTCATGTCTCGCACACAAATTCAGCTCAAATACAGAAATTCAAGCTAGCCCTAGTTTACCAGGCTTGATGAGCTTTGATCATAACCAATACTCCCCATCAAGTTGGGTTAGAATATCATCAATTTAGTGACGTGATAGTGTGTATTCTATGGTAATTAATCTACCATCAATTTTCTCCTTAATAAAGTGTCGATCAATCTCCACATGTTTTGTCCTATCAGGATGCACATGATTTTTTTGCAATACTTATGGCAGCTTTATTGTCACACGTCAGATTTACTACATGGTTAGTGTTAACCTTAAGCTCCACAAACATCTTTTACTACCTTGTTCCTTCACACAACCCTTGAGCTAGGGATCTTTTACTACTCGTCACAACCATTGATTGCTTCTTGCTCCTCTAAGTTACAAGCTTTTGCTCCATACAAACACTATCCACTCGTAGACATTTTTTCAGTCACGAAACCAGCCAAATTTTAATTTGTGGGTATTTCTACCTTTTTGTGTAAGCTCTTTTTGAAACGTAGTCCATTTCTAGGGGCTTCCTTAAGATACTATAAAATGTGGTTAATGGCTTTCATGTGGGCTTCCTTTGGGTCATTCATATGGCGGCTAGCAACCTAACTGCGAAACCAATATCTGGTCGTGTGTGGGTTAGGTAGATAAGCCTCCCAACTAGCCTTTCATACCTATACTTGTTGATGGGTGGATTGCCTTCTTCCGTCCCAATTTTTATAGGCTATTGCTTTTCCCACACCCCCTCATACTCTTTCACACCCCTTAACAAATTTTATTCCAAAAATAACCTCGCGTGAACCGCTGAGTTCACGTGTTTAAAGACTGTTCGAACGACCTTGTTCGAACACGTTCGAATGACCTCGTTCGAACAGGTGAAATTACGTACAAGAGGGTGTGAAGTCAATATTTAACACACTCGAACGATGTCGTTCGAACGGGTTCGAACAAGGTCAAGCGAATACGTTCGAATGACCTCGTTCGAACAGGTGAAAAACGCTCAAAGAGAGTGTGAAGTCAAGATTTAACACACACGAACGATGTCATTCGAACTCGTTCGAGGCGCGTGTTGAGCAGGTGAAATTTCGTGAAAAAAAAAAGAGGTTTTGGCTGACCTTTTGGTCTTTTCACACCCTTGTGGGGTGTGTTTTGAGTAGGAGGGGGTGTGGGAAAAGCAATAGCCATTTTTATATTTGACTCCATATGTTTGTCTGCTAGCCTGCACCCCAACATTCCTATTTCGTGGAGCAAGTCGAGTGTATACTTCATTTAGGACAATATTACATGTGAGGATCGTGCCACTGCCATCCCATGGAAACATTTTAATTGGCCTAAGTCTTTTCCTTCAAATTATTTGGCTAGGAACATCTTTAATTCTTCAATTCATGTGTGATCATTACATGTAATAATGATGTCATCTACATAGACAATGAAGATGCTAGTTTTACAAACCCTAAACCTTCCCTTCTGCCGCGTGTTTTACAAACATTGTGTGGTCAACATATAACTGGGTGTTTTCAAATCACTACGATCCCAACATGCTAGGTTTTGGCTTTGAATGTTGTCAACCGTCACATATATTTGGGTGATTATTAATGGTTTGAGTGATGTAGACATGATTCTCCCCTCCTACAAAGTAGAGATTTATGTTTCCAACCACATGGTACAGTGAGATCTGAGAAATGTGTGGTCATATGACATAGGGACCAACGAGGTATTGAGACTTTGAGTAAGAACAATTCTATTTTGGGATGATGAACTAATGGTTGAACGTTAACAAGAGTTACACATTTATGCCATGTATTCACTTGAGAAGTAATGGTTCATAGAATACATGGTAGCCAAAAGGTTCATGTTGGATACCAACTTTCCTAGGTTGTGTGGTAGTGATGTATTGTTAAATGTTACTCATTGGTTTAAATATTTAATATTAATACAGTATTTAATATCATGACCAATCTAATGGAAACCTATATATATGGTCACATGCGGTTACTTCCGACATTGTTTAGAGTGGAGTATCCCGATTTTTGCCGGATACTAGTCTGGGTTTTTTCTTTTTACTTTTGTTTGTTTGAATATTTGTGCCGAGGATAATGCTCTCGGACTTCATTTAAATGGGTTCTTCCTAACTGTTATTTCGAGTGGTAAGTGACCAATGGTGTCAAGCTTGGTGGCTTCAGACTTTTATTTTGGTTCTCTCTAACTCTTATTCCGAGTTTAGTGATGTATTGTTAAATGTCACTCAATATTTTAAATATTTAATATTAATATAGTATTTAATATCATGACCAATCTAATGGAAATATATATATATATATAGGTCACATGCTCCTAGGCTACTTAGAGACAAGAAGAAATATGGTAATTTAAGGGGACTTGAATTAATCAATGAGATAACCAATGAGATAATTATCAGTTAAATCAAGTTAGGAAGGGTGAAAGGCAAATGGAGAGAATGAATTTTTTTTGACTCAAAATGGAGAGAATGATGTACCATGAGAAATTTATTTTTCTTCATAAAATCAAATCCCCTCAATTTGGAGGAACTCAAAAAACGTTTTGGAGGAGAGTTTTGGAAGGTTTGGGAGGGCTTAGACAAATTCTTCAAATCATTTGCATCCTTTAATAATAGTCTTAAAATAAAAAATATATTAATCATAAGTATTTTCTTATCATTCTCTCAATTAAGTTGAAAGATTTCTATAACTTTCTATCTAATCCACTTCCTCCAAAACCCTCCCCTCCCCTCCAAACTTTCAAACAAGGCCTTAATTTATTCTCTTTTGAACTTAAGTTATGTTCGAATGTGACTGGAGGATGTACAATTGCACCCCTCAATTTACTTATATCACCTCTATCATCTCATTATATATAAATTTTATTTTTACATCTTAAAATTAGAATTTTACACTCAGACTCCTAAAATCTTTCAATTTCCTGGATGGATGAATGATTGTCCAGTAATTTATATTGAGTGAAATCTATTTCTTAATATTGACAATGAGTTTGTTACAAATGTGTTCTGCACTAGGCGCACCCCCTTCTTCATTTTCAAGCACAATTTGCTACCAATGGGCCAGTTCGCTGAGGCCCATAAGCCAACACCTGGATCCAACAGTATACGGCCAGAATCTAAACCCTAGATCGGACGACTCTGATCACCTAGGTCAAACACATTTTGGCTCCTATAGATAGCCACCAGCAAAACACCCAAGGTACGCACATTTTTCCACATTTTACCTGCAAACCTATGCAAGACTTCCTCTGCTAACTTGAGTGTTAGAGTGTCTTTGCAGGTACACACCCCCTCGAATCGGAGCTCGGCTGACTAGGATCGGATACTACCAACTATCTAGAATCGTCTCAATCCAGATATAAGGTACAAAATAGAGTTCATTATCAACACTTTCAAAACATTAAACCTTATTATAGTAGACAATTATACTTTTTTTAAGGCTTAAATATATGTTTGGTCCCTGTAAATTTCACAATTATCCAGTTTAGGCCCTGAAAAAAAAGTTTTAAAAAGGCCCCTACAAAAACAAAACACGTCCAGTTTGGTCCTTTTGTTAACTTTCTGTTAAAAAAAATGTGTTGTGACACACAAAGATGACGTCGGCATGATATCAGCAATGGCGTCACTGCCACACATCAACATTTTATTGGACTTTTGTGTCGTGACACTGCCATGTCATATAATCACTGACACGTGTGCCACTGACATGTCACATCACCTCTTGAATAGATTTTTTTAAGGCTTTTTTTACACCCCCCTCATTATCACTCGCACCCCATAAATACCGTTTCGGACAAAAATGCCCCCAGCAATAGTGAAAATTTCGGAATTACCTTAGAGAAGAGATAACTCCGGTAGGGGGTTTGTGGTTTTTTGATTACCAAAAATCGAGAATAATTAGGTTCACAAAATGTGAACCGGATTTACCTCAATTTTTGGTAATTCCGGAAAACCACAAACCCCCTACCGAATTTATGTGGTATTTACGGTATTTCCGGAAAAAAATAAAATTAATTAAAAACAAATTAAATTAATTAAAGACGCGTTTTTGATTACGAAACTAAATAATACATGAAAGTTCTGAACGGAAACAACAAAACACAGCAACAAAGAAAATGAAAAGACGGTAGAAATTAGTGAGATGGTGGTTGGAGACGTCGAAGGACCTCAGCAACGGTCCTTCTGGTTTCGACATACAGCTGAATAGGACTCCGCATCTGAAATATGTCAAAACGGTCCATCATTACTCGAACGTCATCGTTGTTCTTCACATCCATGGTGGACCACTGAACACGATTATTATCGCCCATAGTGGGGTAGCGATAAATGATCCGGGTGACTTCTTGCTCGTCACCCTCCAGCTGCACCTTTGTTGTTATTTTTTCTTTCAGAGCTTCAAAGGTGATGTCGTCGTTAAGCCTGCATAAAATGGGGTTTGGACTCTCGAAATGGACACCATTTTCTCTGTTTGTGATTGTGCCCTGATGGTGAAGGGCAGTGAGTGCAGAATCACGAGAGTATTGTGTATTCAGAGTATCCATGAGAGTGTTGTGTGTGAAAGAAGTGAAATAGAAGGGTCTATTTATAGGGAAAAATGAAACCCTAGAATGGATTTCCACCGTTGATGAAAAGTGGTCGGCAAAATCTGGACCGTTTAAAGTGTCGGCAAAATCTAGATCGTTCAAAAGTGGTCGGCAATATCTAGACCGTTAATTAGTAATCCAATAAAAAAATGATTTATTACTTTAAAAAAAATGACTTTTTAACTACGTTCTGGTCAGTTTTTACCATGCGTAATTTTTTTTAATTTTTTTTTTAAAAATTACAAACTTGTAGACAAAATATAATACTACGATATTGAGGTTAAAAAGACAAGTTGCAAAATTATTTACGAGCTGTAATTGTACACCAAAGTGCCATAAAAAACATATTTTTAGTGTAAAAAATGACTTTTTAACTAGGTTTTTGAGGTTAAATTATAATACTACGTTGTTGAGGTTAAAAATACGAGTATTTAAATATTCTAAGACTCTTAACGTGTACAAAAAAAGCACCAAATAAAAATGTAAAATTATATAAACAATCAAGTTGTGATGTCTACATAATCAAGTGGTGTCATTGGAACATAATCTGGAACAAAAGAAGACCATAACTGCATGCGTCCAATGTATGGATATTGCCACGATCTAGCTTCATCTGAGGCGTATCGACCCCAAGAAGGATATGCAGGAGGGATAGGGCTAGTGTGGTTCAACTTGACAAGAATCCAATGATTCCTATGGATGAACCCAACACAAATCAACTGACTCTGACTGGAAACACAATCTCCCCTCAAAGGGATGAATGTCCAGTTCTCATGAGGCGACAACATAACCAGGGGTCTCTGATATCTAGTAACTATGACATGTACTGTGTCTAGCATGGTCATCCACTTCTCAATAGGTTGTTGTTGTCTGTTTGGGATAGCAACCAATGAATCTCTAATGTTCTGAACATTGTCACCCATAACCTGTGTGTACTGAAACCAGTTGGAGTCCATCTCACTAATTAAATCATTCCAAACGATCTGCCAACTGTGCTCCGACCAGTCTAGTGAAGTAGAGATGCATCTAAAGCCACATTTTCCATCCCCCTCCACATTGATAATGTCATCAACATACTTATGTAAAAAATCTTGAAAGTGACTTACCAAGTGGATGTCATGTTGTGCCCGCTCCTTTGCTGACCTCTGTGACGGTAGCTCTGATGGTACTTGTGATGCTAGTTGTGAGGACCGTCGGGGAGGTATCTTTGACGGTATCTGTGTGGGTTTTTCGAAAGATGCATCCACGTGCTCCCACGTAGATGGATCTTTCTTCACATCATACTCTTTCTTCTTCTTCCCCTTCTTCGGTGCACCCCTAGTTTTGACTTTGTGCTTAGGTGGAACCATGGATGTAGTGCCTCTGAATACATAATCATCAAGACCTCTCTTCCAAACACATCTCTCCTCAAGGTGCATGTCATTCCATTGCCTCCAAATCTCCTCTATTGTATAGCTTAAGTCACCTCCTTCTGACTCTTCTTTCACCCGCTCCTCACCCATTGCCTCCAAACTCAGTCTCTTCCAATGAGAGTCAATCATGTCCAATGGTATTGGTAGCCCCATTAGGTGCAACCTACCAAGTTCACAAGAACAAGGTAACCCATGAGTAACTTTAATGACACAACCAGCACACTTTTTCTTATCCGTGCCTACAACATCCATCATGTTATCAAACTTCCCAGCAATATGATTCAACGACTCAAGAGACACCAAACCGTATAGATTCTTGTAGAATGGAATGTTGTGTTGGGCATCTATACGGTTGATGCTCTTTTGAAAAGAATCCACAATTTTATTAATTTGTGCATTGATCATCCCATGCATTGACTCCCAGCTTTTGCATAAATCACCACCACTAGAACCCAGTGACCTCTTCAATGCCCAATGGGCAGCCTCAACCCTATGACACATAAGGAAAAATTAAAACAAAAAAGGACAATCATATACATAAAGCACATAAGCAAACAATTTGCGTACCTATTAGTCGTGGTATTTCCATAGTGTCTTACTTTATCCGTCCACGGGCCACAAAATCTTTCCTTGTGAGGATACAACCATTGCTTGTTCACATATGCAATAAGGCGGGGTATATCCATTAGACGATTGCTCCAAATCATGCAAAGCCTCATTAAACTCATCATCAAATGTAGCATCAACTACATGATGCCAAAGTGTCATCAGTGACTCCACTCTATCTCCCTTTGCCAGCTTCTTAATTTGAGCATGAACATTTTTGTTAATATGATACCGACAAAGCAAATTCATTGCCTCCGGAAACACAACCTTGATAGCACTCATCAAAGCCTCCTCACTATCAGTGAGGATAACCTAAGAAACACAATCCAGACCTTCTATTAGAAATGGAAAAAATAAAAAACAGTAATGTAATGTCAAAAACTAAAGTCAGTTAGCATTGACTTACCTGAGGAAGTGCAATATCACACACCATCAAATCTCGTAGGCTCTGCAGCACCCACGTGTAGTCATCATAACGCTCATGAGACAGATATGCAAACACAACAGGAAATGTCAAGTCAGTGGAAGTGACACCAACAATCTCCAGTAGAGGCAATGCATACTTGTTGGTGTTAAAGGTACAGTCCATAATCAAAACAGTCGGAAACATCCTCAATAACTTGATACTATCAGGATGTGACCACATGATCTCCTCAACAATATCAGTACCTTTAAGTCGTCTCGTCCAACACAAGTAATGGTTCGCGTGAATCAGTGTCATAAGTTGCTGCATCTCAGTCATGCTACCTCTCTTTCCCTTCCGGATACTGTTGCGGGTTCTATACAACTGACTAATGTTGCTCAAGTTGTTCTTAAATCTGACCTTCAATGCTTCAATACTTTTGGATGCTTTCACTCTCAAAGACAGATGCTCCCCAACAACTGACCGCTCCTCCTTGGTAAACTTACCAAATATAGCTGCTCCAAACAAAGTCTTATGAGGCTCATGATTGTGAATCCCATATGTAACACCCCCTTATATTCTACTAAATAATTAATATTTTAAGAAATAAAATAAATCAGAGTTTCAAAAATCTTTACTCGAGAGAGTGCTACACTTATTCACAGAAAACAACGCAAGCATTTATGGCGCAAAACACCAACATAAGTATGATATATAACACCTCGGCCACAGGGACGAGTTCACAAAAATCACATGTTTAAAGTTTACACCACAACGGAATTTAAACGGTTCATACAAGTACAAATATTACAGGTTCAAAAGCTAATACACAGCCTACTCTCCTACTCGGCCCCCAGTGTTACATATCAGAGCAATTGACGCCAACTACCAAAAGAGTAAGGAAAGACCTCTACTCAGGAGTACCTGCAAGTTGCCACATAAGAGCAACATAAAAGCAGTAGGGTGAGTCTCGTTTCATAAATAATAATCGGTAAGATAAGCATTATCATAGAGAAACACTAAAACAACTCGGTTCAGTGAACACTCACGCAGACTCACGCCACACCACTTCAACTCACCTTCAATAAACACATCAACAAGCGTATGAGTATATGCATGGAATGCAACCCAAACTCCACGGGTAATATGCATGTGGATCCATAAGTCTTCTCTCATCAATAAGCCAAAGTCCTCTCGCTCATCAAATGTAGATCAAGTCCAACCCAAACTCCACGGGTAATATGCATATGATTTATGCGACACAATGAAACATGCATCCTAACACACCAAGCCAATTTTAATGCGCACAATGCATACTTACCAACAATGCCTCAAAGGCACATCACCAGACCGCAGCCTCTACACAAAAATAGTAGGTCATAGACCCATCACCAAGACCGCAGCCTTTTCACAAAAATAGCAGGTCATAGACCCATCACCAAGACCGCAGCCTTTTCGTCAAATCATCAAGTCCCTACTAGGAAAACTCACCACTCAACACTCACCGGGTATAGCCCTAAGGCTAGCGTCAACACCTCAATTTTAACGTTTTACCACTGGCCGCACCATATCGGCATCAAACAACAACTCGGCATCAAGTGATGAACTCAAACATCACCACAAGGACTAAAACTGTCACCTAGGGACCAAGCGGACTACCTCATGTCAAAACACTTAGGCGTTATTAACACCAAACAACACTCCCAGTTGCGCCTGGCAGCGCCTTACGCAAGTGTGGCTTCGCACAGCAACTCGACACCCTCTCTGGGCAACTCGGCACACAGGCACTAAGCCTTCTCTCTGTACCATAAATCATCTCGGTATCTACACTTATACCACCACTACCATACTTACCATTCAACATACCTAGACCTCGGTACACTCACTTCGACATGCTTACTATAACTCGGCTCGCTCACACCTCGGTAGCTTTACACTACAACACAACGTCTGCTCTTCCGCAATTGTACTAGGGTTATATACTTAACACTACACTTTGACCCCTCCACCTCGGCACAGTTATGCTACATCTCGGCAACCATAATTCGACACCCTCAATGGGACTTAACCATTTTTACGGATCATCACCTATGCTGCACTCCTCACTTCGCCCTTTATCAAGCCTACAACTTACGCTGTGATACTTACGTTATTCACTCGTTATCCTACACGGCAAGCCAACTCGGTTCCTCTACGTGCTCATGCGCCTAACCTTCCCCTTCCCTCCTTTGGTTACTTCTCACTAAGATTCACTTAAAACACACTCTTCACTCCCAGAATACTTGCTGGTTGGTGACAACGTCACCAACACCCACCGGGGACCGAGGTTCCTCGGCTCCCATTTCCTCCACTTGATCCTCACACTACTGAACGCACTGAAATCATCATCAAAGGGAAGCAAAACACAACATCAACACACATAAATCATACTGAAAAAAAATTCAAGATCATTTTAGACTTAACTCACACATAATACATATCATAAGGACTATTATGAACAAAAAGAGAGCCCCTAACCTCAAATTGTTGTTGAAGCGACTCTCTTTCACCCAAACTCTCCGATCAATCAACGATCGCCTCTTCCTCTGTGGATTCCTAGCTTCCTTCAACGTCAAGTTCTCCTCCTTCTCTCTAGAAACACTATTCCACCTAACTTTTCCTTCTCTCTTACTTCTCTTTGACTTTTCTTTAGAAATGTTGCATGAGTGAATTCAATCCTACGGCTCCTTTCTCTTTATTACATGCAAAAATGGGCTTCAATTGAGCAAATGGGCCTCTAATGGATCATGGGCCTCTAATCCCACCTTCTCCATTACTTAAACACTTCCTAAACACAAAAACAATTCTAGCATTAATTACTTGACTCAAGTGAATTGTTGTAAACCTTAAATAACCTAATTAAATAATTAATTTAACTATTTTGGGGTGTTACACCATACACCACTCTCACATTCCAATCAGAACTAGGAGGTAACATTGGTTTAGCTTTCAATTGAAACTTACAACCACATCTTTTTGATGTCTTGTGTCTACCAGCAGAACACCCAACATCTATTCGACGTCTCTCACAGCCATAAACAATCTTGTTCATTTTCCCTTTCCCATTCTCCGTCGTCTCGGTTCGAACAATAACCACAATGATTCCGTTCGCTTTCCCGGTATCTCTAGCCCAACGTGTCATTGCATCTCGAGTGGGAAATATCTCAGATGTCGTAAAGGCAGCGGTTAAATCCATAATAACCATCTATTTAAAAAAAATATAAATGTTATATAATTTTTTTTTTCGGAAATACCTTTTTTAGAGGTATTTCCGGTTCACATTTTGTGAACCGAATTTACCTCTGAAAAATGTATTTTCGGAAAAAATTATATTTAAAAAAACAAAATTTCGGAATTACCTTTTCTAGGGATAATTCCGGTTCAAAAAATCGTGAACCGAAAATACCAACTTTCTGCGCTAAATCCGGAAAATTCACCTCCAAATTTCCGGAAATACCTTTTTTTATGGTAAATCCGGAAAACCCTATAACTATGGTGGGTCCGGTCCGTTTTTTTATAAAATGACAGGGGCATTTTGGGGTTTTTCCTATTTATGGGGGTGGGAGTGATAACGAGGGGGTGGGAAAAAAAGCCTTTTTTTAATATAAAAATAGTGTGGTTGACGCTAACATTGAGTGGAATCCTCACTACTCACTAGTTGTTAGTTCTTGTTCTGCATTGTTTTGTACAGAAATGGAGCAAGACTCAGTTCAAAGATGGGAAGCCAAGGTTTCAACAAAGTTGACAAACATCACCAAAGAACAAGTGTGGCCAATCATCAAAGATTTTTTCAATCTCCACAAACGCTTCCCTAATCTCGCCACGTGTTACGGGATCCACGGATCTAACGGTGAGCCAGGATGCATACGATACTGCGCCGGATTCTCCCTTCCATCATCAGACGGCTCCGAAAACGTTAGCTGGTCAAAAGAGAGGCTTGTGGCCGTTGATGAGGTTGACTTAAGTATCAAGTACGAGATCGTGAATTGTAATATTGGGTTCAAGTCATATGAGTCAATGATGAGGGTCTTTGGTAGCGATGATGGTGGGTGTATGATTGAATGGTCCATCGCCGTTGATCCTGTTGAAGGTATGGTGATGGAGGATCTGGTGAGTAAGTACCATGTGGGACTTCAATTAATGGGTCAGAAAATGGAGGAAGAAATTGCAAATGGTGTTTAGATATTGGGTAAATGGGTTTGAGTTTATTTATGTATAAGCTAAATTACTGTTTTGGTCCTTTATCTTTGGCCTCGATTTCATTTTGGTCTTTTATGTTTTTTTTTTCTCGTTTTGGTCCTTTATGTTTCAGTTTTGTGTCAATTTGGTCTCTGCCGTCAATTTTAGCTAACAGACGCCACGCGGCGATTAATTAATCTGACGGCGTGGCGTCTCAAATTCATTAAATGACGTGGCACAGCTAATTGAGTTGGCATTACACATCATCATTTCTTCTTTTTTTTAAATTAAAACAAACAAAAACTTAAATAAATTAAAACAAACAAAATCAAAACTGGAAAGTAACCCAGAAACGAGCACAGAAGTTGAAGTCTAGATCTTCTTCGTTTCTTCGTTTCACATCATCATTTCTTCGTTTATTCGTTCCATTGAAGTCCCAAAACGAACACAGAAGTTGAAGAGAGAGAGACGAACACAGAAGTTGAAGTCCAAATCTTCTTCGTTTCTTCGTTTCACATCATCATTTCTTCGTTCCATTGAAGTCCCAAAACGAACACAGAAGTTGAAGAGAGAGAGACGAACACAGAAGATGAATCGTTTGCAATCAAATCGCAATGTTTCAATCGTGTTTCACTCGTGTTTCAATCGCAACCCAGAAACCCCAAAACGCAACCCAGAAACCCATAAACCCATTGCAAACCTTCCATCTCATTTTCTCTCAGTCGAAATCTTCCATCGCAACCCAGAAACACGTTTCAATCGCAACCCAGAAACCCCAAAACGCAACCCATACACCCAAAAACCCATCGCATAAACTTCAGAAGCTTAAACCTGTCATTCCCAAAAACTCAAAATCTCAACGTATCTGAAAACGCAACTTCTCTGAAGAAGATGAATTTGTTTATCTGAATTTGTTCTGAAAACCCAAGCGCCTTCAAGAAGATGAATTTGTTTATTTAAGTTTTTGTTTTGTTTTAATTTAAAAAAGAAGAAATGCTGATGTGTAATGCCAACTCAATTAGCTTTGCCACGTCATTTAATGAATTTGAGACGCCACGATAAAGCAGCTTAATCGCGCGCGTGGCGTCTGCTAAAAAGCGACGGCAAATGACCAAATTGACACAAAACTGAAACATAAAGGACCAAAACGAGAAAAAAAAAACATAAAGGACCAAAATGAAATCGAGGCCAAAGATAAAGGACCAAAACAGTAATTTAGCCTTATGTATAATATCAATAATTAATGCATCTTTACAAAATTCCAATAAAATAAAATTGCATTATATAATATATGAAAACATTGCATTGCATTAGATCTTCACGATTGGACTTTATAAAACACACATCTGGATATAGCATCTTGATTATGTTGGTTTGTACGTAATATCAAAACTAACTAAGTACCTTAATCTCTTAACGGTTAGTTTTTCTAAAGCAAATTATAGCCGTTTGAGTTTGTTAGTTTTTGGTAGTTACAACTAACTTTGTAACCACCCAAACTAAGTTCTGAGTTGTATATAAATACTTATAAAAAATTCTATGTACATATATTTACACAAATCAATATTACAAGAGTTTTTACAGTTTAATTTCTAGTCTATTGATTCTATTTCTACTCTCCTAGTCTATACTCCCTGAAACCGTAAGCTCCATCTTCAAACTCTGAGTCTTGAGTACAAAGAAGAAAGAAAGGGTTAGTACAGTTCTGAGAAAGAATTGGAAGTGAAGAAGTGTGAGAAGAAGGAAAACAGTGAGTAGTGGAGATTAGTTACCTGTGTGGACGTGTTTCTTGTGGTGGTTTTGAGAAGAGGACTCAGCAAGATCATTTGGTTCTGTGTTGAGTACTTGCAAACAGAAAACACTTAACAAATTAGGATTTGTTTAGTTCAGAGAAAGTAAAAGATCAAAACACACAAGGGTGTGAGATTTTACCTTTCTTGAGCACTAAGGATCCTGTTGTGTGTTCTCCACCTGCAAATCAACAAAGTACAAATTAGGGTTTCAAATCAAACAGAAGAAAGAAAGGGTTTACCTCAATCTTCACGGTGTTTGAAGATTGAATCTAACATCAGTAAGAGTTACAACCAAACAAGATCAAGAAAGGTGAAGGTTTGTAACGAAGTGATGAACGAAGTGAGAAGAGCGATTCGAAGCTTCAGGCTGAGTTGATTTAGAACAAAACCAAAAGGGTTTTGCTAAATCATCATCAACGTTCATCATAAGCCAAAAACCTAGCTGAATCAAAGCTTCAATCACCATCGGTGAAAGCTCCAACCCAACTAGGGTTCCGTTAAGAGAGAAGAAGAGAGAAAGAACATCAGAGCTTCAAGAAGAGAGAAAGAGTTTCTTGGTTTTCTGACGGAGTAGAGTGAGAAAGTTGAATATATACGTCGGGTCATTGTTAACCCGCGTGTATCCAGTTCAAGTCGGGTTTGGGTTCTGTAGGACCCAGTTGTGCAGTTTTTGTTTGGCAGCACTATCTGTTTTCATTGGGCTGGACTAAGTCAAGCTAGGCTTGACTAGTTGCACCCTCTGTTTTTGATAATACACCTGCAAAGCAAAGAAAGTGTCATTTTTGAAAAAAAAACCAATAGATTATAGTTTTTAAAAACAATTTTCTATTTTAAAAATTTAAAGAACAAAATTTGTACTTTCTTAGTGTTTTAAAAACACAATACTAGTTTTAAAAAGATAATCAAACACGCTCTAAATGTTTGGAAGGCAATATGCCTCACACCCTCGGGTACTAGGTCCATAACGCCAGGAGTTAATAATAGTGAGTATTTGTTTCAAGTCTAGGATTAAGATTTATTGGAATTCACGAGTCACAGAAGAGTATTTTCATTTTTATTACAAGTTTGAAAAATGTTATTTTCAGGCATAAAGATTCCTAGAACTAAAATAACTCATTCCCATGAAAATATTTCAATGAAAACAGTTGGGAATAAGAATTTCCATGTGAGTTAAGTGAAAATTTAAATATAAAAATTATTTTAATTTCCATAACTACCTTATTCTTGAGAATATTCAAAGATTTACCGACGCATTTTTTAGGAAATATACGAGACTATTGTTTCTATCATTATATTCATGGAAATGTTATTCTCATAGCATTCCCGAGAATAGATTTACGTAACTTGAAACAAACACTCCGTAGTATTTTGGAAAAAACTTTGTAAGTGGTGTATTAGCAAAAAAATAAGGGTGTCAATAGTTACCCCAAATTTGGTTGGTTTCCCTAGAGGGTTTTGCTTTTCCCACTCCCCCTCTTACTCTTTCACACCTCTTAACAAATTTTATTCCAAAAATAACCTCGCGTGAAACGCTGTGAGGACGTGTTTAACGACAGTTCGAACGACCTTGTTCGAACACGTTCGAATGACCTCGTTCGAACATGTGAAATTACGCACAAGAGGGTGTGAAGTCAATATTTAACTCACGCGAACGATGTCGTTCGAACAAGGTTATGCGAACACGTTCGAATGACCTCGTTCGAACAAGTGAAATTACGCACAAGAGGGTGTGAAGTCAATATTTAACTCACGCGAACGATGTCGTTCGAACGGGTTCGAAGGCCCGGGTTTGAACACGTGAAATTTCTTGAAAAAAAGACGATTTGGCTGGTCTTTTGGTCATTTCACACCCTTATGGGGTGTGTTTTGAATAGGAGGGGGCATGGGAAAAGCAATGACCCTCCCCAGATAGGGCCAATCGTGTTTTAGGCTAGTCTAGCCCAAGATATGATTTTTTTTTAAAAAGAAGATATATGTAACTTTAGGTAGTTTTTTACCCCTACTATCACCACCTATACCCCCACTCAATTTTACCACTCCTAGAGAGTAAAAGATCAACTGTTCACTGTTATTCAATTTTGGGCTTGGGCCCTGTGCGGCAGCACAGGCCCAAGGCCGACCCTGAGATTCATCTCTTTGTTAAGTAAATCCGTTTTGGATATTTCACTATGAATTTATCTAACATACAGATAAATCCGTTGTCTAAACTTAACACAATAGATTTATCTATTTCGTAGGTAATTCGTTTTTGCCAAAATTGAGGAGTAAAATTGGAAGAAAATTGTTGGGTGGGGGTATAGGTGGTGATGGTGGGGGTCCAGAAAAACTACCCGTAACTTTATTATATGTTTGGTTCCATGGTGATTTTGATATATTCTCTGTTTTTGTTTTTTTATAAGGGTGGCAATTTTTATACCCATAGCTGGCTTCCATACCCTCACCCATCTAGTGAAATACCTATTTTACCCTTAATTAAAATTGTATGCGGATTTATCGATTAAATAGATAATAAATCCATAGTTGAAAAATTGTCAAAAACAGATTTATCTATTAAAAATATAATTCCGTTTAAAATATTTTCACGGTTTTGAAAATTGCAAATCAGATTATCTATTAAAAGATCCGATGCATGGATTGCAAAAAAAAAAACAGAGTATCAAATTTATGTTAATTGTGCTTAAATATGTTTATCAAAGAGAGTATCAGATTTATGTTAATTGCAAAAAGGGTCCTTTTTTTTAATACCCCCACCTTATACCCATCTACCCCACATAAAACTGAAAACTCCATAATATCCTTAAAAAGAAGTTTTTTTTTTTAAATACCAATCGTATATATGTTATGTAACATATATACGACCCACAAAAATAAGGAATCGTATATACTGTGTTTGTACGTAAATATGATGGTGGGGGTATCGTATATACATGTGATGGGGGTATATACGATGCCTTAATAATCAACATTGTATATACATCCTCTAAAGAAATATACGATGGCCTTTTGGGTATTTTTTTAGGGGTTTTTTTTTGTACCCCCACCCCTTCCCATCTATCCCCACATACTATGGAAACCCCAAAATACCCTTTAAAAACGTATTTTTTTAAAAAAATAATACCAATCGTATATATGTTTTTGAACATATATACGATTCTTAAAAATTTAGGCAACGTATATACTGTCTTGGTACGTAGATACGATTGGAATTTTAGAAGGCCACTCGTATATACGTTTTGTGGGGGTATACGATCCTGTAATATACAGAGTCGTATATACCTCCACCAAACGTATATACGATCCCCAGGAATTTACTTAATTTTTTAAAAAAATTTTGTTTTTAATTTTAACGGTTGTGATTTGATCAATGGTGTAGATATGTTAAACACGTGTAATTACAAAAACATGGTACAATAATAAATACAAGTGCAATAAAAATACGAAACACGTGTAAATCTATAAATCGTCAGAATCATTTTGAGTAGTGTATATAGTTCGTTAACATGTGACGTTGTTTTACGTTGATAGAATAATTTAGGCTAAAAAATCGGTTTTCGGGCAACCTACTCCGATTGTAATGAAACCACAACCATTAAATCCGAAAAAAATCAAGGATCAGGACTCCTTAGAAGGAACTTCTAATGGGACAAATGGCTAAAAACCGATTTTTGTGGTTTCATTACAATCGTAGTAGGTTGCCCGAAAACCGATTTTTTAGCCTAAATTATTCTCTCGACGTATAACAACGTCAAGTGTTAGTGAACTATTTACACTACTCAAAATGATTCTGACGATTTATAGATTCACACGTGTTTCGTATTTTAATTGCACTTGTATTTATTATTGTACCACGTTTTTGTAATTACACGTGTTTAGCATATCTACACTGTTGATCAAATCACAACCGTTAAAATTAAAAACAAATATTTTAAAAAAATTAAGTAAATTCATGGGGATCGTATATACGTTTGGTGGAGGTATATACGACTCTGTATATTACAGGATAGTATATACCCCCACAAAACGTATATACGAGTGGCCTTCTAAAATTCCAATCGTATTTACGTACCAAGACAGTATATACGATGCCTAAATTTTTAAGAATCGTATATATGTTCAAAAAAACATATATACGATTGGTATTATTTATTTAAAAAAAATACATTTTTTAAAAGGTATTTTGGGGTTTCCATATTATGTGGGAGTAGATGGGAAGGGGGTGGGGGTACAAAAAAAAATACCCTTGCAAAAAAGAGTGTATCAGATTTATCAAAGAGTTGAAACAAGATGTGGAGTTTTGCAAAAGAAAACCTTGGTGTTATAGGTAAAAATGGTGATGAGGCGTACTCGGGAAGACTAAAATCCTTGGAAATCAGAGACCAGATTGCCAAAGAAAAGAAGGGGGAAAACATAGTTCTCAATGAAGATTGCAACATTTAATATAAGAGGGTGGGGGGGGGGGGGCTGCGAAGAGAAGTCGCCTCAAGAAGGTGATGGTGGATGAAAAGATAGATTTGTGCATGATTCAAGAAACTAAGAGTAGCGATTTTTCTAAAAGAGCAATTGGAACTATCTGGGGGGACGATAAGTTTGATTGGATAAGTAAGAATGCAGTGGGGCTATCAGGTGGCTTATTATGTGTTTGAAAGGAAGACCTCTTGTAGGTAATGTTTTCCTTTTCAGATGATAATTTTGTAGGTATGTGTGCAAAGGTAGAGGGTTGTTACTGCTATTTTGTTAATGTGTATTCTGCTTGTAATATGGCTGGCAAAAGAATGTTGTGGAATAATCTTTGCTGATTAAAAGACCATTTTGAGGTAGGTGATTGGTGCGTAGGGGGAGATTTTAACGTAGTGGTTTCTAGGCAGGAAAGAAGTGGGTGTTCAACTAATTTCAATCAAGTTGAGGCGAGTGAGTTTTTAGCTTTCATGGAGGATATGGAACTTATTGATGTGCCGGCTCTAGGTAAGAAATTTACGTGTTTAGGAACAGACGGAAGGGCTAGTAGGCTGGATAGAATATTATTGTCGGATGGTCTTATATCTCGTTGGAATGTTGGTGCTCAATGGATCGGTAATAGAGATATTTCAGATCGTTGGAATGTTGGTCTTATATCTCGTTGGAATATTAATGTGGAAGGGGGTGGCGTGGATGATGAACAAAGGAGAAAGTTAAATAACGAGTTCTGGAGTGAGTTACATGCGAAAGAAAGTCTTCTAGCTCAAAAGTCAAGGGTGCGATGGTTGGCACAAGGTGATTCTAATAGTAAGTATTTCCATGCTTGTGTGAAAACTAATAGGAGAAAGACTCAGTTGCTAAAGGTTTTGGTGAATGATGAATGGGTGGACGATGTGGATGGTGTTAAGAGGGCGGTTAAGGAACACTTTGAGACAAAATTCAAAGAGGAAGAGTTTAATAGGCCGACAATTGACGGGGTACAATTTCATCAGATTACGTTGAGAGAGAACTTGTTATTGGTAGCGCCTTTCACTGTGGAGGAGGTGAGGGAAGTGGTGTGGGAGTGTGATGGTAATAAGAGCCCGGGCCCGAATGGATTTAATTTTACCTTTATGAAAAATTGCCGGGATCTTGTTTCTACGGAGATCATGAAGTTTTTTGAGGAATTTCACAGGCAAGCAAGACTTCCAAAGGCAGTTAGTGCGTCCTTCTTGGCTTTAATCCCGAAATCTAGTAACCCGCAAGGTTTGGGGGATTATAGATCAATAGCTCTTAGTGGTTGCTTATACAAGATATTGGCAAAGGTCCTGGCCGGAAGATTCAAAAAGGTTCTTCAGGGGGTAATTTCAGTGTGTCAGAGTGCTTTTTTTGCGGGAAGGAATATTCTCGATGGTGTGTTGGTAGTGAATGAGATAGTGGATATGGCCAAAAGAAATAATCACATGTGCATGGTTTTGAAGGCAGACTTTGAAAAGGCATATGATTCCGTTAGCTAGTCTTACTTGGATTACATGTTGGGAAGGTGGGGTTTGGCGCGAAATGGAGGCGTTGGATGCGATCTTGCTATTCGTCTAATTCTATCTCAATTCTTGTTAATGGTAGTCCAACCGAAGAATTTGTGGCTCAAAAAGGGTTGAAGCAGGGTGATCCTTTGGCTTCGTTCTTGTTCCTGGTAGCGACTGAAGGTCTCGCGGGTTTGGTTAGGAAGGGGGTAGAGTCTAATAATCTGCAGGGATTCAAACTAAGTGACACTCTAACTGTGGAATTGCTGCAATTTGCTGACGACACAATATTCTTTTGTGATGGTAGTGAAAAGAGTGTTTGGTGCTTGAAGGCTATCTTAAGGAGCTTTGAACTCTTCTCTGGGCTCAAAGTGAACTTCTCGAAGAGTAATGTCAATGGCATCAACATAGAGGAAGGAATTTTAGAAGGGATATCTCACTTTCTTGCTTGTAAAAGGGGCTCTTCCTCTTTCAAATTTCTTGGAATACCAATAGGATCTAATCCTAGGCTTACAAGCACTTGGCAACCGATTATTGATTCCATCAAGGCGAGGCTAAATAGTTGGAGAAGTAAACAATTATCCATTGGAGGGCGTGTCACTCTTGTTAATTCGGTACTTGCTTCTCTACCCCTTTACCTCTTTTCTTTCTACAAAGCACCTAAGAAAGTAATTGAGGAAATCACCAAGCTTCAAAGATGTTTCTTATGGGGTGGAGATGAAGAGCATAGGAAGTTGTCTTGGGTGAGTTGGGGAAACATTTGCAAATCAAAAGCGAAGGGAGGGCTTGGAGTGAAAAACTTGGAGGTTTTTAATCTTACTCTTTTAACGAAATGGAGATGGAGAATTTAAACGGAGGATGGGAATCCCTTATGGAAAGAGGTGTTGGTGTCACAGTACAGTTTGAAAGGTAGATGGCCTAATGAGTTGGAGTATAGACGAGGGTGGGGCAAAACCTCATTATGGTGGCGTGACTTATGCCAGTTGGGTGTAGGTTCAAAGTTGTGAGTAGGGTGGTTTGATAAGATAGTTACACTTAAATTGGGAAGAGGAGATTTGATTAAGTTTTGGAAGGACAGGTGGGTTGGGAGAGATAGTCTAGCCGAGTTATTCCCAACTATTTATAACGGTTATAATAACAAAGATGTGGTTATAGAGGAGATGGGAGGGTGGATTGATGGAGTATGGCGGTGGAATGTTCGTTGGTTGGAGGATCTACCTTGGGAGGAGGAACACAACGCTGAATTTTTTATATAGTTATTACAGACTGTTAGTTTACAGGACTTGGCTCCGGGTCATTGGATTTGTTTGCTTGATACCATTAAAGGTTTCACGGTTAAGTTGTGTTATGCGAAACTGTGTGAATTGCTTGTAGAACATGCAGGTACAACAGCGACTAGAAGTGGTATTATCGCATCACCGCGACCAACAGAGAGTTTTACTCGCGATGCGGCCGGCGGCCAGAGTGGGCTGCCGTCACAATCGCTAGCAGATTTGGCCGTGGGTTTCGTTGCTGCAGCGGGTCGCCAAGTGACGGGAGGGAGTGGAAGCAGCTTTGGAAAAACGATGTGCCATCAAAAGTGTTGATCTTTGGTTGGAGGGTTATGTTAAACAGAATAGCCACTCGGGAGGCTTTACATCATAGAGGTATTTTACCATCTCACTTGGATAAATGTTGTGTGTTTTGCTTCGAGGAGGACGAGACTACAGTGCACCTGCTTCTTACTTGTCGGGTAATTAAAGTGGTATGGCAGAAAATCCTTGAGTGGATGGGGGTTTCTAATATTGTTCCAATGATGTGGTGTCTCATTTTTTGGAGTTTGGGAAACTCACAAGTGGAAGGAAGCTAAAAGGAATTAGACATCTCATTTGGTTAGCGGTGGTTTGGAACATATGGCTCATGTGTGACAAAATTGTTTTTAAGGGAGAGGTTGCTTCAATTCCAACTTTGGTGTCGGGTATCATGGATAATGCTTGGAGTTGGTTCAAAGCTAGGAAGGGAAACTCTTGCGGGTTAGGATGGTCGGACTGTTATCATTGTCTGTTGGGCTGTTTTGATTCGCTGAAATCTTCTCATGTATCATAACAAATGTAGACAGAGGGGAAGCAGTGGGTTAGGTTGTTTTTCCCCACTGTTATGCAGTTTTGCGCGATGTACTCTTTTTCCCGCCTGAGTCTTTTTCCCAATGAGTTTTGGCTCAGGGGGGTTTTGAGGAGGCTCTCCCCCTTTTTTTCATTGTAAGGGCCGGACACCCATTGTGCTCTTTTCAATGAAAATTTTGATTACCTAAAAATAAATAAAATAAAATAAAAATTTACATAAATTCGTTGCAGCATTTTTTTATAAATCCATTTAATGAGTTTATAAATCCGTTGCAACATTTTTTTATAAATCAGATTTATTTTAATTGTGCTTAAATCCGTTTGAAAAGCCATTTGCATAAATTTAGCTACCGATTTACCAAGATAAAGATAAATCCGGTTTGTAATTTTTTTTAACCAAACGGGTTTATCTATTTAATAGATAAATCTGTAGTTAAAAAAATTGAGAAGGATAAAATAGGGATAAATGATTCTTGTAGGGATATGCTGTCTAAGTGTGGGGTAAACAAATCGCCACCCTTTTATAAAATGAGAACTATCACCATTGTATTGATTCTGACCTTATTGTATTGAGTTTTTTCTTTGTTTTTTTTATTTTGGTCCAAAATTGTATTGAGTTTGATCTCCCATATTTTGACAATAACACTTGGAAATTTTGCAGGGCCATATTTTGAACAATCCCCTCCCTACTCAGTGGACACTCTTAAACTCTGCGAAAAGATCAAATTGTCATTAATGAGAAACGCGGGTTCCTTTTTTTTCCTGGGTTTACAGAACTTCGGATCCGAACCTTTTCGGAACGAAAGAATTGACTCTTATGTATTTACAGACCCCCCCCCCCCAATTTCTGAATTTTTAAAGGTTCGGAAGTTTGGAACTGAACTAGTTCGGAAACCAATCTCCCGAACCCGTCACTACAAGAAAAGCTTGTTTTACCCACCAGCAATTGCCACGACGCTTATTCCGTCAGTAATTTGCCACGGATTTGCGACGGCAAGTGTAAAAAGTAGCAGCGCGAAATTTCCCGCTAGTGTTTGCCACGGGTTTGCCACGGACTTGTAAAAGGACAAAAATTTGCGACGGAGATCCCATGGCAAGTCCGTGGCAACCGAATCATCAAATAAAACTCCCACGATCAGAACGCTCACACAAACGTCTCTCCTTCACTCCTCACAAACGCTCACACAGACCTCTTCACTCTCCCTCTCCTCTCGCCCTCACTCTCTTCTCCTCAACCTCCGCTTCTCCCACCCTCCCAGATCCTCCGCCTCCTCCGCCCCCTCCGACCCCTCTCTCTCTCCTCTCCTCTCGCCTCACTTTCTCCCCAATTTTCGCGAAACCCTAACCTCGCATTTCCCAAACCCTAACCTCCGATTCCCAAAACCCCAACCCAACTCTCCTCACCTCACCTCTGCGCCTCTCTCTCAACCTCCACTACACCACCGCGCCTCTCCTCACTCCACTACCAAATTCTACATCGTTGCTTTATTGCTATCCGATTCTCTAAAGGCGAGACTTCCAAATTCATCGCCTTCTCCTTTCTTTCTCGCTTTGGTGTGAATCCGCTCATTGTCTCTCTCGAATCCTCAACGCAGCCTCCAAAGGCAAGCGCACTCACTCAAAAACGCTAATGGAAGAAGGAAATCACCGGACGTAAAATAGAGGCTTGGTTTTCTTCCTTTTTCTACATCGCGACAAGAAATGTCGCACTTCTCTACCGCTCCGCATCTGCTCCGATCCGTCGTCCGTGTTCAACACCGCGCGTTTTGAGATCGTACGTTTGTTTTCGGTATCATTCAAACCCTAATTTGAGATAATTTTGTTTTAAATCCTTCTGTTTTGTCAGTTAATTATTATTCATGTCCAAGGCATGCGGTAATTATCCTTCTGCTTATTGTAACTGCATGCATGTGTTTTCTTATTGGACAGGTATGTAATCAGATAAATAATTACAATATTTTGGTGTTAGTTTTTTTGATCAATTTGCAAATTGACTGAAAGTCTTGTTTTATTTATTTATTCTTATAATTTTTAAACGATGATTTTGGTTAAGTGTGGATTTTCGATGCGTTTGGGGGCGGTTAATGGATATGTATCCTGTTGCGGTACCGATCGAGGATTGGGGAGAAGAGTTGTTCTCTCTGCATTGAGCAAAGCCGAGGCAAAGCTTTCGATAATATGGCGGTTGGTTATAATAATGTGAATGTTGATCTTTGCTAACAAGTATGGTGTTGTCTTTGTTGGAAATACTCATGTAAGCTACTATTTCTCTTTCACACTTGCATCTTAAATGCCCGTGGTTTTTCTTTTGTAAATTGTGAAGTTAAGTTAGGATTTATGCAAAGACTACTACTAGTAGTACATGCATGTGTGTGATATTTCTTGTCATATTGTGTGATATTTCGAGAGGTGAGGTTGGTTGTTAAGTTAAGTTACCGATTCTCGCAAAGACTATTACTAGTAGTACATGCATGTGTGTGATATTTACGAGGTGAGGTTGGTTGTAATGTTGTATGTTGTACTCTGGTGTTTGTGATTTATGAGGAATAGTGATAGTCTTGAAGAGGAAGTTATTTGTTCTCACATTAGTTTCATTCCATATTTTTGATAGGGAGTGCTTACGGAGACTATCACAGCAGAGCTTGCGGCTTTCACCGACTTTGGCAAACAAGCAAGGATAGTTGAGGCGGATGAATTCATGAGGCGAGATTATATGATGGATGGTGCCTCATCCGTATGAATATACCGTTGCATAGAATAGTCCTTTCTTGTTCTATTTAAGACTTTTGTTAAATTAAATACTTAAATACTAGGGAAGCACTTTTTGTTAGTCCCCTACTACACTTGAATTGTGAGTACCATAGTCTTCCAAAAGTCAAAATGACTGTAGTTTTGTTTATAATCGCGTGTTTGTTGGAAACTTGCTCGAGGACAAACAGAAGCAATTCTTATAAATTGCGATGAGGGCATGTTATTGATGAAGCTGCACTTGTGGAGCATTTAAGACAGAACCCAATGTTTCGAGTAGGCCTTGATGTGTTCGAGGTAATTTAACCTTGTCTGTTGTTTTTGGATAATTGGATTTGTCATTACAATCACATTTTTAAATCATTTGCATGTGTATTTTTTATTAGGATGAGCCCTTCATGAAACCCGGCTTGGTGAGTTGAAGAATGCCATTGGGTAAGTTGGCCTTTATCTTTGTTGTTAATATGAAAGTACTCTTTCTAGTCATTATTATAAGAAAATTTTATAGTTTTAGGTTCGTTGAATATTGAGAAGCTAAGTTAAAATTCTTGTTTGGTGGAAAGGTACCGAGTTTTCTTAGGACACAAACAATACTTTGTATCTTCAGATGTGGGTTGGTGATTCCTTGTGCGTTGGTGATAAGCAGTTTAAATTTGATGAAGTTCTTGATACCAACTCCAATCGGGTAGTAAACAAGTTCACTTCAATCGTAATTGTGCTTTGTGTTTTAGATCTTTAATGCTTTTACATGATGTGAATAGAGAGTAATTGGAAATTCATTGATTTTTCTCGTTAAAATGAATTAATAAGTATATTTTTTCTTTAATGTTGTTGCTTGGTATGCATTAGAGAAGGTGAATGACCTATGTGATTTACCTGATGTTTCAATCGTAATTGTGCTTTGTGTTTTAGATTTTTAATGATTTTACATGATGTGAATAGAGGGTACTTGGAAATTCATTGAATTTAGTGTTAGAATGAATGAATAAGTTATTCCTTTTTTTCTTTAACTTTGTTGCTTGGTATGCATAAGTGAAGATTAATGACCAATGTAATTTATGGATTGGATGTTGTTATGTTCCAGGAGGATGTTTTTCAGTCAGTGGGTGTTCCTCTGGTTAGAAATGCTTTAGCTGGTTACAACACTTCAATTCTGTCATATGGCCAGGTACATATTCATGCTTTGCTAGTCTCTATTATGTGTTTGCTTATGTGTTTATGATCTGATTTTGCTTATGTGTTTATGTGTTTGTTTATGGGTTTATGAGGCAACTCATCTCACTTGGTAAATACTACTAACAACTCACTTCCAACTTAAGAAATTGATGCACACGCCACTGCTGTATTTTGGAGTTAAATTTGTTTTTGTCTTACCCTTGAGATGGAATGAATGAGTACATGTGTAATTTTTTGTATTATCACTTTCTCACTGCTTTGGGCTTCTGTTTTGGGAATTAATTAATTGTTCCTTCAATTGTGATTTCTTCCACATCAATTTTGTTGTATCTTGATTTTGTGCTTTTAGCTTTCTACTTAGGAATTGATTGATTGTATTTTTAAGTCAACTTGTTAGATAGTGCTTTTAGCTTTTAGCTTTCTACTTAGGAATAACTTTTCTATACTGTTGCATCGTGAAAAACCAAGGATATGCATAATACCCCCGAATAGAATGTCCATCGAAATAGCATGGACAACTTTGCGCTTGCCATGATTTACTATATACCCGCAGTTATTTAAGATAAATTGGTTTAAATGATCACTTCGTCTTGAATTGTAAAAGGTAGCTAAGTGTTTATCGTAATTCGAAAGAATCGGATAGGGTAAGAGACTAATGATTTGTGAATTGGTAGTTATTCAACACCAATTATTGGTAGTAATGTCCGAATTTCATGTCTCATCTATCTTTATTTATTTATCTTTATTAATTTTCCAAATGCATGTCCAAATCCCGAAAATTGTGTTTTTAGCAACTAATTATTTGTTTCTATTTCTTTCATATTTTGCATTTTGATGTTCATTCCAGTTTTGATGTTCATGTTTCGTCTTCTTCTTCGTAGCAATTACCTGTACATGTAATTATGGCTTGGTTTGTTCTCTTTGTTTGTTTTGATGCTGATTTTCATATTCTTTTGTCTCATTTTGATGTTTCTTAATTGATGAAACTAGCTACTAAACAATATACCCAAATTTACATTTGGTGGGATCATTCACAAGTCGTGGATTCCTTTTGAGGCTTGTGGAATCATCTTTCCACAATAGTTTTTGTAGAAATCTGAACATCTATTAGTCTCGCTTGTTGTTCAGTTCAAGTATTGCATCTGTTCTGGTTTACAGCAAGTATTACTTTCTCTGGCTAACATATTAGTGATGGTGTTTCTGATTTATTGTTGCAGGCTTGCCACTGTGAATCGTGTGCGTGATGTGCCTTGCGGACTAACTCCTCAACATTTGTTGTTGCCGATGGCGCTTCCGATCTATTTTAATATTTGTTTTAGTTGATTATATAAATTTTCTTATAGAAATCGTATTGAGGAACAAACTATTGTTCTTTTGGAGGTGTATTGATTCAATTGTAAATAAATAGAGGCATTTAAACAGAAAAATATGTAGGTAGAGTGTTAGATGTCTTGTGATTATTGCTTGACTTACCCCTATATGGAGTAAGGATATACCAAGTTTGTTAAACTTTTCTTGCAGCCAATGATGTCAATGTAGTTAATGTAATGTAATTTGTGCATAATGAGTCCGATAAAATCAATTTGAAAATATTATTATATATATATATATATATATATATATATATATATATATATATATATATATATATATATATATATATGAGATCTTATTTATATAAATATATGTGAGATCTTTGATGTAAATAGATTTATCTTATTTAGCTAGCTTAATTTTATGCAGCAAGTATATATGTTAGAAGATTTAAATTTTTTTTTTTTTTTTGCGACGAATTTGCCACGGATTTGCGATGAAATTTGCGACGACTTTGCCACGGATATTTGCGACGGATTAGCGACGGAAACATTTGCCACGGAAATTCCGTGGCAAAAGATTTGCGACGAGCGTTTTTGCCACCAATTTTTGTCCGTGGCAAATCCGTGGCAAATGTTGTTTTGCTTCAATTCCAACTTTGGTGTCGGGTATCATGGATAATGCTTGGAGTTGGTTCAAAGCTAGGAAGGGAAACTTTTGCGGGTTAGGATGGTCGGACTGTTATCATTGTCTGTTGGGCTGTTTTGATTCGCTGAAATCTTCTCATGTATCATAACAAATGTAGACAGTGGGGAAGCAGTGGGTTAGGTTGTTTTTCCCCACTGTTATGCAGTTTTGCGCGATGTACTCTTTTTCCCGCCTGAGTCTTTTTCCCAATGAGTTTTCACTACAAGAAAATCGTTAATTTGCCACGGACATTTCCGTGGCAAATGTACAAATATCCGTGGCAAAACACCATTTGCCACGGATTTGCGACGGACAAATTTTGGTGGCAAAAGCGCTCGTCGCAAACGCTTTGCCACGGATTTTCCGTGGCAAATTTTTCCGTCGCAAATCCGTTGCAAATTTTTCCGTGGCAAATCCGTCGCAAAGTTTTGTGGCAAATTCGTCGCAAAGTTCCGTGGCAAATCCGTCGCAAATTTTAATAAAAAAAAACAAAAAAAAAAATTAAACCATATATCCAAAATACTGTTTAATAGTGATATCTATATATATTAAATAATCAAATACTCTCAACCTAACTATAATCAAATACTCTCAACCTATAATCAAATAATCCGAATATCTATACTTATAAATGAAGCTATGAATTAAAACAACTTGTTAAAAGCAATATCTCTTACTTGGAAATCTAAATTAGTAAAATAAATGAATATGTCTTGTACAATAGCATTATGTCCTATACCTAATGGAAAGATAGCAACTTCTACAATACAATGCAAAATGGACAAATAATAAAGCACATAATTTTCTTTAGCTCTTGTTCTATAAAAGCCATCGACTATAACATTAAGAAACAAAAGGTTGATATTTCCTTGATTATATTGCTGCTGGAAGACAAAAATCCTTCCATAACACTCACAAAACGAATGCAAGTATGCAACAGTGGTGATTTACTTGATCTATGCATGACTTTCAAGAAAATTAGAAGCATGAACTCAGTATGCACTGAGGCCGATATAATAACTGCATTAGTAATCAAAGATTATGAACTTCCCACATTTGAGGTTGTTGTTTCTTTTAATGGATGAGTAAAAAATGCCATTTGAGGTTGTTGTGTCTTTTAATGCATTAGTAATGCAATGATTACTTACCGTGCCGATTGTTGCTTTGACTAAGCCGAAAGCGTAAGAGCTTCTTTGGAAAGACAAGAGTTGCTGTAATAGAACAATAAGACAAGGTTGTAGAATATTAATTGAGAACAAGGAAGTAACCAAATAAGATAGGTAGCACCGACATTTCAGATTGAAGACCAACACCGACACTTCAATTTCTTTCCATTTTCTCAAAGTATTATTTATCTGTGTCGGTGTCGAGTTCATCTGTGTCTGTGTGCCGGTGCTTCATAGGTAATAAAGCCCCTTCTTTATAATAACATATCATGGATTAAACAATTCAGCCGGGGAAAAAAGGAGCCAGATTTCTATCTACAATACTTTTATTAAAACCACTTTCAAATCGGTGATGATAGGACCCGATCGACCAGGAGCCGCTCGAGTACCAATCCAACGTGAACCAACCAGTTTTTGAAAAACCCCGTGAACCAGACACCAAAGACTTATATCTCCACAAGTAAGATTATTTATCTATTTACACATTATACCGGTTCATGCACTTCAACAACTAACCCACTAACCTGACCAATGACTCGGTGCCCTCACCGGCTTGGTCACCAAGGCAAGTTTTAAAACAATGCATTCAACAAATTTGACCGTAAGACTTCTTTGTCAAATTAAGTCTGTATTCTCAATATATTCCTTAGTAAGAACTATTGGTAACTATAAAGAAAAAACTACATACAGAGACTTTCAATCACACGAAAAACTGAGAGTCCGAGTATCAACCCACGTACCAATTAATGCAAGCAAAGACATACTCAACCCAAAGGCATGAAATTACTTACCCTTAAGAAGGCTTCAAAATCAACATCATTGGTGAAGTCAGTGCCCGACTCATTCAATATCCCCCTAATCTCATCTTCACTATACATCTCTGTAAATGCCTTTAGCTTCATCATTAAAGATGGCAAATCTCCAAATGTAACTTTACCATTCTGGGTTTTAAAAGAGAGAAACTACAACACCAAAAAGAATAGCCACATAGGTGAAAAATACAAAACATGCAAGACATCCAAATTCAACATTGAAATAAAAGTGGATCAAAATGCAAGACACCGAATCCTTTTCCAAGAAAAACTAGTTAAGATATCGTGGTATACTGATATACAATTTTTTAATAGAAAATACTAGTAAAAATGTCTTATCCTAAAAGCTTATTCAAAAATAATTATCATTAATGAGATTATAAAGGAAACTTATCAAAAAAAACCACCGGCTCCATTGCTCGCATCAACAACTATATGGAAACCCTCCAATGGTTTCTCTGTGGGAAGACGACCAATAAAAATATAGCAAATAAGATCAAAACATTCGTAAAATCGAGGACAAAATGAACTATAAATTATACAATAACAAATGTAATCGTTATAGCTAGCCAAAGCATTATAGCACCAAGTTACGCTTTTACTTGGCAAAAAGTCATACCTACGTTTCCAAACGCTTTTCGCTTTTACTAGATCGAGATGTATACACACCATGTAATCGACTTTCTTAGTAGATAATGAAGCCTTTCTCTCGGAATTCGACAAACTTTCTTCTCGTAAATTGATTGTATATGTTTGCAGCCTCTCTCTAAGATATCTTTGATGTCGGCCTTCCCAAGACCACCAAAGATTTGTGAAAAATTTGAATCCATTCCTATTGAAAGGAAGATGACTTGTTTGTTCAAAGAAAGAGAAACTTAATAATTTGATCCTTGCTTTGTAAACTATCGGTGATCCAATACGATTTGATAAAAAGTTGGTCATGCTATGTCCAAAATCTTCACATACAATCCGAAAAAGGCTTTTGCATAGAAGGACTTGTTCGAGACATAAGCTAAAGCATTTAGGATGAAAATAAGTTTTCTAAAAACTATAGAATAATGTCAATTGACTACAACTTCATATTGTACTGTTATCATAATAGATCCATCAATGAGGACACAAAAATGCTTCATTTTTTGTGAGTGTACTATTGAACATTCTTTGGTGTTGATGCTAATCTACAAAGAAAACAAATCTATTAATTCAATAGGCCATCAAAATAGTTAGGATATAATATTAATGACTATCAACGGTGAAAATGATCAAATGAAAGTCATATTTCTCAAAATTGAAACCTAACAGTGATTAAGAAAATGATATAGCCAAAATATAAGAGCCTTACCTCCTCAAGAACAATTGCTGCCATTAAGGCAATTAAACGATTCCAGTTGAATTCACGGCCAGTGGAATCCACAGCAGCAGATCTAGATGAAAGGGACAGGTGATTAACAAATTCAAATGCAATGAAACAAAACCAATTAATCGAAAGATCATTACCATCCACGTCGATTATCAAAGATAATTCCAAGATCGACTTTGTTGTCGAGGACTGCCTGGGAAGATTGAAAATGAGCCAAACCCTAAATACACAAAATCAACAAACCCCAAACCCTAAATACACAAAATCAAAAATCAAAAATCAAATACACAAAATCAACAAACCCCAAACCCTAAATACACAAAATCAAAAATCAAAAATCAAATGCAAATATGCTTACCTAGAAGCTTCGAAATAGAGGAACAATCACTGAATGGCGCTTGAAGAGGGGGAGGGCGAAATGGTGGTGGTGGCGACGACTGAGGACTGGCGAGCAATGACGGAGGCGGATGGAGGGTGAAAGACGAGAGAGAGAGAGAGAGAGAGAGAGAGAGAGAGTGAGAGCGAGGAGAGTGCGATTGTTGAGAGAAGAATTGGAATGGAAGATTGTTGAGAGAGTTAGGGTTTTCGTTCGTTTGGGGGTTTTCGGAGGAGGGCGATGGTGGAGGACGATGATGACAAGCGTATGGATGATGGGTGGAGGGCGGAGGGCGATGGTGAGGAGTGTGGGTGGAAAGTGCGCTGGAGGTTTTTGGTGAGGAGTGTGGGTGGAGACTGAGAACGAGAACGAGACTGATGAGAATATAGAACGAGAGGACGCGTGTGGTTAATGAACGGGTTTAGGGTTTGCCACGCAATTTAAGTCTTTTGCCACGGATAACGCCGTGGAAAATTAGCGACCAACACTAATACCGTGGCAAATTAGCGATCAACACTAATGCCGTGGCAAATTTGAGCTATCAAAGTACTGACCGTCGCAAATCCGTGGCAAATTAGCGACGGACAAGGCTCCGTGGCTAATTTTGGTGGCAAATGAGGCTTTTTCTTGTAGTGTTTGGCTCAGGGGGGGTTTTGAGGAGGCTCTCCCCCTTTTTTTTCATTGTAAGGGCCGGACACCCATTGTGCTCTTTTCAATAAAAATTTTGATTACCTAAAAATAAATAAAATAAAATAAAAATTTACATAAATTCGTTGCAGCATTTTTTTATAAATCCATTTAATGAGTTTATAAATCCGTTGCAACATTTTTTTATAAATCAGATTTATTTTAATTGTGCTTAAATCCGTTTGAAAAGCCATTTGCATAAATTTAGCTACCGATTTACCAAGATAAAGATAAATCCGGTTTGTAATTTTTTTTAACCAAACGGGTTTATATATTTAATAGATAAATCTGTAGTTAAAAAATTGAGAAGGATAAAATAGGGATAAATGATTCTTGTAGGGATATGCTGTCTAAGGGTAAACAAATCGCCACCCTTTTATAAAATGAGAACTATCACCATTGTATTGATTCTGACCTTATTGTATTGAGTTTTTTCTTTGTTTTTTTTTTATTTTGGTCCAAAATTGTATTGAGTTTGATCTCCCATATTTTGACAATAACACTTGGAAATTTTGCAGGTCCATATTTTGAACAATCCCCTCCCTACTCAGTGGACACTCTTAAACTCTGCGAAAAGATCAAATCATGGATTAATGAGAACGCGGGTTCCTTTTTTTTTTTTTTCTACGAGACTTCGATCCGAACCTTTTCGGAACGAAAGAATTGACTCTTATGTATTTACTGCACTTCCCCAATTTCTGAATTTTTAAAGGTTCGGAAGTTTGGAACTGAACTGGTTCGGAAACCAATCTCCCGAACCCGTGTTCTGTGAGTTTGGGAAAAAATACCATTGGCCAATAACCTCAAATTAATAAAATAAAACCCCCCAATTGTCAAGCCCAATATTTACACTTAGAAAGAGATATGGTTGTTGATGACACAGGCATTAAGATTGAAAGAAGATTGGCACCGAAGGCTATTGAGATTGAAATATCAATTGAAGATAACCAAAGCTCTTCCCCACCTCAAATTCTGGATTGTGAAGTGACCTAATCCTATTTACACGGGCGTGGAAATTATTGGATTCTTTAACTGGTCAATTTCTTTTTCTGTATTCTAGTTCCATGTCCATGATTCTTTTTTTTCCATTGCAACAAGTATAAATCTTCACTCAATTTCAAACAGGAGAGGATGGAAGAAGAATTAAAAATAAAAAGGAAAAAGAAAGATGAAGAAGTTTATTACCTCAATCAAGGATCCAAACTCACAGAACACAGGTTCGGAAGTTTGGTTGCGAACCGTTACGGTTCCAAACTTCCGAACCTTTAAAAATTCAGAAGTGCGGGAGGGAGGGGATGGATATGGAGCACGTTTCACGTGAGAGTATTTTGGAGATATTGGAGGGTTGGAGGTGTCCAATGAGTAAAATGGGGGGTTGTACGAAGTATGGACCATTTAGAAACTAACACCGCAATATCACACCACGCATATGGAAAGGCCAATTATTTTGGCACTCTCATTACTCTCCCCACCCCAACCCACCGCACACACACTCTCTAGGAAATGATCAAAATCTTCCTCTTCTCCCTTACTTTCACTACATCTTCTTCTCCTTCTCACCACCACCACCTCCTTCTCTTTCACCATCACCACCACCCACCTCCCTCTCAATACCACCCCTACCACCACCACCACCACTTCAACCATCACCTTCTCCCTTCTCTTCTTCTCATTCAATTTCTTCGTGTTTTGCAACTGGGTATCGTCCAATATAATACCTTAGTACCGAGCAATTTCGATACTTTAGTACCAAATTAACGTGTATAAGTGGAATCAAAAAATGCACATCTAGTATCTTAGTATCGAAACTATCCAGTACTATAAGGTATCAAACGTGTACTAGACAAATCAAAAAATACATACATGTCAGGGTTCCTTAGTGTAGGTACTAGAGTTCTGAATGTGTATTTTTTAATTTGTCTTATACATGAAATATCCGGGAGGCATAAGGGTGTTTTGGGGTTTTAAAAATATTCAGGAATAAAAGAATAATGGGGGAAGTGTTAAAAGAATTGGCCATATGTAAAAATCTAGCAATTATTTGGAGACAAACAATTCCAAAGTCATCATCCCATACGTAATCCCCCATTCCCAAGTATATCAATCTCTCTATACAGTATGTTCTCAACCACGAATTAACTAAACATAACCCTCTTTGAAATCAATCACACGTTAGTAATTCAACGTTAAAGACAAGATACTATAATATGTCGCACTCTCAGAAAATATTGCTTATTTTATTTATCCAAGCTCTTTCGAGTTCAACATTTTTTTTTACACTATCCATGCATGTAATCTATATTTCCTGGTATTTAAAAGAAAATAATTAACGCTATTAAATTAACTTCTAGAAACAGGAAACTAAACTACACATGTTTACTATAAATATAAATATAAATATTATTAAGCACTATACCGTATAATAGAGCTTTGTTTGGTAAAAATTAACATATAAACTAACAAATAGTGGATGAACTGGTAGTAGATAACTAGGGGCGAATAACATAATAGATTGATTTAAATTGTCCATAATAGTTGAATTTAACAATAAATGTAAAATGTAAAAACACCATAAATGTAAAATGACTTAAATAGATATTTGTAATACTACTTAAAAATCAGAGATGATATTTATTTAATGATGGATAAATGAAGAATTTAATTAAAGTAATAAAGATAAAAAATATGTGAGAAAAAATACTCTAAACTTGTAAAAAAAACTCTAACTTTTTTCAATAATTAGAGATGTTATCATTAAAAATCAACTAGCTCAGTATCATTAAAAAAATTATAAGTTAATCGTTAGAATATAGAAAGGTAATCCGTCATTTTCTAAAATGTTATAATTATTTGCTATAAACTATAAGATTGACTTTGAAAAATAGAACCTAAGTATTATAAGTCAGAACCTTGCAAGTTGTACGTACTCTCTTGGAGGCACATTACTTGTATTTTAGAAAAATACGGATCACATTTCTAACGATTTTCACCCAAGACGAGATCTGAAATAAATTAAATAATCTTAAATAGCAAATTGCAGTGTTAATTTTGTCAAAGTTGAAGTTGAACCATACATAATTTATTATGGACAGTTTGAAGTGTAAAATAAAATAAATATGCACCGACTTTTAATAAACCAGTAAAGTCTAGTGTCAAAAGGTATTATCATAGATGTGCATGGTACTAATTTCCCCCTTATGTTTTGAGCATAATGAATTTGTTTGTCATTTGTTCTTTCTGTGCAGGCGCACGAATACAGCATGGGTACGTTGGTTGGAGGTTGGGAGCTGATCACTTTCAAGTTTACAAGTGTTAAACACTAGAAAATCAGAGAAGGAAAACAAGGAAGTTATATCATATATATATATATATATATATATGCACTGGCGTATATATAGGACCATCGGGTAGGGTGTGCAAAAAAAATGTAAACACCCACATTGCTATAAATATAATAAAAGAGGAAGAGAAGAAAAAAGAAAATGTTTGCGAGTGAAAAAAAGTGAGGAGGAGAAAATTAGAAATATGTAAGAGTGTGAGTATGGTGTATTAGATAAGTGTGAAACTAGGAGTTTCAATGCAAACAAATATTCCCGACGTGTGCAAAATATTCTTTTAATACGATATTGATATCATTTTTTAATAGAAGTATTTGATACTAATAATATTTTTTCAAGGTGTTGATCACCTTGGCTAGCTAAAACCTAGATCCGGCCCTGTATATATGATGCTAGTGTCAATACTCATTTATCCTTATATATGAGATAAAATATGGGTATGAGAAAATTAAGTCTCTACAATATTATATGCCTAAAAAGATCAAACTTTAGGAACTACTTAAAATACAATTTCTCGAAGAACAAAATATTAGTAGAAAACTATATTTGCTACACAAAATAAGGAAAATAAAGATCATAGGAAGTTTCTCTCAGGAGAGAACTATATTTGCTAAGCAAATATACAAATTCTTTTAAACATAAAAGTGTCTAGTTCTTTAGGATCTAGTCATACGATCAATTCTTCTTATTCCATTTTTTTTTCATGCAACATTTTTATTTGGAATTCCAAGCAATAAGAAAGAAGAAAAGTTACATTTTTCCATAAGATACTACACCACTATTAGGAATAACAAATGTCACAAATCACAAATAATACAAATGACACTTAAATAGGATAATAATAACATTTACCAAAAAATTTTAAACAAAAGAAAGGGTTATGGAGCCTCGTTAAAACCTTTTGATGCAAAACCGTCCTTAGGGAAAAAAACACCAGGAAGAAAAGAATACTCCCCCTAAATTTTATTGATAATGATAACATTCACTTCTAGAAATGAACTTCAATTCATTGTGTGGTTTGTGAGTATTCTTTACAATCACCATATCACATAATCTTGATTCATAATACTTTTTTTTTTGAAAATAATTTTGCTAATTCATGAGAATATTTGAGACATAAATTATATGACATCTCTCTTGATTTCCTTTGCTTCAACACATACTAAGATCAAATAGATCTTATAGATTTTAATCATTGTGTAAAAGTCAAGTTCTTTGGGAAGTCGATCACAAATCACTCATATACGATAATCAATGAAAAAGATACTTTTTAATCAATTGTTCTTCAAGAACTATAGCACAAAATCTAAACACTGACGGAAAAAAATCATATATGAGCAATCCTGCAGCGATGCTTGAATATTAAGTTGTTCTTTCTTGACAATGATAAAAAAAACAATTCTTTGCACAATCCTACAAGGATACTGGATTACCAATTCATTAGTTATTCAAAAACTATACCACAAAATTTCTTCAGTAATAATAAATAAAAAACATACTATGAGCAATGCTTCAAGGATTCTTGGATATTGAATTTCTAAGTTCTTCAGGAATTGTATCAGAAACAATTATTTGTGCAATCCTTTGGGGATGCCTTGAATAATGGATTTGTTATTCTCCAGGAACGATATATCACAAATTTCATCAACAATGATAAATATATGCAAAATGAGATAAAACATAAAATGAGATAAAACTTAAACAATATCACAATTAAAAAAATAATGAGAAGAAGAAGAAGAATTATTCTTGCAATAGATCTTCAAGATGATTATGCCATCAATCATATGGTAGAGTCTCGTGCTGATAACAGTTTATTAAAATAACTAAAATTATAGCAAGGAGAAAGATAAGGAGAAACATGAACGAAATATGTGGAGAAGATGAGAGTATTTTCTATTCTCTTCAAGTATCCATACTATACACATAAGAGATAGTCATATTTATAGGTGAGAAAAGACAAATGAAAGATCACACTTAAAGAGTCACTATCAACCCATTACAATAAGAGAATGTGGAAGATATGGATGGACATCCACTAATTATTCATAACAGTTAGAACATTTTAGTCAAATTAATTATGTATTTATCTCTTATTTTAGAACATTTTAGTCAAATTAATTATGTATATATCTCTTATTTTAGAACATTTTTGTCAAATTAATTATGTATTTATCTCTTATAAGTAAAATATTTTTAAATTTTATCTCAAAAAGAAAATAAATATTTTTAATTTATATCTAAAACACTTCATCCTAAAAACAATTAAAAAGTACTAACTTAATGCGAATCAAACGTGCTTTTGGAAAATAAACTTGATCGTCTTTTGCTACAACAAAATGCGAATTATGTTAACCTCACTTAATTAATTTGAATTACTTTTGGACATAAACATGCAAAAGGCTGTTGGAGAACAGAGAGGATCTCAGTTCTAAAGGAAGCGACTGAGATTTACTTAATGATATAAAAAGTTATGTTTACACATAACTAGTGAGCTAATAATATCACTTCGAAGCTCTTAAGCTTAGTAAGCTTCACTAAAAAGGACAAATATGCTAATTCAACATATATATACTACTAATATCAACTAATCAGCACATGGAGAAAAATGTTAATAAAGGCTAAACAAGACAAATTCCTCCTCCATGATACCAACTCAATCTCCTTATCTTAATTATCATAAACCTAATAAACACCACTTGAACTTTTCCTAGTCATGAATCATTGAAGTATCAAAATAATGCACTTTTTGGATAATAAATTTGAATTATATATCCACTAGGAAGATATTTTAACTTATTATGATACTCAACAATTAGCCATGGGCCGGGTGAACTTTAGGTGAACTTTTAGCAGTCAAACGGTAATGAAAAAAAATCTCAAAAAAATGAAGGTTCTGTTTAGCAAAAAAGAGCAAATAGCGGATAACCTAATGAATAGCAGATAAATTAACTTATAGTGAATAGTAAATTTAATTATTTGGTAAAATTAGAGGTTGAACTAGCTTAAAAAAATATTATGACATAAATGAATATTTGTAATTAATGCTTTAAAAAGATAAAAAAAGATTCATTTGATGGAGCGTAAATGATGAAATTTAATTAAAATAGTAAGAGTAAAAATGGGAGAAAAAAATGAAACACTATATATTATAAGCTCAAATGTTATTTCAAGTAGTGCTTCAAAAAATGCTAAAAACCTAGTGAAAAACGTTATAAGCTAGTCATGTCAAACAACTACAATGAGTTTATTTGCTATAAGCCACCTCTCCAACGGTACAACTCCTCTTCGGTGATTTCGGAATAGCACGAGAGAGAGAGAGAGAATTGGCAATTAAAATAATATTTTCTCGGAAAGCATGCAAGTGAGGATAACACATGTTGAAAAGACTCGTGTTGATTTGTGGGGACATTGGACAATCCTAAAAGCAGTCTAGGATCTTACAAATGGTATCAGAGCAGACCTCTCCCAGTACGATGCGGTTCGGGGACAAACCAGACGGAAGGTAGTGGGCATATGATGTGACATCCATGGATGATGAGAGCGGGGAGTGATCGTTGGTGCCCAAAAGTTGGCACAGACAAAAAGCGGCTCCTGACAGCTTATAGTGAAGGGGCACATGAATGAACCGAATACGCACCGAAATAAGAGAGATTCTGAGGCAGTGCAAGTATGAGACTGTACATTTGTGGGAAGACTTAAAAACCAACAAATGGGCTATCTTTTCAGGAGCCTTGAACATAAGAACTCTATAGTTAAGTGTGCTTGACTTGGAGCAATTTTGGGATGGATGACCTTCTGGAAAGTTTCCCGGAAAGAATGCAAGTGAGGAAAATGAACGCTGAAAAGACTCGTGTTGGTTTGTGTGGACTGTGAACAATCCTAAAAGAAGTCTAGGATGTCACAAATGGTATCAGAGAAAACCTCTCCTAGTACGGTGTTGGTCGGGAACGAACCAAGTGGAAGCTCGTGAGCATGTGACATCCATGGATGACGAGGGCTGGGAGTGATCGTCAGTGCCCAAAAGTTGGCACTGACAAAGAGCGGCTCCTGACAGCTTATAGGGAAGGGGCACATGAATAAACTGAATACGCACCGAAATGAGAGAGATCCCGAGGCTGTGCAGGTATGAGACTATAAAGCTGAGGGAAGGCTTAAAAACCAACAAATGCATTATCTTTTTGGGAGCCTTGAACATAAGAACTTCATAGTTAAGTGTGCTTGACTTGGAGCAATTTGGGATGACTGACCTTCTGGGAAGTTTCTTGTAAAATATGCAAGTGAGGACAACACATGCTAAAAAGACACGTGTTGGTTTTTGGGGACAGTTGACAAGCCTAAAAGTTGTCTAGGATGTTACAAATGGTATCAGAGCAGACCTCTCCCAGTACAGTGTGATTCATGGATGAACCACACGGAAGCTGTGGGCATGTGACATCAATGGATGACGAGGGCGGAGAGTGGTTGTCGGTGTCCAAAAGTTGGCACAGACAGAGCAGCTCCTGATAGCTTATATAAAAGGGACACATGAATGAACCGAACATGCAGCGAAATGAGAGAGATCTTGAGGCCGTGTAGGTATGAGACTCTACAGTTGAGGGAAGGCTTAAAAACCAACATATGCATTATCTTTTAAGGAGCCTTGAACATAAGAACTCCATAGTTAAGCGTGCTTGACATGGAGCAATTTTGGGATGGCTGACCTTCTAATACAAGTCTAAAAGTAATTTAGGATGGTACAAGTCGTATTATAGCAGACCTCTCCCAATACGGTGTGGTTCAGGAACGAACCAAATGTTTGTGAACATGTGACATCTGATGAGGGTGCAAAGTGGTCGTTGGTGCCCAAAACTTGGCACAGAAAAAGAGCGGGTTCTGACATCTTATAGGGAAGGGGTGCATGCAGGGATGAATCTACATATATATACTTTAGGGTGTGCAACTGCACACCTTTAAATTTAAAATTTTGCACCAATACCCCTATGAAAAATATATTTTAACACTCCTGATTTTATTTTTTGCACATCCTACTATTATTTTTCTCTTTCCATTCCTAGCTACTCTTTTCTAATGCAATTCTAGGAGCAGTTGGTAGTGTAACTATGGGGTAATTTTGGTTATCCAAAAATAATATATGTATTTGAACAATTAGGTATAATTTAAATTTAACTACCCCAAAAATGTTACTTAGCTACTCCAACTAACTTTATTTGTCTAATGAGATAAAAGAACAATAACAAGTCCATTAGTTTAATTAGTCTCATTTGATAAAAAAAGTCTATTATTATCACACAAAAAAAAAGTCCATTAGTTTAATTGGTCTCATTTTAGTCTTTTTTATTTTACTTCGACAATTTTGGTCTCCATTTTTCTTAATTCCGCAATTTGTTGCCTCAAAATCATATATTATTTGCAATTTTGGTTCTCAAAAATCTTGAATTTTAAATAAATAAGGGGAAAAATTGCACAATCCATGATTTTTAGCAACCAAAAGTGAAATGAAAAATCACAAAGATCAAAATTACCAAATTAGAAGAGCAAATTATGTTTAATTGGTATACTTCATCGCTGTAAAAAGTTTTTAAGGTAAGTTAGATAAAGTCAAACATTTTTTATGACGTGTTGTTTCGTGATTGACTGACGTTGTAAAAAAAATTTACACGACAATATATACTAATTGTTAGTCGACCACTCTGGATCAGTGTCCTAGATACGCCACTGGGCGTGAACCCAATGCGCACTGAAATGAACCCAAGTGGCGACAACGCATGTTGAAAAGACTCGTGTTGGCTTGTGGAGACAGTCGACAATCCTAAAAGCAGTCTGAGATGTTACACCCATCACATGACTAGACGTATGTGTACGCAAATGACTAAATTTCGAAATAGGAGTACCCATATGGGGGTTTTCTAGAGTACACAACCTTGACGGTAAAAAAAATTAGGCAAAATTACGCCAGGAGTCCTTTAAGTTATTTAATTGTAACAAGTTGGTCCTTTAAGTTTTTTTTCGTACCACTTAGGTCTTTTAAGTTACATAATTGTTGCACCCCGAAAAATCCGGTTTGGGTTTCTCGATGTACAACGTGGAAAATTTATGAAGCCGCCACCAATATTTTAATTTTAAGACCAAAACATTCAAAAAAGGTCTTTTGAACAAGGCGGATGGTCTTTCGAAAACTAGAGATATAGGTTCGGGGGTCGATTACGTGCGGGGAAGGTGTTAGCACTTACGCGTCCTCTCTCTCGAGAGGAACCTTTAATTAAGTGTGTGGTTTTAACGTTTGATTTGAAAAATACCTAGATTTGCCTATTTATTTCTTGTTTGAAGATGAATGGGAAAACTTAATGAAAATATTTATTTTTTGCACTTGACGAGAGTTGGCCTCTCGCTCCTACGTATCTCCTGGTGCGATGGAGAATTCAAAGCTACGTAGTTCTTGGTTGTTATGAAAAAGGTTTTTGTTTTTTATCTTGTTTAATTGTGAAAATCGAGCTTTCATGATGATCAATTGAGCAAAGGCTCCAAGTGACCACCATTAGCGCTCCATTGTTGGTAATCATGCAAGCAAAGGCTTCGCAAGACGACTAACAAAGTTTTTGATTTAGTGAAAATCTTGGGAAAATTAGGCATTCACGGTGATCAATTGAGCAAAGGCTCCAAGTGACCACCACTAGTACCTCATTGTTAATAATCATGCAAGCAAAGGCTTCGCAAGACTACTAACAACGTTTGATTTTAGAATAGGTATTCTAGGATTCTCGAACCGCATGCAGACTCATTCATCTTAACGCTGATTAAGCTAGTTGTACAACCTACCTAATCCCTATTCATATTTTAGAAGAAAATATTTATTTATAAGTTTCTGTTTAAGAGCAATTGGTTTTTCGAGAATTAAGTAAAAACGAGAAAATGGCTGAAATAGCAAAAAGGGTGTAACTAATTACAGGAGGTTGTATTATTAACGGAGGGGGGTGTTATTAACAATCAGTTGTTAAAAAAACTGAAAACAAAAAAAAGGAAGGAGTAGGCCCATTAACGCAGCCCACAACCCATTTACTAAATCAGGTGAAACCCTACATTCCTTTCCTCTCCACCAGCCAGCCGTCCCATTTCTTTCTCATATAGAGAGAGTGACTTTTCAGAGAGAGAAAGAGTGAAAAACGTGAAAAAGAAGAAGGGATTCGAAGAGAGAGAGAGGGCGATATCGCGCGAGAGAGAGATCGACGGCGAGAACGACGCCGGTGGTGACGGTGGTGGAACGAAGGTGGCGCGCGACGGTGGTGGAACGAAGGTGGCGCGCGACGGTGGTGTGGTTTCGGCGCGGTGGTGGTTTCGGTTCTGTGGTGCGTGGCGAGAGAGAGAGTAATGGACGACGGTTGATTCACGCAGGTGAGCAAGAAGGTGGCGTGGTGGTGTTTTCGTTGGAGAAGACGACCGGAGGTCTTCCGGCGAGTGTCTCACGGCGGTTCTGTCTGCTCCAGGTTTGGTTTTTGGTCTTCTTTTGGTCTTCTTCTTCTTCTGTATTTGGTCTCTTGCTGTGTGTTTGTGTTTCTCAGTGTCTCTGTTTCTCAGTGGCTGTGTGTTGTGTGTGTCTCTGTTCTTTTGGTTTTTCTGGTGTTTGAGGGTATGTATGATGCGTGAGTTTTTGCTTGTATTTGTTGTTCAGTGTGTTTTTTGTTGCTGTTCCTCTCCCTCTATTTTTTCTCCCATCAGTTCCCCCCCCCCTTTAGTTGTCTCTGAAGCTTAGTTTATATCCAAAACTTGTATTGAGAACTGAAATCATATGTCAATTTTATTTGGAACTCTGATTTTGTATCCCTTCAAGTATTTCATGTTTTGGTGCTTAAAGTTTTCTTGTGGATGTGTTTTTCTATCCTAACCTCTGTTACATACACTAATTTAGCCTATGTTTTGCTTGACTCTTGATGTAGACCCTAGTTGTTGCAAATGGTTCTTTGTTGTGAAGGGGTTCTTTGCAGAGGCTAGTTTTTATGAAAGAAATTGGAGATAGTTAAAAGAGGTGTTGGAATTAAGCTCTAAATGGAAGAAGGTGAAGGACTTCACGTGAGGCAGTGAAGAACAAAGCAAGACTGCCTTATTTGTTTTAATTTTATTGTAAACAATTTTAAATTTCAGATTTTGTATTTATGTATTTATTATTTATTTTTTGTGTGAATCTAAATTCTGATTTTATATTGAACTTCAATGAGTACTAATACTAATACCAAATTATTTTTAAACCTGAGTTTTTCTTGCAATCAAATAAAAAGAGTAAGTTATACTAATAACAACATAAACAACACGAAATCATCACCGACTGCAAAGATAAACACGCATTAGAACTAACACGGGTGGCAACGAGAACAAAACAGTTTGAGGTCATTAAAATAACGCAAACAAGGTCATAACAAAACGCTCGTACGCAATTAGTTCTTTTTTGAAAACGAGAAAAAATACTCGTTAAAAATTGGGTGTTTACAAAAAAAAAATATACAATTTTATTTGATTTTCAACTAGTCGGACAAAATTGGGGTATGACAGCTGCCCCTCTTTATTTGGATTTTATCAAGAAATATGAATTGGCCGAGACATATTTCGAAGATAAAATAGAAATAAAGAATTCAGAAATCATACCAATTTTGTCCACTTGGGGAAATCCAAATTTTCTTTTTCTTTTCTCTTTTTTTTTTCGGAAGGATGGATACTTTCGTGTCGCTGCGAAAACAGTAAATGAACACGGACGTGCAGACAGAAAAGGTAAAATGGGCACTTGCGTGCAGGAAGCAGTAAAATGAGCACTTGCGTGCAGAAAGCGGTAAAATGAGCACTTGCGTGCAGAAAACGGTAAAATGCCCAGGCTGCCTAAAACCTGTAATCCTTAAACGAACTCTTGACGAATCCGAGTTTGCACGTGGCTTTGAGGAGCACGCTTCCTGTTGGCCTTTTCGAGCGACCGGGGGGATCGTTATCGGCTCGAATCGATATACTGAGATCAATGCACGCGGCGTCCATCGTATCTTAGGTGATACAACTATTCCGCTGAACCTCACATGAAATTGCGGTCCATCGTGTTGCTCGTACACGATGTGAGACTCGCGCGAAGGAGCGATGATCTTTACGGGCTCCAATCCGCAATGCGCGCGCTGGCGCTCTCTTTTCTTTTCCTTTTTGTTTCTCTTTTTTCTTCTTTTTTTTTGAACTCCCAACTTGGGGAGCATTTTTACTGAATCTGAAGGCTAGCATTAACAACTGCGGTGTTTATCCTCTCTCTCACTTGTGCACTAATCAAAAAGCGAACCAATGCATGCAATGCAAATGCCATGGTTGCCATTTTCTTTTTCTTTCCTTATGATGAATGTAATGCAAATGCCTGAATTTCTCTTTTCTTTTCTTTACTTTATTATTATTTTCTATGTCTGACGAGTGCATGACTTTATGCTTAGTGAATGTAATGCATGAGTTTCTTTTTCTGTTTTCTCTTTTTATGAAGTGCGGTATCACGAATGCAAAATTTTGGTGTTTGATGATATGTATGCTATTGTGTTTTGATGAAATGGCAGATGACATGCAATGGAGAACTTTTTCTATGAAATGTGAATATTGCTATTATGCGAAATAAAATGATGAATAACATGAAATGATGAATGACATGGGATGTTTTAGCTTTCTTTGCTTCTATGAGATGCAAGTATTGATGTGATGCAACTGTATTGCTTTGATGTTTGATGGGATGATGAATTTTTGGTTCTTTTTGTTTTATGGAATGCAACATTACTATGATGTAGACGACACTGCATAGGGACCTCAGGATTCTTGGGTGATCAATTCAGGTGTCCTATCGTGATGACTACTTTGAATGTACATTCGACTTAGTTTCCTATTTATTGAAAATGATTTTGTATTTTGAAAATTGATTTGGTGTCTGATGCAATGATGATGAATGCTTGGTTTGCTAGAAAGAAACCAATAAATGAACACTTGGCGTGCTGATGTGAAAATAGTAAATGAACACTTGGCGTGCTTTGATGGGAAAAAGCGGTAAATGAACACTTGGCGTCTTTGATCACGAAAATAGTAAATGAACACTTGGCGTCTTGATGCGAAAATAGTAAATGAACACTTGGCGTCTTGATCACGAAAATAGTAAATGAACACTTGGCGTGCTGATGCGAAAATAGTAAATGAACACTTGGCGTGCTGATGGGAAAACGGTAAATGAACACTTGGCGTGCTGAGAAAACGGTAAATGAACACTTGGCGTGCTGAGAAAACGGTAAATGAACACTTGGGACCCGAGGGCCTTTGAACTCCGAACTGAAGGAGTGACCGAACTCTAAACTGAAAGAGCATTCTAACTCCAAACTGAAGGAGGGACTGGGAATGAGATTTTTAGGCCCGACAAATCGGGATTACTGACTTGAGAATTAGATTGAAGACTGACACTTGAATTGCTGATTCTTTGAACTAGGCATGAGGATTAACATCTTGTGTTCGTCCACATTTTGCTTAGCAATGCAATGAATGACACATGTAATGCCATGATTGATGTCTTGAATATTATGGAATGCCTTTGTTCTTTTGTATTTGCTTCTTTTAGTTTATGAAATGCAAATATCAACATAATGCTTTGATGTTTGAATGCAAGTGTATGCGGTGATTGATGCTTTGATGAATGGAATGCTCCTGTTCTAACTTCTGCTTGTTTCTTTTTTACTTCTTCTATGAAATTCAAACATTAATATGATGCAATGCTCTGATGTCTGATGCAATGATTTTTGTTCTTTTTCTTTTATGGAAATGCTAACATTGATATGATGCCAATGCAATGAAAAAATTTCTGCTTTTTCTTCTTTACTATTTTCCTCTATGAAATGGAAGTATTAATATGGTGCAACTGACGTGGACCGTTTTTTTTTTCTTTTTGCTATGTGATGAATGCACAAAATGTGAAGATTCAAATGTAATGCTTTGATCCATATGCCATAATGAATAGATTGAAATGCCTAGATGCATGAGGTGAACATTTTTGTGATGATGAGATGCGAGACTTTGGATGCAAGGAATTGAGATGATTATTGACCATTTTGTTGAAAAATTGAATTTGATTCAAACTCCGGTGGTCTCAAGGTTTTTATTTACAAACAACCTCACTTGTTTTCTCTTTCTTTCCATGATGACTGAATTTTAGATATCACGTAAACAACTTGTATTCTCTCTTTTTGAAGCATTGTCTAGTAAGCATGCATAGGAGTGCAAATGTGAATGAATGAGTCAGTTAACTTGGAATTGGTTTAGGGCATGGACATTTATGGCAAGTGAAGGAATGACAGACATGGTTATTGTCGAAGCTCACGAGGGATTAAGAGATACAAGATTGCCCCAATTCAGGTCTTTGATGAGTGAATAGCTTGCCCCTGTCTAGTGGTGACAACAACTAGGGGTGTAGAAGATGATGAATTGGGAATGCTTCGGCTTTTGAAATGAAGGGTGGAACAAAAGAGATTTTGTCTCAACCCATAAAGTTTGATGTTGCCCCAGTCATAACAAGGACAAAGCTGCCCCAATTAGAATGACAATGCCTTGTTTAGGATAGTGGGTTGAGAGATTGCCCCGGTGAGGTTTTATAGGAATGAATGAGGTGAAGGAATGAGAACGCACTTGCCCCACTTTCGAATGACATTTTAAATGGTTTCTTTTGAGTGAGGTTGTGAAAGGTGACAGAGTTATGGTGATGGTTATGAACTGAGGGTGATATATGAATGGGGTGGACAATGAATAAACCTCCCCAAAGTTGAGTGGAGTGAGGGGTGAAGGGAATGCCCCCTAGTACACACTTTTGGTTCTCTTTAAGAACAACTCAAATGCAATGAAAATTTTGACTTTTAGTATGAGGAGAGGCTCCACTTGGTGACCACTAGACCTTGTTTTAATGCAACATGAATGCATCTTGGAGTGCAAGTCCTTCTCCCCTTTTTACCAACTTTCTTTTTTGATTGTTTATTTTTTCTTTTTGAGCAGCTTTCTTTTTTCTGCTTGTTTGTTTTTTTCTTTTTGAGCAAACACGTCGTAAATAGATAAACTTATTTGTCCTAAGATTAAAACTTGAGAAAACGAAAGCAATTAGTCATTGATCGGAATGGACTTTTTAGGGTTGTGATGTGGAGAAGGGGATGATTGAGCTTAATGAAGTGTTTGGGGTTGATGGGGAGGATGGGTCTTATTCGGTATTGGCCGATGAAGGAAATGGTTATTAGGTTTGATGAGGTGTTTGAAGGTTTTATGAAAGAAAAGATGGTTAAACCCAATGAATTGAGAGCCTTTTTTTTTGGAAGGGGAAATGATTGAACCCATTGAATTTGAGGGCCTTTTTGGAAAGGGAAATGATTGAACCCGTTGAATTTGAGGGCCTTTTTAGAAGGGAGCTCTTATGCTTCATGGCAAAATGTATTGACTCTTAATTTATACTCCCTTTGTCTTCCTTTCTTTGTTTTGGGATTCTCCTTTTTTGAAACTTTGTTATTCCCCTCCTTTTGTGAATTTCCTTTCCTTTTGACTTGGGTGAAAATGATATACCATCTTTGATGTGGAATTAACCCTCGTCTAGGATGATGGGGATATCTTGGGCTTTTCTCGGCTTAAGATGGGTGCCAAAGGGTATTTTTGTGATTTTGAATCTTTGGCTTAAGAGGGGTAGGAAATGAACTTTCTGGGATTTTAGGTTTTTGAGGGTATGGAGAGATGACCAAATTTCATTTCAAATCCCGATTGCTTATTTCTGTAAGACTTAACTTTAGGACAATACTTTATCTATCTTCATGTGTTTGCTCTTTTCTTTTCCCCCCTTTTGTGCCTTAACTTTTGCCTGGACCGCTCTTTGCGAGTTTTCAATCCACCGGGCGCTCTTTTTTGCCTAGGCCGCCCTTTGCGGGTTTTCAACCTAGCGAGCTTATTTTATCTTTTTTATTTATTATATATTTTTTTTAGAAAGACTTGCACTAAAGGAATATGATACTGACAAGGAACATTAGTGATCACAGAATTGCCCCAGCCTGGAGGACTTAAAGTGTTAGCGAGAATGAACCAAAAGTCAAGTATGCATTGATGGGAGAGAATATGCGCTTTATAGGTGGACGAGACGGGATTAGACTTGGATGGGGAATGATGATAAATGAAGGGAATTGACTGACTCAAACAAGAGAAACCGCACGTGGCATGCATACTTACTAGAAGAACGCTTCACAGAGAGTTAACATTGGTTAAAACATGATAAAAACTTTTTTGATGAACTGTTTCAGTCTTTTATCATGGAATGGATGAGATGCAACGCTTTTTTTTTTACGGAAATACAAATGAGCTATTGATGTGAAAAACTGAGGGCCTTGGAACACCTTGAGTGTGCAAATGAGTGAGGGTAAACTTTTCCAAAAAAGAAATATTACTTTGCAAGAACATCTCGTCTCTCATCACAACATTTTATTGTATGCAATGCATGGATGAAAACATTATGATGTATACATGATGAAAATGAAATGCATGAAAGCATGTTCACTTGAAGAGTGTGATTATTCTAAAAGTTTTTTCTTTTTGATGTTTTCTTTTTATGCAAGAAGAAATATGAAATGCCAATGCATTTTTGGATGAGGAATGATGCAAGAATGGTGCTTCTTTTCAAAATGATTTTTATAGAGGCAAGACAAGATATGAAATGCCGACACCCCCTTTTCTTTTGAATGATGAAAGATGCAGGAATGATGTTTTTTCCTAAATGATGATTTTTTTTAGAGGCAAGGCAAAGTATGAAATGCCAATGCCCCTTCCCTTTTTTTGAAAGATGCATGTATGGAGGAATGATGTATTTGAACTAAAGTGACGAGGTTAATAAAATGATGCATGAATGCTACGTTTTGAATAAATTTGATGATGATTTTTGTTCATGATTATGAATGAGATGCTTTCTTGTTTTCATTTTTTTTTGTGCAATGAAATGCATGATGCTCATAATGATTTTTTTAGAGAAAAAAAATGCATGGAAAGACATGATTTTTTAGTGAAAGGAATTGCACGCAAAATGAGAGGTTAATGTATTATTTTCATGATGTGTGGAAAAGGAATATAATAATGCATGAGACGCGCCCCTAATAAGACACGATTTTTTGGATCTTTCGAGAAAATTAGGGTACAAAGCCTTAGTGAATGGAAACGCACACGTGCGGAGAATGCACTCTTGACAAACCTTAATGAGATAGAGAAAAATGCATGTATGAATTTTATCAAGTTTTTGTTTTATGCAATGTAAATGATGTCTTTATATGAAAATGACGGCGACAATGCGACTTGACATGCATGTGAAAAATAAGATGAAAACATTTTTTCGAGTTTGGTGACTGAAATTTTGGGAACATCACCTCATATAGCCCGGTAAAAGAAAAGACTATGATGATTTTTTTTGAAAGTTTTGCTTTTTATAATGCAAGGATGTATGCAAATGATGATGATGCTATATATATGTGCATGCAAGATAAATGAAAGAGTTTTTATTGGCAATGATTCAAGTTATTTTCTTTTTTTCTTTTTTAAAAAATAAAAATAAATGCGGGCCGTACGTGGCTTCATATGGACCTAGTAAGGGAAAGGCTACAACTGCAGCTCTTTCTCTCCCTTTTTTTTTGAAGAGAGTGAACCACATGCTGCCCCGTACGGACCGGCAAAAGAAAGACTACGACGGCAGCTCTTTCTCTATTTTCTTTTTTTGAAAAATCTTCTTCTCCTTTTTGAAAACATGCCTAGATTACAATGCAACGCACAATTTGGTATGCCCTTTGTGTCCTACAAAGGGTGGGAATCCTAGGGTCTAAAGTCGACGAAAAGGGTAATCCTCCCATGTAGGTTCTGATCACTTCCTCACAATGGCAACCAAGAGCTAAAGTCTCTCTCATGATGACACCCACAATCGTAGAAAGCTGCCGAGTGTGAGGCATCATGACAAAGCGCACTCTTGGGTGGAACTTTCATGAGAGTCATACAGACAAAGGTCTACGAATGGCAGTCACTAATCGTTCCCACTCTCCTAGGTTTTCGGTCAGACCTTGGGTTTTAGGCCCCACTCAAAACATAGTAAGCATAAGGTGTGAGTGTGTGTAGCGAGGACATAACGCCTAAAACTACCCACATATACCCTCACCTGCGCAGGAAAAAACCAGAACAGTCCAGACAATAGCAAGCAATAACATGTCGTCTACCCTAGGGTTCAATATCAAATAAGCTAGCCTAGGGTTTCAACAACAATCAAGTGCATTGCTTACCTCAAGAAAGGGAGCCAAGAAGAGGGGATCATGATAGAATTGGGGGGGAAACGCATGAGGGTATTAAGCACATAGCAAAAAGGAGGCGGGAAAAACAAACCTAGATTTGCCTATTTATTTCTTGTTTGAAGATGAATGGGAAAACTTAATGAAAATATTTATTTTTTGCACTTGACGAGAGTTGGCCTCTCGCTCCTACGTATCTCCTGGTGCGATGGAGAATTCAAAGCTACGTAGTTCTTGGTTGTTATGAAAAAGGTTTTTGTTTTTTATCTTGTTTAATTGTGAAAATCGAGCTTTCATGATGATCAATTGAGCAAAGGCTCCAAGTGACCACCATTAGCGCTCCATTGTTGGTAATCATGCAAGCAAAGGCTTCGCAAGACGACTAACAAAGTTTTTGATTTAGTGAAAATCTTGGGAAAATTAGGCATTCACGGTGATCAATTGAGCAAAGGCTCCAAGTGACCACCACTAGTACCTCATTGTTAATAATCATGCAAGCAAAGGCTTCGCAAGACTACTAACAACGTTTGATTTTAGAATAGGTATTCTAGGATTCTCGAACTGTACAGCTCATTCATCTTAGAACGCTGATTAAGCTAGTTGTACAACCGGCCTAATCCCCTATTCATATTTTAGAAGAAAATATTTATTTATAAGTTTCTGTTTAAGAGCAATTGGTTTTTCGAGAATTAAGTAAAAACGAGAAAATGGCTGAAATAGCAAAAAGGGTGTAACTAATTACAGGAGGTTGTATTATTAACGGAGGGGGGTGTTATTAACAATCAGTTGTTAAAAAAATTGAAAACAAAAAAGAAAGGAGCAGGCCCATTAACGCAGCCCACAACCCATTTACTAAATCAGGTGAAACCCTACATTCCTTTCCTCTCCACCACCACCATTAGTCCCCATTTCTTTCTCGAGATAGAGAGTGACTTTTCGAGAGAGAGAAAGAGTGAAAACGAGAGAAAGAAGAAGGATTCGAAGAGAGAGAGAGCGATACTGCGCGAGAGAGATCGACGGCGAAACGACGCCGGTGGTGACGGTGGTGGAACGAAGGTGGCGCGCGACGGTGGTGGAACGAAGGTGGCGCGCGACGGTGGTGTGGTTTCGGCGCGATGATGGTTTCGGTTCTGTGGTGCGCGGCGGAGAGAGAGTAATGGACGACAGTTGATTCACGCAGGTGAGCAAGAAGGTGGCGTGGTGGTGTTTTCGTTGGAGAAGACGACCGGAGGTCTTCCGGCGAGTGTCTCACGGCGGTTCTGTCTGCTCCAGGTTTGGTTTTTGGTCTTCTTTTGGTCTTCTTCTTCTTCTTCTGTATTTGGTCTCTTGCTGTGTGTTTGTGTTTCTCAGTGTCTCTCTTTCTCAGTGGCTGTGTGTTGTGTGTGTCTCTGTTCTTTTGGTTTTTCTGGTGTTTGAGGGTATGTATGCTGCGTGAGTTTTTGCTTGTATTTGCTGTTCAATGTGTTTTTTTTTGCTGTTCCTCTCCCTCTATTTTTTCTCCCATCAGTTCCCCCCCCCCCCTTTAGTTGTCTCTGAAGCTTAGTTTATATCCAAAACTTGTATTGAGAACTGAAATCATATGTCAATTTTATTTGGAACCCTGATTTTGTATCCCTTCAAGTATTTCATGTTTTGGTGCTTAAAGTTTTCTTGTGGATGTGTTTTTCTATCCTAACCTCTGTTACATACACTAATTTAGCCTATGTTTTGCTTGACTCTTGATGTAGACCCTAGTTGTTGCAGCTGGTTGCTGTTGTGAGGGGGTTGCTGCAGAGGCTAGTTTTTATGAAAGAAATTGGAGATAGTTAAAAGAGGTGTTGGAATTAAGCTCTAAATGGAAGAAGGTGAAGGACTTCACGTGAGGCAGTGAAGAACAAAGCAAGACTGCCTTATTTGTTTTAATTTTATTGTAAACAATTTTAAATTTCAGATTTTGTATTTATGTATTTATTATTTATTTTTTGTGTGAATCTAAATTCTGATTTTATATTGAACTTCAATGAGTACTAATACTAATACCAAATTATTTTTAAACCTGAGTTTTTCTTGCAATCAAATAAAAAGAGTAAGTTATACTAATAACAACATAAACAACACGAAATCATCACCGACTGCAAAGATAAACACGCATTAGAACTAACACGGGTGCGCAACGAGAACAAAATAGTTTGAGGTCATTAAAATAACGCAAACAAGGTCATAACAAAACGCTCGTACGCAATTAGTTCTTTTTTGAAAACGAGAAAAAATACTCGTTAAAAATTGGGTGTTTACAAAAAAAAAAAATACAATTTTATTTGATTTTCAAGTAGTCGGACAAAATTGGGGTATGACAATAATGTGTACACTGTTAGTCCTGTTTTCATTTTTTGTTACAAAAAATTCTAATTCGCACTAACAGAGCTGACGTGGCCGTGACAGAGGCTACGTATCATTTATCTTGTAAGAATTTGGACCTTTAAGACTACTGTCATGTAATAATTTGGAACTTTCAACTTAATTTTTTTTTAAAAATGGTTCATCTTCTTTTTCATTTAAGTTGAAAGGACCAAATTGTTACATGACGGTAGTCTTAAATCACAAAATTCTTACAAGATAGATGATAGGTAGCCTCTGTCACGACCACGTCAGCTCTGTTAGTGCGAATTGGGCTTTTTTTTAACAAAAAATGAAAAAGGACTAACGGTCTACACATTATGTAACTTAAAGGACCTAAGCTGTTATTATAAAAAAGGACCTAAGTGGTACGAAAAAAAATTATAGAACCAATTTATTACAATTGAATAACTTAAAGGACCACTGGCGTAATTTTGCCAAAAAATTATAATTTTTCAATCGTTAGATATTTCAATCTCATCATATCAATCATAAATCTTTTGCACCCTAAATTTTCTCCTCACCTCCCTAGAGTCAATGAATGGCCACCACCAACCACCACAATTTAGCAAGTAAAAGAACTAGTAACCAAATCCACCCCTTCCCTCCCACCTTCCATCTCTCGTCCACAGTCCCAACCAATAACCTATATTATAACCCAACCATTAACCTAATTTGTCTGCAATCTCTTACCGCGAGTACCATGTATTGTTTCTCCAGCCCATTCTCAATCAGTCGTAAGCACTCAATGTTTTTATCCACTATAGCAGAATCCATAGACTGCTAATTTATTTATTTATTTTACATTTTAGTATTGATTAATAATACAACAATAAATTTAAATAAGAAGGTTTTGAAAACAAAATTAAACCATTAGCTTATTAGCGACGGGTTTGGCCGTCGCTAATGGTCACACGTGGCAACTATGTTGCGATAAAAATGGTTGTTGCTAATTAGTGACGAGCAACATCCCACGCTAATTAGCGATGGATTTGGCCGTCACTAATTTGCGACGTATTTTCCAATTTCGTCGTTACGTGTTAGCGACCAGCCTATTTGAGAGGTAATTTCGTTGCAAACAGTAGTTAGGACAGATTTTCTGCTGTTAGCGACAGATTTGGCCTTCTCTTACAATCTATTTTTTGAAGTGTTTACATTTTGCCGTCTCTAAACTTCCGTCGCTTTTGTTTTTTTTAGTAGTGAATGGAGGAAACATCATTGGAGGTCATGGGTTATCTTTTTGTACGCTAGTTTAGGGTTATGGTAAATATTAGGATTAGAGTTAGAGAATAATATATGGAAGGACTACCACAAGATCGAGTATAATATCTTAATCTAACGCTTATGTGAAAGTCTTATAGTTTATTCCCTTTTTTTTCCTTCCTTTTGTACTATACACCATTTAAAATGGTTGTGTAGGCTATGATGTCTACAAAAGCAAAAAATGGATCGATACTACTAAAAGATAGAAAAAATAACCAAATAAATAGAGTAATGTATTCTTATATATTAAGTTTGAATTTATTCTCTTTTTTCTAAAAATAATGATACATGTAATATTTTCAATTTAACTCATTAAGTCTATTATGTACAGTTTTAGATTTTAAAATTCTCACTTTTAAATATTAAATTTTATAATTATCTGATTATATATTTTATCTATACTTTTTTATTAAAACAATCACATAATGCCCGTGATACTTATTAAATACATTTTTTATAAGATTATTATGTGCATATTTATTTGTCACATGTTTTGATAACTTTATTGTCTAGTTTATTATTATTATAATTATTATTATTATTATTATTATTATTATTATTATTATTATTTCATCTAGAATCATTATCTATATCTTAATTAGATAATGAAAAGGAAATATAATAGTTAAAAAAAGGGATATCAATTTGTTGAATAGTGTTAAAATTTTGGCGTTTTATACCATAAAATTTCAAAAGGACAAGCAATAGCTCAAAAGTTCTACCTATAAAGGTAAAGTGAAATTTGCATGTGTCGTGAAGGATTTGAAGTGTAATCAAGCCAAATCTTTGAAGGATTTTTTTTAAGTGGAATCAAGCCAAACACCAGAGAAGCATGCACAATGGAAATGGATATTCATCCTATATATTAAGCGCACAATAAAATCCTATAAAGTCATAAGAAAGTGAATGCTTCACATGTGCTCCAATTGCTTGTGGTGTAGTAGCTCTTTGTGGACCCAAAGGTGAACCTTTCCAAGATTGCATGATGAGTAGTAGTGGGACTGAGACCCTTTGATAGGGACAAAGCAATTCGATAGAAAGTTTAAGCAGCCATATATGATATATGATAGTTTTTTTTTACCCCCACCTTTTACCCCCTACCCCCACATACATATGCATACCCCAAAATACCTCTGTTAAAAACCCTTTTTTAAAAATTAAAAAAACAATCGTATATATGTCTTGAACATATATACGATGGTAAATATTTTAGGCATCGTATATACCATTTAAAACATATATATAATTGGCTTCTGTTCCGGGGTGTATCAGCAAAACCGAGAGGTTCCAGTAACATTTGGGTCGTCGGCCCATATCAGCATAACCGGCCCAAACGCGCTGCTTGGACCGCAATTCTCGCAACCGGTCGAAAACTTCGCAAAACGGTCGGACCTCTACAGTATATATATGTCATTCGCACATGGCATCAGGTACGTTCTCTTACCTTGTGCTATCTGCCCGAGCGACCTCTCACTAGATCGTCGGAGTGTCTTTGCAGGTACCACCCGAGGTGCTCAGCGTGAAGCCAGGACCGGTCCTCTCATTCATTCAACGGCCGCCCGATCGGCGGACAACAACAACTTCAACACTTCATTGGTCAAGTGCGATCAATCGGCGACCACGATGGGAGGCGGCGCTATCCTACCTCTTTCATGGCTCCACGCGGCCAGGCCCGCACGCGGGGCCTCATCTCGACTCAACCCTCCGGACAACATCCTCAACAAAGAAACCCCTGAGGGCGTGGCGATAACAATTCCACGAATCTCGGGGAATCGCGCCAGAACCCTCGATCCGGGGCGTGGGCCGATCTTGGAGCAAGTGCAACAACCGCGCGCTCCACCCGGCTACTGCCGGAAATGATTGAGGCGAGCATTGAAGAGCCATTGCCCGAGCATGTCACTCAGGCCGTTCTGCAGATCCTTCAAAGCAAGAATCGGCTCATTGCAGATCGAGACGAGTTGATCGCTCAATACGAAAGAGGGTCGACCTCAGTCCGCCAGCGAGGTCGTCCTTCTCGTCACCACCGTACGCCTCCTCGAAGGAGCGCCCCTCACCGAGGAAGTACTTCTCGCCGATCCCCGGCACGTCGAAATAGGGCACACAGTGTCGCCCTCAGCGAGGAACGTCTTGTGAGACGCCGCCCCTCTGATTATGGAGATGAAGATCCCAACTATCGTCCTAAGTCAGGTCGCTCACCTACAAGGTATTCTCTCTAGGAGCCCTCCGGTTCTCGAAGGTCGAGAAGTCGATCGTGGGACTCGTACGACGAGTTTGATGACTATCGTGATGGAGAAATCAGGGATGTCCCCCAGGGGACAATCTTCTCAAATGCCACCGTCGCATGGTCCGCCAGCGAGCGGTGTGTTCTACGTAATGCCGAGTAATGGGGCATACCTTCCCATGCAGCCTTTTGGGCCGAGTGGTATCCCGACCGGCCATGGACCTTTAGTTAGAGAGATACGCCGTTACCGTATCCCCAGAGACCTGAGGAAGCCCCCAAATTTGAATAAATTCAACGGCCGTGGGGACACAGACAGACACTTAAGGTACTTCAACAATTACTGCAGCTATAGGGAGCTAGGAACGACCATGAAGTGCAGACTCTTTCCACAGTCGCTCGAGGAACGAGCACTAGAGTGGTGGGAGAGCCTGCCGCCCAACACCATCTCGTCTTGGGACGGCCTGGTCAGAACATTCTTGGCCAACTACACGGCCAACAGATGCCTAGAGCGACATGAAGAGCACTTGGATACGATTATCCAAGAGACAACGAATCATTGAGACAGTACATAGCGATTCAACGCCGAGGCCGATCAGGTGCGCGACCTGACCGATAGAGACAAGCGGAAGTATCTCAAGCGTGGGATCAGACCGGACCACGGCTTTGCAGAAGAGTTCGGCCTAAATCGTTACATGGATCTGACCATGTTCCTACAATGGGCCAACGATCATATGGCCTATGAAGAAGCACTATTCGCTAGAAAGGTCGCCCGTGCGCGGCCCAGAGAAGAGCAGGATAGGTCGCTCGAAGAACAAGACAGTCCTCGTGACAACAGGACAGACTAACGATTTATGAATAAATGTCAGGCGGGCGCTCTTTTTCCCACCAGGGTTTTTTACTGAGGCCCGACCTTTAAAAGTAGTACTTTGTAATTTACTTCGCATGCAAGAATGTATGATTGGTAGCTCACCGTGCGAGTAGCAGCAGAGCGGCCGTAGGTTCTAACAAGCGTAGGCCCCGAGCGGTCTACAATCGAGTGCCATCGAAATGACCCAAGGGTCAGAAGGACCCACAAACAAGCGTAGGCCCCGAGCGGTCTACAATCGAGTGCCATCGAAATGGCCCAAGGGTCAGAAGGACCCACAAACAAGCGTAGGCCCCGAGCGGTCTACAATCGAGTGCCATCGAAATGGCCCAAGGGTCAGAAGGACCCACAAACAAGCGTAGGCCCCGAGCGGTCTACAATCGAGTGCCATCGAAATGGCCCAAGGGTCGAAGGACCCACAAACAAGCGTAGGCCCCGAGCGTCTACAATCGAGTGCCATCGAAATGGCCCAGGTTGAAGGACCCACAAACAAGCGTAGGCCCCGAGCGGTCTACAATCGAGTGCCATCGAAATGGCCCAAGGGTCAGAAGGACCCACAAACAAGCGTAGGCCCCGAGCGGTCTACGACGAGCGCCACCGAGTTGGCCCAATCGAGCGCCATCGAGTTGACCCAATTGAATGTCACCGCGTTGACCTACGTCAAGTGCCACCGAGTGGCACAACCATCAGTGTCATCGAATAACCGAGGTCAAGCAACGACCCAATAACGAGTATTGACTGCCGAACACGGCCAGAAGAGAACGGCTACAACTATCGCAATGAGGGCCGTCTAGATCGAACCTAGTAAGCTCGTTGCCAAAAATCGCAAAACGCGTCGAACAAGTCCGCTACGATAGCGGCCTGCCGAGGTCACGATCAAGCTGTTTCTGAGACAAAATAGGCAATGCGTGACAACACTTGAACGAATTTGAGCGACCCGAGAATGATCACACCTCCTGAAACGAGCAAGATCCAAGTAGACTTCGTAAGTTAAGGAGGTCGGCCGAGTCCGGACCAGTTGGATCGCTTTCCAGCATGAATGGCAGTGTCCACACCTCGGCAGTGGCAACATCCACACCTCGGCGGTGGCAGCGACCACCTCCCGACTTAGCGTGGTAGCAACCACACACTTCAAGAGATGGAGACCGATTGCGCAATGTAACCCGACCGCTTACAACACGACACAGGGACAACGATCTAAGCCTCAGCCCGCCTTCAAGAGACCTAGGCTTGGGGGGCAACTGTTCCGGGGTGTATCAGCAAAACCGAGAGGTTCCAATAACATTTGGGCCATCGGCCCATATCAGCATAACCGGCCCAAACGCGCTGCTTGGACCGCAATTCTCGCAACCGGCCGAAAACTTCGCAAAACGGTCGGACCTCTACAATATATATATATATGACATTCGCACATGGCATCAGGTACGTTCTCTTACCTTGTGCTATCTGCCCGAGCGACCTCTCACTAGATCGTCGGAGTGTCTTTGCAGGTACCACCCGAGGTGCTCAGCGTGAAGCCAGGACCGGTCCTCTCATTCATTCAACGACCGGCCCAGTCAGCAGGACAACAACAACTTCAACACTTCATTGGTCAAGGTACGATCAGCTTCAAATTTTCAATCATATATACATTTTTAGGGCGTATATACGATGGTGTGTTTTAAGGCATCGTATATATCTAAGGTTTAGGATATATACGATGCACAAATATATATATATATATATATATATATATATATATATATATATATATATATATATATATATATATATATAAAATTCGTTTTTTTAAATTTTAATGGTTAGGATTTCACTTTCAATGTTGATCAACGGTGTAGATTGCACCGACAAAATCAACGGTTGATAATCTTTAACGACATCTATAAATACCCACTCCCACCCTCACTATTTTCACACCAAAAATTCAACTTCCTTCTCTCACACAACACAAGTCAAGATGATACAGCCTTCCCTAATGGCATACTACGAGCCTTCTTCTCTCACTATCGTTCATTCTAATCTGGGGCTCGCTGATCATCAGGGCATCATCTTACAAGATGATAGTGTAGGTTTCGATGGGAGAGATGTTATGCAGTGTAGGTTAAAACACTGCATATCATTTGCTGCTCTTAAGTAGAAACTACTGCGGATGGTTCAACCTGAGAACGACGAGCATGAGATAATTCGTATCGTTTATCGGAAACCGAAATGGACTGATGGAGGTGTTTACTGGTCTACCATGGATGTCAAACAACGAGGATGACCTCCGAGACATGATGTCCATTCATATTACGTTTAAATGGAAGGGTTATATTTATCTGTACGTCGAAACCAGAAGGACCGTTGCTGAGATCCTTCGTCGATTAACTCCACCAGCTTAGTAGTTTCTATTGTATTTTATTTTTATCTGTCTATTTTTATTCTAGTTGTTTATGTTTTATCACTTGTGTAAGTTTGTTTTATCGAATCAATGAAATCAAAAATTTATGGAAACTCGTAAAATATAACAACCGAAAAAAAGTAATAATAAAGTGCAAGAATTAATAATAATAAAGTAACATGAGTACAAACATCAAAGTACAAAAAAATGCCCTAACGTCGCCTACGTGGTGGTGGTAACGGAAAGTCGGGTGGTGCCATCCCCACCTGATCATAGAGTCTCTCAAATGTCTCAGTGCCATGACGGATCTCGCCTCTACGAAGCCCGCGCCTACAAAGTTCCACCAGCTGCTCTAATAGGTCACGATCGTGCTGTGGTAGTCTGGCTCATCAGGTTGTACTGGTGGTGGTGCTGGAGCCGGTAACATTCTGGGGATAGATACACAAACGTACCACTCTAAGTACGCTGGTCCAACCTCATCCGCCCGCTGAGCAGCCCGAGTAGTGCGCAGAACGTCACTCACACTAACCATGAAGTTGGCGATCTGAAAGATGCAGTCGGCATGGCTCGGACGACCTGCAAGAGGGTCACGTGGGATGAACTGACAGTACCCAAACAGTCGCAGGCACCTATCAGGCATGTAGCGAGCTGTGAAGTCGCCCCAACTGATGAAGCCCACAGCATGCGGAGATCTCACTGAAAGGTGCAGCGGCCCTGCTCCTCAAATGGTCGCCAGCAGACATCCTCCGGTCTCAGCTCATCATCCTCCTATTATGGCTCAGCTTTAGGTCATCTGTCTTCTTCTTCCTAAAGCGCCCAGCCAGTGGCTCCGCAGTCTCTATATGACGAGGCCTCCTCTCCGCCATCCGAGGGAAATACCACATAATCCAAGCCTGAAATGCAAAAATAAACGACATGGTTAATTAAAAACTATTTAACCAAAGTCTGAATTAAGAAAAATTAAGTTAAAATTTGTACCTGAAATAGGCTGGCATACCCTCCTAACTGCGTTGTGCCCCTCAAAGAGGCCCCGTTCAAGGACTCATACATGGCTGCTAGTGCACCTGCACCCCATGCATATTGTCCAAGAACATCTGCATTGAGATCATCAAGGCAAAGCAGCCACTTAGCCTCAGCCTTGTCTCCAGTCTTCGTAGTGAAGATGTTGTAGGTCAGAAGTAGAAGTAGACGAGGCCTCCTCAGTCTCTATATGACGAGGCCTCCTCTCCGCCATCCGAGGGAAATACCACATAATCCAAGCCTGAAATGCAAAAATAAACGACATGGTTAATTAAAAACTATTTAACCAAAGTCTGAATTAAGAAAAATTAAGTTAAAATTTGTACCTGAAATAGGCCTCTGCAGTCTCTATATGACGAGGCCTCCTCTCCGCCATCCGAGGGAAATACCACATAATCCAAGCCTGAAATGCAAAAATAAACGACATGGTTAATTAAAAACTATTTAACCAAAGTCTGAATTAAGAAAAATTAAGTTAAAATTTGTACCTGAAATAGGCTGGCATACCCTCCTAACTGCGTTGTGCCCCTCAAAGAGGCCCCGTTCAAGGACTCATACATGGCTGCTAGTGCACCTGCACCCCATGCATACTGTCCAAGAACATCTGCATTGAGATCATCAAGGCAAAGCAGCCACTTAGCCTCAGCCTTGTCTCCAGTCTTCGTAGTGAAGATGTTGTAGGTCAGAAGTAGAAGTAGAAAAGCCTCCAGAGTGATCGTCATTTCACCAAATGGTAAGTGAAATGACGAAGTATCTGAGTGTCATATCTCAATAAAAGCTTACAGCAACTCATGGTCTACTGTGTTGTGGGCAGTGTAGACAAGTGGGGTCAGTCTGGAGTCCCTGAGCTGTGAGGCATGTAGAAGTAGCTCCTGGTAGGGTGATAACTCTATTTTATATAGAGTATTTCATATGTTTAAACTTAGTATTTGCTCTCTTTCAAGTAATAATAAAGAGTTTATATAGTATTTTATGTGATATATGATAACTTGAGTGATTTGAATGGTTATAGTTATTATTAGGCCATTTTGGATATATTGTGGTATGTTTGATGTTTTTGTTCAGTGTAGTCTCAATGCTAACTGCATCAATGCTCCTGCACTGATCCTGCATCAAAACTGCACTACTTGGTGAATAAGCAGTCTGTTTCATATGCATCCACCTTGCAATTGATGACCTCCTGCTTGGTTCTCTGATGCCATCCAACCTTGTATAGTAGGCGCCTACCATTCACACATAGCTATAGGCATAGCTTTGAAGAGTCACCAACATAGGGACACATGTTCACACATCAATGAACCGCCCTATGTCATTAGTCAAAGATTTCAACATGGATAAAGCTCGAAAGCAACTACAAATGCTATGATCCACTCAAGATGACTTCAACATGAAGGAAGGAAGCACCTCACTTGAAGGCTATAAAAGGACCTCACATCTTCATTTGGAAATATATCACAATCCATAAGTTAGATCAAAATTTCAATATACATAGTTAGTTTTTATATTTTTAGAGGAAGAGGAAGGAATTCATAAATCCTCCTTAACTCATTTTCATAGTGTTTGTATAGTGCTAAGGAGTAATGCTAGTGCATTGCTAGAAGATTTCATACAAAGGTTTTCAACATTTGTAACTTTACTTTGTTGTTTCTCTTTTTGGGATTTCTATATATATAAACATGGTCTATTCAGTTTATATATATCTTGCAATGTCTCTTGTTAGCTAAACCTTTCTTAGTTGGAATGTTCTAATCATTTAATGAGCTTTTAAGTAAGTATGTTGCATGTATGTATGTTTGTACTTTAGTTCTTGCTTGATAATATTTTCATTACTTATTTTGAACTTGATCACTTAGAATAAGTAAGAATTGTAAATGACCGAAAATGGCTTACAATTAAGAACTCAAGAACTAATATGAGTGAGTGTTTTACATAAAGAAAACTTTGTGAAAACCATGCTAAGTCCTAGACATAGGATAGTATAGTCCATAGGATAATTGTGGGTACTTAAAATACAAGAGTGAATTTATTTAGCAAATTGGATAATTGACAAGGAGGCGAGAAAGCACTAACACCCCTTTCTTTCTTTCGCAAAGAAGCAAGGATCATAAGAGCTTGTAATGATACTCAAAGAAAGTGACCGAAAGGCACATAGCTAATGCAACAACATTCAAGCAAAACCACATCACATACTGCATCATACACTTATAAGTAAATTACTTGATGAAGACATTCCAACTAGCTTTTCTCTTTTACACTATCAACATTTTTACTTTGCTTTCTTTCTAACTTAGTTGTGATCATCAAACAAAATCCAAAATTATTTTGTTACTTAGTGACTTTACACTTTATTACTTTATATTATTTTAAAAGTGAGTTTTTCAATCTCTGTGGGTTCGATCTTTTTTACTACTTATTTTTGGACAGTGTATACTTGCACACAAGTGTATGTGTTTTCCATGCACCATAGGGTCCATACAGCTTGCTCAGGATTTTGTTTCCATGAGCCTAGACTTTAACAACACGATGATTGAAACGCCCCAAAATTAATTAAGTGAATTATTTAACTAATTTGATTAGGTGATTGTTTAACTAATTTAATTAATGTGATTATTTGACTAATTTAATTAAGTAATATTTTAGTTGTGTATATTAAAATAAATATAAGGTGTTATAGTGATTGATTATATTAAAAATAGAGTATTTAATATGACTAAGAGGTGTTGGGTAGTAAATAAGGGAGTGGGGAATTAATTAAGATAGGAAGTGGTTGAAATAAATGGGGGTGGTGCAATTAATAGGCACATGGTGTTGAATTGTTAAACAATATAGAGATAATTAGATGCTAATTAATATAATTAAATAGGGAAAAGTATGTGATTATTAAGTGCTAAAATAATCTTTATGGTGTTGGAATAGTCCCTAAGTGCTAAAATAATCTTTATGGTGTTGGAATAGCCCCTAAGTGCTAAAATAATCCTTATGGTGTTGGAATAGTCCCTAAGTGCTAAAATAATCTTTATGGTGTTGGAATAGTCCCTAAGTGCTAAAATAATCTTTATGGTGTTGGAATAGTCCCTAAGAATTAATTTAATCCTTAGTGTGACAAAATAGTCCCTAAGTATTAAATTAATCCTTGGCGTGACAAAATAATCCCTTAGTGTCTAATTAGTCCTAATATGGCAATATAAGTTCCTAAGTACCAAATTAACCATAATGTGTCAAAATAGTCCTTAGGTACTAGATTAATCTTTGGTGTGTCAAAATGGTCCTTGGGTGTGAAAGAGGTCCTTATGGGGTGGTTTGGTCCTTAGGTGGGATTTAATTTAGTAAATGAGGTGTGGTGGTGAGGTGTTGATAATGAGGTGATGTGGGCTTCAGCCAAAGAGGTGGGTTAATAATTGATGTGGGCTACGGCCAAAGAGGTGGGTTAATAATTGATGTGGGCTTCGGCCAAAGAGGTGGGTTAATGATTGATGTGATGTAATTATTGTGTTGTGATGCATTTGTCATGGTGTCACATAAATCATATGCATATAAACAATGTGGTATGGCTTCGGCCAAAACATGGTGGGTGGCTGATAACTCTATTTTATATAGAGTTATTCATAGTCTTTTACTTAGATAAATGTTTGAAACCAATGCAATAAACTTGTAAATACAATAAAAAGAGATGAAAATCATAAAATACATTATCAAGGAGATAGAAGTTCAATTTATATACAAATTGGTATGTTTGATATGTTTGTTGAGTACTTTTGCGGATTCTGTGATTTTGCATTAAGTGCTTAAGCATCGAGTGCTTAAGCACCAAAGCATGCAAATTGAAGCATGCAGTGAAGCAAGTAGCACAAGACCCCACATTGGAAGCACCTCAATTTGATTTCGTTCTAATGAGCCTTCTTTGGGCCTCCTACTAGCTCGGTGATCACATGGAATCAATTATCAAGTTACCAAAGAAGTCATCTATGGGATAAAAACAACAAACATCATCATTACACCAAGCCAAATGTCATCAACTAATTGGACCCCTTCAAAAGGAATGTTTCCCACTCAAAGGAATGTTTCCCATTCAAAGTGACAACAATTGACACCTGCAAAATAACTAGGATAAGTCACATGATGGTCAAAGAAAACTTCACAAGCAAGCAAAGAAGTCAAATACTTGAAGACAAAGAAAACCCTCCATGGAAGGAAATCTCCTACTTCTATAAATAGGACTCTTTCATCTCTTGTAAAAGAATATAAGAAAAATATATAGATTACCATATAGATACAATAGTAGTTTTAGATTAAAGTTCATCTTGTTCTTCATTTTATTTCCAAGTCTTTTTACTTCACTTTGATTACTCTAAACTTAAGAGGAAGGTAAGAAGGAATTGACATCTCTATTCTTCACTTCTTCCTAGTTGAGAATCAAGTGTTCTTCATTAATATTAAGTTCTTATTTCATGTTCTTCATCTTACTCTTTATTTACTTTCTTGTTATTTAATTTCTTGCAAGACTTGTCCAATCAAGCAATTTACTTTCTTGCAAGACTTGTCCATTCAAGCAATTTACTTTTAAGCAATTTACATTTCCAAGCTATTTACAATGCTTTCTTTACTTGCTTTGTTTAATTACTTTATGTGGACGATGATGAGCTAAATTCCTTAGTTGGGATGCTCTAGTCATATGATGAACTCGTGAGAACTATTGTGTTGTCCAAAAGGGTGCCTCACTTACTAGTTCTTGTACTTGAATTAAACTTGTTTTAAGGTTAACTTAGAACAAGGGGGAGTTGTATTTACAAGAGATTGACTTACAACTAGATCTCAAGAACTAGAAGCAAAGGCAAGTGTTTATTTAAGTCTTTGATGAGAAATTTGTTTTCCACAAAGTCAGCTTGGTAATTCCATGCTAATTCAAAAGTAATTAGCATAGTCTTTGTTCATGTGTGGGGTTTTTACTAAGGGAAAGTATTTAGCAACTTGAACCACTTGAAAGGAGGCGAGGAGTTTGACATACTTGCCCTTTACTCGCAAAAAAACAAGGGTTTATTGAGCTTGTACAGTCACCCTTAACTGATGTATCTACACTAAGTGATCACACCGTGTGCTCAAGCACCGAAAGACAAAGACAACATTCTCACAAGGAACTCATATGGTAAAAGCATCTCAACTCTCTCTTAAATTACATCCTCTACAATGTATTTAAATTCTGTTTTTCTATATTCCAAAACCAACCACAAATCTCTGAATAGTTGTAGACACACTAGTTTACCTATGCTAAACAAACACATTAAAAATTAGTCAATCCTCGTGGGAACGATCTTTACTTACTCTTTATTACTTGTTTGTGGTGTGTATACTTGCACATGCTTATTTCACACACCAAGTTTTTGGCGCCGTTGTCGGGATTGCCAATAATTTTTAGTTTGTTTAGTTAGTAAAAGAGTGTTTTTATTTTTTTATTGCTTTTTGGTAGTGTTATTACATGCGAGAACAAGTGCTTAAGCACTAGCCTATGCCAAGAAGACCACCACCAAATTTTGATTTTGATCCGTAGAGATTGAAAGAAGATTCAGAGACAATTAAGACTTGAGAGGGAAATCCAACAACACAAAGAATATGGTGAACCGGTAATACCACTAGGGATGCCACAAACAAGACAAATACATGTGAGATACTGCATGCGAACTGCACCAAACACGGCCCGTAAGATGAAGGATCAAGGCATAACACCGCCGAGGTAATTCAATTCCCGATGTAGGAGTAAATCATAGACATCAATTCATATACATGGACCCTATAGGCATGATTAATGATAGAGATAGGCCCATGAGGATTATGCCATGTTTGATCATCAAAATATGCAGACTAGCATTGCTAGGCCTCATATTGATGTTTGTCCATTTTGAATTTAAACCAATGATGTTTCAAATGCCGCAAACAATTGGTCGGTTTGGGGATTTTCACATGATGACCCCCATGAGCATTTAAAACAATTTTTAGAAGTATGTAGCAATTTCATCATACACGTGTAAGTGAGGATGCATTTAGGCTAAAGTTATTTCCATATTCATTAAAAGATAAAGCTAAATCATGGTTAAATTCTTTAGAGCCTAATTCAATTCATTCATGGAATGAATTAGTGAAAAATTTCTGTCAAAATACTTCCCACCAATCAAAAATGCTAGGATGAGAAATGACATTACATCTTTTAAACAAAGAGATCTTTGAATCATTGTTTGAGGCATGGGAAAGATGGAAGGAATTGCTTAGAAAATGTCCTCATCATGGTCCGCTACATTATACTGAGATGGAAACATTTTACAATGGATTAGAGCCCCAAACCGTAATTATGCTTGATGCATCATCGTGGGTGTTTTATTGAATCTGTCTTATAATGAAGCTTGTGAATTAATTGATAGGGTAGCAACGAATAGTTCTAGCTGGCCTCTTTGAAAGGGCAAGTGCCCAAAAGAAAGTCGGAGTACATGAACTTAGTGAAATTTCATCCCTAACTGCTCAAGTTGCCACATTGGCTAACATGATTAAAACTTTCACTACACCTAGTTCAGCTACACCTAAACCAGCAGAAACTTCTGTTGCAGCCATAGAACAAGCACCTCAAGGAGCACCTAGTTGTGTTTACTGTGGAGGAGCCCACCTCTATGAAGAGTGCTCAAGTAATCCCGTGTCGATTAACTATGTGGATCAAAATAGATATAATAATAATAGGAATAACAACCCTTACTCTAACACCTATAATCCTGGCTGGAAAAATCACCCAAATCTTAAGTGGGGACCAAGTAATAATAGTGCTCAAGCACCAGGTGTTCAAGCACCAGGAGCTCAAGCACCAGCCCACAACCCAGGATATCAAAATTATCAAAGGCAACAACAAACTGCCAATGATAATTCAATAGAAAGCTTCGCTTAAATCATTCATAAGTGAAACAAGAACAAAGAAGGCAAACTCAAGATGCTTCCATAAAAACTTAGAAACTCAAGTAGGTCAATTAGCAAATGCTATGTATCAAAGACTGCAGTGTTCTACCATCCAATACTGAAGCATCCACATCTCAAAGGCAAGGAAAAGAACAAGTAAAGGCCATATCACCGAGAGAAGTGGTAAGGATCTCACAGAGCCCTATGAGAATGAAGGTGTAGATAAGGGAGAAAAACTCAAAAAGAAAAAGAAACTCGAGAATGCGAAGCACCGAAGCTTCCACTTCTCAAAAAGAACCAAATCCTGTGTTAGTTATCAACACCCACCTCCTCCATTCCCTCAAAGATTAAAAAAAGTGCATGAGGAGAAGCAATTCATAAGTTTTTAGATGTTTTAAAACAATTTGCACATTAATATTCCTTTGATTGAAGCTTTACAACAAATGCCTAATTATGCTAAATTTATGAAAGATATCATTTGTAGAAGAAAGAGATTAGGTGAATTTCAAACTATTGCAATGTCAAAGGAAGTTAGTTCAATTTTACAGAATAAAATTCCAAGAAAATTGAAAGATCTGGTAGCTTTACAATTCCTTTCTCTATAGCAACAACTATACAGGAGAGCTCATGTGATTTAGGTGCAAGCATCAACTTGATGCCTAAATCTATCTTTGAGAAGTTAGGAATTGGTAATGCAAAGCCTACCTCTGTAACATTATCCCTTGCGAGATAGATCAACAAAGATATCCGTAAGGGATAGTTGAAGATATTCAGTCAAGGTTGACAAATTCGTGTTTCCTCGCAGATTTTGTTATTCTTGATTTTGTTGCGAGATGAAAATGTGCGAAGAATTCTTGGAAGACCATTTCTTGCAACCGGTAAGACACTTATTGATGTTCAAAAGGAGAACTAACCATGAGGGTGAATGATCAAGAAGTGAAATTCAATGTGATGAAAGCAATGAAGTATCCAAAGAGAGGAGCAAGAAGAATGTTCTCGCTATCTCACTTGATCATCCGCAGTGCGAAAGCAATTCAACAAACAAGATGACCATCGACTAGTGCTTTAGCATCAAGTGCTTATGCACTTCCCGAGGCTGAAATGCAAGAACAAGGCATACCGACAACAGAGAGGAAGTTAAACCTAAGGTATGGTCTAGAACTTTTGAATCTTTAAATTTAGAGGACCCTAACCTTAAGAAAAACTTACCTTCAATTGAACAACCTCCCAAACTAGAATCAAGGAATTGCCAAAACACTTAAAGTATGTTTTCTTAGGGGATAATGATTCACTTCCGCTTATCATTGCATCCGATCTATCATTAGAGCAGGAGCATGATTTAATTGAAACCCTTAAAAACATAAAAAGCAATAGGATGGCAAATGGCGGACATTAAAGGGATTAGCCCTCTATTTGCATGCATAGAATAAATCTAGAAGACAATGCTAAAAACAAAGATTGAGGCACGAGAGAAGGCTAAATCCAATCATGAAAGAGGTTGTTAAAAGGAAATAATTAAATGGCTAGATGCTTTGGGATTATTTACCCAATTGAAGATAGTACATGGGTTAGCCCTGTACAATGTGTTTCCCAAGAAAGGGGAGTCACGATAATAGCCAACCAAAAAAATGAACTAATTCCCACAAGAACAATGAATCGGGTGGAGAATCAGATGGATTACGAAAACTTAATAAATCAACCAAGAAAGATCACTTTCCATTGCCCTTTATTGATCGGATGTTAGATAGACTAGCGGAAAGGAGTTTTATTGTTTCTTAGATGGCTACTCAGTTATAATCAAATTGCCATTGACCCTAAGGACCAAAGATAAAACTACTTTTACATGTCCATATGGTACATTTGCTTTTAGGAGAATGCCCTTTGGATTATGTAATGCACCTGCTACATTTCAAAGATGTATGATGTCCTTGTTTTCTCGATTTTATTGAACAATCCATGGAAATCTTTATGGATGATTTTTCTGTCTTTGGAGAAACATTTCCTTTATGTTTATCAAATTTAGAACAAATTCTCCAAAGATGTGAAGATACAAATCTTGTTCTTAATTGGGAAAAGTGTCACTTCATGGTACAAGAAGGCATTGTACTAGGACATGGGTTTCAAAGAAAGGTCTTGAGGTTGATAAAGCTAAAATTGAGGTCATTGAAAACCGCCACCACCAACAACCGTCAAGGGGATTAGAAGTTTTCTAGGACATGCAGGTTTTCTATAGAAGATTCATCAAAGACTTTTCAAAAATTTCAAAACCTCTGTGTAATCTTTTGCAATTAGATACACAATTTAACTTTGATGAATCTTGTATAAAAGCATTTCAGAAAATGAAGAAGGTTTTGGTCAATGCACTGCTTGTCATTGTAACACCCGATCGACCAAACCTTTTGAACTAATGTGTGATGCTAGTGACTTTCTTTGTAGGAGTCGTCCTAGGGCAAAGGTATGACAAAGTGTTTCATTCAATTTATTATGCTAGCAAAACATTAATTGAAGCTCAAGTGAACTACACCTTGTCGAGAAAGAGCTATTAGTTGTGGTGTTTGCTTTTGACAAATTCGGATCTTACTTAGTAGGCACAAAAGTGATTGTATATACCGACCACTCGCCATTAAGTATCCGCTTGCAAAGAAAGATGCAAAACCTAGGCTAATAAGGTGGATTCTACTCCTTCAAGAGTTTGATCTTGAGATTAGGGATAAGAAGGAGTAGAAAATCAAGTTCTTGATCACCTATCTAGGCTTGAAGGTGATGATACAGTACTCAAGAAATCAAGGAGAGATTCCCGGATGAAGATTTGTTAGCAATATCTCGTATCGTAATATAGTGCTTTTACACTTAGTGCTCAAGCACTGGAGATTCTCGCACCATGGTATCTTGACATTGCTAACTATCCGGTAAGTAATGTTGTACACCGCATTGCATGGATTATCACAGAGAAGAAGGTTCTTCCATATAGTAAAACAATACCGCTTGGGATGAACCTTACCTATACAAGATGTGTCCGGACAAGTCATGAGAAAGTGTGTCCTCGAACAAGAACAAAAAGCGGTTAGCTTGAGCACTGCCATGCAGCACCATATGGAGGTCATTTTGGAGGACACAGAATAGCAGCAAAGGTACTACAAACAGGTTATTTTTGGCCCTCTTTATTTAAAGATGCATTCTATATAGTAAAAACCTGTGATAGATGCCAAAGAAGTGGTAATATATCTGAAAAACATGAAATGCCAAGAACCAACATTCTTGAACTTGAACTTTTTGATGTATGGGGCATGGATTTCATGGGTCCTTTTCCTACTTCTTTTGGTAAAGAATACATCTTAGTTGCTGTAGATTATGTGTCTAAATGGGTTGAAGCAGTAGCACTACCTAGTGCTGATGCTAGATCAGTGAGTAAATTTCTTCAAAAGAACATATTTACTAGATTTGGCACCCCTAGGGCAATCATAAATGATGAAGGATCTCATTTTTGTAATAAAATTATTGAAAATCTTCTTGCAAAATATGGGATTAAACACAAAAAATTTCTCATGCATATCATCCCCAAACTAGTGGCTGTTGAACTATCAAATAGGGAAATAAAAAGAATGCTAAAAAAATGGTTGGACCAACAAGGAAAGATTGGTCATTGCATTTAGATGAAGCATTATGGGCATATAGAACTGCATATAAAACTCCATTAGGTATGTCCCCCTATAGAATAGTTTATGGCAAAGCATGTCACCTGCCAATTGAGCTAGAAAATAAATCCTATTGGGCAATCAAAAAGCTGAATTTTGATCTAGACCAAGCAGCAAACAGAGGTTTTAGAACTAAATGAATTAGAAGAATTCGAGCACTTCTCTTATGAGAATGCTAGAATTTACAAAGATAAAACCAAGGTGTGGCATGATAAAAGAATCCAACAAAGAGATCTTAAAGAAGGAGGATTGGTCCTATTGTACAATTCAAGGCTAAAATTATTCCCTGGAAAATTGAAATCCATGGATGGACAGACCATTCAAATTAGTCAAGATATATTCTCATGGTGCAGTTGACATATTTGATGCAAACTCAGGTAATACTTTCAAAGTAAATGGACAAAGAGTTAAAATGTATTATGGTGAGCAAATGGTGCAATCTGAAAGCACCATTCATTTTGAAAATCCTTGATCTAAAAAGGATAGTCAGGCTGTTAAGACATTAAAACAAGCGCTTGTGGGAGGCAACCCATCAATTTTTTGATAAATATTAACTATGTTTGTACAGTTTGATGTTTTCAGTGTTTTTCAAGAAATGCAGAATTTAGTGCTCAAGCACCACGTGCTTAAACACTAACAGAAGTCCCAATGTCTCAACTTCAGTGAAGTAAAAAAATCACAGAAAAATGTGTCAAACGGTTAGAAAGGACAGCGCAACACAGTGAATAATGGAAAAACAAACTGATGAGGAGGAAGAAGACACTGCTACTGAGAGCAGTGAGAAGGCTGAAGATGAGATTGATGACTTTGATCTCAATCTAAGTTTGGAGGAAATTTTGAGAAAGAAGAAAGGCAAGCAACCTGTGCTTGAGCAAATCATTCCCCCACCAACAGAAAAACCAGCAAAACAACCCACTCCACCATCCACTGGAACCACCCCACCTCCACCAGAATCAACCAAGGAGGTTGCAGCTGATGTTACTCAAGAAGAAACACCACAATCCACTAACTCCTGCACAACCTTCAAAGAAACCAGATGTGAAGGCCACCGGCGATATTTCTACAACTCCAAAAGCACCAAAGCGTAAGCCCAAAGCAACACCAACAAGGAGCAAAGAATGGTCGAGGAGTGGTGCAAAACCACATAAACTTTTTACATGCTTTCCTATATTAACTATGCAAAGATTTTGTTATATATTTTGCTACTTATAAACTAATGCTACTATGGATAAATCCCACATGTAATGTTAACCCCCACCCCATTTTGCACACTATTCCCTGTTTTCATCTCAACTTAAGAGCTAGTGAGGACACCGCTCAATTTTAAGTTGGGGAAAGCACTTCAAATTCGATGCATGTGGTATATATATAGTATTTTAAACCTACTAATACTTGTTTTATTTAATATCTCATTAAATATCTGTTAGTATGTTAGATAAGTAGTTAAGTCTTTTGTAAATAGAGTTTATTTTCATTTTGTTTTAGATTTACTTAACAAAGCATTTTCAAAAATCAAATTCTGCTTTTGAAACAGTTTTAAGTAAATCAATAGTAGGAATGTACAGATTTTGAAGCATGATCGACTTGCTAGTTCACAAATGATTTTGATGCATCTCTTTAGACCAAAATCCTCAATGAAAAGAAAAGAAAAAGAGTCCTTTTACTTCAAAAACAACCATTGATATTATCACTTTTACACTTTAAAGTTGATTTTTGAAAGGATCAAACTGCGAGTGAAAAGTTTTTCTGAAACAAACAGAATTTAAGAAAACCAAGGTCAAAAACAAAGTTTTATTAAAAACTTAGAAGAGTGTTGAGAAATAAGTTTGGGGAGATTTTATGAAAACAAAGGCAAAAATGAGGAGCTTAGTACTCAATGCACATAAAGTTTCAAAAAGAAAATCAAAAGGTGTCAAAACTATGTTTGCTTAATATCTAAACCGAACTGCTCAGAAAGCAGAGTGCATTTGATTTGCAAACCAAGAAAAAAAAAAGTATGCATAAGGAGGACAATGAATCCTGTTCCAAAGTGCATTTGGTTTGAAAAAGAAAACAAAAAAAACAAATCAAGAAAAAAGTATGCACATGGAGGTCAAGTGAAGAGGGTAACATAAGTTTTAAGAAGCATCTAGTGCTTATCTAGTAGATGCTTATTCAAAAAAAAAAAAAAAAAAAAAAAAAAAAAAAATCAAAAAGAAGCATTGAGTCAAAAAGTTTTAAACTACTCATGTCAAGCCCTTTGATATACTTAAAGCCCCCGAGCTTGGATCTTGTGAGTCTACTCTATGTTTTGAAACACCTTTGTGTTGACCAAAAGTTTTTCTAAAGTTTCAAAAAGTTTAAGAAAACCTTTTTTGCTTAGTTTGGAGCCAATCAAATTTCAATGGATCACACACGCACATAAAAGAGTTTTAATAGCTTTGGTTGTGATGAATTTCAAAAGCACAAAGACATAGAGATTGGAGGAAAGAAAGGTTCTTTTAAGAGAACATCACATTTTGAAAGATTGAAAGGAGTTGAGCTGATCTGATCTTCTTCATCAAAAGAATCCTACTTGTTATTTTGTTATTTTGTTATTGCTTGAGGACAAGCAACAAGTTAAGTTTGGGGTGTGATAACTCTATTTTATATAGAGTTATTCATAGTCTTTACTTAGATAAATGTTTGAAACCAATGCAATAAACTTGTAAATACAATAAAAAGAGATGAAAATCATAAAATACATTATCAAGGAGATAGAAGTTCAATTTATATACAAATTGGTATGTTTGATATGTTTGTTGAGTACTTTTGCGGATTCTGTGATTTTGCATTAAGTGCTTAAGCATCGAGTGCTTAAGCACCAAAGCATGCACCAAGAAGCATCTGGTGAAGCAAGTAGCACAAGACCCCACATTGGAAGCACCTCAATTTGATTTCGTTCTAATGAGCCTTGCGGCCTCCTACTAGCTCGGTGATCACATGGAATCAATTATCAAGTTACCAAAGAAGTCATCTATGGGATAAAAACAACAAACATCATCATTACACCAAGCCAAATGTCATCAACTAATTGGACCCCTTCAAAAGGAATGTTTCCCACTCAAAGGAATGTTTCCCATTCAAAGTGACAACAATTGACACCTGCAAAATAACTAGGATAAGTCACATGATGGTCAAAGAAAACTTCACAAGCAAGCAAAGAAGTCAAATACTTGAAGACAAAGAAAACCCTCCATGGAAGGAAATCTCCTACTTCTATAAATAGGACTCTTTCATCTCTTGTAAAAGAATATAAGAAAAATATATAGATTACCATATAGATACAATAGTAGTTTTAGATTAAAGTTCATCTTGTTCTTCATTTTATTTCCAAGTCTTTTTACTTCACTTTGATTACTCTAAACTTAAGAGGAAGGTAAGAAGGAATTGACATCTCTATTCTTCACTTCTTCCTAGTTGAGAATCAAGTGTTCTTCATTAATATTAAGTTCTTATTTCATGTTCTTCATCTTACTCTTTATTTACTTTCTTGTTATTTAATTTCTTGCAAGACTTGTCCAATCAAGCAATTTACTTTCTTGCAAGACTTGTCCATTCAAGCATTTACTTTTAAGCAATTTACATTTCCAAGCTATTTACAATGCTTTCTTTACTTGCTTTGTTTAATTACTTTATGTGGACGATGATGAGCTAAATTCCTTAGTTGGGATGCTCTAGTCATATGATGAACTCGTGAGAACTATTGTGTTGTCAAAGGGTGCCTCACTTACTAGTTCTTGTACTTGAATTAAACTTGTTTTAAGGTTAACTTAGAACAAGGGGGGAGTTGTATTTACAAGAGATTGACTTACAACTAGATCTCAAGAACTAGAAGCAAAGGCAAGTGTTTATTTAAGTCTTTGATGAGAAATTTGTTTTCCACAAAGTCGACTTAGTAATTCCATGCTAATTCAAAAGTAATTAGCATAGTCTTTGTTCATGTGTGGGGTTTTTACTAAGGGAAAGTATTTAGCAACTTGAACCACTTGAAAGGAGGCGAGGGGAGTTTGACATACTTGCCCTTTACTGCAAAAAAAAACAAGGGTTTATTGAGCTTGCACAACACCCTTAACTGATGTATCTACACTAAGTGATCAAGCACCAGTGCTCAAGCACCGAAAGACAAAGACAACATTCTCACAAGGAACTCATATGGTAAAAGCATCTCAACTCTCTCTTAAATTACATCCTCTACAGTATTTAAATTCTGTTTTCTATATTCCAAAACCAACCACAAATCTCTCGAATAGTTGTAGACACACTAGTTTACCTATGCTAAACAAACACATTAAAAATTAGTCAATCCTCGTGGGAACGATCTTTACTTACTCTTTATTACTTGTTTGTGACTGTGTATACTTGCACATGCTTATTTCACACACCAGTGGCTTCGGCCAAAACATGGTGGGTGGCTACGGCCAAAAGAGGTGGTTGCCCGATTGAGGTTATTGAGGTGGTTATGGATCCACATGCATATTGCATTCCATGCATTATGCATGCTCTGGTGATTGATTGGGTGTTCATGAATTAATGGTGTGTCGGTGTAACTGTATTTGTTGTAACTGTATATGTGACGTAACTGTATAATTGACGTAATTGTATATTGGCGTAACTGTAATTGGTGTAACTGTGTTGATGGTGTACTTGAATTGATCAGTATATCCGTGTACCTAATCTATTGTGTTTCTTGTTTTATTTATTATTATCTATGTATTGAGACTCACCCTACTGCGTCGTGTTGCCTCGTATGTCGGCAACCTGCAGGTGACGGTGACTAAAGGTGTTTAGAGATCTTTTCTCTAGTGTGGTCGAGTCGGCTCTGATACGTAGCACCGGGGGGAAAATATTTAGTAGTTGTTATTTTATTACGTTTTGAACTATTATGTTAAGCTATTATCTTCCGCTATTGTACTACTTTATTCTCAGACTTGTTGGTGCTATGTATCATATACTGGGGTTTTACTTTAATTAATATTCTGGAGTATTGTAAGGTGTTTTGAAGAAATGTAGCACTCTCTTCGTGGTGCGTGGAAAAATATTATGTTTTTGAAAACTCTGATTTTATAATCGATTAATTAATAATAAATAGAAAGGGGGTGTTACAATGATAATCTTGAATTAAAAATAAATTAAGAAAATAAGGCAAGAAGTGCAGACTATGTGCGTTAACTAATAACCTATGTAAGCAATAAATTCAACTTACCGGGTCAGCGCGTATAGAAGTGCAGACATGATCTGCCAGATCAGTGAAGAGAGAGGGTTGAGGCTGAGGCTGAGGCTCCTCATGATGCCCATGATCCTCCTGAGGTTGATGCTCCTAATGCTCAGACATAGACGCATCTGACGATATATCCGTCTGAGACTCATCATTCTGCTGATAGTCTTGTTGCTGGAAACGCCTCCCCCGATAGTGATCCTCAAACTGAGCCTGTTGTAGAAAATCCCCATGCTAATAGTCTCCACCACCACGAGCATCGAGGAGGCTACTGCGATCTTTCGGGTGGGCGCGATCGACATCGAAATAAGCTACTACCGATCTCATGGCGGTATTCTTTGATACTCGAGCGCCGCTCGCCTATCTCCTAGCTGTCTCTCTGCGACCTCGCCGAAGCATGATTCAGATTATGCCTGCGAGTTCGAGTACTGGGAGCAGTCGACGAAGACGATGCCTCCCCTCTCCCTCTACTAGGAGATGCATCCCCTCTGCTACCCTGACCACAGTCCCTCATTTTGACAAAAAGTGAGCAACGTATCTACCAGACACTACAAAAAAGAAATACAGTTAGTAAAAAAAAAAGCCATCGTATATACGTCAAAATGAGGTAAATACGTTGCTCACTTTTTGTGGGTCGTATATATGTGCTTGAAAGGTAAATACGATTGGAATGCAGAATGACCACTCATATATACGTGAGAAGAACGTATATACGATGGCGTAAAAAATCAACTGTCGTATATATGTGAGAAGGGGTATATACGATTGGTTTTGGTTCAATCGAATATATGTGAAGAATGAAAAGTGAAATGTGATTTTGTAAAGTCTTCGGGTATTTTTATCTTTTCACGTAGTCTGTGGGGGTAGGGGGTAAAGGGTGGGGGTACCAAAAAAAAACCTATATGATATATCTTGTGTGGCCAACTCCTTAAGTTTGTGTCCTCTAGATTAGTAGGGCCACTGTATTACTGGTTGGATTTTCTGTGGGCCTCCTGTTTTTAAATTAATTTCTTGCATATATTAAGGACCATTCGATGGCAATGATAACTTAGAAACAAAATATGATATTAGACCGGACAAAGATATAATAGAATAGAGATCATATAAGCATTTATTTTATTGAGTAAAGACCAAAATTGGTCCTTGACAAATTCCTCGCAGGATAAGTTGTTTCCTGACAAATTTTTCAGGATATGTTAGTCTCTGACAATTTCAAAACAGGACACGTTAGTCCTTCTGTCCATTTAGCCATTTTCAGCACAGTTACAAATAGGTCCCTTGCGTTACAAATAGTCCTTCTGTACATTTAGCCATTTCCTTGAGTTACCAATAGCCATTTCCAGCACAATTATTAGCCATTTAGCCATTTAGCCATTAATTGCCACCTTGCCACATCAAACGCCACATAAGTGAGTATTTTAGGCCAAATAGGTCCCTTGCGTTACAAATATAATTTTTTTAAAAAAGGGACAAATCAATCCCTGAGTGTTTTGGACAAATTGGTCTCTGGGTCATCTTCAACCTTAAAACTTTGGTTTCTTAAACCAGAAACCATTGGTCACCCATAGATAGATAGATAGATAGATAGATAGATAGATAGATAGATAGATAGATAGATAGAGAGAGAGAGAGAGAGAGAGAGAGAGAGAGAGAGAGAGAGAGAGAGAGAGAGAGAGAGAGAGAGAGAGAGAGAGAGAGAGAGAGAGAGAGAGAGAGAGAGAAGGATTAAGGCCACCACCATCTAGGTCAAATTAGGGGATGATTTGTAGTTTTTCTTGGTGCACTAATGAACAATGAGTGTTTTTTAAATTTTGTATCAACCCTCTTGAGGTTGCTTATCTAACTGTTGAATTAGTCAAAAGTTTCAAACTATTGGATATTTCTTTTGGATTATTAAATGAAGAATATGCGTTATCATTTGTCATGAGTTATCTTTGTAGAAATGAAGTATCCCCACCTTGCATTTAATTTTGAATTTCCCGTAACAAAAAGATGGAAGGAAATGTTGATTACACACCAATTTTAAACACAAACAGATTACAACAACATAATATTCATTACAACAACATTTCTACTAAAATGTCATGTTCTTTACAACAACATAGCAAATTATGCCATATGGTCATGTGATAACTCTATTTTATATAGAGTAATTCATCTATTTTAACTTAGGTTATTGCTTATTTTCAAGTACATTAATATATAAATATAGTTTATTTATTAAGAAACAACATTTTAAGGATTCAAATGGATTAGGACAATGATTTAGGCAAAATACACATATCTTGTTAAGTTTGATGTTTTTGTTCAGTGTAGCTACTTCAGGAGTGCCCACACTGCTAACACTAGGAGTGGAAACACTGCATACACCAAGAGTGGCAACACTGCATACACCTGCTAAAAACCAGCAGTTTGTACCAAAACATCCAAGGACCATTTTGATGCTTCCACACTTGATTTGTGACGTCATGCCTAGTCATCTGGAGTAGAGCCACTTGCAGAATTCGGCGATCAACATAAAAATCAAGTTGCAAGGCTCGCTTATCTAAAGACATGTGGCACTTCTTCATTGGACCACCCCATGTGTTTTGCATGCAAAGCAACCAACCTGAGCTACTTGCTTCATGGGTTGTCTGAAATTAACCATGGTTAAAGATCTCAGTTGATAATTCGCGCCAAAGGAAACCCCCCAAGGGAGGAAAGCTTTCTTGCCTATAAATAGAAGCCATATCTTCATTTGCAAATCATCCTTAATTCAATCCACCATCAAAGTCTTAAAGGATCACTTAGTTTAGTTTAGTTTTCCTTTACGTTTCTGAAGAGAAGGAAGGTAAGGTGGTGCTTGACAACCACTCCCTTCACTTCTACTTGAAGGAAACTTGTGTAAGAAACTCATCTTGTACTTCAACTTGGGAAACTCATGCAAAAGATCTTCTTTTCGTGTAATCTCTATCCTTTTAAGTTCTTTTGCTATATTACTCATTTGATTATGCTCTTTGCAGATTCTTTCTATTATATTATGAGTAACATGAGCTAAATTCTCTTAAGTTGAGATGTTATAACCTTGTAATGAACTTCTAAGTATGTTATTATGGTTTATGTAGTGTATGCACTTTAATTCTTGTGTAATACTTCTTTCAAAGCTTATTCTGGAATTGATCACTTTAGAATAGCTAAACTTGTAGTAGCAGACATGGGCTACATTTATGAACTCAAGAGTTAATAGGAATGAGTGTTTGTAACAACTTGTTGAACTAGCTTTAATAAGGAATTGTTTGTTAAAACCATGTTAAGTCCTAGACATAGGATAACATAGTTCTTAGGGTGATACAATGAGAGCTTAAGAGGCAGTAGTAAACCTATTTAGCATGCCTAGACATAGGAAGCTTGTAATGAAACTCTGAAGAAAGTACTGAAAAGCACACACTCATGCAGCTGCACTCAGTGTACCTACATTGCATACTCCACTAAAACACTTAGAAGTGATTTACTTGGTGAAAACATCTCAACTACTTTATCTCACTGATTCCTTACACATTTTCATTGTTTATATTGCTATTATTCACCTCGAACACTCCAACCAATTGTGCATAGTGTAGACACACTAAGTGTACACTCTGAACTATACAAAACTTTACATTACATAATCCCTGTGGGTTCGACATTTTCTTATCATTATATTACTTGTGTGACTATGTATACTTGCATACTTTTCCTCACACCATCATGTTCATTACAACAACATAAGCTAAACATATTGCCTAGTTTAAAATTAGAACGCTAAAATAGCAACAATCACAATCGCGAAACACACCTGCCTTCTGCTCCTTCTCTCTATATCTGTGTGTTTGTGTCCTTCTGGTTTAAGAAATCAGAGTTTTAAGGTTGAAGATGACCTAAGAACCAATTTGTCTTTGAATTAGAATAGTCCTACTTTGAATTTAATGAATTTATTTTATTTTATTTTAGGTATTATAGTACTGTGTGGCTTTGTCAAACTTCAAATAGAGTTTCTCCTTATCAAGATGGTAACATTTCAAGAGAGAGGAATAAGTGTCTAATTTTTTTGAAGATCATGCAGAGAGAAATAAAGTTTGTCTAGAATTCTCTTATTTTTCATCTTGTGGTGGTGATTTTGCTTCTTCAAATTCAATTGAAGATAGATGCACCTTAGATGCAAAAACATGGTGGGTGATGCATGAATCTTCTACCCCTTTAGATATTAATCTTGTGTTTTTTATATATAAATGCAGTTATCCCGTGTTTTTTTTATATATCAGTATAGTTATCTCGTAGTTTCAATTGATTATTTTAGTTGATTAGTAGATTATAGTAAATGGTGGGGTTGGTGGGTATGGTTTAAATTTTGAAACTTGAAAAAAAAAGTAGGAGAAAGTAGGAAAAAAGTGGGAGTGAGAAGAAAGTCAATTGGCAGAAGAGATTTGAAAAAAGTGTGATAGTAAATTACAATATTGTCCTTAGTTAGATAAATTGTCAATTAAATAGGAAAGTTTGTTTGGACAATTTAAGTGTGGTTTGTTTGTACAAATAGATATTAGATTATGAGCAATTGTCAATTAGTAAAGTGAAGTATCTTTAATTACGTTTTATATTTTTAAATTTTAATTTAGTTTTTTATTGAAGTATCCCTACCGTATCGTATCTTGATTTTCAAACTTTTCCCATATCCGAGTATCGTGTCGTATCGTATCTCATATCCGGGCTTCACATATCCTAAGTCTTAAAAGAAAAAGAGATACAAAATGAGAAAGATAAGGAGTAAAGAGAATACCTTAGCTGAAGTAGTGTGAGCTTACGAGGCAGCAAGCCAGCAAGCACCAACAAACCAAAATGCAACAAAAACAAAGAGGGTAATGAATGGTACACATTCTTCAAAACCACAACCTTTAAATAGCTCACGCATTAAGTGTCAATCAAGACAAAAAGAAACTTCACGCGCCATCAACGCGTAGGGCAGGTGAGACGTTATATGCTTTCGTATGCTCTGTATCTCTTGATTCTCTCACTTTTGCGCATTGATGTGACCCCACACATAAAGGCGCACCATCCATAGACATGGAGCGGCACGTCTAGTCGTCTTCCCAACACGACTTTCGAGATCAACAATACAAAGCCGTCGATCAAAGGCCAGAGGAGCAAGGTAGGAGCAAAACGTCCCCACGTGTCTTTTCTTAGACTTCCCACCCAACACCTACATATATCATAGACAGCGCATCCGACCTGCTTGGGACACCTCAAGACATGATGACTCAGAAGCCCGGACGATTGGCACGTAGCTCGAAAAGGAGACGCGTGGCGGATAAGGATCAATAATTGAGTTTCCAGTTAGAAGGCCGCTCTCCCGGAGAAGGTAACCGCAATCGATGGTTTCAAGGAGCTCGACAATATATGGAAGAGCCGGACAACGTGAAGGGACATATAATTGTTTCTTTATTAATTAAAGATCACACAAGATCTTGTATCATCTACGCCGAAAACCACTTTGGCCACGAGCATCAGACTTTGTCGATGTGTGGTTCTTCTCCTCCTGATGCACTTTGCCACACACCAAAATTCGAACTCGAGACTCTGAGAGTGACTGCAAATCTGCAACTCTGCTTGGACCAACACTTGGTGGTATCTAATTTAATTTTTTAATTAATTAGAAAGATGCAAAAGTTAAGACTAAACCTAATAGTATCATAGAAAGGGTTAAAACTGAATCCCAAAAAAACTGATTCATGAGTACAAGTGATTCCTCTTTCCACCATGTGAGTGGTAAAACAAACAAGGTTGGATTTGTATGAGAGAGTGACGCGTATCCAATATAGAAAGAAAGAACAACTACACCTGCAATACAAAGCACCATTTTTCACTTTCATACCCTACCTACCAACCAACCAAGAACCTCCCTCCCTTCCCACCCATCACAATCACCAACGATAAATCAAACACAAACATAAAACTCCAAAATTTTCTCAATAAAAATTCATCAAACCTTTTCCTTTCACTCTTCATTCTTCCACTGCATCACACACTTTTCTTTTTCTTCTTCCTTTATCATCACTTCAAAAAGTGTGCAATCAAAAACAATTGAAAAACAACAAAAGAAAGAGACCCTTTTGGTATTATGAAGAGACAACGAGAATGATCCTATCAGAGAAAGATATATGAAAGCATGCTTTGTCGGCCATTTAAACTTCACTCCTTAAAAGATCCTTTCCACTCATCATTCATTCTTTCTCTCTTCCCCTTTCACTTTCTGATTATTCTTTCTATACAAAGGGCTTTCAATTTTCCTTCTTAAAAATCTCAGCTTTTTCTGCTTCAGATCGAAGATCCCTTCTTTTCATTCCAAAAAGTGACTTGGGTATATTCTATTTTTTCTCCTTCAGTTTCATTGACTTCCATGGTTCTTCTCAATTCGTGGACTTTCTGCTCTTGAACTCTGATGGTGGCTTTGAAAGGTATGTTATGTTATGGTTTTTTTTTTCATCTCTCACATGACTTTTTATGTAATATACTTATGTATCTTTGTTTACCTTTGAACTGATTCAATAAGATTCTGAGACTGCCATTTGGAATTGTTATTTATATGACTTCAATTTTAAAGTTCATTGGGGCTATCTTAATTCTGAATTTTGAGATGCTGTAAATATAGAATGGTTGCCAATTTTAGGTTATGCAGGTGACTGATTGATTGATTGTTTGGTTGTGCAGGTTTTGATTGTTAAGATGGCTGGGAATATCAAGGAGGGGAGAGCTTTGACAAAAGGGCATTTTGGGCATTCTGTTATTTTTCTGGTATTGGTTTTATTTCTTTGTAGCACAGAAGGGTTGAACACAGAGGGGCAAATTCTCCTTGAGCTTAAAAATGGATTTCATGATAAATATAATGTTTTGGTGAATTGGAAATCTAGTGATGAAACCCCATGTGGGTGGAGAGGTGTAAATTGCAGTTATGAATATAACAGTGGTAGTGTTCCTTTTGTTATGTCTCTTAATTTGAAGTCTATGGGTCTTTCTGGAACTGTAAATGCTAGCATTGGTGGTTTTACTCATTTAACTTATCTCAATCTTGCTTACAATGAGTTGACTGGAAATATTCCTAAGGAGATCGGCGAGTGTTCGAGTTTGGAATATCTTTATTTGAACAATAACCAATTTGATGGACTGATTCCTGCTGAATTGGGTAAGTTGTCTGTTTTGAAAAGTTTGAATATTTGCAACAATAAACTCTCTGGTGTTCTTCCAGATGAGTTTGGAAACCTGTCTGCATTGGTTGAGTTAGTAGCCTATAGCAATTTCCTTGTTGGCCCCTTGCCTAATTCCCTTGGAAATCTCGAGAATCTTGTAAGTTTTAGAGCCGGGGCGAATAACATTACTGGTAGTTTGCCAAAGGAAATTAGCAGGTGTAAGAGTTTGGTGCTTCTCGGTCTTGCTCAAAATCAGATAGAAGGGGAACTACCGAGCGAGATTGGAATGCTTGAAAGCTTAAAAGAGCTGATTCTATGGGAAAACCAGTTGTCAGGATCTATTCCTAAGGAGATTGGGAATTGTAGCAGTCTTGAGAAACTTGCTTTATATGGGAATAACCTTGTTGGACAGATACCTCGGGAGATCGGGAACCTGAAATCATTGAAGTGGTTATATCTTTACAGAAATAAGTTGAATGGTACCATTCCAAGAGAAATTGGAAATATTTCTTCAGCTTTACATGTAGATTTCTCAGAGAACATTTTAGTAGGTGATATCCCTTCAGAGTTCAGCAAAATAAGTGGTCTGAGTTTGCTTTTTCTCTTTCAGAACCATCTAACCGGTGTTATACCAAATGAGTTTAGTAGCTTGAAGAATCTGTCGAAGCTGGACCTGTCGATAAATAATCTTACAGGTTCAATTCCACCTGGCTTCCAATATTTGACTAAAATGTATCAGTTGCAACTTTTTGACAACTCATTAAGTGGTGTTATTCCTCGTGGACTCGGATTGCGTAGTCCTCTTTGGGTGGCCGATTTTTCTGATAACAAACTGACAGGAAGAATACCTCCTTACCTATGCCGAAATTCTGGGTTATTTTTATTGAACCTGGCAGGTAATCAGCTTTATGGAAATATACCAACAGGGATATTAAACTGTGATTCATTGGGACAGTTGTTGTTGGTTGGAAACAGGCTTACTGGTGGCTTCCCTGCAGAACTGTGTAAGCTGGAGAACGTTACCGCCATTGATTTGAACGATAACAGGTTCAGCGGTCCACTTCCTCGTGAGATCACAAACTGTCAATATTTGCAAAGGCTTCACATTGCCAACAATTACTTCACTTTGGAGTTGCCTAAGGAAATAGGAAATCTCTCTCAATTGGTTACTTTTAATGTTTCATCAAATCTTTTCAGTGGAAGAATCCCAGTTGAAATTTTTAAGTGCCAAATGCTCCAACGGCTCGATCTCAGTAACAATAGCTTTACCGGTTCGTTGCCAAATGAGATTGGAACACTTGAGCACTTGGAGATTCTCAAGCTCTCAGACAATAAGCTTTCTGGACATATCCCTTCAGCATTAGGCAATCTGTCTCATTTGAACTGGTTGCTGATGGGTGGCAACTCGTTTTTTGGCGAAATACCTCCTCAGCTGGGTTACCTTTCGAGCTTACAGATAGCCATGGATCTCAGTTACAATAATCTTTCTGGAAGAATACCATCTAAGCTTGGTAGTCTCAATATGCTTGAATATCTCTTTCTCAATAACAACCATTTGGATGGTCAAATTCCTAGTAGCTTTGAAGAGCTTTCAAGCTTGCTTGGGTGTAATTTCTCATACAACAACCTCTCTGGACCCATCCCTTCCAATAAAATTTTCCAAAGTATGGCTTTAAGCAGCTTTGTCGGTGGAAACACGGGCCTTTGTGGCGCCCCTCTCGGTGGCTGCAATACGAATTCAGCTTCTCGCTCGAATCCCTCTGGTAAAAGTGGCGAGTCTCCTCGTGCGAAAATCGTCATGGTCATTGCAGCTTTAGTTGGTGGTGTTTCTCTCATTTTGATTATGGTTATTTTATATTTTATGAGACATCACCGAGAGGCTGTCGATTCATTCGGAGACACCGAGGCTCCTTCGTCAGATACAGATATCTATTTCCCTCCAAAGGATGATTTCACATTTCAAGACCTACTTGAATCTACAAAAAGATTTCATGAAAGTTATGTTATTGGTAGAGGAGCATGTGGAACAGTTTATAAGGCAGTGATGAAATCTGGAAAGACCGTTGCTGTTAAGAAGTTAGCATCAAACCGTGAGGGGAACAACATCGAGAAAAGTTTCAGGGCCGAAATACTGACTCTTGGAAGGATAAGGCATCGAAATATAGTGAAGCTGTATGGTTTTTGCTATCACCAGGGTTCCAATCTCCTACTTTATGAATACATGGAAAGGGGTAGCTTAGGCGAACTATTGCATAGTTCTCCGGGCAATTTGGAGTGGTCGACTCGGTTCTTGATTGCTCTCGGAGCTGCTGAAGGCCTTGCTTACTTGCATCATGACTGCAAACCAAAGATTATTCACCGCGACATAAAATCTAATAATATTCTGCTTGATGAAAATTTTGAGGCTCATGTTGGTGATTTTGGCTTGGCAAAAGTCATTGACATGCCCCAGTCAAAATCAATGTCCGCAGTTGCTGGATCTTATGGATATATTGCTCCTGGTAAGCTCTATTTTTTCATAATTAGTTTAATGAATGAAGCATAAAGTTTCTTTTTTACTTTATATATCTTGATTATGGGTCTATTTTGAATTATGACATGTTCATAAACTATTTTCAACTAATTTTCCTAAGCTCCCCAAGATAGCTTATGAAAACAGCTTATAATTTATAGAAAAATAGTTTAACACATTATTTTATCCTTTACTATAAAAACAGCTTATGCATAAGCTCTTATATGATAAGCGCTTATGTCATAAACATTTAGTTAAGCTGTTTATCCAAACGGGGCCTATGAGCGTGCACTCTTACTGTCTCAATAGATTTGGAGACAAATCTTGATTGCTAATCAATTAATGTTTTTGATTAACCGTTTTATCTTACATGGCAGAATATGCATATACCATGAAGGTTACAGAGAAGTGTGACATATATAGCTACGGTGTTGTGCTCTTGGAATTGCTAACCGGAAGAGCTCCGGTTCAGCCACTAGAGCAAGGAGGCGATCTTGTCACGTGTGTGAGAAACCATATTCGGAATAATAACAATACACTGTCGTCAGACATTCTCGACAGTCGTCTAGATCTTGAAGACCAAGTCACTAGAAATCACATGATCACTGTTTTGAAACTTGCTTTACTTTGCACAAGTATGTCTCCTTCTAAGAGGCCAACAATGCGCGAAGTTGTGTTGATGCTCATCGAGTCGAATGAGCGAGAAGGAAACTTAACACTCACTCAAACACACCATGAACTTCCTTCCAAAGATATTTTATGAAGTATGCAACTTCTCTTGAGATTTTGTTGAGGAATATGATTTTTTCTTCTTCTCATTTCTATGGTATTATTTTCCACTAGAGAGATTAGGAAGATGATTTTTGTACATTCTTTTAACTTCATTAAGCCACTAAGACTTGAGGGTTTTAATTTATAGCTGTCTTTGTATTGATTTCACTTCTATGTATTCTCTTTTGGAATTCAGTATAGTAGTAGTAGCAGCTTCATTGTACAGTTGAGAATTACCATTGAATGTGTATCATGCAGGTTACTTTATAAAGGGATGAATAATACTTTAGTTGTTCATTCGGTCAAAAAAAAATGTAACATGGTCCTAGTTTTTATTGAATTGCTTTGATTTTATAAATAAGATGTGTTTCTAGTTATGATAACAACTTCAAACTCAATTGTTCTTCACCGCTAGTTGCATTGACAATTGTAGAGGATTTTGGTTCTCGGATTCGAACCAGAGTGACCGTCTAATAGTGTGTTATATATGTTCTAATTGAGTTGTTAAACAGAGTAATTATGTTAAAAGTTGCTCTTAAGTTATAATATATATATATATATACTGGTATAAACTTTATTATATTCATGGGATTTATACAAAGACAGTTGCTGAATAGAAAAGTGTTGGGGAAAGGTGCATGCATAATTAGAATCAGATCCCACTTAAAGTTTGGCAATAAAGTTGAACAGTATCCAGAAATGAAAACAAAATGTGACAGAGAAAAGTAGATAAGTTTAGTTTTAGAATATTCTGTGCTCAAATAATTATTTAGAAGAAGTGAACTACAAATTAAATTTAGATGACTTCCAAATAAAGGGAAGGCTTTTATTTTTCTCACCCCCTCATCATCAATCCCACCCCATAAATTACGTTTTGAACAAAAATGCCCCCAGCAATATATAAAATTTCGGAATTACCTTAGCGAATGGGTAATTCGGTAGAAGTTAAAGGTTTTTGAATTACCAAAAAATAGGTAATTCCGTTCACATTTGAGAACCTAATTACCTCTTTTTTTGTAATTCCTAAAACTTTAAACCTCTACCGGAATTACCTAGTTTTAAAGGTATTTCCGAAAAAAAAATTAATTAAAAATAAATTAAAATTAATTAAAGACGCGTTTTCGATCACAAAACGATACAATACATGAAATTGATGAAAAAAAATAACATAACGCAACAACAAACGAAATAAAAACACGGTAGAAACTAGTGAGATGGTGGTTGGAGACGTCGAAGGACCTCGCCGTGAACGGTCTTCCGGTTTCGACATATCTGGTTTGAATAGGACTCGCATGATCCGAAATATGTCAAAACGGTCCATCATCACCTGGACGTCAACGCTGTTTCTTCACATCCATGGTGGACCACTGAACACGATTATTATCGCCCATAGTCGGGTAGCGATAAGTGATCCGGGTGACTTCTTGCTCGCCACCCTCCAGTTGCACCTTCGTTGTTATTTTTTCTTTAAGAGCTTGAAAGGTGATGTCGTCGTTAAGTTCGCTCGCGTAAAATGGGGTCAGCAATATCACACAAAGATCAAATCTCAAATGCTTTCTGCAAAGACCCAAATTGAATCAGATCCCACTTAAAGTTTGGCAATAAAGTTGAACAGTATCCAGAAATGAAAACAAAATGTGACAGAGAAAAGTAGATAAGTTTAGTTTTAGAATATTCTGTGCTCAAATAATTATTTAGAAGTGAACTACAAATTAAATTTAGATGACTTCCAAATAAAGGGAAAAAAAGCTATTAAATTCTTTACTGGCATGCATCAAAGTGGTCGTTTCAAGTTTTCTACATGTGATGTATTATTTATTTTTTGATATTTTCTTATGTGCTTTAGTCAAATAGTCAATATAATTTGGATTGAAGTTAAAGCAACTTATTTAACAAATAGTTCATGGATAACTTTCTTTTGAACAATTCAAATCAAAATATATTTATTAATATTTTTTTTGATAATATATTTATTAATATTTTTGTAATGAACCATATTTGATTTCCCAAGAAACTTTGTTAGTATTGAGATCTCTTCTTCCGGAACTGAATAAAAAGTATTTCTTGTTTTGACCAAAAATTTAGGTTGGTCACTTGAATAGAACAAAACTAAGGGTTTATTCTTCCTTTTCTTTAGGGACTAAATAAACAAATACAAATAATGAAGTATAAAATATGTTATTCTGTTGTAGCTATTACGCGTATGGTATTAAAAAAATGGGGAGTAATTACTAATTAATTTGATATATTGTATAAACCTTGGAAAGTGTAGCTTCTCCATGTGCTTGGTGAGTCATGAACATGATACTGATGATTTCATGAAAAGAAAACGTGAATATGCTCTTCTTGTCTGATTCTATGCTATGGGCAGGATTTTTCTTACGTAAGTTTTATCATTGTACAAAAAAATAATACACTATTACTTAAAGGAAGATTTGTTAATTATTTATTGTCTACCAAAAAAATAGTTTTTTTATTATTTATGTGAAATTAAATTATTTACAACATAAACATTTTCTTATTTCTTAGTGTATTAGTTTTTATACAATTATAGGAAGCAATTTATTGTATATTCCAATCGTTGGAAAATAATAAGTTGGGTCACTTTTTTAGGTGGTCCCAGGACCTTGGTTAAGCTGGAAGAGACCATTACCATCTCATCCAAGTGCTCTTGGGTATAAGCTGGGTCACTTTAATAGGTGGTCCGTGGTGGAGTGGTATTTAAAAATTGCTCAAAGTTTCAATGATAATTGACGCCGTCCCTCAGAAGTAAAAGCTTGCATTCCTTCTCATCCTCACGACTGAGACGATAAACTAATTGGTGACGGTGACAAAAACAAAGAAAATTGAATGAGTGTCTCAAACTCAACTAATACTCATTTTTTTGTTTTTGCTAAATTGATGGCAATCAGGTCATCAACTTTGTCGTGAGAGTGAGGAGACTTGTGAGCTTCTATTTCCGGGGGCATCACAGTCGTCATTGAAGTTTCAAGTGATTCTCAAGTGTCTGTCCATCGATAAGCCAACTTTAGCAGTTGAGTATAATCCAAGTATAACCTTGAGTAAACTAGTTATATCTTACTTTATTGCGAAAAAAACCTTTGTAAGATAAGTCTAAAGAGGCTAGGTGTCCAATTTTTTTTTTTTTTTTTGTAAGGAGTCTAGAAAAGATGTGGCGGAAAAATAATACTTGGTTGCAACTAGAGTAATTGGTTGAGGCTGGCCTGGCCTCATCGGGCCAAGATAGATTTTGGACCAGGTTGAGATGGGCCAAAATTAGTTGGGCAGTGCTTATCCCACACCCCCTCCTACTTATTCACACCCCATAAAATTATTAAACCCCAAAATACCCCTAATTAAAAACAAATTTCTTCCCTCACAAACCCCTCACACCCCTACGTTTCACCTCCACCGAAACCCTATTCCTCTCCCTCATCCTCTTCAAATCTCCTCTCCCAAATCAGCTTCAATCTTCGATTTCAACATCCAAAATCGTTTTTGGAACATAAGGTACACGATTATTAAACCTCTTTTACTTGCATTTTGATTGTTTTGGTGTATTATAGCGTATTCTGAATCCCTGCAAATCGCGAAGCATTCGGTTGAGCACAACCGAATGCTCCTGGGAACGAAGGCCAATATTAGGCCATTCGGTTGAAAGCACAACCGAATGCAATCGAATTAAAGCCAACCGAATGTGCATTCGGTTGTAGTCAACCGAATAGTCGCTATTTTTAAAATAGTTTTATTTCTATTTCTAAATTTGTTGATAATGTGTTGTGCTTGTTTTTTTTTCGATTATGGCAAAGACTAGAGGTGGTAGTTCTCGACACACGGATCGAGGGTCGGCGGCAGGCCACCCATGATATTTCAAACCGTAAACGGAAGGAGGACGCGCGTCTTTGCTGCACGATGGGCCTAGTAGAGGCGGGGTAGGGGTAGCGTGCTCCAGATTTGCAGCCCCCCCGCCCCCAGGTTGTGCGGGAGGGATGACATTGGGCAAGACATCGAGAGAGATGCTTACCATCCCGCACCGACTTGGTGGGTCCTCGCTGAGGACTTTAGTGCACCGATCATGTTGAGGAGGCGGTGGTCCTTCTACTTCTACGATCTTTGGTCCTTCTACTTCTCATCGATCTTTGGTCCTTCTCGTGCCACATTTCCTTTTCCTGGTGGCCCGGAGGATAGATCAGTGTTACCGTAGGGGGGATGGCGCTAGCCCATATATACGACCAACATCAAGGTAAAGTTGGGCTGGTTGGGAGCTCTGGTTGACTTGGAGGTTGCTGGAGATTACACATGGGGAGGGATGGCGCTAGCCCATATATACGACCAACTTGGGGAATCAGTGAAGCCCAAAAACAAACAGATGGGTGGCCATTCCGTAGGCTTAGGAAGTATGGTTGTGTGTATAGTAGGAGGAGGAACCGCACCACTCAGTAGTTACTATATGACATTTATGGACTTAATTATTTATTTGGTGAATGTATTGTACGAATTTTATTTTGTGGACTTATGTATGACATTTATGTTTACTTAGTTATCTATATATTTCGGTTTTCCAGCTTTAATTTTTTAAGTTAATAACGCAGGTTTAGTTTGTTTAGTATTTATCATTCAGCTCTAACAAAATTACACCTATATTCGGTTGCCCTGACCCGAATCCATTCGAATGGGGTAAACCGAATAGGTGTAAAATGGAAAATGGGGTGTGTTTCAAAAAATTGCCCTTCGGTTGTGCTTAACCGAATAGTTTCGGTTGCCCTTAACCGAATCGGTGAAAAATGGTGTTTCATTAATGGCCTTTTGGTCTTTTCCCACCCTCAGGGGGTGTGTTTGGAGTAGGAGGGGGTGTGGGAAAAGCAACAGCCAATTAGTTCAGCCACTAACTTACAACTACAACCCTCTATTGAGGGATATTACTTTCCCCACTCCCCCTCATACTCTTTCACACCCCTTAACAAAATTTATTCCAAAAATAACCTCGTGTGAAACGCTGTGGAGGACCAAATACCCCCAACTCAATAGGGGTTTTGCTTTTCCCACTCCCCCTCCTACTCAAAACACACCCCATAAGGGTGTGAAATAACCAAAAGGCCAGCCAAAGCGTCTTTTTTTTAAGAAAAAAATTATTTTTAGTGTAATTTTTTTTGGACTCCCATAGTAAGACCAAATACCCCCACAACTCCTGTGAAAAGACTGATTTACCTCTGAATTTTTATCAAAACGAATTTACCTAAAAAATAGATAAATCCGTTGTAAAAAATTAGACAACGGATTTATCTACATGGTAGATAAATCCGTAGTGAAATTAACACAATGGATTTACCTACCAAATAGATAAATCTGTTGGTTAAAATTAACCCAGCGGATTTATCTATGTTTTAGGTAAATCCATTTGGTCCAAAAAAACTTAAAAACAGAATTACCAATTAAACTAACAGAATTATCACATTGATGTTAACAGATGTGCTCATATTTCCGTTTTACAAAACAACAACTACGGAACTAAGTTTTCTTACATAATTCTGTTTACTAATTTTTTTTTCCAAAATGGAATTACCTACTAAATAGATGATCTGTTGTGTAAATTTTAGACAACAGATTTATCTATTTAATTGATAAATTCGTTTTGGAGAAAATTGAAGGGTAATTAGGAACAAAAATGTTGGGTGAGGGTATCTAGTATCATAGTAGGGGTCCAAAAAAAATTACCCTTATTTTTATTTCTTTTATATTCACAATAGCTATAGATAATAGAAACAACTCTTGAAACATCAATTTTTTATTAAAAAAAAACATCAGTTTGTTATTTAAAAAAAACAAAAAAACCTTCAAGCATCAAATGTGTGATACTTCATAGTCTGAAGCAGTCTATTGCCTTCTAGGTTTGCTAAAATTTTAACACCATTGTCATATGTGGAGATTTTGTGCAAATAATAAAAGTGAGACCCTAATTATATTTTTATCAAATAAAACTCAAATTTCAATACAAAACTCAAATTTCAGTATTTAAATAGAAGGTAAACCATATATTGAGTAAGTATTTTTCAACATATATTACTCGCATTCTTTAGATAGAAGGTAAACCAGATATTGAGTAAGTATTTTTCAACACAACTTTCCAAAATGAATCAGCACATGTTCATGTCTCGATCAATTGAACTTAAGGTAACCCATATACTGAGTAAATAGTTTTCAATTCAGTTTTCAATCTACACACCTTTAGATAGAAGTCCATATATTGAATAATTTCTATACATGGCATTCTTAATTTATGAGGGTATACACGCTGAAGAATCTTCTAATCGTATACATGCAAATTTTCCATCCAGGTTTAAGACTAAAGTAAGTAAGTAAAATTAATATTTTAACTTCAAACATTTAAAGCACAGAAGGAGGTAAAGATGACTTCTATTGCGTCATCCAACAGATATATGAACTTGATTACACAACTATACTATAAGAAGAGAATAGTTTTGTTTTATTGTAGTTGGTTTGATACATAGGTCAGAGGAACAAAATTGAATCCAAAATGTAATATTGTGGACACTCGAAAGGTGATAAGAGGAAGAGCATAGCTGTTGACGTATGGATAGAAGGTATCAAGCGTTTGATACCTACTGCCCCAGACCACCGAAAGGTGATAAGAGGAAGAGCATAGTTGTTGACGCACCTCGCCAGTGGAGGCATCGCTGTTTGGTGTCTGTTATTGTAGCGGATGGGTTTAGTCCACGACCACTGTTATAGCACCTGGAGAGACATCTTGTTCTATTCCAGTTTGGATCCCAGCAGTACCACTGTTATACCACTGTTATAGCTGTTTTATGTCTTATCTATAACAATATATAAAGGGGATACCACTTTTTCTCAACTTTTGGTGTATCACTTTCATTATTCCAAAAATACCCATGCAACTTCCAACTTTAAAAACAACCATATTATACCCCTCACAAATAACTGCCTTTTGGTTTCCACTTTTTTTCCACTTATACGGTACCCCTCACAAAAGAGGACACGGAAAGCATCTAATCTAAACCACACGGACAACAGTTGCCAAAATTTAAACTGCTGCCACTTGAATGTATTCACACAGCCCATGCAGTTATATTTTCAATCCAAAATTTTGCCACCATCAACTTGAATTTTTCTGGAATCAGCCTTAAGGTATGTTCTATTGTCTCGATCTTCACATAGTCATTAAAATATTGATCTCTTTTTTTGCAAGTGATTAAAATCTTTTTTTTTTTGACTCAAACAAGTGATTAAAATCTTGCTGCACTATATTAACTTGACCATAGTCATAGTAGGGCGAAGTTGTTTGAGACCCAGGGGAGGTTAACGCATTTAATACACTGTTGATTTGTGTTAATTCAATGGGATTCATGAATCTTCAAGTTATTAAATGAGGTCAAAACACTACCCCACCCTCCAACTAAATAACGAAATATCTCATATATGGTTAATGGCGTACGTGTTGGAATACTTAGGAATGTCATTTATCCATGTCCTCTAAATATATTGGATCTCTTATATTTGAAGCAATACATGGGTAAAAAAATTGTGTCAGTTGATGTCATGTTCCACCATTTTCTTTTATCACAGACTTATTTGCTTGGTTAAGGCATTTGCTTGATTACATATTGGGTATTTGAAAATTTCTCTTTTGTTGGAATATTAAAAAGTGGAGAAGTAGAGTGATATTGATTTCACTCATCTCTATATTCTCTTTGGAGAAGTTTGTTTTAGTTTCTTTGCTTCAGAGACTCACTATACTGCAAAGTTGCCTCTACTTTCTTTCTTTCTTTTACTTTCTTATCATATTGATTAGATGTCCTCTGTAAAATATCAGCCCATGTTCAGCTATATCATATTCAAATGCATTACATAGCACACACACATTGTTGGCAAAAATCAATAAATTACTTTAATGAGCCTTAATCTCATGGTATTTTTCTTTTCATAAGCTTCACAGAGGCACTCACTATAAATTGTAGATCTTCATTGGATTGTGACGACCACAAGTTCTCCTCTCAAGGTATATATTTTTTCTCATTTTCTCATGTCAAATCTCTCCTTATTACAAAACCAATGTTAGTATTACTCCATGTATACACCTATAATAACTAATCAAACTTACATGTGACAAAAACATTACTACAGCAGACATCCAAAAAAAATTCTCCTTAATTCACTCTTCATGCAACAAATATAACGCTTCACAAAGGCAATCTATATATATATATATATATATATATATATATATATATATATATATATATATATATATATATATATGTGAGTCAAATGTTAGAGGAAGTTGCACATCTACGAAACTAATTTGTTACATTAAAAAAAAATATTCTTCCTTTATTGAATACTTGCTTTTTTTTTCGGACCGATTCTTGAGTAGTTGATTAGGAGCTGTATTTTCTTCAAACTAATTAATAGTCACCCAATTGTGTAAAGGGGATTCACACAATATGAATATGCTAAAGTCAAGTTTGGTCTGTAGTCTTTACCCACATAGTTGATATACATATTCTGTCATGTGTTGTTGTAAATAATTGGTCCTTGCATCCTATGTTTTTTATCTTCCAATCATCATCTTAATCATCAGACCACATCTAATGAACAGGACATTCTGAAAATATGGAAACTAACAATCGACAACAATTAAGACGACAACAACAACAAGAAATAAGAAGGCAGATTACGAGGAATAGACGTCAAAGAATGAGCATTGACCAAAGAGAACAAGAATTGTCTGCAAGGAGATCAAATTATAGACAAGCGAGAGATAAAGGCAAACAAGTTCAAAACTCATCTGCTCCAAGTAATAAATTCTTTCATGAATTTGCTTGATGTTGAAATCCTAATGGGCAGTAATGCTGGTAAAAGAGCTTTCTTACCTAGAATTAAACACAAGACAACCGAGGGTGCAGGACTTCCTTTTGTGCTTATTCGGAAGCAATTTCCTATGCGACTGAGTTTTGCAATTACAATAAATAAGTCACAAGGACAGACGATTCCTAATGTTGGAATCTATCTTCCACGACCTGTGTTTAGTCATGGTCAGTTATATGTTGCTTTATCAAGAGGTGTTTCTATGTCAACAACAAAGGTCCTAATCAAAGATGGGAAAATCGAGGGAGAAAATGGAAACTTCACTAAAAATGTTGTCTACAAAGATATTTAATTTGTTATCGCAAACTCAGGTATATTTGTTTTAAATGTAAATTTGATCGTCTATAAGATATTTTTAGCATATATAAAACAATTGTTTTATATATACTAATTTATAACTTTCTGCACAGGGAAACTAAGGTACAAACATATCGTCCAATTACATTGCAAGTTGAGAACAAGTAACATGGGCATGTACGAACACATAAAGGTAATTTTCAACCTTACTTATGTATGAGTTTGTTGTTTTCATTTATATTGACACATTTGTGTTGACAATTATCTTGAAGTTGAGAAACTTTGAAGACCAATGGAACATGTGGAAGGTACTTCAATTTAGTAGTGGTTTATTGTGAGTTCCGGATTGGGTTAGCTCACCCGAAATAGGTTTCGCTCCAAACGCCCCTAATATGTGGCAAGACATCGTTATTCACACTCTATTGATGTATAGGCCAAGATCGCTTGGCGAGTAATGATCGGATCACTCCTCATGTCTTCACACGCGATTTGAAGGGCCTTTCGACCTCGCCAAGGCGATCTTGGCCTTTAGATCAAGAGGGTGTGCATAGCGACTTAGAGCAATGTGGTTATTGTGCCTTTGGGGCGAAGGCCATTTCGGCTTAGCTAATCCAATCCGGAACTCACAATAAAACACTACTACATAAGTATCTCATCGTAGCGCACACAATCAAAGCGGAAGACGAGCGCGCGCGCGCCTGCCTTCCGCTAGTTATTAGAAACATAAATTGTTAAATAATTGTAAACTTAATTACTGTGTCGCCCCATATGTTCCTAGCGGACCCTATGATTATCCGGTCCTCCTCTGATAAGGGAAAGTGGATGATCTCATCGGAGCATCAAAGAACATGATCATCAAAATGAACATCACCGGTAAGGTGTGGAAGGCCTATCGTGAGAAGTGGATGGGCGAGCATGAGAGGTGGATACTGAGAACCGGATGGCACATCCACTGAAAGCAGCAGCCCATGATCATGCTCTATATCATCAAAACCGCAATGCTCTTGCGCTTTCTTGTGGAGGGACAACCTCGGATCGCTCCCGCTGGCCACCACCTCCATTCGCCCACGTTGAATCCCAAGAGTCTATTGATGTATCCTTTTAGGCCCAAGATCCACGCACGCCACATCCACGCCCTCGTGATTATCGAAATAATCAATTGAAATGTCAAAAATCGGTAAAAATCGAACAACAATCGTGGTGTTCGACCGATCACACAAACGCTCATGTCGAACACTTCAAAGAGGTTCACACGCTCGATCGAACAAAAACTAAATCACGATCACTAGGTTGAAGGGCGCTTTCGCCAAGATCGACCGCTACATGGCCGAACAACCCAGAAACAGCTGGAAAAAAAATAACGCGAAGAAGAAGATGAAGAAGAAGCGTACCTAGATGTCAATGGAAGGAAATGTCGTTGATTGTTGATGGAAAACGCACGAAAATGATGGATTTAAGTTGAAGGGGTGTGGGTTTGGTTGTAAGGTAGTTTTTAGGGATAATGAGAATGTGATGGGGGTGTGTGAGGGTGAGAGGGAATAGATAGGGGGGAAAATTAGATTTTAAATTAGGGGTATTTTGGGAATATTAAGTGGTTTGGAGTTCTAGTGAGTAGCTAAGGGGTTGTACGAAGCATGGGCCAAGAAATAACCACGTAATCACAATCTGATTTGATAGCATGATTTGCTACCCTTGAACCTTAATGGGCCTTCAACTAAAAAATGAGTTTTACTTTTCCCACTCCCCCCTCCTACTCAAAACACACTACGTAAGTGTGTGAAAAGACTAAAAGGCCATTAATGAAATGGCCAAAGCGTCTTCTTTTAAAAAAAAATCACCTGTTCGAGCACGGGCATTCGAACACGTTCGAACAGTCTCATTCGAGTGTGTTAAATATTGACACACACACCCTCTTGTGTGTAATTTAACATGTTCGAATGACACAAATCGAACAAGTTCGCATAGACGTATTCGAACACCCTATTTTATTTCGTTCGTATGTTGTTAATCGAGGCAACAATAATGGACCCTCACACCACATTCACCAATTTTATTGCGTTCGTATGCATGTGTTCGAACGTGTTCGAACAAGGTCATTCGAACCGTCATTAAACACGTCCTCTACAAGCGTTCCACGCGAGGTTATTTTTGGAATAAAATTTGTTAAGGGGCGTGTTTGAGTAGGAGGGGGTGGAGAAAGTAAAAGCCCTAAAAAATCAGAGAAAAATCTTCTTTAAATGTGTGGATATGGTCTTGATATCTGATTAACTTGAAATTGGATAAATTCAAGAAATTGAATTTTGATGCTTCATTTTATATCCACGTTCTAAAATATATCTTCAATATAGTATATGACAATAATACATATGCTTTGAGAACCCTTTATCACATCATTTTTGACTTCTAATGTATAGCAGCTGAATAATTTTTCTTTGTAAGATTCCTTCCACGTGCTTAAAGAACTCATGCTCTCATCATCGAGTCATCTATCAAATTTGATATAATGCAGATTGCTTCCTCCGTCACTCACAGTTGACCACTTTGACCAGGTTTGACTTTTTTTGGTTTTTTATGTTTTTGAGGAGTAAAATAGGAACTTTGCATAATTGCGGGGGGTATAAGGTATATGAGTGGAGGTAGAAAAATTAAAAGCCTTATTTTTTTCTTCCAAATTTACTTCTCCATTAAGATTACATGAAGCGAAAGAATTCAACAACAGATAAGGTAGAATTTAAAGTTACATTCTTTACTTTTTTTAAGGTGGGATTTTACACCACTTATTTTAATTGTCACGTGTCATCACTAGAATAATAAAACTAACACTTTCTTTTTAATACGTACAAATTTTATGACACTTTCTCTTTCACTTTGTACAAGAACAAAATTTTCGGATTTGGCTATGGCCGCCTATAGGTAAGGTTGTTCAAGATTCAACATAAATGGTACATAGATATGTTAATGGGTGACAAACAATGTGTAGAAAAATTCTTAAATTGATTTCAAATTTTGTTGTGTCACATGGTTTTTCAAATTCATCTTCTTTTCCCTTAGCGATTAAGCAATTCTTTGTTCTCAACTATTCTGAGAATTTCATTATTTTTCTCTGCATACAATGAGAGAATGTATGCATGTGGATAAGGTTTTTTTTCTCATCTTTTCATTATATTTACATGAACTCTGAATTATTCAATTGCAATTCCTAATAATTTATTATCTTAATCAATTTGGGGGATTTATTGTTACACTTGAAATTAAGATTCATGTAAATCATTAAATCTCCATCAACCCAGTTGGCAATTTTGGTGAATTTTAATGCCCATTATAAATTTATTTAATTTTGTCCTTCATCTTTGCTTATAGCACATGGTGAAAACTCATGCAAAAGGTTATTTAAGGTGATACAAAATTCTCAATGTAACATGTATAAACTAATGCTAAACCTCTAGAACTACTTGTTGTTCATATGGTGTTTGATATTTGTTCTGTGATATGGTGTTTGATATTTTGTTCATATGGTGTTTGATATTTGTTCTGTGACATGGATCAGGATTATACATTGGAGTAACTTGATCACCTAAAGCACCTTCATATTGAATTTGCCTAGCAATGAGAAAGCGAATTCGGGATAGAGAATGTGGCATATCTAATGGAATCAATAGTCATCATACTCATCCAGGAAGAGTATGGGGAATTCTTCATGTCATAAAGTATCATCATTGGCGTCATGTTAAGAGAAGAATTATAAATAAGAGACAAGGTGTTGGAAGACATGAACATGATACAAGTAAGCATACAATTAGTGCCATTGTATTGCTCCATATCTGGTCCTTAGTACAAACGGTCGGGGGTGGGGAAAGTCGAGCGTTGCGGGTTCATACTTGCGCTCTCGGTGTCCACATTACTTATGTTTACCACTAGATTGTACTCTCGGGACTTATAACAGCAAAAGAAATTTTTGAACAATTGGTTTCCTCTCACAGCATCAATTTATGCATTGGTTTTACTGCTAGTGTGTGTCACATAAATTTTACTACTTTTTTGCCCACTTTGCAGGAGATGAAATTCCAGGAACAACTTCTGATGATTCTGAGATTGATAATATGTCAGTACATTTTAAGCCAAATACAACTGCTTCTACTGTAAGTTAAACAGAATGTTTTGGTTGCTTTCATTAATATCTGCTATTTTTTCATTTTGTAAATGAATCACTAATTTAGTTCTTGAAATTGTAATGAAATTCCAAAATGACCGAAAATCTCAATCATATTAGTCTTTTTGGACCAGTCATTTTAGTTCTTGAACTTGTTCGGGGAGGGACTAATGTGATAGGGGATTTTCAATTTTGCGAATCACAATGTAACAAAGTGAAAGCACTAGTATCTAAATAAAGTTTTCCAGGTTGAAGAAAAGCTGGCAAACTCAACTCCACAAGCCAAACATTCTATAAAATCCAGAATAAAAGGACTTCTTCATGAAGATACATTCAAAAGGAAAAGTAGTAGACATAAGAGAAGCTCAACATGTCCTACAAAGTCACAACTAACCCGCGTCAATTCTGTTCATCACTCAGAAATTGATCCACTTAGTGAAATGTTATTAACAGTTGACAGTCCAGAACCAGTTCTAGAAACCTTTCAAAACCATCTTGCTGCAGGCACGTTAGACGTATTGTCACCAGTTTTCTCAGGGAAACATGTTATCACCAACAGTAATAAATGTGTAGATTGTGGTACATTGTTTTCTAGTGAAGCTTTGGAACATGACAAGATTCATAAGCATCAGAAGCATTTGAATGACTCTTTAGAAGATTTATCAGAAGAGAAATTGTTCAATGCGAAGATACTTACTACTGATGCTTCACCACACCTTTTCAAAGATTTTCTTGATGCTTTGGATGTAATCAACACAAACAAGGATTTTCTATTGAAATATATAAATGATCCTGGTTCACCTTTACCCTTCCACATTGAAAATCAACATTCTCCAAGTGGTAAATCGTCGCGACGAACGAAATCTATCTCATTCCCTATCTGTGGCTCAACATCAGGATCCAAAGAGTGTGAGTCAAGCCAACACATAAACCAAATGGTAGATGAGTTGTTCAATACAAAATTGGACAAATTCCAAAGTCACATGCAAAATGCATCCATATCACCAAGTTCTTCACATAAATTTGATCAAGAATGGCTTGAAAGAGACTATAATTTTTCATCAGCTTCATCACAGACTCCTCCCAATCATGTGAAAACTAAGAACTTCAAGGATCTTAAAAAGAAGCTAAAGCATATAATTGAAGAAAGCAAAAATGAAAAGCGTCGGATTACCATGGATGCGATACTCGACAAAATTCCTCACGGAAACAAGATTTCGAAAAATGTGAAGAAGTTTATTCATGACCGATCCAAAGACCCTACAAATGGAGAAGGAAAAGATAGTGTCAAAAGTGGCAGTAATCTTTCTTCTTGTTCCTTCAATAAGAGACAACTCTCAAGCATGAGGACTACATCTCTAAGAGAATCAGATGATAGATATTCTCAATTGTATGATACTTGTTTTAATAGTGAAGTCAAGTATCCTAAGACTGAGAGCTTAAAATTGAAAACAGAAGAGAAAAGTTCATTATTGGGCACTCCAAAATCTATTAAAAGGTTTCTCTCAATGCCTAATCTAAAATCTTACTTTCATCAAACTGAGGAGCTTTTGAATATTTTATCTCCTCAAAACTCAATTAGAAAACTTGAAGATAGAACAACAAGCACAAGTGTTACTGATGACTCAAAGAGTCAAATTATGTCACCTACATTTGTTGATAATACAAATCAAGAGAGCAATTTGGACACTCATCAAAAGAAGGTTCTTGTAAGGAGTGGTTCTGAATCAGGATCAGATGTTAATGAGGAGAAAAAGGAAGATAAGAGCATAGGAAGTGATGGTTTAGGAAAGTTGAAAGAAAGTGAAGGTGCTTCTTGTAATGAACATGAGATTGGATCTGCAACAGAATCTAGTACTATGCTGGTAGAAGCAAACTCAGCATTTTCCTCTGATACCAGCTTCTTAGATGCTACATTTGAGTTGGAAAACATAAATGAATTAGAAGGTATATTTTATCCTTTTATATTTGCATATTGCAATATGTAATTCTTAACATAATCATGTTTCATTTTTAATTGTTTGGAAGGTTTATATGATCCTTTCATTTTTAGATACAAAATTGCTCCTTATTTTCCTTTTAATTCATGTTTTCAAAAGTTGTACATCAAACAATGAAATCAACTTTATTTTTTGCCTTAAAAAAAAACATTTTTCACTATTTTCAATTGGTTCATCATAATGTGATTTTCTTCAAAGAAAATTTAGAAACTAATATGAGTGTGCGAGTGTAATTTTGGCACCATGTGATACAATTATTGAGGATCAAGAATGTTCAAAACTTGCTTGTGTTTTAAAATTATAGATAAGGAGAACACCATGTGATACAATTTTCAAATATATATAACGTTGTATATAATCAGTCGCGTTATTTGTTCAAATCATGATATATCTATTAAGAATTTCTCTAATATAAAAGATTATAAACTAGACATGCTTAAAGTTTGCATTGATTTCTCTAATGTTGTGCAGAATCAGATTCAGAATTAAAGTCAAGGCCAGCTGAAGATGGATTAGATAATAATAAGGATGAGAAACAAGATGCTAAAGTTGATCAATCAGAGATAATTGAGAATATAGAAAATTTTCAGAAATTTGGAACTCTAGGCAACCACATAAACTATGAAATCCCATTTATTGATGTGGATGAAAGCAATGAAGCTGCATTTAATTATGTAAGAAAGGTTTTAGAGCTTTCTGGTTTCACTACTCAAGAATCACTTGGTTTATGGTATTCTGATGACCAACCAGTTGATCCATCAGTATATGAAGAATTAGAAGGGTGTTTGCTTCTAGATCCTGATTGTTCTGGTAACTGTGATGAAGATGGACAATGCAATCACTTGCTTCTATTTGATATAATCAATGAAGGATTGTTAGAGATTTTTGGAAGTTCATATAACTATTATCCTAGACCTTTATCTTCTCTCTCCCATGTTAGGCCATTGCCACCAGGAGATAATGTTCTTCATAAAGTTTGGAAACTTATAAGTTGGTATTTGAGCTCAAATTATGAGGCTTATCCTTCATTGGATTATTATGTGAGTAAGGATCTAGCAAAATGTGATGGGTGGATGAATCTTCAATTTGATTCTGAATGTGTTGCTCTTGAGTTAGATGACTTGATTTTTGATGATCTCTTGGAGGAAATTATTTGCAGCTAAGTTCTACTACTACTCATTATGTGGTCAAATTTTGATGTAATAGTTAATGTAGCTTCTAGCATTTATTCTTCCTTGTGAAAATCTTTTTGAGAGTTAATGATTCAAGGAAACGTATCTATGTATCATGTTAATCATGCATATTGTATAGTTGGATATGAAACCCAGATACTTCAAAAATGGAGACATATCGTATTCGATACAATGCGCACTTGATATTTTTCAATACTTCTCAAATATAATTTCAATACATATCTTACCAACTAAAGATATTATTTTCACCTTATACTTTCCAATACTTCTCAAATATAATTTCATATAGTGAATTGAGTTTATGATAAGTAAGTTAAGTTAACGCCTATGCTTTTGAGTTCAATTCACTATAAGGTCTGTGCCTCAGTTTTTACATACCTATAGCGAACTCAGTTCATTATAAGCCACAGTAAACTGAGTTCACGATAATGTTCAGTTTTACTACCTGACTATTTACAATGGGGTAGTTGAAAATTTTATTAAGTAGTTGAATAGGTGTAATGGGGGTGTTGAATGGGTAGTTGAAAAGGATGTGGATTATTTGGTGTTGAATTTATTCAACATGTTGAATGAAATGGGAGTGGGGTCCGCACGGAAATGGTGGCAAGCTGTGGTTGGTCCACGCCTGGGCAAAGTTCGGAATGTTTCGTGATTAAATAGTTTGTTTGTGAATTGAGTCTATTGTACTAATTAAGTTATGTGTGTTTCATTTAGATGTGTTGTGTGCTTAGTGTATTGTATTGCATTTTAAGTTTTTTTGTAATTTTATTTGTTTTAATAATGACTATCCCTACCTCACTTTATTACTTGCAAGAAAGAAAATGAAATTAATTAAGATATAAAATTAGAAAAAATTAAAATAAATTATTAAATTAGAAAAACAATTAAAATAAATTATTTAACTCTTAATTATTTTAATTTAATTTCAATTGATAATTATTATTATTATTAATATGTAATCACAAAAACAAAAACATAAAAGAAAATAAGAATATGAAATAAAAGTGGTGGGGTAGGGTGTTGAATTTTATTAAGCAAAATCATTGTAGTGAGTAAAAGTTGAATGTGTGTTGAATTAATAAGTGGAAGAGAGAGAAGATGATGTGGAGTGTTAAAAAGTGAAAAATGAGGGTGTTGAAACATGGAGGGTGTTGAAACCATTGTAAATAGTCTTACAGTGAACTGAAATCACTAGAGTACACATGATCTGAGTTCTCAATGAGTTTATTGGCACTATGAGAACCCAATTTTTTTCTTTTTCTAAAACCATTAATAGCGAAAACCTTGACTTACTAGTGCAATTGAGCAACAATGTGACATATATTGATCAATTTCTTCAACTTTGGGTGAAGATTTCACCAATGCAGACACTTGAGAGAGAGCAAGAGTGAATAGAGACATGTAGAGAGAAGGTACAAGAAAGGGAACATGATTCTCTCCGGTTACTAGACACTTCCAATAGGAGAGAGACATACACATATATTAAAATAATATTATTTATAAAATAGTAATATTTTAATATGCAAAGTCTGTCTCTCTCCTACTGGAAGTGTCCAATGACATGAGAGGATTTTTTTTTTTGGTCTAGGAGCTCAGACCCTATTCTAGTGTCTATGTAAAAGGAGTCCTGACTAATCCAAAATTTGGTCGGGAGATAAGTAAAATCTGATCTCAATTTATTCCACTACTGGAGATCAAACACAAGTACTAGCCGTACCCATTTCTTTAGATGAAGTGCATTAACCACTTGCACTCAACCTTCAAGAAAACGATTTAATTGTGAGTTAAAGAGGTAGGGGTACTCTTGTGTCAATAATTTGGATTTTTTAAAATTTGGGGTGCTAATAGGGGATAAATAAATTAATTAATATCATCATGAACTAAAAAGACCAAACAAAAGACAAAATATTGTTTTTTTTAGGAAAAGAGACAATATATAAAAGGCTTAATTACAATTTTGGTCCCCCTATTTTCACTAACTCACGATTTTGATCCTCCAAGAATTTTTTTCACGAATTTAGTCTCCCTATTTTCAGTAACTCACGATTATAGTCCCCCAATAATTTTTCTCACAAATTTAGTCCCCTTATTTTCACCAACTCACGATTTTAGTCCCCCTATTTTCGCAAACTCACGATTTTAGTCCCCCTATTTTTCCTAGAGGGAACTTTGATTTTAAAAATTGGAAAAATAGGGGGACTAAAATCGTGAATTTGCAAAAATAGTGGGACTAAATTCGTGAGAAAAATTCTTGGGGGACTAACATCATGAACTAGTGAAAATAGGGCGACCAAATTCGTGAAAAAAATTCTTGGAGGAACAATATCGTGAGTTAGTGAAAATAGGGGGACCAAAACTATAATTAAGCCTATATAAAATGACCAAACAAAACCCACACATTTGGTAAACCCTAAACTGCCTCTGCTACGTGCGGCTCCTGCTCGCTGCTCCTGCTCGCTGCTCCGTACGGCTGCGCCGTGCTCTCTGCTCACTTCTCCGATCTTTACAGTTCTTCTCCCCATTCCTTCAAAGGTGTTTGCTCCCTGCTCCATACTTTTCTTTCCTTAGCTTCTTTTCAATTTCCTTTATTTTAATTATGAAACTCATAAACAAATTCTATCAAAAATGGGATACAATCTAGTGTAGTTATAAATCTATGCTTTGCTTGAATCTTCTGCTCATTTTCCTTTTGTTTGTTTGTAACACTTAATCGTATAATGAAGAATTAGTACACACTTTCACATACTGAAACTAAGTAACAAAACAATGTCTTATTCGATTCATCATTTTTGTGATAATTTGATGTTTAGGGTTTATGTTTCAAATCATTTATTGTCAATCTGAATTGAAGTTTATGCTTTTAGCAAAACCCTGTCTGATTCTGTGTTTCTTTTGGATTTGTTATTTGATAGGAAGCTAATACGAAAAAATGGTGCAATACAATTTCAAGAAGATCACAGTGGTACCAAATGGGAAGGACTTTGTAGACATAATTCTGTCTCGTACTCAGCGCCAAACACCTACGGTGGTTCATAAGGGATATGCTATTACGCGTCTCCGGCAGTTTTACATGCGAAAAGTTAAGTACACACAACAAAACTTTCACGAAAAGCTCTCTACAATAGTCGATGAATTCCCTCGTCTTGACGGTATTCATCCATTTTATGGTGATCTGCTACATGTCCTCTACAACAAGGATCACTACAAGCTTGCACTTGGTCAAATCAACACTGCTAGGAACCTCATTGGTAAGATTGCTAAAGATTATGTCAAGTTGTTGAAGTATGGCGATTCGTTGTATCGTTGTAAGTGTCTTAAGGTTGCTGCTCTTGGTCGTATGTGTACTGTTATTAAGAGGATTGGTCCTAGTTTGGCTTATCTTGAACAAGTTAGGCAGCACATGGCTAGGCTTCCGTCCATTGATCCGAACACGAGGACGGTTTTGATATGTGGGTATCCGAACGTTGGCAAGAGCTCTTTCATTAACAAAATTACAAGAGCTGATGTTGATGTGCAGCCATATGCTTTTACAACTAAGTCTCTCTTTGTAGGGCATACTGATTATAAATACTTGAGGTATCAAGTGATTGATACGCCGGGGATTTTGGATAGGCCTTTTGAGGTTCGTAATATTATTGAGATGTGCAGTATCACTGCTCTTGCACATTTGAGAGCAGCGATATTGTTCTTCTTGGACATATCCGGGTCTTGTGGCTACACCATTGCCCAACAGGCAGCTCTATTTCACGGCATTAAGAGTTTGTTCTTGAACAAGCCTTTGATTGTTGTCTGCAACAAGACGGATTTGCAGCCACTGGAGGGATTATCTGAGGAGGACATGAAGTTGGTTATGGAGATGAAAGCTGAAGCATTGAAGACTGCAATTGGTCATGGAGGCGAGGGGACTGGCGATGATGTGTTGTTGACTATGAGCACCTTGACTGAAGAGGGTGTGATTGCGGTAAAAAATGCAGCTTGTGAGAGATTACTGAATCAAAGGGTGGAGATAAAGATGAAGTCAAAGAAAATAAATGATTGTCTGAACAGGTTTCATGTTGCAATGCCGAAACCACGTGACCAGAAGGATAGGCCTGTATGTATTCCTCCTGCAGTTTTGGAAGCTAAAGCTAAACAAGCAGCAGCTGAGAAGGAAAAGAGGAAAACCGAGAAGGATCTGGAGAATGAAAATGGAGGGGCAGGTGTATACTCCATGAACTTGCGAAAACACTATATTTTGGCTGATGATGAATGGAAAGAAGACATACTACCAGAAATTTTGGATGGCCACAATGTGTATGATTTTATTGATCCTGATATTCTGCATAGAGTGGAAGAGTTGGAAAGGCAAGAAGGGTTAAGACAGGCAGAGGCTGAGGAGGATGATTTTGAGATAGATGGAACTGAATTGACACCAGAACAACAAGAAGCTTTGACTGAGATTAGGAGAAAGAAAAGCTTGCTAATCCAAGAGCATAGGATAAAAAAGAGCACTGCAGAGAGCCGGCCAACTGTTCCAAGGAAATTTGACAAGGAAAGGAAGTTCACTACAGAGAGAATGGGAAGGCAATTGTCATCTTTGGGGCTTGATCCCTCAATGGCTATTAACAGAATGCGCAGCAGATCTGTGTCTAGGCAAGGTCGTAAAAGGGAGAGATCTTCCGATGGAAAAAGTGTTGATGGTAGAGATGGGATGGATATTGATACACCTAACAAGAAACAGCGTAGGAGTAGATCAATGTCAATGTCACGATCTAGGTCGATGTCGCGCCCACCACATGAAGTTGTACCTGGAGAGGGCTTAAGGGATTCTGCTCAAAAGATCAAGGCAATTAAAATTGCAAAGAATTCTGTCAAGAAGAGAAATAAGGAGGCCCGTCGTGGAGAAGCTGATAGAGTCATACCTACTCTGAAGCCAAAGCACTTGTATTCTGGAAAGCGTTCCTCTGGAAAGACGGACAGACGTTAAAATTGGTAAGTTCCTTTTCTTGTAGCTTGCCTTACTTAATCTTGTAGCTAGTCAGCACACTCCAAAAATTTCATTACATGCTGATGTAGCTTAGAATGCTAATTTTGTTTTTTGTTATCTACTCAGCTTTATTCATTTTTAGTCGATTTTCTTTGCTGTCATTTCAGATTCATCTAATTAGATAACATGTTTTGTGATCTTAGAAGATTGTTGTGTCCATGAGCCACCGGTGTAATAACTAAAATAATTATTTTCTTTGCAGGGCATGCAACTGGTTTTGCAGCTGCGGAATTTTGTTCTTTCATATTATTTGTTTTCATAATATTTTGTTATGCTGAAGTTGAACTTGTTATCTGTCTCGTTAATTATTCATGTGTTTTATTCCGGATATAGTTTGTTTTTCCTCAATGAAATTTTGAATGGATGAATGTTTTTGAAGCATGGATTATAGATGAGTATGATCCCAAAGACATGCTGTTTTGCTTAACTTTGGTTACTGGTCTGAATTTTAGTTTCGTGTAATAATAATTCATTTTTCTTTCCATCTATTTTGTGGTTTGTGAGTATAGTATATGTTTAATTCTATTATTCTCTTCGAATTCAATTTAGGTGAAGATACTTTAACACTGATTTATGGAATAAAGGCTGTTGTTACATTGTTGCGTCATTTGAGTATTAGCACCAATATGTTTCAGAAGTCATGACCACTATTGGTGGAGAATGGATTCTAGACCTTGAGGGTAAAAAAAGCACCTAACTTTACTTGATTTTAAGCATAAAGAGGAGAGAGAATATAGAAAAATATGGAGGAAAAATATGAGAGGAAATAAGATAAGATAGAGCGTATGGATTCGCTACATTGAGGGCAGGAAAAGACACATGTCTTTGTTCATATTCTCACATCTCTCTTTTTTTCTCCTATTTTTCCTCATTTTTTACATCATCTCTCCTCTTTTATGCCTAATATCGCCTAAAGGTATGTACATTTTCTTGCCATAAATGTAGATAATCCATTTCCATGTGTCTTTTTGGCTCTCGAGGACTCGAGGTAAATATTCTACTTTGAGGGTGGGAAACAACGTCTACCTTTATTTCTCTCTCATCTCTTTTTTTTTTCTTCATATTTTCCCTCCATATTTTTCTATTTTGTCTCTTCTTTTTTTTGACAAAAATATTGTCTCTTCTCTTGATGCCTAAAATCACGTAAAACTATGTGTCTTTTCCCGGCCTCAAGATATTTCATCCATTAGTGTGGTGGGTAAAACAGTAGAGTTCTTGGAATTATTGATTAGAATTAATCTTTGAAATTTTCAAAACAAATCATTTTTGTTGTAAATTCCATTTTTATTCAGCTACTATCATGATATGATTCCTTACAACTAACATAAAATTCATAAACCTTGTTTCTAATTTGCTATTGCAAAAAAGAAAAATCCATAGTAATTTACATGACTGATTAAATATGCAATAATATGATATGATTTACATGGTTTTTCTTTATTTTGTTATTATTAGAAATTAGAAATTGAATAACAAATTAGAGTAAACAAGCTAGAGTTAATTCATAAAAACATTTATTTTATTGAGACACAAAGATAAAGGTTAAAACCATGACAAAGATATGGTTAACCTTTATTATTATCATAAGACAAAACAAAAGTTACACTTATAAAAGAGTCTCCCATTGCCAAACCTAGAAAACCATTATTATTATTCAATTTCCATCACCAAGAAAACCTCCTCCACCTCTTCTACCACCTCCGCCACCACCTGCGCCACTTCCAGAACCAGTTCCTACCCCAACACCAGTTCCTTGTCCACCACCTCCTTGAAAACCGCCGCTCCCACGTCCAGACCCTACTCCAATGCCAGAGCCACCACCACTACCGACTCCACGTCCACCACCTCCTCCAAACCCAGATTGTGCCATTACCTTGTTGGAGCTCACAATTAAAAAGGAAAATGCTAAGGCAAAGAACAGAATAACTCGAGCCATATTGTGTCTTACTCTTAACTCTTTGAATAAGTGCTTTGTCTTTTCTTTTTGGTTGCAATTTATACTAGTTCTGAAAATTAAACGGTGGTTACTTTGGTATATGTCATGAAAAGCGGATTTTGTTGAATATCATGTTCTAGTTTCTGTCTTGTGATATTGTCAGATATTTTTTTAACATTTTGTGACTATGATTCACTCCCTCCCATTCGTTGGAGTCTTAGTCTTTTGACACGAGCTTGATGGTCCATAAATGCATGGTGATCATGTTTTGGGCATAGCAATCCATTAGGCTTCAAGTATTAGAAAACACGAGATGTGTGAAAATTTCATCCTTATAATAATTGAAAGTTAATAAGGCAAGAGAAACTTCATATTTCATTAGGAAGTGTGAGGAAAATTCTAGTAAATATTATAAAACTAAAATACTAATCTACCTAGAATTAGAACAAGGACAAACACAAATTACAGATAAAGAGAGAGGCTTGTATTAAATATATTTGTGCTTATAGATAGGTTTGATGTAATCATTTTAGTTGATCTTCATCATTTGTATCACTTTCAGTTTTGATGAATATAATACTATTTTAAAACTTTCTCTTTTATCTTTCATAGATGCCATATTCTTCAATAACTTGACAGCCGCAAGCTTTGAATTTTGATTGTATGGGAGATGTGCTTTCTTATTAGTTGGGTTTGCTTCTAGATCATTGGACAAAATCATTTTCCATTTTCCTTATGCACGACACTAAAATCTTGGCCATTCTTATGCCACACCACTCACTAGTACTACTATTCTTTCACCCGCTCTCAAATTGGTAAACAATCTAAAATAACCCTAAAATATAAAAGATTTTAATTTATCTTTGTTTCATCCTTCTTTCTACGCTTTCAACAGGTTCGATACCACAATATTGGCCCCAATACAATTAGTTTTATGACTCGTACTCCGCACGTGCTCACTTTTACTAAATAATGATATTTAATTTTTTTTACAAATTGGAAATGAAATATAATTGAAGAGAACTTCCTTTTTGTTTGTTAAACTTAGAGAATATCATAATAATTAATAATTATAACTGAATCAATAAATGGTTAAATAGTAGGGTTGGATGAAAATCATCAGAAAAATAGAAGCACTGATACTAAGTTAAAAGAAGATGAAATGTGGTTCAATTGCAAATGTGGTTGAAGTTTCAGCGGGAGTAACTTGAAGATAAGTGACTCATTATTCTTGGAATGTGGCCACCGATTCAGTTGCCAATAAATGTGGTTGCATGACTATAAAGAAGACAATAAAATTAGAATGTGAAACACCTGTATCATATAGGGTTGGATGAAAACCATCAACAAAATAGAAGAATCCAAAGATAGTTGAAAACTATGATGAGGGGTTATTTTGTAAATGTGATTGAAGTTCCCGTGAATAAAAATTACATTATGACAATCAATTAAATAAGAAGACTATAAAACTAAAAAAAATACATTTAAATTGAACATCCATAGATAATAAGCAGAAAAAGTGTAAAGAATGTTTAACATAGTTCATATTCATCAAATGTAAATATAAAAATTAACACTTAGAAAGAAAAGAAAACAACATATATAATTAAAAAATGAAACAATATGATGGGGGTTCTTTTGTAAATGTGACTGAAGTTCCCGTGAATAAAAATAATTTTACGACTATCAATTAAATAAGAAGCATTCATATATAGTTTACAGAATATGATGAGGCTTATATTGTAAATATGGATGAAGTTCTCGCGGGTTAACCCATAATTAGGAAACAAAAGAAGATAACACAATTAGAAAATAAAACACATGGGTATCATACAGGGTTGGATGAAAACCACCAACAAAATAGAAATAGTTATACAAAGTTGAAAGATGATGATTGGGGATTTTATTGTAAATGTGGTTGAAGTTCCTGCGAGAGTCAATGTTGCAATGCGACGTGCGAAAATAAAAGAAAGATAATAATAATAATAATAATAATATAAAAATTAATTTGAGTATATGTCTAATAATATAAACCTTAATTTATGACATATTATATATTGCAAGACAAAGAAACAACTCTCAATAATGATGAATGTAACCAAACACGAAAGAGAGGAGTTATTCTTATAAACCGTCCTAAAAAAATTAAAAATATAATTGTGAGTTGGTAGTGACCGAATTAAATAGATTCAATAGAGATTTTAGGTTCAGAAAATAAAAGGAGAAGAAGTATAAAAATAAATAATTTTTTTTAAAGGTTCACAAAAATATGTCCTAAAAATATAAAGATAAGAAGTACAAAAAGAAATTGTTTTTTAAAATGTTGAAATTAGTAAAAAAAAATGAGGAACAAATTTCAGGTATTTGAATAGTTAAAATATTAGCATTAAAGTACCTAAAAACATGGTACTTAGCATCACACTTTACGTATTTTCTCACGAAATTATTTGTTTTTCACTAAACTGGTCCTTGAGTAACAAACTTTGCGTAATGGAACAGTTAAAAAAAATTCTATCTCTAAAGTACACCAAAACATACTGCTTAACATTTCACTTTACGTATTTTGTAACGAAATTACTATATTTTTTCACCAAATCGCTTATTAAAGAACAAACTTCGCGTAATTGAATAGTTAAAAATTTTTGGATCACTAAAGTACCCTAAAATACACTTTTAGCATCGCATTTTACGTATTTTGTGATAATTTTTTTTTCACCAAACTGGTCATTGAAAAACAAACTTTGAGTTTTGAACATTTATAAACTCTAAAGTTCACCAAAACATGATACTTACGAAATAATTTTTTTCACCAAGCCTATTATTGAAGAATGAACTTCTCGTGTTTGAACATCTAATTTTTTCAAGCTCTAAAACATCCCTAAACATATAAAAAGAAAAAAAATAAAAAAATATTAAAGTTTGGTGCAAAGTACCGATTGAAGACACAATACTCACATATAATATAAAACTAACTTAAAAATGTTTTTAATACCAATTTGCCTAAAAAAATAATAGTAATAAATTAATACTATAGTAATTTAAAAAATAAAAATAAATTATTTAAAAACATTGAAATATATAAAAAGTAAAAAAGTTGATTAAAAATCAAAATAAAAAAAAACCACAAAAAAAATAAGTTGGGCGCGCATCCGTGACTGCAAAATGACTCCAGCACGGCATGCGCATTATAAATAGAGATATCTTGATACCGTGCCTTATATTATTTTGGTCATTTCTAAGTTCAGTGCCAAGATTAAGATACCAAGTTGGCTAAAATGCTCTCGGGGTCCCTTAATTTTATTTTAGATAACGATTTAATCCTTTATCATTTTTATGTCCAAAATAAATCCTTTATGTTTTAAATTTGAAGCATAATTATCCTTTTCCGTTAGCCTCCATCTAACTCCGTTAAAAAAACCTATTTGGCCATTACGACAATGATGTGGCAATTACGGTGCTGACATGGTTGTCTAAAATATATCCAAGTCATTCTTATTTTTTTTATTACGAACAAGAAACATTAAATTAGGTTTCCAACTCATCTTCTTCCTTAATTCACCTTCAAAAATCGACATCATCATTGAAGAATGGGGAAGAATAGAAGAACATAACCTTAAAAACCAAAAATCAAAAACGAAATCAAAGAATCTAAGAACAAAACCTTCTGGGTAACATAAAGATGAGACGAAATCGAAGAACAAAATCTTCTGGGTTGAACAGAACCTTAAGACCTAAAATGAAATCAAAATCTAACCTTAAAACGAAATCAAAATCTAACCCAAAAACCCAAAATGAAATCAAAGAAGTGAAAGATGAAGCGATTCTGGGTTGCATAGATGAAGCGGATCTTTGTTGAGAGGGAAACGAATCTGATTTGAAGATAGATGATTCTCTTTGTTGCTGTGTTTTTTCTGACGAGAAGAGAGGGATGCCTACTATGAAACGATGATGATTTCCACTTATTGTTGTGTTGTTTTTCTTTGTTGTTGTAAACCACTTGTTGAAAGCTTAGAAGAGAGGGATGATTTTTTGACAAAATAAAGGGATTTAGACACGGCAATGATTTCCACGAGAAAGATGATGATTTTGTGAACCACTTGTTTCCTGGGATTTCTAAAGATGGGAAGATGATTTTTGAATTAATTTTAATTCAGTATTTTTATTATAATAAACTTTTTTTTCAAAATCTATTTGGAAATACCATGTCAGCATTATAATAACCACATCACTTTTTCTTAACGGAGTGATGATGATTTAACGGAAAAGGGTGATTGTGCTTAAATTATAAAATATAAAGGATTTATTTGAGACGAAAAAATGATAAAGGACTAAATCATTATCTAAAATAAAGTTAAGGGACCCCCGGAGTATTTTAGCCTACCAAGTTTGTTAGAATGAAAAATCACATAGCCGGTGCCTTGGTATCGTACATGTTCGGTACCTTGGGACTGAACTTGAAACAGATTGTCCAGAGTCATTATTAACATATATTTTCTATGTTTAACGGCTTAGATTCCATTGACAGTCTTGATCAACAATCAATTTTCAATCAAATTATTTAATAGAGTCATTGGTATCTCCGTAGTTTTCGTCAGAAAAAGGAGTGAATGACATTTGCTGCAATAATTGTGCCTCAACGTATAGAATTTCATCGGTCTAGATTTATCATCTATAATTTTGATAAAACGAAAATCTCTCAACGGCAACCGCTATAAATAGACACACTTACCCCTATTTATTTTCACACCAACTTCCAACATCTAAGCTTTAGTGAACACTTGATTCTTCACACACACCACCCTCTAAAATCGACACCTCGCTCTTCATCGTCGTGGAGATATTTTGACAAAGGAAAATGATGTTTGGTTTCAATGTCTCAATCCTATCTTCTGTAAGATGAAATATTACATCACCTTTTTGGAGTTAAAGCAAAAAGTAGAGGGAAAGGTTCAAGAGAGCTATTTCCATAGAGAGGTAAGTCCTATTCGTTATCGCAAATCTAGTCGTGGAGTTGATTGTTGTACGTATTCACTATTCAGAGCGACAGCGATAACGAGCATTGATGGACATTTATGACCAATATTCAATAGCTGGTCCTATAGAGTTGTATGTTAATACAACCCGAGGTACTGACAAGATAATTTTCCTTTTGTCACAGTATATGTAACTGTTGGATCATGTTTCTGTTGTGTTTTTTTATTACTTGTAATTGAGTATTTGTAATTCATGTTTTGTTATACTTGTTTTGTAGTGTACGAATCCACTTTTTATCAATAAAATTCCAACTTAAAATAATTGTAAACGGATATATAAACAAACCCTAATAAAGTCATGTACATCATCAATAGTCATGTACAAATTAAAAAATAAACAATCTAAAATATACAAGTCCTAAAGCACTACAGGGTCTGTCGTGAGGGTCGACCGCCTCTCATCATCCCTCTAAATCGAGTGATTGGTATGGTAATGGTATACAACTTCTGGATTAAGTCCCAAGCCTGCGTCCATCGTGGAACATGTTGTTTCAGATGCCCAACTATCTGCATTACCCTAACCATACCCTGTCTGCCATAAAAAACAATAAAATATAACATCATGTACTAAAAAACCATAAAATTTCATAAAAGGAAAATTTCACATACTAGCTAGTTCTACCACTTCTTGTGACTCATGCTCTGGTGACTGCGGTGGTGGGGGCTGTGGGGAATTTGTAGGGAAAATGTATGGGTGCGAGACTCCCTGTTACCTGTCAAACATACTTAGGAATCATGTTTGGCTGACCCTCCATGCACCTCGCCCACCATCTCAAGACTGACATGCGTCCATCTGATAGCTATTCGGGCGAATGGGATCTGCTGAATCAAGCCAAACTGCTTGAGGACCTAAGCAGATACTACATAATGTTTGGCCCGTGACATATGAAGCTCTGGTAATAGACGTGCAATTTCGGTTTGCCATATGTAAAGATAGGTTTTTTTTGACCAAGTAAAGATATGTTAAAAGTATAGGGAAAAAACTTAAAAATGCAAAAAATTTATTAGATGAAAATGAGGAGATGGTTTATATAGGGACCAAAAACTAAATTTGTAAATTTTACAAGAAAACAAAACTTATTTAACCCTAGATACATCATACAACTTAAATTTAATGTATAATATATTTATTAATTTAGGGTTGTTAGCAATGTCTCTTGAGTCAAAAGAAAAAGCAATGTCTCTGTTTCCAGTAAAAAAAAATAATTAATGTGTCTTTTTTGTCACTAAGCCAAATTATTTATTAAGTGGCGAATTTTTTAGTAGTCCTTTAGATAAAGTGTTAGTTAAAATAAACACTGTTAGTCTTCAAATAAATATATTTTTAAACGGGATTATATTTTATGTTTAAACTTAAATTTCTAAAATTCTTAATTGTTTTAGTTACTATATACTAGGACACAAACCCGTGCCTAAGCACGGGCGGCCATGAAACTGTAAACAATTATTTTCTCCCAAGATACACGGGGAGGCAAGAATAATTTGTTAGCCATACAGATTAGTAATTTATTACTCTGATTTACGTAGTATATTTTGCCCTCTTATCTAAGTTTTTCAAAATGTGTAGGCCTAGAATGTTATTTGATACAAGCTATGGCCTAAAAATAATATGATAAAGATATATAATTCACTAAAAAATAACTGTGTATTATTGGTGTTAAAAGCGTTTACAATATATCAATTTAGTCATTGACTTTTTCAAAAGTGTTTTAATTTAGTCATTGATCCTAAACCCTAAACCCTTTACAAAATATTGACCATTTCTCACTTACATATGATTTGATCAGAAATATTTTAAAGCTCATCGTATTTACCTTCTAGGAGATAGATACGATTTTCAGCACATTTCACATCGTATTTATCTAGATACGATTTCCTCCCATAAACTTCAAAAAATAGTAAGTCGTATTTATCTTCATAAAACATAAATTCGATTTTCCATAAAAAATCGCATCGTATTTACCATATTCTGAGATAAATAGGATTCTTTTTTTTTTTAATTTATTTGGTTTTTGTCAGTGAAAACGTATATAGGTAAATACGATCTGAAAAAATATAAATTGTATTTACCTATTACAAACATAAATCAGATTGGTTCAATTTTTGTCAAGGGTATGTCCGTCCAAAAATATAGAATGGGGGTATATTGGTAAACAGTTAAAAAAAAGTGTTGGAAAAAAAAACCATAAAAAATCGCATTGTATTTACCATATTCTGAGATAAATAAGATTTTTTTTTTTAAATTTATTTGGTTTTCGTCAGTGAAATCGTATATAGGTAAATACGACCTGAAAAAATATAAATTGTATTTACCTATTACAAACATAAATCAGATTGGTTCAATTTTTGTCAAGAGTATGTCCGTCCAAAAATATATAGTGGGGGTATATTGGTAAACAGTTAAAAAAAAGAGTGTTGGACAAAAAATATTTGTCAGGGGTATGTCGGTCAAAAAATATAAAGTGGAGGTATATTGATAAACAGTGGGGTACAAAATGAGGGGTACATTTTGATAATAAAAAAAGTGTTGGACAAAAAAAAAATTGTCAGGGGTATGTCGGTCCAAAAATATAGAGTTGGGATATATTGATAAACAGTGAGGTACAAAATGAAGGGTATATTGGTAAATGGTGGAAAAAATTTTACACCAAAAGTGGCTATTAAAGTAGATTTACTATTTATATATAGGGATATATGCATGTACACAACGACATGCATATCCATGCATGCTTATTCACTTCATTATTATCTTCTACCTTCTTAAATACATGCATGCTAGCTAGGACATGAATGATCCATGTCTAATGTCATGGGTTACTAAGAATTTGCCGCTCTTTGTGCAAATTAAAGTGGATGCTCTATTAATAAAGAAGGGATATATATATATATATATATATATATATATATATATATATATATATATATATATATATATATATATATATATTTCTATAGATTATTCTTATGCATTTTTCTAAAGATTATTTTTATTCAAATTCATATTTAAAATTTTACCTATATATTACAAACAATTCGTGCAACACTATTTATCTTTCGTACTTTTTGATACACATAGAAGCAAGGGACCTCAAGTAATGAGGGAAAAAAACCTTATTTACAAATTACAATTCATACAAAATATCCTTCCTTTTATTCTTATGCAGTTTGGTGCTGATATGGCGCCAAACTTGCAATTGCTTATGTGGCATGATTCCATTGATTGGCTACATGCATTGCTTATGTTGTATCTTCTTATTTGTTGGTTCTTTACTTGCCTTATTCCTATTGGCCCCAAGCCTCAAGGGGTATTTTCGTAATTTTAAACGCAAAGTTTTGGTCAGTCTTGTGACAGCTTTTCGTGGATCCCCTTTATTGGCTTGCCTCTCATTTGTCCAATCAAATGCAACTGCTTCCTGAGCGCCTCTCTCTCTCTCTCTCTCTCTCCGAGCAAGTGAAACAGGTTTCATCCATTCCCTATCATTTTCTTTCACTTTCTCCTCGGGAACGGATTGTCTGAAGTTTGCGCGGGAACTGCATTGTGCAGTTCCATTCTTGTCAGTTGTTGGATAAATCACACCATGTATGACATGCCACATGTCTTTTTTTTTCTTCTACTCTGTTCTAAAAACAAATTCCACATTTGTACGTCGCCGCCACATTTGCTCATCACTCATCGCTTCTTGCCGCCATGATTGCTTGCCGCCCTCTTGCGCCATCGCGCCTCATTCCACTTTGCTCTCTCACCGCTTGAAGTTGATACTCAAACACCTTTCTTCCTGAACTCAATGGTTAAACAATTTTTCCCCATATAGAGCACTAAACAAAGGCACTGGGATTTATGCTTCCTTTAATTTTCCTGCACCGAGCAAAGATTTATCGGGTTCCCTCCCTAAACTCCAAACAATTATTAAGAACACAACCAATAAATGAGAAAGACAAAGAAAGAATTAAACCCTAAACTATAATATAGAGAGGAAGAAATTGAAATCCAACTAGAAGATAAGGAGAGCAGTGGTGGAAGGCAAGGCAGTGTCGTAACATAGCAGGGACAGCGTTGGCAAGGCAGCATCGAAATAGAGCAGAGAAGAGTGACATTTCAGCGTTTGAGCAATTGTGGAAGGCGACGGCGCAGAGCAAGCCAATGGGGCGGCGGTGGGGCGGCGTTTGCTGCGATTTCACACGTACGCGTCCGTGTTTAATTCAGAAAAATAAAAAAGGTGCCACGTGGTGTATTTTTCTGCACCAGATTTGATCTAACGGCTTAAAACAAGGAACTGCAGTGCGCAGTTCCCGCGCAAACGTTAGGCGATCCGTTCCCCTTTCTCCTCCCTTTCTTCTCGTCTTCCTCAATTTCCTTCTCTCTCTGTATCTTCTTCTCTTTCTCTCTCTCCTTCTCACATATTTATCTCTTCTCCTATTTTTTTTTCTTTCAGTTTCTCGCCTTTCTCTCATTACTGATGCAGATGCAAATACGTCTCTCTTGTTCTTGTCTTTCGCTTTCAATTGTTTAAACACAACTGTTTTCCCACTTTTCATCATCCATAGATACAAAGAACAGTTACAAAGAGGAGGGGTTTGCTGGAGAGAAAGAGAAGGACATCAAAGCTAAAGAACTAGTGATTAGAGAGAGAAGGAAGAGAGGGAAGAGGAGAACAATTTGGCAAATATGAGAAAACAATAGACTGATAGAGGGACTTTTTCCCATCCATCCCTCACAAGCTTATTTTCGAGGGCTCTATGGAGGTTCAAGCATTTTTTTTTTGTGTTTGTACATGAATCTGTAATGTTAATCTCATCATGAGTTTTTTTTGCACAATGTTTATATTTTTACCCTCATCTATGTAGAAAGGACGAGATCGAAGGTTGAAGAAGTCTCGCGGCAGAATCTGTAGCTACTTCAGGTTCGTTTTAATTTTTTCTTGCAATTTCTTTCTCTCTGCTGGTCTTTTCTTCTTCTACTTTTCCCTTCTTTTCCTTTTATGTGAATTTTTAAAATAAGGGAGGGTTTCAATCTGATATGAATATTGCTTATGTGGTGTTTGAAGAAATGTCAGGCTTGGTGTAATGGCTGGAAATAGGAGTATTTTTGTAATGTGTAGCTTGATGAGAAGTGATGGGAGCGGATAGAGATGATGGGCTTGAGGAGGCGATATGTTGGGGAGTCCGGGGGAGCACAGGGAGAATTACCGAGCTATCCAATGAACGGACCACCAAGAGACTTGGACACCACATCTCTACCCAAAACCTTAAGGTATTAGGTACATGGGTCCCCTCTCTTATATGTCCTTCACATAGCTCATTCCTAGCCGATGTGGGACTTAGTTACTCACACTTGAATTTTTCAACAATCTCCCCTCAAGTGTGAGTCACCCACATTGCTGGCCGCTCCCCCAAAGAGCCGAACCTTGGCTCTGATACCAATTGTTGAGAATTATGCCCCAAGATCCACTGAATCGAAGAAATAAAGAATGAAGGAGAAAGAACAACACACCACGATTGATTACCCAGTTCAGTCAATTTGGCTTACATCTGGGGGACTTGCAAAGCAAGATCCAATTTTATTGAGTATAGTGAAGATTACCGAGTTGTTACAGATGCAATCGTTTACAAAGCGAGAAGCCCCAACCGAGCTTCACCTAGACCTATATGACCCTAGTTCTTGATTCCTCTAATTGATTCTCAATTCACGATTGCAACCGTTCTAAAACTCTAACTGTTTATCGTTATTCGTTATTACAGACTCGAAAGACCCTATCTCTATATATACTACTAGAACCGAGCTGATATGAGAGAGAGAGAGCTTCAATTAAGCTTCCAACGGCCAAAACGATTCTAACGGTATTTCGAACCGAGGTTTCCCGCGCAAGACTTCGACAAACCGACTTGAGTCAATGTCACAGATCTGAGGTGCAAAACTTCGACGATAGATAATCTTTGACAAACCGATGAACTTCGACAAGCCGATAAGCTTCGACAACCGATTTGACTTCGACAATTCCAATATGCCACATATCTAATAATCTCCACCTTGGCATATTGAACCTTCAGCACTCAACAAAGGAACATTACTCAACATGTTCCGATTTGGAGTAATTCAAGACAATGCTTGAATTTCCCCATAGAGACCACTTTTGTCATGAAATCAGATGGATTATCCGAAGTGTGAACCTTCTCAATCTTCACTGCTCCATTTGCAATCACATCCCTTATCCAATAGAGCCTTATGTCTATGTGTTTTGTTCGATCATGGAAGGTGTGATTCTTACATAAGTGAATCACACTTTGATTATCACAAAACACACTCACATTGTCTTGGCCAATTCCCAATTCACTAGTTAATCCCTTCAACCATAGTGCCTCTTTGACAGCCTCTGTAATTCCAATGTATTCAGCTCCATAGTTGACAATGCAACAATGTGTTGCAATGAAGCTTTCCAAGTAATTGTATTCCCAAAGAGTGTGAATACATATCCTGTCAAAGACCTTCTATTATCCCTGTCACCTGCAAAATCAGAGTCTACAAATCCTTGCAGAGCTTTCTCTTGTTTGGTGTTCTTGGTGTAGATTAAACCAATATCAATTGACCCTTTTAAGTATCTAAAGATGTGCTTAACAGCAAACCAGTGTTGAGGGCCTAGTTTACTCAAATACCTGCTCACTAAGCTGACACAGTGAGCCAAATCAGGTCGTGTACAAACCATAGCATACATGAGACTACCTACTCCACTTGCATTAGGAACATTAGCCATTTCCCTTTGCTCTTGATCTGTCTTAGGGCAATCTTCATTTGATAACTTGAAATGAGAAGCAATGGGAACATTCACAGCCTTGGCATCAACCATGTTGAACCTGTGAATTATCTTTTCCAGATAGCCTTTCTATCTTACAGTCATCTTCCATCACTATGATGCCTAATGATTTCCATTCCCAATATTTTCCTTGCAGGCCCCAAATCCTTCATATCAAATTCATTTTTCAGTAACCCTTTTAGTTTCTTAATCTCATTCATGCTTTTACAAGCAATCAACATATCATCTACATATAATAGAAGATATATGAACTGTTGATTGTCAAGTTTCTTGTAGTACACACAACTATCATAGTTGCTTCTTTTGAAGTTAACACTCAATATGAAGTTGTCGAAACGTTTATACCACTGCCGATGTGACTGTTTCAACCCATATAGAGATTTTTTCAACAGGCAGACCCAATTCTCCTTTCCCTTCTCTTCGAAGCCTTCTGGTTGCTTCATTAGAATTCTCTCCTCAAGCTCACCATGTAAGAATGCTGTCTTAACATCCATTTGTTCTAAGTGTAGATCAAATTGAGTGACTATGGAGAGAATCACTCGAATGGAGCAGTGCTTTACAACAGGTGAAAAGATTTCATTATAGTCTATACCTTCTCTTTGTGTGAACCCTTGCGCTACAAGTCTTGCTTTGTACCTTGGTGGATCATGATTTGACACGCCCTCCTTTCTTTTGAATATCCACTTGCTCCCCATGGTGCATGGAAATCACATACACTTGTGTGCAAGTATACACTGTCCAAAAACAAGTAGTAAAAAGATCGAACCCACAGAGATTGAAAAACTCACTTTTATGATCACAACTAAGTTAGAAAGCAAAGTAAAAATGTTGATAGTGTAAAAGAGAAAAGCTAGTTGGAATGTCTTCATCAAGTAATTTACTTATTAGTGTTTGATGCAGTATGTGATGCAGCTGCACTGAATGCTGTTGCATTAGCTATGTGCCTTTCGGTTACTTTCTTCAGAATATCATTACCAGCTCTTATGATCCTTGTTCTTTGCAGTAAAGAAAGGGTTGTCAATGCCTTTCTTGCCTCCTAACAATTATCAAATTTGCTTAAATAAATTCACTCTTGTATTTTAAGTACCCACAATTATTCTATGGACTATACTATCCTATCTCTAGGACTTAACATGGTTTTCACAAAGTTTTCTTTATGTAAAACACTCACCCATATTAGTTCTTGAGTTCTTAATTGTAAGTCATTTCTGGTCATTTACAAATCTTACTTATTCTAAGTGATCAAGTTCAAAATAAGTATTTGAAAAGATTATCAAGCAAGAACTAAAGTACAAACATACATACATGCATCATACTTACTTAAAAGCTTATTAAATGATTAGAACATTCCAACTAAGAGAGGTTTAGCTAACTATAGACATTGCAATATATATAAACTGAATAGACCATGTTTATATAATAGAAATCACAAAAGAGAAACAACAAGAGAAAAGTTACAAATGTTGAAAACCTTTGTATGAAATCTTCTAGCAATGCACTAACATTACTCCTTAGCACTATACAAACACTATGAGAACGAGTTAAGGAGGATTTGTCAATTCCTTCCTCTTCCTCTAAAAATATAGAAACTAACTATGTATATTGAAATTTTGATCTAACTTATGGATTGTGATATATTTCCAAATGAAGATGTGAGGTCCTTTTATAGCTTTCAAGAGAGGTGCTTCCTTCCTTCATGTTGAAGTAATCTTGAGTGGATCATAGCTGTAGTTGCTTTTCAGAGGTTAATCTCAAGTTGAAATCTTTGACTAATCACATAGGGCGGTTCCATGGTGATAGAACATGTGTTCCTATGTTGGTGACTCTTCAAAGCTATGCCTATAGCTATGTGTGAATGGTAGGCGCCTACTATACAAGGTGGGATGGCATCAGAGAACCAGACATGAGGTCATCAATTGCAAGTGGATGCATATGAAACAGACTGCTCATTCACCAAGTAGTGCAGATTTGATGCAGGATCAGTGCAGAAGCATTTGATGCAGATAACATTGAGTCTGCACTGAACAAAAACATCAAACATACCACAATATATCCAAAATGGCCTAATAATAACTATAACCATTCAAATCACTCAAGATATCATATATCACACTAAATACTATATAAACTCTTTATTATTACTTGAAAGAGAGCAAATACTAAGTTTAAACATATGAAATACTCTATATAAAATAGAGTTATCACCCCACAAGTTTTTCTCCTTTTGATTGCTGCACCAGCTGCCAAGTTCTTTTTTATGCCGAGAGTCCATTTCCTCCTTCATAGCTATCATCCACTTCTTGTGATCCTTATCTCTCATAGCTTCATTGAATGAGATCGGTTCCTCACTCAACATTTCGATTCTTTGTATTTAGAGCATAAGCAATAATGTTTGAGTAGCCAAGTCTATCGTGAGCTTTAATTGTTCTTCTCGTCGTCTGCCTCTCGCATAACAGATAATCCCGTTTGAACTCCTCGCAACTTCAGTATCACTTTCACCGAGAGTATCACGTTACGCGCTTCTTCATTCTCATCAACAAGCTCGATGGAAATATTAGTTCTAAAATTAGGTTCATCAGGTTGTAACTCCACCTCAATTGGTGAGATATCTGTTACAACTTGATCACCTGCAGTATTAGTATTGATAACAGTTTCAAGAATCTTTTCTTCATGAAATTAAACATCTCTACTAATAATGCATTTCTTATCTTCAATAGACCAGATTTTAAAACCTTTAACACCTTCAGGGTAACCAACAAATATTCCTTTCTTGGCCCTAGGTTCTAATTTTCCCTCATTGACATGAAAATATGCAGGGCAACCAAATATTCTTAAATTGCTATAGTCTGCAGGCTTGCCACTCCATTTTTCTTGTGGAGTTTTAAACTCTATAACACTAGATGGTGATCTATTAACAAGGGAAGCTGCTGTATGAACAGCTTCCCTCCAAAATTGCTTTGACAATTTTGAATGTGATAGCATGCATCTAACATTTTCTAACAATGTTCTATTCATTCTTTTAGCTAAGCCATTTTGTTGGGGAGTATGCCTAACTGTTTTGTGCCTAGTTATACCATGCTCTTGACAGAATTCATTGAACATGCCTCCACAAAATTCTAGTCCATTGTCAGTTCTTAGAATTTTTATCTTTCTATCACATTGATTTTCTACTTTAGTCTTCCAATTAACAAAGGTTTTAAAAGCCTCATCTTTAGTTTTAAGCAAGTGAATCCACACTTTCCTACTAAAATCATCTATGAAAGACATAAAGTACCTGTTACCTCCATGTGTAGGAGTCCTTGATGGCCCCCATAGATCAGAGTGTATGTAGTCCAACTTACCACTGGTCGTATGCTTACGTGTCGAGAATTTCACTTTTGTTTGCTTTCCAAAAATACAATGCTCACAGAATTCCATACCTTTCAGCTTATCACCACATAGCAGACCCTGCTTCTCAAGTTCTTTCAAGCCCTTGTCACTCATGTGAGCAAGCCTATGATGCCACAGCTTGATCTTTACTTGTTATCGCCTCCTGCAACACAACTTTCTGAGTGATTGCTTCTCCCTTGAGAAGATACAAGTTGTTGTTGATCCTTTCTCCTCTCAACACAACTCTTGATCCCTTTGAGACCTTCAAGATACCATCTTCACCTTTGAAACTATAACCTTGAGATTCCAAAGCTCCTAGAGAAATGAGACACCTTTTCAAGTCTGGAACATGTCTAACATTTGTTAGAACTCTGGTAGTTCCATCCATGAGTTTTAATCTTATTGAACCGATTCCCACAACTTTGCAAGGTGCATTATTTCCCATTCTGACTTTGCCTCCATTGAAGGGTTTGTAATCAAATAACCATTCTCCATTTGGACACATGTGGTATGAGCATCCAGAATCCATTATCCAATCTGAATCATCATGCCCTTCTGTGACCATCAAAACCTCCTCATCTTCACACCATTCTTTGCACATGTGAACCGAGTGATTAGAACCAATTATCCACTCCAATGTATTGTCTTCATGCGTAGCCATAAGCACATCGGCACTCTCATATCCATCTGATGCAATGGATGCATCACCATGACCTTCACCATTCTGGTGTTTACCTTTCTTTCTATGAGGGCAATTCTTTTTGTAATGTCCTTCCTTATGACAGTGAAAGCATTTAAACTTTCCTTTAGACTTTGATCTTCCATTGTTCTTGCCCCTTTGATCCCTTTTCTCACTTCTTCCTCTCACATACAATGTTTCTCCAGAATCACTTTCTTTGATTTCACCTTTCTTGGACAATTCCTTAGACATTAATGCATTTTGCACATCCTTCAAGGGATAAAGATTCCTTCCATAGAGCAAGGTGTCAAGAAGATCATCATAGCTATTGTTTAATGACTTAATCAATAGCAATGCTTGGTCTTCATCCTCCACCTTAATCTCTATGTTTTCTAAGTCTAGAATTATCCTATTGAATTCATCCAAGTGGTCTTGAATAGACGTACCTGAACCCATTTTGAATGTGTAGAGTCTTTGTTTGAGGTAGAGACGATTTGCTAGAGTCTTGGTTATGTACAGGCTCTCTAACCTCAACCACAATGCTGCATCAGTCTTTTCCTTTGTCACTTCGCGCAACACCTTGTCACTGAGAGAGAGAATAATGGTGCTATGAGCTTTCCTCAAGATATCTTTCTTTTCTTTTTCTGTTAGTGTGTTTGGTAATTTGCTCTCCCCATCAAGAGCTTCTTCTACCCCTTGTTGAGCAAGCAACGAACGTATCTTCATCCTCCATAACCCGAAGTCATTTTTCCCATCGAACTTCTCGACATCAAACTTTGGGATTGCCATTTCTTCCTCTCCAGAATAGCTCTAGATACCAATTGTTGGGGAGTCCGAGGAAGCACAGGGAGAATTACCGAGCTATCCAATGAACGGACCACCAAGAGACTTGGACACCACATCTCTACCCAAAACCTTAAGGTATTATGTATATGGGTCCCCTCTCTTATATGTCCTTCACATAGCTCATTCCTAGCCGATGTGGGACTTAGTTACTCACACTTGAATTTTTCAACAATCTCCCCCTCAAGTGTGAGTCACCCACATCGCTAGTCGCTCCCCCAAAGAGCCGAACCTTGGCTCTGATACCAATTGTTGAGAATTATGCCCCAAGATCCACTGAATCGAAGAAATAAAGAATGAAGGAGAAAGAACAACACACCACGATTGATTACCCAGTTCAGCCAATTTGGCTTACATCTGGGGGACTTGCAAAGCAAGATCCAATTTTATTGAGTATAGTGAAGATTACCGAGTTGTTACAGATGCAATCGTTTACAAAGCGAGAAGCCCCAACCGAGCTTCACCTAGACCTATATGACCCTAGTTCTTGATTCCTCTAATTGATTCTCAATTCACGATTGCAACCGTTCTAAAACTCTAAGTGTTTATCGTTATTCGTTATTACAGACTCGAAAGACCCTATCTCTATATATACTACTAGAACCGAGCTGATATGAGAGAGAGAGCTTCAATTAAGCTTCCAACGGCCAAAACAATTCTAACGGTATTTCGAACCGAGGTTTCCCGCGCAAGACTTCGACAAACCGACTTGAGTCAATGTCACAGATCCGAGGTGCAAAACTTCGACGATAGATAATCTTCGACAAACCGATGAACTTCGACAAGCCGATAAGCTTCGACAAGCCGATAAGCTTCGACAACCGATTTGACTTCGACAATTTCAATATGCCACATATCTAATACGATGCATATGCACCTATGCCGCAGAGGAGGGAGGGTTGTGGGGGCGATCGAGGATATTGAGTCGCTGGTAGTGATGGTGTTGATGACGGAACATGAGTTGGTGGTAGATATATACTCCCCTTGGTATTTTTCATTTTGTAAATAGGCCAAGAAGGTATAAGGGAAAGTAGTGGAGGTGGCTGAGGGAAACGATTCATGATAGGGATGCCATTTTTCACGCGATGTTGACTGCGGACACCATAGCACTCACTCACTCACATGGAACTCGAATCCAGAGCTTCCCTATCTCAGAATTGCTCTCAGGTAAATGCTTCTCTTTCTTTTTTATTTTCTGTCTTAAATTACATCTTACTTTGTAACAACCATACCCAAACAGTCCTTCTCTTTGTTTTTGGTGAGTAACTTTTGTTTTGAATTGTTGTTGTGTTTATCAATCATGTTGTTGGGAATGGCAGTGAGATCAATGCAAGAAAGGCACAATTTGAAGTTCATGTCCTTCAGAAAGCTGTAAAATATTAGTATGTATTTAATTTGGATTCAAGTCAAGTGTGTGCAGCTGAAATGCAGACCATGTTTATTCCAAGTTGCTTTTATATATGCTTTACTTTTGTTTGGTGGGCTAAATCTTAATAGAAATTTGATTATAATTTGGCTATAGGATGTGTCTTTTGAGTATTGAAGATCATAGTGAATTAATGCAAAGCATTGCAAGTTCAAGTCTCTCCATTTCCCAATTTTGAATTTTCATTGTGGTCATTTAAGTAGCTGGACAGCTTTGCGTTAACTTTGCTAAATTTGTGTTACTTCATTCTTCTATTTCACCTGTATATCATAATGCCTGACGTGGCTCTTTTCTTTCAAAAATTTGACAAGTTTGATTAGGCAGCGAAGTATGCTCACTTAAAGGAGCTTCAGATGGCTATCAAGATGTGTGAGCAAGCTTTAGTTTCATATGACCTAACCAATTGTTACTTCATTAGGAGCTTCCAACAGGTTTAATTTACCTCATTGGTCTGTCAGCATCCTCCCTGATTAATTTGCTACCAGTTATTATCTTTGCGGGTCCAATTGATGAATGCTTTATGCAATATGGTTAAGATATGTCTTAAGAAGGTTTTTGGTAAATCACATTTTAATGATCTATGCATTTTTTTTTTTAACTCAATTCACATATCGCTGCATTATTGGAAAAATTGTTCTTTTTTTACTTTTGATGAAACTACAACTTTGGTTTATGCATTGGATGTCTAAACATGTGCTTGGGAAGAAAATTATGGCAGATCATTCACATATTCTTATCATTTACCACTTCACATGTGTCTATGTTGAACAGGGAAATGAGTTGGTTAGAGAAGATTAGATGTATGATGCTTGCCATAACATGATTTTCAATAAGAGTTAAAGTTCCAAAGTTCTTCAGCTTTTCAATATCAAAGGAAAGTGAGCCCTGGACCTAGAGCTAGCTAAGACACGTCTTCTTTGTTTTGATCTTTCCAAATGTCCCTCTACCAGTATAGTAAACTGCTCTCTGTATGTGGAGTTGTTGGTTTGGCCAAAAACTTTTATTATCTGCTTTTTGCTCTCCAATTAGAGAAGCTCTCAAATTCCCAGGTACTTCTAATATCCACTTATCATCTTTCTATTCTAATCTTATACAATCCCTAAACATATATTAGTTGGTTTGTTATGTCTGTGAGTTTGTTTGATAAAACTAAGCATTAAGGACAAATCCCCAAAAACTTATGATTCTGACCTTGACTTGCTTGCTTCCTTCTAAGGTGCTATCAATCTCCTCTTTCCCATTAATTCTATTATCCTAAATAATTAACACTGATGAATTGACTATTATTATAATAGTTATTATTATTATTTTTCTAAATTTCCAGATCCTGATGCTTAAAATACAATCAATCTTATCTTAAGTTTTCATGTTTTGTACTAATCAACTCAAGTTAGATGAATTGTGTTGCATTTAATAATATTTACTGATGAATGAGTCATTTCACTCTTTATATATCAATTTTCAATTTCTTCAGTAACCTCATGATAGAGTTTGATTTGCATGCACAAGTTGAAATTGGATTTTGTATTTCTTTCTTTTCCAGACAAGTTTTAAACTGATGAGTTTATGCTATGAACTAAGTAAGATTGAATGTGTCTACAATTGATCAATTGTGTATTGAACTGAGGACTGGATTGAACATGGTTGGTGTCAAATGTTACTGATATTTAAATGTGGCAACTTATGAAAATTGTAACAATGGTGTATGATTAAGTGGATTGATTTAGGATTTTTGAAATCAATTGATTAAATTACTCATTTATTTAATTTCTCTAATCATTTTACACTACTTGGTAAGTGAACTGCTGAAGGGAATAAATAGATGCTTGCCTCTTTTTCCTCATTGTTTTTCCATTTTTCTCAATTTGATGATGTTTTCTTTACCTGTTACGGTACAATGAAATCATAGGCAAATGAGCTTCAAAGACACTTCCATTTGAAGTCTTTTTGACTCTTCCATTCAAGTTGATAATTCTTCTGATAGATTTGTCTTTTTTTGTTGGCTTGGATTTTTACTCAATTTACCATTTCATATCTTTATCCTTATTCTTCTCTCAAATTCACTCAATCTGTGTTTTTCTATCTTTTGGTTATCATAGTTTGTTTAGATACATGGTTTATATACTCTTTCATTTTTATGTTTTTCGTTGGTTTCAGGATTGTCATTAAATGAAAGCAAACATCAATGGATTGAAGTTGCTTGGAACCAAGTTAAGCTTGATGATGTCCTACAAAGTCTTGCAGATCTTGAGAGGCTTTGTGAAATTCATCGCTTGGAAACATTGAAGCACTAAAAACATTATGAAATTTTACATCTCTTGGGTTGACATTGCTAATTTTGTAGGGGATGTTATGAGTCTGCCCCTTCCTTCTTCCCTTTCATTTTTTTTTCCTTTTAGCTATATGTGTTGCTTGATAAGATGCTAATATTCTTAGATTTGGTTCTAATTGCACTCGACCCCTTCATTTGCAACTAGCTACATTTAATGCTTTCTTTTGTCTCCATTCATAATTGTAATCTTAATTAATTGAGGGGTTTTCAATAGTTTACCCGTATCACTTTGGTAAGGATACATGTTGCTAATGACACTATAATTGTATTTGTTATTTAATTTTTCTTGCTTTTGCCTGTGTTATTGTTACTAGTTGTTTTTTGTCTATTAACTTTGTTCTCATTTACTTATTCTAACTATTTAGCTTTTCATACACACTTCTCTTTCTAACCACTTTCAATATTATTGTTGCTAAAGAATCGTATTATTAACATGATGTTGTATATATTACTCACATGTTAAAACTTTCTAATATAATTTGCCTACTAATTATTGAACTTTCCATACATACATCTCACTCTAACCCTAGTCTTATTTGTTCTAAAAATGGGTATTGGCGGCTCCCCACTTGCTCTCTTTGTTGATGTTGTTAGGAAGAATGCCTAATTGGTTGTTAGACTAGGAATGGATAAGTTATGCTGTTGTTTTAAAATATCTTTTTCAATGTTTATGCATCATCGTGCGAAGGTTTGATTCAAGTTCTCCACTAAAATCAATATCTGCATCAAAAGAATTGAGAGGTTTGATTCAAGTTCTCCACTTTCCTTTGTTTTTTTTAGTTTATCAATTTCACAGTTTTGAGTTTATCATCCCCTCCCTCGATCTCTTTGCATACTTTAAAATTGCCATTACATATTGTGCTACCTTTCATCTACTTCAAAGTGAGGGATTTCGATGCTGAACTAGGATATGAGAATTACTAATATTTAGTATTGAAGTACCAATAACATGTTAATATTAATGTATCTAATACTTGGTTTTGTAATTGTACTATCTAAAGGTATTAATTGTGTTGTTTGTTTCGTTATTACTATCTAAAGGTGTTAATTGTGTTGTTAGTTTCGCTAATACTAACGCCTCCGTGCATTGCACAGGTGTGAGGTTAGTTAATAATAAATTCGAGAAGTTGAAGTATTTTTTTTAGGCAAAATGACATGCAACGACAACATCAAGGAAGAAGATATTCCAACTATGGTTCATTGATCCTCTAAAAGTGGGCAAGTTGGAAGATGAGACTGTCATTATCTTGTTTTGGTTGGAGATCTTGTTTTGAGGGCAATTAGATTGTTTGGCCCTATTTATTTAAGGTGGATGTACTCAGCTGAGCAATAAAAACATCTTGAAGTGGTATGTGATGTCGGCTTGAAGCACCTACTATTATACGTCATAGAAGAAGCTATTGAGTTTTGTTTAGCCTTGTCAGAAGTAAAACCAATAGGAATTCTTAAGTCTCGTCATGTAAAGAGATGTGAAGGTAAGGGTACACAAGGTTTAACCATTAAGAGCACAGGTCGGGCAAAAGTGCTTCAAGCACATTTGTATATAATACAAATGAGATATTACCTTACTTGTCTTATCACCAAAAGATACTCAAAGCGAAAAACTCTCAAATGAACGAAAAATAGATACTAAACGAGCATAAAAAACATTCCAAAACTGATTTAAAATAGAGATTATCAATATTATTAGTGGTTCTAATACCTGAAAATGGCTAGCACATGAGCCTATAAATGTAATGTCTTATGTTGGAGTGGGTACGATATAAATAAATTATCCTTTTATACAAAGTCGCAAGATGACAAGAGTATTGTGCAAAATGGTGAGGTTACGATCAAAAGGTTAAACACCCCCGCATTGCATCCATTACATACTTTGGAGTCATTGAAGAGATTTAAGAGTTTGGAGTCATTGAAGAGATTTAAGAGCTTGACTATTGATGAGAGAAACACAAACCGGCGTAAACAAGTTAGAACTTGGAAATGTTTATTTCATAAAACAAATATATTTTTTGAGACACAAAGGTAAAGGTTAAAACCATGACAAAGATATGGTCTCCTTTATTATTAATAATACAAACCAAAAATTTCACATATAAAAGAGTCCCTTACTTCATGTTTTCCAAATTCATTGTCCAACACCAAGAAAACCACCTCCACCTCTTCTACCACCACCACCAAAGCCAGTACCACTTCCAACACCAGATCCTATCCCAAATCCACCTCCTTCCCCACCACCTCCTTGAAAACCGCCGCTCCCACGTCCAAACCCTATTCCAATGCCCGAGCCACCACCACTACCAGTTCCACTTCCACCACCTCCTCCAAATCCAGTTTGAGGTGTTGGGGGTGTGACTTGTGCCATTACCTTGTTGGAGCTCACAATCAAAATGGAAAATGCCAAGGCAAAGAATAAAATAACTCGAGCCATGTTTCTAAACTATCTTTGAATTTGAAGTGCTTTGGTTTTTCTCTTTTCTTGCATTTTATACTTGATTGGAATACTAAACGGTGGTTATGCCCATTACTTTGGTATGTCATGAAAAGCGGATTGTGTGGAATATGAAGTTTTAGTGTTTTGTGAAATCGTCAAATGTTATTAACGTTTTGTGACTATGATGATCCACCCCCTGCCAATTGTTGGAGTCTTTTGACACGAGTTTGATCGGTCCATGCATACATGGTGGAATTTTTCGTGACTAAAGAAGGGTCAGGAGAGCCTTCTTCTTGTGGTGGAATTTTTCGTGACTAAAGAGCCTTAATTATTGTTGGTTGTTTTGCTTCTTTTTTTAGGCAATAGCACTGCCCTTGATTCCGGGCTTTTGGCAACTAAGATAGCTTTTTGAAACCGCCTATGACAAGGGATGGCGTAAATCTAGCTTGAATGTGATTCATCTTCCGTTGTTGCTAAGAATCATCCATTGTTTGCATATGAAGTTGATTGTCTCTCATATCTTTAGAGAAGAAAATAGTTGTGCAGATAAATTAGCTGCCTTTGGTCTAGTTAGTAAATTTTATACTTGGTGCCTCCTAGCTTCAATATAGATTACTTTAGTCGTAATAGGCATGACCTTCCTTTTTAAGATTTACATGATTTATCTTTCGCGTTTGGTCTCATTGGTTTTCTCTTTTGCGTTATAGTGTTGCATGTGTCATTTGCTTGTTGTTTGTTTTCATTGCAAGGGTTTTGATCTAGTACCCGCTTGGTTATTTTTGTATTCCACCTTTCTATTTTTTTTAATAGAATGAGTGCTCTTTTTCCTTTATGATGATTTATCCCTAATGAGAGATTGCATCGGAAAGATTTTAGCGAGATTCTTTCTTAAAAAAATATTCTCAGTAGCCAAGTGTAAAGATAGTTAACACTAGACAACTTAAAAGTGGAAAATTTTAAGATGAAAATAAAGAGATATTTTATGTAGGGACTAAAACCAAAATTTGTGGATTTTATGAGAACACAAAACATCATATAACTTAAATTTAATGTATAATATACTTATTAAAATATAGGGTTTTAGCAGTGTATCTTTTTGGTAAAAAAAAGCAGTGCATCTATTTTTGTCACTATGCTAAATTATTTTTTAAACGGTGAACCTTTTAGTAGTGTTTTTCTTTTGACAGCACTTTTTAGTAGTGATTTAGATGCAGGGCTAGCCCAAGGCCCAAGTAACTTAAAGAGAATGTAGCTCGATTGGCAAACAGGGGCCTCTTTAATCTCATTTGCATGGGTTCGATTCCTGAAGGTAACATATATGTTGCCTAGCTCATTGCATTAATTTTTTTTCCCCTTCCTTTCTTCAAGTAACATTGGATTGATACCCCCCGTCAAAAAAACCATTGCATTGAATTAGTTTGTCAAAAAGGCAGTTACTTTTACCACACCCCCTCCTACTCCAAACATACCCCCTCACCCTACACATTTACCAAACTAACCCCACTTACAATTCTATTTCCCTCTCTATCCCTCTCCCTCTTCTTCTCCAACACCCAAAAACACTCCCTCTCCAACACCCAAACCTCCCCTCTCTCCACTCCAAAACCCACCCATCCTCACCTTCATCATTCACTCCCATTCAACTACCCATCATTGGCAACTAGCTCAAGGTAATAACCCTACCAAACATTTTTCATTTTGGTTCTGTTTTGAGTTTTTTACGCCATTTTTTTTTCTGCAAACGCGCTCAGTTCGAACAGGGTCGTTCGAACATGTTCGCATGCACGTGTTCGAACAGGTGTAAACTGGGGTGTGAAATTTGCTTTGTTCGAACATGTTCGCATGACGCCGTTCGAACAGGCGTATGACAAAGAATCGATAAGTTGCGGCTTTCATCTTGCGTTTTTTTGGTTTAATGGATGAAAATGAGGGTGCATCTGGAGCAGTTGAGTTGTCAATCAGAAAATTTGAGATGTCAACTGTCGCAGTTGACATCTCAACTGACGTCGTTGAATCCCAAGACTTTACTAGTTCCTTCCAAACTGATACGGTAAGAATGAATTACTTGTTTTAATTTTAGCTAACTATTCAAATTATGTAACTGACACATGGTAATTGAATTTCGCTATTTCCTACTCGTGAGGAGCTGCTGACTTGGGTGCGTGCGGTTGGGAAATCTCTTGGGATGGTGATTGTTATAGGAAGATCGACACCGGACGACGATCGGGTAAACAATACGCATGTTGATTTGTGATAAAGCCGGATCATATAAGACAAATGTTGAGAAGGGCACAAACCCTAGAAAATGTTGTTGTCCCTTCGGTGAAAGGAAATTTATTAAGAAGCTTGGAGGATGGATTTTGAGGGTTATGAATGGAACTCATAACCATGGGATGGTTACTTATCATGATGGACGTCCGTACATTGGTAGGTTAACTTCGTAAGAGAAGGAACTAGTGGCTAGAATGACTAGGAATCATACTCGGCCTAAATTGATCCTTAATGAGTGAAATTGATGAAGCTTTGATGATAACTATACGGGTTGTGAAACAAATATACAACCGCTCGTCAAAGGCAACGGTCGGCTATGCGTGAGGTAGGACCGAGCTCCAACAACTCATGTTTTATTTGCAACGCGATAATTATATGTTTCTTGGAATCGACTTGCGCGGCGGAACTACGGTTGTGAAAGACATCTTTTGGGCCCATCCCGATTCTATTGAGCTTCTCAACACCTTCCCAATTGTTTTGTTGATTGATTCCACATATAAAACCAACCTGATGCAGTGTCAGTTGGGTTGAGATCGTTAGTGTGACCTCAACCGAGAAGACTTACTCTGCTGCATTTGCTTATGTCAATTGGGAGAGGATGGATAACTTTGCATGGGTTCTTGAGAAATTGAGGGGTTTATTTAGGAAACAGGATGAACTTCCGCAAGTCATACTTCTTCGACGAGAGACACACAGTATGATGAATGCTCTGCAAAGAAATATTTCCAACATCTCGCAAACTTGTTGTGCCAATTTCACATTAAGAAAAAGCTCAACACCCACACCTATTGTTACAGAAGCTGCTACTGCTACTCCTCCACTACATAAGAAACCAACACCCACACCTATTGTTACGTAAGTTCGCTCACGCTCTTCGTTTCAAAAGCTCTTACTTTGACACCAGCTCCTGTTCTTACAATCGAATCCTATTGTTACAGATCTTCGCTTTGTTATGGATGTATTTAATACATACATAATAGGGATCTTGCACATACATGCGTCCCTATGTTGAAAAACTTGTTAACGTGGTTGGTGATGGTAATCGTGGATTCCGTGTATTGCGGCATTTCTTGGAAGGGGTGAGGAGGCTTGGCGATCGATCGAATCGATCCGATGGAGGAGCTTAACCAATACAATGACTTCTACACTCGATCGTATGGTGGTATTGGTAAGGTCACATTTTTGATGAAGTCGTTGTTGAGGGGCACATCATGGGAACAATGTTGAAGATAATTGGATGACTATACCGGAAATGGGGTATCGATCGCTAACAAGTACAAAGTTGTCCCGAGTTGTTGGTCACCTAATTGTTGTTACACAATTTTTCCTTTCAATGTTGCGCCATTCGAAGTGTCCGATTCAAACATCCTATTCGTGCGAACACAAACACTTTGTGCAGTAAAGTGTCTTCTATTTAGATTCATGTAGTCATTACAAAACATTACATAACATTATGTTTTTTGTTGTCTTTTTGAAGATCTTTATGAAGCCCGAAGTCCAATGCCCCCTTGGATTTGATGTGGATGACTAATAGGGCCATAGCAAAGGGTTGGGACTCGCTTTTTATTAGCCGCATGCAAAAGTGGAAGTGTTTGCTCATACAATCACAACCCCCATCCCCTTCCTTGTGTAGATTTAAGTAAAGATACGATGGTAGTCAATGTTAAGTTAGATTTATAATTTTGGTACACAACTTTGCATATGACTATTAGTAGGAAACTTTTGAAATGAAAAAACTCGCTTTCGCTTTACGGTTTTAAGTTTACGCTTCGTATAACATTGGTTCGAATGATACCATTCGAACGCCACCCTTCGAACATGTTCGAATAAAGCCATTCGAGGCACCAATAACACACCCTCACACCAACAGTTGGCAATATTCCTTAACACGCATGAGTTTGTTCGAACAAGTTCGAACGATGTCGTTCGAACAACAAAAATTCCTTAACACGGACAAGGTCGTTCGAACCTGTTCGAACAAGGCCGTTCGAACATTCACTAAAACCACGCTGCACGAGCGTCCCACGCGAGGCCATTTTTGGAAAAAAAATGTTTGGGGGCGTGCGATGAGTAAACGGGGGTGTGGAAAAAGTAAAAGCCGTAAAAAAACATGTCATTCATTATATTGGGCCCATATTTAACTCTTTTCAATATCTGTTTTTAATTTAAAAGCAGTTTATTATTAAAATTTTCTCACAACAATGGTATTTTGCGTATCGCAATAAGTTCAAAAATAATTTATTATTAAATTTTAATTACAACATTCAAATTTTGATATAATTTGATAAAATGGCCTCATTTTTAGAGCTCGCTTTAGGCCTCGGTTAGTGTTGGGCCGGCCCTATTTAGATGAAGTACTAGTTAAAATAAACACCGTTAGTTTGTTATGCTTCTAATAAATACATTTTTAATTAGTGTAATTTTGCCATTATTTTTTGCAATACACTATTTATTCTTCGTACTTTTTGATGCAGATATATAGGAGCAAGTGGCCCCCAGTAATACTAAAGGGCGAATTCTGTCTCTATCTCTTTTTGATTTTGTTATTGTAATTTAGTTATTTATTCTGTCCTCGATTTGTCGTAGGGGGTCTTCTTGTTAAGGTTCCCAATTGCTTTGACTCTATTTTTTTTTTCTTGCCAATGGTTTTGAGTGCAGTCACGTTAATCTATTTTATGTCTTCTTTCTTTTCCTCCTTTTTTTAATAAAAAATCAATGGGGTAGTACTCTTTTTTCTTATTGATGTTTTTTTATATCAAAAGGGTTTTAACGAGGTTTCCTTCTTTTTATTTGCCAAAAAAATAGCCTCGACTAAAAAGAAAAAAATCCTTATAATTTACAAAATATTAATAATAAATTCGAGAAGTTGAAGTATTTTTTTAGACAAAATAATATGCAATGACAACATCAAAAAAGAAGATATTCCAACTATGTTAGCACCTAGCAAAATTGCATTAGCATGAATAATAAAACCTAGTAGTGCCAAGAAGTTTCATCCAAACCCAACTATTCCATCGATCATAGTTTGAACGTTTATTCCATCGATCATAGTTTGAACGTTTATTTGACTAGAAACTGAAAATTTTAATAAACCAAAATTGTTACATGTAAAATGAGTTTTTTTAAGGTAACATATTTAAATTGCGTTTTAAAAATCTATCGATCATAGATACAACTTAGTTCATGAATTTATGCTGATTTATCAAAAACTATTTTTTTTTTTGGAATCATTATCAAAAACGATTTAAACCGATACAGTTTCTGAAAACTCAAACTATATGTATTTATGTTTTTTTTTAACATAAATACAATTAATTTGAGTTAATTGGAGTTTTTAAAAATTAATCACAATAAATGGTTGAAGGTTTAAAACTATAAATACAACTTACTTTGCTATTGAGAAGTCACCTCACCCGTAAGGCATTCTAGCTAGTAATCCTAACAAGAAATCTTTGAAGGTTTAGTCATGGCTTCATCCCACACCTTTTATCTACTTTTGGTATTTACAATTAGCTTTACCTTATTAGTCAAAACAGGGCTTTCATCAGATGTTCTTGGACCATCATCTAGCTCCTCTGATGAAAGTAATTACGCACAAAGACCATTGTCATCATATGAAAAGTATTTGAAAGATTGTTCAGAACAACTATACCCGCTTTGTGGTGATGAGATTTTTTCTAATGTATTTTATGGTAACAAGACCATTGCTGTTGAATGTTGCAATAATCTCGTGAATGATGTTGGACAACGTTGTCACGAGGAGCTTACAAAGTTTACTTTGACATCTCCAGATTTTAAGACAAACAAACTTTCAATTTGGCAAAGGAGTAAGAAAGTATGGAATGATTGTGAATCTGTTTCACAAGATATCTCTCCATCACAAGGTGGTGTCATTCCTTAAGAATATCAAAACTAAGATACCACACACTACTCATCTTAGAATGTAGGGAGTGTATTTAAAATCTATATCTATATCTATATCTATATCTATATATAATACATTCACGAATAAACTCTTACACCAATCATCATTTTCTAGCCCTCCTATTGGTCCACCTAGCAGCATTTCACTCATGTCAGCATTAAAATTCTAATGTGTCATTACTAAAAATAAATCAAAAATAAAACAAAAATTAAAAGCTTCTAAAATCGTTACTAGATCAGTAGTAATTGCATGTCTGGTAATCAAAATCCTAATAAAGTCTATGATTAAATGCTAAAAAGAATAACTTACTGCCACTAGTGTAGAAAAGGGATTTAAAGTCAGACAAATTGGACATTTAAAGTCACGCGCCAGCGTGACTTCTATTAAGGCGACTTCGTATGTCAGGAGATTTAAAGTCGCGCGAGTGTCTGACTTCATAAGTTTGTTTCTAAGTCGGACTTTTAACCGCTTTGACTTTAATTCCTCGTGTTCTCTCTAGACCGACCTCTGTGGATAGCTTTTTTTTTAAAGTCACGCGCGACTTTAAAGATGTTTTTAAGTCAGGCGTTTTAAATGCTTGACTTTAAAAGTTATGTTTTTAAGACATACATTTTAAATGCTTGACTTCAAAAGTGTTTATTTAAGTTTTAATTCTTTTTAGCTTTTGGGTGATCCCTCGTGCATATACTAATTTGGCCCCACATCAAATTCATTAAATCTAGCAACATACATATTCTATATAAAATAAATGTATTATATTTTGCTCAAAAAATTTCATTAGCAAACTAAAAATTACTTTAGCAATTCAATATTCATTTGACTAATATCTTGTCAACCAAAGATATATGATATGATGTTGACACCAAAATATTAAAAATACAATAAACCGTAAGCCCAACCACTTAATATTAAAAATACAATAAAGGGTGTATTCAACTTGACACCCCCAATAGGATTAAATAATAAGTCAATTAATTTACAAACACTACATATCCATATAATCTTTGATAAAATCCGCTGAATTCTTATCACAACATGCAATTGACAAATCAAAATTTACCTTCCATCATTATGCAAAGAAAAGCGATCAAGAATAAAGATTACAAAGTTCTCCTGTCTCAAACTCATAGCTCCCATGGCAAGATTTTCTGAAACATAGAATAAGTAGCGAGTGGGCAAGAAAATGAAGTTCCTCTTCTCCTAGCCTCCCTATATGCCATGAAGAACATTAAGAAAGAAAGTAACACCAAACATTTAATAAAATGTCTCTTTGTATGTCAACCACATACCTATCCGAATACTTTCGGGTTGAACATATCTAGTTGGAGTCCGCAACATGTATCCAGATTTTAATCCGACCATCTTGCAACTTTGTTGCACTCGAGCATCATCAAGCTACATATTATTGGTTAGTTAATAAAACAATACACTTTGTAAAATAAATGCAAACAACACTTGCAAGAAGCTCAATAGAATTAATAAAAATGAATGATAGACCACCTCATCGCCTTCATCGACATCAATGGCATAGACCTTCGTGTCGATAAGTTCTTCTGTTGAACTAAACAAAGTGGAACAAAAAATAATTATCTAACTGCAAAAAAGACGTATGAAAAGTTTGAGTGTACAGCTTTAGAGGAATTCAAAACAATCAAAGTTAGCAACAATTGATACTTTACCCACACAAATACGGCGCTAGAAAGAATTAACAACAATGAGAAACCAAGTTACTTGACTTAAAAAGTTGACTAGTCACTGTTGAAATTGCAACCCATCACTTAAACTCACGCAAATCTCCCACTTATCACCAACTTTTTCATGGAACCTACAAGCAAAACCAAGTCAAGTTAACATACAAAATCAAGAAATAACAATAACAAAACATACTGACTCCCTATATTAAATATCACAAACCTTGGTAAGGTCACTTGTCTGGACTTTTCAGCAGATTTCAAGTAGAGATTAACAAAATCTTTAAAGGAATGAATGCGGAGAGAGACTCCATTAAGTTTGACCTTAACACTCTGCTTCCAAGGCACCCACCATTTCCAACACACAAAGTTGTCATCAAAACAACAACATCGTCTTCAAGAGAGTCCATTGTGAACTTCTCCAAGTCCGGCCAGAAGGTCACCTTGGTCCAGATTCTCATTTGCATTGCGATCTCTAATCTCGTGGGACGGACTTGTTCTTCATATTGTTGGTAAACACCTTGATGAAAGCAAAACCAATCAATCCAATCATCATTATGCGTTAAAATTAATCAAAGGTTCAGATGATCGACCAAAAACAACAATTCATTCAAAGAAAAACAATCTAATGATTCTAAGCTGTTAGCAGCAACGTGAAACCATGCACTAACATGAATTTGTCTCCATTAGAGTCAAAACTAAAAACCCTAACACAAATTTGGGGAAAAGAGAGCGAGAAAAGAGAAAGAAGGACTCACATATTGGAAGAGGGAATAGCAATCACAGTAATAGATGATGTTCGTCAAGTCCAAAGCAATAACAGCATTGAAAGCTTCAATCAAAGCCTTAAGCTCCGCAACAACTTTGCTTGTTCCATTCCCAATAAGAGACTTAGACACTGGTAGTATCACATTATCAGCCATATCACAAATCGCAACTCCAATACCAGCCAACAACACTTCCTCACCATTCACAATTTCCACGCTCACCAAACCCTTGATATAAACCCTAACAGCGTCGATTCCCCCTTTTGACCCTGATGAAGAACCCTCGCCGAATGGCTTCTCAAAATTATCGCCCTATTGATACCAATCGTCTTCGGTGATCTTTAGAATCTCCTTTGCCATTTTATGATCGTGAATCCGACGGTTGAGATCCTCCCTCATCTCACGCATTTCCTCTCACTTTGCTCCCGGTCCTTCATCTCTCGTTACGCCTCTCCGGTTCTTCAATGCTGGAGCGATGGTGCATTGAAAACGTCGTCGTCTTGAGCGAGTTCTTGAAGATGACGGCGGTGGAGGAAGAGAGCGCAGTTGGCAACGGATGCCGCAAGCGCTTCCTGCAACTGAAGACGGAAAGCGAAGTCGAGGTCGGATTCCATCGCTTCTGCCGCCGCGAGCTCGCAACGTTGCGCCGATAACAAAGATTGCAAGTCTTCAGTCGAGTCGGATTCCATCGGTTCTGCTGAATGAGGGTTTTGAGGATTTGTATTAGTGATAGCAGACCGTGTGTGTTTTAATTGTGAAATACTTTTGAAGTCAAGCAATATTACGGTTTGTCTTAAAATGTTAAAATTTTCCACTTTTGAAGTCACGCATATTTCACGCTTGACTTAAAAACTATCGCGCCAAAAAAAGTTTTTGAGTTTATTACAAGTTTGCCACCGCGTCCTTATATCAAGGCAGGCATCTGAGCGCGTGACTTTAAATGTCTATTTCTTTTCCTTATTTTGCACTAGTGTGCAATTCAAAAATTAGAATTTTAATTTCGGTTCAAGAAATTAATATCAACATATATTAATAACAATAACAATATCAATATATATTAATAACAATAATTGAGTTAAAGAAAATATTAATAACAATAACAATAACAATAACAATAACAATAACAATTTTGTCAACAAAAAAAAACAATAACAATAACAATAGTCTAATACCAAAAATAAATAATAACAAGAGTCGGAAGTAATGATAGAAACCTTGCCATTTCAAAAGACAAAAAAGAAAAAAGAATACAATTGCTATTAATATCATTAGGTGTATATCGAACCAACCTCTAATTAAAAAAATTCACAAATAATACAAAAAATAAATCTATATCTATATCTATATATAATATATTTACGAATAAATTAACTCTTTGTACCCCACTCAAAAATTCATCAACCCAATTGGTCCAACTCATTAAAAAATGCCAACTTGAAACATTCCATCCGCCAGCTCATTAAAAAAATATCAAACGTGTAATAAAAAGTTAAACAAATGAAAAATAATAAATTCAGATACTAAAAAAGTAATTCCTATAAATGTTCTCTCACCTCACAGTTCGCCCATGGAGACCAAATTTCAGGCCTGAGAAGGAGGAGATACAGCATGTCACGGTCTGGGTGCGGCTTCCGGAGTTGTGATAACTCTATTTTATATAGAGTATTTCATATGTTTAAACTTAGTAAATTGCTCTCTTTCAAGTAATAATAAAGAGTTTATATGCTATTGAAAAGTATAAAGAGTAAACAATGCACAAAAAGAATACAAAAAAGTGGACAAAAGATCAAAGCCATATTTGTCCTGAATCATTTGAAACTATACCTGTTCCTAAGTACATGAATGCATCTGGAGGTCAAAGACCTGTGGCATGCAGGAATAAATGTATCTGGAGGATAGTTCAAAAACTGAACCTGTGCCAAAGTGCGAAGAAAAAATATATGCATCTGGAGGTCAAAAACCTGTGCCAAAGTGCAATTGCATCTGGAGGTCAGTGAAGAAGGCAATATGAGCATCATCAGTGCAGAAGAATCAATGCAAACTGCACTGAAGAAAATCAAAATGCAGAAAAAAAATCAAATGCACAAATCACTTCAAAGAAGTATTGCATCTGCTCAAAAGATCCACACAAAAAAATAGAAAAAAGCATTGGGTCAAAAGCTTTGAAAGATTCAACCAAGCTCTTTGTTGTACTTAAAACTCCCCAACACTTGAGAAAATTTTGTGAGTCTAATCTCTCTTTTGAAAACTATTTTTTGGTGTGACCAAAGATGAACCAATTCTTTCAAAGGCTAGGAGGAAGTTTTTCACTTAGTCTTGGAACCAATCTCAACTCAGTGGGTTCACACACACACAAAAGAGTTTGAATAGCTTTGGTAGTTTTGAAGAAATAAATGCATAAGAAAGATTGCTGAGAAATGAAATTCATAGGGAACTCCTCATGAAAATCCAAATATCAAGCTGATCTATCTTCTAGAAATTATAGTTTTTAATAGTTTGTCTTTGTCATTACTTGCGGATAAGCAATGGTTTAAGTTTGGGGGTGTGATAACTCTATTTTATATAGAGTATTTCATATGTTTAAACTTAGTAAAGTGCTCTCTTTCAAGTAATAATAAAGAGTTTATATAATATTTAGTGTGATATATGATAACTTGAGTGATTTGAATGGTTATAATTGTTATTAGGCCATTTTGGATATATTGTGGTATGTTTGATGTTTTTTGCTCAGTGCAGTCTACAGATGCTTTCTGCATCAATGCTCCTGCATTGATCCTGCATCAAATCTGCACTACTTGGTGAATGAGCAGCTAGCTTCATGTGCATCCACTTGCAATTGCTGACCTCATGCTTGGTCCCCTCAAGCCATACCACTTTATATAGTAGGCGCCTACCATTCACACATAGCTATAGGGATAGCTTTGAAGAGTCATCAACATAGGGACACATGTTCATACATCATGAGACATCCCTATACACTTAGTCAAAGATTTCAACTTGAGATCAACCTCTGAAAAGCAACTACAGCTATAATCCACTCAAGATTACTTCAACATGAAGGAAGGAAGCACCTCTCTTGAAGGCTATAAAAGGACCTCACATCTTCATTTGGAAATATATCACAATCCATAAGTTAGATCAAAATTTCAATATACATAGTTAGTTTTTATTTTATAAGAGGGAAAGGAAGGAATTAACAAATCCTCCTTAACTCGATTTCATAGTGTTTGTATAGTGCTAAGGAGTAATGCTAGTGCATTACAAGGAGAATTCATACAAAGGGCTTCAACTTGTGTAACTTCTATCTTGTTGTTTCTCTTTTGTGATTTCAATTATATAAACATGGTCTATTCAGTTTATATATACCTTGCAATGTCTATTGTTAGCTAAATCTTTCTTAGTTGGAATGTTCTAATCATTTAATGAGTTTTTAAGTAAGTATGATGCATGTATGTATGTTTGTACTTTAGTTCTTGCTTGATAATGTTTTCAACACTTATTTTATGATTGATCACTTAAAATAAGTAGATTTGTAAGAGCAGACATGACTTACAATTAAGAAATCAAGAACTAATATGGGTGAGTGTTTTACATAAATGAAACTTTGTGAAAACCATGCTAAGTCCTAGACATAGGATAGTATAGTCCATAGGGTGAAACTGTGGGTACTTTCAAAGGCAAGAGTGAACTTATTTAAAGCATGCCTAGACATAGGAGCTTATAATGAAACTCTGAAGAAAAGTGACTGAAAGACACATAACTAATGCAACAAAGATTCGGTCTTGTTGCATCACATATCTTGCATCAAACACTTAAAAGTAAATTACTTGATGAAGACATTCCAACTATCTTCTCTCATTTGCATTATCAACATTTATACTTTGCTTTCTTTCTAACTTAGTTGTGATCACATAAACTTCAATATTATTTGTTACTTAGTTACCTTACACTTTATTACTTTATATTATATTTTAAAAGTGAGTTTTTCAATCTCTGTGGGTTCGATCTTTTTACTACTTGTTTTTGGACTGTGTATACTTGCACACAAGTGTATTTTCCATACACCAAGTTGCCTATTGAATACTATCATTCAGATTTTCTAGACTTCCTGGGCAACCGAATAGGAAAAACGGTTAAAGTAGACGAGACTACACAACTATTAATTATCAAGGGGGAAGTTTGCAAGACTGTGTGTTGAGGTTGATCTCAATAAGCCTCTTCTTGCCATGTACGAAATTAAAGGGCACATCTACCGGATTGAATATGAAGGTCTCCATCTGTTATGCATGGGGTGTGGGAAGTTTGGCCACTACAAAGACCAGTGTATGGCAGAAGTTCCTCAGGGGGTGACGAATGTGGAGAGACCGGAAGGGCAACCTGGAAATAGACCTAGAGTGGCGCAGGAAGATGGTCCTTGGACGGTGGTCCAAAAGCAACGGTGGCCGCGTAAAGGGAGAGACAAGGGTGGTCTGACTACCGGTGCCGGAAGAGTGATACCGGAGAACATTGATGACACCACATACGCAGGATCCAGATTCGGAATTCTTAATGGCGAGGAGGATATTTCGGAACCGTTACATGGGGATATTAATAACTTGGACCAAGGCAATCATGAATTAGAGAAGCTCTCAAATTCCCAGGTACTTCTAATATCCACTTATCATCTTTCTATTCTAATCTTATACAATCCCTAAACATATATTAGTTGGTTTGTTATGTCTGTGAGTTTGTTTGATAAAACTAAGCATTAAGGACAAATCCCCAAAAACTTATGATTCTGACCTTGACTTGCTTGCTTCCTTCTAAGGTGCTATCAATCTCCTCTTTCCCATTAATTCTATTATCCTAAATAATTAACACTGATGAATTGACTATTATTATAATAGTTATTATTATTATTTTTCTAAATTTCCAGATCCTGATGCTTAAAATACAATCAATCTTATCTTAAGTTTTCATGTTTTGTACTAATCAACTCAAGTTAGATGAATTGTGTTGCATTTAATAATATTTACTGATGAATGAGTCATTTCACTCTTTATATATCAATTTTCAATTTTTTAATAACCTCATGATAGAGTTTGATTTGCATGCACAAGTTGAAATTGGATTTTGTATTTCTTTCTTTTCCAGACAAGTTTTAAACTGATGAGTTTATGCTATGAACTAAGTAAGATTGAATGTGTCTACAATTGATCAATTGTGATAAAGCAACTTCTTGATGATTTAATGATTTATTGTTGAGCAAGTTCTGTTTTAGAAGAGTAATCTAATCTTATTATTTTCATTCTTATTTTGTGTATGGAACTGAGGACTGGATTGAACATGGTTGGTGTCAAATGTTACTGATATTTAAATGTGGCAACTTATGAAAATTGTAACAATGGTGTATGATTAAGTGGATTGATTTAGTATTTTTGAAATCAATTGATTAAATTACTCATTTATTTAATTTCTCTAATCATTTTACACTACTTGGATCCCGACCTTTCTTCATATGAATTATGAGTAAGTGAACGGCTGAAGGGAATAAATAGATGCTTGCCTCTTTTTCCTCATTGTTTTCCATTTTTTTCTCAATTTGATGATGTTTTCTTTACCTGTTACGGTACAATGAAATCATAGGCAAATGAGCTTCAAAGACACTTCCATTTGAAGTCTTTTTGACTCTTCCATTCAAGTTGATAATTCTTCTGATAGATTTGTCTTTTTTTGTTGGCTTGGATTTTTACTCAATTTACCATTTTATATCTTTATCCTTATTCTTCTCTCAAATTCACTCAATCTGTGTTTTTCTATCTTTTGGTTATCATAGTTTGTTTAGATACATGGTTTATATACTCTTTCATTTTTATGTTTTTCGTTGGTTTCAGGATTGTCATTAAATGAAAGCAAACATCAATGGATTGAAGTTGCTTGGAACCAAGTTAAGCTTGATGATGTCCTACAAAGTCCTGCAGATCTTGAGAGGCTTTGTGAAATTCATCGCTTGGAAACATTGAAGCACTAAAACATTATGAAATTTTACATCTCTTGGGTTGACATTGCTAATTTTGTAGGGGATGTTATGAGTCTGCCCCTTCCTTCTTCCCTTTCATTTTTTTTCCTTTTAGCTATATGTGTTGCTTGATAAGATGCTAATATTCTTAGATTTGGTTCTAATTGCACTCGACCCCTTCATTTGCAACTAGCTACATTTAATGCTTTCTTTTGTCTCCATTCATAATTGTAATCTTAATTAATTGAGGGGTTTTCAATAGCTTACCCGTATCACTTTGGTAAGGATACATGCTGCTAATGACACTATAATTGTATTTGTTATTTAATTTTTCTTGCTTTTGCCTGTGTTATTGTTATTAGTTTTTTTTTTGTCTATTAACTTTGCTCTCATTTACTTATTCTAACTATTTAGCTTTTCATACACACTTCTCTTTCTAACCACTTTCAATAATATTGTTGCTAAAGAATCGTATTATTAACATGATGTTGTATATATTACTCACATGTTAACACTTTCTAATATAATTTGCCTACTAATTATTGAACTTTCCATACATACATCTCACCCTAACCCTGGTCTTATTTGTTCTAAAAATGGGTATTGGCGGCTCCCCACTTGCTCTCTTTGTTGATGTTGTTAGAAATAATGCCTAATTGGTTGTTAGACTAGGAATTGATAAGTTATGTTGTTGTTTTAAAATATCTTTTTCAATGTTTATGCATCATCGTCCGAAGGTTTGATTCAAGTTCTCCACTAAAATCAATATCTGCATCAAAAGAATTGAGAGGTTTGATTCAAGTTCTCCACTTTTCTTTGTTTTTTTTAGTTTATCAATTTCACAGTTATGAGTTTATCATCCCCTCCCTCAATCTCTTTGCCATACTTTAAAATTGCCATTACATATTGTGCTACCTTTCATCTACTTCAAAGTAAGGGATTTCGCTGAACTAGGATATGAGAATTACTAATATTTAGTATTGAAGTACCAATAACATGTTAATATTAATGTATCTAATATTTAGTATTGAAGTACCAATAACATGTTAATATTAATATTAATGTTAATATTAATGTATCTAATACTTGGTTTCGTTATTACTATCTAAAGCTGTTAATTGTGTTGTTAGTTTCGCTAATACTAACGCCTCCGTGCATTGCACGGGTGTGAGGCTAGTTAATAATAAATTCGAGAAGTTGAAGTATTTTTTTTTGGCAAATGACATGCAACGACAACATCAAGGAAGAAGATATTCCAACTATGGTTCATTGATCCTCTAAAAGTGGGCGAGTTGGAAGATGAGACTGTCATTATCTTGTCCTGGTTGGAGATGTTGTTTCTTCCCTCATTTTTTGACATCATGGTTCATTTCATTGTTCTTTTAGTGAGGGCAATTAGATTGTTTGACCCTATTTATTTAAGGTGGATGTACTCAGCTTAGTAATAAAAACATCTTGAAATGGTATGTGATGTCGGCTTGAAGCACCTACTATTATACATCATAGAAGAAGCTATTGAGTTTTGTTTAGCCTTGTCATAAGTAAAACCAATAGGAATTCTTAAGTCTCAACATGTAAAGAGATGTGAAGGTAAGGGTACACAAGGTTTAACCATTAAGAGCACAGGTCGGGCGAAAGTGCTTCAAGCACATTTGTATATAATACAAATGAGATATTACCTTACTTGTCTTATCACCAAAAGATACTCAAAGCGAAAAACTCTCAAATGAACGAAAAATGGATACTGAACGAGCATAAAAACATTCCAAAACTGATTTAAAATAGAAATTATCAATATTATTAGTGGTTCTAATACCTGAAAATGGCTAGCACATGAGCCTATAATAATGTCTTATGTTGGAGTGGGTACGGTATAAATAAATTATCCTTTTATACAAAGTCGCAAGATGACAAGAATATTGTGCAAAATGGTGAGGTTACGATCAAAAGGTTAAACACCCCGCATTGCATCCATTACATACTTTGGAGTCATTGAAGAGATTTAAGAGCTTGACTATTGATGAGAGAAACACAAACCGGCGTAAACAAGTTAGAACTTGGAAATGTTTATTTCATAAAACAAATATATTTTTTGAGACACAAAGGTAAAGGTTAAAACCATGACAAAGATATGGTCTCCTTTATTATTAATAATACAAACCAAAAATTTCACATATAAAAGAGTCCCTTACTTCATGTTTTCCAAATTCATTGTCCAACACCAAGAAAACCACCTCCACCTCTTCTACCACCACCACCAAAGCCAGTACCACTTCCAACACCAGATCCTATCCCAAATCCACCTCCTTCCCCACCACCTCCTTGAAAACCGCCGCTCCCACGTCCAAACCCTATTCCAATGCCCGAGCCACCACCACTACCAGTTCCACTTCCACCACCTCCTCCAAATCCAGTTTGAGGTGTTGGGGGTGTGACTTGTGCCATTACCTTGTTGGAGCTCACAATCAAAATGGAAAATGCCAAGGCAAAGAATAAAATAACTCGAGCCATGTTTCTAAACTATCTTTGAATTTGAAGTGCTTTGGTTTTTCTCTTTTCTTGCATTTTATACTTGATTTGAATACTAAACGGTGGTTATGCCCATTACTTTGGTATGTCATGAAAAGCGGATTGTGTGGAATATGAAGTTTTAGTGTTTTGTGAAATCGTCAAATGTTATTAACGTTTTGTGACTATGATGATCCACGCCCTGCCAATTGTTGGAGTCTTTTGACATGAGTTTGATCGGTCCATGCATACATGGTGGAATTTTTCGTGACTAAAGAAGGGTCAGGAGAGCCTTCTTCTTGTGGTGGAATTTTTCGTGACTAAAGAGCCTTAATTATTGTTGGTTGTTTTGCTTCTTTTTTTAGGCAATAGCACTGCCCTTGATTCCGGGCTTTTGGCAACTAAGATAGCTTTTTGAAACCGCCTATGACAAGGGATGGCGTAAATCTAGCTTGAATGTGATTCATCTTCCGTTGTTGCTAAGAATCATCCATTGTTTGCATATGAAGTTGATTGTCTCTCATATCTTTAGAGAAGAAAATAGTTGTGCAGATAAATTAGCTGCCTTTGGTCTAGTTAGTAAATTTTATACTTGGTGCCTCCTAGCTTCAATATAGATTACTTTAGTCGTAATAGGCATGACCTTCCTTTTTAAGATTTACATGATTTATCTTTCGCGTTTGGTCTCATTGGTTTGCTCTTTTGCGTTATAGTGTTGCATGTGTCATTTGCTTGTTGTTTGTTTTCATTGCAAGGGTTTTGATCTAGTACCCGCTTGGTTATTTTTGTATTCCACCTTTCTATTTTTTTAATAGAATGAGTGCTCTTTTTCCTTTATGATGATTTATCCCTAATGAGAGATTGCATCGGAAAGATTTTAGCGAGATTCTTTCTTAAAAAAATATATTACTGTAGCCAAGTGTAAAGATAGTTAACACTAGACAACTTAAAAGTGGAAAATTTTAAGATGAAAATAAAGAGATATTTTATGTAGGGACTAAAACCAAAATTTGTGGATTTTATGAGAACACAAAACATCATATAACTTAAATTTAATGTATAATATACTTATTAAAATATAGGGTTTTAGCAGTGTATCTTTTTGGTAAAAAAAAGCAGTGCATCTATTTTTGTCACTATGCTAAATTATTTTTTAAACGGCGAACCTTTTAGTAGTGTTTTTCTTTTGACAACACTTTTTAGTAATGATTTAGATGCAGGGCTAGCCCAAGGCCCAAACAACTTAAAGAGAATGTAGCTCGATTGGCAAACAGGTGCCTCTTTAATCTCATTTGCATGGGTTCGATTCCTGAAGGTAACATATATGTTGCCTGGCTCATTGCATTAATTTTTTTTCCCCTTCCTTTCTTCAAGTAACATTGGATTGATACCCCCCGTCAAAAAAACCATTGCATGGAATTAGTTTGTCAAAAAACATGTCATTCATTATATTGGGCCCATATTTAACTCTTTTCAATATCTGTTTTTAATTTAAAAGCAGTTTATTATTAAAATTTTCTCACAACAATGGTATTTTGCGTATCGCAATAAGTTCAAAAATAATTTATTATTAAATTTTAATTACAACATTCAAATTTTGATATAATTTGATAAAATGACCTCATTTTTAGAGCTCGCTTTAGGCCTCGGTTAGTGTTGGGGCGGCCCTGTTTAGATGAAGTACTAGTTAAAATAAACACCGTTAGTTTGTTATGCTTCTAATAAATACATTTTTAATTAGTGTAATTTTGCCATTATTTTTTGCAATACACTATTTATTCTTCGTACTTTTTGATGCAGATATATAGGAGCAAGTGGCCCCAGATATCTTAAAGGGCTTAATTCATCTCTATCTCTTTTTGATTTTGTTATTGTAATTTAGTTATTTATTCTGTCCTCGATTTGTCGTAGGGGGTCTTCTTGTTAAGGTTCCCAATTGCTTTGACTCTATTTTTTTTTTTGCCAATGGTTTTGGTCTAGTCCCCCATTGGTCTATTTTATGTCTTCTTTCTTTTCCTCCTTTTTTTAATAAAAAATCAATGGGGTAGTACTCTTTTTTCTTATTGATGTTTTTTTACATCAAAAGGGTTTTAACGAGGTTTCCTTCTTTTTATTTGCCAAAAAAATAGCCTCGACTAAAAAGAAAAAAATCCTTATAATTTACAAAAAAAATTAATAATAAATTCGAGAAGTTGAAGTATTTTTTTAGACAAAATAATATGCAATGACAACATCAAAGAAGAAGATATTCCAACTATGTTAGCACCTAGCAAAATTGCATTAGCATGAATAATAAAACCTAGTAGTGCCAAGAAGTTTCATCCAAACTGTAATGCATGAAAAGGGCAAATTGGACATTAGTAGCGGGCAACAGGCGCCAAGTGAGATAGTGCCAAGTACTGGTGGCACACGCGTGAGTTTAAGAGCGCGTAAGCCTAGCGTATTGTTGAGAGGGTACACTACTTAGGCGTGAGTGGGAGAATGGAAGAAATGTTGATTGTTGTGTGAATTCTCTCTCCTTTCTGTTATTTCTTCTCTTTTCTACCTGAGACATTTCTATTTCATGCTACTATCCATTGTACTGCGATTTACCTCATTAATGCGGTACTTGTTGCCACGAATTGTTCTTTTGATTGTTCAATTGATTCCTTCATCGTTTAATTGATTTAGCTGCATTTCATTGGTGCTTTCATTCACCTCCTGCCATGGCGGAAGCTACGTGTTTCAAGGAACTCAATGCTGATCTGCGTCGGTTGCAAGAGCACATGGAGAAGACGCAAGTGGAATTCCACAACGAATTGAAGCAAGCAGAGGTTCGTAACCAACAGCGGTTTGAGAGGATGGATTTGGCTATTTCCAGCACGGCGGAAAGCTTACTTAGGATCAACGAGAGGCTTGATCAAATCCAGAATGCAGGACCTAAGAGCCCCGGTAGCCAGAGTTCATTGAAGATGAAATCCACTCAAATTGACCCACCTGGGACCCCACGCACACCATTTCAAGTAAGATCTATCAAACTCGATTTTCCCCGTTTCGATGGTATTAATGTAGTTGGATGGATATTCAAGGCTGAGCAATTCTTTGATTATTATGCTACACCAGACCTCGAACGTATTACTATAGCATCTGTGCACTTAGATAAGGAAATTGTACCGTGGTTTCAAATGATGCAAAAAACAGAACCATTTACTTCATGGAATGAATTCACTACAGCTTTAGAAACCGAATTTGGACCTTCACCTTTTGATTGTCCACGAGCTAAACTGTTTAAACTCATACAATCAGGCACGGTAGCTGATTATTACCTGGAATTCACTGCTCTTGCTAATAGGTCTGATGGTCTTTCTAGTGCAGCTTTACTTGACTGTTTTATTGGTGGATTAGCCGACGATGTGCGTCGAGATGTTAAGTCTCTGTCCCCTCCTACATTGGTGAAAGCAGTTGCTCTTGCTAAATTGTTTGAAGAGAAGTATCAACCTCAACCTAAACAGAAAACAAATACATATACCTATAGGCAAAACCTTACACAAACACATAATATCAATACACAAAACCAAAACAGAAATACCTATACACAAACCAAGTCAGAAAATACAACCACAAGCACAAAACCAAACACTAACCCGCCCCTTTTACCTACACCCTCAATTAAACCTGTTAATAACAATGTTAGGACACAATTACTTAAGAACATGACCCCTGCTGAAATCCAACTGAGAAGAGATAAAGGCTTGTGTTATTTTTGTGATGACAAGTTCTCTTATACTCATAAATGTGCAAATAAACACCAAGTTCTTATGTTACAAATGGATGAGGAGGAGGAGGAAATTCCTAGTCAGGACACTGACCCACCTGATAATACTATAGAACCGAAACAGGCTGCTGCTACTGAGCACCATTTATCCTTGAATGCAATGAAAGGAGGGAATGGTACAGGTACAATTCGATTTGCAGGTACCATTGGAAACATTCCTATACAGATTTTACTGGATGGGGGGAGTTCTGAGAGTTTTCTCCAACCGAGAATAGCACAGTTTCTCAAGTTACCGATAGAGGCTAATCCTCAATTTCGGGTGTTGATTGGAAATGGGCAACACATGGAAACTGAAGGCTGGATACCTGAATTATCTGTGCAGGTACAGGGACAACAGTTACAATTACCAGTCTATCTTCTCCCTGTGGTTGGTGCGGATTTGATTTTGGGTTCAACTTGGTTAGCCACCTTGGGACCTCATGTTGCAGACTATGCAGCTTCTAGCATCAAGTTTCTGCATAAGGGGACATTTATTACATTGCAAGGGGATCAAACATTGACACCTACGCAAGCACACTTCCATCAGTTTAAAAGGATGGTGCATACTGATGCAATAGCTGAGGCGTTTTCTGTGCAACAGATTAGCCCTGTAAATGTGGATGATGAATTGATTGATTTACCCACTGATATTGAACCTGAATTGGCAACCTTATTGCACACTTATAGAGCTGTCTTCCATACCCCTACGGGTCTACCACCGAACAGGGAGAAAAATCATTCTATTGTGCTGCAACCAGGGTCAAAACCGGTTAAGACACGACCATACCGATACCCTCATAGCCAGAAAGAGCAGATAGAAACTATGGTGCAAGATATGCTTGAGCAAGGTATCATACAACCTAGTAAGAGTCCTTTTTCTTCACCAATTGTGCTAGTCAAGAAGAAGGATGGTAAGTGGAGGTTTTGCACTGACTACAGAGCCCTTAATGCAATCACTGTGAAGGATTCATTCCCAATACCAATGGTAGATGAATTGTTGGATGAGCTCTTTGGTGCTATGTACTTCTCCAAGCTGGATTTGAGGGCTGGTTATCATCAGATATTGGTACAACCAGAGGACAGACACAAAACTGCTTTCCGGACACATCATGGTCACTATGAGTGGCTAGTGATGCCGTTTGGACTCACTAATGCTCCGGCCACTTTCCAAAGCCTCATGAATCAAATTTTTCAAAAAGAACTTAGAAAATTTGTTTTAGTTTTTTTTGATGATATTTTAGTATATAGTGCCTCTTGGAAAGCTCACTTATTACATTTGGAATTGGTGTTGAGAACTTTGCAGGATCATCAATTGTATGCTAGGCTTTCCAAATGTTCTTTTGGTCTCCTAGAAGTTGATTATCTTGGCCACAGAGTTTCTGGAGCTGGTGTCTCAATGGATTTGGAGAAAGTTCAGAGTGTCAAAGATTGGCCTACACCGACGAATATCAAGCAGTTGAGAGGTTTTCTGGGCCTCACTGGCTACTACAGGCGTTTCATTAAAAATTATGCTTCCATTGCTGGTCCGTTAACTGATTTATTAAGGAAGAATGCCTTTAATTGGTCTGAAGCAGCTGCTGATGCTTTTCACAAGCTCAAAGAAGCAATTACTTCTGCACCAGTCTTGGCTTTGCCTAATTTCAGGGAGCCCTTCACCCTCGAGACCGATGCATCTGGTTTAGGTGTGGGAGCTGTGTTGAGTCAACAAGGTCACCCGATAGCTTATTTTTCAAAGAAGATGGTCCCTCGAATGCAAAAACAATCTGCCTACATTCGGGAATTGTTTGCTATCACTGAGGCATTGGCTAAATTTCGCCACTATCTGCTGGGACATCATTTTATTATCAGAACGGATCAGAAAAGCTTACGGAGCTTGTTAGATCAGTCTCTCCAGACTCCAGAACAACAAGCATGGCTGCATAAATTTATTGGGTATGATTTCAAGATTGAGTATAAGCCGGGAAAGGAGAACGTAGTTGCTGATGCATTGAGCAGAGTTTTCTTTATGGCTTGGTCCGAGCCACAATTTCAATTCCTGCAAGACCTGAAGGTAGCTGTCTCTAAGGATGCAGCATTACAATCCATTGTGCAGAGGTGCCTAACAGAAACCTCTGAAAATTCTGATTATGTATGGAGAGATGGGTTATTATATTGGAAACAGAGGTTGGTAGTGCCAAGAAACAGTCCATTGATTCAACAATTATTGCTGGAATATCATACTTCTCCGATTGGTGGGCATGCAGGGGTGACTAAATCTATAGCTAGAATCAGTGCTCAATTCTATTGGCCCAAATTGCGAGAGGATGTCACTGAGTTTGTAAGGAAATGTACTATATGTCAGCAAGCTAAGGTGTCCAATTCCTTGCCAGCAGGATTATTGAATCCATTGCCAATTCCGAAGCAAGTATGGGAAGATATAGCTATGGACTTCATCACAGGGTTGCCTAATTCTCATGGTTTCACTGTCATTATGGTGGTTGTGGATAGATTATCTAAATATGGTCATTTCATAGCTATGAAGACAGACTACACTAGTAGGAGTGTGGCAGAGGCATTCATGAATTTCATTGTGAAACTCCATGGCATTCCAAAGTCTATTGTGACTGATCGGGACAGAGTTTTTACAGCTTCTTTTTGGCAACATTTGGCTAAACTACAGGGTACCACACTAGCCATGACGTCTGCATATCATCCGCAGTCAGATGGGCAATCTGAGATTCTCAATAAGTGCTTAGAAATGTACTTAAGATGTTTTACTTTTGATAATCCAAAGAGTTGGTTTAAAGCTTTGGCTTGGGCAGAATTTTGGTATAATTCATCATTTCACATGAGTGCTGGCATGACACCATTCAAGGCCTTGTATGGAAGAGATCCACCAACTTTGCAGAGACCAATTATATCTAACAATGAACCTGCTGATGTGCTGCAGATAATCAATGACAGAGAGGTGTTATTACAACAACTCAGGCAGAATTTACACAAGGCACAGCAGAGGATGAAAGCTCAAGCTGATAAGCGAAGGAGAGATGTTCAGTTGGCTGTTGGAGACTTGGTTCTAGTCAAATTGCAGCCGTATCGCCAGCATTCTGTTGTACTCCGCAAGAATCAGAAGCTTAGTATGCGCTACTTTGGCCCTTTTGAAGTCATTCAACGTGTGGGGCAGGTGGCTTACAAACTCAAACTACCAGAGCGGGCTAAGATACATTCTGTCTTTCACATCTTCAATTGAAGAAATTCCAAGGTGATGGCACTGTGCAGTATTTACCTTTACCTTTGCTTACCACAGAAATGGGTCCAGTTCTGCAGCCTAAAGAAGTCCTGAAAACTAGAGTGCTTATCAGAGGTGATTCACAGGTTTCCCAAGTGCTGATATTGTGGGATGATGAGGATACAGATGCTGCATCTTGGGAGGATATAGAGGAGTTTAAGACTCATTACCCTCTTTTCAATCTTGAGGACAAGATTGCTGCTAAAGGGGAAGGTATTGTAATGCATGAAAAGGGCAAATTGGACATTAGTAGCGGGCAACAGGCGCCAAGTGAGATAGTGCCAAGTACTGGTGGCACACGCGTGAGTTTAAGAGCGCGTAAGCCTAGCGTATTGCTGAGAGGGTACACTACTTAGGCGTGAGTGGGAGAATGGAAGAAATGTTGATTGTTGTGTGAATTCTCTCTCCTTTCTGTTATTTCTTCTCTCTTCTACCTGAGACATTTCTATTTCATGCTACTATCCATTGTACTGCGATTTACCTCATTAATGCGGTACTTGTTGCCACGAATTGTTCTTTTGATTGTTCAATTGATTCCTTCATCGTTTAATTGATTTAGCTGCATTTCACAAACCCAACTATTCCATCGATCATAGTTTGAACGTTTATTCCATCGATCATAGTTTGAACGTTTATTTGACTAGAAACTGAAAATTTTAATAAACCAAAATTGTTACATGTAAAATGAGTTTTTTTAAGGTAACATATTTAAATTGCGTTTTAAAAATCTATCGATCATAGATACAACTTAGTTCATGAATTTATGCTGATTTATCAAAAACTATTTTTTTTTTGGAATCATTATCAAAAACGATTTAAACCGATACAGTTTCTGAAAACTCAAACTATATGTATTTATGTTTTTTTTTAACATAAATACAATTAATTTGAGTTAATTGGAGTTTTTAAAAATTAATCACAATAAATGGTTGAAGGTTTAAAACTATAAATACAACTTACTTTGCTATTGAGAAGTCACCTCACCCGTAAGGCATTCTAGCTAGTAATCCTAACAAGAAATCTTTGAAGGTTTAGTCATGGCTTCATCCCACACCTTTTATCTACTTTTGGTATTTACAATTAGCTTTACCTTATTAGTCAAAACAGGGCTTTCATCAGATGTTCTTGGACCATCATCTAGCTCCTCTGATGAAAGTAATTACGCACAAAGACCATTGTCATCATATGAAAAGTATTTGAAAGATTGTTCAGAACAATTATACCCGCTTTGTGGTGATGAGATTTTTTCTAATGTATTTTATGGTAACAAGACCATTGCTGTTGAATGTTGCAATAATCTCGTGAATGATGTTGGACAACGTTGTCACGAGGAGCTTACAAAGTTTACTTTGACATCTCCAGATTTTAAGACAAACAAACTTTCAATTTGGCAAAGGAGTAAGAAAGTATGGAATGATTGTGAATCTGTTTCACAAGATATCTCTCCATCACAAGGTGGTGTCATTCCTTAAGAATATCAAAACTAAGATACCACACACTACTCATCTTAGAATGTAGGGAGTGCATTTAAAATCTATATCTATATCTATATCTATATCTATATATAATACATTCACGAATAAACTCTTACACCAATCATCATTTTCTAGCCCTCCTATTGGTCCACCTAGCAGCATTTCACTCATGTCAGCATTAAAATTCTAATGTGTCATTACTAAAAATAAATCAAAAATAAAACAAAAATTAAAAGCTTCTAAAATCGTTACTAGATCAATAGTAATTGCATGTCTGGTAATCAAAATCCTAATAAAGTCTATGATTAAATGCTAAAAAGAATAACTTACTGCAATTCAAAAATTAGAATTTTAATTTCGGTTCAAGAAATTAATATCAACATATATTAATAAAGATATCAATATATATTAATAACAATAATTGAGCTAAAGAAAATATTAATAACAATAACAATAACAATAGTCTAATACGAAAAAGAAATAATAACAAGAGTCGGAAGTAATGATAGAAAACCTTGCCATTTTAAAAGACAAAAAAGAAAAAAGAATACAATTGCTATTAATATCATTAGGTGTATATCGAACCAACCTCTAATTAAAAAAATTCACAAATAATACAAAAAATAAATCTATATCTATACCTATATATAATATATTTACGAATAAATTAACTCTTTGTACCCCACTCAAAAATTCATCAACCCAATTGGTCCAACTCATTAAAAAATGCCAACTTGGAACATTCCATCCGCCAACTCATTAAAAAAATATCAAACGTGTAATAAAAAGTTAAACAAATGAAAAATAATAAATTCTGATACTAAAAAAGTAATTCCTATAAATGTTCTCTCACCTCAAGTTAATGTCATCAAAGTTATACCTTTAATTGTTTTTAAAGTCATTAAGACAAATGTTTGACCAAATAATATTTTTGCCAAAACATCAACTACTTAAATAATTTTTTTGCCAATAACTTATTAAAATTCAAATTTTACATTTCAACTTTTAAATTTTAATTTTTTAAACCAAAAGTGAAATTCAAGTTTTAGCTTTTTTTTGGTAAATAAAGATAAGGAAACAAAACAAAAAGAACAGAGAAGAAGAAAAACGCAGATCAGCTGCAGAAGAACAAAGCTCTGCTTACATCTCTAGCAAGCATACTTCTAAGCTCAGGAACACTATCAGGAGAGTCTAACAGCAGCCATGGATTACTGATCTCCACACCCATTTTTGCCAGTAGATCAGCAGCGCAGTTTGCCTCCCTCCAATTATGCTTCAAGATCACGATCCACTCTTTGTTCACTTTCATCCTTTATAAGCTTGAACGGAATCTGCGTATCGATGAAAAATATTGAGTTGCTTTACGAGCGCAAGCGGCGAATCGAAATAACAGATCACGTTAGGTATCCTAAATCCCAAGCAAGACGAAGCCCCGAAGATAGCACGAAGCTCCGCTTGAGAATTTGAAATCCCAAGTTCGGTGAAACCGATAATCCACACTCCATCATCATTGCGGAGAACACCCCAAAACCATTTCTTTCGGGGTTCCCACGAACACTGCCGTTGGCGTTGAGGACGGTGGCTTGTTCTTGAGAATTATGCCAAGTAAAAGACCGAATCGTGCGTTGATGAGAAGAAGCTTGAACCGATGTCGAGAGACAATTTGCAAGGTGATGACCTCCAATTTTAGTTTATACAATGGAATTTCTTCATGACCCACGGCTTGGGCATTCCTCTTCCTCCAATTCCACGGTACACTGCAATAAACGAGAGCAAACTTATGGGAATTAGCTCTGATCGGAGCCACTCACCCACATTTTGGTTAGCATAAAAAGTATTTCCTGTGAATCCTAACTCTCTCCAGAGATGCATGAGACGGTGAGGCGATCACGTAAAGCATGAAGGGGCACATTCAGTAGCTTGATGATAACGAGGGCAAGAAGGGTCGAAATCATTCCTCTCCCGTGGAGCACTACGGTTGTGGGCGGGGAGTTGTGACGAGCCAACCACATCGAACTCTAACTTTCTCGGGGCGGATATCTTCCGGATCCAATTCCACCCGTCCCACGGCTGAGGGAAGAGAGGGAGTTGCTCAAAAGCCAAGTGTAGCCAGAAGACGCAGTGTAGGTTCCATCTAACTGGTACTTCCAACTGAAGCAATCAGGAACAAGAGGATTCAATTGCACAGGTATATCTAAAATACAACTCCTCAGCTGATTAGGGATAATAGTATATAAAATGTCTAGGTTCCAGTTTCCATTGAGAATGATGTCTTTGATGCATAACTGAGTGTCATGAATGTCCACATAAGGAAGATGGTTGCTGATAAATCCTAGAGGGGTCCAAGGAACACGCCACACAGAGCTTTCCCCATTCCCCATCTGAAAGCTATATACCCTCCTGTAACTTCAAACGAGCTTTAGTTATAGCATTCCAAATAGGAGACCCATTTGTTTTCCCAGTGAAGAGAAACCTATCTTGCTTTAAGTACTTGTCCTTTACCACATGGACCCATAATTTCTCTTTCGTTTGTTGGATATCCCACACTAATTTGCCAAGAAGCGCAGTGTTTGCCTCTCTAGATCTTCTGATACCGAGGCCTCCCTGTTTTCTGTGCTTAGTAATAGTATTCCAGCCAACCAGATGCAACCCCTTATCAGTATTTCCCTTCCAAATGAAGTCCCTAGCACTCTTGTCAATTTGGTCACAAATAGCTTGAGAAGCCAAGCTAACTGCATGTAGTAGGTGGGGATAGAGCTGAGAACAGATTTAGTAAGAGTAATACGCCCAGCCTTGTTAAGCAACCTATTCTTCCAAGCAGCTAGCTTCCCCTGGATCTTGTCTAGAATAAACATAAAGTCCTCTTTTTTCACACGGCCTTTGGTAATAGGAAACCCCAGGTATTTGTCCAAGGATGTACAGCTTCTAATAGAAGTAATAGAAGTGAATGTCTCTATCTTGACTCTAGGAACACCGGAAGAGAAAAGAGCCCTAGACTTATGGGAGTTAACTCTCAGACCCGAAGCTTCACCAAACTTCATAAAAATTTCCTTGACCATTCTAGCTTGATTAGCCGTAGCCTTAGTAAACAGCAGCACATCATCCGCAAAGAAAAGATGGGAAAGGGGAGGACCATTCTTAGAAACTCGGACAGGTTTCCACACATCATCATTTACGGCTTCCAAGATGGCATGAGAGAGCTTCTCCATACAGATAACAAAAAGATATGGGGATAAAGGGTCCCCCTGCCGAAGACCTCTATTTGGATTGAAGGGAGGGAGCCTTTTCCCATTCCAGATCAAGGATAAAGAGGAGGAGGTCCTACAATGCATAATGAGCTTGATTGTCAAAGGCGGGAACCCAAAGTCATTCAGGCACCAATCAAGGAAGGACCAATTTATATGATCATAAGCCTTTTCCAAATCAATCTTGTAAGCTACATCACCTTTCTTTTTTTTTTGATTTATGCATAGTATAGGAAACTTCCTGAAGAATGATAGCATTATCACTAGTTCCCCGGCCAGGAAGAAAACTACTCTGGTACGGACCAATAATGGAATCCAAAAGAGGTCTAATCATGTTAACTAGAATCTTAGTAATAAGCTTATAGATAGTATTGCACAAGCTTATAGGTCTCAACTCCTTAAAATTAACGGGACAATCCACCTTAGGAATGAGAGCAATCAAAGTCTCTGCAATAGTTGGATCAAACGTACCTGAAGAAAAAGCATTAGAGATCAGCCCAAAAATATCTTCACCAATGTCATTCCAGAAATGCCTAAAGAACACCCCTTGAAAGCCATCAGGCACAGGAGATTTGTAAGGGTGCAGTTGGTGAAGGGCACTCAGAATCTCCTCCCTAGTCACCACACTTGTAAGACTAGTCCTCGCGTCATCATCAAGAGCCACTTGGGTTCTGGTATTGAACTGAGTAGTAGCCAAAGAGGTTGGAGGGCAGAATAATTCTTTGAAGAACTTTAGAGCTTCCTCTTGAAGTATAGAATCCTCAGTGCACCAGACGCCCGAAGGGAGCGTAATGCCATGAATTTTGTTTCTTTTCCGTCTAATGACCGTCTGAGCATGGAAAAACTTAGTATTTCTATCCCCCAACGTAATCAACTTCTCTCTAGACTTCTGATACCAATGGATTTCCTCCTGAAAGAGAATATTATCGTATTCTTGTTGAAGAGTCTGCTCAAGAAGGACTAACCGGACCGAATCAACTGTTTCCAAGGTTTTTTGGATCCCTTTTAATCTGTTCTCAATGTGTCTCTTCCTCTTACCGATACTACCATAAACCTCATTGTTAAAAAGAATAGAAGCCTCCCTCACCCTCTCAAGACCATCAACAGGATCCAAATGGCCAGCACCCCAAGCATTAAGGACAACGCTCTGATACTCAGGATGGGTGATCCACCATGCTTCAAACCTGAAAGGTCTTACCCCTCTAGCAAGAGGAAGACCACCACACCGAAGAAGCAGCGGATTATGATCAGACCTAGAGCGATACAAAAGCTCAACAAAGGCTTCAGGGAAGGCCAACCTCCACTCCAAGTTAGCCATGCCTCTGTCTAGCTTCTTGGCAATACTCCTTTGACCCCTACAATTCCTGTGCCAAGTAAATTTACCCCAGTAGTAGGAAGGTCCACCATATCACAGTTATTCATCATATCAAGCAACTCATCAGCTCTCCTTTGGATAAAAACCCCACCTCTCTGCTCTCCAGGAGAAATAATCTCATTGAAGTCACCAATGAGAAGCCAAGGTTGAGTTATCCTAATACTGAGCTCACAAAGATGACTCCAAAGAGCAAGTCTCGCAGTAGCAGTTGGGCTAGCATAGATACCAGAACAACACCAGCTGTTAGAGCCCACCGTCAGCCTAATCGTGATAGAGTTGAAGAAAGTATCAATCGTATCAATATCAACGTTCAAACCCTGCCTCTTTAAGATCCAAAGACCACCAGAATGACCCTGAGCCTTGACAACCGCAACTTTATTATAACCAGCTTTATTCCAGAAAGGGGCCAAACTAGAAAACTGAACATGGGTTTCCATGATAATCAGGATAGAAGGGCAATACTTTTTCACTAACTCCATTAAATGCCTTTTAGACTTATTATTTTTAGCTCCCCAGATATTCCAAGAGAGCACAGACATATCCTTGAACCCAATCATTAAAACAAATGAGAGAGGGGTAGACGGCTAGAGGGACTTAACCATTCATAGCAGAATCTTGATCTCCCCAAATCCCTGGAGTCTCATTAACACACTCCAACACATCCTCACGAACCTCATTGGCCACATCCATATGTTGATTATCAGTGAGACCAACTGAATGGTTTTCCATTTCTCTCATCTTAAGTTTCATCAATTCCACATGGTGTTCCTCCATGCCATCAAACATATTACAAGCATTGCCTTCAAACTGTTGATTGTCAGACTTATCAGGCACACTAAGTCCTCCATTTTTTTCAATGACCACATTATTTGTAGTTCTTCCACTAGGCTTTATTAAATTGATATTAACACCAGTAGAAAGAACATGATTACCTTGATCCTGGGTGAGTTCCTGGCCACCAACAGCTCCTTCTTCGTGTCTTCTTTTCTTCTTAATTGTCCATGGTTTCTTTGACTCCATTGGCTTTACATGCACCATGTCACCTTGCGCATTATTAGCTGATCCAAGACCGTGTTCTTTTCCTTTGCTATTTTGGCCCTTATAGTGTTCTTGCTGGTATAATTGCTGCCCCTTCGCCCATTGCTTCTCAGAGATAAAGACACCAGCTCCTTTCTTAATAGGCGGCTTTGGTTGAGATGGGCTCTTCTTTTTCCTAGTAACCACCATCCAATCACCATGTGCATCTTGGTTAGTATCCTGTCCAACCTGTATAGCATTACCCTTGCTTTCCCCTTCCTTAGTCTGCTCTTCAGCAACCACTATTGCAGTTTGATTTTTTGGATCAGCCTGAGTCTTAGAACCATCTTCTTGAGCAGAGGAAATAGGGCCAGCTGCACATTGCCTTGTATAGTGACCATAACATCCACATTTTCCACAAATAATATGCAACCCTTCGTATTGGACCTTATGCCAGTGCCCATTGATACTTACCTTGCCCACCACAGGTTGAGTAAGATCAACTTCCACACAAACCCGAGCAAATCTACCTCTTTGCACTGTTAGAGTGTTAGTGTCTACCTTTACAGGTTTCCCAACAGCAGCAGCCAAAGCCAATAGTAAACTCTCATCATAATAAACAAGATTAAGTCCAGGGAAACGGATCCACACTAGCGTTCTATCAACTTTAGCATCAGGAGATACAAAGTCCGGTGTCCAACGGGTAACAGCTAGATAATGATCCATAATCATCCACGGTCCCTCTGTAATCACTTTCTCCGATCCCCTGCTGCTTGAAATTTCACCATGAAATAGCCATTATCAACGTCCATAATTTCAAAGCCCCCTTGAAGTTTCCAGAGCCTCTTTAGTCGCTCATTCATCATATTATAGTCGATCGTCTTACCTAGGAGCTTAATGACCAGAGCTTCTCTCCATGGATTGCACAAATCTTGGAAGTAATCATCTTTGATAATCACAGTGGGAAGCAACCAGTTGCCATTTTCATGCGTTATTTGCACTATGCCTTGCTTGATGAGGTCTGTTTTTTCCTTCACAGGAGCTGGTATCTGCCCTTCTGATAAAATGTCTCGAAAAGAAGGCTTGTTCTTTGTTGCTAAATTAGGTCCTGGTTCCGGTGGAATGTTCTTTGCAGCGAAGATGAAATCAGCCACTGAAGCTTCCTGCTCCTTGTTTGAACCCGAGTTGCCAGCAGTAGCGCCTCCATGTGCGCCGTCATACCCTTTGTTTGCGTGCCCTAGCAGAGCTGTTGTCATTCTGTATTATTTCTTTGTTCCAAGTTTTAGCTTTGCCTTACATGACACTGACTGGAAAATAAAAAATCAAAAAGAAAATTATTTTATTTGCATTCAAGTCTATTTACTTCTCGTTTTTTTTGCAGGAAACGTTCAATTTTAATGAAAGAGAGTAAAGAAATGAAGATTCAAATACTTAATTGTCATTAATACAAAATTATGAAAATAGAAATCAAATAGTAAAATTAAAAAAATAAAACATACCAATAAATGTGATATGAAACATCATATTCGCTCAATTTCCTGTCTCTCACTCTCTCTCGGTAGAAATGATGAGCATCATATTTGCAGCTTCTGTATTTTTTTTTTGGAAATAGGCACAATTCAATTTGTTTTCTTTTTTTTTTGGTCTAAACCGGGTATCCTCTGCGCGCAACTGCAAAGACTAATCCCTCGAGCCGGGTAGGACCACAATTGGCGGTAAAGCTCTCCCTCAAGAGATTTAACACTGCTGCATGCCCAAGGATGGATTCGATCCCAGGACCTTGGTTAAGCTGGAAGAGACCCTTACCATCTCATCCAAGTGCTCTTCGATAATCTTACTTTGATTTATTATTATTTTTTGTAACAACAATCTAATCTGTTTTTGATCATTTCTTCTCTTCTTTTTTTGACATGTTCTAATTGGAGGAAAATGATGTGCACTATTGTCTATTGGATTTGATTAATGTGTGTTGGTTCTTCTTCCTTCCTTCCTTCCTTCCTTTCTTTATTTCATAACAATTTCGAAATTAAGTCTCCTCAATTACAAAATTATCAACAATCTTGGTTTTCATTATTTCTTTTGTTTTTTGATTTATTTATTTATTTTTTGTGAAAGCAATCAAATCCGTTTTTGATCATTTCTTCTCTTTTTATCTTCTTTTTCTTTTTCAAGCAAGTTCTAATTGGAGGACAATGATGGATACTATTGTCTACTATTGGATCTAGGTTCATGTGTTTTGGTTCTTTCATCCTTTCTTTCTTTCATCGGATTTCTACCCCCAAATTCGCTCCAAATTCACGTCCAAGATTTATCAAATTTTAATTTAGATTTTTCACCGTCCCAGATTGCGATCTCACTATATTAAATGCTCTTTGCAAATGTGTATTGTGTCAATTCATGAAATTTAGAATCTTTTTACTTAATCTGGCTATTATGGATTTGATTTAAAATATTTGAATCGCGTTGCAATGTAATTTCTTCTATTTTTGCATCATGATCTTTTTAGTTTCCTAGATCTCACCGTATAAATAAGTTTGATTTGATTAGTTCTGCCTTTGGATTATTATATTACATTTATAGAGTTGTTTTAATTTGAAATTGTATTTGCAGTGCTCTCTTTTTCTTCTATGGATACTTTTTTATATTGGATTATTATATTATATTTATTGTAGGTTGACATTTTGATATTGGTTATGAGCCTCCATAAATGTGGTAAGTTGATACCACATTAAGAATGATAGTAGATACCACATGAGTCAATATGTTAACAATGAAGTCAACAAAAAAATATTTTGATACCACATTCATTCCAAAGGAAACAAATTGTAGCAAGATGTCCTGTAATAAAATTTCAGAATCAAAGTAAATTGATTCAGTAGCATATTCCAATTTCAATTATATTGTTAAGGATACCCTAATATTTTCAAGAGTGTTTTCATTACCTGCGCAATATATCTGGAATAGATATTTAATACACCAAGTCTCAATAATAACACTATGTAACAATTACGTATTTTATGTGAAAGATGACTAATTAATGATACAAATATCAATTATCATTTATGAATATCAACCAACCAACTAAAATTAACGAAGGAATCAATATATATATATATATATATATATATATATATATATATATATATATATATATATATATATATGCACAAATTACTCTTACTGTATTTTTTTGTATACTAATGTATCTTTCACGGCGACTATGAAAACTAATCTTTCGAGGCATCGAAGATCCATTTAAGGGTTGATCTCTCCCAAATATGTTTTTCCATACGCGTCAATCAGATATCAAACTCATGACCAAATAGTTAAGAGACCCAAGTAGTTTGCGAAAACAAATGGCTTTTTTGAATGCACACCAAATTTTCTCGGAATTGAATTAAGAATTGGATGCATAGGAACCGGTAAACATTTGATTACTCTTATTATATGGAGAAATAAAGGCTTATTTACTCAAAATGATAATATGGGATTTAGTTAGATACAAAATTGGGAATCGTTATCAAATCTAACCTTAATTAGTATTTAAAATTTTGAACTAAATTTTTTCAATTGCACTTGCACTCTGTGGGGAAGGAGGCGGGGGAGAAAATCCCCTTGTGCTCAATTTGTGCATTGGGACGGAGACCCTGCTTTTCGCTCTAAGTACATTGCATAAAGAGTGCTCACTCCAACCAAAAAGTAAATAAAGAGTGCTCACTTTTATGTTTGTATTCTTTATTTTATATATTTTTTTATGATAAAAAAGGACATTTTTTTATTTTTATATTGAAATATTAATTTATTTTTTGTCACATTTTTATATTGTTTTCAATTTTATTAGACCCTAATTTATGGTTTTATAATTTTTAATGATTTTTTAGGATTCCAGTAACACCTACGGGAATCCATGGTGACGAGGAAGGGGACGTGACTTCCCTGTGGGAGAAATCGGGAATTGGGGAATAGGACGGGAAGCGTGCATATCTCCGCCCCACCCTATTTCCATTTCTAAATCTAATACCGATTACAAGAAAATGTAGCTTTTTTCAATAGTGCAATAAAATTAACTACATAGTGAAAAATAATAAATTTGATACAAAATTTTACTTTTACTATTTAAATAAGTATTTTTTTTGTTACATTCCTATTTAAATAAGTATGTTAACATAGATATAGATATAAATATTAACGTTCGACAACTAATAATATGTATTCAATAGTTTTCCCTTTTCATTCATGTTCTCGTGCAGCAATCAAACAGCCGCCACTGCTTTGCCTCCATCTCCGCCGTGAGCAGCCGTGAACCGCCGCTCTGACCTCCCTCTTCTTCTCTCCCTGCGACTGGAGCTCTCCATCGCACTCTCTCTCCATCTCACGCTGCTGTTAGCAGTGATTTGGTTTTAGGGATTTCAATCCCAAAACCTTAACGTAAATGCTCTCACTTTTCCTTTTTTTTGGTCTTGTTTTCATTTTACTTATTATTCCTTCTATTTTATATTTAAAAGTAAATAAAAACTATGTGTCACTTACTATTTTTATTACAATGTAATACATACACACACCATTTTCCCTTAGTAACCCCCTATTCTCTGGCCCAGATTTCATTTGGACTCTGGGGTCTTTAAGTTGAGTTAGACTTTTCTATTTTTGCACCCCTTTTACTAATGCAATTCCTCCGTAACTATTTGCCCCCTTTTACCGCTGCAGCCCCCTTTATTTTCTTTTTGCTTTTATTACTTATTATGATTATTCTTAATACTCTTTTATTTATTGTTATTATTTCTTCTAAAAATGATAATTACGGTTTAACTTAGATGTATATCTTATCAAACCCACAATTTTGATTTAAGGGTCTTTAGTTGTACAACTTGGACCTTAAATCCCTCCGAAATGAAAATCGCAAACCAATAAATCAACATATATTCTATTTAGCACCTATTTTCATAAAAATACAAAAAAAAATGGGTTCGATTTGGATGTACATCCAGTCATCTCGATTTAAGCGTCTTTAGTTGTACAACTTGAACCTTAAACCCCTTCAAAATTAAAATCTACCAACCAACAAATTTTTCAGGAAAAACTACGCGACTTTTGAGTCTCTCATTGCACCAGAGAGTACGTAGGAGCAGGTTTTCTCTGTCAAGTCAAAAATTAAATTTTCTTAATTTAGTCCCTGTTTATTTCCTTAATGTTTTAATTTTTTTTGGGTAAACAAATAAATAAGCGATTTATTGTTGCACAAATCAAATTTAGGATAACCGTCCTAGGACAGATGTATTAGAGGTGTAGTGGAATTAAGTTTCCGCTCTTCTCTATGCATAATCGACTCCCGAATCCGAACTAGTTTATGTAGACCAATAACTCTAAAGGTAGGTTTTTTTCAATTTTTCCTATTTAATAAATTGGTGGCGACTCCTAAAATCATTATTTTTGAGCTGTCAATGTCGAGATCCAGGTCACGACACCCGGGATCAAGTGACTGTATGTCGTACTGATAAAGTTCCTAAAAAGACATGGGTTATAAGTAAATAGTGAAACTAAGTCAGTTATAGTGACCACCATTATACATCTTGCTATATGTTGCTTGGTTGCAAGCTCATGTGAAGTTGATTAATTGAATCTAAAATTGATTACCTTTCCAAGAATGAGTTTATAGAAGGCTTTAGAAAAGTAGAGATCTAAGACCCTTCCATCCTGAAGTGCTTTAGCAACAACTTGGCCTAAAAGGAAAAATTTATTTGTTACTTCAGAGAACTGTATGCCACTAGATGTATCTTGCATTGACAACCATGGACGAGGAAAGAGTCCATAAAAAGATTGGATTCCCATTTCGTAAGTTGGACTTGCCTTCTCCAAATCAGAAACAAGTTCACAATCGAACATATCTGATAAAAAAGGAGTATGCTGATAAAAAGCCAAAACTTTATCATGAGCAGAATCTTGAGGTGAAGAATCACAATCTGGAGGCATAATGTCCTCAGATTTCACAGCCCTTCTATAGGTTAATGTATGCACTTGACCCCACAAACATTTTGTTTTACTATTTGGCAAAGAATTGCCTGATATAGAGTCAATTTATGATCCAGAGGTTGTCCTTCAAGGTAAAAAACAAGTTTCTGAGCAGCTTCATTGCTACAAGATGCAGGATGCTGTTTTTCGAGTTTTGTGTCTCGTTCTGCTTCAAAATGAATCTCTTGTTCTGCATACCCCTGTTAGATATGGCACAAGTTTAAATATATGTAAAACTGCACATTATTATATTTGCTATCATGATAAAATAGAAATTAATAAAACCAGTAATATATATATATATATATATATATACCACAACTAGCAAGTCTTAATTTAAGAATACCAACAGAATATGTACTAAAAGAAAAATTCACTCTTCAATAAACTAATAGAAAATAATCCTCTTGTGTAAGTGTCTGTGTGTGTAATGTTGATTGATGAAAACCACAAAACGACATCAACCTTACAGCAATATCAACAACAACACAAAGCCTTATTTATCCCACTAGATGGGGTCGGCTACCTGAATCGCTCAAAGTTATAGTGGTATGTCTAAATTGAAACGTGTCAAGCTTACATACCAAGAATAATTATACAACATAGTTTTAAGCTTAGTTTGAAACAATATACAAGAACGTTCAGCATTATCCACTGACTGGTAATGAGAGTAAAACCTGAGTTCCAGAAGAAGATGATACCCAAGCATTCACATTGACTGCTTGATCGAGTCTCGGCTGGGATGACTTTTGGCTCTTCTCCCTGCAAAATCAGTATAGTTGTAATTTTTGAAATAAAATAACATAAAAAGAACCCCTCATTCATTCCCCAAAAATAAGATAAAGTTTTGGAGGGAAACACGTTAACAGGTCGGCACTTCAGTAAATCAGTAACCATGGTTACACATATTACCTGTGTGTTTCAGGGAGATTTGTTGAAATGCCAGCGGGACCCAAAATTGCTGGAATTTTGTCCGGGCAAGAACTTGTATTTGATGGCAATTGAAGGGGTGGACTTTCTGGTTGCAACACGAGATTATCATCCAGTCAAGAGATAAATAATTAACAAGTGACTTCACTACTCCACTCTCAATAAATTCAAAAGTAGAAACTTCTTCCTTGCCAATAAGCTTATCCATAATTTGATAGAGTACCCTATTGATCTTCTCTTCATGCACAGCAAGAACACCTATGTCAGTAGACATGCTCAACAAATCATTAGATAGTGTTCTAAGATTATTCAGAATATCAGTTAACCCTTTCTCAGAATCATACAATTATGGTGCTAAGTATTTTGTTTTTATATGCTCTGCGGGATTATGAACAGAGTCTTTGTCAAGTTTGCAATTTCTGGCTTCTGATGATGTAGGAGATTGGCCAGTTGAAAATGCATAACATAGGCATTTGGGGGATTCTCTTGAAGCATGCCTTTGTCCAGAGTCTAATGATAGCTGAATGCCACTAAATACTGGGTACATCAATTCTGAAGATTTTTCTGATGTTAAGAGTCCATCAATGGCAAAATAGACACCTTCCTTTACAAACAACTTTAAGAAAACATCAGAAAAATTCTGAAGGATTATCTCAGCAATCTGTAAGGCTATCATTAGCATTTGGGGATCCTTTCGAGTGAATACTCCAGCCAAAAAACTGTCAAAAGTATCCAGATAAAGTCAATAACTTCAACAAAATATAAATAATATTGCAACTTAAGAAAGAGGAAACTATACAACATCGAAAAAAGAAAAAGGTAATGCAGGAAAAAAATACATTGAAGCAATAAAATTATTATTTTAAAGGATATGAAAAAGCATCAACCACACTTAAAGTTGTCATCCTCAATAAAAAAACTAATTTATAATCAAATATAAAGGGCATAGCGCTTCCATGAATTAATTCTTCAAACACACAAATACTTTTTTTTGACAAAAAACACACAAATACTATTATATCAGATAACGAGGCAATGGCGAAGAATGAAGATGAGCGCGGAAAGATGAGTAAACTTTAACCCACATTGATCTGCACTTTTCAATTTTTGGCACATTGGTGCAAGCAGATGGGTAAGGGAGCACAGGTGGCCGGGTAGGGGATCCAACCTAAGATCTCCAACGCCAATCAAACTACAAGCTCATTGGCATATGTATTCTCTTTTTCTTAACTACTTGGTGCCAATGTGACTAGGAAGTAGGAAGTCACATGTTTGAGGTGTGAAATCAACTTCTTACAAATGCAAGGTAAGACCAGCTACATCAGACTCCAATAAATCAGAACCTTCCATAGACCCTATCATGACAAATGCTTTATAGTTTATAGCACCTAGTTGCTTTTAAGTGTAACGAAAGGATACTTTGGGAACTAAATAGCGATAGTGGCTTATATTTTAGACTTCAATGAACGTTTAATTGTGGCTGTATATTTTAGTATGAACGTTAAATTGTGGCTGTATATTTTAGAACGAGAGGAAAAAAGATTACCAATTAATGAGTTCATCACCACTAAATGACACCTATATTTTCAACTTTGAAAACAGGAAACTAATCAAACCGTGTTGCTGCGCACCAACAGAAAATACACCACGGGAGAGATCAGATGCAGATAATAGATCTCTCAACATGCTGCTTATATTAAGCTCATATAATGTCATGAAGGCTAAGACTGATCCCGATGAAAGTTTGACAAGTAATCCTATCAATACCTGTCCAGCCAAATAATAGATTCATAATTTCATATCAATATCAAAGTTCATACATATTTAAAAGTGGAGAATCTAGGATATGAAAATGGCATATAAAAATTGCTTACATTATAAATTAATTGAGATAGGGTCGTTTGGCTGTTTAGACTTAAAAGATGTGTGACTTGTTGAATCAATCCATGCTTACAAAGTTTATCCAAAATTTCAGAGGATTGAGAAACTCGATCCACAAATTTGATTAAGCAGGTACCCACATTTTCAACAAGCTGTGGAAGTAAATCTACAGTTCAGTATGTAATACAAAAAAGGCAGGCAACCCCGCTACATATATAGAAGTGCATTATCTGAAATCCATTCATCGGTACCGGCCGATCCTCATATAGAAGAAGATTGCATAATATGGGCACAGCTCCATGAAAGGTGTGGGGCATTCTGAGGGAAGCTTCTTACATATGTTCACCACAGTAGAAAGCGCCACTCTCTAGGGAGAGAGGGAGAAAGAGAAAATCAGTAAAACAAGAAAAATATTCTTCACTCCTTTAATAACTTAAATAGCAAAAGATTGATTTTTAAGGATGGACGAATACAATGGTCATCACTCATGAAAATGATGCTCTAATTACCTGTTCGGCTACATCTTGAACTCAATAGTTAATAATCTTTGACATAAAGCAGGAACAGCATCATGACTGAAGGATATAATAGGAAACTAGTTATTGTAATAGTTAGCTAGTCATTGTAATAGTTAGTTATCTAGTTATTGCTTTGTTAGTTAAAGTCAATTAGGATTTAGTTCTGATCAGTTAAGTGTTAAAACTGATTCAGTTAGTTAGTTTCAACTTTCAAGAATACTGCAGCCATATAAATAACTCTGTAACCCTTCTGTTCAAATCAATTAATACAATTGAAAATTTCCAATATACTCTTTTCAGTTTCTACATGGTATCACGAGGCAGTTGATCCTCTCCCACGCTCTCCGCTTTCTCGCCGAAAATGGCGTCTCCGCCGTCTTCGCCACTGCTGGCGTCAACCACCATTGATTCATCTACTTCTGCTACACCACCCTTATCCAATTTTAACTACAAAATCACCACAAAACTCACTGATAAAAACTACCTAGTGTGGCTTCAGCAGGTTGAACCGGTCCTTCGCGCGCATCGTCTTCATCGTTTCTGCATCTCTCCACAAATTCCTCCTCAATTCTTGACAGAAACGGATTGGGTTATGAACAAAGAAAATCCTGCGTATGCTCAATGGGAGCTTCAAGATCAGCTCCTTTTATCTTGGCTTCAAGCTTCTTTATCTGAAGATATTCTTCCAAGCGTCATCGGATGCAGATACTAATATCAACTCTGGGAATCAATTCACCAGACTTTCCAATCAAAGACCAAGGCTCAATCGAGACAACTACGAACAGAAATGCGTACAACGAAAAAGGGAAACTCCACCATAACTGAATTTCTCGCTAAAGTAAAGCTTCTTACCGATTCGCTTCTTGCTATTGGTGAAACGGTCACCATTCAAGATCAGTTGGATGTGATCTTGGAGGGTCTTCCTGCTGAATATGATGCGTTAACAACAGTAATTTCCAGCAAGATTGGCTGGTTTGATTTGGAAGAGATTAAGTCTCTTCTCCTTGCGCAAGAACAAAAGATCGCCAAACAACAAATTAAAGAGGAGGTTGCTTCGCTTAATTTCACGCAATCGAGTGCCAATTCCGATCCAATTGGGAACCCTAACCCTAATTCCCAAATTGGAGCGCAAGCAAATTACACAAATCCTTCTGCGAACAACAATTCCGGGCAAAACCAGTGGAATCAACATCCAGGTCATGGCAATTCAAACATGAACAACGTGAATACAATGCCATTTTGAGTACTTGGTGATGCCATTTGGGCTAACCAATGCCCCCGCATCCTTCCAAGCTTTGATGAACCATGTGTTCAAGGACTTTTCGCAAATTTGTAATCATATTTTTGATGACATTTTGAGTCTATAGTCTTCTTTGCGAGCACATATTGCGCATTTAACACGAGTTTTCCTCTCTTGTCGCGACAACCAAACGCTTTGTTGAACAAGTCTAAATGCCATTTTGCAACTTCAAGAGTTGAGTACTTAGGGCATTTTATCACTCGAAGGTGTATCAACAGATCCGTCAAAGATCCAGTGTGAGCAATTGGCGATTCCAAAGATCGTGAAGCAATCTGCGCGTTTTTGGGATTAGCGAGCTCTTACTGAGCGCTTTGTGAAGGATTTTGGGAAAATTGCGAAACCACTCACGGATCTTCTCAAGAAGGATGCCTTTGAATGGAGTGAAGATCTTTGCCACTTTGCCTTTGCTTTGCTCAAGCAGAACTTGATTTACGCCCACGGTTTATTATCAAGAGTGATCAAAAGTATAAAACACATCCTTGAGCAAAGATTGAATACTCCATTCCAACAAGCATGGATGGCTAAACTCATGGGATTTGAGTTTGAAATTCGATATAAGGAGGCAAAGAAAATATAGGGCCCTCTCACGAGTGGCGAGTTGTTGACTCTTACTCTTGCAGCAATCTTTGCGCTTTGATCTTATCACAATCTGATCTTCTTGGCGGCGGGACACCTCGATTGATTATTGCGCGGTCGTCCTCACTATATATTGGTGCCGTAGAAAGGGCAAGCGGTGATTGGAAATGCTCACGCCTCCATTGGCTTCATGATTCGATAGGGACACTGGCGTGGGCTCGCATTAAGTCTCTGGCCAAAGATGTGCAGCATACAATGTTACGCAGTGTCAAGTCTGCTACCGCTTTGGACATGAAGCTTCGCAATGTTACCATCGGTTCAACGCTGCTTACGGCAATGGTCCTCAATTCCCTCATGGTAATCCATATCAATATGTGAGGCCAGTTACTCAGAATGCTCCGATGTGGTCTTCGCAGAATTCGTCCTCCCCAAGTTCTATGGTCCTTACAAAGTTATAGACAAGATAGGGCACATTTTATCGACTTGACTTGCTGCTGTCATGCCTCAGGCCAATTTCACCATTTACTTATTGTCTCGCCACTAGTGCTCCTTCTGGTTTTCCTGCTGTCATACCTCAATACATTGCTCCCATGGACACAGCAGCAACACACCATGTGACCAACATGCCTGCACCAGCTGGAGCGCCTCCACCACCAGCTCATTTGGACCACGTCTACCTAGGCAATGGTCAAGGTTTGCCTACAATCAATTAGCAACTATTCCTTCCCCTCGCCTATACAACCACACACAAATTTACACTTGAACAATGTTTTACACGTTCCTTCATTGAATAAAAACTTGATTTCTGTTAGAAAGTTAGCTTATGACAATAATGCATATGTTCAATTTCATCCTCACTCCTATGTTATGAAATCTCAGGTTTCTGACAAGGCTCTTCTTAAAGGTCCTCTTACTGCCGATGGATTGTACCCTCTGCAGATTCATTCTCTGTTTTCGAATAATTCTAGTTCATACTGTAATTCTAGGGCTTCGATCAATGCCACTATGGTTGCATCTAGTTTGTTTTTTCAATGGCATAAACGCCTTGGACACCCCAGTTTAGACACATTGAATAATGTACTCTCAATTTGTAATCTTTCATCCTTTCAAAGAAATAACAATGATTTCTGTATTGACTGTTGCATGGCCAAAGCTCATAGATTACCATCTTCTCCTTCTTTAACTGTTTACACAGAGCCTCTTGAACTGATTTATTGTGACCTATGGGGATCTGCTGCTATGACATCTTCAATGGGATATAAATACTACCTCTCCTTTGTAGATGCATACAGCAAGTTCACATGGATCTATTTCTTAAAGGCTAAGTCTGAAACAATTTCTATTTTTAAACAGTTTAAAGCTTTGGTTGAGCTACAATTAAATAGAAAAATCAAGGCTGTTCAATCTGACTGGGGGGGGGGGTGAATTTCGTCCCTTTAAAGATTACTTGGCTGACTTAGGTATCATTCATCGCATTATTTGTCCTCACACTCACCATCAGAATGGTGTTATTGAAAGGAAACATAGGCATATAGTTGAAATGGGGCTCTCACTTCTTTCTCATTCTTCTCTTCCTTACTACTTTTGGGATCTGCTGTCTTTCTTATTAACAGGTTGCCTTCAGCCAAGTCTAGAGTCATTCCCTCCCAGGTTCTGTTTCACAAACCTCCCAATTTTCACTTTCTACGTACTTTCGGTTGTGCTTGCTATCCCTTGTTAAGACCGTACAACAACCATAAGCTTGAGTTTAGATCATCTGAGTGCATTTTCTTAGGATATTCCTCTTCACATAAAGGTTATAAATGCTTGGATAACTCTGGTCGTTGTATATTTCTAAAGATGTCATTTTCAATGAACATGCATTTCCATATCGTCATAAGCTACATTGTTCTAACACTAATCACACACCTTCCACCACTTCACCTTCTCACAATCCTCTTCACATTGTTCAATCACAAACCACCTCTGCCACCCCTTCCTCACCTGTAACACAGCCCATTCCAAATCACACTCCATATGATTCTCCTACTCCCCTCACTACACCAATTGCTTCACCTATACCCATAGCCACCCCAAACAGCCACATTTCTACTCATCTTCCATCTTCGGCCTATAGCACCATAGACCCCAATTCCTCACCATCCCTCTCACCCTCTCCTCCTCCCAATCCTAACCAACACTCCATGTTAACTAGATCTAAGTCTGGTAGCCTAAAACCCCCTCTCTATCCTAACATTAACCTTACCACCACTGAACCTACCACTATACAGCAGGCCTTGTCCACACCATGTTGGGCCAAGGCAATGCAGGATGAATGTAATGCTTTAATCTCTAACAATACTTGGCAGCTTACCACTTTACCTCCAGGAAAGACTCTTGTAGGTTGCAAATGGATCTTCAGAATTAAAGAAAACCCAGATGGCACAATCAACAAATACAAAGCTCGCCTTGTTGCTAAAGGTTTCACTCATAAATTTGGCCAAGATTACACGGATACCTTTGCTCCAGTGGTCAAACACATTCTTCGTCCGTCATGCAGTTCTCTCCGCTTGCTCTTACATATAAGTGGGCGATTCAAAGAAATGGATGTTCATAATGCTTTCCTCAACGGCACCCTTCATGATGATGTATACATGGCTCAACCACCAGGCTTCTCCAACAATGATAAATCTATGGTTTGCAAGCTTACAAAGGCCATCTATGGTCTTAAACAAGCCCCAAGGGCTTGGTATGAAAGTCTTACCAAGACTCCTCGCTTTTGGGTTTGTTCAATCTAGGTGTGATGCATCTCTTCTCATCTATAAATGTGGTGGCCAGACTATACTAGTATTGATCTATGTTGATGATATCTTGGTTACTGGATCCTCTTCATCTCTTGTGCAATCTGTCATCCACAAACTTAATGCTACCTTCTCTCTCAAGCACCTCGGTTCACTTGACTACTTCCTTGGAATTGAATGTAAACATATCCCCTCTTCTCAAGCCAAGTACATCAGGGACATACTTCATAGAGCTGCCATGGATGATTGTAAACCAATTGCCACTCCTCTTCCCACAAACTTAAAACTTTCAAGACAAGGCACTGATTATTTTGAAGATCCAGTCATGTATAGAGTGTAGTTGGTGCACTTCAATATGCTACTATTACTCGACCTGAGTTGGGATATGCGATTAACAAAGTTTGTCGGTTCATGTGTCTCAACCCTACAATCTCATTGGATTCTTTGTGAAACGCATTTTGAGGTACCTCAAAGGCACCATTGACATTGGTCTTACATTTGTTCCTGCTACATCAGCCTGTCCTCTCTCTATTCGTGCATTCGGTGATGCGGAGTGGGCCTCTGACATTGATGATAGAAGGTCCACCTCAGGTGTCTGTGTCTTCCTAGGACCTAACTTGATCTCTTGGTGGTCTAGGAAACAAACTTTAGTAGCTAAATCCTCGTGAGAGAGGTGAGAAATCAGTAACAGCATTAGTTGCGTGAGAGGTTTTATGGATCCAGTCTTTACTTCATGAGCTGCAAGTTTCTTTTACCACACCAGTGATTTTTTGTGATAATCAGAGTACGGTTGCCTTGACACATAATCATGTACTCCACTCTCGGACCAAGCATATGGAACTCCACATTTTCTTTGTTCGTGGGAAAGTATTGAACAAGTCTCTCCTTGTGGAATATATTCCTTCACAAGCCCAAATTGCTGATGTGTTGACTAAACCCCTCTCCAAGAACATGTTTTGCTACTTCAGAGACAAACTCAGAGTGTTACACAACTCCGAGCTTGTGGGGGGAATGAAGGATATAATAGGAAACTAGTTATTGTAATAGTTAGCTAGTCATTGTAATAGTTAGTTATCCAGTTATTGCTTTGTTAGTTAAAGTCAATTAGGATTTAGTTCTGATCAGTTAAGTGTTAAAATGATTCAGTTAGTTAGTTTCAAGAATATTGCAGCCATATAAATAACTCTGTAACCCTTCTGTTCAAATCAATTAATACAATTGAAAATTTCCAATATACTCTGTTCAGTTTCTACAATGACGAACAAGAAAACCAGCTGATCTGGGATACAAATTGCAGATATAGGTGAAAGCCCTTATAGAAAACAACATTATATCTGGGTTACTCTCATGCTTAGCCAGCTTTACAAGCAGTGGTGATAACAAGTCTGAAGTCATGCTGGAGAAGACATTCTCATACAGACAAAAATACCCTTGGGCGGGAAAAGCAATTTCAAAAATGACAAATATATCCAAATACGCATTTACGCCTTCCACAGGGCGTTTAGAAGATCAATACAGAGTGGGAAAAAAATAATTGATTTCAGCAAAAAGGAAATTACCATTTCAAACCACAAAATTTGGTACGCATTACAATACCACAAACTTGGTGAAGTCCATAATAATATTAAAGTAAAGCAACAAAGACAAAAAAACTTAAGATATTTAAACGGTCCCATAACACAAAATTCTACTGCAAAATTATAAGTGAACATCACTGAGAGACACCCAACCACTTGGTGAAATTGTCAAATTCTGCATAATCAGAATCTGATTTCATGGTGTTATACCAAGCCTTTCCTGCAGCCTTGATGGCAGAAGCTTCTTCCTGGAAGAATCAAGGTAAAAAATAATACGTTAATGTTAATATAAAACAATAAAGAATCAAGGTAAAAAATAACACGTTAATGTTAATATAAAACAATAAAGAAAATCAAGGCAATCAAATAAAAACATACACTTCAAAGGGGACAATAACAATACAACAAAGAAAACACATGGAATGCTTAAGGGCTCATTTGGATGGGCTCATTTGGATGGGCTCATTTTTGAGTTTATGAAAAATAACTTATAAACAAGTTTTTATGTTCTCACAAACAAAAGTTATACCTCCATAAGTTGTTTTTAAATAAACTACCTTGACAAACTTATGAATAATAAGTAAAAGCTTATTTATTTGCATAAGTTGTTTTTCATAAGCTCAAAATAAGATCTATCAAAATAAGAATCACCCATTCACTCAAACCATTCCTTAAAACATACAACTGACTAATCCATCCTTCATACATGGTTGAATGTCCACATCATAGATAAAAAAGCCTAACAACACACTCTCCATTAGTGGTTGAAACTTATAAGCACTTTGAAAATGGGACTTATGATTTAGTGTAACTCATGAAATTCAACAATTCATGAAGAGTGTTGAAAAAGTGAATTAGAGATTACTCTCATACTCAAATTAAACACATTTATACACTAACTGCAATTCTCGAGACTTATTATACAAGCAGCCACAGTTCAAGTCCATTACAGTTAACATAAACATTTTCTTCTATGAATCTATGATAGAATATTAACAGTTTGCTTCTACACAAAACAGGATACCCAAGAGGCCCAATTGAACATTGTATAATCAGATAGGAATTTATCGCTACGATACAAATGTAAAAAGTAAATCAAAATCTATGAACACAAAATCACACTATACATAAACACCACAAAATATTAACTCAAATCAATCAAAATAGTATATGGTCAGTAGAGACTATCATAGGACAATCAAATCAAAATGCAATTAGAAAAATAATTGCTACTTAACAACACGTGAAACCTCAAAATTGAGAAATAATAAACACTAACTAACCTTAGTAACATTCTTCCTCTTCTTCTCAAGCTTCTCCTTCTTAGCCTTAACACGTTCAGCTTCAGCAAGAAGAGCCATCCTCTTGGCGGTCTTTGCATAAGGATTGAGGCGGAGCATGACATTGAGATTCTTCAGTGGGTTCTTCTTGAGTGTAGCCCTCTTCACCTCCTTCTTGATGGGCCTCACAACAGATTGTACCTCATCAGAGTTAATGATCCTACCGAGATCAGCATTAACCATCTTAGCCCTAGGTAGAACGTACCCTTTCTTCTTCTCTGAAGGCTTATCAAAAGATCCATAGATTGAATCCAATTTCTCAATAGCAGACTTGGTCCAAACAACAAACCTTCCGAGATGTCCACCTGGAGCGAGCTTCAGAAGGTTGAGTCTCTCCACATTGGCAACTTCAATCCCAGGAATGTTACGGAAAGCTTTAACAGCTTTTGCTCCTTCAGTTCCGTAGACAATGAGAGGTCCTTTACGGGAAATGTAGCGACGGTTACGCATTTTTCCCTTTCCAGGACGAATGCCGTGGCTGTTCTTCGCTTTCTCAGCGTCGGGGAAAGCACCAACCTGCTTCAAAACTTTGATTGCTTCTTTTGTTTTTTCAACTCCTTCGGCAGAATCACTGACGACGAGAGGGAGTTCAGGAACGGTCTCAATGCGGTGGCCGCGAGCGAGGACGAGGGAGGGGATGGCGGAAGCGGCGATTGCAGAGACGATCGCGTACCTTTTCTGGTTGACATTGATCTTACGGTGCCAGCGGCGCCAGATCCTGGTAGGAGCGAACATTCGGCCGCCACGGCACATGTTACCGAAAGCAGCTTGACCAGCACGGTGGGTTCCGCCGCCAGGGACACGAGGGATACGGGAGACGGCACGACCGGTTCCCCAGGATTCAGCGGAGGTCTGGTGGCCTGCCTTACGGCTGACGGCGTAAGGCTGACGGCTGTTTTTTGAGATATTGGAATGAACATAGTTAACGATGTCTGGACGGATGGAAGCTCTCATCACATCAGGAATGGGGAGTGTGGTGGGGGCATCGGTGGCCATATCGCCATCGAGAGACTGAACGGTGAGGAGGGGGCGTGCGGCGGCGGCGGCCATTGGGAATTTGGGTGAGTGATGTTGAGGCTAGGGTTTCTACTCTCTGATACAACTACTTCAGAAGCTTCACTTTTTGTGTCGTTGCTGCGATGAATGAATATATTGCGGATCCACGGTCCACACTAACAGTTCATGGGCTTTTCAAGCAGAAAGAATAGAAAAAACTATTTACACCCCCTTGTTTCTATTATGCACTACTATTTTTTCTCCACCTCTCTTCAAATCACACACCTCCAACCAAACCATCCAATCCATCAAAACTGCAACACTCCTTCCCTCCCTTTTACAGTGAAGGGGGGGTATGATGATGCTAGAGAAAAACCAGAAGGATTTGTACATATTATAGTTAGCGTGATTTCAATTTTCCATTGTGTGCATAAATAATATATGTTGAGGGTTTTACTTATATCTTCTACTTCCATTCACATAGTTGGTTCCCTTTATAAATAGAGGCTTCAAGGCAAGAAATAAAACAAGTAATAGAAGGAAAAAAGACCCCAAGAGGTGGTGAGAAAGAGCTATAAAGAAAAACGGATAACTTTAAATAAGGCTTTTCGAGAGATAAATAGTAACTCTTTTAACGGGTTCGTATTAGAGTTATGTCACTCATATCTTTGGCTTAGAGGTCGGCTGAGCTGCTTAGGCTTTGTGTACCGCATATTCTTTATTGTGAAAGTGGCATCTTTCTTTTAAACTGCTTTACTTAGGTACTCCTATATTAGTCCTTCTCTCCTCTTTTACTTGATTTGCACTTGGTCGTATTCGCCTCCCCAAAATTTGAACTTGAGACTTCCTTTTAAGAGTTACCAAGTAAAGATATGTTATATTTATATCACAATTCTTTTGAAGATCACCGCCAAAATTTTTTTTGGTAAAGTATGCTTTGTTAAACGTTTTCAACTAGGCAATACATGCATTATTATCTTCACATATGATTGTTAATGTAATTTTTCTTAAGACAAACCACAAGTTTCTCACATGATGAATCGCAAATCTCAGCCAAACACTTGTCTGTCTTGCTTCATGCAATGCTAATTTTTTGTTTGAGTATATGTATGATGTGGTTACTTTGGCTTGCTTAATAGACTACCATGAAATAGTTGTATCACCAAATGCATGTAAACAAATATCTTAGTTGTCATATATCATTATGAGGATTGAAGAAATAACTTGCATCAACATAACGAAGTATTGAGTAGAACAATCCATACCAAAATTCTTTTGAAGATTGCTGGCAATAAAAAAATTTGGTAAAATATGCTTTGTTAAATGTTTTCAATTAGGCAATACATGCATTATTATCTTCACATAAGATTGTCGATGTAATTTTTCATAAGACAAATCACAAGTTCACAAATCTCAATGAAACACTTGTTCGTCAAACAAGGTTAAGCTTGACACATTTAATTAAGAATGGAGCCTTATACATTTAAGGCTTAAATATCATTTTCGTCCCTACAAAATGAGCGAAAATCCATTTTATTCCCTGCAACAATTTTTTTTTAAAAAGGTCCCTGCAATTTTTTTTAATTCATTTTAGTCCCTACCATGATTTTTAAGCTGATTTAACACATTTTAACACAGCTGTCAATGTTGACGTGGATGTTTTAGCACCGTCGACTGCCATATCACTAAAAACAAATGTTAAATTCCTATTATGCTCTAAGTTGACGTTATCTCCAAATTGAAGTTGGGTTGGTATAATAATAATTTAACATTGATTTTAAGTGACATGGTAGTCCACAGGTACTAAAACATTCACATCAAGGTTGCCGACTATGTTAAAATGTGTCAAATCAGCTTAAAAATCAAGGTAGAGACCAAAGTGAATTAAAAAAACATCTTGCAGGGACCTTTTTAAAAAAAATAAAATTGCAAGGACTAAAATGTATTTTTGCTCATTTTGCAGGGATCAAAATGATATTAAAGCCAACATTTAATTACGTCTCTACTAATTTTATGGATTTTTCTTATATGGATCAACTTAAACCGCTAGCGGCTACACTATAACCATAAATACACTTAAAAAATTAAAATTGCATTAATGAAAATGCATAAAAATAGTAGAGACGTACATTGTAAATTCACTGTTCCAAACATTACAAAAATACCCATAACCAAAGTTCCTAATTTGGAAACAAAAAAGACCTACATGATTTTACTTTTTTGGTTTATGCAAAAATTTCTTTATAATAGATTGAGTATCGTACACTTACTTTTCATATTATTTCATTAATATGAATGTTTTTGAATAACAACATTTTCATGTTTTTAACATAGTTAATATATATATATATATATATATATATATATATATATATATATATATATGTATATATGTATGTATATTTAATTATATATGTATATATATTTTATATTTTATAACATAGCAGGGTTATTTTTGACGATGTTCAAGGAGTTAAATATATCACATAATATACCTAAATATACAACTGAATCTCCGTTTAGCCCAAAAGTTAAAAATAACATTTAAAATTAAAAGAAGGTGTATACTGCAGTGCACAGGTCATATTAATAAATTTCATAACGGTCGAAATGATTATACAATAAATGCTATTAAGAGTTATCATACTAATCTTTGTTTACTCCTGATGTAAAAAGTTTATTTTAGGAATTTTTAATTTGAATACTCGAATAAGTCATTATGAGAATAATAAATAATTTGACAAGAAAAGGATTATAAAAACCTTCTAAAATTATTGTTAATTATCTAATAAATGCATTGAAAATTCAATAATACCTTCTGGTAGTTCAAAAATTGAATTATAGTATAATTTGTCATATAGTGTTTAATGTAAATTTGCTCGGCTTTCAAATACCATTAAAATTTAGAATTTCAACACCAAATGCAATTTGAATTATAGCAGGATTGGTGGTATTAATTAATTTAGAATTCTGTCCAAACTATGAATCTCATTGTATGCTTTAAAGTTAGAGTAGAAAGAGCAACACATGGATCTCAGCAAGACTGCAAAAAAGCTTCATGAGACAAAATTAAAACTTCCATGGTCTGATTGTGTGAATAAAGGAATATTATTTGTTTTTGTTTAGTTTATTTTGTTCTTCCAGACATAACTACTTTGTTTCTCTGTTGTATCATCTTATTCTCTTAAAAAGTTTGTTTATTTGGGGTATTTGTTTGTTAAAATTTAAGATTACAATAATAATTGTTCAATAATTTTGACATGTATCTAATATATTACTTAACTTTATTGCGCACATATAGCTTTCAATGAATGATATACAATTTTATGAAAGATAATATGTTTTGATTCTATTTTTGTGTTGTTACAAGTGATTACTAAGAGTGTTATGTACCAATTGATATTTGAATGGGAAATGGCGGCATTGTTATATTTCTGTCTCATGAGTCTATGACCCTTATCTTTACTATATACAATTGTGAATAGTTTATAAATTTATAAATAAGGTGTAACGCCCCAAATAATTTAATTATTTATTTAATTAAATTATTCAGGTATTGTATTGGTATAGTCATATTAAAATAATAATATGGTAATTCATTTAAATCAAGGGGTGGTGTTTAGTAATTAAGTAAAATTTCTTTCTCTGCGGTAGAAAGAGGCTTGTTTGATTGTCATGTGACCCCTTTTCAAACCCTTTCAAAAACATTTTTAAAGTAGAACTATGTCGCTTTGATTCCCAAGAACCCATAATATAGCGCGCGGTGGTTTAGAGATAAAAAACAAAAACCTTTTCATGACAACGAGAACTACCAATGCACATTGGTAGAGAAAAGGAAAGGCCAAAAAAAAAAAGAGGAGATCGCGAAAAGAGAAAGAGGGTTCCTTTTCGATAGAAAGGGCGCGCTCAAGGAGAGAAGGATGTTTTGGAGCTCTTGTTGATGTGGTTCTTTGGAGTTTCGTGGAAAGAATCTTGTACTCGGAAAACTCTAAGGTAGCTCTTGTTGGTGGGGTTATCTTTATAATGGGGTATATGATGGGTGTTAAGTGGAGATAGGCTCTATGTTGCCTCCTTGATTGTGTTTGGTGTGTATTTGGTGAATTATGAATGTTGTTTGAATTGGTGGCTGAATTGTGATGGTTATTTGTGTTGTTGAATTCACTGTTTTGAGATGTTCGATATAGGTTCGGTATTTCATGGTGAGAACGTTTTACTGATTGAAAAATTATGTGGTCTGTCATTTTAAAAATTAGATTTAATTCTTGTTTATTTGGCACCGTATGATCGCATTCGGAGTTGTGTAGCTCTAGATATAGGCTCCACAAGTTAGGGTAATATTCGAAGCATTCGGACCTAGGTTCTGTATTTTTAAAACTGAACTTTCTGTTTGTCCAAAAATTATGGGACTTATTTCGTTAGAAAATAGACTTAATTTTGGTCACTTTGGCACTGGTTTGGTTAAATTTGGAGTAGTGTAGCTCGAGTTATGAGTGTCCCAAGTCGAGTCAAATTTCGGAATTAAATTGGGTATAGGTTCGATGTTTGGTCGTGTGTCCTCAATTGAACTCCGTTTTGAACGATTATTGTCCCATTAGAAACTATACTCAAATTTCTTTGTTAGGGCTAAAGTTTTGTTCCATTTGGTCAAGTTTAAGTCAGTTTAGAGTGATTTGAAGTGGAAGGACAAAATCTGTCCATGGGAACCATTCGGATTGTTTCTAAAAACTGTACTAATTGGTTCATTGTTTTGAAAGTCTAAAGATATATTCAGAAACTACACATCCACAGCTTTCCAACGAGTGGTCTTTTGTAACCTTTCGATGTCGTTTGCTATTTTAAATAATTCGTCGAAGTAGGTGCACTGTGTTGCGCCCCGAAAAATCCGGTTTGGACTTCTCGTTTGACAACGTGAAAAATAGTAGAGCCGCCACCAATATTTATTTAGGAAAACATTGAAAAAAACCTTTTTTGGAAAAGTGGATGGTCTTTTGAAAACTCAGAGATGTAGGTTCGGGGGTCGGTTACGCATGGGGAAAGTATTAGCACCCGTCGTCCTTTCTCTACTTGAAAGGAACCATTAACTTGATGTGTGGTTTAGACAAAAGTTTGAGTTGAAAGCAATTTGTTCTACTTCTTTTTCTTTTCTTTTCTTTTATTTAAGAGTTTGTTTTATTGAAAACAGGAGGGGAAGAGTGATATTTTTGGTTATCTTTGAAAAGTGGAACAAAACAAAGATTTTTTTGAAAAGGGTGCTTGACGGGACATGAACCCGGTCCTACGTACCCTCACTGAGATGAGGGATCAAAGCTACGTAGTTCTCGCTTATGCATCTGAAAACGGCTTAAGAGCTTTTCGTAATTGGGTGAGCGTTTGTGACGACCGAACAACAACGGTTAGAATGGTCTCACTACTAACTCGCTGGGGATAAGAAAATCACAATTAATAATCTAAACGGCAACGGCGCGATTGATCATTAATGACAATTGATTTATTTTTGAGGAATAAATAAGTTTTCGAAAATAGGATTGAGCTTTTGCGAAGACCGAACAACAACAGTTAGAATGGCCTCACTACTAACTCCTTTTGAAAACAAAATCATCATTAACAACCTAAACGGCAACGACACGATTGGTCATCAATGACAATTTATTTTATTCTTGTTTTGAAAATAAAAGGGTTTTTTAAAAATGAATCTAGGAAATGGGTTTTAGAAAAGAAGTAGAACATTTCAAATCAATTCTAAATCCATAACCAAATGCAAATGAATGAACAAGACTCATACTTCAACGATCAAGCAATCATGAACATATTATTCATCAACCAAGATTAAACATGCCAATACAATCAAGGGATTCAATTATCAAAGATGCAAGACAAAGTTCTCAAAACAATTGTGTGTGCGTGTGTGTGAGAGGTGCATTTATCTCAATGACTCTATGCTACACAAGTAGTAGACTCACGTCTTCATATAAAAGTACATGCATGGGGGAGAAATTGCACACAATTAAGTCAAGACATTTAAATGGCATCATGAACAAGAGAGATACAATTAATTATAGGCATAGAACAATCTAGGTTGGATGAGTGAACATGCAAGCAACGATGTGCATGATTAGGCAAGTATGCAAATGCATGAGCATACAAGAATGTGAGTGAATGATCATGTAAGGATGCATGAATGAATAAGCATACAAGGCTATGCATGAATGAGCATAATTGAGTACACGACATGGTATTAATGAATGCATGAACATTTCAGAATGAATGCAAAACATGGAATTAATGAATGCATGAGCATGTGAGAGGGTAAGAGAATGCAAGAGGCCTAAGCATGTATGAACGTATGAACATGTGAGCATATGAAAGTATGCAAGTATTAGTGTGCAAGAATGAGAGTGTGTCACATGGATGATGCAAATAAATGAAATGCAAAGTTTGAAAATGTTTTGGTAAGAAGTGGTAAAAAGTTAGAGTAAGAATGTGGTAAAAATGTTTGAGTAAAAGGTAAATAAAAAGCAAAAATGTTTTTTATGTTTTTTGGTAAATAATTAATGAATGGTAAAGTAAAAAGTAAGTGAGTGGTTAAAAGTTAAAAACACATTGACACAATTACACTCATCTACACAAGATCAAACAACACATTTTAAGCACAAAAATAAGCACAACAATGGCCTACAAGGCCGAAACCACTATATGCCTAGATTACTAAATTATTTCATACCAAGATGCACAATCAACACATAGAACAAGACACAAGATTAAACCCTAAATTATCATGCCATGTTACAAGACACTAATCAAGCAAATCGTGCTTTTTAGTCATACAAACCAAAGGAATGAAAAAAAACACAAGAAAACCCTAGGCTTCTAGTACTTAAAACTGAGGCCTATATGTCTCAAAATCAAACCAAAATTCAATTTACACACCATGATATGAACAAGAAGATGCAAGATTAATATGAAACATATGATATGTGAAAGCTCTTTATTTATAAAATGATGGTTTATTTAATGAAAAAAATGAGGAAATGAGTGTGAAAATGCAAACCACATGGTTAAAACACAAGAATACTCCCATCAAGGCCAAGGACTCATCTCAAACACCCAAGGCTCCCAATGTCCTTGTCATAATGTTTGAAATGAGCCCTCTAAGCCTTTTTGAGAAAGGAAAGAGGAGTAGAAGAAAGATCTACATGCTAAAAACTAAAGAAAATGCAAAAGATATTAGGCTTACCTCTAGATCCTACTAGAAAAAGAAGAAGAATGCAAAATAGGAGCAAGAACACTTGAAGAACGCCTCCAACAAGCTAGACCCTCACGCAAATCTTCTTCTCTTGGTGGATTTTGATGAAACCTAGATGATTATGGAAGCTTAGAAGGGGATTTATGGAATAGATGAAGGATTATCAAGCTTTAGTGTTTGATTTTTGAACAAATTGGGTGAGGAGGATGAAGGGTAGGCTACGGCCTTGAGAGAGAGAGGAGAGGAGAGTATTGTGTGCTAGGGTAAACAAATGAGAGAGTCCCCTTTTCATGGTCTCTTATAAATTTGGGTTTTATATGAGGTGCAAAATTAAGGGTATATAGGACATTGTGCTTTTGCAAACCATTGAGATTTGAGATAGAATTTGAATCAAAGGCCAAGATTACAATGCAAATGGATTAGGGACAAGGAGAAAACACAAATGAGTGAGGAATAGCTGGTTATACAAGAAAATTAGGAGTTTTTGTTGCACAAAATTGTCAAGGGCAATTAGGGTTTTGTACACAAAGTTGTAGTCTAGGATTTGATCTAGAATTTTAATCAATAGCTAGGAATACAACTCACATGGATCAAGGGCATGAAGAAACACAAAATGAGGTGAAAAATAGCTGGAAAATTCGGAGCAAATGAGGCCTTGGTGCCCAAGTTTTGCAAGCTTGCCAAAAGATAGTACATTTTGTCTTATTGAGGACACTTCCTTATTTTTACCATTTTTGATTATTATTTTCATGATAATTCCATAAATTCCAACCATTTTGGGCCATATCCTAGGATTCAATGATTGGGCCCAAACTTCTATGAGATCACCACTGCCAAAATTGATTTGATACCTCACCTTGAAGGAAATTCCCATTTTACCCTTTTTGTTCAAAATTTGAATTTTATGCCAAAATCATGCATGCATGCTCACAAAATATATAACTCAATTCATTTTGATCCCAATGCATTCTTTTGATATTGAACAATGATTTTTGGTGAGGAATTGCCTATTTTTGGAAATGACCAAAATACCCTTTTTGCTCCAAAAACCCTAATTTTGCTCGAAAATGCGTTTCGACCCTAAAATGATTTTAAAAGCTGTGGAATGACTTTTAGGACCCAAAATGCAGTGCATAATGCTCTTCACTCTTCAGTTTATTTATTTTTTGTGGAAAATTAGGGTTTTGACCTAAGTCGGACAAAATTGGGGTATGACACACTGTTGTAGGAAACCATGCACCCGTGATGTTGTTGTAAAGTGGTGGATATAGCTGCTGTAACTCTAGCTTATTTCCTATCATACATGCTATTATATTGTTAGATATCTCACCCTTCGCTTTGAATGTTACCCTATGTTGGTAACGTGCGGTGGCCGCGATGTGAAGGCTTGTCTACCTTCGCCAGTCGAGTCGGTGTCGTCGCTCTGATACGTAGCACTCAGGGGGGGACGAACACTAGTCTTATTAGTTGCCTTTATTATTTGATTGCTGGATTTTATTTTGTGATGTCATGATTATTATCTTTGAACACCACACATTTTTGAGCCAAAGTGTTTGAATCAAATAATAGGTTTTCAAAAGCATGTTTAGTATCTTTGCATGAAGCACAAGTTTGTGATTTAGAAGTGTTTACCTCTTCTAGGTCGAGTATCTCCTACTGAAGCATGAGTTGATTGATTCCATACTTGATGCGGAAATATTTGAGAAGGTTCCTCGAGTCGACCATGAGACAAAAATTTGCAATATCTTCATCATGGTCTGAGTCAGTTCCTTCTGAGTCATCCCATGTGGTAAGTAGAGCCTTCTTCTTTGGTGTGAGCTTTCTGTTGCTTCGTTTAGCTTTGGACATTCATTTTTTAAATGCCCAGGTTTGTTACATTCATAGCATACAAGAGTAGTTTTACTAGTGCCTTCACCTTTAGGTTGATCTTTCTTGAAGAAGGGTTTTCATTATTGTTCTTTCTAAATGCCCATCTTCTCAACCTTCTGGTGATTAGAGCCATTTCATCCTCATCATCAATGTCATTTTCATCATCTTCACTTTCTTCTTGAGTATCCTCTTGAGCTTTAAGTGCCATAGCTTTAGAAGGTTGTGGAGATTTTTGAGAAGCTTTGAGAGCAATAGTTTTAACCTTCTTGGGTTGAAGTTCATCCATGATTTCTTGTTCATGAACTTTTAGAGATCCAAGTAGATCTTCTATTTTGAGAATAGAGAGATCTTTAGCTTCTGTTATAGCAGTCACTTTGGGTCTCCATACCTTTGGAAGACATCTTAGGAGTTTTCTTACTTTAGCTTGATTTGAGTAGGTATTTCCCAGAGAATTCAAATCATTTGTTATTGTTGTGAATCTGCTAAACATTTCAGATATTGTTTCTTGCTCCTCCATTTTGAATGTTTCAAATTTATGGATGAGAAGGTTGATGTTTGCTTCTTTGACTTGGTCTGTTCCTTCATGGGCAGTCTTCAACGTATCCCAAATTTCTTTGGCAGTTTCTTTCCCAGCTACTTTATCATATTCACTTCTACCTAGAGCTCATGTTATATAAAATTTAGCTTTAGAGTTTAGAAGTACCATACGTTTATCTTCAGGTGTCCAGGTGTTTCTGGGCTTAGCCATAGTAGTCCCATCATCAAGAGTTGTTGTAGGTTCATAGGGACCATCTTCAACAATTCCCCAAATGTCAGTGTCTTGAGATTCTAGGAACAATCTCATTTGATCTTTCCAATAATAGTAATGTTCACCAGTGAATCCTGGTGGCCTGTTTGCTGAAGCTCCTTCTGGAAGGAACAACACAGAGTTGGAATGATGACTCATCACTTCTTCTACTTCCATTCACATAGTTGTTGGTTCCCTTTATAAATAGAGGCTTCAAGGCAAGAAATAAAACAAGTAATAGAAGGAAAAAAGTCCCCAAGAGGTGAGAAAGAGCTATAAAGAAAAACAGAGAACTTTAAATAAGGCTTTTCGAGAGATAAATAGTAACTATTTTAACGGGTTCGTACTAGAGTTATGTTACTCATAGGTACTCCTATATTAGTCCTTCTCTCCTCTTTTACTTGATTTGTACTTGATCGTATTCGCCTCCCCAAAATTTGAACTCGAGACTTCCTTTTAAGAGTTACAAGTAAAGATATGTTATATTTATTGCGCACATATAGCTTTCAATAAATGATATACAATTTTATAAAAGTTAATATGTTTTGATTCTATTTTTGTGTTGTTACAAGTGATTACTAAGAGTGCTATGTACCAATTGATATTATAATGTGAAAAGGCGGCATTGTTATATTTCTGTCTCATGAGTCTATGACCCTTATCTTTACTATATACAATTGTGAATAGTTTATAAATTTATAAATAAGGTGTTTTGTAACACCCCCTGCTAATCTCTAATACTACTATATAAATAAAATCAGAGTTTTCAAAAATCGATGCAAGAGAGTGTCACATTTTCATCCCTTTAACAAAACAACACACATCATATGTGTCATACCCCAATTTTGTCCGACTAATTCAAATTAAAATTTGTCTTTTCGCGAATGCGAGGTTCTAACAGTATGTTTCTCGTAGTTGAAAGAAGGCTCAAAAATATGTTTTGTTGTGCTCGCACATTATTCCTAATCGTGTGCGCGTTATGGCACATGTTGCGCGCGCGCTCGCGTCTCGTCGTGTACACATTTGCTTTGATACTTATCATTATTGCTATTATCATTATCCATGTATGCTTATTAATTTACTATATCAATATTTTTATACCAAAATCAGATTCTAAAAAAATGCTTTTATAAATAGTTTTCTCTATAATAGATACAAATATTCAACTCTTGTTACATATATATACAGAAAAATTACAAGCAACATAGTACTCTTTTAAATAAATAAAAAACAACAAAAAATACAAAATAGGAGAGCAACTCAGCATGCGCTGGTTGTTGTTTGTTATTGCTGGCCTCTCTCAACATAGACAAACAGAAAAATACAAATTGTGGCAGCAGCTCCAAAGCTCTAAATGGGAGGTCCTTCTATCCTTGCATTCTTCTCTCTGAACAACACACACAAATAGAAATTAGGCCTCAGTTGAGAGTCAAACGAAGAAATAAAAGGGACCAAAAACGTGAATGCTGCAGGAGCTTGGAAGAAGGAAAAACTGCATAGACCAATTCAAGCATCAAAAGATGAAACACATTGGGGAAGCTACCATCAGAGATGCAGAGTTAAAATTGACATTACAATACAATAACCTATGCAAGCTCATCTATAAACAGTGCTCAAAACTCAAAATGAAAGAAGAGGAAAAAACAACAAGAACAAACACACACACGCAGAAAAAAAACACAGCTACCTTCACTCGACACAACAACACACACAACAGAAACAAAAACCAGACAAAATGATTTTCAGAATGTGAAGGAGGAGAAGAGCAGCAACCCAAAAACACAACACAGAGAACTAAACACTGAGAACAAAACGTAAGACCAGAACAGCCTTGAAACCACCGTACCTCCGCCACCGTGAACCACCACCAACACAGAATCGAAAACCACCGTCGCTTCTCTCCCTCCGTCGCACGCCGTCGGCGAACCACCATTCGCGATCTACCTTCCTCATCGTCGCCTCTCCGTCGCGCGCCGCTCAGACCACCGCGAGCATTCCACCACCGTCGTCGTCGCGTCGTTCTCCATTCCGTTCTTCTTCTTCGGTTCTCTCTTTCTCTCTCTTGAAAACTCTCTCTTTTTTTTCTGAAAATGGAAACGGCGCTGTTGTTGATGAGGTTTTAGATTTAGGGTTATTCTTGTTTTGGGTATATGGTTTGCATCTGATGTGGTTATGGGCTTGTTTTTTTTTTCTTCTCTTAATCTGATTGATACATACACCCACTCCATTTATGCTGCGCACACCCCTCCCCTTGTTTTGTTCTTTTTTTTATTTGTTTTTTTATCAGATCAATAATCGCACCCCCCTTTTTTTCATACAACACCTTTCTCTTATTTTTAAACTTAGAACACTATCCACACCCTCTGGTTTTAACAATGCAACCCCTTTTTTTTTATAATACAACTCCTTATGGCTAATAACACCCCCCACGTTTTTGGTTGCGTCCCTCCAGCTTGTTATGTAAAAAATTATTGTTAGCACTCCCAAATTTTGCTATCACACCCCCTTTTCCTAAAAATCATTCAAACTCTTTTCCAATTAATACAAGTTATTAGTGACTATCACCCAAAGCTTTGGCTTGTTTGATTGTCATGAACGCTATCAAGAGTTATTAGTAGTGATCACTCAAAGCCTCTGCTTGCTTGGTCATTATGAAAGCTCTTCCCCCTTCCAAAACCCTTTCAAAAACATTTTCATTTTAGAACTACGTCGCTTTGATTCCCATTTGGGACACGTAGGAGCGAGCCACGTTCTCGTCAAGCGCAACGAATAAAATCATTTTCACAACCGTAAACATTAATATTTTCCATAACAAAAAATCATTTTCAAACCCATTGTTGCTAGTGGCTAATCAGAACCTTTGTTCGTCTAGCCGTTGGCGGCAATGTCGTTTTCCAAAGAACAATAAGCGATGATCACCCATAACTTTGGTTAGTTTGATCATTCGTGCCAATTAATCTCTTTCGAAAATCCTTTTCAGAAGATCAAATAAAAAATGAGTTGCTACTACCAGTCAATCAGAACCTTTGTTCGCCTGACTAGCGGTAGTGACTCTCATTTTCAAGAGTACTTGGCGGTGATTACCCATAACCTCTGTTAGTTTAATCATTCGCCGAATACTCGTCCTATTTCGAAAACTCACTAAAAAAGGATAAAAAACAAAAACTTTTTCATGACAATCAAGAACTACGTAGTTTTGAATTCTCCATCGCACTAGGAGATACGTAGGAGCGAGAAGCCAATTCTCGTCAAGCGCCAAGAATAAAATTTTTATTAAGTTTTTCCATTCGCTTCAAACAAGAAATAAATAGGCAAATCTAGGTATTTTTCAAATCAAACGTAAAACCACACACTTAGTTAAAGGTTCCCTTTCGGTAGAAAGGACGTGTGCGGTGCTAATACCTTCCTCACGCCATGAATCGAACCCCAACCCATATCTCTAGTTTTCAAAAGACCATCCGCCTTGTTCAAAAGTCTTTTTTTCAATGTTTTGGTCTTAAAATTAAAATATTGGTGGCGGCTTCAAAAATTTTCCACGTTGTACATTGAGAAACCCAAACCGGATTTTTCGGAGTGCAACAATATGACACGAGGTCAACAAAACAGCATGATATATAGCACAATAGTTTAGGGAAGAGCCCGCAAACACCTGTTTAGTTACATCACATAAAAATAATCTCCTGATGCACTGCAGAATGACAACAAGTCTAGAGAACATAACAACAACGCACCAAATAGTATCGATCTAATACAATTAAAGAAAACAACAAGATTACTACGACGCCTCCCGGTGCTACATATCGGGTGACACGACCAACCAAAGAAGGCACAAATACCTTCACTCGGATCACTTGCACGTTGCGAGGCATGAGAAGCAACATAAAAGCAGTAGGGTGAGTCTCTTTACATAAATAATAACAAGTAGGATAAGCATTACATTAGGAAGGCAATTAGTAACTCCAATCCACAACAATTAATACATATGTCATTTAATTATAACATCAATAAACAATATTAACGGATCAACTAAGCATCACCAAGATTCGTCACGAAGGCATGGGTATATGTATGTATGCAATATGCATGTGGATCCATCATCATCGCAATAAGCCCTGAGGGCACACACCGCTTTGGCCGAAGCCTACACATCGCAATGGCCGAAGCCTACATCTTCGCTGAATATGCATGATTTATGTGACACCATGACAATGCACCACAACACAATGCATCTACCACAACAATCATTAACTCGTCACTTTTCACTTTGCAACTCAACTCCAATCACAATATTTGGCCGAAGCCCACACACCGCTTAATCATCACCACGACACAACACACCTCATTATTGGACTAATATCACACCAAGGACCAACTTGCCATATGAGGACCAAACTGACACCTGAGGGACCAAACTGTCACATAAGGACTAAATTAACTCACCGAGGACCAACTGTCACGTAGGGACCAAAACAACACTTAGACACCCTTGGGCACCAACAGGCACCATGGGGCAGCCATTTTGGCGCCCATCTAGCACACACCCAAGACACAAGGCGCATGGGGCACGCCAATTGGCGCCCCTGCGCAACAAGCACGCATGCCACGACATGCCACAGGCGCACGACTAGGCGCCAAGGGCAGCCACATATGGCGCCCTGTACCGCGCCACTCACAAGTACACACACGCACGCAGGCGCAAGGTGGCGCCTCACTTGGCGCCCGCACCACACAACACGCACATATACACACACAGCGAGACACGGGCGCACAAGGGCCGCCCAGTTGGCGCCCTGTGCCTTGCACACACGCACACATACTTGCACGCAGGGCTGCCAATCTTGGCGCCCTGCTCCAGCACGCACCACGCCACACTGTGGCGCCTTCCTTGGCGCCTTGCTGCGCACACACAACACTGGGCGCCTAACATGGCGCCACCCTTGGCGCCTTTACCCACACACTAGGCGCACGGTTCCTAGGCATTTGGCGCCTAGGCCGTGGCCAACTTCACCTACACCACAAAACACTTCAACAACACTTTCATTCAACAATTCAACACCCACTTTAACAACACTCACTTAGACATTTGATCAACATCATGAAATCAACATATTCTCATACTTCATCACATTGGAGCATTTTGTCAAACACATTGCATGCACATTTAATAACACATTTATTTCCAACATCAAACATCATAGTATCACCAAATTAAACTCAAATACAACAACAAACATAAGATTAACTCAAAACTCAAACAATCAAACCATCCTAGAGCTATTCCACACATAATGCATATCATACAACTTATTATAAATGTAAATGAGAGCCCCCTAACCTTGAATGAGCTAGAAACTTCAATCCAACACCAAAAAACCAAAGAAATGAAGTAGCCCAACCTCCCTTTCCAGCTGAAAACCGTGGCCTCACTCTCCTTGGGTAAAAATGGGAATCAACAAAAATGGAAATGAGGAGTTGAAGACTACAACACTAAAAAGAGGAAGAAAAATGGAGAATAATGAACTAAGAAACTCCACTTACCAAGCAACACTCAAGAAAAGTCCTTTCCTTTCCCCCCCTTGGCTGCCGTCGGCCTCCCTCCTTCTCCCCTCTCTAATTCTTCTTTTCTTTCTTTGAATGAGACACAAATGAGACTCTACCTTAGAGACCCCTAGGTTTATGACTAGAAATTGGGCTCACTAATGGCACTTGGGCCTTATTTACACCTCCCCAATTAATTCAATTCACCTCTTGTAATAAAATAAATCCCAATTTAATTATTCCATTTAAATAAGTTAGACCCCTTTTTGATAAAATAAACTCAACTAATTAATTGACTTAATTAAATGTTGCAAGCCTTTAATAACTTAATTAAATAAATAATTAAATTATTTTGGGCGTTACAACTCTCCCCCACATAGAGAATTTCGTCCTCGAAATTACCTGAATCGAACAACTCTGGATATGCCTCCCTCATCTTACTTTCCAACTCCCAAGTCGTGCTCTCACCAACGACTCCCAACCAAACCACCCTTACCAAATTAATCTCTTTGCCTCTTAAGACTTTCACCTCACGGTCTTCAATCCTAACAGGCATAGTCTCCACTGTAAGGTTCTCTCTCACCTCCACATCATCCATTTGAACTACATGCGACGGGTCAGGAACATACTTCCGCAACTGTGACACATGGAATACATCATGCATATTAGAAAGATTAGGTGGCAGGGCCACCCGATAAGCAACTTTCCCAACTCTCTCTGAAATATGATATGGTCCGATAAAACGAGGGGTTAACTTCTTAGACTTCAACGCACGACCCACACCTGTCATTGGAGTAACTCTCAAGAATACATGATCACCAGCTTGAAACTCTAGATCCTTCCTCCTCTTATCATGATAACTCTTCTGCCTACTCTGCGAAGCTTTCATCTTCTCACGAATCATCTTCACCTTCTCTGTGGTCTCACGCACAAGCTCGGGGCCTAGCACCACACTCTCTCCCGATCCATACCAACACAACGGAGTCCTACACCTTCTTCCATACAATGCCTCAAAAGGCGCCATCCCAATACTCGAATGAAAACTATTATTATAAGTGAATTCAATCAATGGCAAATGAGAATCCCATGAACCTCCTTGCTGAAGAACACATGCCCTCAACAAATCCTCTAATGATTGAATAGTCCTCTCCGTCTGCCCATTTGTCTGGGGATGATACGCCGAACTCATTCTCAATTTGGAACCCAAAGCCTCGTGCAAACTCTTCCAAAACTCAGAAGTAAATCTAGGATCCCTATCAGACACAATACTCAAAGGAACACCGTGCAATTTCACAATTGTCTTAACATAGATATCTGCCAACTTCAGAACTGGGTAAGTAATATTAATCGGTAAAAAGTGAGCAGGCTTCGTCAATCTATCAACAATCACCCATATAGCATCAAATCCCCTCGCTGTATTCGGCAAACTAGTCACAAAATCCATAGAAATACTATCCCACTTCCATTCCAGAACGTCCAATGGCTGCATCAATCCCGCTGGCTTCTGATGCTCTACTTTCGATTTCTGACACGTCAAACAAGCATACACAAATTGAGCCACATCACGCTTCATACCAGGCCACCAAAACAGCTTCTTCAAATCTTGATACATCTTTGTAGCTCCCGGATGGATACTCAACTTACTTCGATGACCCTCTTCAAGAATTGCCTTCTTAATCTCCTCATCACTAGGAATACAAATCCTTCCGCGGTACCTTAACACATCTTGCGCATCTATCTCAAAATCTTTACTCTCGGAGTGATCAATCCCGACTGCCAATTCAACTAGTTTAATGTCTCGCTTCTGAGCTCCTCGAATAACATCCAAAAACTCATTATGGATCTTCAGCACACCCAATCTAACACTCTTAGGTGTCACCTCACAAACTAAACTCAAATCCTGAAACTGCTCAATCAATTCAAGCTCCTTCACCATCATTGCAGACACATGCAAGGACTTCCTACTCAAAGCATCAGCTACAACATTAGCCTTTCCCGGATGATAATTCAAACTAAAGTCATAATCTTTCAACAATTCCAACCATCTCCTTTGCCTCATGTTCAATTCTTTCTCGGTCAAACAAATCTTTGCAACCCTTTATGATCACTGAACACTTCAAACTTAGAACCATACAAATAATGCCTCCAAATCTTCAAAGCAAAGACAATTGCCGCAAGCTCCAAATCATGCGTAGGGTAATTCTTTTCATGAATCCTCAACTGTCTCGAGGCATACGCCACTACCTTACCATTTTGCATCAGGACACCTCCTAGCCCCATCTTAGGCGCATCACAATACACCACAAAAAGGCTCTCCAGTTTTAGGCAACGTCAAAGCAGAGAGATGTTGTCAATCTTCTCTTTAATTCTTGGAAACTTTCTTCACAACGGGAATCCCACACAAACGCCTTTCCTTTACAAGTTAACTGAGTTAGCGGAAGTGCCAACTTAGAAAACCCCTCAATAAACCTTCTATAATACCCGGCTAACCCAAGGAAACATCTAATCTCCGTGACCGACTTAGGAACCTCCCACTGCATCACCACATCAACCTTAGATGGATCTACGCAATTCCATCACCGAAATAATATGACCAAGAAAACTTACCTCCTTCAACCAAAAATCACACTTAGATAGCTTAGCGTACAACTTCCTATCCCTCAAGACTTCCAACACCAACCTCAAATGCTCGGCATGCTCCTCCTCGGACTTAGAATACACCAAAATGTCATCAATGAACACCACCACAAAACGATCAAGATATTCATGAAAAATACGGTTCATATATTCCATGAATACCCCGAGCGTTAAGTAACACAAATGGCATTACCGAATACTCATAATGACCATACAGAGTCCTAAACGCCGTCTTAGGAACATCCTCATCTTTCACTTTAATTTGATGGTAGCCCGACCTCAAATCAATCTTGCTAAACACACGAGCTCCCACCAATTGGTCCATCAAATCATCAATTCGTGGAAGCGGATACTTATTCTTAATCGTCACCTTGTTCAACTGTCGATAATCAACACAAAGCCGCATATGGCGCCCATCTAGCACACACCTAAGACACAAGGCGCACGGGGCACGCCAATTGGCGCCCCTGCGCAACACGCACGCATGCCACGCCATGCCACAGCGCCGCGACTAGGCGCGGGGCGCCACACATATGGCGCCCTGTACCGCGCCACTCACAAGTACACACACGCACGCAGGCGCAAGGTGGCGCCTCACATGGCGCCCGCACCACACAACACGCACATATACACACACAGCGAGACACGGGCGCACAAGGGCCGCCCAGTTGGCGCCCTGTGCCTTGCACACACGCACACATACTTGCGGAGGAGCGCCAATCTTGGCGCCGCTGCCCGGCCACGAACCACGCCACACTGTGGCGCTTCCCTGGCGCCACGCGGCGGCACACACACACACCAGCGCCAACATGGCGCCACCCTTGCGCGCTTTACCCACACACTCTAGCGCCACGGTTCCTAGGCATTTGGCGCTGGGCCGTGGCCAACTTCACTACACCACAAAACACTTCAACAACACTTTCATTCAACAATTCAACACCCACTTTAACAACACTCACTTAGACATTTGATCAACATCATGAAATCAACATATTCTCATACTTCATCACATTGGAGCATTTTGTCAAACACATTGCATGCACATTTAATAACACATTTATTTCCAACATCAAACATCATAGTATCACCAAATTAAACTCAAATACAACAACAAACATAAGATTAACACAAAACTCAAACAATCAAACCATCCTAGAGCTATTCCACACATAATGCATATCATACAACTTATTATAAATGTAAATGAGAGCCCCCTAACCTTGAATGAGCTAGAAACTTCAATCCAACACCAAAAAACCAACGAAATGAAGTAGCCCAACCTCCCTTTCCAGCTGAAAACCGTGGCCTCACTCTCCTTGGGTAAAAATGGAGAATCAACAAAAATGGAAATGAGGAGTTGAAGACTACAACACTAAAAAGAGGAAGAAAAATGGAGAATAATGAACTAAGAAACTCCACTTACCAAGCAACACTCAAGAAAAGTCCTTTCCTTTCCCCCCTTGGCTGCCGTCGGCCTCCCTCCTTCTCCCCTCTCTAATTCTTCTTTTCTTTCTTTGAATGAGACACAAATGAGACTCTACCTTAGAGACCCCTAAGTTTATGACTAGAATTTGGGCTCACTAATGGCCCTTGGGCCTTATTTACACCTCCCCAATTAATTCAATTCACCTCCTGTAATAAAATAAATCCCAATTTAATTATTCCATTTAAATAAATTAGACCCCTTTTTGATAAAATAAACTCAACTAATTAATTGACTTAATTAAATGTTGCAAGCCTTAAATAACTTAATTAAATAAACAATTAAATTATTTTGGGCGTTACAACTCTCCCCCACATAGAGTATAGTCCATTTGCCATGATGATTTTTGGCAAATCTGGAACACCTTCGCTTGCTGAAATTGAATCGCTATTACTTGTTCAAGAATCACAACTTGACAAATATAGGCAAGAACTAGCAGTTTTCAATGCTACTGTCAATGTAGCTCATGTCCAGGGTCGAGGTAACAATTCTGGTAGCAATAGAGGCAACTACAACAACAATTCTCAATCTCGAGGTCGAGGCAAGCAAAACCGGGCTCGTGGCCGCAGTGATGGTGCTCGCGGTGCGCGTTCTTCAACTTCCAGACCTACCTGCCAGTTGTGTGGCCGCTATGGGCACTCTCGTGCTTGATTGTTGGTTTCGATTTGACGAAACATTCGTACCTCCTCCAACGGTTGTTCAGGCAAATACCGCAACCACTGCTTCAAATGCTGATAACGGAGCCACCACCTCTACCGATGCTGCTACACCGAGTGTTTGCTTAACAGAGGCCTTGCCCTTCGATGCTATAGGTAAACGCATCCAATATCCCTCACCTAATCCTGCTGATTATGAGGACTGGTATGGTGACACTAGTGCTTCACACCATGTCACGACCAATTCCTCCAATATACAATGTAAAAGAACCTACAAAGGTCACTCTAGAGTTAAGATGGGAAATGGCAATAGTTCACATATCAAATCCATAGGCACTTCACAGTTTAATTCACCTTTGCATCCATATGTTAATATGGTTTTAAGCAATCTGCTACATGTGCCCAATATAACCAAGAATTTACTATCAATTTCACAATTTGTCAAAGATAATCAAGTTTTCTTTGAATTCCATGATCCTTATTACTTGGTTAAATCACAGGTCTCGAAACAAGTTATCTTGCAAGGCATACGAGGCTCTGATGGACTCTATGTCTTCAAGGGCTTACCAATAGTGAAAAGAGTATCTTCTAGTCTGTTTGTAACAAAGTGTCTATTTCCCCTGCTTTCAATAATGACACAGTAGCTGATACTACATCAGTCTGTAATTCTGCTACTAGTTTACCTTCTGTTTTTGCTACTAGTTGTAATTCTGTTAGTACCTTGTGGCATGCACGTTTAGGTCATGCCAATTCTCACATTGTAACTCATATCATGAAACAATGTAATTTGAAAGGTTCAAATAAAATGTCTCTTGAATTTTGCAAATCATGTCAATTGGGCAAATCACATAGAATTCATGCACCACCCTCACAAACACAATACACTAAACCATTTGAGTTGATCTACACAGATCTATGGGGACCCTCCCCTATGGCCTTGATGAATCCCCATCACATGATGGTTCTTAGTATGAAAAAGGGGATTTTATGTGAAGATTTTATTGAATGTAGGGAAAATGGCAACACTAAAAGAGTAAATTGTGCTAGTTGAAATTGAATTGCTTTGCAGTGTTTACGCTTGGTTTTGTGGTGTTTTTGTGCCCCGTGACTAGGTGAAAGGAAGAACGAAGAAATGCAAGCAAGCGGACGGAAAAGTGCCAAGGAATGAAGTGGCGAAGTGGCGGCGAAGTGGCGCCTGAAGTGGCGCTGAAGTGTCGCATGATGCGCCGATGAGGCGACAAAGGAGTGCGAGGAAGCAAAAGTCCTGTCCATTCGCGCATAACTCTCGCGCGAGGCGCGGTGAGCGCGAGTTCTTGTGGCGTCCTCCGATGAAGTGGCGCTTAAGTGTCGCATGAGGCGCCCGATGAGGCGCCGATCGGCTGAAAACACGATAAAACACGCAAAGCTGCGTTTTGAGGATCTTCGACTTCTACACGAATCCAAACCCTAGCACACCGGAGAGAAGCAGCGTTGCGGTGTTGGCTCTTGAAGATTCAAGCATTGGGAACAAGTTTGAAGCTTGAATGTCATCATCATCATCGTTATTCTCTTGTAATTTCCTTCTCTTTTATCTTTCATCATGTGTAACTAAACCCCTCTTGTTAGGGATGAATTGATCTTGATAGAGCACTAGGTAGCCGGTATTGACTTGTGTTTATTGTTTCTCTCTCGTATCTTGTGAATTGAAATTTAGTTTTAATCATTTACAATTGGGAAATTGTGAGATTATCTTTATTCGATATTTTAATGGAAGTTCTTATATTTGAATCGTAGAATTTCAATTCCTGCAATTCGTAGCTTAGGGATATTCTCCGAATTGTTATGCGTGCGGACTCTAGCGTTTAAGGCTTGTAGGTAATTAGGATGACCTAAGGAATTAGGGGTTTTAATAATCTATAAAGGACTAGTTACCTAAGGAATTAGGACTTAGTTATTATAACGAATTCGTAGCAAAATATAGAGAGAGATATCCTTGATGTTAAACCCGGTTACATAGTGCGAAAGCAAAAGACGTTCATCCCTAGCATTCATTCTTATCGTAGTTCGTCAACGTTTTCTAGTTTAACTTTATTTAAAAAACTAAAAAATAATTTATTGCTTTAATTCGAGCTTCATAGCTCAACCTTTTCAAACAAACCTTTTCAAATTGGTTCAATTAGTAATTGTTAACGTAATTAGTAAATTAGCTCGATCCTTGAGGGCGATATCCCTGTTCTTACGGTTTTATTACTTGCGATTTGGTACACTTGCCAAATAGTTAACAAGTTTTTGGCGCCGTTGCCGGGGATCGAAATTGATTTACTAATTATTTCGAAGGCAACTGCTAATTCGAACCCGTATATACAACAATTTATTTCAGCTGTAGTTTTTCTTTATTTTCATTTATTATACCTGTTGCTTTGACACTTGTCTTAGTTCTTGTTGTTTTCAGTGCATGCGTGGAACAGTAGATCCTAAAGATTTACTCTACAATCCAGAGATCGAGAAAACTGCAAAAGCGAATCGGAAAGAAGCAAGGTTAAGAAAGCAAAGAGAGCAACAAGTAGCAACCGGAGAAACTCCTGTGCAACCAACTGTAACTCAAGTCATGGGAGACAATCCACCTGCTCGTACTCTTGGTGATTTTGGTAGAAGAAATCAAGGCGTCCAAGCTTATACCTTCCAACCTGTGGGAGCTGTGGCATTTGAGATCAAGTCCTCAATCCTCAATGCCTTGAAATCAGAACAATTCTCTGGTTCTGATGCTGAAGACCCGAATCAGCACTTGTTCCAATTTTATGAAATTTGTGGGTCCACAAATCCTGCTGGAGTATCTGACGATCAGAAAAAATTACGTCTCTTTCAGTATACTTTGACCGCGGGGCTAAAGATCGGATCAACACTATCCCAAAGCAGGAACTATCAACAATTGGGGTGATCTAGAGAGCAAATTTCTCGAAAGGTTTTTCCCAATTTCTAAGTTCATCAAGAAACGGGCCGAGATATCAAATTTTGAGCAAGGGGATTCAGAGTCTTTGTATGATGCGTGGGAAAGGTTCAAACTCCTATTAAAAAGATGTCCTTCGCATGGAATTGATGAGTTTGTTCAATTGCAAACCTTCTCACATGGGTTGCGACCTCAAACTAGAATGATGCTAGATGCCTCACCGGAGGATCTTTAGGTACCAAACCTGCTATTGAAGAAGCCAAACAATTGGTAGAGCATATGGCTTCTAATGAGTACCATTACTGCAAAATGATAGAGGGGCAACAAAGAAACCCGGAATGTTAGAGTTGGACGCCAATAGTGCTGTGTTGGCTCAACAAAAGGTAATGTCACTACAAATTGAAGCTCTTACTAAGCAATTAGCTGCTGCTTTACCAGGGGGATCTCAACCCCCTGCGACTGTTCAAGCGGTAAACCAGGGTGCATGTAACTATTGTGGTAGAGAAGCTCATGAAGGTGATTGTGCTACTCATGGAGATTCCAATGAACAAGTCAATTTCATGGGAAACTATCAGAAGCAAGGAGGGAATCCATATTCTAACACCTATAACCCTGGGTGGAAGAATCATCCCAATTTCTCATGGAAAAATAATGATTCAGCTGGGTCAAATCAACAACAGCAATCTCAGCCATCATCTCAACAACAAAGACAATCTTCTCCATTGGAGAATGCTCTAACTCAGTTCATGCAGATGACGAAAACCACGTTTCAATCACAAGAGCAAGCCATGAAGAGTATGGAAAAGAACCACGAAGCTTCCATTAAGAATCTAGAAACTCAGATTGGCCAATTATCAAAGCAGCTTGCTGAATCATCTAGTAGTGGATTCTCCGCTACCACCATTGATAACCCAAGGAATGAAACTGCTAAGGTTATTTCACTAAGAAGTGGTCGGGAGTTGAAAACGCCTGTGGTGACTTGTGAGAAGAAGGTGGAAGTAGAAAATGAAAAAAATGAGTTGAGTAGAAAAAATGAAAAAATTGGGGAAGTTGAAAATGAGCAAAGTGAAGAAGGTGTGAAGTCTAACCTTAATGAAAATAATTTGTTCTTTGATGTGCAGTACAAGAGAAACTTCAAGCACCTCTCCTCAAGTAAAATTCTACCGTATCCTCAAGCGAGCAAGAAAAATCAAAAGGATGAGCGCTTTTCTAAGTTCATGGAGGTTTTCAAGCGACTACAAATCAATATACCCTTCGAAGCTCTAGAAACAGATGCCCATATATGCTAAATTCATGAAGGAGCTTTTGACTAAGAAGAAAAATTTAAAGAGGACGAAACGTGGCTTTAATCAAGAGTGCGATTTATAATTCGGAGGAAGCTCCTCGAAAAAATGAAAGACCCGGGAAATTTCACCATTCCATGTGCAATTGGTGACATAGCCGTTGGCAAGGCCCTTTGTGATCTGGGGGCTAGTATTAACCTAATGCCATTATCTATGCTAAAGAGATTGGGTGGTGGAGAGGTAAAACCCACTAGGATGTCACTGACACTTGCTGATCGTTCAGTAAAATATCCTTATGGAGTGTTGGAAGATGTTCTAGTCAGAGTTGATAAATTTATGTTCCCGGTAGACTTTGTGATCCTTGACATGGAAGAGGATGCAGAGAGTACCGCTCATCCTGGGTAGGCGTTCTTAGCCACAGGGGAGAGCGTTGATTGATGTGCAACAAGGGAAACTGATCCTGAGATTCCAGGATGAGAAAATTACTTTTAGTGTTTTTGAAGCCATGCGTCATCCGGATGACAAAGGACAGTGCTTTAGGGTAGATATGATTGATAATTCTGTAAAGGAGACCTTTAGACAGGATGTGCCATCTCCTCCATTGGAGAATGTAATTGTAAATTCTATTGAAGAAGCGATTTGTTATTTGGGTAGTGAAATAGAAGAATGTATCCTGCAATTTGAAGCTTCTCAAGTAGAAAATGTCTCAAAGAAAAGGGAAGAGATAGATAGGGGAGAGTCCCGAGAAAAAGATCCTGAATTGAAACAACTCCTCTCATCTCAAGTATGTATTCCTTGAAGATAATGATCTTCATCCAAATATCATTAGCGACTCTTTGACCAAATTGGAAGAGGAAAAGCTGATGAGGGTACTAAGAAGCAACAAAAATGCATTGGGTTGGACTATCTCCGACCTCAAGGGGATAAGTCCAGCTTTTTGCATGCACAAAATCAAACTGGAGGAAGAATTCAAACCTGTGATCCAACCTCAACGGAGATTAAATCCTACAATGAAAGAGGTGGTGCGTAAGGAAGTTTTAAAGCTCTTAGAGGCGGCATGATTTACCCTATCTCGGATAGCTCATGGGTGAGTCCGGTTCATGTGGTCCCTAAAGAAGGGTGGTATGACGGTAGTGAAAAATGATAAGAACGAGCTGATTCCGACTCGGACTGTTACGGGTTGGAGGATGTGCATTGATTACCGAAGGTTGAATCAAGCAACTAGAAAAGACCACTTCCCATTGCCGTTCATGGACCAGATGCTGGAAAGACTAGCTGGACAAGCTTTCTATTGCTTTCTGGATGGATACTCTGGGTATAACCGGATAGCGATGAGACCCGGAAGATCAAGAGAAGAAGACAACTTTCACGTGTCCCTTCGGTGTGTTCGCATATCGGAGGATGCCTTTCGGGTTGTGCAATGCTCCAGCAACTTTTCAAAGGTGCATGCTTTCTATATTCTCTGATATGATAGAAAGCTCAATTGAGGTATTTATGGATGATTTTTCTGTTTTTGGTCATACTTATGATTCTTGTTTGTGAACCTTGATGCGGTTTTAAAGCGATGCAATCAAACCAATTTAGTTTTAAATTGGGAGAAGTGCCACTTTATGGTCAAGGAAGGTATTGTGCTTGGCCATAAAATTTCTGAAAAAGGCATCGAGGTTGACCAAGCAAAAATCGAAGTCATAGAAAAGCTACCTCCCCCTCTAAATGTAAAAAGAGTGAGAAGTTTTTTAGGACATGCCGGTTTTATCGACGTTTCATAAAGACTTCTCCAAGATTGCAAAACCTTTATGCAATCTACTTGTTAAAGAGGCTGAATTTGTTTTGATGATGAATGTCTGTGTGCATTTAATATTTTAAAGGAAAAACTAGTCTCTGCTCCAGTCATAGTAGCCCCAAATTGGGAGGCTCCGTTTGAGCTCATGTGCGATGCTAGTGATTACGCAGTGGGTGCCGTATTGGCGCGAGAGATCGAGAGAAATTCTTTCATGCTATATACTATGCTAGCAAGGTTTTGAATGAAAATCAAGTGAATTATGCAACTCTCGAGAAAGAATTGCTAGCCATAGTATTTGCATTGGAAAAATTTCGTTCCTACTTAGTTGGTTCAAAAGTAGTTGTTTTTATCTGACCATGCAAAGAATTAAATATCTGCTAACCAAGAAGGCGAGTCTAAGCCTCGACTCCTTAGATGGATTTTGCTTTTGCGAGGAGTTTGATTTGGAAATTAAGGACAAGAAAGGGAGCGAGAATGTGGTGGCGAGATCATTTGTCAAGGTTAGAAAACAAAGAAGTGACAGATCCGGCAAAAGAGATTCTCGAAGAGTTTCCTGATGAAAAATTACTTGCCATTGTAGAAAGACCTTGGTTTGCCGACATTGCAAATTATAAGGCAAATGGAAAGATCCTCGAAAGATTTCACATGGCAACAAAAGAAAAAGTTCTTTCATGATGCCAACCATTACCGTGGGATGATCCTTATCTCTACAAGGTCGGGGTGATGGACTTTTGAGAAGATGTGTGTCAGTCTTTGAAAGTAAAAGCATTCTCTGGCATTGTCATGACTCTCCCGTGGAGGGCACTATAATGGGAGCGCGCACACAGTGCTAAGGTTCTCCAACTGGTTTTCTTGGCCATCCTCTTCAAGGATGCATATGAATACGTGAGAAGTTGTGACAAATGCCGGAGGATCGCAATATTTCACGTAAGGGAGATGCCACGAACCCCATCCTTGAAGTAGAAGTTTTTGATTGTTGGGGCATAGACTTTATGGGACCATTCCCACCTCTTACAACCGTGAGTACATATTAGTGGCAGTTGACTATGTTTCCAAGTGGGTTGAAGCCACTGCTACTGCCAAGAGTGATTCCCAAACTGTGGTTAAATTTGTGAAAAAGAACATCTTCTCTAGATTTGGTGTGCCAAGAGTCCTGATTAGTGATGGGGGTAGCCACTTTTGCAACGCCTATCTCAACAATGTGCTTTCCAAGTATGGTGTTACGCATAAAGTGACAACTCCTTATCACCCTCAAAGCAATGGTCAAGCAGAAGTCTCAAACAGAGAAATCAAGAGGATCTTGGAGAAGACAGTGGGAAACTCAAGAAAGGATTGGTCATTGAAGGTAGATGATGCGCTTTGGGCATACTGAGCGACCTATAAGACACCTTTTAGGCATGTCTCCATACCAATTGGTTTATGGTAAAGCTTGCCATTTGCTTAGGGTTGAACTTGAGCACAAAGCGTATTGGGCATTAAAGTTTTTGAATTTTACCACTTCAGCCTGTGGGGACAAAAGAATCTTACAACTGCATGGATTGGATGAGTTGCGTCTGCAGGCATATGAGAACAATAAAATTTACAAGCAGAGAATGAAGGCCTACCATGACAAAAGCATCTCAAGGAAAGAGTTTCATCACGGTCGCAAGTGCTATTATTTAATTCGAGACTCAAGTTTGTTTCAGAAAAGCAAATCCAAGTGGTCAGGGCCCTTTGTTGTAAAAGAAGTGACTCCTTATGGAGCAATTGAAGTAGAGGAACCTGATTCAAAAAGATCGTTCAAAGTCAATGGGCAAAGGTTGAAGCCGTACTTAGGAGAGGTGGTGGACAGAGAAAAGCTGGCAGTGGTTTTAAGAGACCCTTAAAACCGGAGGTAACGTCAAGCTAGTGACGTTAAAGAAGCGCTTATTGGGAGGCAACCCAACATTTCTTATCATTAAATTTTTAATTGTTGCATTATTTTCATAGATTAGGCACTTTAGGATGCATTTGTAGTCACAATCATTTGGTTTGAAAGTTAAAAATGGAATAGTCATAATGCTGGATGCTGTTGCCAAAGTCGCGCCTAAGTGTCGCGTAAGTGGCGCATCACACGCTGCTGTTGCCAAAGTCGCGCCTAAGTGTCGCGTAAGTCGCGCATCACGCGCTGCTGGATGCCAAAATAGAGCTGGTTACTGTCCTTCCGCGCATCACTGTCGCGTAAGTGGCGCGTCATCTTGCGATCGAGAACAACGACTCTCGCTTCACTCACGCCTCACACACGCAGCTTCACGCTTCACTCTCGCTTCACTCACGCCTCACACACGCAGCAGCCCGCCAGCGCGCTTTTTCTTCTCCCTCTCTAGTCACTTGATTTCTCTTCTCAAAGAGCCCCAAGGTGGGAAATTGGTTGTGGGTTTTCTAGAGTACTTCAACCTTCTTCCTATAACATCACTAATCAAGTAAGTTTTCTCAATTCCAAATCAATTTTTTTTGGAGATTAGTGTTATAAAACCTAAATTGCTGAGTTCAAATTTCATGATTAGAAGAGTGTAGAAACCGATGTGGTCAGTATTATTGTTAAATTGGGTGTTTGCTTTTGAAAGAAAACAATTTGGGAATGTGGAGATTCTTGGGTGTTGTTGTTCATATGTGAAGTAGTCATGCATGCTATATGTTTGTAAAAATACCTCAATCAAAGATTTTTGTGAACAACAACTTGTATGCTTGAGCAATGCATAGGTGAACTCATTGTCTCCATCAAGGAAGCAATGTGGTGATGATCTTGAGCAACGCCAATACTTGTTTTATGGGTACTAACATCCACCCGTTTGTACAACTTTGGTTTTGATGTGTGCGGAAATGGCTTATAGGGCCGAAAGAAGCGGGCAATCCGCAAAGGTTCAGCCTCCCAACCACCACAACCATCCTTCAACTCTTACATGTTTGGTCCTTGGGGTGTGCGAAATTCTTTGGGAAATTACAGCAACTCCCAAGTTTGTGAAGGAAAGAGCAATCATTCTCTCCCCGGTGAATTCGAGGATTTGCGACAAAACATTAGCAACCGGGGTGGGATAATCAGTGACCTATCCAAGAAAGGCAAGCAAGGCCTTAGTGTATGAATTCTTTTCAAATATCTTCCCAAGCAAGCGGTGGATGGGCAAGTGGAGTTCCCCAAAAACACAAGTTACGTGCGGGGCCATGAGATTCCATATGACTCTGTTACCATCAATGAGCTGTTTAAGATTAGACCAGTGAAAACCTCAGGCATCCAGTTCCGAACCAGAACCGCTAAGCAGGAGGATAAAATACGAACCTGAGCGAGCAGATGAGATCTCTGCGGCAATATGCAAACCAGAACGGGCTGGGTGAGGAATAAGAGGGGGGAACCCCAGAGAATTATGGTAACTTCTCTTACCCCAGCTAGGGCATGGGCGCTTTTTGTTCTCACCACTATATGCCCTAGCTCTAACAACTCGTAGCCGAGCTTTGAAAGGGCATGCCTCACTGCATGCATTATGCGAGAGAGATCCCACAATATAGGGGATGAGCTTGAAGAGGAAATTAATAGCTTTGCTAATTTTAAGGATGGCGACCAACCGAGCTATTGGAGGCATGCCGGCCTCGTTGCCTGCTATGTGAGAGGGGGGAGTTATTGCCGAGCCCGATGAAGAACCCATAGAACCATCTGCTCCAATCTCCGGGGCTTGGATTAGGACCATAGCGAGGGGTGGAGATGTTGAGCGACCAAAGTGCCTGCAGAAGACCCCCACAAGAGCAACAACACGGGAGGCCGAACCATCCTTCTCTATGAATGAACCTTGGGCTGATCCTTATGGTGCGGACTTTCAATATCTGCGAGGAAGAATAGATGTACTAACAAAGAAACCAGAGCAAATGGTGCGAACCCAGAACAAATGGTCATGAGACAGAGGAGCAGGATGGCGGCAGAGCACGATTTGGGATGAGATCACTATCTGAGCTATGTGCACGATCCGGAGGGAGGGCAATTGGACCGGATGCGGACATCTTTCGTGCACCCTCCGGACTGGGCGCGGTTGAGTAGTCTCGCTCCGCGCCAAGTTATTTTTATCTTCTCCTTTCTCCTTTGTTTTTATTGATTGTGTACTTTGTGCTCCTTCAATAGTTGTAGTTCGTAGTTTATTGTTAATTTCATTTTGTTTTAGTCTCAGTCTGTGTAAATAGGTTGTCCCCGAATTTCATCAGTGAGGACACTGCAAGTTTTTAAGTGGGGGAGGACCTATTGTGAGGTCAGTTGTGTCAATGTCATAGATATGGACAATCAAAAAAAAAAAAAAAAAAAAAAAAAAAAAACAGAGACAGTTGAGCAACTTAGTGATGATGTGGCGAGAATTGAGCGAATAGTACCCCGGTGGTGAATGAATTAGTGCAATCTTGTTTCCACACTTAAAACACTAACCAGTAAAACTTAGTGATCCTAGAGATGTGGGCAGCTAAACTAGTGTGGTGGACCATGAGAGTCGTCAAATTTTCACTAAAATTGTAGGGTAGTTGTAGAAACTAAGTTTGGGGTGCATCAGTTGTACTAAGGCTGGGCATGAGGATTGTAGGATGATCGATTGCATCGTGTGTGTTAATGTGTGTGTGCGACAGACCGTAACGTCTACCCGTAACGCGTTATAGTGTATGCGCGTGTGTGCGTTAAAGTGTGTGTGCAAAGATCGCGCAATCTACCCGTATTTGTAGTGTATGCCGTGTGTGTCGTCGTGCGTGTGTGCAACAACTGTAGCGTCTACCCATAACGCTAAAGTGTATGCCGTGTGTTGTGTTTTTAGTAAAAATAAAAATTGCTGCAATGTCCCAAAGCAAATGTTGATCAAACCCAAACAATAATGTAATGAAAGGGGTTGCAGCCCAAAAACAAGTTGTGTAGTTGTGTTGAGTGTGTTCATAGTCTGAAGTGTGTGTGATAATAGTTTGTGCACTGGTCTAATCTGAAATGCCCATTTAAGACCCTTTGTTGTGCTTGATGCCCCTTGATCCTTATGTGGAAGCGTGAATCTACCCTATGTTTTGAACTATCTTGGACATTCTCGGAAGAAAGCCCTCTAGTTCTAGTTGGATCGCATTTTGAAACTAGCTTTGTGCCGACTGAGTTAAGTGTCACACACACACTCTCGAGCAAGATTGTATTAGTGAAAATACCACATGGGGTCCGGAATTGAGTGGCCAGTCTGAAAGTTGATGCTCAACCTGTTTCTTGTAAGTTTATGTTATGTAGTGATTGTCGGTTGTCTATGTCTATCTGTCCGGGGTTGTCTTGTCCTGTCTTTGCTTGAGGACAAGCAAATGTTTAAGTTTGGGGTTGTGATGAATCCCCATCACATGATGGTTCTTAGTATGAAAAAGGGGATTTTATGTGAAGATTTTATTGAATGTAGGGAAAATGGCAACACTAAAAGAGTAAATTGTGCTAGTTGAAATTGAATTGTTTTGCAGTGTTTACGCTTGGTTTTTGTGGTGTTTTTGTGCCCCGTGACTAGGTGAAAGGAAGAACGAAGAAATGCAAGCAAGCGGACGGAAAAGTGCCAAGGAATGAAGTGGTGGCGAAGCGCCGTCACGCTGTTGGCGCTGGCGAAGTGGCGAAGTGTCGCATGATGCGCCAATGAGGCGACAAAGGAGTGCGAGAAGCAAAAAGTCCTGTCCATTCGCGCATAACTCTCGTGATGAGGCGCCAAAGAGGCGCGAGTTATCAGAGCGTCCTCCGGCAAGTGGCGCTTAAGTGTCGCATGAGGCGCCATGAGGCGCGATCGGCCGAAAAACACGATAAAACACGCAAAAGCTGCGTTTTTGAGGATCTTCGACTTCTACACGAATCCAAACCCTAGCTAGCACACCGAGAGAACGCGTTGCAAGTGTGTGGCTCTTGAAGATTCAAGCATTGGGAACAAGTTTGAAGCTTCAATGTCATCATCATCATCGTTATTCTCTTGTAATTTCCCTTCTCTTTTATCTTTCATCATGTGTAACTAAACCCCTCTTGTTAGGGATGAATTGATCTTGATAGAGCACTAGGTAGCCGGTATTGACTTGTGTTTATTGTTTCTCTCTCGTATCTTGTGAATTGAAATTTAGTTTTAACTGTTTACAATTGGGAAATTGTGAGATTATCTTTATTCGATATTTTAATGGAAGTTCTTATATTTGAATCGTAGAATTTCAATTCCTGCAATTCGTAGCTTAGGGATATTCTCCGAATTGTTGTACGTGCGGACTCTAGCGTTTAAGGCTTGTAGGTAATTAGGATGACCTAAGGAATTAGGGGTTTTAATAATCTATAAAGGACTAGTTACCTAAGGAATTAGGACTTAGTTATTATAACGAATTCGGTAGCAAAATATAGAGAGAGATATCCTTGATGTTAAACCAGTTACATAGTGCGAAAGCAAAAGACGTTCATCCCTAGCATTCATTCTTATCGTAGTTCGTCAACGTTTTCTAGTTTAACTTTATTTAAAAAACTAAAAAAATAATTTATTGCTTTAATTTGAGCTTCATAGCTCAACCTTTTCAAACAAACCTTTTCAAATTGGTTCAATTAGTAATTGTTAACGTAATTAGTAAATTAGCTCGATCCTTGAGGACGATATCCCGGTTCTTACCGGTTTTATTACTTGCACGATTTGGTACACTTGCCAAATAGTTACCATTTGAGTTGATCTACACAGATCTATGGGGACCCTCCCCTATGGCCTCAAGTGGTGGCTATCACTACTACATAGCATTTGTGGATGCATTTACTAAATATACTTGGGTGTATTTACTTAAAAACAAGTCCAATGCTCTTGCTGCCTTTGTATTGTTTCATAAACTTGTTCAAACTCAATTTGATGCTAATCTTAAAGCTGTACAATCTGATGGTGGAGGGGAATATTTACCCTTCACCAAGCATCTGGCTGGTCTTGGAATTCTCCACAGGTTTACTTGTCCCTACACTTCTCACCAGAATGGAACTGTGGAAAGAAAGCACATACATCTTATTGAAATGGCCCTGACTCTTCTTTCACATGCTTCATTGCCCTTACAATTCTGGGATCATGCTGTAACAACTGCAACTCACCTTATAAATAGGATACCCACTACTGGTTTGCATCCACCTATTTCTCCTAGCTCTCTATCACACTTTGCCCAATTATTCCCAACTTAGAGTGTTTGGATGCTTGTTACCCTCACCTACGCCCATATAACAAAGCTAAATTTGCCTACCATAGCTCACAATGCATTAATCTGGGGGTTTCACCTAGTCACAAAGGATACAAATGCCTAACCCCTGAAGGAAAAATAGTTATTTCTAAGGACATCACCTTTGATGAGACCACTTTCCTTATCCAAATATTTTCCCTACTCCAACTTCAAACAACACAACCTCCATATCATCTTCAGAGTCTCCCTTACCTATTCCAAGCTTCATACATACTATTCAAAATACTATACCAACCCCACATCTCTCTACTGATCACACAGTCACTCAATCAATACCTGTACCACAAAATTCAACAACTTCAGAACCAATTGACTCCAGCCCCTCTTCACAAACCTCTTCAAAAGCATCTGAAGCACCACAAAATGACCCTCCTTCACCTCCATCAGCTCCTTTAATGCCTCCACCTTCCCCTAGTCCACCACCACCTCCTGCAACTATCAAGACTCACCCGATGATCACAAGAATGCAAACAGGGTCTTTAAAACCAAAGGTGTTACTTACAGAGGTGGAACCGCTACTCTTAAGCAAGCTATGAGTGTGCCTCAGTGGAAACAAGCTATGGAAGTTGAGTTAAAAGCATTGCAAGACAACAACACATGGACTTTGACTACACTGCCTTCCAATAGAAAAGCCATAGGTTGCAAATGGGTGTATCGAATAAAAGAGAATCCAGATGGAACTATCAACAAATACAAAGCCAGACTAGTGGCTAAAGGGTACAATCAGTTGGCAGGGAATGATTACAGTGAAACCTATGCTCCAGTAGTCAAACCTACAACTATTAGGATCCTGCTCTCTCTTGCTATCAGCTGTAAATGGACAATTCAGCAAATAGATGTGCACAATGCCTTCCTCAATGGGCATTTAGATGAAGAAATATTCATGACTCAGCCACCAGGATTTGCTACTGTAGATGTCATACCCCAATTTTGTCCGGCTTAGGTCAAAACCCTAATTTTCCCCAAAAAATAAATAAATAGAGGAGAAGAGAGCATCATGCATTGCATTTAGGTTTCTAAAAATCATTTCAAAGCTTCTAAAATCATTTTTGGAGTTGGAATGCACTTTTTAGACAAATTAGGGTTTTTCAGTGCAAAAGGGTATTTTGGTCATTTCACAACAAAAATGGTCTTTTGTCCCAAATCACTGAACCATCATCAATAATCTATTTGAGGAATATTTGTGCTTAATTGTGATTATTTTTGTGCATAAATATTAAACCTTTTGGCATAAAAATCAAATTCTTGGATAGAAGGGTAAAATGGTCTTTTCCTTTGAGGTGGGGTAAATAAATCAATTTTGGGATTGGTGAGATCATAAAATTCAGAGACCAATCATTGAATCATGGGATATGGCCCAAAATGGCATGAATTTAGAAGAATGATCTAGAAGGGAATAATTCATATTCTTTTGAATTTTGAAAGGTCAAGTATAATACAATAGTACAATTTGCAATTCCACTCACCCTCCCCACTCCATAGCTGCGCATATCAGCCATATTACTTTCAATTTTGATTTATTTTATTGGTTGCAAATGGTATTTAAATCATGGCCTTTCATTCAAGTGTTAAGTGCAATCCTCACCTTTCATTTGAATTAAAATGGCACTTGTGTAATAAGCTTCATGGAAAAATACAATTTTGTAAATGATCTTATCCTTCACCACACTCACTAAGCTGCGCATTCAGCCCTCCTCTCTCCTCATTTTGTGCTTTTTAATTACCCTCAATCCATGTGACATTGCATCTTGACCATTGATTCAAATTTTATCTCAAATCCTATTGGTTTGCAAGAAGCACATTGTCATAATTGCCCTTTAAGTTTTCACCCCATATAAAAACCCAAAAGCAAGAGACTAAGGACACTCTCATTTTACCCTAGCACACAACTTCCTCCTCCTCTCCCTCTCTCAAGGCCGAACCCTCTCCCTCCTTTCTCCTCCATTTTCTTTTCAAGTTTCATCCACCAAACCACCTAAAATTCACTCCATCTTCATATACCTTCTTCCTTTCACCCTTGGTTCCATTTTTACATCACTAAAGAGTTTGCATTTCTTCAAGTTTGCGTGACCTTTGGGGTTGGTTTGTGAGGATTGTGGTTGATTTGCTCTTGATCTTCATTTCTACCTTTGTTTATCTTGGAACTAAGGTACAACCTAAACTTTTTGCATTTTCATCAATTTTCTTGCATCAAAATCTTTTTCAACTTATATTTGCATCTCATAACATCATTTTAAATGTAGATTAGGGGCTGTTGTGGGTGAGAGCTGGTCCATCACCCACTAAATAATTTGTTCTTGTGACTATGTGTTGATTATGTGTTGTTCTTGTGATTTGTTCTTTGCTCATGTGATTTTCACCAAATAAAAACATGTTTTCCTTTTCCTTTTGCCTTGGCCTTGGGCCTAACTCATGATCCTTGTGTTGTTCTTGTTCATTAGATGGTTTGAAGTTTGAATAATGCATGATTAATTGTGTTAATTTTGTGATGAATAATGAGCTATACTTGTTGTTGAATCTTGATGTTTTGGGCTTGAAATTTGGGGGGTATGGTTTCGGTTTTGGGTCCCAAATCTTAGGGTTCTTGTTTGTTTTTGTTGTTCATCATGTATTCATGCTTATCTATGTGATTGGGTAAGTTTTGGTGAAAGAATTTGATGATTTTTAGGGTAAATAAGGCCTTAGGCTCAAGCCAATTTTAGGGTTTTGTTGTTTTGTCTTTCCTTGGATTTTTTTGCATGAAAAATGTTGATTTGGAATGATAGTAGGTTTCGGCCTTGTAGCCCTTTCATGCCTATTTAACATGCTTGAATCACAAAAATAATTGTTGTTAAGTCATGTGAAAATAAAAATTGTTTCAAAATTCTTGTGCTTTGCAAATCATGATGTGAGCTAGGGTTTGTAGCTTTGCTTGTAAACTAAATGGAAATGGGTTGTAAAAATGATTTTTCAAGTTGTTGTGACATGATCTTGCTTGCCATTTGTGGTTGATTGATGATTGGCAATATGAGGCTCACTTGTGCTTCATGCACTTTAACTATAGTGGGAGGATTGCTTAGCATAATTCAATTTTCTATTATTATGTTAATTGCTTAATTGTTGATGATTTAATATCATTCTTGTGCATTATTGTTGTAAATAGTAATGAGCATGCTTGTATTCTTATTGTTGTCTCGGTTTTGACTTGAAAAAGGATTTGAAATGTTCTACGTCTTTTCAAACCCGAAATTAGATGTTTTTTCCAAATAAAAACCTAAGGCGTTTTTTCTTAAATAAATCATTAGCCATCACTCAAGTCGTTGCTTGTTTGATCGCTAATGAGGAGTTATTAGTGATAGCCACTCAAGCCTTTGCTTGTTTGACTATCATGAAAACTCCCACACATTAACTAAACAACAAAACCAATTCAAAATTTCCAAAAATAACACGAGCTATTAGTGATAATCATCATTGAGGCTCACGACCTTTTTCAAAACCGTTTTCAAAAGGAATAATGCAACGTTGTCACTTGTAATCACTCGGCCGTTGTTTGTTTGATTACCGGTTCCAACTCTCTTTTTCTTTCGAGTTAGTATTGAATGCCACTCAAGCCTTTGCTTGTTTGGTGTTCGAAAACACTCGAGTCTTACTTCAAAAATTCCAAAACTTAAACTCCTAAGCCGCTGGGCGCAAAACAAGAACTACATAGCTTTGATCACTCATTCCGTGAGGTATGCGTAGGACCGGGTCCATGTCCCGTCAAGCACCCTTTTCAAAAAAATCTTTGTTTTGTTCCGCTTTTCAAAGATATCAAAAACATTCCTTATTTCCCGTTTTTAATAAAGCAATGTCTCAAAAGGAAAGAAAAGAAAAGAAAAGAAGTAAAACAATTATTTTCAAATCAAACATTTCAAAACCACATCAAGTTAATGGTTCCTTTTCGGTGAAAGGGCGTGTGAAGTGCTAATACCTTCCCATGCGCAAACCGAATTTCCCGACCTACATCTGTGTTTTCAAAAGACCACCCGTTTTCCAAAAAGGTTTTTTCAATGTTTTCCTAAATAAATATTGGTGGCGGCTCTACTATTTTCACGTTGTCAAACTGAAAAGTCCAAACCGGATTTTTTGGGGCGCAACAGTAGATAAGACACTTGTGTGCAAGTTAAATAGGTCTTTGTATGGCCTCAAACAAGCCCCTCGGGCTTGGCATGAAAGACTAAAGTTGGCTCTCAAGCAATTCGGTTTTCTACCAAGTAAATGTGACTGCTCTCTTTTTGTACACTCCTCCCCTGGTGTGTAGCTGTTTGCTTTGGTATATGTGGATGATATCCTCATAACTGGCTCCTCCCCTATTCTGATTCAAGACCTGATCGTGAAATTAAACACAGAGTTTGCACTGAAACACATGGGGCGCCCTGAATATTTTCTTGGCATTGAGTTAAGATACTTGAAGTCTGGTGCAGTATTCTTATCTCAGAGCAAGTATATTTGTGACTTGCTTAGCAAAGCATCCATGTTTGACTGCAAAGGTATCAGTAACCCTATGGCTTCTACAACAAAATTGAGCAAACTAGGTTTTGATGTGCTGCAAGATGCTCACTTATAGATCAATCGTGGGGGCTCTCCAATATGTTACGTTAACAAGACCAGAAATAGCTGACTCGGTTAACAAAGTATGTCAATTTTTATCCTCACCATTGGAATTGGAAGGCAGTCAAGAGAATACTACGATACCTTAGCAAGCACCTCCAACCATGGATTACTACTTCAGCCAAGTATTACAACTAGTCCTCTCTCTCTCCGTGCTTACAGTGACTCGGATTGGGGGAGTGACCCGGATGATAGAAGATCCACATCCGGTTCATGCATCTACTTGGGGCCAAACCTTGTCTCATGGAGCTCCAAAAAGCAAACATTTAGTAGCAAGGTCAAGTGCAGAGGCTGAGTATCGAGGGCTAGCCAATGCTACTGCAAAGATTCTTTGGATACAATCCTTGTTGAGTGAGCTCAAAGTGCAGCATCTTACACCAATCTTGCTATGTGATAACCAGAGTGTCGTAGCTATTGCACATAACCCTGCATTACATTCTCGCACAAAACACTTGGAACTCGACATACATTTCGTTAGAGACAGAGTATTGGCAAAATCATTGTCTATTCTCCATGTTCCAGCTACTTCACAAGTTGCAAATGTCCTAACAAAACCCTTAGCAGCAGCTCAGTTTACTGAATTCCGCAACAAACTCAAAGTGATCTCTCCATCTTACCTTTCATTTGAGGGGGGGTGTGATAGAGAACAAGACTAAAGCTTGTTCATAGTGCAATGAGTCATGGGTATAATGACATGGCATAGTTGTTGAACACAGTTAAGGGTGTATCCAAAATATAACTAGATGAGTTTGTTGTAACGGAATTAGTTAGCCTCTAGCTGAACTTGTAAACAATGTATATATACTCTACAGTGTAATGAAACAAATAAAGAGATTCAGTTTAATCCTTTACACAAACCAGTCAAAGTCAGGTCACTTCCAAACAAAATCAAAGTTGCCCAAAGGATGGCTAGATATGAATGGCAGTGGAGGGAGAGTTTACAAAGGAAATTAGTTTGGTTGAAAGGGCAGTTAGAAGATCAATAATGGGTGGGGAAAAATAATTCATTTCAGTAAAGAGAAAATACCATTTCAAACCACAAAAGTTGGTACGCATTACAATATCATAAACTTGGTGAAGTCAATAATAATATTAAAGTAAAGCAACAAAGACAAAAAAACTTAAGATATTTCGAACGATCCTATAAAACAAAAATCTACTGTGAAATTATAAGTGAACATCACTGTGAGACGCCCAACCACTTGGTGAAATTGTCAAATTCTGCATAATCAGAATCTGATTTCATGGTGTTATACCAAGCCTTTCCTGCAGCCTTGATGGCAGAAGCTTCTTCCTGGAAGAATCAAGGTAAAAAATAATACGTTAATGTTAATATAAAACAATAAAGAAAATCAAGGCAATCAAATAAAAACATACACTTTAAAGGGGACAATACAACAAAGAAAACACACGGAATGCTTAAGGGCTCATTTGGATGGGCTCATTTTTGAGTTTATGAAAAATAACTTATAAACAAGTTTTTATGTTCTCACAAACAAAAGTTATACCTCCATAAGTTGTTTTTAAATAAACAAACTTATGAATAATAAGTAAAAGCTTATTTATTTGCATAAATTGTTATTCATAAGCTCAAAATAAGATCTATCTAAACAGTCCCTAAACCAAGAATCACCCATTCACTCGAATCCATTCATTAAAACATACAACTGACTAATCCATACTTCTTCATACATGGTTGAATGTCCACATCATAGATAAAAAAGCCTAACAACACACACTCCATTAGTGGTTGAAACTTATAAGCACTTTGAAAATGGGACTCATGATTTAGTGTAACTCATGAAATTCAACAATTCATGAAGAGTGTTGAAAAAGTGAATTAGAGATTACTCTCATACTCAAATTAAAGACATTTATACACAAACTGCAATTCGCGAGACTTATTATACAAGCAGCCACATTTCGAGTCCATTACAGTTAACATAAACATTTTCTTCTATGAATCTATGATAGAATATTAACAGTTTGCTTCTACACAAAACAGGATACCCAAGAGGCCCAATTGAACATTGTATAATCAGATAGGAATTTATCGCTACGATACAAATGTAAAAAGTAAATCAAAATCTATGAACACAAAATCACACTATACATAAACACCACAAAATATTAACTCAAATCAATCAAAATAGTATAAGGTCAGTAGAGACTATCATAGGACAATCAAATCAAAATGCAATTAGAAAAATAATTGCTACTTAACAGCACATGAAACCTCAAAATTTAGAAATAGTGTAATAAACACTAACTAACCTTAGTAACATTCTTCCTCTTCTTCTCAAGCTTCTCCTTCTTAGCCTTAACACGTTCAGCTTCAGCAAGAAGAGCCATCCTCTTGGCGGTCTTTGCATAAGGATTGAGGCGGAGCATGACATTGAGATTCTTCAGTGGGTTCTTCTTGAGTGTAGCCCTCTTCACCTCCTTCTTGATGGGCCTCACAACAGATTGTACCTCATCGGAGTTAATGATCCTACCGAGATCAGCATTAACCATCTTAGCCCTAGGTAGAACGTAGCCTTTCTTCTTCTCTGAAGGCTTATCAAAAGATCCATAGATTGAATCCAATTTCTCAATAGCAGACTTGGTCCAAACCACAAACCTTCCGAGATGTCCACCTGGAGCGAGCTTGAGAAGGTTGAGTCTCTCCACATTGGCAACTTCAATCCCAGGAATGTTACGGAAAGCTTTAACAGCTTTTGCTCCTTCAGTTCCGTAGACAATGAGAGGTCCTTTACGGGAAATGTAGCGACGGTTACGCATTTTTCCCTTTCCAGGACGAATGCCGTGGCTGTTCTTCGCTTTCTCAGCGTCGGGGAAAGCACCAACCTGCTTCAAAACTTTGATTGCTTCTTTTGTTTTTTCAACTCCTTCGGCAGAATCACTGACGACGAGAGGGAGTTCAGGAACGGTCTCAATGCGGTGGCCGCGAGCGAGGACGAGGGAGGGGATGGCGGAAGCGGCGATTGCAGAGACGATCGCGTACCTTTTCTGGTTGACATTGATCTTACGGTGCCAGCGGCGCCAGATCCTGGTAGGAGCGAACATTCGGCCGCCACGGCACATGTTACCGAAAGCAGCTTGACCAGCACGGTGGGTTCCGCCGCCAGGGACACGAGGGATACGGGAGACGGCACGACCGGTTCCCCAGGATTCAGCGGAGGTCTGGTGGCCTGCCTTACGGCTGACGGCGTAAGGCTGACGGCTGTTTTTTGAGATATTGGAATGAACATAGTTAACGATGTCTGGACGGATGGAAGCTCTCATCACATCAGGAATGGGGAGTGTGGTGGGGGCATCGGTGGCCATATCGCCATCGAGAGACTGAACGGTGAGGAGTGGGCGAGCGGCGGCGGCGGCCATTGGGAGTTTGGGTGAGTGATGTTGAGGCTAGGGTTTCTACTCTCTGATACAACTACTTCAGAAGCTTCACTTTTTGTGTCGTTGCTGCGATGAATGAATATATTGCGGATCCACGGTCCACACTAACAGTTCATGGGCTTTTTAAGCAGAAAGATTAGAAAAAACTATTTACACCCCCTTGTTTCTATTATGCACTACTATTTTTTCTCCACCTCTCTTCAAATCACACACCTCCAACCAAACCATCCAATCCATCAAAACTACAACACTCCTTCCCTCCCTTTTACAGTGAAGGGGGGATATGATGATGCTAGAGAAAAACCAGAAGGATTTGTACATATTATAGTTAGCGTGATTTCAATTTTCCATTGTGTGCATAAATAATATATGTTGAGGGTTTTACTTATATCTTCTACTTCCATTCACATAGTTGGTTCCCTTTATAAATAGAGGCTTCGAGGCAAGAAATAAAACAAGTAATAGAAGGAAAAAAGTCCCCAAGAGGTGGTGAGAAAGAGCTATAAAGAAATCAGATAACTTTAAATAAGGCTTTTCGAGAGATAAATAGTAACTCTTTTAACGGGTTCGTACTAGAGTTATGTCACTCATAGGTACTTCTATATTAGTCCTTCTCTCCTCTTTTACTTAATTTGTACTTGGTCGTATTCGCCTCCCCAAAATTTGAACTCCAGACTTCCTTTTAAGAGTTACCAAGTAAATATATGTTATATTTATATCACAATTCTTTTGAAGATCACCAGCAAAAAAGAATTTTGTTAAAGTATGCTTTGTTAAAGGTTTTCGACTAGGCAATACATGCATTATTATCTTCACATATGATTGTTAATGTAATTTTTCTTAAGACAAACCACAAGTTTCTCACATGATGAATCGCAAATCTCAGCCAAACACTTGTCTGTCTTGCTTCATGCAATGCTAATTTTTTGCTTGAGTATATGATGTGGTTACTTTGGCCTGCTTAATAGACTACCATGAAATAGTTGTGTCACCAAATGCATGTAAACAAATATCTTAGTTGTCATATATCATTATGAGGATTGAAGAAATAACTTGCATCAACATAACGAAGTATTGAGTAGAACAATCCATACCAAAATTCTTTTGAAGATTGCTGGCAATAAAAAATTTTGGTAAAATATGCTTTGTTAAATGTTTTCAATTAGGCAATACATGCATTATTATCTTCACATAAGATTGTCGATGTAATTTTTCATAAGACAAATCACAAGTTCACAATTCTCAATGAAACACGTGTTCGTCAAACAAGGTTAAGCTTGACACATTTAATTACAAATAGAGCCTTATACATTTAAGGCTTAAATATCATTTTGGTCCCTACAAAATGTGCGAAAATCCATTTTAGTCCCTGAAACAATATTTTTTTAAAAAGGTCGCTGCAATTTTTTTTTAATTCATTTTGGTCCCTACCATGATTTTTAAGCTGATTTAACACATTTTAACACAGCTGTCAATGTTGACGTGGATGTTTTAGCACCGTCGACTGCCATATCACTCAAAACAAATGTTAAATTCCTATTATGCTCTAAGTTGACGTTATCTCCAAATTGAAGTTGAGTGGGTATAATAAGAATTTAACATTGATTTTAAGTGACATAGTAGTCCACAGGTACTAAAACATTCACATCAAGGTTGCCGACTATGTTAAAATGTGTCAAATCGGCTTAAAAATCAAGGTAGGGACCAAAGTGAATTAAAAAACATCTTGCAGGGACCTTTTATAAAAAAATTATTTTTGCAAGGACTAAAATGTATTTTTGCTCATTTTGCAGTGATCAAAATGATATTAAAGCCAACATTTAATTACGTCTCTACTAATTTTATGGATTTTTCTTATATGGATCAACTTAAACCGCTAGCGGCTACACTATAACCATAAATACACTTAAAAAATTAAAATTGCACTACTTGCTAGCATTAATGAAAATGCATAAAAATAGTAGAGACGTAAGGGATTCTGAGTTGTAAATTCACCTGTTTACAAGCTTACATTACAAAAATACCCCTAATCAAAGTTCCTAATACTGGAAACACCCTTGTTCAAAAACAGACCTACATGATTTTACTTTTTTGGCTGATGCAAAAATTTCTTTATAATAGATTGAGTATTGTACACTTACTTTTCATATTATTTCATTAATATGAATGTTTTTGAATAACAACATTTTCATGTTTTTAACATGGTTTATATATATATATATATATATATAATTATATATGTATATATATTTTATATTTTATAACGTAGCAGGGTTATTTTTGACGATGTTCAAGGAGTTAAATATATCACATAATGCACCTAAATATACAACTGAATCTCCGTTTAACCCAAAAGTTAAAAATAACATTTAAAATTAAAAGAAGGTGTATACTCGTGCAGCGCACGGGTCATATTAATAAATTTCATAACGGTCGAAATGATTATACAATAAATGCTATTAAAAGTTATTATACTAATCTTTGTTTACTCTTGATGTAAAAGTTTATTTTAGGAATTTTTAATTTGAATACTCAAATATGTCATTATGAAAATAATAAATTATTCGACAAGAAAAGGATTATAAAAACGTTCCAAAACTGTTGTTAATTATCTAATAAATGCATTGAAAATTCAATACCTTCTGGTAGTTCAAAAATTGAATTATAGTATAATTTGTCATATAGTGATTAATATAAATTTGTCCGGCTTTCAAATACCATTAAAATTTAGAATTTCAACCCCAAATGCAATTTGAATTATAGCAGGATTGGTGGTATTAATTAATTAAGAATTCTGCCCAACTATGAATCTCATTGTATGCTTTAAAGTTAGAGTAGAAAGCGCAACACATGGATCTCAGCAAGACTGAACAAAAGCTTCATGAGACAAAATTAAAACTTCCATGGTCTGATTGTGTGAAGAAAGGAATATTATTTGTTTCTGTTATTGTTTTTGTTTAGTTTATTTTGTTCTTCCAGACATAATTACTTTGTTTCTCTGTTGTATCATCTTATTCTCTTAAAAAGTTTGTTTATTTGGGGTATTTGTTTGTTAAAATTTAAGATTGAAATAATAATTGTTCAATAATTTGACATGTATCTAATATATTACTTAACTTTATTGCACACATATAGCTTTCAATGAATGATATACAATTTTATAAAAGTTAATATGTTTTGATTCTATTTTTGTGTTGTTACAACTGATTACAAGAGTGCTATGTATCAATTGATATTATAATGGGAAATGGCGGCATTGTTATATTCTGTCTCATGAGTCTATGACCCTTATCTTTACTATATACAATTGTGAATAGTTTATAAATTTATAAATAAGGTGTTTCAATTGTGATTTTAGTTTGAGACATTTTAATTGAAATAAAAATAATGTTCACGAATGCTCAAATATAACGAAGAGGGTGTTGCCCAAGACAGAGATCTAAGAATAGCAAAACTAGATCACTAAGACACTAGAATAGGTAGGGATGAGTTGAGTAGCTGTCGCATGCTCGAAGTGACAGTGGTATGTTGTGCCACATGTCACAAACAAAAGAACATGAGGATGATGTTTGGTACTGGTCAAGGGCCCCCCACATAAGAATGGTGAGGTAGATGTTTACAATGAGTGCAAAGATGGCAAGATTTTTTACTTTTTTTTTGAGAAAAAAGGGGTTACACCCCTACAAAGCGAGTAACCCTTCCTTATCTTCCTGGAGAGCCAACTAGATAAAGGTGGGGGTAGAATCGTAAAACATAAAATTAAAACTTAAAGATAAACTATTTTTTGCTATTAAGTTAGCAACACTATTATTGTCTCTAGACACCTTTGATCATCTAACTTCAGCAACAGTACCAACTCCAATAATTGTGAATCCCCGCGAGTATCACACATTCCTGGTCATCTGCAGATAGCAGATGCTCTAACAAAGCCTCTATCTATTGCATCTTTCCTTGAGTATCGTGACAAGCTCAAAGTGTACTCTGTTGTTACTCAACATTCTCCACCTTGAGCTTGTGGGGGGTGTTTGAGTTATAGAAGTTATGGTGAAAATCTCAAAGAACAGGAAAAGTAAATACACCCGTGGGGATGTATTATGTACCCACGTGGGTGTATAGAAGTTAAAGCTGTAGCTGCTATAGAAGATGTAGCGGTAGCTTAGAACAGGAAAAGTAAAATACACCCGTGGGGATGTATTATGTACCCACATGGGTGTATAGAAGTTAAAACAGTGGTTGTTATAGAAGATGTAGCAGTAGCTTAAATACTGACTTCAAGTCAGTATAAATTCCCAAATTGTAACAGCTACAACAGTGCATAGAAGTTATGGTGAAAATCTCAAAGGACAAGAAAAGTAAATACACTTGTGGGGATGTATTATGTACCCACATGGGTGTATAGAAGTTAAAGCAATAGCTGCTATAGAACATGTAACAGTAGCTTAGAACAGGAAAAGTAAAATACACCCGTGGGGATGTATTATGTACCCACGTGGGTGTATAGAAGTTAAAGCAGTTGTTGTTATAGAAGATGTAGCAGTAGCTTAATACTAACTTCAAGTCAGTAAAATTCCCAAATTATAACAGCTACAGAAGTGCACATGTTAGCATTGCTGAGTGTAGGATAAGGAACTCTATAAATTCCCAATGGTAACACTTTGCAATTTAGTGAATGAAAATCAAAGAATCAGTTTCACTCTCTCTTTTTCTATTCTGTTTTACTCTATTTACAACATGTAACTATTGAAAAGGAAGGTCAATGTAGGAAGTTCTAAGTAGGATCTAAAGCCAAGCCTAGTAATTGTTGAAGCCTACAGATTGAGTGCAAGAGAGTGCACACACACTTAAGCTAGAGGGCAAAAGCTATGATTTCATGAATTGCTAAGGGTTCTTAATGTGTTGTGTCTGAGGGGGAAACCTTGAGAAAATGAATCTATGCTAAAATTGTTTTAATGCTGTTAACTGTTCATGTGCTAGTTGCTTTGTGTTTGGATGTCATTACTTGAAGACAAGCAACAGTTCAAGTTTGGGGGTGTGATAACTCTTATTTATAAGAGTTATTGAAATCGTTGCAAATCTTTAAGTATTAACTAGGAAATTAGTAGTTTTTAATCATATTCTGCTCCTAAGTGTTATTGTGTGCAAGAAGGTGTTTAGTTGTGAATTATAGATAAGTTGGAACAATTTGATGTGTTTGTTAGTTGTACAGATTTTTGACAGGAGTTAGACAACACCCCGCAACACCCTACATCACCTATTTTAGGTGCTGTGAGACCTGAAGAAGTGATTGGAATTGAAAAGTGCACAAAGTGTGCTAAATTTGCTGAGCTGGCGGCGTGGGACAGGCATGACAGCGTGACATTCTGTACGCAGCAGTCAATGGAGACCACCAAAGATCTCTTTGTTTTTAAATATATTAATTCCCTTTTTGGTAGGGTTTCTTTTGTCTTTTTGCAAGGGTTTTTACCCTAAATGTGCAACTATAAAAGGCTCAATAGAAAAGTTGGAAAGGAGGATGACTTTGGCACGAAACCCTAGGCGAAAAAGTGACTATTCAGACCTGGTGTTTGTTCTTTAGCAACCAGCCATCACTACCACTTCATCTTCTACCTTCATCCACTCCACCATTGTTGAGACAGCACCTGCAGAGTGCTGTGAACTGCTTGGATCTAGGTGTTGTGACTGAAGTGCAGAACTGTTCTTCATTCTCTTCTCACTTAGTTTCTTGTATTTTTCTTCAGTGGTAATGTTAATCTTGACCCTGGTTTTCACTTTTATTTTGGTTGTTTGGATGCTCAATATGAGCTAACTTTCTAGTGTTAGGGATTTAATGAAGTTGTGATTGATTTCCAGTTGTAAGAACTTTGTTGATGTTGAAAACACTTTGAATCTATGAGTATTATTTTTATACATTGGCCTGAGTTTGATCACCTTAGTTTTATACCGCTTTTTGAACACTGAAAAGGTTTAATAAGCAGAATGCATAGATTCACATGAGTATCCTTAGTTGAAAGACATTTTAATTAAGTTGGTTAAACTAGAAATATTTAACCAAGCTCATGGGATGTCCTGAATCATTTTTATCACTGCTAGGGTCTACATTAATGGGGGCTTAGACATAAGGTACCCTTAATCAAACCTTGGTGAAATTGCTGAAAAGCATGCTTTAATTTTGCGTTCAGGTGCTGCCAGCATCTTCACAACACCTGCAATTGGACTGAAATCTCAATGGAATTAATATCCCTAACCAGTTTTTACTCTGATTTTAAAACCATTTTATTTACACTTTAAATTCTCTATTTGAACATGATTTGTGTTACCTTTTTATTTTGCTCCCTAGTTTACTTTTCAAGTCATTTTTGCATTAATTTAGCTACACAATCCTCGTGGAAATGACCTTTATTTATCATTATATTACTTGTTAGACAGTGTATACTTGCACACGTTTTTGCACAACAGAATCTGTCCCGGTTCGGGAAATATTTTGACTTATTAAAACGTGACCTCTAGAGATAGTGACAAAAAAATAGTGCATGACCAGAGATTTGGATTCAGAGCCGTAATCATGAAATTAAACACTATAAAACATCAAGGATATCGGGTTGTATATCCTATATAGCAAGGCCGAAGTTATATTTATGGATTTCGCATTTCTCCTCCATCAACCACAGTAATAGCATCTAAATATGATTATTTAGAATAAAAAAATACTGAAAATACTACAGATCAGCTAAGCAAACAGAATGAGATTGATATTGAAACTTACTACGGGATCAAAGTCAGGGCTAGACAAGTTGACAGTGAGGTTTCTCATTAACGTACAACAAAACCTGTACAAAAACCAGTGGCGGATCTTCTCAAGAGCCGGGGAGCCACGGCACCCGTCAAAAAAATAGATTTTGTTTTACCAAATTGCCCCTATCTTAACTATGTTTATATAATATATAGTTATATACTATTGTTTGCGATTTAATCATAAACATCGTTTCTGGCGCAGTGGTAAAGCGCACCCGGGATGTTAAGTTGGTGACGAGTTCGATCCTCTCGTTCCTTCTCTTTTTGTATGGTTTTATTTATTTATGGTTTTGCGGCTGTCTTTCTTTTTTATGGTTTTGTAGTCAATAAGGACTTTATTCAATGTGGACCATAATTATACAATCTTTTTTTATAATAAAATTATTCTTTAAAAAATAATTATACAATATTAGTAACTACTATTTTTTTTATTATTGTAATTATATCATTCAACAAGACCCATGATATATATAAATATGCAAAACATGTCAAATAAAAGATCAATTAAGTTGTCTTACTTTAATTTCATCTCTTGATTTTTTTTTATTTATAATAATATAGTTGATACTTAAGGCTCCCTCCCCTCAATATTTCGTCCAAGATCCGCCACTGACAAGAACACATCGTATACACAAGTCAGTAAACTGAGAACTAAAAAATATAAAGCTTCCATTTGCACCCAGGAAAAAGTTTATGCACTCAGTAGTCATTTTTTGCCTCCTTTTTCCCCTAGTTCATGCTGAAAAGAGGGGAAGTATGGGAATGAGTTGCATAACGATAGGGACAATGTATGGTTAAATAGATTGGAAGTACCCATTCCAATGAAGACTAAAGAGTGAAAACAGTTTTGGAAAATTGTATGTTGTTTTGTGCCTCTTAACCTTGAAAATTGTGTCTCATACTTTCATAATGTAGATATAACGCCCAAGGCATGTATCAGAAGTTATGAAGTATATAAAATAATGATGATTGATGACAGGCTTCAATGTTCTAGAATGAAGAACATTGTGTTGGCAATGATATTTAAAAGCTCATGATTAAGAGTCATTTTGGTCTAATAGTTTTTCCAGTTAATTGCATAGTGGTCAACCATCCTCTAATATAAATATGAGTAGGTTTTGTTTTGTCTCATATATAATACCGATATTTATTTTCAAGTGAACCAATATCTATTTGATTATATAGCTAACTATCATCTCTGCAGTTTCTTCCATCAGAGTAGGGGGCTGCAAGTTATCTGATTAAATGATGATGATAAGTTTCAAGCAAGTATTCAACTCACAGTTTCAAAATTGATAGGATCCATTTCCTTCAGCTTCTGAACATGACCATTTGTACCCGGATCAAAAACACTTCCAATGAAATGTGAACTTCAGCAAAGTCTGGCAAACCTGTTAAATATTATCAGAATTACAGATTAACCATTGGTCACTAAATTCAAAACAAAAGATCAACATATCATAAGATTACCATGAAGCACAGGAGCTTGATTCCCTTGCTTTGGAATCTGAGAAGGTGGTAGCCTCATAGTAGAGTTCCCAACATGACTAAGACCGCTGTTGCTTATCTGTGTTATTTCCTTTGATCCAATATCAGCTGAATCAGTAAAGTCATATATAACATAATAAGTGGTGGACAGTTCCTTTAAGTACAACCAAAGCAGACTATCGACATATAACAAATGACAATCGTTCCAAGAAGATAGCTCAGTTAGTAAGCTAAAAACACCGAATGAGGTCTATAATTCAAATCCTGGAAACTACCATATATAATCACTAACTTACTAACATTTGGCTATCCAAAAAAAAATACAAATAACAATAAAAATAAGTATGCATGCATGCCTTCATTTCCATGAAGATTGTTGAATAATTCAGTATTCATCAGCATCGAAGTCTCATCCCAGGTGGCAAACCTAGGGGAAAGGGTATTTGTGGAAGAAAGCATAAGCAATGGATGATGGTAGTAGTGGCACCAAAACTAGTAACAAAGAGAAAGTAGCATGTTAGGGATGAATGCATGAAATTGAAACCTTCACAAGAAGGGGGGAAATAAAAGAACCATTTTTGGAAGCCTTTTGAGGGTAAGGATGAGCAGCTTTGCGTTTAGGACGAGGAGGAGGAACATGAGCAAGTGTACCATTTTTTTGAACCTTCAAAAAGTATTTTTGCGCATGACTTCGAATCTGAATAACAGTTTTAGAAGCTACAAAATCTTCAATTTTCTTCCAATCCCTATCAAATCTGGAAAAAAAAGCACAAGAAGATATTAATGTGAGTAATTGGATTGCAGAGTAGTTAATTGATAGAAAGAGATGTAATGGAGTGACTGACAAGAACTAAAATGCAACATCAGTATATAACGTAATAACTAATCAAAAGATCATTACAAAGTTAAAGCATCCTAACTAAAGAAGTTTAGCTCATGCTAGACAATACTAAGAACATACAAACAGATACAATCATGTTCATATTTCTGGTGATACAAGAGGAAGAAAATAAAGTAAAAATTACACGGTTGAAGTTCCTTTGTACGAATCAGCCTAGCGATGCTGTAGCATTCACTTCACAGCATTCAATCCACACTATGCAATTGTGTAGAAGTAGAGAGAGAAGTTGTCAATTTCTTTCTCTCCTTCGCACAACTGATGAATAAGTGATCCTAATTATATATCTTGGTATACCTTTGAATGAGATGTTGAAGGTGTATTTATAGGCTCCTTGAGTAAAGTAGTCTTGGGCACCAAGTTTGCTTGGATATGAAGTTAGGGTTACTTTTCCAATTGTCTGCAAAAGTTGATTTGATCTCTCACCCACCAAAGAAATGGGGTCCTATAGTAAATGGACAAGTGTTCCTAAAGAGGTTTTTTTAGATAGACAATTGTTAGTGGGGGTGGGGGATGTTAGTTTCCGGGACTTGAAGCCGGGACCTCCTTCTTGCACTCATTTGGTGCACTCTTTCGGTATCCCTTAGTTCGCCAACTGAGCTACCTACTTGATGTGTTCCTAAAAAGGTGCAACTTGCAAGCTATGATGTCTCAAAGGTGGCACCGAAATCATCCACTTAGGCCACTTGCTCTTGCTTCTGACGTCATCAATAGGATGCGGTGGCATTTCAGTTTACCAACAATGATGGGGAATTGCATTTTGCCGCGAATGCTAGGATATCTAATGCTTTAGCATTGAACAAACACATCAAAAAACCACAAAATATATAAAATTGTCAAGTTACATGCCAAAACCTCTTTTAACCTTCAATGTTGTATTTCCATGTGTACAAACATTTATTGTTGAGAATCTTCCAATTATTTAGATTTAGAGACGCAAATAACTCTATGTAAAATAGAGTTATTTATATATATATATATATATATATATATATATATATATATATATATATATATATATATATATATATATATATATATATATATATATATATATATATATATATATATATATATATATATATACACACACACACACACTAAAGACTTGATAACTGTCAGATATGTGTAAACAACTTTTATTTATGCGATATTTGTTTACTATAATTCATGTTTTATTTACTTATAAATTTTTATTCAATAACTTATATTACAACAAACATTTATAATATATCTATAACATTATGATTCATACTACACAGGTTGTATATAGTATTAAGATATGCATATATTTTTGTTGGATAGTAATGTTATTTCATAAAAATAAGATTAGTTCAGTAACTTGAAGTTGTTTCAACAAGAAATTAAGAATAAGTATAGTTTAGTAACTTGAAGTTGTGCTAAATCGTGCGTGAATTATAAATAGTTAGTGCCGGTCTCAGTCTCAGGAAGGTAGTTCAGTTGACGAGCTAAGGGATATGAATGAGTTGCAAAATTGTAAGAAGGAGGTCCCGAGTATTAATCTCGAAAACTAACATTCCTCCACCCCCACTAACATTTGCCTATAAAAAAATAGTTAGTGTCGGTAACTATTTTTACAACCTATATATATTACAACAAATATTTATAATATCTATAACATTATATATGATTCGTACTACACAGGTTGAATATTTAGTTTGTTTAAGATATGCATAGTTTGTTGGATAGTAATGTTATTTCATGTAAATAAGGTTAGTTCAGTAACTTGAAGTTGTTATAATGAGAAATTAAGAATAAGATTAGTTTAGTAACTTGAAGTTGTGCTAAACTGTGCATGAATTATAAATAATTAGTGTCAGTAACTATTTTTACAGCCTATTTTCACCTCATCAAAGCTGTAATTTTAATACCATTTTGTACTGCATAGCTTTTTGTGATGACCATCACACTTGATGAGAATTATATTTTATCACATTAATACTTATTGTTACGTTCTCCCATTGTTAAAAAATAGAGATGTCGAAACTCCAAGGAGTTGGCTTAGTGGAGTAGGATTTGTATTCGGGAGATCCCGAGTTTAAATCCTAACTAGTCTCATTGGAGTACAGTAAATGTAAAAAGTTCGAAGGTCTTTCCTATCTTAAACTGGGGTGTCATCTATCACCTTCAAATTTTCGGAATAAAAAAAAATATAGATGTTTACTCATTTTGTTAGATGCACTCGTATAGCCCAAGAAATTGAAAAAAAACATCGTATAGGGATTGCCTACACTTTTTTTTTGCTTATTTCGTTAATTTTGTATCTTACGTGTCTATCCTGTTGTATTGCAAATACGATGATTGTATTCTTTTTACTAAAAACTGATATTTATTCAAATTGAGAGACTACACCAATGATAATGTTCAGAATTGCTAAATACATAAAGGAAGAATATGCGAACAAACTCACAACATTTACGTTAATAGTGTGATAAGACAAAATGCCTACAAATGTGACAAAATAATAGTCACTGAAATTACCCATGCTTCTGGATCTGTAACTTTAAATCCTTAGACATTGGTTGAATCTAACATTGACCGAAGTTGATCTGTCGATCTGAACCAAACAAACACCGCAACAAGACGTGAAATCAGACGCGCCACACCAAGACGACGAACAACAATAGCACCGCACTTAGATGACAAATCTAAAATACAAAATAAAAGATAAATCTATGTGGCATCCACTTATTTAGATTAAAATACAGGAAACAAACAATATAAAGAAGTTATTTTATGCCAAAATTTGACCTAAAACCATCCACTTCTAGTAGACGAGCATGAAAGAAGAAAATAGTAGAAAGGAAATTGAGAGACGCAACTAGGGTTTGAATTGAAACATTTTCTATTCCATACTGTGCTTATTGGTTTTATTGTAGTCATTGTTCTTATTATTGATGTATTTATATTATTTTAATTTGGCTAAAATGTACTTTTCGTCCCTACAAATGTCAAGAAAATCCAGTTTAGTCCCTGCTATTTTAAATTTTTTAAAAAAGTCCTTGCAAATACTAAACGCTTCTAGTTTAGTCCCTACTGTTAACTTTCCATCCAAACATGCTGACGTGGCTAATGGATTTCAATCCATTAATATTTTTTTGTAACGAATAGATTGGATAGATTTTGTTATGGTCAGACTGAATATCCGTTGGACAAGTGGACAATTGGAGGGATAGAGTTTTTCCATATCATCTAAGCTCGGGATATAAATGATTTAGTAGCACTCATGATGTGACAATAAGCATGTTTTGACATTTATTAACAAAAATGTTATTTAGACATAACATTTTTGACAAAAATAGACAAAAGCCAACTTATAACACCAATTAACCAAGTTTTTTAGACTATTTAGCCAACTTGCTTTTTCACAGTTTTCGAGGTGTTGTTTAAAAACTTGGTTAATTGATCACTTTGGCTAATAGTCTGGTGTTGTAAGCTGACTTTTGTCTATTTTTGTCAAAAATATTATGTCTAAATAACATAACCGTTTATTAATTTGTATAGGCTTAAAGGTACTTTGTATATAAACTGATCATTTTAATGAACAAAAATCGTTACCTGCAAATTGAGTCGCAAAAACTACAAAACATAAATACAATTAAATTGAGTTTCATTGGAGTTTTCAAAAACTGATCACTATATATATATATATATATGTTGGGTGTTTGGAACTATAAATATAGCTTACTTTGTTATTGAGAATTCACCCACCCGTAAGCATTCAATTAATCCTTAAAAAAAATCTCTAAACATTATTAAGTCATGGCTTCATCCCACACCATTTGTCTACTTTTGGTATTTACAATTAGCTTTACCTTATTAGTCAAAACAGGGCTTTCATCAGATGTTCTCGGGCCATCAGCAGCTAGCTCCCCTGATGAAAGTAATTACGCCCAAAGACCGTTGTCATCATATGAAAAGTATTTGAAAGATTGTTCAGTACAAATATCCCCTCTTTGTGGTGATCAGATTTTTTCTAGTGCATTTTTTGGTAATATGACCGTTGGCATTGAATGTTGCAATAATCTCGTGAAAGATCTTGGACAACGTTGTCACGAGGAGCTTACAAAGTTTACTTTGACATCTCCAGATTTTATGACAAACAAACTTTCAATTTGGCAAAGGAGTAAGAAATTATGGAATGATTGTGAATCTGTTACACAAGATATCTCTCCATCACAAGGTGTCATTCCTTAAGATGCTCAAAACTAAGATACCATACACTATTTTCTTGGAATGAGTACATTTTAAATTTATCATATATTCTTTAAATTAATAAAAACATTTTTTAGATTGCATTTATCGAAATATTGTTTGAAATTAATACTTATTGGTTATAGCTTTGCTGCATCAAATCGAAATTTGACCTTCACTAAATTATAAAACTGCAAGAGAGTATATATACCTTCACTGTCAAATTATAAACGCCAAATATAGAGAAGTCGATATGGAAGAACTTTCTCCCTAGCTTTTCCACAAGAACCGGGCCAGTGTCAGAAATTGAAACGCCAAATATAGAAGAAGTCGAAGCAGCAACAATATGGAAGAACTTTCCTCCCTAGCTTTTGGACGACCTTATTTTCCGCGTTTTAAAAAAAGATTTAAAAAGATTTTTGAATTTCCGCAATTGAACCGATAGTCCACAACCGCCCACTATCAGCCTCCACATAGTCCGCCGGGGCCGTCTCAATTTCCGCAGAATTTGCGTAAAAATTACCGCGGCTGTTGTTACCGCTGTTTGGCCACCTCCGAAAAGATCCGATGGCACCTATAGCCGATGGAACAAAATCCCCGTAAAGTGCCACCGAAACCATCACTTACCGGCGGTTTTGACTTTACCGCGTGTTTGTACTGGTAGACTGGTAGGCAGTGTAGTTGCCTTCTTGGTGGAGACTGGGAAAGCTATTCCTTGTGTTCCCATTCTATTTCTGATTGTTCCCTTGCTTGCACTAATTTCTCTTCCAATAGTGACTGTTTGCTAACCTTTAAAATTAGCTCATTTTCATATAAACAGATTTACCCATGATTAATAAATGTCTGACAGACCGCTAATTTGAGCGCAAATTTGCTAAAGAAAAAGTGAGCAGTCTGCCAAAATGAATACTAATTTTATCAGTATAAATATGCTTAATTTATCGAAGCAAACATGTAAGATTGGATTATTCGGGAGATTCAAGAAAGTTTTCCTTCAGGGCATATATCAATGCTATTTTAGTAAGAAAAATCAAGTGATATGTTTTCATTATACTTTTTATATAGGCAAGTGTTAGTTGTTAGTAATTAGTTAGGGGAGGGGGGAATGTTAATTTCTGTTAACACCTAAAATAGCTGAGACCCTAGTCAAGGAAGCCTCAACTAAGGTAAGTGCTCAATCAAGTTAGCGTGGGATGACTGGTTCTTATTTCTAGCAAGGTAGAAGCCAAATGGCTATGAAATGGCTTATTTCTCTCCACGTCTTGCTATATACTTATATTGTTTCTGAGAAGAGAAACCACACAAGATATGTTGGTAGCCTTGGAAGACTATGATCAAGAAGGAAAGCCTTTTGAGAAGGAAAAGGGATATGTTATTCCCAAAACTGAAATGGTAAGGTCTCATTAGCCGAGAAAGGTAAAAATGACTACTCTTAAGAAGAATCTATGGAACGGCCTGAATGTTATGCACAGGCTCAACCCTTATGCTAAAACTACTAAGAGCTTAGTTTCTAAGGATTTTGCAGCTAATGATGCCATGGCCAAGGTAAAAGAATTGCTTTGAGAGCAAGCCAGCGAGGCACGTGAGAAATTTATACGTGGAACAATTAAGAAGAACATTGGCATTATGGAGTTCTCCTAGTTTTAGGGCGCACAAGCTTTTTTGTACGTTGATCTTATCTGATCCAATAGTGGTTAGCTGTAGGCTAGTGATCATGGCTGATAGAAACCTTTGTCTCTCTCTCTCTCTCTCTCTCTCTCTCTCTCTCTCTCTCTCTCTCTCTCTCTCTCTCTCTCTCTCTCTCTCTCTCTCTCTCTCTCTCTCTCTATATATATATATAGAGAGAGAGAGACAAGCTTGTAAATATTGTACAGACACACGATCGACAATCAATCAAATACATATTCTTGAAGCATTTTACTTTCCATTTACCTTGATGCACAACCTTTAGTTAATCTTAGAACTAGTTACTTGTCCCCCACACACCTAACCTAACATTCTTTGGAGTAGTTAGGGAATCCATAACTAAGGAATATGGATTCCTTCCTCAATGAAATCGTTTGAAGAAAGGAATCATGAGTTGAAACTTTTAGCCGATGCTTGGCTAAACCTAAAGTTTGATAACAGTTTCCTGGACTGGAACCATGTACCTCCTTCTTCAAACTCCTTCATACCCCTTAACTCGCCAATTGAGCTACCTTCTTAGGACATATTTTCATTATGCTTGTTCAATGTTATATATTTTCATGTTTTAATGAAGGAAATTAACTTTTAGAGGTTTAAATCTAGTTTATATAAAAGGAGTTTTACAATGAAAGGGTGAGAGGAACAAATTGTGGCCAAAGATCAAATCATGAATGATTAAGATTAAAACAACAAGTCATGTGCCTTTTTTAATGGGTCATTTGATCACTAAACAACTTTTAATTATGATCATCCATAAATGACTATACGGTCTAAGTTTACTCCTCTAATTTTCTCATATTAGCATGCATATTATAACTTTGAAGTTGGGTTTGATCTCTGTATAGAAAGGATACTATGATTTTTCTTTTTCCTCTGTTGATGATTTGTGTAGAATAAAATTGCAACCTTTATGGCATTGCAAGCCAAGTTTGCATCGGTTGTTCGCTCGGCAACCTGACTTTAATCCATTAACTATAAAGCGTACACTTGTGCAATGTTGGATTAGGCTTACAGGTTTTGCTCAAGAATATTGGCGTCCAAAAATTTTATTTGAACATTGCTAGTAGGGTTGGCAGACCTATTTGTTTGGATGATACAACAAGCAAAAAAACCTTCTACAGAGCATTTGGCTTTTTGCACGAGTACTGGTCGATATTGATTTGAAATCAAAATTTAGAAATCAAATTCTAGTTGAGAGATTGAGTTTTGCTTTCTTTGTGGGCATTGAGCATGAAAATTTGCATTCCTTTTGTATGAATTACATGAATATTGGTCATACCACTAGCAATTGTAATAAAAGGACGCACTTTGGTGTGGAAAATAATAAAGAACAAAATATCGCAGAATATGTTGCTCAGCCAAACAGGTTTCTCAATATGTTTTTAAAGTTAAAGGTTACTAATAAGGAGAATGGTAAGCAAAACACTCATGTTATAAGTGTTTAAGTGAACAAGGAAGCTTTAAGGGTGTCAATAATGTTCCTTGGGATGGTTTGGATCCACATCCTCTATTAGAATTTGTTGAGCCATCTAATGCCCAACAAGCTTTACCTAGGAATGTGCAACATTCCGATGTGAAAAGACATTAAAGGGAAACTTCATTAAATGAAAATAAAGAAGCGGTCATGCAATCTAATGAAGGATCAAATTATGTCCAATTTGTCTAGGACTCTTTCACTTTGGATAAAGGTTAGCAAGTTCTGTCTGTGATTATGCAGATGTCGCTGACATTTTTCATTCAAAATTTGGCACATGCAGCAACTCAGGATAATGTTGTACAGATTTTCATACTTAATAGTATTTGTTGTTATAATATTGAAACTCTTGTTGTTCACTCTAACACCAACATAGTCAATGATATGAATATTGCTAGTCATTGTTGGATTGATTCTATTGGTTTATCATCCACTCAACCTCTCTAGGATAGATTCGCTAAATCCCTCAAAGTTTGAAGTTGCTTTTAACCTAGTGGTAGTATCTGACATTAGCATATTGGAAATTTTTTGGGGTGAAGTGCTTGATGAGGTTGTTGATCATATGGCTATCGAAACACATTGATCAGTTGCGTAGGATGATAATTTCAAATCAGTTGTGTCCAAGACCCAAAAAATAAATTTTGGCAAAAAAAAAATGGTCCAGAATTTGTCTCTGTCTATTTTTATCTGGCTAATGTAAATCATCCTTTTTTAGTTTGTCTCTATGATGGATTGTCTTAGGAGGAGCTCCATATTACTGTTTTGATTTTAATTTTCTTTCTTGTCAAAGGTATTGGTCTAGTCCGCCCTAGGACTCTCTTTTAGACATGGCAACGGGGCGGGGCGGGGCCGGTTTTACACCCCGTCCCGACCCGACACACACAATACCGATCCCCGACCCCGACCCCAAAACCCGCGGGCATGAAATCAGATATCCCCATCCCCGCCCCGATGGGGGCCGGGTTTCCCGCCCGTCCCGTCCCCGACTCCTATGTTGACCAAAAAAATTCATTCTGCATGGAAAAAAATCGACTCAAATTCGATTTCCTTGGGGAAAAGTACTTGTTTCAAACTCCGTGTTTAATTCTACATAAGAAGACATCTATTGATAGACATGGCGAAGAAATAGTGATCGTCTTCATTCTTCAAAATAAGTTGTAATAGAGCTTGCAAGTTCACCTGTATTAATATTAAGACAAAACAAGTGTTAAAATATAAACATTAAACCTTACAAAATTTGAAGCAAATAAAGTAGAGAATACCTTCATCATCAGACTCCATTTCATCGAGTAAAGTAGCATATGCGTTGCATAATTTAGAATTAGAACAACCTGTTAATATAAAATATACTAAATTATAATCAATTCCTAATTAAATTATATAATAATGTTTGGCAATTATGGGGATATTAGAATGAATAATTTAATACATACTCGTCTTCTCAGCACTCCATAACCAACTTCCACCACATTAAAATATCAAAATCTGAACCTTTTCTAGGAATAACATCTTCCTCTAAATAACGGTCCAACTCAGTCTTAACAAATGATGTTTTTGCTCTTTTTTTCCTCTGAACAAACACATCAAAATCATCGAGAGCATCACCACCAAAGAGCCAACATTGAAGAGTTGTTGTTGGATCCTTGATTCATTTGAGATTGATAGTCGGAAATCAAAGCATAACACAAATCTTTGATCTTTTGGATTTCAGTAGCACAAGAATCATATCCATACATTTGTTCATAATAATACTCCACCAAATCCATTTTGAATCTAGGATCCAAGACACTAGCAACTCCCATTATATCATGAATAACATTCCAATATTTATCAAATTTTGCCAACATCTTTTCACCATTTGTTTAATCAATGTATCGAGTCACCAATCCACTTGAAATTGCCAATTTGACATCACATATCTTGAAAAATACAAATTTGCAATGGGATATTTAGTGCCGAAAAAAACTTCACAATGTGAAATTGAATAATTTCAATCTTTCACAAACATCCTTTGCAAATTTCCATTGTAAACTAGTTGGCAAACAAGTGTATTGAGACTCACGTTGTTTTAAACGACTGAATACCTCCTGATATGAAATGGCAATATCAAGCATCTTGTATGTTGAATTCCATCTGGTTTGGCAATCTAAAGCCAAACTTCTGGTGCATGTAACTCGCAATTGTCTGGCTGTCTCTTCAAATTTTTCCTTCCTTTTAGGTGTCGCAGTCCAATATGCGACACTATCCCTAATATTTTCTATGCCATCCTTCACCACTTCCAAACCATCTTTCACTATCAAGTTTAATATGTGAGCACAACAACGCATGTGAAATAAAGACCCCTCCCTTAACAAAGTGTTTAAGTTCAACTTATCCTTAACTTTATCAATCATAGCGTCATTTGTGCTACAATTATCTAGAGTGATAGTTGACAATTTTGTGTCAATGTTCCAATCCATCAAACATTCAACCAAGGCATTACTAAGTCTATCACTAGTGTGAGGAGCTGGAACATAAATGAACCTAATATAATAAAATTCACATTTAGTCACTATGCCATATAAATAACTAAAACAATATTTAATATCATTTATGATTATTAAAGCTATAATAAATATAAAAAAAGTTATTACCTCAAAACGTGACTTTGGAGAGTCCAAGATCCATCAATATAATGAGCCGTTACAGCCATATACCCTCTCTTTTGATTGCTCGAAGTCCACATATCAGATGTAATTGCCACTCTTCCTTGAAGACTGTCTAATAACTTCATGGTAGTTGATCTCTCATACTCATACACTTTCAATATCTCTTTCTTGATTGTATTTCTTGAAGGAACTTGAAACAATGGTTGAAGAGTCTGCTTAGTATCTCTTAAAAACCACAATGATCCACTATTGAAAGTGGATAGTCATGCTTAATTATTGCGTGTGCAAGCTCTTTCCTTGCATTTTCAGCATCATAAGTTCCGCACCTAGCTCCTGCTTTCCTTGAATGATCTTAGGCATAAGAAATGATTGCCCCTTGTTATTACTTGCCTCTCTCCTTCAACTTTTTTGAACACATGTTTCCATGTGTTTCAAAAAATGTTTCGTTCCATTTCTTGAATCTCCACCAAGTAGTTTCTTGCAATAATTACATTGAGCTTTTTGTTGTTCGTTAACCATCATTAATTCGAAATGCTTCCATACAATACTTTTGCACCTATCCTTTTGACTACATCTGCTTTCGCGCCTCCATTTGTGCATTCGTTTGTGCATCCGTTTGTGCATCCGCTTCCCCCTGCCTCAACACCTTGGGGTGTTGGCATAGATTCAACATTAATTGGAGGGTTGCAACTTTCTTGTTGAGTTGGATCATGTTCACCTTCTTGTGAAAAAGCGTTGGAGAGTTACCAACATTACCAATAGCATCCATCGCTTTTATGTCCCGTGATATATTCGTAAATGATAGATAATTGAAACATATCTCAGAATTTACATCTAAAAAGTCTTTGTTTTTAATAGTTATCTTAGCAAATGTGACCATCCAAAAGAGAGAAATGAGCAACTAGCAGGGAACTAACATGAATAATTATCTCCTAACAAAAATATTACTAACAATCACGCAGAGACATATATATAGCATCCAAAAATAATTACCACGCAGAGAATAAACTCAACTATCTGTGACCATCCAAAAATAATTAAAAGAATGAATAAAAACGAAGAAACATCAAAGAAATGAATAACTCAAAGAATGAATTACCACGCAGAGACATATATATAGCATCCAAATATATATAGCATCATATATATAGCATCCAAACTCAACTATCTGTGACCATCCAAAAATATTACTAACAATCACGCAGAGACATATATATAGCATCCAAAGAAATAATTAAACGAAGAGACATATATATAGCATCATAAAATAATTACCACGCAGAGAACTAACATGAAATCTTACCTCCTTCTTTCTGTCTGAGACTTTTCTAACCTCCTTCTAACATGAAAAGTATCTGCAAACAAAGAATGAATAACTCAACATAACCATCAACACAAGAAACATCAAAGAAAACCAATGAAAATCTCAGAGATGCCATAGAGGCTTCTAGGTTTCTATTCTCTAATATATATTATATAATATTTATATATATATATATCAAGGGAAAAATCTTATTTTTTTCTTAGCGGGCGGGTTCTAATCATACTCCCAAGATGACCCCGACTTAATAAATCGGGAAAATGCCCCCGACTTTTTTCTCTCTAAAAGTTCCACTGCTTGCTACATGATAAAATACAACTGTTTTTTTATGGATGAGGATCCTTCCTCTAAAAGACCACTGTTATTACATGATAAAATACAACTATTTTTAATGTAGAAAAAGACTCAAAATACTTAATAATGTAGAACTCAGCAAATGAAAATTTTGAGTCTTGAATGTAACAAAAACTTTATTGGGAGAGAAGAACTACACAAACCACCAAAGCTGGACGTACATGTGGTCAATCAAGTTATTCGACGTAGATAAGTCCCCAATAAAGGCAGTAGATATTGCACACCAATAACATGGTAAACAAAAAACAAAGACTTCATGTTGGTTTTATATAGATTTTCAAACCGAGTATAATAAATTATCATGCTAATTGTATAACTATCTTGGTCTTAATTTTCACTTTTTTCTGCTATTCCAAATAACAGATAGAGAGACTAGGGGTGGGAATAAGCTGGGCTGAGCTAGGCTTTGCATGTCTTGGGTCTGGTCTGCGTCTAGAATGTTAGGCTTGAGTCTGGCTCGTGGCCTGTCGTAGACCCATTTTTTAGGCCTAACATGGCCTTTTGAAAAGCCTGATAAGGCTTGAAAGCCTATTTCAATTTATTTTTTTACGAAAACCTACAACATTTTAATAATGTAAAGTTTTGTAAATAAACTAACAAGCAAATAGGTCAATGAGATTAAGTTCTAATTTGAGATCTATACGACATCTTGTTTAAATTCTATTTTATAATAATAATTTTAAATATGTCAAAAATTGATGAGGTCGGTAGGTTTAAATTAGCTGCAAATACTAGAAAATTAATGATTTAACACAAAGTAGAAATTTTGATATAATAATAGTTATAGTAATTAAAAATATTGTTTATATTTACTTAAATAGGTTGTCGGTTTGGTAGGCCTAAAAGGCTTTTTCGTTGGCTTGTGGTCTGATTTTTTTAACTAAATAGGCTTTTAAAAAAGTCTTGGCTTTATATAAATTTGTGTATATATAAACTGATCATTTTAATGAACCAAAATCGTTACATGTAAGTTGAGTTTTTTTTTTTGACAATTGTTTTTTTTCTTGATAAGCTTTTTTGACAAAATTGTAAATTGAGTTTTAAAAACTACAAAACATAAATACAATTAATTTGAGTTTCATTGGAGTTTTCTGTAACTGAGCACTATATATGTTGGGTGTTTGAAACTATAAATATATATATAGCTTACTTTGTTATTGATAACTCACTCAATTAATCCTTAACAAAAAGTCTCTAAACATTAAGTAATGGCATCATTCCACAACTTCTGTCTACTTTTGGTATTTACAACAAGTTTTACGTTGTTAGTCAAAACAGGACTTTCATCTGATGATTCTGATTCTGATTCTGAGTCAATAACTGATTCCCCGGCTGAAAGTAATTACGCACAAAGGCCATTATCATCACATGAAAAGTATTTGAAAGATTGTTCAGTACAACTATACCCCGTTTGTGGTGATGAGATTTTTTCTAATGTATTTTTTGGTAATAAGACCGTTGGCGTTGAATGTTGCTATAATCTCGTAAAAGATGTTGGACAACGTTGTCACGAGGATCTTACAAAGTTTGCTTTGACATCTCCTGATTATAAGAAAAACAAACTCTCAATTTGGCAAAGGTGTAAGAAAGTATGGAATGATTGTGCCTCTCTTTCACAAGACATCTCTCCATCACAAGGTGTGATTTCTTAAGAAGATCAAAACTAAGATACCATACACTTTCGTTTGAATGTAAGGAAGACATTTTAAATTTATTATTGTATATCCTTTAAATTAATAAAAACTTTATTAAGATATTGCATTTACTGAAATGATGTTTGAATCGCAGATTCATCCAAATTCAGTATGAGTTAAACTATGAATTAAAAATTCAATAAAGTTAATTGAAAAAATGCTTCTAAACTGAAAAAAATCCAATTAAACAAATAAAAGACGAAGGGTAATAATATGATTTTTTAAATGTAGAAGGTCAGGTGCAATAAAAAAGGGGAGGATAGATCCCTATAAACTTATAGTGCTATGCATAAAAGAAAGACAATAAGATACACTTCATCTGTTTTACAGAATATAAGCAAAAACTGATTAAAGAAAATTGATGTATCCGATTTAAATTTTGCTGAAAAAGAATAGAGAGGAAGGTGTAACCTCGTAAAAACGAATCTTACTTTTCATTAATTTCTCAAGTGGAGAATATGTATAGTACAAAGGCAGTGAGAGAAAAACAGCTAACTAGCCAACTGATTCTAAACACAAGTCTAGCTAATTCTAAACAGAAGATAATTCTACCACCAACTCTGATTAAATGAAAATAGATGCAAGTGGGTAAATACACTATAAATGAGTGAATTTAATATAGTTAACACTTCCTTCTTGTCAAAAAAAAACACCCCCTCATGTTGGACTGTAAATGTTGTGCCTGCTCAACTTGGATAATTAACATATGAATGACGCTGGTTGGAGGGGTTTAGTATGTATGTCCGCAAGATGGGGATAACCATGAGATGGATAGTGCCATTTTGACCTAATCGTGAATCAAGTGACAATCTAACTCAATATGCTTAGTAAGCTAGGACTAGTCTCACCATGGTGATTTCGACCACGAGAGGACATGTCTCTGAGTAGTCAATCCCTTAGAGTTGTGTGAAGCCTTTTGCAACGAGGCGTGCTTTGTACCTTTAAAGTGAGCCATTGGCTCTAAGTTTGATCTTTTAGACCAGTTTGCATCCAATAAGTTTCTTACCAGGAGGTAGTTGGGTGACGGTCCAAGTGTTGTTTTCCTCTAAGGCTTGGATTTATTTGTTCATGGATTCCTTTCAACAATCATGCTTAATAATGGCTTGAGCATATGTGGAGGGCTCAATGAGGATGGATATGGATAAACATAGGTTTTGTGGAAGGGAATAACTGATCGTATGACAAAAAATGAGAGATAGAAAAAGTAATACCTGAGGATAATTATCAACACTAGTTGAATATTGGACTGAGTTGCAATGATAATCTCAAAAATAACTGGGGGCAATGCAATTTCAAGTTGATGTATTTGAGGAGGGGGTATGGTAGGGGATGGAAGATCAGAAGTGACCGTGGGAATATGTTCAGTGGAGGGAAGGAGGGAATTGGGGGTAGGGTTTGTGTCCGTGGGTGAGGGAGGATTTGTAGGTTTTTTTAACGGCGTGGAGGCGGGTTGAGGTATAAGAGATGGTGGTAGTAGTAAGTCGGTGATGTTGGGTAAGGGAGTTTGAGAGGTAGGAGAGGTAATTGGGTTAAAGATTGGAGGTGGAGAGTGAGGGGTGGCAAAGGGAAAAATACTCTAATAAAAGGAAATTTGTGTAGAGTAGAATATTTTATGGTTGTGCAGGTCATAAAGGAGGTAACTTTTGACATCAAAGGTATGGCCAATGTGTACACATTTGTGAGCTCTAGGTTGAAATTTGGTTCGGCGAGCAACATGAATGATAACATAACATAAGGAACCAAAGGCCTGAAAGTAGGAGAAGTCACGGGGGTGATATTATGTAATATGTAGGAATAGTGAAAAAAAGCTAACTAGCCAACTGATTCTAAATAAGACTACTAACAAGCCTAACCGACTATAAATAGAAGCTAATCCTACCACTAACTCTGATTAAATGAAAATAGATGCAAGTGGGTAAATACACTATAAATGAGTAAATACAATATAGTTAACAGAAGGAAAAAGATTATTTCTAATTTTGGTTTCTAAGAGTTGAGTGAATAATATAGCTTAAATCATTTAAAACAAAATCACTTTAATATATTCCCTCCTATCCCCTCTATTCCAACAACTAATCACCCAATGTAAAAGCACACGCGATTTGGTTCGCTTCATTTCCTCCTTAAAAAAACTGAAATAAACTGATCCGAATCAATGCAGTTTTGAATTGTTTGATTTTTTTATAGCCAAGTTGTTGTAACAACAATTGTAAACGAAGAAGTAATAATAGAAACGAGAATCGGAAATAGAAGACACGATATTGGTCATGCAGTTCGGCCAAACTTTGTCTCTGTCTGCGACTACAGAGCAGACGTAGTTCTGTCTTATTCTTTAAGTAAAATTAGGATTACAAGACTTAGGGTTTCAGAGTTACAATAGGTATCTTTACTAACTAGGTTCATATATTACAACAATACCCCTTAACCTTACTATTCCCCTCAGTGCACACATTTGTGTGCCAATATGTTACGCCATGGCGTGCTAGTTCTTCAGCGCACACACTTGCTCTTCAGCGTGCGTGCCAATGCCACGCCATGGCGTGCTAGCTCTTCAGAGCATGCACTTGCTCTTCAGCCCATGCATTTGGGTGTCAATGTCACATCATGGCGTGCTAATGCATATGTAGGGGTGACAATGAACCTAATCAACTCGAACATAGTTCGGAACTCGACTCGATAAATAGCTCGTTGAACTTGGTTCATGAACCAAATGAGCTGAACTTGAGCGGAAAATTGAGCTCGTTAAATAAATGAGCCGAACTTGAGCTAGGTACAGTTCGACTCGTTTGGTTCATGAACTAGCTAGCGCTATATATATATATATATATATATATATATATATATATATATATATATATATATATATATATATATATATATATATATATACTCCATTTTTATTTTAATATGAACTTTGTTATGCATTTTGTGTTTCTAGAACAAAGTTTTTTGTTTATTGGTTGGTGCGGTTTTTTTAGCACTAATTATTATATCATTATTATACAATTCACAAATTATTTTATATTATGCTTGTTTATATTATTTTGTTAAACTCACGAGATAGGTAAACAAAAAATTATAATTATATTTATAGTTTCATCTAGGTAATTATTTCATTCAAAACTACTAGTAAATTGTTATTTTAAAAAGTCAAAATTCTAGATTTTTTGGTTTTTTTTACAAAAAATAGATTTTAGCACTAATTATTATATCATTATTATACAATTCACAAATTATTTTATATTATGCTTGTTTATATTATTTTGTTAAACTCACAAGATAGGTAAACAATAAATTATAATTATATTTATAGTTTCATCTACTCTTTTAATGACTAATAAGTATCAACTCTTTTTTTATCATGAGAATATGTGTGTGTTTGTGTGAGTATATATATATATATATATATATATATATATATATATATATATATATATATATATATATATATATATATATATATATAACTTTTTTTGCCTTTCAAAAAATAGAAAAGAAGTCGAAGCCCATGCTATTATTCAAGTGGATCCCCCCCTCTTCATGGATTAAATGCAGGCTTTTCCTTTTCCCACACCCCTTCCTACTCATCGCACGCCCCTAAACTTTTTTTTTCCAAAAATGACCTCGCGTGGGACGCTCGTGCAGCGCGGTTTAAGTGACTGTTCGAACGACGTTGTGCGAACAGGTTCGAACGCCCTTGTCCGTGTTAAGGAATTTTTGTCGTTCGAACCTGTTCGAAAGAAGTCATGCGTGTTAATGAATATTGCCAACTGATGGTGTGAGGGTGTGTTATTGCTGCCTCGAATGGCTTTATTCGAACCTGTTCGAAGGATTGCGTTCGAACAGGCGTTCGAATGGTATCATTCGAACTAATGTTATACGTAAATGTAAACTTAAAAACCGTAAAAGCGAAACACGCTTTTGTCAATTCAAAATATGTCACTCAAGAGTTATACAACATTGTGTACTAAAATTATAAAACCTAACTTAACATTGACTACCATCACTATCTTTACTTAAATCTACACAAGGAAGGGGATGGGGGGGGGGTGTGATTGTATGAGCAAACACTTCCACTTTTGCATGCGGCTAATAAAAAGCGAGTCCCAACCCTTTGCTATGGGTGCCTTATTAGTATTCCACATCAAATCGGGCAGGGGCATTGGACTTCCAGGCTTCATAAAGATCTTCAAAAAGACAACAAAAAACATAATGTTATGTGTAATACCCCAATTTTGTTCGCCCAAGTCAAAAACATTTTTTTCAAGAAAAATAGAACAATAAAATAATCCATAATGCGTGGAAAATAGTGGATTTGTGCATTCATGTGTATTTATCCCCTATTTCGCATTTTTATTTGAATTACGCGCGCGCGTCAGTCGTAATTGCGTGAGCTGCCTTGTGCCCTTGTCATTGGGCCCATGTATTTATTTTCAAGAAGGCCATTTATTGATCATTATTAATTGTTGGCACCCAAAAAAACATTTTTCTTAATTTTTAGGGATTATAGAAAATAAAATAGTGCATATTTTTGCATTTCTGGGCATTTAAATAAAAGCAAATTAATTATTTTTGGACCAAGACCAGGTCAAGGACGTGACATACATGTTACTCTATCAAGGGTAATTTTTGTATAATTTTTGGAAAGAAAGTCTTAGTCCAAAATAATTTAAAATGCATTTTTTTCCATTTTTAGTGCATAAAAAAAAAAAAGGACCATTAAATATTCCCCAATTATTAAATGACAATTTTATTGTCTAGAATAATTGGGGGCAATATTTTATGGTGCCCAAAGGTATGTGACACATTTTCAATAGGTGTACTTTCATTTGCATGCCCAAAAATTCAAAATTCAAACTCAAAAAGAAAGAAGTGTCTTCAATAAGACAAAAGACCAAAAACAAGTTTTTTTTTATTCCTTTCCTCTCCCATTTTCAGCCCATGCGCATATACCCTCTCTCTCTCTCATTAAAATTTTCTACACTCTTCTATTTCTTACTCCTTAAGAATAGATTTGGTATTATCCTCAACTTTGCCCCTTTTGGTAAATACTCCCACCCACTTACACTCACCCCTTCACCAAAAAATGCAAAGTTCCCCCTTTAATAACATTTCCTCACAAATATACCCTTAACCCTATTTCTAGATCATATCTCACATGAGCCTTCATTCCCAAAATAGATTTTTTTCACACAAACCCTCCTTTTTTTTTTTTTTTTTTTTTTTTTTTTTATGCGCCACTCCACTTCCTTCTCACCCTCACTTGTGTTTTCTCATTGCCCCTAATCCATGTGCATTGCAATCCTAGCCCTTGATTTAAATTCTATCTCAAATCTCAATGGTTTGCAAAAAGCACAATGTCCCATATACCCTTAATTTTGCATCTCATATAAAATCCAAAATAAGAGACCATTAGGGAGGGAACTCTCATTTTTTACCCTAGCACACAATACTCTCCTCTCCCCCCTCTCTCAAAACCGAAACCACCTCTCCTTCATCCTTCCTCCATTTTTCAATTTTTCACCATCAAAGCCTCCCTTTCCTTGATTCTTATACTAGACCTACTTCTAATCTTGCATCATCATCAAGCTTTCATCAACAATTTTTCAAGATCAAGAGGTTTTTGTGGGATTCAAGAAGAGGTTCAAGTGTTCTTGGTTTTTATTTGATCTTCTTCTTCACCTCTTTTTGCAAGTTCTTAAGGTAAGCCTTATATCCTTATTCTCTTTCACTTTTACCATGTAAATCTCTCTTCTACTCTTAACTCCTTCTTGATTGCTTGTTGTTGTTGCTGTTGCTTTGAGGATCCTTTTCAAACATTATGACAAGGACTTAGGGAGCCTTGGGTGTTGGAGATGGGTCCTTGGCCTTGAAGGAATTATTCTTGTATTTTGTTTCACATTTCTTTGCATATTCCATCTTGTTTGCATGATGTTAAGTCGAATAAAGTTCATCATTCATGTGTGAGGGTTTCGGCCAAATAGGGGGAAAATAGTGTTCTTGTGTTTTCTTGCTTATTTCATGACTTGTGTTTGAATGATTACTTGATTGTAGGTAGAATTAGGGTTTGTGTTTACTTTTGTTTCCTTTGATATTTTGTGTAAATAAATACATGTTTTGCTTGATGATTGTCTTGTAACATGGCATGATAATTTAGGGCTTAATCTTGTGTTTTGTTCTATGTGTTTGTTACACCCCAATTTTGTCCGGTCTTTTTTACTAATCATTGCGAGTTTACTTTTGGACTTGGTTTTAAGAATTTGCTTTAATCGAGCCTGGCATTTATGTTTGGGCGCATTTTAGCGTCTACAATTGAGTCCAAAGTCAAAGTTTATTTTTTTGGGCCTATTGTAGCATTTCAAGTCCAATTTTTGTTCTTGGGTCTAGCCCAACTTTTTGTAAATAAAAATCAGAATCAAAGATCAAAAGATAGTATTACATGTCAAAATTACCAAAATATCCAAAAAAAAAGAGAAAATTATAAAAAAGGCCCAAAAGTATGCGCAGCAGCTGCCGTGCGTTTTCTTGCTTGCCGCCTAAGTCTGCTTGCTGCCTAAGCTGATCCATGGGCTCAACTTGCTCTCCAAGGCAGCCCTCATAGGCCCAAAACCTGCAAAATAGGAAATAAAGATCAAAACCGAATCAGGTTTTTAATGCTGGTAACCTAATTTTCAACAATAAAAGGAGGTGAATTTCGGAGGCAGAGGGGGAGGAAAAATTCACAGAAACTCAGAAAAAAAAAACGATTAGGATTTCATGCTGAAACCCTAATCACAAAAAAGCAAAAATTCAGAAACAAGAAATAGCAAGCGTAAGAGTAGTCGCTCAGAATAATGAAGTGAAGCGTATCCAATATCAAGCAAAAAAAAAGGAGAAGAACAGAGGCTGGAAGTCAAGTAAGTTGGGTCCTTACGTTTGATACAAAATACAAAACATGTAGATACTGAAATGCTTTAGTTTTATTTGCATTCATATGCTTCACTGTGTAAATAAATTTGTTCCAGAAATCAACTAGGTCTTAAATTCACTCTAGTTTCAGAAAAATAGATTGTATCATAAACAGAATATACAAAAACCAGATTACATCTAACCTGTCCAAAAACAATTAATTTAAATTAGTGATTAGTTAAGTTAGAATTAGAGTTTCTGTTAATAAAAGGTTAGTTTCAAATAATCAGATTAAATAGAATTAGGGGTTAGGTTTTATATATCAAAATTAGAGGTTTTAGAAAAAAACTGAATCAGATTAGGAATTAGGATTTGTATAAAATTCAAATTAGGAATAGAATAATAGATTCGATTAGAATTCTTAGGAATAGCTCAAATCAGATCCATAAACTGAGATTAGGATTAGGGTTTTAAAATCAGATTCAAAAATCAATTTGGGAATTTGGGAGTTTTAGGGTTTTTAATCAAATCAATCAAAGTAAAAATTAGAGGTGTAGAAGAAGATTAAATCAGAACAGAGTCATTAGGATTGAAAAACCAGAACCAAAAATAAAAAAAGGACTCACCTAGGTACCCCCGACGGTGGCCGTTTTCCGTGAGCCCCTGCGCCGTCACCACCGCGAGCTCTTGTTTCGTCTTCGTCTTCGTCTTAAACAGCAGTGTCATGAACCATTACCATCACCGTCCCGTATTCCCTCTCTCCCACCGAACACCCCACTCCCTCAGCCGCGAGATCTCCGGCGAGATCTCCAGCAGTAACGATCCTCTCTCTCCTTTGTTTACTAACCCTCACGCTGGTTTTCTCTCTCACCGACCCTCTCTCCCTCTCTCGTCCACCATTTTCGCGCAGACAACTCTCTCTCTCTCATCAAGAACGGCGCCGCGGCTGTGGGTAGAGAGAGGGGAATGGATTTTGAAATTAGGGTTTTGAGTTTTTTAGGGTTTTCTCATATAATGTCCCTTTTTTATTTTTTAAGTGATCAGATTAATAGTCACACCCCGTATCCACACGCACACCTCCCCCCACTCAAGCCCAGTTTCGCATTCTGGGCTCCCAGATGCGAATTGGGCTTTCCTAATCACACCCCCTATTAATTATACAACCCCTGCAACTAACAAAACCCCAATTTACTATGTTCACCCCCTGTTTCACTTTTTAATTCTTTTCCAACGCAAACGTAAATAACTTTTCTCGCGAAATTAAATAGACGGCTAAGTCGGTTGTACGACCTGGTTAGTCATCATTTTAGGGCCAATGAGTTGTACAGTTCAGTAACCTTGAAAACTTAATAAATGCTTTTTCTCTTGAAATTAAATAAACGGCTAAGTCGGTTGTACAACCGGGTTAGTCTTTATTTTAGGGCCAATGAGCTGTACAGTTCAGTAACCCTGCAAACTTAATAAAATATAAATAAACTGTCTTTCCTAAAAATAGGGGACTAAGTCGGTTGTACAACCCAAGTTAGTCGTGCGTTCTAAACTAATGAGTCATGCATGGTTAGGGAGCTCTAGAATACCTATTCTAAAACAAACCCACCTCACACCAAACCACTTTCTTTCAAAAAACTCTAAAATCATTTTCAAAAAGTAGGGGACTAAGTCGGTTGTACAATCGGGTTAGTCGGCGTCCTAGGAATCAGTGAGCTGTACAGTTCAAGGAATCCTAGGACCCCTGCACTAAAAAACACCAACCCACAAAACTTTTTTTTTCCAGGAAGAACTACGTAGCTTTGATTCCTCAATTGCATCCGGAGGTACGTAGGAGCAAGACTCAACTCTTGTTAAGCACTAAAAACCAAAAATTTAAATAAGTCTTTTTCTCTATAAATAAAAGGGTAGTTATTAATAAATCTTAATTAATTAGACCAATGATGTCGTGGGGTGCTAATACCTTCCCCACGCATAACGACTCCCGAACCCTAAACTTGCTTTGTCCTACACGTAAATGGATTTCCCAAATTTGCCCTTAAACTAGAATTTCGGTGGCGGCTTCCTATGAACCTTCGAACAATCCTTTCCCGGATTTTTCGGTCGCTACAGCTGGCGACTTCACTGGGGACTTATTTATTTTTAGAGAGTCAAAACCTAGTCTAATTAATTTAGGATTAATTCAATTTTTACCCTTTAATTCGTTTATTTTCTTTTGCATAATTATATTATTTATTTGTGTAAACCCTAGGATAGAAGACGATATTTGTATATATGTTTGTTTGTCTGTTTGCAGTTTTTGGTTTGTTGTTAAATTGCTCCTACACACACTTCACTTCTACACATCACACACTTGTGAGAAAAGTCCTATACCCGGACTCGAGCATAAACCTAAGTTAGAACGAGAGATTGCGTAGTGATGGCTCTCGGGGACGTACGCCTCGTTGGGTGGTCACGAAAATCTCACCTAGAGTTTGATTCCTTTTGAGGATGCTATCCCTTCTAATAGCTTGCCTATTGTTTGGTCGTCGTGTTCTTGACCGAGTCCTTGGCTCTAGGGACCATGTATAGGATTCTTTAGAACTATCCTGTGAGGTTCACTATAAAAGGAACCTTAGACCCACTCTGTAAGATACATTTCTAGGGTCACAAAGGAGCTTCATACCCTTGCATTCAAACAAATATTTGTGCTTACCGCTTTTATCCAAAAATCAAAAAATCAAAAAGTCAAAACCCAAATCATTATTTACCGCAAGTTTCTTAGAAACCATACCTCATGCATTTTTTCTTTGCATTACAATAATAAACATCTTATGTTACGATCGCTGAGAATTAAAAGCTTTATTTTGGAGAGAAGCCATGCATGCTAAAGTCAAAGTCAAACTTTGTACTTTACTCTCCAAACGTAAAACTTATAATTCCCCGACGCGATAAATAAAATCATACATTATCATTTCATTCACATACATTATCATTACATTCGCATTTCACATACATTCATTCGCATTTCATGCACACTCATTCATTTGCATAGTTACATCATGCATTACAAAAAAAATGAGCATAATTCTAGAAAAAATTGTGATGAGAGGTGAGACATTCTTGTGAGGTAAATCATTCTTTTTGAAAAAGTTTAGTCATACTTAGTTGCAAGCTCAAGGCATTTTAAGACACTCAATTTTTCAAATTAGCGGCTCGTTCACATTTCTTTTCAACAAAGTGTTACATCTTATCCACCCCATGATGAAAAACCGAAATGGTCCACCAAAATTTTCTTGCATGTTAAAACTAATGTTAACTCTCTACGAAGCATTTGTATAGTAACTTGTGTGTAACATGTGTCTTCATTCTTGTTGGAGTCGGTAACTTATCATCATCCCTCGTCCAAGTCTAATCCCACCCCGACCACCCTAAAGTACATACTCCCCTACCTAGTCAACTTTTTGGTTTGTTCTCACTGATGAAATAACACTTTAGGTCCTCCATATCTGGGCAAATTTGTGATTTCTAAAATACCTTGTCGACGTTGTATTCCCTTGGTGCAAGTCCTTTACAAAAAAATTCAAAAAGGCCCGTTAGGTTGAAAACTCGTAAGAGCGGCCTAAGCAAAAATTAGGGCATAAAAAAAATAAAGAAAAGAGCAAATATTTTGTAAATAAGTAAATTATTGTCCTTAAGTTAATTTTTGAGAAAACTAGCAATCATGTTCTGAAATGAAGTTTGACCATCTTCCCATATCCTCAAGAAATCCTTTGCCACCCACCTTAAGCCAAAATCCAAAGAAACTTTCAATCACCCTAGACAAGGATCAATTCCACATCAAAAATGGTGTATCATTTTTATCAAGTCACTCACCGAAAGAAAGAAAAAATCAAAAAAAAAAAAGTGAAATAAAAAAAAAAGGATCGAAAAAACCACGAAAAAGCAAAAGTGGTACAATTATGAGCTGATACTTCTTATCATTAAATGCATAAGAGACACTTGTCTAAAATAAACCTCAAACACTTCTTTTGGCCTCAAAATCCTCACTTCCATAAATCCTTAGCCACGTTAAAATCCTAAACAAGTCCATCCAACCATGAGGCACATCAATCACTCAATAAAATCTCAAACACTCATTTGAGCCTAAAAACCATTTCCTTCATAAATCATCACCCATTAGCCAAGTTACATCACCAAATCATTTGTGCCATCAATTATCAAACACCTCTTTGAGCCCAATTATCCCTTCCTTCGTAAATCATTAACCACCGGCCACATTACAACCCTCTAGAGTTCATTCCGATCATTGATTGATTGCTTTTGTTTTCTCAAAGTTTTAATTTTAGGACAAGTAAGTTTATTTATTTATAATATGTTTGCTAAAAGAAAATGTATCTCAAAAAAAAAAAAAAACTCAAAAGAAAAGGAAAAATCAAAAGGCTTGCACCACAAGATTCATTCAAGTTACAGTTATACTAAGATAAGGTTTAGTGATCACCAAGTGCGATTTCATCATGGTAAACTCAGAGTCGTTCTAAAGACAACCAAAAGGCTTACGCTAGGATCGTCACCTAGATCCTGAAGTGGGGCATTCTTTTCACCTTTTGTTCCACTTAAACTTGGGGAAATGTGTCCAGTGTCCATCCTTTACCACTCCCAGTCTATACAGCCGCATTTGTCCAACTACAAAAACCCATAACCCTAACTCACACATTTCACAACCATTTGAAATACCATTCCAAGTGGGGCAATCCTGCCGCTTCTTCACTCCACCTTCAAATGGGAAAATTCACCCTACACCCATCTCATCCCCTTGCCATATTCACACCCAAAAAACCATATCTGGGCAATTCTCAACTCACTATCCTAAATGTTTCTACTCTAGTCGGGGCAATCTTGTCCTTACCATAATTAGGGAAACATCAAACTCTATGGGTTGAGACAACATCTCCTACTTGCCACCTTTCATTCCAAAGCCAATGCCTTCCCAATTCATCATCTTCTACACCCCTAGCTTGTCACCACTAGACAGGGCAATTTTCACTCACCGTCATCAAATCTAAATTGGGGCGATCCGCATTCCTTGGTCGGGGAAAACCTACCTTTCACGACATTGACAAAGACCGGTCAATCATTCCCCTCTTCATGTGCCACAAATGTCCACACCCTAGAACCCCAAGTTAACTGACTCATTCATCTATATATACATTGCTATACATCTTTACTAATCAATGCTTCAAAGAGAGAGAACACAAGTTGATAATATGATACTGAAAATACACTTGGTTAACTTTGGGGACCCAAATTTCGGTCATCATGGGGCATCATAATGGAAGAGAAAAAGAAGCGAGCTTGCAAGTACTTGTTCACATCAATGTCTGTAAATAACAACCTTGAGATTGCCGAAGTTTGAATCAAATCTAATCTTTCCAAAGAATTATCAATATTCATTTTCGCCTCTCGCATCCAAAGTCTCACATCTCATCATCACAAAAAAAGTGTTTCTACACTCAATCAGTCATTTCATGTCATCACACCATGCACCATAGCATTTGCATTCAAACATTTCATTTGCATCCATCAGATAAATAAATTAAAAAATCCCAAAAAAAAAGGCAAAAAGCAAAAAAAACAAAAAGAGAAAGGAGTCACCTATTTCATCCATCCCCCCATCAAAAATCACCTGTTGCATGTGCATGTATATATTATTAGCGTTGTATATCCATTACATGATGTATTGCTTCTAAATCGACTTCAAGTGTCGATACCTATATATTGTTCCTCTAAGATCAAAGCTCTGCGCTGATCCCGTGATCGTATCACGCATCACCGTGTTGATCCTTCCGACTCGAGTGGTCCTTCAGAGCACTACGCTCCTTCAGTGCGCTAAGTGGCCCAGGTCGCAAACGTCGTAGTCGAGCCCGACGGACCTTCCAAACCCCGCGTGGTCCTTCAGACTAGCCGTGTCAGCCTAAGACATGGTGGATGTCCTCTATTGGTCAACATATCAGTTCCGGATCTGATCTTGACCCCTGGCCGCTCGAATCTAAAGGCCCCTCAGATCGTTTTACTAGTATCGCAGCTAGTAGCGCTCCTTCAGACCACGATGGTCCTCTATTAAGGCCTAGGCAGCCTTCTAGACCCCGAGTGGTCATTCAGAGCTTTAGTGCTCCTTTAAGGCCCCAAGCGGCCCTTCAGAGCCTTAGCGCTCCTTCAGATCCCGAGCGATCCTTCATTTTGTTCTCGGTTAATACGCCAAGTGTTAACCGCTCCCTGTATATTCTTAAACCCTTTATTTCCCCCTTAAACGGACAAAATTAGCGTCTATCTTATCTTTATTCCTATTTCTACTACGAAAGTTCGAGAACTCATCACTTTCTAGTAAAATACTAATAAAGAGGGGCAGCTGTTACACCCCAATTTTGTCCGGTCTTTTTTACTAATCATTGCGAGTTTACTTTTGGACTTGGTTTTAAGAATTTGCTTTAATCGAGCCTGGCATTTATGTTTGGGCGCATTTTAGCGTCTACAATTGAGTCCAAAGTCAAAGTTTATTTTTTTGGGCCTATTGTAGCATTTCAAGTCCAATTTTTGTTCTTGGGTCTAGCCCAACTTTTTGTAAATAAAAATCAGAATCAAAGATCAAAAGATAGTATTACATGTCAAAATTACCAAAATATCCAAAAAAAAAGAGAAAATTATAAAAAAGGCCCAAAAGTATGCGCAGCAGCTACGCCGTATGCGCTTTTCTTGCTTGCCGCCTAAGTCCGCTTGTCGCTAAGTGATCCATGGGCTCAACTTGCTCTCCAAGGCAGCCTCATAGGCCCAAAACCTGCAAAATAGGAAATAAAGATCAAAACCGAATCAGGTTTTTAATGCTGGTAACCTAATTTTCAACAATAAAAGGAGGTGAATTTCGGAGGCAGAGGGGGAGGAAAAATTCACAGAAACTCAGCAAAAAAAAAACGATTAGGATTTCATGCTGAAACCCTAATCACAAAAAAGCAAAAATTCAGAAACAAGAAATAGCAAGCGTAAGCGAGTCGAGAATGAGTGAAGCGTATACGGTAATATCAAGCAAAAAAAAAGGAGAAGAACAGAGGCTGGAAGTCAAGTAAGTTGGGTCCTTACGTTTGATACAAAATACAAAACATGTAGATACTGAAATGTTTTAGTTTTATTTGCATTCATATGCTTCACTGTGTAAATAAATTTGTTCCAGAAATCAACTAGGTCTTAAATTCACTCTAGTTTCAGAAAAATAGCTTGTATCATAAACAGAATATACAAAAACCAGATTACATCTAACCTGTCCAAAAACAATTAATTTAAATTAGTGATTAGTTAAGTTAGAATTAGAGTTTCTGTTAATAAAAGGTTAGTTTCAAATAATCGGATTAAATAGAATTAGGGGTTAGGTTTTATATATCAAAATTAGGGGTTTTAGAAAAAAACTGAATCAGATTAGGAATTAGGATTTGTATAAAATTCAAATTAGGAATAGAATAATAGATTCGATTAGAATTCTTAGGAATAGCTCAAATCAGATCCATAAACTGAGATTAGGATTAGGGTTTTAAAATCAGATTCAAAAATCAATTTGGGAATTTGGGAGTTTTAGGGTTTTTAATCAAATCAATCAAAGTAAAAATTAGAGGTGTAGAAGAAGATGAAATCAAAACCAGAGTCATTAGGATTGAAAAACCAGAACCAAAAATAAAAAAAGGACTCACCTAGGTACCCCCGACGGTGGCCGTTTTCCGTGAGCCCCTGCGTCGTCACCACCGCGAGCTCTTGTTTCGTCTTCGTCGTAAACAGCAGTGTCATGAACCATTACCATCACCGTCCCGTATTCCCTCTCTCCCACCGAACACCCCACAACCTCGGTATGAGATCTCCTAAGCGATGCGATCCTCTCTCTCCTTTGTTCACTAACCTCACGCCTGGTTTTCTCTCACCGACCCCTCTCTCTCTCTCTCTCGCCCACCATTTTCACAGACAACTCTCTCTCTCATCAAGAACGGCGCCGCGGCTGTGGGTAGAGAGAGGAGAATGGATTTTGAAATTAGGGTTTTGAGTTTTTTAGGGTTTTCTCATATAATGTCCCTTTTTTATTTTTTAAGTGATCAGATTAATAGTCACACCCCGTATCCACACGCACACCTCCCCCCACTCAAGCCCAGTTTCGCATTCTGGGCTCCCAGATGCAAATTGGGCTTTCCTAATCACACCCCCTATTAATTATACAACCCCTGCAACTAACAAAACCCCAATTTACTATGTTCACCCCCTGTTTCACTTTTTAATTCTTTTCCAACGCAAACGTAAATAACTTTTCTCGCGAAATTAAATAGACGGCTAAGTCGGTTGTACGACCTGGTTAGTCATCATTTTAGGGCCAATGAGCTGTACAGTTCAGTAACCTTGAAAACCTAATAAATGCTTTTTCTCTTGAAATTAAATAAACGGCTAAGTCGGTTGTACAACCGGGTTAGTCCTTATTTTAAGGCCAATGAGCTGTACAGTTCAGTAACCCTGCAAACTTAATAAAATATAAATAAACTGTCTTTCCTAAAAATAGGGGACTAAGTCGGTTGTACAACCGGGTTAGTCAGCGTTCTAGAACTAATGAGCTGTACAGTTCGGGAGCTCTAGAATACCTATTCTAAAACAAACCCACCTCACACCAAACCACTTTCTTTCAAAAAACTCTAAAATCATTTTCAAAAAGTAGGGGACTAAGTCGATTGTACAATCGGGTTAGTCGGCGTCCTAGGAATCAGTGAGCTGTACAGTTCAAGGAATCCTAGGACCCCTGCACTAAAAAACACCAACCCACAAAACTTTTTTTTTTCCAGGAAGAACTACGTAGCTTTGATTCCTCCATTGCATCCGGAGGTACGTAGGAGCAAGACTCAACTCTTGTCAAGCACTAAAAACCAAAAATTTAAATAAGTCTTTTTCTCTATAAATAAAAGGGTAGTTATTAATAAATCTTAATTAATTAGACCAAGGATGTCGTGGGGTGCTAATATCTTCCCCACGCATAACGACTCCCGAACCCTAAACTTGCTTTGTCCTACACGTAAAGGGATTTCCCGAATTTGCCCTTAAACTAGAATTTCGGTGGCGGCTTCCTATGAACCTTCGAACAATCCTTTCCCGGATTTTTCGGTCGCTACAGTGTTGATTGTGCATTTTGGTAGGAAATAATTTAGTAATCTAGGCATATAATGGTTTCGGCCTTATAGGCCCTTGTTGTGCTTATTTTTGTGCTTAAAATGTGTTGTTTGACCTTGTGTAAATGAGTGTAATTGTGTTAATGTGTTTTTAACTTTTAACCACTCACTAACTTTTTACCTAAAAATATAAACATTTTACCACTTTCATTTATTTTTTTTCCATTTCACTTAATTTTTACCACAACATTTTTACCATTTCATTAATTATTTACTTTCACCATTTCCTTAATCTTTTACTTCATTCCATTTAACATTTTTACCAATTCACCTCACAAAACATGTTTTTACCCTCTTGCATTCATAAACCCTTACCATTTCACTTCATTTCATTCCTACTATCTCATTAAACATTTACTTTTACCATTTCATTAAACATTCTACTCTCATCATCTCATTAAACATTTTTGCTTTTACCACTTCATCAAACATTTTACCTCATCTCATTTAATTCTTACCACTTGGCATACCTTTTTACTTTACTACATTGCATCATGGTTTTTACCTCATCTCATTAAACTTTTTACACTTTGCATTTCATTTATTTGTATCACTTGTGTGACACATTCTTATGTTTGCACATTAATACTTGCATACTTTCATATACTTACATGTTCATACATTCATATATGCTTATACCTTTTGCATTCTCTTACCCTCTCACATGCTCATGCATTCATTAATTCCATGCTTTGCATTCATTCTTAAATGTCATGCATTCATTAATTCCATGTTTTGCATTCATTCTTAAATGTCATGCATTCATTAATTCCATGTCTTGTGTGCATAATTAAATGATTCATACCTTGCATAGTAACCATATATCATTCATTCATGCATAGCCTTGTATTCTTATTCCTTCATGCATCTTTATATGATCATTCACTCACATTCTTGTGTGCTCATGCATTTGCGTACTTGCCTAATCATGCACATCATTGCTTGCATGTTCATTCATTCAACCTAGATCATTCTATGCCTATGATTAATTGTGTTCTTTTGTTCATGATGTCATTTAAGTGTCTTGATTTGATTGTGTGCATCCCTCTTCCAATACTTTGTTCCTTACATGAGATTGTTACTCGTTAGTAGTGATCCTCATTATAGGATTTCCACGAGCATGTAATGAAGGATTACTCGTTAGTAATATCCTTCATTACAAGAACATATTCTATCACAAGGGATTGTTATTCGTTAATAACAATTCCCATCCCACTCACACACACACACACACATTGCTTTGAGAACTTTATCTCGCATCTTTGACAATTAAATCTCTTAATTGTATTGGCATGCTTAATCTTAGTTGATGATCAACATGTTTATGATTGCTAGATTAGTTGAATATGTTTGAATTTCTTTCATTCATTCACTTTGCAATTGGTTATGGAATTAGAATGGATTTGAAATGTTCCACTTCTTTTCTAAAACCCATTTCCCATACTCAAATAAAAAACCCTCTTATTTTCAAAATAAGGATAAGATAAATTGTCATTAATAATCAATCGCGCCGTTGCCGTTTAGATTATTAATAGTGATTTGCTTATCCCCGGCGAGTTAGTAGTGGGACCATTCTAACCGTTGTTGTTCGGTCTCCACAAACACTCCCGTCTTTGCGAAAACATTTTCTTCCCCATTAAATAAAACTAATTGTCATTGATAACCAAACGCGCCGTTGCCGTTTAGGTCATTAATGACGATTTTATTTTCAAAAGAGTTAGTAGTGTGGCCATTCTAACCGTTGTTGTTCGGTCGCCACGAACGCTCACCCAATTGCGAAAACTCTCAAACCGCTTTTCAAAACCAAATCCGAGAACTACGTAGCTTTGATCCCTCATCCCGGTGAGGGTACGTAGGAGCGGGTCACAACCCGTCAAGCACCTTTTAAAAAATCTTTGTTTTGTTCTGTTTTTTCAAAGAAACCAAAAATGTTCCCTTTCCCTCCGTTTTTTTATAAAGCAATTTCACCCTTCAAATAAAAAAGAAAAGAAAAGAAGTAGAACAAGTTGTTTTCAAACCAAATAGTTCAAACCACATATCAAGTTAATGGCTCCCTTTCGGTAGAAAGGATGTGTGGGGTGCTAATACCTTCCCCACACAAAACCGACCCCCGAACCTACATCTTTATGTTTTCGAAAGACCACCCGCCTTTTCAAAAGACTTTTTTTCAATGTTTTGGTCTTAAAACTAAAATATTGGTGGTGGCTCCATACTTTCTCCAAGTTGCATAACGAGAAGTCCAAACCGGATTTTTCGGGCGCAACAGCTGGCGACTCCACTGGGGACCTTTTTCTTTTTTAAAAAAAAAAGAGATGAGGGTCAAGCCTAGTTAACTTGATGTGTAGTTAAATTGTTTGATCTGAAAACGACTGTTACTTCTTCCTTTTCTTACTTTCCTTTTCTTTCTTTATATGCTTAAAATCATGCATGCATTTCTCCAGTTCCCATGTCCCCTTCTTCTTTGGTCCTTTTCTTAAGGTAAATACATGCATTTCCCCCCGTTCTATTGTGATCCCTTCTTCACTCCCTTTCTTGAGGTAAGTAATGCAATTGATTGTTGATGAAACCCTAGGCTAGCTTATTTGATATTGAACCCTAGTGTAGACGACATGTTATTGCATGTTTATGTCTGGACTGTTCTGGGTTTTCCTTTGCATGTGGGGAATATATGTGGGTAGTTCTAGGCGGTATGCCCTTGCTACACACACTCGCACCTTATGCTTACTAAGCTTTGAGAGGGGCCTAAAACCCAAGGTCTGACAAAAACTTAGGAGAGTGGAAACGAGTAGTGACTGGCAATTGGACCGTTGTCCTTCTGACTCTCACGAAAGTTTCAGCCAGAGTATGCTCTTTCATGATATCTCACACCAGATGGCGTTCCATCGTTGTGGGTGCTATTATGAGAGAGAATTAGCTCTGGTAACCTGGTGAGGAATTGATTAGAACTACATGGGAGGATCCCTTTTGGGTTGCCTTAGAGCCTAGGTTTCCCCACCTTTCGTAGGACACAAGGGGCATACCAAATTGTGTGTTGCATTGTAGTTTAGGCATGTCTTTCCTAAAAAGAAAAAAGAAGAGGATTTTCAAAAAAAAAAGAGAAAAAAGAAGAAGAAAGAGTTGCCGTTGTAGCCTTTCTTTTGTCGGTCCGTACGAAGTGACATATGGCCCGCCTTATTTCAAAATAAGGGAGAAATGGTTACCGCTGTAGCCTTTCTCTTACCGGTCCATATGAAATAACGTACGGCCCGCATTTTTCAAAAAAATAAAACTTAACTCACTGCTAATAAGGACTTTTCTCTAAATTGCATAGGCATAAAACATCATCATCATTTGCATACATCATTTGCATAAAACATACATTTTCAATAATTTTTTGCATACATCTTTGCATTTCATCATAGTTTGTTTGCCGAGAATCCCAAAGTGATGAAGAATCTTGCCATAGGTACTTAATGGAATCAAGAAGTGAGACAATGTATGCCCCAAGATATCCGGTTGTAAGCAAGATTGATGTTGCCAGTCTGAGAAAATGTGTTGACCTGATGGGACCTATTGAAAGGGGGTTGTTCGATAATGCTTATGGGAATCTCTGGAAGTTAATGCAGCTATAGGTACAGACCGAAGCCATTATAGCTCTAAGTAGGTTCTACGACTCTGAGATCAGATGCTTTCTTTTCAATAATTTTCAAATGGCTCCCACGTTGGAAGAATACCATCAAATTTTGGGTTTCTCTCAGGCATAAGCCGTTCCTTATCAGTATCGAGAAGAGTATTACACGGACGAGAAGTTTGTCACGCTGTTGCAGGTGAAGGTGGAGGACCTGAAGCTCCAGAAGCAGAGGAAGAACCTTGTAGTAGGTTTCCCGCAGAGCTATCTCGAGAGTCTGATGGATGTGCATGCCAGAAGTAAAAACTGGGCTTTCTTCAAGCAAATCTTGGCTCTAACCATCTTCGGAGTCGTCCTCTTTCCACAGGTTGAGAGATTCGTGGATGTGACAATTATCGGTGTTTTCTTGGCTTCCCAGAGTAAGAATAGCAGTTTTAGCCGACACGTATTCAGCCTTCACTCACCATTGTGAACTAAAGAGGAAGAAAATTTCTTGCTCCTCTCACTTATTGTATGCCTGGCTTCTGGTTCATGTCTTCACCAACCCAAAGAAAGCGAAAAAGTTAATTGACCATGTTACAACCTGTGAAGTGCGGATCATGAATACTCAGGAATGGATTCAGTTTCTAGGGAGTTTAGATGAGCACTCGATTCGTTGGTATATTTCCTCTTGTTGGGAAGAAAGGCCTGAGGTAGTCTTCCGCTGTGGTGGTTTTCAAAATGTCCCACTGATGGGTACTAAGGGTTGCATCAACTACAATCCCTCTCTGACTCTAAGACAGTTAGGGTATCCTATGAGGAATGCACCTACCAAGGAGATGGTCTTCCCGTTTTACATCTATGAGGGAACACTACAAGAAAATCGCTGATTTGCCACGGACATTTCCGTAGCAAATGTACAAATTTCCGTGGCAAAACAACATTTGCCACGGACAAAAATTGGTGGCAAAAACGCTCGTCGCAAATCGTTTGCCACGGAATTTCCGTGGCAAATGTTTCCGTCGCAAATATCCGTGGCAAAGTCGTCGCAAATTTCATCGCAAATCAGTGGCAAATCCGTCGCAAATGTAAAAAAAATTAAAAAATAAATAAATCATACAAGCATGAACCTGAAGAGAATGTTTAATAAAATTAAAAATAAATAAATCATACAAGCATCAACAGAATTAATAATTTAGCCAATCAAATATTGTATGGTTATATAGAAGAGAATAGAGACTCATTATTTAATATAAATCACACCTCTTAGTGTTATCAAATTTTCCAATTACACACAAAATTGCCTCAAAATGTACTCTTTTCTTCGATCCAACAGAAGTTGATAGAGCACTGAATTGAACTGAGATCTAATATCTTGTCTCTCTGTACAAGTACGTAAATAGAAATTTAATCATCACAAACTTCCCAAGTGTCAACTTTCACTAAATCACAAGTTTTTAAACACACCAACCATCTAAAGCTCTAGCTCTCGATATTGTACTGCATAACCTCGCTAGAGAAACTCTAGGAAGAACATCGTGCAAGTGGAGAACATCTTTTAAAGCCCCTGCAAGATACACCAAAAAACCATGACCAACGAATCTAATTTTATGCAGAAACATAAATATAATAATCAAAACCCACAAAGCTCTATTTCTTACTATGAAAGCAAGAGGTTGGAGCAGTAAAACTCGGCTATTGGGTATGCAACCATTTTCCATATGTATTTGGACTCTATGGTTTATTAAATACCCGAAATAAGTAATGTGGGTACTTTGATATATTTTATCAGCAGAAAACTGGTTCTTAGTCCTTAACTACTAGTTTTTACTGAATAAAGAAAAGTAAATGAAGGAAGCAAAAGTTGATGAAGATCCAATAAGCATACCTCCAGTGCACATGTTTATCTGTGAGAAGAATACCCCTAAGCATTAGATAAAAGATAGTAAACTACGGAGAAATTTGTCTCTAACATTTAATTAATAATTACAAAAGAATATGTAATAAATCACCATTGAATGAAAATTACTATGAGGAAGTTTCCTGTTACCTAAGGCCATTTCCAGAGCATGCCTCACAAAGAACCAGATCGAGAGATGAAATCCACGAAAACAACTCATTTAGGAGAACTATAAACTAACAACAAGGAAGGGAAAAATGAAGAGGCTAATAAACTATGGAAAGTTAATGCCAAAGATGAAGTTTGAAGAGAAAAATAATTCAAAGAAATGATCTTACTTCTTTATCACCACCTTTAGGCCAAGCCGGATCGAAAAGCTCGGCGCAATGATAGATTCCAGTTCATCAAATGAGTCAATTGGACTTTGCATCCGATTAATGCCTTGATCACCATGGCTCGAACATAAACACATTCACGAGCAAATCGTTGTCCATACCACTTCCATCAATGAAGCCAACATACCCCCAATGGTATCTCTCGCGGCCAGCCCATTAGATATCGAAGAAGTTCTTCTGATACACCGCTTCAAAGAATCATGATATAATTATATAATAGTTCAAATACAGGTGAAACAACACATCTATCTACTCGAGCATCAACCGGATCATTATGGAACACTACAAATTATACACGTGCGGGAAGAGACATAAATAGCTAATATCAAGAAACATAAATAATAAAGTGTTCTTTGTTTGAATATCTAAAAAATACATACATCATTAATCTATCATGAAATATGTTAGAGTATTTTAGATTGTCACTTACAAATTATATCAAGAGAAATTATATCAAAGCTGAGGTGGCTCTAGGAATAACTATAAATAAGACTAGATTTGTAAGTTGCATTTGAGAATGAGATGTGCTTACCAGAACACAAACATTAAAAAAACTACAAAGAGAATATGCTCTAATTTTCTTTCTCTCCTTGCTCCCTAGTCACCCACTCCTTAAGTACAACCAATCAAAACTTGAGTATCACACACTCCAGTGTGGATGGTCTATCGAAGTCTACTCAAACCACACAAAAATATACATTGTTAAACTCGATGCTAATGATTATGAAGACAATCTAAGTTTATACCTCACCACTTGTCTACTTCTCCCTGCTTCCTCTGTAATAATACAAATAAAACCAAGTTAAAATCTCAAAATACAATAAATCAGTTCCCAAAGGCACAAAGCAAATATAAAAAAGATGAGGTATAAACTTACAATAAATCAGTATTCATCTTCTTTTTTATATTTGCTTTGTGCCTTTGGGAACTGATTTATTGAACCGCTTTTCTTGAACCGCTTTTCTTACGACGAGGGACAACTATAGACTTCCCCTTACGATCGTGTGGTGGTTTAGGTGGTGACGAATCACCTCCACCTGATGCCATGCTGTAGAGGAAATGAAACATAAGTACAAACAAACAATTTAAAAACATAAAATTTACATCTAAAATAATTCATGAAACAATTCACACAGAATTCAAACACAAACATCAATTACAAAGCGGTTCAAGTTGTTTGGATACATTCATTCACACACAATTCAAAGACAAACATGAATTAAAAGCATTTCAAGTTCAAATAAATAGTAGACTATCAACTCTCAAGGGAACTGCTCAGAAACAACAGAAAAAGTGCTTCATCTTTAAAAGACTGCTGAAACAATATTTCCAGAGGAACAAACTTGACAATAAAGTATCACAAAAATAGAGGACAAACTGCTATGGCTAGACTTTCCTTATCCAGCGGAATATAGTACTGTGAGTGTACTGCTCATCAAACGGACATTAAAATGAATAAAAGCCTCTAAACCAAAAAAATGTAGTACACTAACCTATAAATACCAGTAGATATACATAATTTTTTTATTCAAAAAACAAGTAGTCTAATTATTAGTTAAAGATATGGATACCAAAAGGAAAGTTTTTATTGGTAAATTTGCACTTTGGCCATTTACAGAACACATATGAATGGCATGAAAAAGTTCAAAGACACCAGCAGGCGTGCTACCTTTAGAAGACATTGAAGAAAAGTTTTTACAGTTTTCAAAGCTTTATTGGTATCAAAGCTTTTATGATCCGGTGGTTAGGAGATAGATCATCGTTACCTTCTAAATACAATATAGAATTACAGTTTGAGGAGAAGGCGAAGTTGGCATATGTATTGTCCATGCAAGAGACCAGAGGCTGGCTATAACTATAAGTACACAATAGTAGAAACATAATCTGTAATATGTACTGACATCAGGAAACTTCTCAAAGTTTTGTGTGTCCAAGTCTCCAGTGACTATAGGTTTATATGCAGCTTCTGATTCATAAAGCATGTCCCACTTGTTAATTTTTTTCCTATTTTACTGTTTTCTTTATTTGTTATTAACAGGGGTGTATTATGGAATTTGCAGGGTGCAAATAACACAGGCCTGTTACTGTAGCAATGGGTCCGGCCCAAAGACCACAGAACAGAAACAAAAGAAAAGAAAGACAACGTGAGACACTTCAGTCTCACCTTCGCTCTCTGAAGCTCAGCTTCTTCCCCGAGCTTCTCTCTTTTCCTCTCTGCTAGGGTTTCAATGGAAACCCAGCAGATCACCAACAATCCACACCAAACTTACCCCAACCGATAGATCTTGGCTTCCTCTACACAAACCCTCAACCAATTTCTTTGATTGAGCCTTGTATGTAAAACCCTAATCTTCGTGCGCGCCGCTATTCGGAGCCCCCAAGTTGAAGATTGAAGATGAACAGTGCACAGATCTCCTTCTTTCTTGTACCTTTTCTTGATTTTCGAACTACAACAACAAATATTAACTTGTTGTTGATTTTCACTTGCAAGAGCACTTTCTGCAAGTACTGGGTAACCTGAATCTTCACCTCCTTGAAGATGCTCACCAAACCGAGGATACAAACAGGTAAAACTCTCCTTCTACTCTCTCTATTTCTCTCTTTCCTTACTCTTTCTTTCTGTGTATGAATAAAAACCCTAACTGGTCTTTATTCCTTTTCTTGCGAGGTCTCTCTCTCACAAAAGCAACACAAAGAACCTTGAAGAACTTAGAGAAAACTCAGGAGGATGAAGGAAGCGCAAAAACCGAACACGAGGATTAAAACTTGTAAAATCAGAAACTCTTTATTTCTGTATATTGATTGTATATCTAAATATTTACAAGTGTATGAACTATATATACAATGGATAGGCACATAGAAGAAACGGACATGTTGGTTAAAGGTAGTTAGTTAGTTACTAACAGCCTTTAACCAAATAAACCGTTAGGATTTAGGTCACAACTAACTTTTAAATTCTGTTGTGTATGATGTGTGTGGCTGAATTGTAACGGCTAGTTTTTAACAGCCTTATTAAGAGTATTTTAGAACTTAGGGTTGATGGATTAGGAATTCCAACACCACTGAGTACCCTTGAACCATGGATGTGCCTGAAAAACAAGTACAAATATGTTTACAGTTGACTTATGCAGGTTAATAGCATGTGAATCTTCTCAAGGCATAACAATAACAGACAACTTCCAAAATTTCCTGACTTCTGAGGAATAATCAACTTCTTAACATGCCTAGAATAAATAGTTTGATAGAAGGTAAACCAAATGAGGACAATAGTTTAGTATTTTAATGAAATATCATAATAACCCAGCCTGTGTGTGTGTGTTTGGTTTCACAACGGATAGTGCCAGAATTGATTTTGGTTCTAGTCAACTGTGATTTTAGTAAAAGTAGACAATTTGTTTGGTTTATATTTCAATGGAAGCAAACGGAAAAAATGTTTCCCAATGCACTTTTTAACAAAGCAACAACAAGCTTGCTTTGGTCAAAATCCCATTGGACCGTCTCAAAAGATAAACCAACCGACTTAAAGATCTTCACCATCATTGTCATGCAAAATTGATTTCTCCTTCAGACGTGGATTTAACTAGAAGTGATGAAAAACAACTTTTTTGTTTGGTGAAAATTTTACACTAATTTTTATATCAAACTTACTTTCGAAGTAAAAACATCTAAATAAAAATCACTCAATTTTAAACTCAATTACCAAATGTCAATTCTATTAACAAAAGTTCTCAAATTCTCAACCAAACACACATTGTAATATGAGAATTGTTACCTTTATTTCATCTGCTCCGTTGGTTCCTAGTCTTGTTTCAACATCACATAGTAAGCGACAGATCAGATCCTTAGCTTCAGCTGATATCTTGGGTTCGACAGGGAATTTCAAGCATGTTTTCCAGTTAACAATCTGATACTAAACAGAAACACCAGCTTGTTAGGAAAAATTAATTACAGATCCTTAGCTTAATTGAAGATAAATACTAAATCCAGTCAAATAGAAATTTAGGGTTTAGGGTTTTTTAATCAGTGAAATTTAGGGATAAATTAAAAAAGATAATAGAAATTACCTACAAGTGGGGAAGAGGAGGAGCAGCGGCGGCGAAATGGTGGAGTTCGGAGGAGAAACAGTGGAGAAACCGTTCCAGTGAGGCGCGACGGAGAGGGAGAGTGGAAGAGGGAGAAAAGGTGGAGAAACCGTCTGTCGGTGTCCGTAGGCTCGATTAGCGATGGAGGAGGGCGGAGGAGGCCGGACGACGGTGGAGGGTGGAGGTCGGAGGAGGAGTTTGAGGTGAGGTGAGGCGCGACGGAGAGGTGAGACGCAGAGAACGAATGAATAGATTTTAGGGAGAGAGACGTTCTAATAGGGATCGGGCTCGTTTTAATTTTATAAATGCGTTGTCACAGACTTGCCACGGCATCTCCGTCGCAAATTTCATGTCCGTGGCAAACTCGTGGCAAACCCCAGTGTTGTGCGAAAAGTAGTTGTGCAAGTGTACACAATCGCAACAAGTAATATATTGATAAGTAGAGTTCGTCTCCACAGGGATTGGTATTAATTTTAGAGTTTAAAAAGAAATTACACTTAGTGGAACAAGTAGCAAATAATTAAGTAGTAACGTTTCAGTTGAACAGAGATTGTTTAAAGTAACAAGTTAAAAAGTAATTTAAGTTATGAGAGAAGTAAGTTGGATTGCTTTCACTAAGTAACTTCCCAGAAATAAGATGCTATAACTCACACGCTATAGCGTTAAGCGCTGTTGCAATTGTTTTGTACCTTTCAGTCACTAGCGCCAGGGTTTCATTACAAGATGCCTATGTCTAGGTTCTAAATAAGTTCACCCCTGTATATTCAAGATCCCACAGCTTAAGCTTTATGAACTATTGCAATTCTATGTCTAGAGGAAGCAAAAATTGGTTAAATGTCTTTAACCAACCTTATCGTTCATATTAATCCTTGAGTTCTTTCTATGGTTCATGTCTGACTCCACAGAGGTACTTATTTTAAGTGGCCAAATATAAAACAAGTTTGGAAGAATTATAATACAAGGATTAAAACACAAAACGTGAAAAGTTATATACGTAATATTAAAGGTTCATTACAAGTTCTAGCAACCCAACTCAAGGAGTTTAGCTCATGTTGAGCATCATCAAAATAACACAAACAAACATACTTGCATTACCGTAGGTAAGAAGGAAAACACAAGTGCAAAAGATACAATCTTGATGTCTCCTAATCATCCACGTAGTGATGATACAGCAGCAGCAGCAGCAGCTTTTACACCGTGAGAAAATGGCAGAAAATTACAAAAGAAGAGAAAATAAATCCAAAGCTCTATATGTTTCAATGGAGAAGAGAATGTGTCAAGTTCTATCTCTCTACCAATACTCTCCCTCTAACTCTCACACTTTTCTTCAAGAAAATCCGAGTGTGATCTAGTACCCTAGCATGTGGTACAAGTCTTCTCAAAAGTCAATAAAGTTGATGTTTGTTTTTTCACCAACTCCACTATTCCTCACTCATGCGATGCCAAGTGTCCACACATATCCAATAAAATCCGGGCATGTCAGCAAGCACAGTGGACACAAGATACGGAGTCTGGATTAATGAGCTTGGCGCCAAAATTGCACTTTTACTTTAGATGCTCAGCTGATCTACCTTCTTGACGCTATAGCGTTAGACGCTATAGCGCTAAACACTGCAATACTTACAAAATACATCAAAACATTCACAAGGGCACCAAATGTGCCAATTTCATAGCAAAGCAGTGTTTAGCCCTTTCTTTCCTAATGCTAACAGAAATGCAACAAATACTAAACTATTATTACTTGAGAACTCACTCAATTTAATGATTAAAGGTATAAATAACTCATATAAATATGAGTTATCACCCAGCGGGAAAATTCCCGCTCCTATTTTTTACACATGCCGTCGCAAATCTGTGGCAAATTACTGACGGAATAAGCTCCGTGGCAATTGCTGGTGGCTAAAACAAGGATTTCTGGTAGTGGAAGTCCAAAGGATGACAGCTTGACTAGAAAGGTTTTGCAAGCTTGGAGTATGGTGACCCGCTATGGAAAAGTAGAGATCTCTCAGAGGACTGGGGAAATCAACTTCGCTCGGTGGCTTGAGGAGAGGATTCAGAGTGCCCGGCTACCATATCAGAGGTTATTGCAAATTGAGAGAGAAGTAATGAACTCTGGCACTCCTGTTGTTGAAGAGTTAGGTGATGTCAAGTTGGCCTTGATAAAGGCGGAAGAAGAGAAAAAATCCCTGCAAGCTGAGATAGAGAAGTTGACTCTGAAAAATCAAAGATTGATAGAAGATAATGCTCTCAAATCTGCTGTCATTGAGGAGTTTGATGAGAAACTCAAAGTAGAAGTGAAGGACAAGATAGAAGCTCAAAAATATCTGCAAGTGGCCAAAGAGGAAATCAAGAGACAGAAAGCGAAAGGGAAGAGGGCAATTGAAGAAGTCAGTCAATAGAGGGATCTGTATGAAAAGACAAAGGTGGAAGAGAGGACTGTGAGGAGTTTGCTCACCAAGTCAAGAAGAGAGTCCCGCTTACTACAAGTTGAGTGGGAGAGCAAGTGGAGCAGCGTTGTACAAGAAAGGGATTCAGTGGAGAACATCCTCAAAGAATATAAGCTAGCTCTGGGATTCGAGCGAGAGATTTCTGATGAATTAAAAAGAAACCTTCGGCAGGCAGGTGAAAGATGAAAGTCGGTATTGGGAACATCGCTATGTTGAACTACTTGGCAGGATTGAAGAGCAGGCAGTCATCATAGAGTTAAAGGATGAAATTCAGCAGTGGAAGGTTAGATTCTCCGAGCTTGCGAGTTGGCCAACCAAGCTCTCTCCTGTGCCTAAGAAGCTAGGAAAGGCCGAAGATGAGATGTTTCCTTTCAACACCCCGCCGGCAGTTTACAAATTTGTGGAGTTCTGCAGAACCTTGGTTGAAGAAGTCAGAGAGAAAACTGGAAGAATTCCCACAGGCAACAAGAGGAAGAGAACTGAAGTTTTTAAAGCTCTATGTTGTTGAGCTCTTGTTTGTAATCTTCGTTTTATTATGTTTTTCTTCTTCCTAAATGACTTTCTGTCCATTTGAGTATTTTACTTTTGAAAATGTAAGACCTGGAATACTTGTTTGAATTTGAATGTATGGAGCAAGTTTGTTTCACTTATTGATTCTACTCTTGATATGTTCTAAGAAAATCAAAATTCACTATTAAACCTATGGCGAGACAAGGCACACTGTGGAATTTCTCGGTAGACAAACTAAAATTAACACTCATCTGCATTGCACGCATTGCATTCATTTTTCATTCTTGTGTTCATAAGTGTGTTCTGTCCACAGAAAGTTAAGCCAAGCTGGTTAATCATCGGTATTGGACGCGCCTGCAAGCGAGAAACATGGAAGAAAATCAAGGCAACGCTGGTCGGGTCAATCCAGAGGGTCCGAATCCTGATGTTCAAGATCAGCACATTCAGAATCAAGGAAATCAGGCTATTCGGGCTGAGATGGAAGTCATGAAGGCTCAATTGGCGGAAGTCATAAGGGTGATAACTGCTTTAAGAGACGTTTTCCCAACTGAAGCTGCTACTGCCGGGGTAAACAACCCTCCTCCCCCTCCTGAGGCTGGGATCCCTCATGTCCTTCAAGCTGTGCAATGGCCTCTCTATGGTCTCCCACTAGGCTATACGCCTCCTGCTGCTGATGCAAACCCGGGAGGAGTTCCTTCAGGAACCACGGGGCAAGCTCAGCCTGACGCAATTGCGAATGAAGTTGGAACGGGGACGCCTCAAGCCAAGATTCAGATCCCAGTTCCTGCTACTGCTCCAGGAACTCCTGCGGGTTTCAATTCACCAATTACAGTTCACCCACATATGACTCCGGCCGTGGTATCAATGAATAACCCTCACTGTGGTGCCGTTGGTTTCCCACAGAATTACCCTACTGAGGATAGAAGTCAGTATCAGATGCTAGAAGAAAGATTAAGAGTTGTTGAAGGGGCAGGTTCCCGAGCCAGAAATTCCCATGAGCTGTGCTTGGTTCCTGATCTAGTCCTGCCGCCCAAGTTCAAAGGACCAACTTTTGACAAATACAGAGGGACAACTTGCCCAGTCAGTCATGTGACAATGTATCTTTGTAAAAGATGACCGCCATGCCCGTGATGATAACTTAATGATGCATTGCTTTCAAGAAAGTTTAGCTGGAGCTCCCCTTAACCGGTACATGCAGTTAGAGCCAACTAATATCTGCTGATGGATATTCAGGCTATAACCAGATCAAAATGGCTCCAGAGGATATGGAGAAAACCACCTTCATAACCCTTTGGGGAACTTTTTGTCACAAGGTTATGCCTTTCGGGTTGAAAAATGTCGGGGCAACCTATCAAAGAGCGATGGTAACTCTGTTCCATGACATGATGCATAAAGAGATTGAAGTCAATGTGGATGAAATGATTGCCAAATCAAAGACTGATGAAGAGCACGTGGTTAACTTGCAGAAGTTGTTTGAGCGTCTCAGAAAATACAAACTCAGGCTGAACCCCGCCAAGTGCACTTTTGGGGTTAGGTCAGGGAAGTTGTCATCGTTAGCCAGAAGGGAATTGAGGTAGACCCGGATAAAGTACGAGCAATTCTGGAGATGCCAACGCCAAAAACAGAGAAAGAAGTTCGTGGTTTCTTGGGAAGACTGAATTACATCTCTCGATTCATCTTCCAGTTGACTGCAACTTGCGAACAAATTTTCAAACTGCTGTGCAAAGACCAAGAGATGAAGTGGAATGATAAATGTCAAGAAGCATTTGAGAAAATCAAAGTGTACCTCCAAAATCCACCAGTCCTAATGCCACCTGTGCCTGGCAGGCCTCTCATCCTATACCTCACTGTGCTAGACAATTCTATGGGTTGCGTGTTGGGGCAACATGATGAGGCAGGAAAGAAAGAACACGCGATCTACTACTTGAGTAAGAAGTTCACAGACTGTGAGACAAGGTATTCACCCTTGGAGAATACTTGTTGTGCACTAGCCTGGGCTGCGCATCAATTGAGACAGTATATGCTGAGTCACACTACCTGGCTAGTGTCCAAAATGGATTCAGTCAAGTACATATTTGAGAAACCTGCGCTCACAGGTAGAATTGCTCATTGGCAAATGGTTCTGTCAGAGTATGACCTCGTGTATGTAACCCAGAAGGCGATTAAAGGTAGCACACTGGCAGACTATCTGGCTCATCAACCAGTTGAGGATTACCAATCAATGCAATGTGAATTCCAAAATGAGGACATTATGGCATTATTTGACGAAGGGAAATCTCAAGATGATGAAAGGTGGAGAGTGTTGTTTGATGGTGCCTCTAACATGTGGGGGCATGCACGGAGTCGGAGCAGTGTTGATCTCTCCAGACAATCGCTTCATACCGTTCACTGCCAGACTAAGTTTCTATGTCACAAACAATATTGCAGAGTATGAGGCGTGCATCCTGGGTATTCAGGCAGCTCTAGATTGGAAAGTCAAGAGGCTCGACGTGTACGGAGATTCAGCTCTAGTTGTCCACCAAGTAAAAGGAGATTGGGAAACAATAAATCCTGATTTGATTCCTTACCGTGACTATATTCAAGAATTAATCAAACCCTTTGAGGAAATCACTTTCCAGCACATACCCCGCAGTGAGAATCAGTTGGCAGATGCCTTGGCAACTTTATCTTCAATGTTCAATGTCAGCTGTGACAAAAGTTTGACGACTGTCAGAATCCAACACAAAGGTCTACCTGCTTATCACTACTGTATGGCAGTCGAAGAGGAATCAGATAGTAAGCCTTGGTATCACGACATCAAGCAGTTCATCACAAACAGAGAGTATCCTCCTGGAGCTACAGAGAATGACAAGAGAACACTCCGGAGGCTGTCAGCAGGTTTCTTCTTGAGTGGAGACGTCCTTTACAAGAGAAACCATGACTTAGTGCTCCTCAGGTGTGTAACAAAAGAAGAGTCAGTAAAGATTATGCGAGATGTTCATGAGGGCTCATTCGGGGATCATTCCGGCGGGCACGCAATGGCTAGAAAAATCCTGAGAGCTGGTTACTGGCTACAGATGGAATCAGACTGTTACAGTTTTGTGAGAAGATGCCACAAATGCCAAATCTATGGAGATCACAGCCATGTACCTCCAACCTCTTTGAATGTTTTGAATGCACCATGGCCGTTCTCAATGTGGGGAATGGACATCATTGGTCCCATTGAACCCAAAGCTTCAAACGGTCACCGCTTTATTCTAGTTGCTATTGATTACTTCACTAAGTGGGTGGAGGCTGTTTCCTATCTCAATGTAACGAGCTCAGTAATTGCTAAGTTCATCAAGAAAGATTTGGTTTGCCGCTACGGCCTTCCAAACAAGATCATCACAAACAACGACAGTAATTTGAACAGCAGAATGATGAAGGATTTGTGTAAAGACTTCAAGATACAGCATCACAACTCTTCTCCCTACCGCCCAAAGATGAATGGGGCAGTTGAGGCAGCCTACAAGAATATCAAGCGGATAATACAGAAGATGGTTGTGACCTATAAGGACTGGCATGAGATGCTCCCATTTGCCCTGCATGGTTACAGAACCTCAGTACGCACCTCAACAAGGGCAACCCCTTACTCACTGGTTTATGGGTCAGAGGCAGTTCTCCCCATTGAAGTTGAAATACCATCCTTGCGGATGTTAATGGAGACAAAACTTGATGAAGCAGAATGGGTTCGGTCCCGTTTTGACCAGTTGAACCTCATTGACGAATAGCGGGTAGCTGCAATGTGTCATGGACAGTTGCACCAGCAGAGGATGATGAGGGCTTTTGACAAGAGAGTCCGTCCTCGTGAATTCCAAGAAGGAGATCTTGTGCTCAAGAAGATCTTGCCGATCCAGACAGACCCCAGGGGCAAATGGGCTCCCAAATATGAAGGACCTTATGTGGTGAAGAAGGAATTCTCAGGAGGAGCTTTGATTCTGGCGAACATGGATGGAGATGAAATCCCAAATCCAGTGTGGTCAAGAAGTATTATGCCTAGAAAAATAGACAAAAAAAGAGAAAGATAAGTCAATGAAAAATCAGCTCGCTAGGTTGAAAACTCGCAAAGGGCGGCCTAGGCAAAATCAGAGCGACCGGTGGATTGAAAACCCGCAAAGGGCGATCCAGGCAAAAATTAGGGTCAGAAAACTTGGACTTGAGAAAAGAAAGGCATTCAGCGCTCCCAAAGGTTTGGATAAGGGGGTGATCAGGGTTATGAGTATGGACGGTGGGCACCGTTACTTCAGAGATGAAATTATGAGATCTGTTCCTTTTGCTTGTTTCTTTTTTGTAGTTTAAAAAAAAAGGATTGCAATGTACTTTCAATTGGCGTGACTTTCTGCACGTCCAATTTCCATATCAATAAAAGTCCAACTTTTCTTTCATATATGTGCTTTTCGTGTCTCTGTTTTCATTTATTCAGTTTCTTTCAAAATAATAATTTTTATGATTGATGAAATTGATTTGCAAAACATGTGCACATTCAGAGCATTACATGATCATTACGAAATCTTTGAAAAATACAGAAAGAAATGATTCCCCAAGTGAATAAAATTGCAAAAAAAAGAGACAAAACAATCATAACGAATCAGTGCGCAATCCTCGCGTGATCATCATCCTGGAGCAGCTTCAGTCCGGCAGATGGATTTAACCAGCAAAAGTGCCAAAGAAAAAACAAATAAGCAGAAAAAAAGAAAGCTGCTTGAAGAAAACAAATAGAATAAACAAAAAAAAAAAACAAAAAAAAAATACAGAAGACGGAACATAAAAAGAACACAACATCTTCATCTCATTCATCATTCTCATGTCATCCATATCATTCATCACTCCATGGCATTAAACATTAGTGCATTACACTTTTAAATTCGCATCTCAGAAGAGCGAAAGAATAATCAAACAGAAGGAGCATCCCACCAAAATCAATCCTTGCATTCATGTGCATGCATTTCATGCACCATTCAAGAGAAAAGTTACTTTGGACCAGGGGGTCCCAAAAATCTCATTTTTTTAGAAAATCATCATCAGCACAGAGTTAGTAAACCCAGAGTTCGTAAATTCCATCAACCCAGAGTTAGTGAATTCCATCAAACCAGAGTTAGTGAACTCCATCAACCTAGAGTTAGTGAACTCCATCAACCCAGAGTTAGTGAACTCCATCAACCCAGAGTTAGTGAACTCCTTCCACAGATCACAACATCGTGTACGAGCACGCGATGAATCCATCAGACTTCGTTAAGTACTTCAGATTAGTTGTGTCAGCCTAAGGCATAGCGTAAATCCTTTGATCAAATCAGTTCCGGACTTGATATTGATCGGCCGCTCGAAAAGGCCACCCCCAAAGCTCGGACTCGACAAGAGTCCGTTAGAAGGTTTTTAGGCAACCTCCGAATTCCCAATTTATTGCTTTTCCCAATTTACTGCTTTTCCTAATTTACCGCTTTTCCCAGTTTATTGCTTTCCCGTTAATGCGACAAGTGTTAACCCCATTTCTAAAAAAAACGAAAATAACAAAAAGAAAATTTGAACATTTTCGGAAGCGGACAAAATTAGTATTATTCTTATCTTTATTTCCATTTTACAAGCAAATATGAAAAGGCCAATTCATATTTCTTGGCAAAATGTGAAATATAGAGGGGCAGCTGTAATACCCCAATTTTGTCCGCCCAAGTCAAAAACATTTTTTTCAAGAAAAATAGAACAATAAAATAATCCATAATGCGTGGAAAATAGTGGATTTGTGCATTCATGTGTATTTATCTCCTATTTCGCATTTTTATTTGAATTACGCGCGCGCGTCAGTCGTAATTGCGTGAGCTGCCTTGTGCCCTAGTCATTGGCCCATGTATTTATTTTCAAGAAGGTCATTTATTGATCATTATTAATTGTTGGCACCCAAAAAAACATTTTTCTTAATTTTTAGGGATTATAGAAAATAAAATAGTGCATATTTTTGCATTTCTGGGCATTTAAATAAAAGCAAATTAATTATTTTTGGACCAAGACCAGGTCAAGGACGTGGCATACATGTTACTCTATCAAGGGTAATTTTTGTATAATTTTTGGAAAGAAAGTCTTAGTCCAAAATAATTTAAAATGCATTTTTTCAATTTTTAGTGCATAAAAAAAACCAAAAAGGACCATTAAATATTCCCCAATTATTAAATGACAATTTTATTGTCTAGAATAATTGGGGGCAATATTTTATGGTGCCCAAAGGTATCTGACACATTTTCAATAGGTGCACTTTCATTTGCATGCCCAAAAATTCAAAATTCAAACTCAAAAAGAAAGAAGTGTCTTCAATAAGACAAAAGACCAAAAACAAGTTTTTTTTTATTCCTTTCCTCTCCCATTTTCAGCCCATGCGCATATACCCTCTCTCTCTCTCATAAAAATCTTCTACACTCTTCTATTTCTTACTCCTTAAGAATAGATTTGGTATTATCCTCAACTTTGCCCCTTTTGGTAAATACTCCCACCCACTTACACTCACCCCTTCACCAAAAAATGCAAAGTTCCCCCTTTAATAACATTTCCTCACAAATATACCCTTAACCCTATTTCTAGATCATATCTCACATGAGCCTTCATTCCCAAAATAGATTTTTTTCACACAAACCCTCCTTTTCTTTTTTTATTTTTATGCGCCACTCCACTCCCTTCTCACCCTCACTTGTGTTTTCTCATTGCCCCTAATCCATGTGCATTGCAATCCTAGCCCTTGATTTAAATTCTATCTCAAATCTCAATGGTTTGCAAAAAGCACAATGTCCCATATACCCTTAATTTTGCATCTCATATAAAACCCAAAATAAGAGACCATTAGGGAGGGAACTCTCATTTTTTACCCTAGCACACAATACTCTCCTCTCCCCCCCCCCCTCTCTCAAAACCGAAACCACCTCTCCTTCATCCTTCCTCCATTTTTCAATTTTTCACCATCAAAGCCTCCCTTTCCTTGATTCTTATACTAGACCTACTTCTAATCTTGCATCATCATCAAGCTTTCATCAACAATTTTTCAAGATCAAGAGGTTTTTGTGGGATTCAAGAAGAGGTTCAAGTGTTCTTGGTTTTTATTTGATCTTCTTCTTCACCTCTTTTTGCAAGTTCTTAAGGTAAGCCTTAGATCCTTATTCTCTTTCACTTTTACCATGTAAATCTCTCTTCTACTCTTAACTTCTTCTTGATTGCTTGTTGTTGTTGCTTTGAGGATCCTTTTCAAACATTATGACAAGGACTTAGGGAGCCTTGGGTGTTTGAGATGGGTCCTTGGCCTTGAAGGAGTTATTTTTGTATTTTGTTTCACATTTTTTTTCATATTCCATCTTGTTTGCATGATGTTAAGTCGAATAAAGTTCATCATTCATGTGTGAGGGTTTCGGCCAAATAGGGGGAAAATAGTGTTCTTGTGTTTTCTTGCTTATTTCATGACTTGTGTTTGAATGATTACTTGATTGTAGGTAGAATTAGGGTTTGTGTTTACTTTTGTTTCCTTTGATATTTTGTGTAAATAAATACATGTTTTGCTTGATGATTGTCTTGTAACATGGCATGATAATTTAGGGCTTAATCTTGTGTTTTGTTCTATGTGTTGATTGTGCATTTTGGTAGGAAATAATTTAGTAATCTAGGCATATAATGGTTTCGGCCTTATAGGCCCTTGTTGTGCTTATTTTTGTGCTAAAAATGTGTTGTTTGATCTTGTGTAGATGAGTGTAATTGTGTTAATGTGTTTTTAACTTTTAACCACTCACTAACTTTTTACCTAAAAATATAAACATTTTACCACTTTCATTTATTTATTTTGCATTTCACTTAATTTTTACCACAACATTTTTAACATTTCATTAATTATTTACTTTCACCATTTCCTTAATCTTTTACTTCATTCCATTTAACATTTTTACCAATTCACCTCACAAAACATGTTTTTACCCTCTTGCATTCATAAACCCTTACCATTTCACTTCATTTCATTCCTACTATCTCATTAAGCATTTACTTTTACCATTTCATTAAACATTCTACTCTCATCATCTCATTAAACATTTTTACTTTTACCACTTCATCAAACATTTTACCTCATCTCATTTAATTCTTACCACTTGGCATACCTTTTTACTTTACTACATTGCATCATGGTTTTTACCTCATCTCATTAAACTTTTTACACTTTGCATTTCATTTATTTGTATCACTTGTGTGACACATTCTTATGTTTGCACATTAATACTTGCATACTTTCATATACTTACATGTTAATACATTCATATATGCTTATACCTTTTGCATTCTCTTACCCTCTCACATGCTCATGCATTCATTAATTCCATGCTTTGCATTCATTCTTAAATGTCATGCATTCATTAATTCCATGCTTTGCATTCATTCTTAAATGTCATGCATTCATTAATTCCATGTTTTGCATTCATTCTTAAATGTCATGCATTCATTAATTCCATGTCTTGCGTGCATACTTAAATGATTCATACCTTGCATAGTAACCATCATTCATTCATGCATAGCCTTGTATGCTTATTCCTTCATGCATCTTTATATGATCATTCACTCACATTCTTCTGTGCTCATGCATTTGCGTACTTGCCTAATCATGCACATCATTGTTTTCATGTTCATTCATTCAACCTAGATCATTCTATGCCTATGATTAATTGTGTTCTTTTGTTCATGATGTCATTTAAGTGTCTTGATTTGATTGTGTGCATCCCTCTTCCAATACTTTGTTCCTTACATGAGATTGCTACTCGTTAGTAGTGATCCTCAATATAGGATTTCCACGAGCATATAATGAAGGGTTACTCGTTAGTAATATCCTTCATTACAAGAACATATGCTATCACAAGGGATTGTTATTCGTTAATAACAATTCCCATCCCACTCACACACACACACACACACAATTGCTTTGAGAACTTTATCTCGCATCTTTGACAATTAAATCTCTTAATTGTATTGGCATGCTTAATCTTAGTTGATGATCAACATGTTTATGATTGCTAGATTAGTTGAATATGTTTGAATTTCTTTCATTCATTCACTTTGCAATTGGTTATGGACTTAGAATGGATTTGAAATGTTCCACTTCTTTTCTAAAACCCATTTCCCATACTCAAATAAAAAACCCTCTTATTTTCAAAATAAGGATAAGATAAATTGTCATTAATAATCAATCGCGCTGTTGCCGTTTAGATTATTAATGGTGATTTGCTTATCCCCGGCGAGTTAGTAGTGGGACCATTCTAACCGTTGTTGTTCGGTCTCCACAAACACTCCCGTCTTTGCGAAAACATTTTCTTCCCCATTAATAAAACTAATTGTCATTGATAACCAAACGCGTCGTTGCCGTTTAGGTCATTAATGACGATTTTCAAAACCAAAAACCGAGAACTACGTAGCTTTGTAGTGTGGCCATTCTAACCGTTGTTGTTCGGTCGCCACGAACGCTCACCCAATTGCGAAAACTCTCAAACCGCTTTTCAAAACCAAAAACCGAGAACTACGTAGCTTTGATCCCTCATCCCGGTGAGGGTACGTAGGAGCGGGTCACAACCCGTCAAGCACCCTTTTAAAAAATCTTTGTTTTGTTCCGTTTTTTCAAAGAAACCAAAAATGTTCCCTTTCCCTCCGTTTTTTATAAAGCAATTTCACCCTTCAAATAAAAAAGAAAAGAAAAGAAGTAGAACAAGTTGTTTTCAAACCAAATAGTTCAAACCACATATCATGTTAATGGTTCCCTTTCGGTAGAAAGGATGTGTGGGGTGCTAATACCTTCCCCACACATAACCGACCCCCGAACCTACATCTCTATGTTTTCGAAAGACCACCCGCATTTTCAAAAGACTTTTTGTCAATGTTTTGGTCTTAAAACTAAAATATTGGTGGCGGCTCCATACTTTCTCCAAGTTGCATAACGAGAAGTCCAAACCGGATTTTTCGGGCGCAACATTATGTAATGTTTTGGAATGACTACACTGAATCTAAATAGAAGACACTTTACCTGTACAAAGTGTTTGTGTTCTGGTACCAATAGGATGTTGAACTGTCGGGCACTTCTGAATGGCGCAACATTGAAGGGAAAAATTGTGTAACAACAATTAGGTGACCAACAAGTCAGGACGACTTTGTACTTGTTACTGATTAGATACCCCATATCCGGTATAGTCATCCAATTATCTTCAATATTGTTCCCATGATGTGCCCTCAACAACGCCTTCATAAAAAATGTGACCTTACCAATACCACCATACAGTCGAGTGTAGAAGTCATTGTATTGGTTAAGCTCCTCCATCGATCGATTCGATCGATCGCCAAGCCTCCTCACCCTTCCAAGAAATGCCGCAATACACCTAATCCACGAGCTACCATCACCAACCACGTTAACAATTTTTTCAACATAGGGACGCATGGATGCTGGCATCCCTATTATGTATGTATTAAATACATCCATAACTTCAGCATCAAAATCTGTAACAATAGGATTCGGTGTAAGAGCAAGAGCTGGTGTCAAAGTAGGAGCTCTTGAAACAGTAGCAGTAGCAGCTTCTGTAACAATAGGTGTGGGTGTTGGTTTCTTATTTAGTGGAGGAGTAGGGATTGTAGTAGCACTGTCAGCTTGAGTTCTCTTTTTGCTTAGTGATGGATTAGGTGCTGGACACGTTGACAAAGTAGGAGTAGGAGTTGAACCAGAACTGTATGGGTTTGTAGGCGTTCCACTCCTACTTTGGGGGGAGTAGGTCGTTTACGAGACTGAGCAAAACATCCACTAGATGAACCCTGGGGGGAGTCAAATTTGTCATCTACATGCTCCCAAAATGACTTGTCTCGCTTTGTTGAGTAATCAACATTCCCTTTCTTATCTTTTTTTGGTGCTCCCTTTGTAATGATCGTATCCGGAGGTGGACACATAGAAGTCGTGTCTGGGAATGCCAATTCACGTGCTTTTGCCTTAATCATAACTCTACCGGCGTGATCAGAGGCCTCAAACCTTCTTCTAATAGCTTCAAGTTCAATGTCTACACTCAACTCATCATCCATTACCTCTGTCTGTATTTTGAAATTCAACCTCTGCCAATGTTGGTGAATCATGCTCAACGGAATTGGAGTGCAGTCCATCATAACCCTACAAAAAAAGCGACATTGATTTAGTGACAACCCATCAAAACAAGTTGAGTTTATAGACAAAATAACAAGATGAGTGTACATTGTAACACCCCGAATTTCGTTAGTAGTGATTCTTTGAGTATGTGTTGTTCTATGAATCATTTTTATTTAGAAGGTTAGATTATTTTAATTTCTTGAGCGTTTGAGTCATTAAAATTAGTTAAAATCACATTTAAATGTATTTTATATTCTATTTGTGATATATGATTGTTATATGTATTTATATTCTATATTTTATTTTTATAAATATTAATATTTGGGATTTGAGATGTCACTTATTATAGACATTATTGTAAGCTTTTGAGGTATTAAAATAGGAGTTGTAGTGAAATTGGAAGCTTTTAAAATGATTTAGAGGTGAATTTGTGCATATTACTCGCGCACACCCCCCCCTTTCCTTGTTAGGCGCACCCCAGTCACTAAAACACAAACCAATCCACGCGAAGCCCACACGAACCAGCCCAGGACCCGACCGGCTTCGTCCCTGGCTTCTTCTTCCTCGCAGAGAAGCTGCGTAAAAACGGCAGCCATGTCCCTCACGCCGTTTCCTCTCGTTCTCACTCTCCTCTCCATTGTTGATCCTCAAACTCCACCCTCCCACTCGAAATTGGCCATTGATTCCGATTATGACCTTAGTTTGGAAGATTATGGCTTTATTTTGTTAAGAAAATCGCACCAGAAAATCAGGCACCCTCCTCTCCGTCGCGATTTTCTCTTCACAGCTGCAGCAGTGCAAGCAACGAACCTTGATGCGATTCTGTGAAGGATAGCCATGTACGAATTTTCCCTTTCCTCGTTCAGGTGGTCACAGGTTCGGTTTCACCCTCGTGGTTTCCAATACGTGGCCAAATCGCTTCTGGAGTCACGATTTCGATGTGTTGTCATCGTCCTCTGAAATTCGACTAGGTAATTCGTTTGGAAAACCCGATTTATTAGTTAAAGGAAAGTGTTTGTATTATTATTTTTAGATAGCTAATTGAACGTTTCTGTTGCCTGATTATATGAGTTCGAGTCAATGGACCGTCAGATTTAGAGCACGCTTAAGAGCTAATTGTTCGTCCTTGCATTTGGTCGAAAGAAGGGAGAGCCGTTGTTGTGGTTTTGTTGGTGACTTCGTAGAGAGAGTTTCGTCTTGGTGTAATCAAGGTAAGGGGAGTCTCACCTTATAATAGAGAATATAATAGGTTGTATGTGAGTCATAGGATCGTTGTTGTTAGTATTGGATGTTGAAATTGACTATTGAATGATCGCTTGATTGATTGAAATTGTGAATTGTATGGAAATCGATTTGCATGCTAGTGCTAGGGCTTATATTGTGTTGATTTCGTCTTTGATGTTTGATTGATGATTAAAATGTGTAATTGAGGGTATTAGAAAGATCATAATGCGTGTTGGAGTGGTATATGATGATTGAACTTGAGAAAATTGGATGGAAATTGATTTAGGACACTTTAGGTACCCTAGGGCGCCAATTCCCTAGAGAAATGGCGCTGTCTCTTTGTGATGTGTGTGTGTCTTTGGTGTGCTCATCGATCGGGCGCCAAATGGTTGCCCAGGCGCCAGTGATGGCGCCAGATGTGGTTGTGTCTTCTTGTGTGTGTTGTGTCTAGGTGCAGGGCGCCAAATGTGGCTGCCCATGCGCCTGGTTGTGTCTTGTTCTAGTGCAGGGCGCCAAGTGGCTGCCCTGTGGCGCCTGTTGTGGCGCCAAGGTGCTGTGTAGGTGTGGTTGTCTATGTGCAAGGCGCCAATTGGCTGCCCTGTGGCGCCTGTGGTGGCGCCAATTTGATGTGTTGCTGAGTTGGGTGGCTGCGTGTGAGGTACTGGGCGCCATTTTGGCTGCCCATGGCGCCTAGGGTGGCGCCAGAATTGTGTGGCAGGGTGTGTGGGTGCATGTGGCGCAAAGCCACAGGGCGCCAAATGGCTGCCTGCTTGCGCTGTGTTCTTGCTGCGTGTCTAGGCGGCGCCAAATGTCTTTTTCAGGGCGCTGAGAATGCGCTTCGTGTCGAGATCGTGTCTCGGTTTGTGTCTTAGTTTGTGTCTAAAGGTCAGGCTTGCGCGGGCGCCAGATTCTTTGTGAAAATGGCGCCAGCGGATGTGTGTTGCCACGGGCGCCAAGTTCTTGAAGTTTTTGGCGTCAGTCTTTGTGTTGCACAGGGTGGCGCCAGATTGTAGGGGAAATGGCGCCTAGTGCTGCCTTGTGTCTAAGTGTGTGCTGTTTTGGTCCCTAGGTGGCAGTTTAGTCCTAAGGGTGTGGTTTTGGTCCCTAGGTGTTGTTTTGGTCCCTAGGTGCCAGTTTGGTCCAAAAGGTGTTAATTTGGTCCCTAAGTGTAGAATTGGTCCTAAAGGGTGTTTTAGGTCCCTGAGTGAGGTTTAGTCCTCTAGTTGTGATTAGTCCTTGGGACATGGTTTGTGATGAGCTAGTGAATAATGAAATAATGATGATGCCATGGGGGCATGGGCCATGGGGGCTAACAGTGAAATTGACCATGAGATGAGAGTTGGTCTGAATGAGGTATAAAACTAAAAATGACAATGATATGAAAGGATGCGGTCTTGGTGTATAAATGAAATTGATGATGTGTGTGTTCATGAGTCACATGCATACATTCGGCTGCGGTCGCGACGATATATTGTAAAGGCTGTGGTCTGGTGTTTTATTTCGGCTGCGGTCGCGACGTATAATGAGTGATGATGAGGCCATGGGGGCCAATGGTACCACATGCATCTCTGCATTACATTGCATCCATTCTCATAAATGATATTGAACTGTCTGTGATGATTGTGATTGATTGACTCCTATGAACTTGATATACTGCTTATTATAGTTTCTATTATGTGGTTCAAGACTCACCCTTTTTGTTGTTGTTTACCACAGGTAGCCATGAGTGAAGGCTTAGTCCCTTCACTTCCCCGAGTCGGTCTGCTCTGATACGTAGCACCTAGGGGATGGGATTTAGACTCTAGTTGTTTTGTTTTGCTCACCTTTGAGCTTTTATATTTGATATACTATGTATTGTTGAGACTGCCGATTACACTTTTGAGATTATGGTTCATTTTCAGCTGCGTTATGTGAAATTATATTTCCACGTGTTTTTTTCATGGTGTTACGTATTGAATTACTAATTATGAGCTGAACTGATTGTTCGAGTGATTTTTAAAGAGATAATAAGTGTAGCATCCCATTGGTTGATTTCAATTAAGAAATAATTTTTATACTCTGATTTTTGATTTAAATTGCCGGGTAGAAATGTGGTGTTACATACATCATACCTTGAAAGCTCACATGCACATGGTAGTCCGTGTGTAGTCCTGAGCGTGCATCGACATAATGATGGGTTAAGTGAAACGGATCCAGTCTGCTGCATCTCACCCAAAATATGGTCTATAGCATTAGATGAAACTAAACCCTTAATTTCATCAAAAATCTTCTTCTTCAAGTGGTGAACTTTCACTCTACTCAAACTATGCTCGAAGTGCATTTTAATGTCAGAATGTTGTATCCTAAGCATGGTTTGCATTCCATCCCAGCACTTGCACAAATCTCCCCTACTGTCTCGTAATATTTGCTTCAAGTGAGAGTGTGCAGACTCAACTCTGTTGGTGGTAGTGTTGCCAAGGTGCATATGCTTATTTATCCATGAATTAATAAACTTTTCCTTGAAGGGGTCTAGCCAGGTGGTCTTCACATACTGTATGAAACTGGGATAAGGTCTTGCCAAGTCGTTAAACTGACCCAACTCATAATCATACTCTTCTGTAGTCTTCGCATGCACAACAGATTGAAATGCACCGATAATGCCATTAAGAATAGCTTGGTCTTTCACAATGAGCCTTGCTTTGGCCCTCACATTTTTCTTAATGTGAAATTGGCACAACAAGTTTGCAGATGTTGGAAATATTGCTGCCAGAGCATTCATCATACCTGTGTCTCTGTCAGTAAGTATGACTTGTGGAAGTTCATCTTGTTTCCTAAATAAACCCCTCAATTTCTCAAGAACCCATGCAAAGTTATTCATCCTCTCCCAATTGACATAAGCAAATGCAGCAGAATAAGTCTTCTCAGTTGAGGTTACACCAACAATCTCAATCAACGGATACTTGCACAGAACCTGCAACTTATCAGTTGCTGTTAGGGGTGGGAATAGGCCGGGCCGTCCGTCAGGGGCCTATGGTCTGGCCTACTTAAAGCCTAGTTTGGCCTGGCGTGTTTAATAAAAAGACTAGGCTCAGACCTTTTTTAAAGCCTATTAATTTAAATAGGCCAGGCTTAAGCTTATCAAAAAGCCTATTAGGCTTGATAGGCCGGCCTATATATATATATATATATATATATATATAGTACACACTTATATTTTGTTTATTTTTACTAAATTAAATAAAGAAGAAAGGAATATACATAGGCCAAATCTTTTACACCTTTCTACATTCTGAATTAAACGTTACCACACTAAATTTTTCTTGGAACCAATTGTATTAATTTATTGTCATTCATTCCCAATGTTTCAAATTGAAACTTTCAAGCTTCAGTTATTCGTTGGTGTAGATAGAGAGAGAGTAGCTGCATAGGGAGTTATCGAATTATAGCTTGACTGAAAAATGAAACGATTCATTATCGAATTGTAGCTTGCAGCTTTCATTATTTTACACCTATCATTACATATTATATATATATATATATATATATAAAGCAATACTTCTCTCTTTGCAAAGTGAAAGCTCTGATTAATCGACAAAAAGAGTGATAGCTCTAATTGTTTATTATTTACATTATACTTATCTAGAAACTACAAAGATAGTAGTGGAAGATATCAAATTGGAGAGTGAACATGTGTCTATAGATTCAACTGAAGTAGAAGCAAAGGCACAAGCAAATGCAAATGAAATAGCTTAAAAAAATATAGATTCTGCTGTTGTTGGGAGAAAGAGTGATTTTGGTGAAGTTGAAACTACGTTCCAAAGGTGTGACGAAAGCTGTTTGTATAGCAATTTTCTTAAGTAAGTGTTCATATACCTATATAGCATTCTTTTAGTCCAATAACTGACTTCAGTTTATTTTTTCTTTTTAAAGGTTGAAAAAGAAGAGATGCAAATCAACTTGAAGATTTGATATAATTTTTGTTCCTTCCATGAGTTCTGACAGTGTATGGCTATGTACAGTGAGCTATTCAAATTGGTGTTGTGTTGAGGAGGAAATTCATTATTAGTAATTGCAATGTATTTTCTTTACATTAGGGGATTCATTTGGTTTCTTTGTAATTTTTGGAAGGTGGTTGCAATTATGTGGTTATAATATTAGTTTTTATTGTGGTTAATTATCATTTTATTAGCTTTCCTTAAATTTGATAAAATATGGTAGAAAATATATTTTCTTTACTGTCAAGTCCCGTTGCTATGTAACATTATGGGTTTTAATTTAAAAATTAAAAGGCCTTAAAAGTAGGTAAAATGGACTTAATTTGAAATAGGCTAGTTTAGCCCATTTTTCTAGTATATTTTTTACAAGAAAAAATAGAAATATCTTAATTTGAAATAGGCTAGTTTAGCCCGTTTAAAAGTAGGTATAATGGACTATTTAGAGGTCTTAATTAAAAACAAGCTTTTAAATAGGCTTTAAGGCCAGGCCGGGCTTTTAAAACGGCCAGGCTAGGCCTAAAAAAAGCCTATGACAGACCATAGGCCAGGCTCAGGCTTAAAAATTTCACTGTAGGCCAGGCTCAGGCCTTTCAAAGCCTGGCCTGGCCTGGCCTATTCCCACCCCTAGTTGCTGTCATACGCCTGTTCGAACGGCCTCATGCGAACATAGTTCGAATGACGGTGTTCGAACAAAGCAAATTCACATCCCATTTAACACCCGTTCGAACACGTTCATGCGAACATGTTCGAACGACCATGTTCGAACTGAGCGCATTTGCAGAAAAAAAATGGCGTAAAAAACTCAAAACAGAACCAAAATGAAAAAAGTTTGGTAGGGTTATTACCTTGAGCTAGTTGTCAATGTTGGGTAGTTGAATGGGAGTGAATGATGAAGGTGAGGATGGGTGGGTTTTGGAGTGGAGAGAGGGGAGGTTTTTGGGTTTTGGAAAGGGAGTGTGTTTGTTGTAGGAGAAGAAGAGGGAGAGGGGTAGAGGGGGGAATTGAATTGTAAGTGGGGTTAGTTTGGTAAATGTGTAGGGTGAGGGGGTGTGTTTTGAGTAGGAGGGGGTGTGGGAAAAGTAAAGCCCTAAATGCAATACAGATGGGCCATTACAGATGGGCCATCTCAGGGAGCTCCTGGCCTTGCGACCTATCTTTCACATCTCTCATATGGCCTGTGTTTTCTATACCCCCACCCAATCCCCATATACCCCCACCCAATTTTAAATCTCCAAAATGCCCTTTCAAAATTAATTTTTTTAAAAAAAATAAATAAATCGTATATACCCCTTTGAGTACGTATATACGATGGCTATTTTATGTCCAATCGTATATACGTACTCAAAGGGGTATATACGATGAGTTTTTTATTTTTTTTAATAATTAGTTTTAATTTTTATTACTAAAAGGCTACTAAAAATTCGTTAAATAGTCAAAACTACTCTAAAAAATTATAAAAACACCACTAAAAATCTAACAAAACCAAAATAAGGCTAAACAAATTTTTTTAGATTTTTTGGAGACTATGAAAAATTAAACAAAATCGTAAAAAATGGTAAACGATGGAATTTGGGATTTTGAGGCAGTGGTCCTGTAAGAAGTCCCTTTTAGAGGAGTCTTGATTCTTGATTTTTTTCGGATTTAATGGCTGTGGTTCCATTACGATCGGAGTATGTTGCCCGAAAACCGATTTTTTAGCCTAAATTATTCGTTCGACATATAACATCGTCACGTTTTAACGAACTACACACAAAACCTATTTTCAGGACTTAATTAATTTTTATTTGACTTAAAATTAAAAAAATACCATAGGGATCGTATATACACCCTGGGGGTATATATACGACCCTATTTTTTGTCCATCGTATATACACCCCCCAATGCGTATATACGATTATGGTGGGGGTGTGCCAATCATATATACGCCTTGGGGGTGTATATACGATGGGCAAAAAATAGGGTCGTATATACACCCCCCGGGTGTATATACGATTGGCCAAATTTTTAAAAAAAAAAATACGTTTTCAAAAGGGCATTTTGGGGTTTTCAGTTTGGGTGGGGGTACAAAAAAAACCCTCTCATATTTATCGATGCGGCTTATGGCCTTTTTGCTCAAGGTTTTTCTTGGTGGGGGATTTTATTCCTTTTGTCATTCGTGAATATTTCTTCCATAATAGATGGGCCTTCCGTATTTTAGATTTTTCTTTAATATTTTGGATGGGGTGTTTTTTTGTATTTTCTCAAGTGTTTTGGTCTAGTCTCCCTTGATGTTTTTGTATTTTGATTCATTTTTATTTAATAATATTTCAAGGGAACACTCTTTTTCCTTACTGATAGTTTTTCTCTAAGAACGGTTTTGTATCAGAAGGTTTTAACGAGACTTTTAAAAAAACAAATTACAACATTATATGCAGTAAAATACAGTTTTTGTTTGTAATTTCAATTGTGTGTGTGTGTGTGTGTGTGACTATGTAACTCGTGTGTGTAACACTAAGGCGACGCATATGTTAGTGTGACTAGATTAAATATATTTTTCATTTTTTAATGACAATATAATAATAGCACGCCTTGGTTTTGTTTGGTTGCCAAGAAAAAACTGCCATTCAAACCAAATCAATCGATTGTTTAAAAAAGTGACATGAACACATCCAAATCAAAATAATTTTTTTTGCAATTTTTGATTTGGTTTAGATCGATTTGCAATTTTTGTTTGAACGTTAACATGTTTGAATTTGAACACATCTTAGTATGCACTAACTTTTGATGTGGGTTGGAGACTTGGAGTACCCACTTATTCCTGTTAAATTATAAGAAAAAACTAAAGTGAAATTAAGTCATGTAAATTAGTGATTGACTTGAATTATTAAATTATTAAATTTGTGCAGTTATTTTTTAAATAACGATTTTAATTAGTCTTTCAGATTTTATTTCTTTAAATGTATTATTATGCTTAATAAGTTAATTACTCCCTCCGTCCCAAATTGTTTGTTGTTTTAGCAAAATCAACTTGTCCCAAATTGATTGTTTTTTTAGATTTCCAATGAAACTTTTTATGTTCTTTTACATTTATACCCCTATTAATTATGACAACTTTTTATCTTCAATAAAAGATTCACATTTATCTAGGTAGAGAGAAAAAGGGTTAAATGGTAAATTAGACAACATTTTTTAAAGAATCTAAAGTCCTAATCATTTTTCTTAAAGGCGGTGTCAAAACCTTAAACTACAAACAAAGAGGGACGGTGGGAGTAATTAAAGTCCAAACTTGAGAAGAAATAATTAACGCGCTCCATTTCAAAGGACGGATTTAGTTAGCACCCGAGTTTGATGCTCAATGGTGAAATAAATTGGAGTTAGATTTTACTTACTTCTAAAGTTTCAACAGACCTCCGGATTATTCAGGATCACTTTCTTCTAAATACTAGAGCGGCATAGGAAGATCTTTATATGGCTAATGGCAGGGACGGATGCATGTATACTTAATTGGGGGCACTTGCCCCCACTTGAAAAATTATTTTGGTTAAAAATATATGGAAAAAATTTATTTTGTCCCCATAAAAAATAACGCTTGTCCCCGTATGATAGTGTTTTAAAATTAAATATAAAAACTCACAAAAGATAAGTAAACAAGAGAATAAGTTAGTACAGATTTTACTTTTTTTAGCGGTGTAATTTGTAGAAATGTATGCATTTTAGAATAATTTTTTTTAAGAAATTTTGTGTTTTGTAAAATTTTAATATTTTTCTGACAAAGTATTATAGGCTATTATTTTTGCCCCCACTAATAAGAATTTTTGGATCCATCATTGGCTAATGGGTTGTCCACGGTCCGTCCTAAAAATTCATTTGAAATTACCATGGCATCTCTGATTATTTTAAAAACGCAATGACAAAATATATAAATAATGTAAAATCAAAATTATTTTCTCGTCATTTAACCTTTTTAATAATAATTATTAATTTATATTTATCGTTTTTAATTGTATTTAAGCTTCATCACTATTCTTATGCGACATATCCTCTTCCCTCTCTCGGTCTCTCACACACGTGTAAGTTGTAACCCTTCTTCTCCCGCTCAGCCTCTCTCACAGTCACTATTTTTCATCGTCGTCGATCTCTATCTGTTGTTTCTTCATATCTCTTTCATTAGCGGCCCTCTCAATTTTTTAGTCACGATCCATCATAATAGAGCAGGTCAAAAATCTATAGAAAAAAAAATGATTGTATTAATTAAAAGTTAAAACGTTGAAAATGAAAAAACAGCCATAAAATGTCTGTACCCTACCCCTTGTTCTCTGCCTGTGTATTTATTTCTCACTGATGAAAAAAACAGTCAAAAGCTCTTTATGAGAGTTTATTAGGCTGGACAACTCCTGTGTTGAATTGCATTGCATACCTTCTGTGGCTTCAAATTCTATTTGCAGTTACTGCTGAGACGTGAATTAGCTTAAACGCTCTGTTTCCGTGGCAGAGCTAGCCGTACATTTGGCATCCATGCAAAGAGGAGTATCACAATTTGCTTTGTTTCGAGAAAAGGTTCTTTTAGAAGACAGACTAGCCAGCACCACAAAACTCATGAGCATCTTAAAACCGCATTAAAGTTACCAACAAAGAGTCAATACCTAGAACAAGCAAGACTGTGTGCTACAAACAAGAGAGATGAATTGCACCAACAAGTTGATCCTTTAACTTTTTTAAGTTATTTAATTGTAACAAGTTGGTCCTTTAAGTTATTTAATTGTAACAAGTTGGTCATTTAAGTTTTTTTCGTATCACTTAAGTCCTTTAAGTTACATAATGTGTACACCGTTAGTCTTTTTTTCATTTTTTATTACAAAAAAGCTCAATTCGAACTAACTGAGTTGATGTGGCCGTGACGGAGACTACGTATTATCTATCTCATAAGAATTTAGTCCTTTAAGACTACGGTCATGTAACAATTTAGAACATTTAACTTAAAAAAATTTTAAAAAAAAAATGGTTCATCTTCTTTTTCATTTAAGTTGAAAGGACAAAATTGTTACATGACAGTAGTCTTAAATGACAAAATTATTACAAGACAGATAACATGTAGGCTCTGTCACAGCCACGTCAGCTCTGTTAGTGCGAATTGAGTTTTTTTGTAACAGAAAATAAAAAAATGACTAATGGTGTACATATTAGGTAACTTAAATGACCAACTTGTTACAATTGAATAACATAAAGGACCTAAGTAATACGAAAAAAACTTAAAAGACCGACTTGTTACGGTAAAATAACTTAAAGGACCTTAGTGTAATTTTACCTAAATTATTTGGAGAGGTTATAAGGTTGACTTTGTTGTTTGAGTGAGAGAGTTAGGAGTGAAGTGACGAGGAGAGAGTGGCTTCAACTTCCACCAAACATTTCTAACATTTGCCATTAAATAAAACACATAAATTTAGAGCTAAATTGTCTTGAGAGTTGAGAAACAAACATTGGGTATTGGGTACTCAAAAACCCATTGCATCCAACATAAATTGCAACAGCAAACACAACTAAAGGTGTTGAAATCCAAACTAAATGATCAAAATAAAATTACAAATTGATCCAAACGAAACTAAAAATCGCAAAAAATTACTTTGGTTAGAATTTGTTTAGGTCACGTTTTCAATCAATAGATTGGTTTGTTTTGGATGGTGGTTTTGTGTTTAGTAACCGAACCATACCAAACAACACATAATATTATATATTAATAAGAAATCAAAAACCTACTTAGCTAATCATACTCACACAGTTGATGTCTCAATACCCACTAACATTTATGGCTTACCTATTCACACACTTACACTTGAAATTGAAATTACAAAACTAAACTGTTTCTGTTTGTAATTCAATGCATATATGGTTTACTAGCTACATATAATATTGTAGGTTTTTTTCTACACTTTTTGCATATTAAATTTTTCATTTACGTTTTTTAAATGTTACTACATTTTAAATTTGATTGTTAATTTATAATTAATACTCTCTCCGGTCTTTAATATAAGAAAAAAATACAAAAATCACCAAAACCAATGAGCTCATTAAGTTTCAGCGCGTACAACTTCCTCTTGGCAAAAACCTCCTCCAAATTTTGTTAAGTGTAACATTGATGCAGCATTTGACTCAAATGGCAATCGTGTTGGCTTCGGGATGTGTGTGCAAGATGAATTTGGCACCTTTATGGCAGCCAAAACTCACTCATTTACTCCGAGTCTTGAAGTGTATAAAGGTGAAGCGTTTGGCTTGCTTTTTGCGATTGACTGGATGCACAAATTACAACACCGGAATGTGATCTTCGAGATGGACGCTAAAGTCAGTGGCGGATCTTTATAGGAGCCGGGGGGAGCCACGGTACCCCCCGGCTCTCATTAAGTTAATATATACACGGATATATTTTATACTCAAAGTTAGAATATATAAAACCAAATGAACACTAAGCAACAAAAGTATTAGTAGCCAAGCGGATAAGAGCATTATTGGTGTATTTAGGGTCCCCAGTTCAATTCTTGTGATGACCACACCTCTTTTTAGCAGTTATTTGTATATTTTTCTCAAAAATTAGTATAAAAAATTACATTAAGCAATATTTGAACTCAGGACATTAAAATTGACAAAGATAACTTTGACCACTAAACCAAGCAAACTATTATGAAACACAATGAATTTTGGTTTATATATTTGTTACTGTTTTGGCCCCCTCCAATTTTTTTTGTCAAGATCCGCCACTGGCTAAAGTGGTTGTGGACGATTTGAACAAATCACCTACTATTATCTCTGACTATGGTTGTATTTTGCAATATTGTAGGGAGTCATTCTCTTTTTTTAATTCCAACTCTCATGTGGAGTTCTCTAGGAGATAGACTAACAAGGTGGTCATACCTTAGCAGGGGTAGCCATGTTTTCAGTCTCGTCTCAGACTATGTTTGATATTCCAGCATGTGTTTACGCTACCGTTATGAATGAAATGAATTAGTTTTCTTGTGCCAAAAAAAAGGAGCTCATTAAGTTCTTGTCTTTTTTAAGTAAACTCCCAAAAATACCCTTTACTCAACTTTAACTCCCCTCAACTCAAGTCAGCATTAATGCACTAGTCCCACTTACTCTTAGAAGCTTAATGCACTAGTTCCAAAACAATTTATTTCAAGAAATTAATAAGGACAAAATTGGTATTCAAGCAATAACTATACACTTAAACTTGAAATGTTTTCTTATATATGGGACCAATTTTTTCTCCAAAAATCCTCTTATAATAAGGACAGGAGAGAGTATAATCAAATAATAATCAAATTTTTATTTTATTCTTTGATATTTGGATTCAGAATTCAATTAATTAATTTTAATGGTAGAACAAGTTTTGTTTTTTGATTGCAAAAAACAAATCAATCCGAACCGCATTAATTCAGATCAGATTGGTTCAGATTTTTTTAATGTAGCCAATCGAACATCAAACCGCGTGTGCTTTTACTCTATGGTTCGAAGGAATTGTTGGTTCAAAACTGAATCGAACTGCTCTGAAACACTAAACACATCTACAATATAGAATTAGTGCTAGAAACCACGGTGAGGTTTTAGAGGCACCCCTAAGACCGAAATAGTAGACACCGAAATCCGATAGCTCCAACGCTTTTGCTAGACTTAGACCTAGCAAGAAGCCATTTCCACGATTAGAGTTTAATTGCAAAAAAAAAAAAAAACTCTTTGATATGTCTTGGATTTTTATATGAGAAAATTATCTCATTCCTAGTTTCCCAGACTATCATTTTACAACACTTCCTATTTGGTATTGTTTTTTTGGCGAAATTATTCCTTCACATTACATTCATCCCAGTTGCTCACAATCCTTCTTGTTTGGGGTTGTTGTTTAACTCCCTTGTGGGAGAAGAAGTTCGTCTTATTGCTTTCTTAAACAATTTTTTTCTAGAAAATACATACGTAACTTGAAACAAACACTCCCTAAAAATTGATTACTCCTTGTCAAATATCATGTATGTAATTAACACGATGAGGTAATTAACTACCAATATTATTTTCTAGCTCATGTAATTTGGTATTCTATTTCCTAAAATCTAATATAAAATAATATCTTATTGTAATTTCGAATTTAAAATATAAATCATAATTTTTTTTTACGCATACTATAAGTTTATGAGTTTTGAGGTTGTCTCAATCCTTGTGAGTTTCCAAGATCTAATTAATTCACCTAAAATTTTCATCATATAAACAGTGATCGATTTTAATTTATAAATTAAGTGGAATTTAAGTAAATAATTTAATTGGAAACTGATATAATTTATGTTGATAATGTTCTTTAAGAAAATCAATTGATTACAGTGATAAATTGGCAATATTCTGGAATCAACTACTAGGTCACACTGCATAATCAACTTGATGAGAATAACATGAAACGCAGTAGCACTACAAGAGGTGGCCCAATTACTAGCAATAACAAAAGTAAATTAATCCTCCATGCATGATTGACAACAAATCCAAAACTCTAAATTAATGAAACTAAGAGAAGATAACAACATAAAGGTTTTTTTTTTTTGACTCAACAACATAAAGCTGACAACTAAATAACGTAAATTAGTTCCAAAAGCAATATTGATAGTCCAAAGAACATGCATGCAAAGCACAGTCATGATTTCAAGGACAATGGTGGAAGGGATCACAGCCCAAACCACCCAATCCACCAAAGACCACCCAAACCACCACACCACCACCTAAGCCACCGCTACCACCACCTAAGCCTCCTGCTCCCGCTCCTCCAACACCACCCAAGCCTCCCACGCCACCAGTACCAGCACCACCCACACCACCCAAACCTCCAACACCGCCACCCAAGCCTCCTACACCTCCGGCACCACCCACACCACCAACACCACCACCACCACTACCTCCACCTAAACCTCCCACACCACCACCTAAACCCCCAACACCACCTACACCTCCAACTCCACCACCAATTACTGGATGGTGGCCAATAACACCACCCACACCTCCAACTCCACCACCAACTCCACCTCCAACACCGTGGAAGCCACCAATACCACCAACTCCACCACCAATTCCATGGAAGCCACCAATACCTGCAGCACCACCGATCCCACCAACCCCACCACCAATTCCTCCAAACTTTCCAATGCCGCCACCACCAACTCCACCAACACCACCACCAACTCCACCAACACCACCACCAATTGCACCAAACTTCCCAATACCACCACCAACTCCACCACCAATTCCACCAAATTTTCCAATTCCAGCACCAACACCTCCAATACCAGCATAACCACCAGCAACACCACCAACCCCACCAAACACAAAGTTCTTCTTTTCATCAACACCTTTGCCAGTTGGTGACACTGCATGTGGTTGTGCATTTGCATGCACTACTTCCGTTGTTTGTTCATCACCACCCTTTGGAACATTACGTGCAGTACTTGCATGCAGCATAACAAGTACTACAAGCAACATAACTACCATTGTACTTACCTTTCCCATCGCTCTCTCCTCTCTCTCTCTCTCTCACACACTCTTCTTTGTCTCACCTTTTTTGTAGTGAAAAACTCTGATGTGTTGGAAGCCATGCAAAAGGGGTGTCTTATATATATTTGAAAAGGTAGTAGTGGACAGTTGAGAGTAATAAAAGATGGCAAGTGAACGTAGTTATGGCTTGTCAAGGGTAGGGAGCTTTTAGTGAGTTTAGGGTTTCAGAAGGTTAGGTAGAATCAAAAGAAGAGAAAATTTAAGGAGGTCATGTGTTTATGTCGAGCATAGTAATTGTCAAAGTAACAACTACTAACAATATTTGTTGTTGCTAGAACTAACGAATCTTTCTTCTCTTTGATCCATCCTATGCAAGACATGTCTTTTGCTTCCGGACCAAAACTTGTTTTTTTACTAGGGCTCTGTTTGGCAAACCAAATCCGCTAGTTATTTATAGCGGATTTGACTAGCGGATTTGACCAGCGGATAGTGGATGAAAAAAATTGAAAGTGTTTGGCAGGCAGTAGCGGATAACGTTTCAGAGGTAGCTTATAGCGTTTTTTTGAAACGCTAGTTGAAATAGCGTTTGAGCTTATAGCTTATAGCGTCTCATCTTTTTGGTTAAAAATATATGGAAAAAAATTATTTTGTCCCCGTATGATAGTGTTTTAAAATTAAATATAAAAACTCACAAAAGATAAGTAAACAAGAGAATAAGTTAGTACAGATTTTACTTTTTTTAGCTGTGTAATTTGTAGAAATGTATGCATTTTAGAATAATTTTTTTTAAGAAATTTTGTGTTTTGTAAAATTTTAATATTTTTCTGACAAAGTATTATAGGCTATTATTTTTGCCCCCACTAATAAGAATTTTTGGATCCATCATTGGCTAATGGGTTGTCCACGGCCCATCCTAAAAATTCATTTGAAATTACCATGGCATCTCTGATTATTTCAAAAAAGCAATGACAAAAATATATAAATAATGTAAAATCAAAATTATTTTCTCGTCATTTAACTTTTTTAATAATAATAATTAATTTATATTTATCATTTTAATTGTATTTAAGCTTCATCACTATTCTTATGCGACATATCCTCTTCCCTCTCTCGGTCTCTCACACACGTGTAAGTTGTAACCCTTCTTCTCCCGCTCAGCCTCTCTCACAGTCACTATTTTTCATCGTCGTCGATCTCTATCTGTTGTTTCTTCATGTCTCTTTCATTAGCGGTCCTCTCAATTTTTTAGTCACGATCCATCATAATAGAGCAGGTCAAAAATCTATAGAAAAAAAAATGATTGTATTAATTAAAAGTTAAAACGTTGAAAATGAAAAAACAGCCATAAAATGTCTGTACCCTACCCCTTGTTCTCTGCCTGTGTATTTATTTCTCACTGATGAAAAAAACAGTCAAAAGCTCTTTATGAGAGTTTATTAGGCTGGACAACTCCTGTGTTGAATTGCATTGCATACCTTCTGTGGCTTCAAATTCTATTTGCAGTTACTGCTGAGACGTGAATTAGCTTAAACGCTCTGTTTCCGTGGCAGAGCTAGCCGTACATTTGGCATCCATGCAAAGAGGAGTATCATAATTTGCTTTGTTTCGAGAAAAGGTTCTTTTAGAAGACAGACTAGCTAGCACCACAAAACTCATGAGTATCTTAAAACAAGAGAGATGAATTGCACCAACAAGTTGGTCCTTTAATTTTTTTAAATTATTTAATTATAATAAGTTGGTTCTTTAAGTTATTTAATTGTAACAAGTTGGTCATTTAAGTTTTTTTCGTATCACTTAAGTCCTTTAAGTTACATAATGTGCACACCGTTAGTCTTTTTTTCATTTTTTATTACAAAAAAGCTCAATTCGAACTATCTGAGTTGATGTGGCCGTGACGGAGACTACGTATTATCTATCTCATAAGAATTTAGTCCTTTAAGACTACGGTCATGTAACAATTTAGAACATTTAACTTAAAAAAATTTTAAAAAAAAAATGGTTCATCTTCTTTTTCATTTAAGTTGAAAGGACAAAATTGTTACATGACAGTAGTCTTAAATGACAAAATTGTTACAAGACAGATAACATGTAGGCTCTGTCACAGCCACGTCAGCTCTGTTAGTGCGAATTGAGTTTTTTTGTAACAGAAAATAAAAAAATGACTAATGGTGTACATATTAGGTAACTTAAAGGACCAACTTGTTACAATTGAATAACATAAAGGACTTAAGTAATACGAAAAAAACTTAAAAGACCGACTTGTTACGGTAAAATAACTTAAAGGACCTTAGTGTAATTTTACCTAAATTATTTGGAGAGGTTATAAGGTTGACTTTGTTGTTTGAGTGAGAGAGTTAGGAGTGAAGTGACGAGGAGAGAGTGGCTTCAACTTCCACCAAACATTTCTAACATTTGCCATTAAATAAAACACATAAATTTAGAGCTAAATTGTCTTGAGAGTTGAGAAACAAACATTGGGTATTGGGGTACTCAAAAACCCATTGCATCCAACATAAATTGCAAACACAGCTAAAGGTTTGAAATCCAAACTAAATCAAAATAAAATTACAAATTGATCCAACCAAACTAAAAATCGCAAAAAATTACTTTGGTTAGAATTTGTTTAGGTCAAGTTTTCAATCAACGGATTGGTTTGTTTTGGATGGTGGTTTTGTGTTTCGTAACCAAACCATACCAAAAGACACATAATATTATATATTAATAAGAAATCAAAAACCTACTTAGCTAATAATACTCAGACACTTGATGTCTCAATACCCACTAACATTTATGGCTTACCTATTCACACATTTACACTTGAAATTGAAATTACAAAACTAAACTAGTAGTTCTGTTTCTGTTTGTAATTCAATGCATATATGGTTTACTAGCTACATATAATATTGTAAGTTTTTTTCTACACTTTTTGCATATTAAATTTTTCATTTACCTTTTTTAAATGTTACTACATTTTAAATTTGATAGTTAATTTATAATTAATACTCTCTCCGGTCTTTAATATAAGAAAAAAAATACAAAAACCACCAAAACCAAGGAGCTCATTAAGTTCTTATCTTTTTTAAGTAAACTCCCAAAAATACCCTTTACTCAACTTAACTCCCCTCAACTCAAGTCAGCATTAATGCACTAGTCCCACTTACTCTTAGAAGCTTAATGCATTAGTTCCAAAATAATTTATTTCAAGAAATTAATAAGGACAAAATTGGTATTCAAGCAATAACTATACACTTAAACTTGAAATGTTTTCTTATCTATGGGACCAACTTTTTCTCCAAAAATCCTCTTATAATAAGGACCGGAGAGAGTATAATCAAATAATAATCAAATTTTTATTTTATTCTTTGATTTTTGGATTCAGAATTCAATTAATTAATTTTAATGGTAGAACAAATTTTGTTTTTTGATTGCAAAAAACAAACCAATCCGAACCACATTAGTTCAGATCAGATTAGTTCAGATTTTTTTAATGAAGCCAATCGAACAACAAACCACGTGTGCTTTTACTCTATGGTTCGAAGGAATTGTTGGTTCAAAACTGAATCGAACTCCTCTGAAACACTAAACACATCTACAATATACAATTAGTGCTAGAAACCACTCTGAGGTTTTAGAGGCACCCCTCTAAGACCGAAATAGTAGACACCGAAATCCGATAGCTTCAACGCTTTTGCTAGACTTAGACCTAGCACTAAAAGAAAATCGCTGATTTGCCACGGACATTTCCGTGGCAAATGTACAAATTTCCGTGGCAAAACAACATTTGCCACGGACAAAAATTGGTGGCAAAAACGCTCGTCGCAAATCGTTTGCCACGGACATGGCGAGAGTGTGAGAGATTTGTTTGGCAACAGCGAGAGACTGAGAGACTTGCCGGCGTCGAGAGATTGAGAGACTGAGAGAACGTGTTCTATTTGGGAGAGAACGACGAGAGAGTGAGAGACCGAGAGGGTGAGGAGGAGAGGGCGAGGAGGGTGAGGAGGTGAGGAGGTGAGGAGGAGAGAGTGAGGAGGTGAGGAGGAGAGAGCGAGAGGGTGAGGAGGAGAGAGGGTGAGGAGGAGAGCGTGTTCTGATTTTAGGATAGTTATCGGGCTCCTTTTATTTTAATAAATGGTTTGCCACGGACTTGCCACGGCATCTCCGTGGCAAATTTCTGTCCTTTCACATATCCGTGGCAAACCCGTGGCAAACACCAGCGGGAAATTTCGCGCTCTTCCTTTTTACACATTCCGTCGCAAATCCGTGGCAAATTACTGACGGAATAAGCTCCGTGGCAATTGCTGGTGGCTAAAACAAGTTTTTCTTGTAGTGTAGCAAGAAGCCATTTCCACGATTAGAGTTTAATTGCCAAAAAAAAAACTCTTTGATATGTCTTGGATTTTTATCTGAGAAAATTATCTCATTCCTAGTTTCCCAGACTATCATTTTACAACACTTCCTATTACGAATTCAGAATACACCATGATAGGACCAGTATCACCTAGACTATCATTCTAACTGCATCCTTACTACTTAGACAGCAACACACTCTAAGTAGTTGCCATCAGGATATTGTTTTTTTGGCGAACTTATTCCTTTACATTACATTCATCCCAGTTGCTCACAATCCTTCTTGTTTGGGGTTGTTGTTTAATTCCCTTGTGGGAGAAGAAGTTCGTCTTATTGCTTTCTTAAACAATTTTTTTCTAGAAAATACATAGGTAACTTGAAACAAACACTCCCTAAAAATTGATTACTCCTTGTCAAATATCTTGTATGTAATTAACACGATGAGGTAATTAACTACCAATATTATTTTCTAGCTCATGTAATTTGGTATTCTATTTCCTAAAATCTAATATAAAATAATATCTTATTGTAATTTCGAATTTAAAATATAAATCATAAGTAATTTTTTTACGCATACTATAAGTTTATGAGTTTTGAGGTTGTCTCAATCCTTGTGAGTTTCCAAGATCTAATTCACCTAAAATTTTCATCATATAAACAGTGATCGATTTTAATTTATAAATTAAGTGGAATTATTTAAGTAAATAATTTAATTGGAAACTGATATAATTTATGTTGATAATGTTCTTTAAGAAAATCAATTGATTACAGTGATAAATTGGCAATATTCTGGAATCAACTACTAGGTCACACTGCATAATCAACTTGATGAGAATAACATGAAACGCAGTAGCACTACAAGAGGTGGCCCAATTACTAGCAATAACAAAAGTAAATTAATCCTCCATGCATGATTGACAACAAATCCAAAACTCTAAATTAATGAAACTAAGAGAAGATAACAACATAAAGGTTTTTTTTTTTTTTTTTGACTCAACAACATAAAGCTGAAAACTAAATAACGTAAATTAGTTCCAAAAGCAATATTGATAGTCCAAAGAACATGCATGCAAAGCACATTCATGATTTCAAGGACAATGGTGGAAGGGATCACAGCCCAAACCACCCAATCCACCAGCACCACCCAAACCAGCCACACCACCACCTAAGCCACCGCTACCACCACCTAAGCCTCCTGCTCCCGCTCCTCCAACACCACCCAAGCCTCCCACACCGCCACCAGTACCAGCACCACCCACACCACCCAAACCTCCAACACCGCCACCCAAGCCTCTTACACCTCCGGCACCACCCACACCACCAACACCACCACCACCACTACCTCCACCTAAACCTCCCACACCACCACCTAAACCCCCAACACCACCTACACCTCCAACTCCACCACCAATTACTGGATGGTGGCCAATAACACCACCCACACCTCCAACTCCACCACCAACTCCACCTCCAACACCGTGGAAGCCACCAATACCACCAACTCCACCACCAATTCCATGGAAGCCACCAATACCTGCAGCACCACCGATCCCACCAACCCCACCACCAATTCCTCCAAACTTTCCAATGCCACCACCAACTCCACCAACACCACCACCAATTGCACCAAACTTCCCAATACCACCACCAACTCCACCACCAATTCCACCAAATTTTCCAATTCCAGCACCAACACCTCCAATACCAGCATAACCACCAGCAACACCACCAACCCCACCAAACACAAAGTTCTTCTTTTCATCAACACCTTTGCTAGTTGGTGACACTGCATGTGGTTGTGCATTTGCATGCACTACTTCCATCGTTTGTTCATCACCACCCTTTGGAACATTACGTGCAGTACTTGCATGCAGCATAACAAGTACTACAAGCAACATAACTACCATTGTACTTACCTTTCCCATCGCTCTCTCCCTCTCTCTCTCTCTCTCTCTCTCACTCTTCTTTGTCTCACCTTTTTTGTAGTGAAAAACTCTGATGTGTTGGAAGCCATGCAAAAGGGGTGTCTTATATATATTTGAAAAGGTAGTAGTGGACAGTTGAGAGTAATAAAAGATGGCAAGTGAACGTAGTTATGGCTTGTCAAGGGTAGGGAGCTTTTAGTGAGTTTAGGGTTTCAGAAGGTTAGGTAGAATCAAAAGAAGAGAAAATTTAAGGAGGTCATGTGTTTATGTCGAGCATAGTAATTGTCAAAGTAACAACTACTAACAATATTTGTTGTTGCTGGAACTAACGAATCTTTCTTCTCTTTGATCCATCCTATGCAAGACATGTCTTTTGCTTCCGGACCAAAACTTGTTTTCTTACTGGGGCTCTGTTTGGCAAACCAAATCCGCTAGCTTATAGCGGATTTGACTAGCGGATTTGACCAGTGGATAGCGGATGAAAAAAATTGAAAGTGTTTGGCAAGCAGTAGCGGATAACGTTTCAGAGGTAGCTTATATAGCGTTTTTTGAAACGCTAGTTGAAGTAGCGTTTGAGCTTATAGCTTATAGCGTCTCATCTTTTTAGTCATTTTTACCCTCATTAATTTTATAATATTCCTTCTTTGTCCTCAACAAATTAAAACATAAATTTTTTCATATCTCTAATAATGAATTATTTTCCTTCTTTTTTTCCTCCGCCTCCCTTCGCTCTATTTGTACATCCCACACATATTTTTTTTAATTACTTGGTTTAGTTCTTAGCATTACTAGTATGTCACTGTAATTGAATATGTTAGTGTTTTGATAAAAAAAATTCGTACTCAACTTGTTTTTTGGTAGTTGAAGGAAATGGTACTCACTTTTTTTTTGAATGCATAAGCCTAGTGTATTGAATTGAAATGAAAAAAATTGTTTGTTCTCATTCAGTCTTGTCTGCGTAATACATCTATTAATGCTTTTTTTATTATACATTATCTTTTTTATTTTGATGGTATTTTAAATTAGACTTTCAAATCAATATATAAATTAGACTATCAAAATATATATTAAAAAAATTTATTTCCTAAATATTTTAATAATTAGTTTAATTATCATAAATTTATAGCAAAATAATTTATTCACATTTTAAAATATTTTATATTGAACAAATAAATCTAACCAAAATTAAACATGCCCTTTAATGTAATTTTACATTTATCAGCTAGTTCAACCGTTAATTTTACCAAACACTTTATTCGTCATCAGCTAGTTTATCCGCTATCAGCTATCCGCTATCAGCTAGCTTATCTGCTAGTTTATCCGCTATCGCGCTGTGTTTTGCCAAACAGAGCCTAGAACAAAAAAGGATATGGCTTTTCAGAAAGTAACATTTTTTTATGTAGACTTGTAATGGAGTTAGAAAAACAACTTGTTTTACTTTTTGTCAAAAAAAAACTTGTTTTTACTTTTTATGTTAGGTCGTATTGGGGGCCGGGTTTGTCTGTACCTGGGTTGAATGCGTTTTTTTATAACTAAAAATTGTAAAAAAAAAAAAAAAAAAAAAATACTCATAATTTATTTATTAATAAAAGTTTTTTTTACCTGGGTTATTTTTTTTAATAGGTAAAAATTGTATTGGGTCTTGCCCTATGAATGAGAATCACACTTTCATGACAAAAAAAAGTAAAAATTGTATTAATGGGAATACAAGTAGTACCCCATGCCAATCTGTATACATATAAAGTTCTCATTAAAATCTCCAAAGACTAAAATCCAATGAGAAAAAAATTCAAAGGGGAAAAAAAGTAACCCAAGAGATCCAAAAAGAAAATACAAAGACAACAAGAAAGGGAGAATAAACAAAAATAAAAAAAAATATTTTAAAAAAATCAGTCAATAGGTAGCGTTTTAAAGAAAAACGCTAAAAATGAAATTAAAAAAAATCAGTCAATACGTAGCGTTTTATAGAGAAAACGCTAGAAATGAAATTAAAAAAATCATTCAATACCTAGCGTTTTATAGAAAAACGCTAGGTATAGACAAAATGCACTAGAGGATCCCTAGCGTTTTACAGAAAACGCTAGGTATGGACAAAATGCGCTAGAGGATCCCTAGCGTTTTACAGAAAACGCTAGGAATTGTAATTATAATTTTTCAGCTTCCCTAGCGTTTTTGCGAGAAAGCGCTAGGCATTGTAATTATAATTTTCACTTACGCGGGCACCAAACTCTTCTCTCTCACACGAAGCAAAAACTCACGCAGCTCAACGTCTCTCTTCATCTCTACCAAACTCTCTCTCCCTTGCGAAAACCCTAAACCCAGCGAACTCTCTGAACAACCCAGAAACCCTCCACCTCTTCGTTCATCACTCTCCACCTCTCTCACTCCAAACGTGCGACCCAAACGACCCAGGAAACCGAACAACCCAGAAACCCCAAACGACCCAGACGCTATTCACACGCATCACACACTCTCTCTCGCTTCTACCATCGCTCTACACACCAAGCCGCCGCCGGAACTTCTGTGAATCCCTCGCCGGTTGTACCTCCTTCTTTGCAAATCTGTGAATCCTTCTTCTCGAGGTTGGCTAATGCATTTCCCTTTTTATTTCCTATATATCAAAATGTTTCTAGTCTATGCATGCAATACAAGTTGTGATATTTTGTGAATGCTAGAAACTATGCAGCATCTCATGTCAGTAAGAATATGGTTGTACAACACTTATATAAATCATAGTCATGTCCTGTTATTCCCCATTTAAGAAATCAAATGCCAACTTGTGACTTATGAGGAAGAGAAGCCATTATCTCAGTATATCTATCTGGTTTCATACTAGATGTTTCTCTGCTGTCATATTAAGCAATAAGGTTGGTGTCCCTAGTTTGACAAACTCTAGATTCTCTAGGTTGAGAGATAGTGCATATATGTATTGTTTTGATTGATAACCTCTCCCTGTCCACATGAAGAAATAAATATGATAAGATCAAAATATCTTTTAGCATTAAAGCTTTAGAGTGGGAATGTGAATTGTATGTTGATTGTATCGATGTTCTGAATTTAGTGAAAATGTGCATTCCGATTTGAAATTGGTTTTCGGTTGTGTTACTGTTTTAAAGTTGAATTGCCTATGATACATATGAATGGTTACGGCTGCAACTGAATGCTTAGGTTAGTATACCACATGATTTTGATTATTTTTGCCTATGATACATATGAATGGTTACGGCTGCAACTGAATTGTAGCTTTTTCAACGTTGTTTTGCAAGTCAGATGGCATCAGTTAGTGATCATGAGAGTGGTCATGACAGTAGTCATGAGGGTGGTGATGGAGTGGTCATAGAAACACAAAGAAGTTCACTCCCCGTGGAATGACAGCGAAAAGGAAAATCATCCATCGGATAAGTAAAGGACACGAGAAATATTCAGTAAGTTACTAATTATTAATGTTGTTCTCTACCTTTCAAAGTTATCTAATTATTTAATAATTTAATGCAGGTCAGATGGAGTGTTAAAGGTTTGCCTATTGGAGAGAACGGCACAAATTTGATAACTTTTATTGGTACTAAGGTGAAGCAAATATTTACAATTTCGATTAAAAGTTGGAATGAGAAAGATAATAAAGTTTTGCCTAAACTGAAAGATGATTTCTGGTCCTTAATACAGGTATATAATTTTAGACCTCTTTAATAATCTTATTTAGTGATTTTTTAGTTATATTTATTTAATCCATTTTTATGTATAAGCAGAAACACTTTGATGTGGATGATACCCGAAAAGATTGGATACTCAAGGAAGCTGGAAGGTTGCGTCGGGCTTATAGAAGTGATGTAGGAAAAAAATATCTGAAACTTCCTGATGGGACCATCAGACAGGAGCCTCCACCATTGTATTCCGGAATTATAACTAAGGAGGATTGGAGTTTATTTGTACATATACGCACTACAGATCCGGCTTTCTTGGTTAGTATATTAATTATTTAAGTTATATATATATATATATATATATATATATATATATATATATATATATATATATATATATATATCATATATATTAATGTATATCATTCATTAATGTATACTTATCTTTTTAAATAGAAAAAGAGCAAAGCGAATAAAGAAAGAACTTCTAATCCCGAGTACCCTTATAGAGGAGGTTCTAGTGGATATCAAGTTCTCGAAGAAAGATTGGTAACACACAATTAGTTTAATTTATTATGATTTAATGAATCTTTTAATTTACAGTTGATTAACAATTATTAGTGACCAACTCAAGAATCCCTTGCTCGTTGTACTGTGTGGTTAGAGGCCCGACAAAACAAAGATGGTGACATTGTGGATCCCAAAACTAAGGAGGTCAAGGACAGAATTGTAAGTATTCCAAAATTCAAGTATTGTAATTTTTATGATTCCTAGCAAGTTGGAATTTGTGTCTCATTATATACATCCATATGATCATCATTTCTGATCATTATATACTTATGTTTGTGCATCAGGAAAACATATCACAATCTGTATCACAAGGAGAGTTAACAGATTGCTCTGGTCAACAAGATATCATTGCTCGTGCCTTGGGAAGGGAAGAGTATAAGGGTCGTACAAGAGGTTATGGATATTGCATTCCTCCTACCACTGTGTTTGGGCCAAAGAGCCATAGCAGGGCGTGCAGGCAATGTAAAGTGATGGCGGCACAGTATGACCAGATATCCAAGAATGTTGCTGTATTAATGGAAGAGAGACAGATGTATAAGCGACTCTTGGCACAATCCTCATCGCACAATCCATTGCTGCACCATCCCCTACTGCACCACCCCCTGCTGCACCTATATCACCTGTTGCACCCTCACCTGCCCAAGATAGCGCACGAGATAGCTGCACCATCCCTTCAACACAGGTATTTATTATTCCTCGACCTGTTTTTTGTACATATGTATTTGATCAAATTATCATGTATATTTATTTTTCTTTATAATTGATTTAGGATAACGCTGAATGTGAGCTATATATTGCAAACCCGCATCAAAAGGTTGCAGTGGGCATCATATGTAACCAATTGAGTGCCACAATGCACAATTTACCCATGCCTGAAAACCATTTGAGAGTTAGAGTAGACTATTCAATTGAGGGGTCTGCACCATTGTCTGTTCCAATTGTTAGTGCGGATATATTTACTGTGGGTCAAGCACTTAGAACTTTTGTGGCATGGTCTGCACAACTTGTCATTGTAAGTGACAATATTTTTGTTAATAAGTTAATGACTCATTGTTATATATAATGTGTGCTAACTAACTAATCATTTTTTTAATATATACAAAAATTTCCAAAAGGAATATCTAAGGAAAAGAGTGTTAGCAAGGTCAGATCTCAACCTTCCCCTTCCACCGACAATACCAAAGTGTCCTGACCATCTCCTTCTATTAAAGGAAATGAAATACACCCAGTCCAACATCTTGTTAAATCTCCCAATGATGAATTCGAGGAGTTCATCACTTTTGTAAAGGTCTACGTGACTACAAAAATGAAGCCCGATCGTGACCTTATTAACTTACCGACCGATGAAATTGTGGGAGTGGAATGTATTGTGATTCTCAATGTTGAGGATCCGAAAGTCAGATATGACATGGAATGGGCCACTGTGAGTGTTATTAGAGTATATATGAGGTATGTATTAAATTATTTGTACACAATAGTTGTATATATTAGAGTATATATTAGAGTATATATGAGGATCTAAAAGTTGTATATATATTATTTATAGGTTTTTGTACAATGAGATGCTGGTCCCTTCGCAACGGACACAAAAGTTTTTGTTCTTGTGCCCAGAGTGTATGGTTGTGTGGGACACTGATCAAGCTAAACCAGAGGATATTATGGCTAGGAAGAGTCAAATTGAAAGTTATGTCCTTTCACGCTTTAGGGCTGCCCAGCATTTTGATCACGAATCTTTATTTTTTGCACCACCCAATATAGGGTGAGAAATTTAGTCTTCAATCACTTGGTTATTTATTTTGAGGATTGTATTATAGTGTAAATGTGTACTCATTCGTGATTCATTTACTTGCAGGCAACATTGAGTACTCTTTGCAATAAACCGTAGGAGAAATGCTGTCTACTATCTGGATTCACTTCAAGGTCATTACAAAGTCTACGTGACTTAAATGATGATAGTTGGCAGTGTGTATGTGTAACCCTCTCATTTTTTATAATTTAATATATGTATTTTGTTTAACTTAGTTATATATATGTATGACGTTTCAGTGTTTTGAGACAATATTGGGGATACTCTACGAGTAAAACAAAATGGATACCCATAACTGTAAGTTTTTTTATCAATATTCTTATAAATTTAATTGAATTTTTGGGTCATAAAAATGTGACAATTAATTAACTAATCTTTTGCTTTGTAGTGTCCTAAACAGCCAAATAATAATGATTGTGGGTACTATACTCACTACAAGAAAAGTCTGATTTAGCCACCAACATTTGCCACGGACTTTATTCCGTCGGTAGTTTGCCACGGACTTGCGACGGATATTAATTCGTCAGTCGTTTGCCACGGACTTGCGACGACAATGTATAAAAAGCAAGAGGCGCGAAGTTTCCCGCTGGGGTTTGCCACGGATTTGCCACGGACATGTGAAAGGCCAAAAATTTGCGACGGAGATGCCGTGGCAAATCCGTGGCAACCCAATGATGAAAATAAAACACCACGATCCCTAAATATCAGAACGCCCTCTACCTCACTTTCCTTTCACACCTCTCACGCTCCCACTCTCTCATCTCTGCCGATCTCGCTCTCACTCTCCGCCGATCTCACTCCCATCTCTCACCCTCACCGCCGATCTCACTCCCATCTCTCACCTCACCTCTGTGCTTAGCAAACGCGTTTACGCATACTTAACAACCTTAGATCTCAACCGAATTTGCTTAGATTTCAAGATTTCTCTCTTTCTTCATTCACTCTTCCGATGTTAAACTCTTTGCTATCTCAGAATTTGAAATGGGAGGCTCTAAATTTGCTTAGTTAGGTCTTACGTTTTCAATTTCAATGGGATCTCTTGTGAAACCGCGAAACCGACTCGTTTTTTTTTCTTGTTTGTTACTCGCATTTGCGACCTCTCTTTCCAAATCAAGGTATCGTGTTGCTTTCTGCTTCTCATTCAATGTTTAGTTATGTTTGATTGTCAATTGCCGATATTTTTGTATTTCGTTTTCTGGCTACTTGAGCTAACGTGTTGTCCTTTATCTCCGTTCAGCGAAAGCTCGCGCAAAGATCAGAAAGAGTAAAATGTGTGGATCTACATCCAACGGAACCATGGTAATGATTCGCCCTTTGCTGCGTTGTTTAGTTTCTGAATTTAATTTACGATCCGTGGCTAGCATTGGGAATATTTGAAATTGTTTTGATTATTGGATGTTTCTCAGTTGAGCCTGTGTTCTACAACAATAGTTTATGGGGATTTAATCACTAATAATGGTGATGTTTGTTATATGATGCTACTATTGATGATGCATATTTAATTTTAAATTCTTGATGTTACTTATGTTAATTCAGGATTCTAGCAAGTTTATACTCTGGAGCTGTCTGTATCTGGAACTACCAATCTCAGGTATATAAACAGAACATACCTGAGATTTAGCACTAATAGAGGATACCTGTATATAAACAGAACATCAGTTACTGTATATGATGTTACTGATGTTACTTATGTGTTCTGTTTATATACATCAGGTATACTCTGGAGTTGTCTCAGATTCGGAACTACCAATCTCGTGTACATAATCTCATGTGTTTTGTTTATATACAAAGAACTTGTTACAGATCCGAAATGCAATGGTATATGAGTTTACTGATGTTACCTGTAATAGAAGATTCTAGCAAGTATATGATGTTACTGATGTTACTGATGTTACTTATGTGTTCTGTATCTGGAAATGCAGTGGTGGATACCTGTATATTTGAATTTGGCACTAAAGTCAGACACGGGTGTTTGTTGATTGATATCCAAACAAGCCACCTTTTGCATGATGCCTATATATTATGAGCTGCTGAATCACGAATAGAGGCACCTTTTTATTCATAGCTATATGATAAATTGAACCTAAAATATGAATTAATGACCGAGTGTGTGGAGCAAATATTGAACAATATTAACAAGTAAACTTGTAGTTGCTTTATAAAAGGGTTCTTCTGTTGACGATGTAGATTCTCGCAAGTCAGTGGCCGTATATTTTGCCTTTCGCTTAATGTATTTGGTTAGCCCTGTTAGGTTATATTATTCTTGTTTTTTCTAATGGTTTCATGGTTTCTTAATGATCATATATAATTCCGCAACTTGTTATGTGTTCTGTTTATATTCATAGATTGTTTATTATTGATTTCTATGGAGTTTTGCTTGTGTAATTAACACTAATTTCTTTTATGCTATTTCGCACCATGGCCAAATCTTTTGCTTGTGCATTTGCTTGAAGACGTATCTTTATATATTTCTTATTCTTATTCTTAAGACCATTGGGGCTCCTTTACAACATGATTTTGCAGTTAGATCAGCCAAGTTTATTGCACGCATTATGGCTTTGTGAAAGTGTGACTAATTCTTTCTTTCTATTAGCTTTGTGTGCCTAGCTTTATAATTCTTTCAACTACACGTTTTTCTTTCAATTGCCACATAGATACATGAGCTGGCTACCAATTATGTTGCTTCTAATTGACACTTATTTGAATTTTTTGGATCTATTGTAGTAAATGTTGATTGAATTCTATTCTCTCGCATTGTCGGATTGGTGTTCATGGCTTCCTGGATGAGGAGAGGAGGGAATCCTTCATGCCTTAAAGCTAAATTTCTTAGCTATATCAAAAGGTAACAATTCAATGTTTTCTTCTCTTGTTGTACTTTGTCATCCGATGAATTTTGTTCAGCCAAACCATCATTAGTTCATGAATAATAATTTGCTTGATTCAGCTCATCTACATTCTATTTGGATAAAGCCAAACCATCACACTTTGCATTGATTGATTTTCTTCTTGTGTTGGGGTCATATTTGGATAAAGGCAACTTTGAAGATATTTGGACAAATTATAAAATTGATTTGGTCTTTTCTTCTATTTTCTAGTGTAAATCGAAGGTGCCCTAACAGCTTCCCATTGCCTCTCTTTATGATTTTCATTATTGTCTCTTTAATGTTGACATCTAACAGCTTTTTTTCTTCAATTAATAATCTAGTGTATTTGGTGGATGCATGGGCAAGAGAGATTGAACTTTCTTGCAGCAAATCAAGATTGCATCAAAATTCTTGTTGGCAATAAGGTGGATAAGGTAAATTTTATAGTTATGGTATTGAAGTCCTTTACATACTTGGGAAAATATAGAAAACCATACATATTATGTTACCCCCCTCATTCTAGCTGATAATTACTTTGGAGTTAGAATAGAACTTCAATCCATTTTGATCTTCATTGTTAATAATGTTGTTGCATGTTTTTTCCTGAGTTTGAAGAGTTTCATTTGTATTACTTTTACTTTTCAGAGAGTGTGAAAGAGTGTAAGCAAAGAAGAGGGTATGGCTCTTGCAAAGGAACACACATATGCTTGTCCTAGAATGAAGTGCTAAAACTAGAGAGAATGTTCAACAATGCTTTAAACAACTCAACTTGAAGGTGTATATATTGTGATTTTAATACATCTCAGTAGTGGTCTAGTCCTCCTTAGCAATATTCCATTTATAATATTATAGTTTTGGAAACATTTCTTATGATTTTAATACATCCAGAGTGGTCTAGTCTGCCATACACATACAACATTTCTTATGGACAAATTCTCAGAAACATTTCCAAAATATCAGCTTGATTGCAATGCTTTAAAATGTGTTGATCGATGACAGGAATAGTTCTGGGCTTTTAGAGTTAAGAAATCTCATTTTTTGATAGGAATCGTTCTAAGTATTTTCTTCTATTCATAGATTATATCGATTTTCTTCTCATTTATAATCATTAGCGTCATATACATGCCGATTTGAATCTCTTCATTGTAATCATAGCTTGAATCGTATTAAGTGGTTTAATAAGTTTGAATTGTATATCTAAATTTGTGGACATGTGCAGCTCATTCTTGTGGTTTATAATTATATATTTACTTCCACTTGGTTCCTATGGACACTATTTACTTCTTTGAAAATAATATTATTCTCAGTTAACTTGATTGTGCATAGTTTGGATTCAGCTTGATGTTCTGAATTTTTGGGAATATTATGATCTATACCATTGGAGTGTTATTATCGATTTGTTTCTTAATTTATTATGGTCAATTTTTCTTGTTGCCTTGGATTTGGTCAATTTTTCTTAATTTATTGTGCTGTGTTTTTTATTTTTATTGCGTGGGAAAAGGATGGAAAAGAATAGCTTCCTTGCATACTGAAGTTTATTTGCTGTAAATTGTAGATAAAGTGCTTAAGGTGCATGGGGAAATCTGAGAGGTATGAGAGAATGATGGATCTTACTGTTGAGATTGATGGAGACATAGGAACTTTGGAGGAGGCTCTTGGACAATTTACAGCACCTGAAATCTTGGATAAAGATAACAAGTATAATTGTAGCAAGTTTGTAGGATTAGAAACAATCAATTGAATCAATGTGGCATCTAAGAGTTATGTTATGTCATTTTCACTGGTTTAGTGTGCTATGTACCTAGCATTTTTCTACGGATTAAAAGATCACCTGCTTAGTGTATCTATATATTTCTCATTGTATTTTGTATTAGACTTTGGTTTGAGTTATGAAAGTATGATTTAGTCGTTAATTTGAATACTAACAAATTGCTGGATTCTGTGTCAAAAAAAGAAACAAATTGCTGGATTTATTTATTTTTTTTAATTTTTTTAAAAAAAATTTGCGACGGATTTGCCACGGAATGTGTCAGAGTTTGCGACGACTTTGCCACGGATAATTGCGACGGATTTGCCACGGGTTTGCGACGGAAAAATTTGCCACGGAAAAGTCCGTGGCAAACGATTTGCGACGAGCGTTTTTGCCACCATTTTTGGTCCGTGGCAAATCCGTCGCAAATGTTGTTTTGCCACGGAAATTTGTACATTTGCCACGGAAATGTCCGTGGCAAATCAACGATTTTCTTGTAGTGACTATGAGATATATGAGAGAGATTATCACTCACGACAAAGTAGTAATCCCAATCAAGGTACGTAACTACTTAGATTTCTTTTTTATATTGATATTATAATACTTACTCACATTTAATAATCATTTTAATTCTAATTTTATTTCATTTTATTTTTCAGTATTTTCCCCACTGTAATCACATCTAGCATTACTCTGATGAACAACTTACAACAGTAAGGGTGGAGTGGTGCCGTTATGTTTCTAGTTTTTTGTAGCAACTTTTGAGTTTCATAATGTTAGTTAGTTATTATATATGTTGTATATATGATTTGGATATATATTATGTTGTAAGTACTTGTTAGTTTAATATGGTCTTTTGGTGATATGTACATATATATGTGTGTATCTATATTGGATTAGAATGATATTGGCTGAATTTTGTTGGAATGATATTTGATGAATTTTGTTGGGAGGGAATGAATTTATAACTTGTAATTAAAAGGGAGAATAAACAAAAATAAAAAAAATATTTAAAAAAAATCAGTCAATAGGTAGTGTTTTAAAGAAAAACGCTACAAATGAAATTAAAAAAAATCAGTCAATATGTAGCGTTTTATAGAGAAAACGCTAGAAATGAAATTAAAAAATTCATTCAATACCTAGCGTTTTATAGAAAAAATGCTAGGTATGGACAAAATGCACTAGAGGATCCCTAGCGTTTTATAGAAAACGCTAGGTATGGACAAAATGTGTACAGGATCCCTAGCGTTTTACAAAAAACGCTAGGTATGGACAACATTACATTACAAAATGGCTAGCGTTTTTAAAAAAAACACTACGTATGAGGGAAACACGCTGGGTCAATGGCTAGCGTTTTTTAAGAAACGCTACGTATGTCCAAAACACGCTAAGGAAGATCCGCAACGTTTTATTTCAAAACGCTACGCATTTCTGACAATCCCTAGCGTTTTTAAAATGCTACTAATGGGGGGTACGCATCCATAGCGCCAGCTTTTCTAGCGTTTTAAAACGCTACCAATGCCCAAAAAAAACGCTGCAAATCCTTAAATCTGTTGTAGTGTCAACAATTTGCATACAAAAGTGAGATCAACTTAGTAATTAAATAGTTATGAGAATAATTCAAAAGGAGAAATTCATACTGAAGGTCATTCAAAAAATGAAAAAATAACTAAATAAACAAAAGCTCATTCAAATATCAATAAAACAATAAAGTGTAGAACATCATAAATACAATACCAAATAAACGAAGAGTAAGATTAGGGTTTGGAAATAGATAAGGAAAACAAAGTTGAAACTAAAAAAGGATACATACATAATGGAAATATATAAACAAAAAATACCTCATCGTCACTCATGGTGGTACTCACCACCACACCTCCGTCGGAGACCTCCGCACACCACTGAAAAGTTGTCTAATTTGCTGTTGTTTCTCGTCTGAGTTTCGTTTCCTTCATCTCTCTTCTCTTTAGAATAAATGGAAGGCGAGTTACTTACAAAAGAAAAGAGAAACGTAAATAATAATAATTAATGCCATAATACTTCAATTTTTGTGGGTTACGAATTTAATGCCATTAAGCAATTTTGAATTTTATTTATTTTTTAAAATAAAATAATTTATTGCCATTAAAATATTTTGAATTTCATATTGAATTTGAATTTCAAAATAAAAGAGGGAAAATTTCCATTCAAAACTAAAAGAAGGAAAATCAATGGAATTTATATTATTAAATTTGATTATCATTTAATTAGTGTTAAGAATAGAAATCGATTCCCTAAAAAAAAGAATATAATTCTATATTAAATTGATTCTTGTACAATCATGTTTATGTTTTTTTATATTAAAAATATAAATTATTCCATAACATATGAAAAAATGTGAGATAAAAATATTTAAATTTCAAATAATATCTTTATGTTTAATTTTGTTTTTTTTTTGAAGAATGTTAATATTATATAAATTAATCAGTAGCATATGTTTATTTAAGTAAAAAAATTCCATATATGCATTGATTATTATATTCAAATTTTTGTAAAAGTCACGTGTCAATTAAGTGGTCATTAGTTTTCAGCATTGAAGTTGTTTTTTATTTTTAAAAATTCCATTTAATGATTATATATTTTGATGAGTTGGAATAGCCATCATGTGATGGACCAATTAAAATGCACAATAGGAGATGCCACATGTGATTCGCATTTATTTTGGATCCCACGATTTGCTCTACTGATGCCACATTGGAAAAATGAGCTTTGAGGTATGGACAACTTTGTATTATTATAGATATTAGATACTAAATACATTTTCATTTGAGTGAAATGGAATTTTTTGTTAATTTATTTAATTTTCATTTGTGTTTGGTTATGTCTGGTTGTGTTATCGTTCATTTGTGATGTACATTGTCATTTTTTATGAATAAAATTTCAGCTTTGAATATGTGAACGTTTGTTATCAATTCAACCACGCAGTTAAAACACAAGCATAAATACAAATAGAGTTTATAAGAAATAAACACATGTCAAATACATCAAAACAATAATAAAATATTTTACGAGTGTTAGTGTCGAAAATTACATTTTATACCATCTCAAAGATATAGTTGGTTTGCTGGTTTAGGGACCAAAAATAAACATAAATGCCTATTCAAGGCCCTGGTAACTTGATGATGCAAGGAAGTTTCGAAGATTAATATTTCTTCAAGTTCGAGAGGCCGTGTGTTATCAAAAAATATAGACTCAAACTGTGTGATCATAAATTGCTGACAAGTTCCAATCCTAGGATAGGAAAGTTAATCCAAGAGTTATTAATATTTTATTTGTTTATTTCAAATAAGACAAGTGTCAATCTTAAGATAGGAAAGTTAGTCCAAGAGACACTTGTCGTGATCTTAGTAATTAGGAAGTTATTTTCTTTGTCCTATAAGTACTCGTAAGGTTGTTTGTAACAAATGTTGGAACTTGTAAACACCCTATATGTGCTAAATCTCCGCTGACACTCACGGGTCGATGGGTCATTGCAACATTCCCAACAAAACAATTTCAATTCGAGTATTTTCTTTCATGTTTCTATTTTGTCAAAGTTATTAGTATTGAAAGAAAATATCCAACCATTTTGCCGACGGATCCAAAAGCCAAGAGTCTAAATTTAACTACTCAAAGGGTCTTTGTTTTCAAACCATCACCCTCAATACCACCCCCCCACAACCCTTGTGAAAAGCCCATAATACCCTCCAAAAAATTTCAAAACCACACATACTTACCACCTAAATTCATTCTTCCATTTTGTTCTCTCTCTCTCTCTCTCCACTCATTTTTCTCTGATTTTCCTCTAAACAAATTTACCTACTTCCGACGACACATAAGTGAGTACTATGTGCATTTTATTTCACATCGGATTTATCATAAATCCGACACCTTTTTATTTTTTGCATAACATATTTACATAAAAAACACATAAATCTGTTTTAGAATTTTTTGTTTGTTTTGCTAATAAATTCAATTTCTTAATGATTGTGCAGTGGTTTATTTGAGAGTTTGTGGGAGGATAGTTGTTGATCCCATGGGTGGGTGCAGGGGGAGTTGTCTCGAGGAGGTGGCCTCACGGAGCGTGGACGTGCAGAGGATCGATGATATTACTTCAGTGAGGATACGTGCTCAGACGCGAATCGTCGGCCATGCTTCTACCCGAGACAGACTTGTTCGGGAACGACAGGGCCCCCGACAGCATGCTCAGGAGGAGCAGTAGGAGGGATGGGGCTTGAGAAGACACTGATGATAGTTGCCCAGCATTTACAGAGTGTGCTGCAGTTAGATGATAATCATCCTGGCTCAACATTGTACACACAGATCTGGGGCGTCATTCATTTGGTAGAGGGTGGGTCCCATTGATTATATTTTGTGTACTATGTAACCTTTTAAACAGTTGTGGATTTATTATTTATTTTTAGTTGTTTCTACGTTTATAATCGTTGCACTAAACTTTTATTTTAATCGATGCAAAAGAGAAATACATTGAAACCACATTACAACACAACAAAACATAAAAATTAAAATAATAGAAACAAATACTCCTCTAAAGAACTACAAGTCTATCTACTGGGACGGCTTCCCTGCATAACAACCGTGTATGATCTCGTTGATAGTCTGTTGCGTTTCCACATACAGCTGCAAAGGACTATGACTCCGCCACAGGTCATGGGTGTTCAACATAACGCGTATGTCATCGTCAGTCTTCACCTCCATGGATGAACAGTAAACACGTCCATCATCTCCATAACTGGGTTTGCGAAAAATGATACTAGTAACCTCTCGTTCATCACATTCCACTTGAACCTTACCCTGTAGTTTCTCTTTCAATGAAACCAAGCTGATGTCGTCTTTTAGCCTGCAGATAACATGATCTAGGCAATAGAAAAATAGATCATCTCCTCTTTTTGTTATTTTCCCACGATGATGAACAACGGTAAGTGAGCTGTCTCTTGAGTACTGAGTTGAAAGAGTATCCATTTTCGACTCTTTAGGTGGGAAAGAAGTAAATCAGAGTGTGTTGGTGTGAATTAAACTTGGAGAAGTTGTGGGTATTGATAGCAATGGTCTTCAATTCAGTCTGTTGATTAAAATTGTCAGTAGGATCCTGACCGTTAGATTTGGGCATTTTCTTTAACGGATTTATCTCAAAAAAAGGATAATTAATAGTTAAACGTTAACAAAACAAATTTATTTTTTTAGAGATAAATTCATAGTGTATTTTTGGGCGTCATCAGATTTATCTTTTAAAAAGATAAATCTGTTTCGTTATTTTTTAACTACAGATTTATCTTATTAAAAGATAAATCTAACGCCCATTTATTCTTTTTGCTTGGATTTATGATAAATCCATTGGTCAATTTTTGCCAGAACGGATTTATGCCCCATAAATCCGTTTTGGATTTTAGAGAGGGGTAAAACTGGAATACGCAATTTGGTGGGGGTATTTTGGTTAGTGGTGGGGGTTGAAAAAAAACACCCCTATACCCAAATTTTATGTTTTTTTTTTTTGGCTGGTGCTTTCCCCACACCCCCTCCTACTCTATCACACCCCATAAAATTTTTAAACCCCAAAATACCCTTAATTAAAAACACATTTCTTCCCTCACAAACCCCTCCGTTTCACCTCCACCGAAAACCTATTCCTCTCCCTCATCCTCTTCAAATCTCCTCTCCCAAATCAGCTTCAATCTTCGATTTCAACATCCAAAATCGTTTTTGGAACATAAGGTACACGATTACTAACCCTCTTTTACTTGCATTTTGATTGTTTTGGTGTATTATAGCGTATTCTGGGATCTGCAAATCGCGCTTCATTCGGTTGAGCACAACCGAATGCTCCTGGGAACGAATGCCAATATTAGGCCATTCGAATGAGGCCAACCGAATCCATTCGAATTAGGCCAACCGAATGCACATTCCGTTGGGGTCAACCGAATAGCTGTCATTTTTAAAATAGTTTTATTTCTATTTCTAAATTTGTTTATAATGTGTTGTGCTTATTTTTTTCAGTTATGGAAAAGACTAGAGGTGGTAGTTCTCAGACACAGCCTGAGGGTCGGGCAGCCAGGCCACCCATGACGGTTTCAAACCGTAAACGGAAGGAGGACGCACGTGTTGCTGCTGATGGGCCTAGTAGAGGCAGGTGCAGCCCCCAGTTCCCCCAGTTGTGCAGGAGGATGACATTGGGCAAGACATTGAGAGAGATGCTTACCATCCTGCAGCTGACTTGGCTGGTCCTGCTGAGGACTTTAGTGCAACTGATCATGTTGAGGAGGCACCGGTCCTTCTACTTCTCATCGATCTTTGTTCTTTCGCTCCTCGTGCCACATTTCCTTTTCTGGTGTGGCCCGAGGATAGATCGATTGTTACCGACTTACGGGGCTCACATTGCTAGAGCCATATGGGATGGCAATGTAAGTAACTTACTTACTTTTTTCTATAAATAATTTAATCATTAAATTGTTTGTAACTGTTTACTTAATATAGCATTCGATATTGCAGGATCGTGGCCCATTGAGGCTTATTACACATGGAGTCCCACAGATAGGGGACCCTCATCCAAACATTCTACCATTCCTACATACTTCTAAATTGCTACCGCTGAAGGACATTGGATTCCCAACAATCATTGGCGGACTGGTCAATGCATTTGTTGAGAGGTGGCATTCAGACACATCATCATTTCACCTACCTATAGGTGAGATGACCATCACTCTAGATGATGTCTATGCATTGCTCCACATCCCCGTGACGGGATATTTTTATGACTTTCCAGACTACACCAATTATCAGGGAGATAAGTCAGGAAACAAGGTAAAGTTGGGCTGGTTGGGAGCTCTGGTTGACTTGGAGGTTGCTGGAGATTACACATGGGGAGGGATGGCGCTAGCCCATATATACGACCAACTTGGGGAATCAGTGAAGCCCAAAAACAAACAGATGGGTGGCTATCTGGCTCTAATTCAGGTATCTATTAAATTTAAATATTTAAGTTAATTTTGTTGTTTCTGCATTGCTCTAGGAAGTATGGTTGTGTGTATAGTAGGAGGAGGAACCGCACCACTCAGTAGTTACTATATGACATTTATGGACTTAATTATTTATTTGGTGAATGTATTGTACGAATTTTATTTTGTGGACTTATGTATGACATTTATGTTACTTAGTTATCTATATATTTCGGTTGTTCCAGCTTTAATTTTTTAAGTTAATAACACATATTTAGTTTGTTGAGTATTTATCCATCAGTTTTAACAAAATTACACTTATTCGGTTGCCCTGACCCGAATACATTCGAATGGGGTCAACCGAATACCCAAAAATGAAAAGTGGGGTGTGTTTCAATAAATTGCCCTTCAACCAAATACCCAAAAATGAAAAGGTGTTTCATTAATAGCCTTTTGGTCTTTTCCCACCCTTGGTGTGTTTTGAGTAAATTGCCCACGTGGGCCAGTCCCAAGCCCATGTGGGCTTAACCATGAATAGTTCCAAAGGCCCGCAAAGGCCCCAAAGCCCATTAACCCAATGGGCTTGTGAAAAGATTTACGGTATTTTGCAAAAAAATGAAACTTTGACCCTTAATAGCCTATATATGTTGATATTCGGATCGGATAACTTTTATCCTCATTCCTTGAATCTTATATTCATATCATTCAATTCATTATCATTTACTATCACAAAGGGAAAAGATTGTGTCTCAAAATTAGATCTCATTCCTTGAATCTATCCTTAAGAAAAAAACATAATCATCTCCTAGAGCAAATCAACATCTTCATCTTGCACATCAGACTCCTCTTCTCCACACATATCTTCATCTGAAAATGCAAACAATTGAAATACAATTACAAAACCAATATTCAGATAACTATGCAATTTCCAAACTTTCATCAAGAAAGTTGAGTCATCAAACAAATATAACCTCCCCAGTAATCATTGTCCCAACAATCAGAAGTCAAACACACTCTATTTGGAATCCTAGACAACATATCCTTCAGTTTGTTTTTCTCTATGGCATAAATTTTTTCTACATCTGACACCGCAGTATTTCTACAAATCATTTCAGCATCAGGATTTAGATAACGAACCCATTTCCTAATTCTTTCATATTCCACAAAACTAAAAGGAAGGTCGTGTTGAATAATGGCTTCAGCAAGCATACGACGATGAGTGTTAACATTAATTCTTCTCGTTAAACTGCTGATTGCATCTTCATCCATACCGCTACAAGGGAGATGGCGACCAAGGTGTGAAGTCCCATAATTTTGGTTACTAATTGGGTTTCTACCGATTCTAAAATCATGACTACAGTAATTACACACAGCCTTTTCATACCCCTCCTCATCTTTACCAATTTTAGTAAAATGCTTCCACACATTTGACGTTAACTTCCTAGGAGTCTCGCCACCTCCAACTTCACCACCTCCAACTTCGCCACCTCCAACTTCCGTAAAAGGAGTTTCTGAGATAACTTCAACTTCATCATTAAAATTCACATTCTTAAACTCCATAGCAGAATATAAAAGGAGGAGATATACCAATCAAATGATCTCTGAAGTCTATGCTGGAAATTGGAAACAATTGATAAAACCATAAGAAGAATAGACACATTTAGAAAAAACAAGTAATAACCCTAAAAAAAGAATAGTTATCAAGAGCAGAACAAACAAAGAATACAGAGAGAAGAAGGTATTCTTGTAAACAGAAGTTCTATGTTACAAATCAAAACTGTGGTTGGAGTTTCAAAAGCCATATCTAATTTCTCTCACATTCTCATTCTCAATTAGAAGTTCTATGTTACAGATATGGTCCACCATTTATAGCTCTTTCTATTCATTCATGATTCAACTTGAACTTGAACAACAATAACAACAACAACTCATAACTCTGCTTTCTTTTAGTAACAAAAATACAGAAAAGCTACCTATTGCTCAACACATACAACTCTTCATTCATACCCATTTCCAAACCAGTAAGCTAATATCTCTCTCTCAACTTCGCTTTCTTTCCTTTCTAGAACTTCTAATTTTCTTAATTCATTTCTAATTTTAGTTGCATAATTAATTATTCTTGTTTTATTCGTAACCCAAAATTCATCATATAATAAATTTGTAAAACCAATTTTCCCTTGAAACCCTAAAAATTATGGAACTCACAATTAAAAGGAAGACAAATTAAAACCCAAAATTCAACTTCGAATCGGAAGAAAACTTGACTTACTGAGGAATTCCAAGCTTCAAGTTTTGACAGTAGGAGGGTGTGGGAAAAACAACGGAAAAACAACTCTTTTTTTTTTGGGACTGACCAGCGGATTCAGCCCATTTCACTGGCATACAAGGAATGACGAAAACGAAGAAATAATTCAACACAAACGACAAAATTAATGATAAAGTACAAAATGGAAAAGTAACAAAAAATCGAATTTTCTTTTTTGACTTTGAAGTAAATCCAAATTAAATAATAAGAAACTCTATTCACAAAATCCAAAACTTATTCTAAAAAAATCCAAAACTCATTGCACTTGCTTAAATTAAAGTAAAATTTATCATTAGAAATTACATTTTTTAATTATTACTATTTCGTTAGATTAAGAGCACATTTGTTATAAAATAAGTGATTTTGTTATTAAGAAATTTAGATATTAGTTTTAGAATTTTTTTTGTGAATATTTTTAAGAGGATTTTAATAAAATGAGATATTGTTTTATGTTTGCCATATTAAAAATTATATTTTTAGAAAAATATTTTTTTTTTTAAAATAATTTTTATGAGAAACTGCACAAAACATATTCTCATTTAAAGTATTTTTAAAGGATCATTCTATTCTATATATATATATATATATAGTTAGTTAGTTTGCTTTCTTATTGGTATGAGGATTGAGGATCATTCAAAGAGGAAGAAGCCACAAAGAAATGAATCGCACACAAGAGTTTATCATGGTAGCCATGGTTGTAGTTCTTCTTTTTTCAGGTAAGCACTAATGCACAATTAGTGAAACAAAGTTTCAATATCCATTCTTATGCATGTTAATTTTTTTTTTGAGGCAATTCTTCACAAACTAAAGTTACTTTATTCTCTCACTAGGTATGCCCAAAACTGAATGTAGAGATCATGTAGTAATTCTGCACTGCATTGGCACATGTCCAGGTGATAGAGATTGTAATAGGCATTGCATAAAGGCTGGCTATCAGAGAGGAGAATGCTCACCACCACCTAAGAACCACGATTGCTGTTGTGCCATTTCCATGAATGATAAATTTGGAATTTAGAACTTTTCGTATAGTTGGAAGAAAACAATATTATGTTTTATAAATAATTAAGCTTCTTTAAATGGAAATAAAAATATGATAAATTAACAAAAAAAACTATCCATCCCCTTTATTGTTTTTGCTTGTTCTCTCATTCTCACTTTATTTTAATATTTTTTTGTCCTTAATAAATAAATGGTTGGGAGTGTGGATGAGGAGAAGAAAGTGAAACCTTTCAGGTTTGGTTTCGTGCTCTAGATACTTTTTTTGGGATTTTTTCTCAATTTCAATTGACCAAAGTTAATTAAGAACAAGGTCAGTTGATTCTGTTAAACGGAAAGTGTATGATGCTACTTTGAGTTAATGAAGCATTACATGTTAATGATCTATTTATATGAATGGTGAAATTAAATACGCATGCACAAAGATAACAAAATGATAGAAATGAGCCCTTTATTATAATGTTTAAGTTAATATAATGTTTAGATTGTATTACAACCAGATGACTAATGGCTTAACTTCGATTAATCCAAATGATTCATTTTAGTAATACCTATGTTAAGATTTATTGATCCAGAGTTATGTTTTTTGTTTTTTATAAGAAAAATTTATATTAAAAAGGATGAAAAATCCAGAGTCATTAAAACACACACTTGAATTTGACGACTCGGTTATTGTATGCAAATGAATTTAATCTTTTCAGTTTCGAATGTGTGACTTGTGTGGATTGACTTGCATGCAAAAGTTTGGTTGGTCGGAGTCATGTGATATAATACAAGATCGAGTCTGCAATCCAGTTTCGCGGCCCAAAAGCACCAAGGACCCAATGTGAAGAGTTTTAAAATAAGGACATGATTTTTCGGTGTGTAGCTACATATGATATTGGTACCTTAAATGATACGTTATATATTTGCCATTAGAAGCGTGTAACACCCTAGTATTTCTAAACAATAGAAATACCAAAACATACATATTACTACATCAGAAAGATAAATTTCCTTACTTAGATATGAATCTCTACAAGGAAATCGGAAACCAATAAATAACTTAAACAAATTTAAGTCATAAACTAATACAAAAGTAACAAGGAAAACATAAAGACGTAAGGAAGACTAAATATTCAATCTTCTCGTGCGAGCATGCCACCTACTCGTGCCATACAACCTTCTTCTTCCTCGTTAATCAAAAGCAACAACATTTGTAGGGTGAGATAACAAATCTCGATGAGTCTTACCGCGACCCTCACCCATCACTCGGTCTATTTATAAAACATTTGATTACTTCGTGATTTAATTAGTAAACCACGCTGTCCGATCGCACACACACAAGCAGCTAAATATAAGTTTGCACACACAAGTCTTTGATCGTCAAATGCACACACACGGTGCATTCATAACGTCCAACAATTGCACAATAGCGATGAACCCTATCATCGAGAGCAAACTCGCTATGTACAATAATTCATCTCGAGCATAACACCGATCGCACATCTGCTAATCCCGGTGAACCCTATCGCCGAAGGCCTAGGTTTAGGGGCTCATGACTTCCCGCCTAGTATGTCATGCGAGCTCGGGTCGTCACCCGCCTCGAATCCTAATTTCGATATTGATCATATACCGAAATATCCTCTAATCACAAGACACCCGCATTTGGGCCGTCTCTCATATACACGATATAATATATATATACTCTGATTATGTCTCACACCATAATATGTTGCAATAACATATTATTATCCACATAAATTCTTAAAAAAATCCGTTTAGTCAACATTTAAGTTGGAAAACATTTGATTCCCACACGTATTTAAAATTTTCCGTTTTTCAAATACTCATAACATTAATCGTTATTTCAAAACCACTTTGAATTTGTATAAAAATTTCCAACGAAAATTCTACAGCAGAGTTTCTCTGTGTACTGGACATCCCGAAATAGTATATTTACTGTCTGGACATCAATTTTGTTCCAAAATCGTTAATTTCCACATATATACAAAATTTACGGTTTCCCAAAAGATTTGTAAATTCAATTAAATCAACCAAACAACTTTAAAACACATCCAGGCAAACAATAACAATTCAAAAATCAAAGCATTATGGTTTCGTTTTAAATTTTCAAACACGCGTCATTTTCGTAAAATAGCGTTTTTGACTCTAAAATTCTCGAAACTTCGAAATTTGAAAATCATTCAAACATAGTTCAAAAACGATGTTTAAAATTCCCTAAGCGAGTAAAACTCACCTATCGTGATGAAAATCACGAAGCACCGAGACTTTCATGAACGCTTTTTCGACATAACCACACGAACGCTCCCGACTCAACTCCACGCTCGGCGACATCCGATTAAGCTCCTAAAGCTTTCCACTCGATCACGAGACCTCTTTTTGACCAAAATACCGAATTGCTCAAATCCTCCATGACCACTATTCATCATCCCTAACCTCCAAAAGCTACTATTCACAAAACCCCAAATTGGATTTTACAAACCCTAACTCACTCAAGCTTGAATTCTTCACTCTTAGATGACAATCCAACCTCTCTATGGTATTTTCCTAGGCTTCCAAGACAAGAGGTGAAACAAGAAACCTGAACATCTCTCATTTTCTTCACAATTTCGAAAATGGTGGATTTGAGGATAGTGAATGGATGATGATGATTTTGGTGTCAAAATGAAGAGGAAGAAACGCTTTGAGCGTTTTTCGTGTTGGAAGGAAGTCGTTTTGATGAACCAAAGCATCCCCTTTTTCCTCTTCTTCTTCCTTACCCATTTCTCCTTCTCTCTCACGGTTCTCACCATCTCTCTCTGTCACGTTTTTTTTTTTTTTTTCTTTTTCTTTCTTATTCTTTCCTTATTTAATTCCTTTTCTTCTTTCTTTCTTTTTCTTATTTTATTCATTTCTTATCTCTCTCTCTCTCTGTTCCGTTCCTCTTCTTTCCTTATTTCTTTCTTAATTTTATCACAAGTGTGGAATGAGAGAGTATTTTGGATACTTTTGATGTCTCTGAGATCATTTTGGGTGAGTGGCATAAATACTAAAATAGCCTTAGAGTACTAATTTTCACTCGCTTATGCACTTAAATTATTTTCTCTAGCAAATTTTAAATTGCTTTCAGTAATAATCTCATATCCAAAACTTGATTTATTATTTATTCGGATAATAAATCACTCATTAATTTCTTAATTTGAAATTAACGAAATTAGGGATGTTACAAATCACCTGAACTTGAAAAAATTTTGTCCTCAAAATTTGACAAACATACTTCAAGAGAATATATACGGATATCTAATCCGCATATCGTCCTCTAATTCCCAAATAGCTCCCTGGACCGAAAAACCATTACAAACTCCTTAAACAATTGTAATTGTTCTCGTCCGAAGCATTTTCTCTTCATGACCTAAGATATGACTTAGATTTGGTTAAGGTTGAAATGACGAATTAGTCAAAGATCAATCGCTTTCTAACTCCACAGCTTGATCGGGATTAGAAGGTCTTTCCTCAATTAGGATACAGAAATACTTCCTTTAAATAGAACAATGCCCAAGATAAAACTATACAATACTCCACTAGTACAATACACTCGAGAACCGAGTTTCTTCACGGCAATGCTCTACCTAGTAGTAATGGTTGATGTAACTCTTACAATACAGATCATCGGATCCAACTCTCGTGGTCTACTCCTATTGTCAACATAACCCTTTTTGTCGACTCAGAGCTATCTTCGGTTTTTTTTTTTTTTCACTATATACACAGAATTTGCCCATTACAAATCATGAGTTAAATAATTCTCCTCATGAGGCTTCTCTTTACATGGGTGCACAACTACCTCTTGTTGATTCAAAGACCAAACACATACTAAACCCTTTCCAAGGCGTCATTGTAAATTTAGAAATCGGGATGGATTCGTAAGAATAAAGATTGAAATGTAAGTCAATCCTCATACAACTCTAAAAATTATTCCTCACAATCGAAATCCCATTCAACGGCCGACCCTTTACAAGTTAACCGAATGAGTGAAATAACTATCGTGAGAATCTTCCGATGACCTATTATACAAATCAATTAGTTCCAATAACTCCTTACTAGAATTTATCGCCATAATGCATCGGATACCACATATCCTTGACATTTTACTTCAAACCTCCCGAAATCGCACTTCGAGGTTTAGCCCATCACTTCTTTACTCGAAGTATATTCGGATAATGCGAGATGTAAGTCACGATCCACATGGTCTTAATGTATACCAAAATGTTATCTGGAAAATTTCAACAACAAATCTAAATACGGGTGAAAAACTCCGGTTCATGTAATCCATGAATACCGTAGGAACATTAGTTAGGCCAGAAGAGCATCACTACTCACTCGCAATGTCCATATCTAGTATAGAAAACTGTTTTCTAATATCTAAGTCCTAACTTTTAATTAAAAATAACCCGACTTTAGACCACACTTTAAATCACTGCTTCACCTTGAAGCTAAACAACCTAAGCATAGATTCTTATTCTTAACCATAACTTTATCCAACCGGAGGTAATTTATACCCGACCTCCTGCTCCCATCTTTTCTTTCCAACAAGTGACACAGCGCACTGAACTTGTGGGAAAACTAGGTAACATCACGTTAGATTTCTTGGAAATCTTGTACTATTAGAACTTGGGTTAAACTCATCCACGAGTTCATGACTATCTCACAAATGGGTAACGGCTTTGTAAAAATTTTCTTGGAAACATTTGAATGTGAAATAATCTTCCCACTTACCCATAGGAGTTTGTTTCTTTGTTAACCCGACATACTAATGAGACGTATTTTCACCTTGTGACTTCGGTCTTTGAATCTCAATTCCTAAATCCGGATATTTTCACACACCGACTACGCTTCTTCGTAACCTATAAGTCGATGACTATTCCAACCAATCATTCCTCGAATTGAAATCTACTATTCATTCACTTAGAATCCATCAACAATGGTGATACAAGGACGTACCCATCCCAAATATCAAAATGTTCTTTAGATTAGGGACTATTAATAATATTATACCAATGTTACTAACTCAAGAACTAATCACGATGAGTTGCAAATCTAACTTCAGGAACCAAAATTTCATGCATTACACATGGATTACGATCAAAGTCCTTTGACTTTATTTCATTGAATATAGGCGAGTAATTTCGAACTAGCCACTTTCCAATCAAAACAACATTTCTTGATGATCTGTTTGGAATAGCATAGTCTTAAGTTACATTTTTTGTAGTTAAAGCTTCGTTAAAAGTACCATAAATACTCCTCATACTCTCCTTCAAATTTGCAAAGACCGCATAGCCTCGTTATAACTAACTATTATATACTTCACCTTTCATCATCATGGTCCTTGTGTGGTCATTAACTAAGGTATGGATCATATGTCAAACAACTTTTCTCAAGCCAACCATTCTCTTGAATGGAGTCTAATACTCAAATACTCAAGCATAAAAGAATCTAACCACATAGCTCCTCGCTGATACATACATAACCGCTTTCTAGCTAAGTAGGACTTTCTCTGGCGGAACGTTTATGTTTGGATTCATCACTAAATCAAACCGGTTATTATACTCATCAAAGAACTAATCAAAATAGAAGGATTCTTCCACGAGTAAAACGGGCACAAAATAATGCTTCCAACGTTGATTCCGAGAACAATTCTCACTATGTTACTTATTCCTTTGGTCCCACAACCCTCCAAACATAACTATAGCCCTAAAGTATCCATTTGGTAAGGAACGTGTCTTGCCTAACGAGAAGTAAGGCATTTAACACTCCGTTGATTCAACCTTTCAGAGGGACAACATATGTTAAGATTTATTGATCCAGAGTTATGTTTTTATAATTGCACTTAGTTCACCGATTGAACATTCGCCACACGCTTTTCTCGAACCAATTTGCTTAATTCGAACACCAACTTTAACCCTTTATAATTCTCAAGAATCTCATGATAAGAAATAAACTTATATTAAAAAGGATGAAAAAAACATTTGATTCCCACACGCTTTAAATTTTCCGCTTTTTCAAATACTCATAACATTAATCGAATTTCATTAAAAAGATTTGTAAATTCAATTAAATCACACAACTTGAATTTGACGGTTTCGTTTTTTAAATTTTCAAACACGCGTATTTTCAGTATGCAAATGAATTTAATCTTTTTAAAATTCCCTGCCGAATGTGTGACTTGTGTGGATTGACTTGCATGCCTCTTTTTGAAAAATACCGAATTGTTCCTCCATGACCACTATTGGTCCAAAAGCTACTATTCAGTCATGTGATAAGACAAGAGGTGAAACACAAGATCGAGTTTCTTCACAATCTAGTTTCAGGATGTGAATGGAAAAGCACCAAAGGACCCAATGTGAAGGAAGAGTTTTAAAATAAGGACATGATTTTTTTTCTTCTTTCTTTCTTTTTCTTATTTTATTCATTTCTTATCTCTCTCTCTCTCTGTTCCGTTCTACATATGATATTGGTACCTTAAATGATACGTTATATATTTGCCATTAGAAGCGTGTTTAGGAATCCGAGAAGGACTCCTAAAATTTTTACAACACCCGTATTTTGCTGATGTTTTTCAAACTAGGAGTGAAGAGTGAAAAGGGAGACTAGCTCTAAGACCTAGCTTTAGTCTTGAAGCCTCATTTTCTTAAGTATTAGTTAAGTAAAAGCATTATATTGTAATTGTTAATTGTAAGGTTTATTTAAGTTGTTATATACTTAACCAAAGCGCTAGAATAAGATATGACTACTATAAGAGATTATATATTGAGAATAAGTACACAAAAGATGAGGAGAGAATGAGAGAATAAGAGTATTTGCATTATACTCTTGAAGGTGTATCATCTACAATGTCATGTGAGTCCTATTTATAAGATACAAGTCTTATAACCTACAAGTGAATGTTAAGACCTAACATAATGTGCCTTTAACATTATATACAATGGAGAGTAATTACCAATAATGAAGGCCTTTTACAAATAGGAGTTATAAGAGCATCCTAGAAATATAAAGAGACATCCAATTTATTCATAATACTCCCCATTGGGTGTCTATTAAGGATATGCCTCGTTAAAATCTTACTAAGTAAAAACTTAGTGGGAAAAACTAAGTGGATACGCGTTGTTATAAACTTTACAAAGAAAACCCTGCCATACCCCAATTTTGTCCGGCTTAAGTCAAAACCCTAATTTTCCACAAAAAATAAATAAATTGAAGAGTGAAGAGCCTTATGCACTGCATTTCAGATCCTAGAAGGCATTCCAAGGCTCTTGAAATCATTTTTAGAGTTGGAATGCATTTTTCGGGCAAATTAGGGTTTTAGAGTCAAAAAGGGTATTTTGGTCAATTACAACAGTTTTTTTTTTTTCTTTCAAAAAGGCTCAAAAATATGTATAATTAAAAATAGAAATCTGAACCCAAAATAAAGGAATGAATAACAAAATAATATTGGATGCTTATTGTATTTTTAGAATTAGGGTTAATTCCTTTTTAGGTGCTTTTTGCTTTTATCCATTTTTGGCTAAAGTAAGCACTAATTTTACAAGCAAACAACCTCCCTCACTCCACCCTCTCCCTCACATCAGCCCACATCAAGTGCACATCAAAAAAGCCTTTCTCCATTTCTTTGGACAAACACACCTTTGAATCCAATAACATTCAATACACAACATTTCTTTTGCTTCCTTTTCACCTCCTCCTTTGTAATTTAATAACAACAACTCATTCCTCTCCTCACACACTACCAAAACCGTAGCCCTCTCCTCTCCCCTCACTCTATCTTGTTTTTTGATTTCCTCTTCATCCAAACAACACCATTTCACCTCATTTTCATACCTCTTTCACATATCTTCTTCATTCAAGTTCAAAACATCATCATCAAGGAAGATTCATCAAGTTCTCATGGGTTGGAGTTGAGGTTCCTTGGAGGTTCTTGTTGATTTGGGTTCTAGTTTCTTCATCTCATTGCATTTCCTAGCTTGGATTTAAGGTAAGCTTTGAGCCTTTACATCATCTTTAAATTTCTTGCATAAAATCTCTTCTCCTCACTTCAACTTCTTCATATCTTGTTGTTGTTGCTTTGAGGAGCCATCTCAAACATTATGACAAACACTTAGGGAGGTTTGGGTGTTTGAGGTGGCTCCTTGGCTTTGAAGGGGTTGTTCTTGTGTTTTCTCACATTTCCTTGCATATTCACTCTTGTTTGCATAACTTTCACAAAATAAGAAACCCATTTCAAGCATGATAACATTCGGCCATGGGCCTAGGTTTAGGATTGTTGAATGCTTTTGTTTATTTCATGATTTGGGGATGAATAATAGTTTATTTAGGGTATGTATGCTCCTAGGTTTTAACATAAAAAATTAGGGTTTGGGTTTGCTTTAATAAACTTGTCTTTGTTGATGATTGGCAAGGTGATTCACACTTGTGCACTTGTGCACTTAATCTTAAGTGTGAGGATTGACCAAAGTGACTCAACATTCTTTGATACTTTGGTTGCTAAATAATTTGCTTGCTTATGCTTGCTAATGATCATGATTGAGGCAACTCTTTTGCTTGAGCTAACAATTTCATTGTCCACTCTCATATAAGAATATCATCAATACTTAGATAGGTCAATTCCATACATTGCATCTTCCAATAGATGTGCATTTAGATTCTCTTGCGTTTTGTAGAAATATTTGAGTATGGTTCTTGCCTAGCATCTTCCATTAGATGTGCATTTAGGTTCAATCTTGCCTACTCTTGCATTTTTGCTTAATGCCCAATTCAAGTTTCTTCCTTGCCTATCTATGTGTTGTGATCTAATATGTGTAGTTTAGGCTTGATCTTTGTTTGCGAATTCAAATGCTGTTGCTTAATGATTTGATTCCAATGATCGTGTTATGCTTGAATTCACTAATTCTTTCTTGCATTCATTGTTTTCATTTCTAAACAACTTGGCATAAAAATGGTTACTAGTGGCAATCCATCACAACCTTTGTTGGTTTGATTGTCATGAAAGCCTCAATATCAAAAGAATTTTCATAAGCCTAAAGCAAGCTACTAGTGATAATCCATCACAACCTTTGTTGGTTTGATTATCATGAACACGTCCAATTTCAAAAAGAATTTTTTAAGTATCAAAGAATCAAAACAAGTTATTAGTGGTGATCCATCATAACCTTTGTTAGTTTGATCACCATGAAAGCTTGCATTTTCAAAAGGCATTTTCAAAGAGAGTTTTAGTAATGATCACCCATAACCTTTGTTAGTTTGATCATTATGAACGCTCTTCATTTTCCAAAACCTCATCAAAAAGACTTTCACTTTCAAGGCACATTAGAACTACGTCGCTTTGATTCCCATTTGGGATACGTAGGAGCGAGCCACGTTCTCGTCAAGCGCAACAAATAAAAATCCTTTTCGCAACCATAAACCTTAGCATTTTTCATAACAAAAAAAAATCGTTTTTAAAACTATTTTTGCTAGTGGCTAATCAGAACCTTTGTTCGTCTAGCCATTGGTGGCAATGTCTTTTTTCCAAAGAACAATAAGTGATGGCCACCCATAACTTTGGTTAGTTTGATCATTCGTGCCAATTAATCTCTTTCGAAAATCATTTTCAAAGGATCAAATAAAAAACGAGTCGCTACTAATGGTCAATCAGAACCTTTGTTCGTTTGACTAGTGGTAGTGACTCTCATTTTCAAGAGTACTTAGCGGTGATTACCCATAACCTTTGTTAGTTTAATCATTCGCTGAATACTTGTCCTATTTCAAAACTCACTAAAAAGATAAAAGACAAAAACCTTTTCATGACGACCGAGAACTACGTAGCTTTGAATTCTCCATCGCACCCGGAGATACGTAGTAGCGAGAGGCTAACTCTCGTCAAGCGCCAAAAATAAAAATTTTCATTAAGTTTTCCCATTTATCTTTAAACAAAAAATAAATAGGCAAATCTAGGTATTTTTCAAATCAAACGTAAAACCACACACTTAGTTAAAGGTTCCCTTTCGGTAGAAAGGACGTGTGCGGTGCTAATACCTTCCTCACACGTAATCGACCCCCGAACCCATATCTCTAGTTTTTCCAAAGACCATCCGCCTTGTTCAAAAGACCTTTGTTCAATGTTTTGGTCTTAAAATTAAAATATTGGTGGCGGCTTCAAAAATTTTCCACGTTGTATATCGAGAAACCCAAACCGGATTTTTTGGGTGCAACAGCTGGCGACTTCACTGGGGACTAAAAAATAAAAACATTTTTTTAAAAAAGTGGGTCAAGCCTAATTAATTAAGTGTGTGATTTGTGTGATTGATTTGAATATCTTGTTTTGGCCTTTATGCTTTCTTCTTTTTCATACTTTCATGTTGTATTCCTGTGCACCCTAGATTAGCTGTATTTGATTGATGCTGAACCCTAGGGTATACGACATGTTATTGCTTTCTATTGTCTGGGCTGTTCTGGATTCTCATTTGCAGGTGGGGTAGTTCCTAAGGAAATGCCCTTCGCACACACACACTTGTACCTTGAGATTATATGATTAGAGAAAGAGACCATAACCCAGGTCTGTTAGGATACCTTAGGATGAGTGTATTCGAGTAGTGGGAGCCCATCAGGACCTTTGTCCGTTTGGCTACTCGTGAAAGTTTCAATCAGAGTCGTGCTCTTTCATGAGGCTTCGTATCTAGCAGTTTACTGCATTTACGTGGATTTTCATGAGAGGGACTGTGGCTTTGATGACCTTGTGAGGGTGTGAATAGAGCTACATGAGAAGATTACCCCTAAAATACCTTAGATCATAGGGTATACCCCCTTTTAGGTCACAAGGGCTCTCCCAAATTGTGTGTTGCATCGTTGCATTCAGTTCAATCAATTTTTCCTTCAAAATTTTCGAAAAATCAAAAAAGATATGCTTTTCCTTTTCAATAAGCGCCTATATGAGGTGGCATATAGTTTGAAAATTTTCAAATCACCACCTGTAAATATCCTCTTTCTGCAAAAACACAAAAAGAAGCATCATTGCATCATGCACGTTCTCGCATAAAAAATTTTAGAAACATACCACATGCTTTATTATTTCCCCTTTTTCATATCATATATGCAAACACCTCATTTTGCATGCATTTTCATAAGAATCATATCTTTCCACGCACTAAAAATAATTGTTAGTATCATGCATTCCATTTCATTGTTTAAAAATAAAACAAAAAGCAATCATCATCCGCACTTTGCATCATGGCATCATGCGTTACATAAAACAAAATTTTGAAAAACAATTATCATCCCTATGGTATTTTGTTCGTTCATAATCATAAAAAATCATCAGGTGATGCAATTTACGGCATCCTCATTCAAAATGCACATTCGTTCATTCACCCACTCATTCCGCCGTCCATTCATTTCACATCATCACATTAATACTTTTCTGTGTCGCAAATCAAAAATAAACATTAACGTCTCATTTCACATGCATCTCCATTCAATATCTCTCATGCATTAGGAAAGTAATTGTAAGCATCACACATTTCATTTCATTGCATAAGAAAAATGAAAACCAGAAGTAGTTATCATCCATATCGCGTTCCATTCATCCTTAATTATGCAAAAACTATCATCAAATAAAGGTGGGCATCACATCAATATTGCATGCATATATCATTCCGCTATTCCGTATAGCCTTAGCGCAAACGCGCCATTTTCTGCATGCATTATTACTTTTCTCTTTCATATCATAACAAATAAACAAAAATCCAAAAATGTATGTTTCCTACTAGATTTTAGAAAATGCATCGCATGTACCCTTTTTCCCTTTTTCATGGCATAAAAAAATAAGCACTTGAACGTTTCATTTTGCATGCATTCCCACGCGTTAAAAAACAATTGTGAGTATCATGCATTTCATTTCATTGCATAAAAACAAAATAAAGCAAGAAGCAATTATCATCCGCATTGCATAAGCATCACATTCATCCGGGTGCATGTACAAAAAATCATCATCAAATAATGCAGACATCGCGTCAATGTGGCATTCATGCATCATTTCATTAACCTCATCACTTTGTTCGAATACATCATTTCTCCCTGCATGCGTCATTTCAAAACAAAGAAAAACTTCTTCATGTGATGGCTTAATGGGTAGAAGTGCACCTTTGAACGACGAAGGGTAATATCTCAAATTTGTTTGTCGACTACAAATTGGAGATGTTACTCTACAATATCAGGGCACTTTGACCCAGTCACACGTGTTATATTTTCAAGTAGGAAATTAAGTTGAGTCAACTAATTGTCAAAACGTTTCAGTATATTGTGTGAAATATTGAGTCAGGATCCACTCAATGTTTCACGCAGGTTACTCATGGTAACGACAATCAGTTTCCTCATATCACCATTCTTGCATTTCTCATCATTCAAAAAAGGGGCATTGGCATTTCGTATCTTGTCTCGCCTCTAAAAAAACTAAAAAAATCAAGAAAAATCATTTTGAAAAAAGGGGCATCATTATTGCATCATTCGCATTGGCATTCCATATTTTGTCTTGCATTAAAAACAACAAAATTATATAGAATAAGCCACACTTTTCTAGTGGTCATTCCCCACGCATTTGCATCATACTTGTATATCATAATTTGTTCATTCATTCATTGCATAAAATAAAAGTTGTGATGAGAAGCAAGACGTTCTTGCAAAATGATCATCCTTTTTGGAAAAGTTTATCCTTACTTGGTTGCAAACTTAAGGTGTTCCAAGGCACTCAGTTGTTTCAAATCAATAGCTCATTTGCATTTCTTTCAAAGGCATTGCATCCCATCCATTCCATGAAAAAAGGCTGAAGCAGCACACAAAAAAAAAATTCATTGTTCTAACTAATGTTGATTCTCTCTGAAGCATTCCTATAGTGAACGTGCCTGACACGTGCAGTTTCTCTTGTTTGAGTCAGTCACTTTCTTTCCTTGTCATCATCACCATCCAAGTCTAGCCCCGCCCCATCCACCCATAAAGCGCATATTCTCTCCCATCAGTACATACTTGACTTTTTGGTTCACTCTCACTAACACTCTAAGTCCTCCATGCTGGGGCAATTCTGTGATCACTAACTTTCTTTATCGACATTATATTCCTTTAGTGCAAGTCTTTCCAAAAAAAAGAAGAGATAAATGAGAAGAAAAAGGTCGCTAGGTTGAAAACCCGCAAAGGGCAGCCTAGGCAAAAAGGAGCGCCCGGTGGATTGAAAACTCACAAAGAGCGGTCCATGCAAAAATTAGGGCATAAAAGAAAATGCAAAGAAAAGAGCAAACACATATAGATAGACAAATTGTTGTCGGGTTTTACGAAAAATAAGCAATCGAAATTTGAAATGAAGTTTAGCCGCCTCCCCACAACCTCAAGGAAATCCAAAATCCAAACATTCCCTTTCCTGCCCACCTTAAGCCAAGAAAATCCCAAAGAGAAGGAAAAAATCCCCCTCTTACCCACCTTAAGTCAAGAAAGTCCCAGGATATCTCCATCACTCTAGACAAGGATCAATTCCACATAATCTTTATCAGCTCACCCAAGTCCAAAGAAAAGAAAGAGGTCAAAAGGAAAAGAACGCAGTCAAACAAAAAGATTCAAAAAATGAAAATCTCAACAAAAAAAAAGACCAAGAAAAAAGAGAAACAAAAGAATAACAAATTGTGAGCTGATATATTTCACCATGAAACACCAGAGATCCTTGTCTCCATAAACTTTCCAACACTCTGTTGTATATAATCATCTCTCTTTTCATAAAGACCGCAAACATCTTCTTTGGCCTCAACATCTAACCCTCGATGAACCCTCAGCCATTCTACCATGAAACACAAACTTGTCCTAATAAAACCCCAAGCACGCCATCAAACCTGATAATCATTTCCTTCATAAATCATTGACCATTGGCCAATGCCGAATAAGATCCAACAGCCCATCAGCCTCAAACACTTCATTAAGCTCAATCATCCCTTCTCCACAAAACATCACAATCCTGAAAAGTCCATCCCGATCAATAACCGATTGCTTTTGTTTTCTCAAATTGTAACCCTAGGACAAATAAGTTTATCTATTTACGATGGGTTTGCTCAAAAGAAAAACAAACGATCGGAAAAAAGAAAGCCGATCAAGAAAAATCCTCAGAAAAAGAAACAGTCAGAAAAAAGAAAGCTGACAAAACAATAAAGACTTGCACTCTAAAATGCATTTAAGTTTCATTAAAACAAGGTTTAGTGATCACCAAGCGAGGCTTCTTTCATACTAAAAGTCAAAACTTTCATTGCATTTAAAGTTTTTCTTAAAGAGAACCAAAGATGTGTACTAGGGGGCATTTCCTTCACCTCTCACTCCACTCAACCATGGGGAGATTTGTTCATCGTCTATCCCATTCACATACCACCCGCCGTTCAAAACCGTCACCATAACTCTGTCACCTTTCACAACCTCACTCAAAGAAACCGTTTGAAATGTCATTCCAAAGTAAGGCAAGTGCATTCCCATTCTTTCACCTCATTCATTCCCATAAAACCTCACCGGGGAAATCTCTCAACTCACTATCCTAAACAATGCATTGTCATTCTAATTAGGGCAGCTTTGTCCTCGTCATGACTGGGGCAACACCAAACTCTGCGGGTTGAGACAAAACCCCTTTCACTCCACCTTTCACCCCAAGAGCCGAAGTGTTCCCAATTCATCATCTCCTACACCCCTAGTCATTATCACCACCAGACAGAGGCAAGCTTATTCACTCATCAAAAGCTCGAACCGGGGCAGTCTTGCATCTCTTGGTCCCTCATGAGCGTCGGCAATAATCATGTCTGTCATCCCCTCACTTATCATACATGTTTTAAACCAATCCCAAGTTAACTGACTCACTCATTCATATTTGCACTCCTATGCATGCCTACTAGACAATGCTTCAAAGAGAGAGAACACAGGTTAGTCATGCGATATCTAAGATTCAGTCGTCATTGGAAGGAAGAGAAAACAAGTGAGCTTGTTTGTAAATAAAAACCTTGAGAACACCGGAGTTTGAATCAAATTCAATTTTTTTCAACAGAATGGTCAATAATCATCTCAATTCCTTGCATCCAAAGTCTAGCATCTCATCATCACAGAAATGTTTACCTCATGCATCTAGGCATTTTAATCTATCCACTATGACATATGCATCAAAGCATTACATTTGCATCTTCACATTTTGTGCATTCATCACATAGCAAAAAAAAAAACGGTCCACGTTAGTTGCACCATATTAATACTTGCATTTCATAGAGGAAAATAGTAAAGAAGAAAAAAGCAGAAATCTTTTCATTGCATTGGCATCATATTAATGTTAGCATTTCCATAAAAGAAAAAGAACAAAAATCATTGCATCAAACATCAGAGCATTGCATCATATTAATGTTTGCATTTCATAGAAGAAGTAAAAAAGAAACAAACAGGAGTTAGAACAGGAGCATTCCATTCATCAAAGCATCAATCACCGCATACACTTGCATTCAAACATCAAAGCATTATGTTGATATTTGCATTTCATAAACTACAAAGAAGAAGCAAAATACAAAAGAACAAAAGCATTCCATAATATTCAAGACATCAATCATGGCATATGTTTGCATTACATGTGTCATCCGTTGCATTGCTAAGCAAAATGCGGACGAACCCAAGATGTTAATCCTCATGCCTAGTTCCAAGAATCAGCACTTCAAGTGTCAGTCTTCAATCTAATTCTCAAGTCAGTCATTCTGGACTTGTCAGTCTTAAAATCTCATTCCTAGTCGCTCCTTTAGTTCGGAGTTCGAGTGCTCTTTCAGTTTAGAGATCAGTCGCTCCTTCAGTTCGGAGTTCAAATACCCTCGGGTCCCAAGTGGTTCATTAAAAGCACGCCAAGTGTTCATTTACCGTTTTCTCAGCACGCCAAGTGTTCATTTACCGTTTTCTCAGCACGCCAAGTGTTCATTTATCGTTTTCTCAGCACGCCAAGTGTTCATTTACCGTTTTCTCAGCACGACAAGTGTTCATTTACCGTTTTCTCAGCACGCCAAGTGTTCATTTATCGCTTTTTCTCAAAGACGCCAAGTGTTCATTTACCGCTTTTCAATCAAAGACGCCAAGTGTTCATTTATTTACTTTCTTTCTAGCAAACCAGGCATTCATCATTATTGCATCAGACATCAAATCAATTTTCAAAATACAAAATCATTTTCAATAAATAGGAGACTAAGTCGAATGTACATTCGAAATAGCCATCACGATAGGACACTTGAATTGATCACTCAAGAATCCTGAAGCCCCTATGCCAAAAAAAAACAAACAAAAACATTCAGTGTCGTCTACATCATAGTAATATTTGCATTCCATAAAACAAAACAAAAAACAAAAATTCATCATCCCATCAAACATCAAAGCAATACAGTTGCATCACATCAATACTTGCATCTCATAGAAGGAAAGAAAGCTAAAATATCCCATGTCATTCATCATTTCATGTTATTCATCATTTTATTTCGCAATAATAGCAATATTCATATTTCATAGAAAAAAGGAAAAGAAGAAAAAGTTTTCCATTGCACGTCATCTGCCATTTCATCAAAACACAAGAGCATTACATATCATCAAACACCAAAATTTTGCATTCGCATACCTGCACTTCATAAAAAGAGAAAAATAAAAGAAGAGGAGAAAAGCCAAAAGAGCAAAAGAGCAACAACTAGCAAAAGAAGAGAAAGAATAGAAGCTAGAAGAAAGAAAAGAAACTCATGCATTGCATTCATCAAACATAGACAAAAAAAATTCATGCAAGAAAAAAGAAACTCCTGCATCACATCACATTCATCCCATCAAAAAGCAATCATGGCATTTGCATCGCATGCATTTGTTCATCTCACTTGCAGATACAAGGACGGATAAACACCTCGGTGTTAATGCTCGCCTTCAAATTCCAGAAGGCGCCCCCCAATTGGGAGTCCCGAGGAGAGAAAATAAAAAGAAAAGGAAAAGAAAAGAGAGAAAAGAGAAGAGAAAAAGAAAAAAAAAAAGAAAAAGAAAAGAGAGAAACAGAAAAGAAAAGAAAGAAAAAAGACGAAAGAAAAGAAGGGAGAGCGCTCAGGCGCGCATTGCAGTTTGGAGCCCAGAGAGATCATTGCTCCTTCCTGCCCAGGTCTCACATCGTGTACGAGCAACGCGATGGACCGCAGCCCCATGTGAGGTTCAACGGAATAGTTGTATCAGCCTAAGATACAGTGGATGCCGTGCATTGATCTGTATATTAGTTCCGGAGCTGATAACGATCCCCCCGGTCGCTCGAAAGACCAGAGATTCTCAGGAAGCGTGCTCCTCAAAGCCACGTGCAAACTCGGATTCGTCAAGAGTTCGTTTAAGGATTACAGGTTTTAGGCAGCTGGGCATTTTATCGCCGCACGCAGTGCTGCTCATTTTACCGCTTTCTGCACGCAAGTGCCCATTTTACTTTTTCTGTCTGCACGTAAGTGTCCATTTTACCTTTTCTGTCTGCACGTCAGTGTTCATTTACTGTTTTTGCATCGACACGAAAGTGTCTATCTTTTTGAGAAAAAATAATAATAACAAAAATAAACAAAAATAGAGAAAAAGGAAAAAGAAAATTCGGATTTCCCCAAGTGGACAAAATTGGTATAATTTTTGAGTTCTTTATTTCTATTTTGCCTCGGAATATGTTTCAGCCAATTCATATTCCTTGTCAAAATCCAAATAAAGAGGGGCAGCTGTCATACCCCAATTTTGTCCGGCTTAGGTCAAAACCCTAATTTTCCACAAAAAATAAATAAATTGAAGAGTGAAGAGCCTTATGCACTGCATTTCAGATCCTAGAAGGCATTCCAAGGCTCTTGAAATCATTTTTAGGGTTGAAATGCATTTTTCGGGCAAATTAGGGTTTTAGAGTCAAAAAGGGTATTTTGGTCAATTACAACAGGTTTTTTTTCTCTCTTTCAAAAAGGCTCAAAAATATGTATAATTATAAATAGAAATCTGAACCCAAAATAAAGGAATGAATAACAAAATAATATTGGATGCTTATTGTATTTTTAGAATTAGGGTTAATTCCTTTTTAGGTGCTTTTTGCTTTTATCCATTTTTGGCTAAAGTAAGCACTAATTTTACAAGCAAACAACCTCCCTCACTCCACCCTCTCCCTCACATCAGCCCACATCAAGTGCACATCAAAAAAGCCTTTCTCCATTTCTTTGGACAAACACACCTTTGAATCCAATAACATTCAATACACAACATTTCTTTTGCTTCCTTTTCACCTCCTCCCTTTGTAATTTAATAACAACAACTCATTCCTCTCCTCACACACTACCAAAACCGTAGCCCTCTCCTCTCCCTCACTCTATCTTGTTTTTTGATTTCCTCTTCATCCAAACAACACCATTTCACCTCATTTTCATACCTCTTTCACATATCTTCTTCATTCAAGTTCAAAACATCATCATCAAGGAAGATTCATCAAGTTCTCATGGGTTGGAGTGGAGGTTCCTTGGAGGTTCTTGTTGATTTGGGTTCTAGTTTCTTCATCTCATTGCATTTCCTAGCTTGGATTTAAGGTAAGCTTTGAGCCTTTACATCATCTTTAAATTTCTTGCATAAAATCTCTTCTCCTCACTTCAACTTCTTCATATCTTGTTGTTGTTGCTTTGAGGAGCCATCTCAAACATTATGACAAACACTTAGGGAGGTTTGGGTGTTTGAGGTGGCTCCTTGGCTTTGAAGGGGTTGTTCTTGTGTTTTCTCACATTTCCTTGCATATTCACTCTTGTTTGCATAACTTTCACAAAATAAGAAACCCATTTCAAGCATGATAACATTCGGTCATGGGCCTAGGTTTAGGGTTGTTGAATGCTTTTGTTTATTTCATGATTTTGGGATGAATAATAGTTGATTTAGGGTATGTATGCTCCTAGGTTTTAACATAAAAAATTAGGGTTTGGGTTTGCTTTAATAAACTTGTCTTTGTTGATGATTGGCAAGGTGATTCACACTTGTGCACTTAATCTTAAGTGTGAGGATTGACCAAAGTGACTCAACATTCTTTGATACTTTGGTTGCTAAATAATTTGCTTGCTTATGCTTGCCAATGATCATGATTGAGGCAACTCTTTTGCTTGAGCTAACAATTTCATTGTCCACTCTCATATAAGAATATCATCAATACTTAGATAGGTCAATTCCATACATTGCATCTTCCAATAGATGTGCATTTAGATTCTCTTGCGTTTTGTAGAAATATTTGAGTATGGTTCTCGCCTAGCATCTTCCATTAGATGTACATTTAGGTTCAATCTTGCCTACTCTTGCATTTTTGCTTAATGCCCAATTCAAGTTCCTTCCTTGCCTATCTATGTGTTGTGATCTAATATGTGTAGTTTAGGCTTGATCTTTGTTTGCGAATTCAAATGTTGTTGCTTAATGATTTGATTCCAATGATCGTGTTATGCTTGAATTCACTAATTCTTTCTTGCATTCATTGTTTTCATTTCTAAACAACTTGGCATAAAAATGGTTACTAGTGGCAATCCATCACAACCTTTGTTGGTTTGATTGTCATGAAAGCCTCAATTTCAAAAGAATCGTTTTTAAACCCATTTTGCTAGTGGCTAATCAGAACCTTTGTTCGTCTAGCCATTGGTGGCAATGTCTTTTTTCCAAAGAACAATAAGCGATGGTCACCCATAACTTTGGTTAGTTTGATCATTCGTGCCAATTAATCTCTTTCGAAAATCATTTTCAAAGGATCAAATAAAAAACGAGTCGCTACTAATGGTCAATCAGAACCTTTGTTCGTTTGACTAGTGGTAGTGACTCTCATTTTCAAGAGTACTTAGCGGTGAGTACCCATAACATTTGTTAGTTTAATCATTCGCTGAATACTCGTCCTATTTCGAAAACTCACTAAAAAGATAAAAGACAAAAACCTTTTCATGACGACCGAGAACTACGTAGCTTTGAATTCTCCATCGCACCCGGAGATACGTAGGAGCGAGAGGCTAACTCTCGTCAAGCGCCAAAAATAAAAATTTTCATTAAGTTTTCCCATTTATCTTTAAACAAGAAATAAATAGGCAAATCTAGGTATTTTTCAAATCAAACGTAAAACCACACACTTAGTTAAAGGTTCCCTTTCGGTAGAAAGGACGTGTGCGGTGCTAATACATTTCTCACACGTAATCGATCCCCGAACCCATATCTCTAGTTTTTCCAAAGACCATCCGCCTTGTTCAAAAGACCTTTGTTCAATGTTTTGGTCTTAAAATTAAAATATTGGTGGCGGCTTCAAAAATTTTCCACGTTGTATATCGAGAAACCCAAACCGGATTTTTCGGGTGCAACAAACCCATTAAGACAAAACATTGGTGCAGGAAAAAGGAGTTTGGAAAAATGTGTTTTGTTCTATATATCTCCTTTAATATACTATTCTTTCAAGTGTGCAATGCATGTAGTGTTATCTTCATACATTGGTGTTGCATTCATTTTTTTAGAAGACAAACCACAAGCTTCTTGTATATGTTGAATTACACAGACGTCAACCAAATACATTCTCGACTTGCCTCATGTAGTGCTAAAACATCTTCATTTGCTTAATGAATTTAATCTGGCTTGGATGCATTGGAATAAAATAAACCTATACCCATTGTACCTATGTGGTAACGAAGTATATTCTTGACTCATTTCCAATGTCGCTGTGTAGGTGAAGGGGTGGTACCTGGAAGTCGGTCTCGGTTGATGAAGCTGGACCGAGATGCTACCGAGGTGTGATGTTGGGACTACTCCGAGTAATGCTCCTTCACGTTGATCCGGCGAGGGGTGGTACCTGCACACATTCCAACACTCAATTTATCTCAAAGAAAGGTGGCAGACAGTATAAAACCAAGATTGAATTCTAATAGTCCGATGGAACGCAAATAGATCTCCATCGTAGATATTGTTGAGTGAAGGGTGAACCTTTTGGTGTGGTGGATATGGGCCACGAGAGTTTTCCCAAACACGGATTGGGCTCAGCCCCGTCCAAAATAGAATTTCAACTATTCATTTTGTTCAATCATTTCTTCGTGTACACCTTGGTAGGTTTTGGTTCATGACCCTCATTGACATTTATCACATTTAGTGCTATATTATATTCATGGACATTGTCAACGTTTTTTTTATAAGCAAATGTTAACGTTGACTTCATTTTGTTTCCTTGTATTTAATTTTTATATTTTATTGAGATCTATTTATTTTCACAAATGTCAGATACCTGAATAGTTTCTTCTAGAACTGAAAAAATCAACTATATCTAAGTATTCATTCATTTGGATAGTTCATATCCTTTAACGCTCTCAAAATTTCAAATGTGATTTTTGGACTCATTCAAAATAAATGATCAAAGAGTATAGGACATAAATATTGTTTTCTAATGTTTTAAAACAGTGTTTACATTGTTTCAAAAAAAAAACAGTGTTTACATATAAAATTTTAGGAATGATAAATTTTATGAATACGACATATGTGTAATATAAAAGAAAACGAAATACTTAACAATTTCGGAATGTCATAGATAAGTCCGTAGGATATCTAATATCTAATATCTATAATCTATAATATATATACAACAGAAAATGAAACAAGAGGCCTAATTGCTTAGATGTCAATCAGCTAAAGTGTCCACCTCATTACCAGCTTAAAATGTCACCTCATTATCATTAAAACCAAATATCTGTAGTGTCACAACCAGAGTAATTCAAGGAAAAAATCATTAATGTTAATACAATGTGGCCCATCATCGTCAGCAATTTCATTAATTGGTCCATCTCTATGAAACAAAAAAACAATGAAAACGTGTTTAGAAACAGACCATTCAATTCCTACACTATTTATGCTTACAATTCAATTCGCTGTCAAAAAAAAATCCTTACAATTCAATTCATAACCTTAAAACATGGAAGCTCTTGCTATCCACTAATTATATTACGGTTTCATTTCATTTCCTTACCTAAACAATTAAAATGTCAAAAATTACATTAATTTAATTATTTGTTCCCACCATTTTTTTTCGAATGCTAAACCGTAAAAAACTTTTCAAAATTTCATTTATTTACCAAATTCAAATTTCAAACTCATTTTGCTTTCCCACTATTTTTAACCTTTATTTCACTATAAATATCTTCATATTCGATCGCGAAATCCATTCTACATAACCCCTCACATAATTCCAGAATTTTTAATCGTTGCACTTCTTGGTCAGAATGGATGTATCTGCATACAGATTTGATGAGTTTTTGTTTCTAAATGACAACTGAACATTATCCGATCTTCATCACCAAAAAAATAATGTATGCCTCTTTTTAATTTTTTCGAATCAACTTCATCATCATATTTATAAGTATTTATATCTATATGCATAACATGTAACACTCATTTGCTTCTAAGTTCTGACACATATGTTCTTTGTTATTCCTGTCTCAAACCACTTGCAAAAATCAAATTAATCTTATGTTGGGTGAAGAATCATATCTCAAATATATAAATTTTGAATAGTTTCTCGGTGGAAACAATGTGGACAAAACAAAAAACCGTTAAATCTATTGTCACTTTCAATTTCTGATCTAAAATTCAAAATGTAGAACTTCACTAATTTTAAGTGTGAGAAAGACAAATTTTTTGCTTCTGAATGTTATCCCATAATTCTTGCTTTTGTAATACCTTTTCCCTTATAAATATAGTTCTATTAATTTTTTATTTACAAATTAATAGATCAATAATAATACATAAAAAATGAATATGAAATAAAGTATCGAGTTATGTAGATGCTGAAAATGTTTATACATTTCGTTGACAATGGAGCATGCTAGCTTCGAGAGGAAAAAGAAAAAAACAAAAGGGAAAAAAGGGAAAATTAATATCTAAAGTACTCTGTACCACATGCATCGAGAGCAAGGGTACTTTCCAGACCAGTAATTGCAACATGAGATTCAAAGGTTCACCATAGAGAGTCCATTTAAGCTCCAAACTTTGCGAATAGATCTGCCGCAACATTACCCTCCCTCTAGCTATGAATCAGCATCACCGTCCACTCTTTCATCATCACCTCCTTAATCGATTGAATCAACGCATCATACAAATGAAACCGGTTGTTGTTCCTCTCGATAAGATCCATCGCCAACTGAGAGTCGCTGTAGCAAACCAAGTTACAAAATCATAAATCCCAGGCAAGAAGAAACCCTTTGTAGATCGCCATTAATTTTGCTTGAAGGATCTCTGTAATTCCCAAATTCCCAACAAATCCGATGATCCACGCTCCATCGCTCCGTCGTAGAAGACCACTGAAGCCCGATCTACTCGGATTTACTGTTTCAACGTGAAAATCGTTATTCTCATTGTCAAAATATAAATCATTACTGTTTCAACGTGCAAATCGAGAGCAAGGGTACTTTTCGCACTGCCGGTGATTGCAACAGAGATTCAAAGGTCACACCATGGAGAGTCCATTTAAGCTCCAAACTTTGCGAATAGATCTGCCGCAACATTACCCTCCTCTAGCTATGAATCAAAGATCACCGCCCACTCTTTCATCATCACCTCCTTAATCGATTGAATCAACGCATCATACAAATGAAACCGGTTGTTGTTCCTCTCGATAAGATCCATCGCCAACTGAGAGTCGCTGTAGCAAACCAAGTTACAAAATCATAAATCCCAGGCAAGAAGAAACCCTTTGTAGATCGCCATTAATTCTCGCTTTGAAGAATCTCGTAATTCCCAAATTCCCAACAAATCGATGATCCACGCTCCATCGCTCCGTCGTAGAAGACCACTGAAGCCCGATCTACTCGGATTTACTGTTTCAACATGAAAATCGTTATTCTCATTGTCAAAATATAAACCATTACTGTTTCAACGTGCAAATCGTTGTAAGAACTTTCTTTTACAATCTAAATATAAATTAAGTTTATTTTTTTGATTGCTTATTGAAATATTATTTTTCAATTATAATTTTGTCAATTGGCACATTAATTAGTTGCTTTTTTACTCATACATTAAGTTACTAATCGTATTTTATCTTTATTTTTCATAAATATTAATTATATATACACTAAATTAAAATCAATTAACATGATTCATTGTTTTTTATTGTAGAAACAAAAACATTATTTGTTGTTATTACACTTTATTAAACTTAGATACACTTTTCTTTGTCCCTCACTGTTGGTTGTCTTGACAATTTTAGTGACATTGGGACGTCATCTCTCAAGTACGAACTTGAGTGCAAGTAGTGGTACTGTGCATGTGGTGTTTATTTGTCATTTCATCTAAGTAGACAAAAAAGATACACTTTTCTTTACTTCTTTTATTTTTTAATTATGTTGTTTTTTAACAAAATTAATTTCTTTAATACTTTGTAAGAAAATTGATTCCCGTGCATCGCACGGGTTACATACTAGTTTCAAAAACAAAAGAAAAAACAATATAATAAGTAGAGGAATACGTGAGCTAGCAATAAATGGCATATAATAATTTAGAGTAAACGTCGTTCCTCTCTCTTACGAGCTAGAACATTGAATTACACTTCTCTACTCTCTTATATAATAAAATATGCAATTTCTCCTCTCTTCAGAAGTAAAAAATCTATATTAACTTATACTCTCCTCCCTTAAGAGATGTCTGAATTACAATCATCTCCTTTAATAATTAAATATGTGTCACACTTTAATCTATTTTATGATATCAACTAACTCTGAGCCACCATTTAAGAAAACAATAATTCATTTCGTTATGATTTTAATGTCAATGATAATCAAATTTGAAATTTAGAATATAAAATTCATTCTTTGCTTAAAAAAAAAGAATATAAAATTCATTCTTAAATAGCCATATATATCTTTTCGGATTTAGTAATTTTTCCAATGTTTTAATTTTATTTTGCATCGTTTCATATTTTATAATAGGATTTAAAACTATATGTTAAAGATATTGTGAATCAAAAATAGAGAAAAGTTTTGGTCAAAAAAAAATAGAGAAAATTGTTGAGGCAAAAACCCGTAAATCATGTTTTGATGAGAAAAACAGTTAATTATGATAAGCTTCTTAAGCTTTCTGATTCATTAGTGTTCTAATGAGTTTTCTTGAGTGATCTTTTAGACAGGAAAAAATCATTGTATCTCAAGAAAACGTGTGCTAAACACAAGCACATTGTGAGAAGATAGTTTGAACTTCAGAAGACATATGCAAAGCTCAAAGAGATACTCAGAAGATAAAAATAGTGGAACAATGTCACATGAGGCCTTATAACAAGCATGTGAACCTATGGCAACAATGTATCTTCGTTTAAGGGCTCGAAAACAAGGTGTTATTAACTCAGAAGATACCTTAGAAGACATTCAGAAGGGTCTTTAGAAGACCATGTTCAGAAGCTATTGCAGAAGCTTCTGAGGCATGAATGATATTTGTAAATCCATTCTCAATGGTCAAAATGATACATCAACACCTGAAAGGTCCTTAGAAGCCACTGCAAAGAGAACTCATTAAAGAGTGAGCTCAGAAGCTCTCAATGGACACCTAATATTGCGGTGTACGGATGCCTATTGTAGTGGACCGTCTAGGCACTAAAATCACAACGACTATAACTCTCTTTATTCAAGTGTTCCAACGTCTCATTTAAAGTAAATTTCCTATAAATACATCATTGAGTACCTCAGAAACTCTTAAGAGAGATTGCACCCAAATTTGGTCAAGACATCAAAAGCTTCTCAAGAGCTTCTGAGTAAGCACATATTCTCTTCAAACACACTCACTGCAACACAACATTTTTGCAATCTAATTCAGTGTATTCGTAGCTTGGTGTCAATTGATAAATATATTTTTGATTAAGATATTTTTTTCCAGTTCAGAACAAACATATTTGTTTATGTGTACCTTCTAAACAATAAGCATTGTTGTATTGTTAGAGAAGAAATCTAATAAGTTTTCTTAGTGGCTAAGTTGCTAGAGCTTGTAAGAAAACTAGTGGTTAAGTTGCTAGAGTTTGTGAAAAACTAGTGTGATAGTACCCAAATATAACTGTTTTAGGAAAACTACCAGTGTTTGGCATGTGTTGGCTTGTAAGCTATTTGAAAATAGTGGTAAATCTCACCTATTGTTAGGAGTGGAGTAGCCCCAAATGGTTACTGGTGAACCACTATAAATCTCTCGGTCTTCTTTACTATTTTCTTTATTGCTTTAAGTCCTCATTGTTTTCAAAGTAACATATTTAAAACACTGTGAATAATAACTTAAATCTCCTTAACAATACATATTTTACAAAGTCATCATTACATTGATTAAAAACAAGCTTCTCAAGAATTTGCGTCTACAAAGAATTTTAGAATATGTCACAATTCAAACCCCCTTTTCTTATTACTTATATTTGACTTCGAAAATATGCATACGAATTTTGAATATATTAAAATGGACCCGCAATACTCTTTTCTTCGACTGTTGTGTTAAATGTTAGATTATTAGAAATTGCTAACTCCTAAAAATTGATAAGTAATTAGCCAAGCGAGACCTCAGTTAAGGTGAAAGAATAGCCGAGTCAGGGTGAGTTGATTGGCTTAATCTCATAAATAGCAGCTCCTATAGAGCCATGTAAGACTTCTGGTTTCTCAATTCTTTTCATTTCTTCTGAATGACTTCCAAAATAGCAGGTATATATAGAAGATCCATGAGAAGACATTAGCTTGCCCAATGTGACGTGCTTAGTTCAGCCATGGTTAAAGTTAGTGGTTGAAAGTCACCAATGTCACAAGGAAGGGGGTTGGAATTGTGACCCTTTTTAAATTGTCCTGAAAATAAAAGAACTTTGATTCACAAGAGTTATTGAGAATCAAGAGAGTAAGTGTTATATGTCATATAAAACAATCCCCTTAGTTAATTAGATGAACTAAGAAGGGTGATTGAACAGTCTTCTCAGTTATATCAAACTGAGAAGGGTCAGTCAATACTTCCTTCACTATTCTCACTGTTATTTCAAGATTGTTTCAAGTAGAGTTTAACTGCGAATGATGTGTTTTATATGAAAAAGCTTTTATCAAGAGTTTCAAAACATTTTAGGGTTTCAAGAAGATTCTGAGAAGGATTGAAAAACTCTTTGTTCTAGTTACTGCTAAGAAGGGTCAGAAATGACTCTTCTTAGGTTTTCATAAATGTCTCCTCAAGAGGAGTTTTTCTCAAACAGTAAACTAATGACTTAAAGCAGTAAATAACACATGGATTTATAGTGGTTCACCCAAAAATAACATGGACTACTCCACTCCTCACACCCAGTGAGATTTTTCACTATTTTCCAAATAGTTTACACCCTTTCACACTTCACATAAGTTAAAAGCTCTTGGTAGTTTTCTTCTCACAGCTCTACCTACTGTATACTCCACTAATAGACTTATTCAAAGCTATTAGTCTGCTTGTAACACAAAAGCACTCACTTCTCAAGTCCTACAACAACACATGCTACTTGAGAAGGTTCCCTATTTACACTACAAGAATAAGCTTGCATTGCCACTAAAGTTTGCCACGGAGGATTGACCGTCGCAAATAATCCCGCTCAAATTTGCCACGGGAAAGGATTTTGGTCGCTAATTTGCGACGGACTTGTTGTCGCTAACCCGTGGCAAACATTGGATCCCAAATTAAAACCCACAACTCTCTCGTGAAACCTCAGAACCACAACTCTCTCGAGTTTTCCTTGCTCTCCTCCCACGCTCTCATGAAACCTCAAAACCACGACCTCCGTCCTCCACCGCCTCCTCCGTCCTTCACCGCCCTCCTCCGACGATAAGCCACAGCCATCCCTCTCCCGTCGCGTCTTCTCTTTCTTCCTCTCCCAGCCATCCTCGTGGTTCTGTTCCGCCGCTGTCCTCCGGTCGCCACCGTTCTCCTCCGTTGACAAGGTATTTCATTTTCTCTGTGACTCTGTAGCAATCGATTCTTTAGCTTTAAGCTATTTATATTTTAACATTTTATAGGATTTAGGGTTTGATTTTCCCCCTCTTCTGCTTTTGGGATTTTCTTTTGATTTAGGGTTTCATTATTTAGCGATTTCTGTTCGAAAATAGAAGCTGTCATTCTTGGGGATAAAGGTTTCCTGTTTTGGTAGTTTCCCATGTCTGGATTTTTCCTTTCATCGAATTGCGCTTGTGCTTTTAATATCCCTTGTTGATCTGGTTATATTTTCGTGCAGACCAAAATCCCATACGCTTTTCCTAACCAATGATGAGTTCTTCCTCTAATTTTATTTGTGCTATTTACCATTGTTCCTAAATTTGTTCATTTCCTGCAATGCGGTTCGTAATCTTTAGATGGATTATATATGAAATTCGTTTTTGCATTGATGTGGTCCAATTAAGGAGCACTAGTTTTGTTATGAAATAATAGGTCACCGTTATAATGTTAGTTTCATTTTCACACAGTGGTGGCTATCCTGGTTAAAAAAGAGCCTCTGAAATGAGTCAACTATTGGGTATAAATGTCTCATCTTCACGGTATGTTGAAAGAGTTTTTGCTTTACCCTACCCCTATTAATAAAGAATGCATCACCAAAAAAATGAAACCGTAAATGCATTTAATATCTCAAGAACATAAAAACATCCAAAATTCTTTTAGAATTGGAAAGTTTGGTTAGGAGAAGTTGAAATTACTGATTTTGGAAATATGTAGTAATCTATAGTAAGTGAAAATTCTTTTTCTTCTCCCCAAGGTGATATATTCTTGTGTGGTTCTGCTTTATGGTCGGTTTTCTGCGTGCATATCTCTCTCAAAAGTCTGAGCATGAGACTATTTTTTAACATTGTTGTCCTGTATTTTTTAAAAATAAATTGCAGAGGTTCTTCCCTTAATGAAATGCGAACATTATGCAGGTTTTACAGGCCATTCACCATTTAGACAATTGGTCAATAGGTATGCATATGCGCTTTATCCGATCTCGATCGTATGATTTCATGCTTGAAACCGTCAAGGTTAACATGCACTACTGAGTCTTCGGGACTATTTTGTTGCATTATATCTATCTTATAGAATTTCATTTTTATCGAGATATGAGAATAAACTCATTGTTGCTTTGTGGAAAAGGGGAACTCATTGTTGTGATGTCCGAATATGGTTATAAGTGAGGTTTTAACTTTTAAGATAACTGGCTTGTCTGATTTTTAATGATTTTGTTGAATGATCATCTAACTTCATCTTCAATGTCTCTTATTTTTTTGTTCGTGTTGATTTTTATTTTCAGAAATGTTCTTCCAATAGATGAATATGCATCATGCTTTGAAAACATTGATCCACTCGTGACATCTTGAAAACAGAGGCCTTCCCGGAAGAAATGTTGGAATGCAACCACATTTATATTTTGCAAATGATCACCTTGAGTATCAGGTTGGTTAATGTTTGCTACAGACACTACGCCAGAATTGTAAAAAGAGATCGCCACCTTTAGTAGCGTTTATAAAAAAACGCTACCCATTTTAATAACACGCTACACCATTAGTAGCGTTTTAAAGTAAAACGCTACCAATTAGGTAACACGCTAGATGCGGATCCTAGCGCTTTTACTTAAAACGCTAGCAAATTAGAAAACACGCTAGACGGATCCTAGCGCTTTTATTCAAAACGCTAGCCAATTAGAAAACACGCTAGATAGATCCCTAGCGTTTTTATAAAACGCTAGGTATTTAGTAAACACTCTAGACGGATCCTAGCTTTTTATTCAAAACGCTAGGTATTTAGAAAACACGCTAGATAGATCCTAGCGTTTTTATAAAACGCTAGGTATTTAGTAAACACTCTAGACGGATCCCTGGCGCTTTTATTCAAAACGCTAGGTATTTAGAAAACACGCTAGATAGATCCTAGCGTTTTTAGAAAAACGCTAGGTATGGTTAAATAATATTTTTTTGTTTCCTATTGAGCTACTTCCTTTCTCATTAACACTCTCACCCGAAATGCAAAATCACTCACCCGAAACGCAAAAACCCTAACACCCTAACTCAAATTAACATCATCTCTCTCAAGGAAAATCATCTCTCTCGGTGAACATCATCTCTCTCACTCGCACAACATTGGTGAGTTTTTGTTCCTTGCTCTGTTTCTTGTTAGATATTAATTGTGGGTTCTAGTTTAGAAATATATTAGTTTTGTCACTTGTGCACACTAGATCATCATACCCCAATTTTGTCCTAAACTTAGGTCAAAACCCTAATTTTCAACTAAAAATAAATAAATTAAAGCTTGACATGCATTTTAGAGTTTAAAAGTCATTCAAGGGTTTTTAGGATTATGTTTAGGGTTAAAATGCATTTTGGACAATAAACAAGTTTTTAGGTCAAAGGGTATTTTGGTCAATTTGCAAAAGGGTAATTTCTCGGGAAAAGCCATGGACCATGCATTTTTGAGTCCTAAAAGTCATCTCATTGTTTTTAAGATGGTGTTGGAGTTGGAAGACATGTTTTATGCAGAGAGTTGAGTTTTGGGGCAAAATTACGGTTTTTGGACCAAAAGGGCATTTTGGTCATTTCACTAAGACCAATAATTTCTCAGTAAAAACCACTATGCATCTCTTGGGGAATTTATTTGGGTCTAAAAGGGTGGAGGTTGTGCATTTTTGTACACCATTGAAATATTTTTGGCATGAAATTCAAGTTTTGAACAAAAAGGGCAAAGAGGTCATTTCCTTTGAGGTGGGGTCAACAAAATCAACTTTGGGATTGGTGAGGTCATAGAATTCAGAGCCCAATCATTGGATCATGGGACATGGCCCAAAATGGAAAGAATTTAGAAGATTTATCTTAAAAAGAATATTCAATAATCTTTTGAATTTTGAAAGGTCAGTGTAGTGTACAAAAAGTACAAGGCAATTCCACTCACTCTCCCACTATGTGTGCTGCGAATTTCACACATTTCCAGCCCATAATTCTTCTTTTTTTTATTTATTTTAATGTATGTTAATCATAGCCACTCATTTGAACTTCAAATGCAATCCTAACCTTTCATTTAAACCAAAATGGCATCCTTGTAATAACTTCCACAAGAAAATACATGTTAGTAATTCATTTTATCCTTCACCCACTTCATTAACCTACACCCCTCAGCCCTCTCTCTCCTCCTATTTTACCCTCAATCCATGCCATATTGAATCTTGGCCTTCGATTCAAAACTTTGAAGCAATCCTTGAAGCCTAAGAGAAAGTGAGTGACCTAAATGCCCCTAACCCTAAAATAAAGCCTATAAATACATCCCATTCCCATGCATGAGGGGGCTTTTTTTGCTCATTTGCTGATTCCTCACACCAAAACCCTTCTGAAGCTCTCCTCCTCTCCCCCTCCATCAAACCCGTAGCCTTTCCCCTCTCACCAAGCTCTCATTTTCTCACTCACTCTCAAGAACTTTCTCCTCCTCCCTTCCCTCTCCTAAGGCCGAAGCCACCACCTCCCTTCTTCTCCTCCATTTTTCAACTTTCATACATCAAACCACCTAAAAACCCATCCTTCTTCTATAAACCTTCACCTATTCCTATTTTGCTAAATTTTTCATCGCCAAAAGCTTGGTCATTTGAGGTTTTGCGTGGGAGGTTTGGAGCTTTCTTGAAGGTTTTGAGTTGATTTCTACTTCTATTCCATTTCTACTTCAATCTAAGGTAGTTTCCTAAAACTCTTTGCATTTTCATCAATTTCCTTGCATCAAAACCTTTTTCTTAAAACTCATATTTGCATCCCGTAATACCATTAAAATGTAGATTAGGGGGGTTGTTGTGAGTGAGTTTGGTGTCTCACCCACTAAATAAATTGTTGTGTTGATGATTGTATAGACTTTGTTGTTTTTGTGTAAAATAAATTTGTGTTTTCAACACTTGTATGTTTCGCATTTTTGATTAAAATGGGTTGCTGTCCCTTTTTTTTTTATTTTAGCTTGTTTAATCTTGTTTTTAGTGTCAAATCATGGTATTAAAAATGTTTTTGGTCTATGGTATGTTGATGATCTTACTACTTGATTTTCCCTTTGTGTTTATGACACTTTGATTCAAGGGAAATGATTGTAAGATAGGATTCAACTTGTGTTTAAAAATTTTTCTTTTTTTTTTTAGTATTTGCTTATTGCTTGATGATCTAGCCATATGAACCTCTACTAGTGCCTAGAGCACTTTGACTTAAGTAGAGAGGATGGTGGGAAAGGATTCACCTTTATTATCTTTACTTTAAACTTAGTTTACTAGCTTATGTTTTCTTTTATTTTGTTTTTTTGCTAGTTGTTGATGATTTAGCCAAATGAATCTCCATTAGTGCCTAGAGCACTTTGATTTGAGTGGAGAGATGGCTAGAAGGGATTCAACCAAGTTTCTTTTGGTTTTATGCATTTTTTTATCTTGTTTATGTGTCTTATGTTGATGATGGAGTAAAATGATTTTCACTTGTGCCTATGGCACTTTAATTTAAGTGGAAAGATTACTTTACATGATTCAAGTTGTATTTAATGATTGAAAGTTAAAAAATGGTTTAATTTAGGGGCTGTAGTGGTTCGGCCTTAGGTTAGAAGTTAGAGTCCCAAAATTTTGTTTGTTCATCCCATGTATCAAAGTTGAGTAAAAATGATGTATGTGACCACAAGAGGTTTCTACCTCAAGCATTTCTTTAGGGTTCCATCACCTTTCGTTCTTTCGATTTTGTGTGATAAATAAATGAGGAAATGACAACTATTTGAGTGTGATATGCATGTGTAGACTTTAGGGTTTATGTATGTATATTTAATGATGTGATTTGGTTGCAAAAACTTGATGAATTTTATGCCTAAATGCCTATGCATGCTTGACCTATGCTTTTTTTGTGACCAATTCTTTTGCTCAAGTTTGTTGTATGTGCTTGACCTTACCATTCTTTATGGCACACTTTCACACACTTACACTCAAATAAAGAAAACTTATTCACCTCTTGCTTACTCACTTGTTCATGCTTACCTAATCTAGCAAATCATAATCACATGTTCATCCATTTAACTTAGACTATTGTATGCCTATGATCGATTGTCTTCTCTTGTTGAGGATGCCACCTAAATGTCTTAATTGAATTGTGTACAAATACCTTTCATGTGTATGACCTCATAGTGAAGATGTAAGACTACTCACTTGCCAGTTGTAGCGTAGAGTCACTAGGGTAAATACTCTCCTTTCCTCCCTTTGTATGACATCCTCTTGGAGATGTAAGTCTACACGCCTGGTTGTAGCATAGAGCCATTAGGATAAATACAAACCTCACACACACATGCACAATTGTTTTGAGAACTTTATTTTGCATCATTGACAATTAAATCTCTTGATTGTATTGGCATGTTTAATCTTAGTTAATGATCAACATGATCGTGATTGTTAGATTATTTGAATATGTTTAAATCCCATTCATTCATTTGCATTTGGTTATGGATTTAGAATTGATTTGAAATGTTCTACTTTTTTCAAAAAAACCGTTTCCTAAAATCATTTCAAAACAAAAAAAGAAGAAGAAATCTTTAGCTCCAAAGCATAAACAACCTTTTTCCAAAACTCATAAGGAGGCAAGTCGGACGTCGGCGGCGGTGTTGTCTAGCGTCCTAAGACCGGAGTCATGCAACTCAAACGTCTTAGGATACTTATGAAAAATAAACAAGTAATTAACAACTTCAAATCCTTTTCCAAAATGAGTAAGGTATTGATTCGGATGTACTTCCGATATTGGTTAGCGTTTTAGGGTTAGCGAGTCATGCATGCGGTTAAATGCGAGCCTAAGATACTTGCTCAAATAAAAGCGGTCAACTTCACAACAAACCTTTTTCCTAAGAAAATCAAAAGATCATTTTTCAAAAGTAGCGGGCACGTGCGTGCATGCATGCAGTGGGTCTGTCTTTGTTCTAGGTCTATTGGACTGCATGTCTAGGACCGAAACCCTACACTAAAAAAACACCAACACACCAAAGTTTCTCGACAAAACAAGAACTACGTAGCTTTGATCCCTCCTCACATTGAGGGTGCGTAGGAGCGAGCCATGTTCTCGTCAAGCACACTTTCAAAAAATCTTTGTCTAGTTCCGCTTTTCAAAGATACCAAAAAAATATTCTTTTTCCTCTTCTGTTTTCAATAAAACAAGAATTCAAATAAAAAGAAAGGAAAGAAGTAGAATAATTGTTTCAAATCAAACCTTGTCAAAACCACACATCAAATTAATGGTTCCCTTTCGGTAGAAAGGAGGTGTGGGGTGCTAATACCTTCCCATACCTAACCGAATTTCTCAACCTACATCTCTGTTTTCAAAAGACCACCCGCCTTGTATAAAAAGACGTTTTTTCAATGTTTTCGTCTTAAAACTAAAATATTGGTGGCGGCTTCACAATTTTCATACGTTGTACATCGAGAAACCCAAACGGGATTTTTAGGTGCAACAAATTAGCGACTTCACTTTGGGACTTTTCTTTTTTTAAAAAAATATAACGAAAGGTCAAGCCTAATTAATTTGATGTGTGGTTTTAAATTGTTTGATTCAAATGTGATTGTTCTATTTCCTTCTTTTCTTCTCTTTCTTTCTTTTCTTTCCTTCTTTCTTTACCAATAATCATTGAATGTTCTCTGCACTTTCATTGTATTGCATCCATGTGCATTTGCTTATTTCTACGTTTGCTTCTTGTTTCTTCTCTTACCCCTTTCTTTCTTTACTTATACTTATGCATCATATTCTCCCCATCTCGCATATTCCCCTCTTCTTCGCTCCCTTTCTTCGGTAAGTTCATGCACTTCCCCCTCCATCATGATCCTCTTCTTAGCTCCTCTTCTTAAGGTAAGTAGAGTTTTTTTAGATGATTGTTAATACCTTAGGTTGATTTCTTGCTTAGACTTGAATAATATGTGCAAAACCTTAGGGTAGACGACTCTCTTTGTCTGGACTGTTTTCTGGATTTTCTTTGCAGGTGGGGGGGTATATGCATCATTATGCTCCTACACACACTTTCACTTTGTTTTTACCCTTGTGTGATTTTTGGTGAGACAAACCCTATACCCGGCTAGAGTATATCTTAGGCTAGAACGAAGTCATTAGTGGCTGCACACCGGACGACGCTCTTTTAGGTGTGGTTGCGAAGACTTCACCTAGAGTTTGGCTTTGTTCGAAGGGCTCATCACTTGGGCGTCGTCCTGCCGATCGGTGCACTCTGGATAAGGTCGTTGGCTCTAGGAACCTTATTTAGGGCTCTCTTGTTAGTGCTTACCTTGAAGTACCCCTAAAAAGCCTTAGATCCTGTCTCCTAAGAAACCCTGTAGGACACAAAGGAGCTTGCATACCCTGCATCGAAATTTTTGTGAAAATAAACCATGTGTTTTTCCAAAAAATGTATAAATGTCCAACTTTTGAAAAATTCATATGTTGAAATTCAAACATCATGCATTCATGCATTCATACATTCATTTCGCATGCATTCTCACCGTGCCGGAATTGTAGGTATCGATGGGAAATGGATCGAAATTTGAAAAGAACCTCAAGTGGAATTTCAAGCAACAAGATGTCCAAAGCTTGGTCAAGCTCGTGAATCGGTTCCTCGTGGCGAAAAGAGGCTTTTCGGACCATGTATGGCAATCTTCTAGACTGTTGGAGGTAAATGTCCAAACAGAAGCCCTCATTTGCATTGGCTCGATGATTTGATCCACGAGTATCATTGTTTCACTTTCCAAGATTACCAGTTGGTCCCGACCACTAGAAGAATTTGAAAAGATCTTGGGCTTTCCTATTGCAAACCGCAGTTCGTATTCTTATGTGGAGAAGTACTCATTAGTCAAGGCTCTAGTCGGTATCCTCCAAGTCAAGGAAGAGGTCTTGGCTAAAAATGTGGAGGTTAAGGGCCGAAAATGGGTTTATCAAGGAGATTCTTAGAGGTTGAGGCGAAACCTTGTTTGCTAAAAAGGATTGGAAAGCATATTCGGATGTGTTAGCTCTGCTCATTTACTGGGGTGGTCTTGTTCCCAAGTATTGAAAACTTTGTTGATCTTGCGAGCCATTGATGTCTTCCTTGCCTTTAAAAGTCGAGGTCGTCGAATCCTACTTGATCATTTTAGTTGATCTATTTTACTCCTTTGTGATCGCCATTCCAAAGGAGGGGTATGGTTATGTCTTTGTTTACCGTGTTCTCTGTGTGGTTTGTCTCTCATATGTTTAGGGGACACATTGAAGAGAAGAGTAAGGATGAATGGAAGGTTCATTCATTGCTAGCATGAGAGGGGTTGACATTTTGTGGTGTACCTTGCACGGACGTGTCGAGATATTATCTATGAGCTTAATGGTTTCCCCAACGTCCTCTTATTGGTACGAGAGGATGTGTCACCTCTGATCCCGCTTTGGCATTAAAGCGCTTAGGGTACACAATGACCATCCACCCCATCCGAGTCTTTAGTTTGGTTTTGTCTTTGCTGACAGAGGTTCAGAAATGCTGGTTTACTAAGGAAAATTGTCCGCGCTTGGGACGGGCCAATAAGAAAAGGTCGTGTTGATTTGGGATGTAGAGGCACGAATGTAGAAGGGGATTATCTGCAGTGGGTCCGGCGTCGGGTTCGAGACAATTAAATTGCCTTTCAAAGTTGTCCTCTAATTGAAGTTTGAAGTTCCCCACATTCCTATCCCTAATGAAGAGGTTGAAGGACTTAAAGTGCTTTGCTCCAATCTCAGCAGGAGAAGCAAGAGTTACAAGTGCAAATAGAAAAGTTGTTGCAAGAAAAGAGGAGTTTAGAGCAAGAAAATGAGCTCAAAGAGAAGCGCTGGGTGATTACAAAGAAAAGGTTATTCTGGAAACCAAGGCTAGTTGAAATGCAAGGTAGCCTCAAGAGTGCCAACATGAAATTCAAGTTCGAAATCGAGATAGGGACAGAGCATTTGAGGATGCCAATGCATGGAAAGCCAGTTGAATGTTTCTAAAAAGTTAGAAAAGAGCTTGCATGGGCCAATTGAGGAAGCAAAGCCACACCAAAGGCCTCACCGCCGATTATGAGAAAAGACTCCAAGATGAGATGCAAGCAAAGGAATGGTGCGGGAGAGGCTTGAGGATGTCGAAGCAATGTTCCATGGGGAGCTCGGGAGGTCCACAACCTTGAAAACCGCGTAAGACACCGGGATGGCTTACTAGAGAGGTTCGGGGCTGAAATGGCTTATCTCGGGAAAAGAACACCGTAGTCGGATGACCATCATGGATGCTTGCAAGAAAAATATGCCTACTTATCCAAATTATGTTATGATCTTGTCATGGCGTTCCTAGGCGCTTGAGGATCTTTGGCGTGCTATAGATGTATTCACTACCCCAGCCAGAGAGGTTCAAGCTTCATTGCATATGTCGAGGTCCGATTCAGAAATGAGGGCCGGGCAGATCGTCCTTCCACTTCGAGGAAGAGAAAGAGATCGATGCATGGACATAGTTGTTGTTTGAAATTCCGATTGTTGTAATTTTCTTTTAATGCTTTAAGAACTCTTTGTAATGTACTCTTATCTTTTCAAGTATGAATGAATGAAAGAATTGTGTGTTTCACTTAAGTATAAATGTATGGTTCGTTTCATATTCTCGATCCTCGTTGCTTGTCAAAAAAAAAAAAAAAAAAAAAAAAAAAAAAAAAAAAAACGTGCAATTCCGTGGCACCACGTGAGAGAAACGCATCCACATTTCATGCGCATATATTTATGCATCCATTCATTTCACGCGTTCGCACTCATAAAAACATTTCTTTCTAAGTTCGGAGAAAAAGGCAAGGTCGTTCGCCGACACCCCAGATTTCACCCGTTTACAAGCGAGATCGATGGTGGAAATCAAGATTTCGAGATCGAAGACACGGGTCAAGAAGAGTTGGGTGTAGAGATCCTCAACCCCGAGCAAATGCTCGGGAGAATCGATTTTGAAGACAAAAGTCGGGGCTATGGAAACCCGGATGGCCGAGATGATGAGTATGTTCTGAGTTTGAGGAGCTGGGGTTCTTCTGCTGAGCCACCGCCGTTGTGAATCTGAAGGGCTGTTTACTTTCGTTGCTCCTCCGGTGATCTCTCGAAGTTATGATCGCCACACTTCTCCCACGCCTGGGTCGGTCACTCTCGGGGCGAGGCGAGAACAATGCACAAATGTACCCACAGGAATGCCCATTGGTTATATGTCGTCGTCCGTTCGACGCTTATCCTCGTGGTGCCAAGTCAACCTGCTATAGTCACACCTAATGGAGCTAACATTGGACCGCAAGTTCCTGCCCCTGGTCTCGGTGTTGCGCTGACAATGAGTTCGTCCAGTACTGTTCCGGGGGTTACTGTGAATCCTCAGAACATTATCCATCCTATGGGAAACCCCGCTTTCGATATGGGGTTACCATCACGACTGGGAATTATCACCGGGTCATTTGTTTGAGAACACCCAGCATAAGGATCGGTATCATTTGCTCGAAGAACGTTTAAGAGCTGTAGAAGGATCAGGTGCTAGAGCTAAAGATGCCCGCGATTTGTGCCTTGTCCCAGATGTTGTCGTACCTCATAAATTCAAAGCACCGGACTTTGATAAGTATCGCGGCACCGGGTGTCCTTCTAGCCATTTGACGATGTATGTTAGGAAAATGGCCATGTATGCTCATGATGACAAGGTGCTCATTCACTACTTCCGAAACGGCTTTGGACCGGGGCATCGTTAGGCCCGGTATATGCAAATGCGATCATCCGACATCCACGATTGGAAAGACCTTTCGAAGCGTTTTTGAAACAAATATCAAGATAATATGGACCTTGCTCTGGACCAGGTCTCGATTCTGACACATGAGCAAAGGGATAGAGAGTCCTTCAAAGAATATGCTCAAAGGTGGAGGAGCATAGCCGCTCAAGTAAAGCCGCCATTGACCGGAAGGGAGATGGTGTACATGTTTATGGAAACTCTTCCGTATCAGTATTATGACGAGGTTGGTGGGAGTGTCTCATCCAGTTTCTCGGACATGGTTGTCATTGGAGAGCGTTTAGAGCATGGATCACGTAGTGGAAAGATTGCCGGAGGATTTGGCAATTCTAGTGGACCAAAGAAGCCCTTTTCAATTTCCCCAAGAAGAAGGAAGGGAAACCAATGCTATTACTCGCAGGGGAAGCCCATCTTTCGCTTCTCCGAAAGAAGCACCACTAGCCGTCTCGGCTCAACCACGGCGAGGTTAACTCGGGCTATAAAACCCGTAATTATCAAGAGAGAAGGCGTGTTAGCTTTGATCCAATTCCAATGACCTATACTGGAATTGTTCAATCACCTTATTGCAAAGAATTTGATCAAAATCCGCCCCTGAAGCCCATGCAACCCCCTTTCCTAGGGGATACAATGTTGATGCCACCGTAGCTTTCATAGCGGAGGAGTTGGTCACACGGTGGAAGACGCAAGGCTTTCAAGCACGTAGTTCAAGATTTGATTGATGCCAACCGCTTTCCTTCAAGCCAAGGCAGTCCAAGTACAACCATCAATCCACTTGCCGGGACATGAGGCACCATCCACTAATGCGATGAGAAGATTCTCGTGAGGCGCATAATGATAAAATCATTGAATGTATTCGCACTCCTCTGGAAAGTATACATGCTGAACTATGCCGTTGTGGGGTTATCTGAAAAGGGTGTGTATGTGTTGATCCTGTATGTGTAGGTGCTTGTGAAGTTTTCAAGTCGGTTTTGCAAGACTTGATGGATCGTTATGTGGTCCAAGTGGGGTGTTTGAAAAGGAGGAAAGTGTGTTGATGATTAATGATGGCAAAGAAGCTAGGAAGCCAATTGAGATATGGTATGATCCAAAACCAGCCCAAGTCAAGCCTCACCGGTGGTTATTGAAGTCCCCGCTCCATTCCCTTATGAAGAAGGACGATCTTTGTGCCATGGATCTATAGCACCACGCCTCGGTGGAGGTTTCTCCAAACACTTCATTACAAATATAAGCTGGGACAAGTGGCATGACAAGGAGCGGCCGGATGTATGCTCCTGAATCCTCCAAGGAAGCCAAGATAGAGCCCGTAAGGGTAAGGAAAGGGAGGCGAGAGAATATTCGAGAAGAGGAAAGGGGCGAGAGCGAGAAAATGATGAATTTCTTAAGATAGTGAGACAAAGTGATTATAAGGTGGTCGATCGGATGAACCAAACTCCCGCAAAGATCTCGATCTTTGTCTTTGTTGATGAGTTCGAAAGCACATAGAACCGCTCTCATGAAAGTGTTGAATGAAGCCCATGTTGCTCGAGAATATTTCATTGGCGGTTGTGAAGTCGTTGGTAATATTGCAGCTGCTAATCACCTGACCTTCACTGATGAGGAGCTTCCCCCAGAGGGAAGGAAGCACAATCAAGCATTGCACATCTCTGTCAAATGCGGGGATTTCGTGTTGGCTCGGGTCTTGATTGACAACGGTTCATCTCTCGAATGTGATGCCCAAGTCAACCGTAAGCAAGCTAGATGTTGATCGTTCCTTTATGAAGCCAAGCTCAACTTTGGTGAGGGCATTTGATGGATCAAAGAAGGAGGTGATAGGGGAGATGGAGTTCCCCATTCAAATAGGTCCAGAAACATTCTATGTTAATTTTCAAGTCATGGATATTTCTTCTTCATACAGCTGCTTACTTGGGAGGCCATGGATCCATATGGCTGGAGCTATTCCTTCCTCTCTGCATCGGAGGTTAAGTTAAGTAGTCAATGACAAGATTGTGGTGGTGTACGGAGAAGAAGAGATGCTAGTTAACAAGCCTTCCCTTTTCGTTATGTGGAGGCGGTAGAGAGTCTCTGGAAACTTCTTTCCAATCTCTTGAGATAGCCAACGTTGTGTTTGGTGGATGTGGATTGTCATCACCCGTGATAAAGTCTCACAAAGAATGGAGAAATGGTCGCAAGAATCATGATGGACCAAGGTTACCAGCTAGGGCGTGGTGCAGGAAAGGCGGGACAGGGAATCCTTGCCCAGTCACGATTAAAGAGAACAAAGACCGTTGTGGGCTTGGAGTGCGCCTCTAGTAAAGGTGAAAGAGGAAAGATGGCGGATGAACGAAAGCATAGATGGTTGGCCAAGCCGAGAGGTCAAGACCCTGGTCAAAGAAGGTTCCAATTTGTGATCTCTACCGAGTTTCGAGAGTGCCGTATCTTTGAACCGGATCGATCATCGCTATTGAGGATGATTCAGAGAATGAAGAAGGCGGAGCCAGTTTAGTCTGTCGCTGCAGCGCTACAAAAGAGCTCAAGAACTGGGAAGCTGTTGACTTGCCCATTACCTTTAGTTCAAAGTAATGATTGTAATGCACACCTTTGGCTCTGCCCAAGGCCTTAGGGTAGCTTGTTAGGGCATGCATGTTTTTATTTTCAACAACATTATCATTAATAAAAACGCTTGTTTTGAATTTTATCAATAAAATTTCTTTTTCTTCATTTATCTCTTTATTTTCTTTTCGTTTTGTTATGTCTGTTTCGCTTTTCATTCTAGTGTCTGCTTCCCCGAATGCAGATCAAAAGTAATTATCTCTGAAAATAACAGTGCCAACAATTCCAATTATGACTTTGATCATCCAATTAACCAAACTAAAGGGGATGTTGATGAAAACTGGGAAACTCCTCCTGAATTAATGAGATTAATAGAGCAAGAAGAAAGATAATTCAACCTCATGGGGAGTCGATTGAGATCGTCAACTTGGAGTGCGTAAGAGGATAAAAGGGAAGTTAAGGTTGGTACCGCCATGGAAGATGGTGAACGCAAAAAGTTAATCCAAATTCTTGCGTGATTACGCCGACATCTTTGCATGGTCGTACAAAAAGATATGCCAGGGCTAGATCTCGACATTGTGGAACACAAGTTGCGGTTAAACCAGAGTGCCCTCGATCAAACGAAATTAAGAAGAATGAAGCCAGAGATGTCACTGAAAATCCGGGATGAGGTAAAAAAGCAGTTTGACGCTGGGTTTCTAGCAGTTGCAAAGTACCCACAGTGGGTAGCCAATGTCGTTCCCGTCCCGAAGAAAGATGGCAAAGTCAGAATGTGTGTCGACTACAGAGACCTGAATAGAGCTAGTCCCAAAGATGACTTCCCCCTGCCTCACATTGACATTACGGTAGACAAGATGCTGACCCGGACTCATTGTTCTCCTTCATGGATGGGTATTCGAGGATACAATCGGATAAAAATGGCTCCTAAGATATGGAGAAAACCACCTTCATAACTCTTTGGGGCACATTCTGCTACAAAGTGATGCCTTTTGGACTCAAGAATGCCGGAGCAACTTATCAGAGGGCAATGGTGACGTTATTCCATGACATGATGCACAAGGAAATTGAGGTGTATGTGGATGATATGATTGCAAAGTCCAAGACTGATGAGGGACACATTGTTAATCTCACGGAAACTCTTTGGCGTCTACGGAAGTTCAAGCTCGGACTAAACCCGACAAAATGCACCTTCGATTGTAAGATCCTAAAGCTTTTTGGGATTCATCGTCGATCAAAAGGAATAGAAGTTGATCGGATAAAGTTAAAGCAATCCTTGAAATGCCATTGCAAAGATGAAAAAAAGAGGTTCGTGGTTTCCTTGGGAGATTGAATTACATCTCGAGGTTCATATCCCAATTGACCGCCACTGTGAGCCTCTCTTTAAAGCTGTTGTGCAAGAATCGTAGCGAGAATGGAATGATGATCGCCAAAAGGCCTTTGAAAGAATTAAAGATTATCTGCGAACCCCGCCAATTACGATGCCGCGGTCGGTCTGGTAGAGCCGCTTATCTTGTATTTAAGCGTCTTTGGACAACTCAATGGGGTGTGTCTTGGGACAACATGATGAATCGGGAAAGAAAGAGCATGCCATCTACTATCTGAGTAAAAAGTTCACCGACTGCGAGACGAGATATTCGATGCTTGAAAAGACTTGTTGTGCCTTAGCCTGGGCTGCCCATCGTTTAAGACAGTATATGTTGAGTCATACAACCTGGTTGGTATCTAAAATGGATCCGATCAAGTACATTTTTGAAAAGCCAGCCCTCACAGGACGGATCGCTCGGTGGCAGATGTTATTATCAGAATATGATATCCTGTATGTCACGCAGAAAGCGATCGAGGCGTGTGCTTGCACGAGTATTTAGCATGTCAACCAATTCAAGATTACCAGTCAATACAAGTATGATTTTCCGATGAAGATATCATGGCACTATTCGACGAGGGGAAGTCTCAAGAAAGTGAAAGGTGGAGAATGATTTTCGATGGCGCATCAAATGTATGGGGACACGGAGCTGGGGCGGTGTTGATTTCCCCTGATAATCGTTTTGTTCCAGTTACTGCCAGATTGAGCTTTTATGTAACCAATAACATCGCAGAATATGAAGCATGCATCTTAGGCATGCAGCAGCCTCGAATGGAAAGTTAAAAGGCTAGATGTGTATGGGGATTCACATACAGTTATTCATCAAGTAAGAGGCGATTGGGAGACCGAGAGATCCCAAACCGATTCCTTATTGTGATTACATGCAAGAGTTGATGAAGTCTTTTGACGAGATCACCTTCAACCATATCCTCGAGGTGAAAATCGGTTGGCGATGCATTGGCAACACTTGTCTTCTATGTTCAATGTTACCGTGACAAGAGCTTGGCCAATATCAGAATTCAACATCGGGACTTGCCTGCGCATCACTACTGCACAGCAATAGATGAGGAGCCCGATGAGAAGCCTTGGTATCACGACATCAAGCAATACATCACTAATCAAGAATACCCACCTGGGGCATCAGAGAATGACAAGAGAACTCTCAGAAGAATTGTAAGGAATTTCTTTTTGAGTGGTGAAGTTCTCTACAAAAGAAACTATGATATGGTTCTCTTGAGGTGTGTTGCCAAAGAAGAAGCTGAAAGAATCATGAAAGATGTACACGAAGGTTCGTTTGGAACCCACTCCAGTGGACACACTATGGCTAGAAAGATTTTGAGAGCCGGCTATTACTGGTTGCGGATGGAGTCTGATTGCTACAGTTTTGTGAGGAAGTGCCACAAGTGCGAGATCTATGCTGATCACATTCATGTACCGCTCGCTAAATTGAATGTCTTGACCGCATCTTGCCGTTCTCAATGTGGGGCATGGGCGTCATAGGTCCAATTGAACCCAAAGCGTCAAACGGGCATCGTTTCATCACGAGTCGCCATTGATTATTTCACAAAGTGGGTTGAAGCGCCTCATATTCAAGTATAACCGATTCGATGGTTGCCAAGTTTGTCAAGAAAGATCGATCTGCCGTTACGGTCTTCCCAACAAAATCATCACCGATAATGGCAAAGAACTTGAATGCAGAATGATGAAGGACCTATCTGCCGAGTTCAAGATTCAACATCACAATTCGTCCCGTCATGCGTCCCAAGATGAATGGGGCAGTTGAAGCGGCCAACAAGAATATCAAGAAAATAGTGCAGAAAATGGTGATAACCTACAAAGACTGGCACGAAATGCTCCCTTTCGCTTTGCATGGCTATCGTACTTCAGCGCGTACATCGACTGGGGCAACCCCTTTCTCCCTAGTATATGGGTCAGAAGCAGTGCTTCCCATTGAGGTTGAAATACCTTCCCTGCGAGTACTAATGGAAACCAAGTTGGAAGAAGCAGAGTGGATGCAGGCTCGTCTGGATCAGCTAAATCTCATTGAGGAGAAAAGAATTGCGACCTTGTGTCATGGGCAAGCAATCAGTATCGTGAGAGGATGAAAACGCTTTTCGACAAGAAGGTTCGTCCCCGAAATTCAATGAGGGAGATCTAGTACTCAAGAAGATTCTGCCAATTCAGAGTGATCCCCGTGGGAAGTGGACGCCCACCTATGACGGACCATACGTGGTCAAGAAAGCTTTTTCCGGAGGAGCGCTGATACTCACAAATATGGATGGCGAGGATCTGAAGAACCCAGTCAATTCCGATCAAGTAAAGAAGTATTATGCCTGAAAGAAATAAGTAAAAAAAAAGAGAAAGATAAGCCCAGTAAAAATAGCTCGCTAGGTTGAAAACCCGAGAGGCGGCGCCTAGGCAAAATCGAGCGACCGGTGGATTGAAAACCCGCAAAGGCGATCGAGCAAAAATTAGGGTCGAAAAAGCTGGGCATGAAAAGTAGACAAAGGCATACAACACCCGAAGGTCTGGTTAAGAGGGTGGTCAAAGTCATGGAAACAAATAGTTGCACTTGTCCCACGTAGATGGGGCGATCGAAAATTAGCTTCTCTCTTTTTACGTGTCTTTTTGTAGTTTAAACTTTCAAATGTATTGAGCGATCAGGCGTAACCTTCTACATGCGGCCGCTTCTACATCAATAAAGTTCAATCTTTCTCATATCTGTTTGCTATCTTTCTTGTTTTTCTGCTCAAAATAAGCGTTTTATGATGATGATGACATTGATCTGTAAAACATGTGCATAAACCATAAAGCATCACAATCATTGCGAAATTTCTAAAAGTCATGGAAAGGAAACAACTTTTCAAAAGCAAATTAAGTTCGCAAGTAAACAATTACGCTCGCAATCATCCTCAAATGGTAAAATTATAAAGCAAATCACGACTTGGCTCATACGCCACCACAATCCTAATCGATTCTGCGGTCATGTCACGGGTTGGTCGAACCAAAGAAAAAGAAAAGCCAAAAGAGCAAAAGAGCAAAGGAAAATAAACGATCGAGAAAAAAAGGAAGGCGATCCTAAAAATCATTCAAGGAAAGAAAAAAAACAAAAGAAGAAACACACAGTCAGGAAAAAGAAGGTGACCAAAGAAAATTAAAAAGATGAAGAATCAAGAATAGCATCTCACTTGCATTCATCATTCCACTAAACCATCGCACCACATGCATTCGCATGACATGCCCTCGCATAACATGCCTTTGCATAACATGCATCCATATCCCATACACCATTCTTTGCATCACCGACGTATGCGGGAACCTCAATCTAGTGCGGCGGCGATTGATCATTTCGATCAACCAACCAACGAGATTCGTGAATCCCTTCAGACCAAGTGTCCGCCAGGGACCAGCGTCCGCCTTCGTAACCCAAAGTGTTCCTTCGGGACCGTGTGTCCTTCCGACTTCACCTCGTATTCGAGCCGCGAGTAAGTCCTTCGAGACCCCATTGGGTCGAAATCGAAAAGGATAGCCGTGTGTCGGCCTAAGACGTAGCGCGATCTGAGAATGTATCGAGATCTAGACTTGGTATTGTCTCCCCGGTCGCTCTTGAAGACCACCTCGCCCGTTAGCAAACTCGGATCGTCGCGGTTCGTTAAAAGGCTTTAAGCGACCTCGGTGTCGGTTTGCCATCGAGGACCGATACCTTCTTTGCTCGCTTTCTTTATCGCTTTCTTTATCGCCTTATTTCTGTTCTGCTGGCTTCACGAGGTTGGCACCAATTTATTTCTGCTCTGGCTGAACTGAGGGTTAGCACCAATTTATTTCTGTTTTCGCGGACTTCATCAAGGTCGGCACTTATCCTTTTAATAATATAAAAAAAAAAAAAAGAAAGCGTGGGGTATAATTTCTGAATTCTTTATCTTTATTTTGTCTCGGAATATGTTTCGGCCAATTCATATTCCTCACTTTGAAATCCAGGACAAAGAGTAAAGAAAGAGAAAAAAAAAAAAAAAGAAAATTCGGTTTTTCCTAAGTTGACAAAATCGGTATAATTTCTGAATTCTTTATCTCTATTTTGCCTCGGAATATGTTTCTACCAATTCATATTCCTTGTTAAAATCTAGATAAAGAGGCAAAATTGTCATACCCCAATTTTGTCCTACTTTAGGTCAAAACCCTAATTTTCAACTAAAAATAAATAAATTAAAGCTTGACATGCATTTTAGAGTTTAAAAGTCATTCAAGGGTTTTTAGGATTATGTTTAGGGTTAAAATGCATTTTTGGACAATAAACAAGTTTTTAGGTCAAAGGGTATTTTGGTCAATTTGCAAAAAGGGTAATTTCTCAGGAAAAGCCATGGACCATGCATTTTTGAGTCCTAAAAGTCATCTCATTGTTTTTAAGATGGTGTTCGGAGTTGGAAGACATGTTTTATGCAGAGAGTTGAGTTTTGGGGCAAAATTACGGTTTTTTGGACCAAAAGGGCATTTTGGTCATTTCACTAAGACCAATAATTTCTCAGTAAAAACCACTATGCATCTCTTGGGAATTTATTTGGGTCTAAAAGGGTGGAGGTTGTGCATTTTTGTACACCATTGAAATATTTTGGCATGAAATTCAAGTTTTGAACAAAAGGGCAAAGAGGTCATTTCCTTTGAGGTGGGGTCAACAAAATCAACTTTGGGATTGGTGAGGTCATAGAATTCAGAGCCCAATCATTGGATCATGGGACATGGCCCAAAATGGAAAGAATTTAGAAGATTTATCTTAAAAAGAATATTCAATAATCTTTTGAATTTTGAAAGGTCAGTGTAAAGACAAAAGTACAAGGCAATTCCACTCACTCTCCCACTATGTGTGCTGCGAATTTCACACATTTCCAGCCCATAATTCTTCTTTTTTTTTATTTATTTTAATGTATGTTAATCATAGCCACTCATTTGAACTTCAAATGCAATCCTAACCTTTCATTTAAACCAAAATGGCATCCTTGTAATAACTTCCACAAGAAAATACATGTTAGTAATTCATTTTATCCTTCACCCACTTCATTAACCTACACCCCTCAGCCCTCTCTCTCCTCCTATTTTACCCTCAATCCATGCCATATTGAATCTTGGCCTTCGATTCAAAACTTTGAAGCAATCCTTGAAGCCTAAGAGAAAGTGAGTGACCTAAATGCCCCTAACCCTAAAATAAAGCCTATAAATACATCCCATTCCCATGCATGAGGGGCTTTTTGCTCATTTGCTGATTCCTCACACCAAAACCCTTCTGAAGCTCTCCTCCTCTCCCCCTCCATCAAACCCGTAGCCTTTCCCCTCTCACCAAGCTCTCATTTTCTCACTCACTCTCAAGAACTTTCTCCTCCTCCCTTCCCTCTCCTAAGGCCGAGCCACCACCTCCCTTCTTCTCCTCCATTTTTCAACTTTCATACATCAAACCACCTAAAAACCCATCCTTCTTCTATAAACCTTCACCTATTCCTATTTTGCTAAATTTTTCATCGCCAAAAGCTTGGTCATTTGAGGTTTTGCGTGGGAGGTTTGGAGCTTTCTTGAAGGTTTTGAGTTGATTTCTACTTCTATTCCATTTCTACTTCAATCTAAGGTAGTTTCCTAAAACTCTTTGCATTTTCATCAATTTCCTTGCATCAAAACCTTTTTCTTAAAACTCATATTTGCATCCCGTAATACCATTAAAATGTAGATTAGGGGGGTTGTTGTGAGTGAGTTTGGTGTCTCACCCACTAAATAAATTGTTGTGTTGATGATTGTATAGACTTTGTTGTTTTTGTGTAAAATAAATTTGTGTTTTCAACACTTGTATGTTTCGCATTTTTGATTAAAATGGGTTGCTGTCCCTTTTTTTTTATTTTAGCTTGTTTAATCTTGTTTTTAGTGTCAAATCATGGTATTAAAAATGTTTTTGGTCTATGGTATGTTGATGATCTTACTACTTGATTTTCCCTTTGTGTTTATGACACTTTGATTCAAGGGAAATGATTGTAAGATAGGATTCAACTTGTGTTTAAAAATTTTTCTTTTTTTTTTTTTTTTTAGTATTTGCTTATTGCTTGATGATCTAGCCATATGAACCTCTACTAGTGCCTAGAGCACTTTGACTTAAGTAGAGAGGATGGTGGGAAAGGATTCACCTTTATTATCTTTACTTTAAACTTAGTTTACTAGCTTATGTTTTCTTTTATTTTGTTTTTTTGCTAGTTGTTGATGATTTAGCCAAATGAATCTCCATTAGTGCCTAGAGCACTTTGATTTGAGTGGAGAGATGGCTAGAAGGGATTCAACCAAGTTTCTTTTGGTTTTATGCATTTTTTTATCTTGTTTATGTGTCTTATGTTGATGATGGAGTAAAATGATTTTCACTTGTGCCTATGGCACTTTAATTTAAGTGGAAAGATTACTTTACATGATTCAAGTTGTATTTAATGATTGAAAGTTAAAAAATGGTTTAATTTAGGGGCTGTAGTGGTTCGGCCTTAGGTTAGAAGTTAGAGTCCCAAAATTTTGTTTGTTCATCCCATGTATCAAAGTTGAGTAAAAATGATGTATGTGACCACAAGAGGTTTCGGCCTCAAGCATTTCTTTAGGGTTCCATCACCTTTCGTTCTTTCGATTTTGTGTGATAAATAAATGAGGAAATGACAACTATTTGAGTGTGATATGCATGTGTAGACTTTAGGGTTTATGTATGTATATTTAATGATGTGATTTGGTTGCAAAAACTTGATGAATTTTATGCCTAAATGCCTATGCATGCTTCTACCCTATGCTTTTTTTTTTGTGACCAATTCTTTTGCTCAAGTTTGTTGTATGTGCTTCCTACCTTACCATTCTTTATGGCACACTTTCACACACTTACACTCAAATAAAGAAAACTTATTCACCTCTTGCTTACTCACTTGTTCATGCTTACCTAATCTAGCAAATCATAATCACATGTTCATCCATTTAACTTAGACTATTGTATGCCTATGATCGATTGTCTTCTCTTGTTGAGGATGCCACCTAAATGTCTTAATTGAATTGTGTACAAATACCTTTCATGTGTATGACCTCATAGTGAAGATGTAAGACTACTCACTTGGTTGTAGCGTAGAGTCACTAGGGTAAATACTCTCCTTTCCTCCCTTTGTATGACATCCTCTTGGAGATGTAAGTCTACACGCCGGTTGTAGCATAGAGCCATTAGGATAAATACAAACCTCACACACACATGCACAATTGTTTTGAGAACTTTATTTTGCATCATTGACAATTAAATCTCTTGATTGTATTGGCATGTTTAATCTTAGTTAATGATCAACATGATCGTGATTGTTAGATTATTTGAATATGTTTAAATCCCATTCATTCATTTGCATTTGGTTATGGATTTAGAATTGATTTGAAATGTTCTACTTTTTTTTCAAAAAAACCGTTTCCTAAAATCATTTCAAAACAAAAAAAAGAAGAAGGAAATCTTTAGCTCCAAAGCATAAACAACCTTTTTCCAAAACTCATAAGGAGGCAAGTCGGACGTACGGCCGGTGTTGTCTAGCGTCCTAAGACCGGAGCTGTACAGCTCCAACGTCTTAGGATACTTATGAGAAATAAACAAGTAATTAACAACTTCAAATCCTTTTCCAAAATGAGTAAGGTATTGATTCGGATGTACTTCCGATATTGGTTAGCGTTTTAGGGTTAGCGAAATACATGCGACTTAAATGCGAGCCTAAGATACTTGCTCAAATAAAAGCGGTCAACTTCACAACAAACCTTTTTCCCTAAGAAAATCAAAAAGATCATTTTTCAAAAGTAGCGGGGCACGTCGTCTGTACAGGCGGGGCTGTCTTTGTTCTAGGTCTATTGGACTGTACAGTCTAGGACCGAAAACCCCTACACTAAAAAAACACCAACACACCAAAGTTTCTCGACAAAACAAGAACTACGTAGCTTTGATCCCTCCTCACATTGAGGGTACGTAGGAGCGAGCCATGTTCTCGTCAAGCACACTTTCAAAAAAATCTTTGTCTAGTTCCGCTTTTCAAAGATACCAAAAAAAATATTCTTTTTCCTCTTCTGTTTTCAATAAAACAAGAATTCAAATAAAAAGAAAGGAAAGAAGTAGAATAATTGTTTCAAATCAAACCTTGTCAAAACCACACATCAAATTAATGGTTCCCTTTCGGTAGAAAGGAGGTGTGGGGTGCTAATACCTTCCCATACCTAACCGAATTCCCGAACCTACATCTCTGTTTTCAAAAGACCACCCGCCTTGTATAAAAAGACGTTTTTTCAATGTTTTCGTCTTAAAACTAAAATATTGGTGGCGGCTTCACAATTTTCATACGTTGTACATCGAGAAACCCAAACGGGATTTTTCGGGGTGCAACATAGACTCTTCTTTTTTTTTTTACCACTAGCCTCTTCTTGTTAAACATAAATTAATTATTTGGAAGACTAGACTATATGGTTCCTTTGTCTTGACCAAAGGACCGAGAATAGAAATAGAATATGATATAGATATAGCTTGGGAAAATAAGGAGTGGATTTGAAAAAATTTTAAAAGAGGAATTTTTGTTTGTTTTTTTATATGAATTGATTCTTCATTATATTCGAATTGCTTGATGGGTCATATGTTAAAGTTCTCTTCTCGTGGATTTTATTATAAATATAATTTGGAAATTATGGATAGAAATTGGATGTCCGCAATCGTCCGTCCCCAAGGAGTATACACCGAGGAGTGGATTATTTTGTGAGTTTGTCTTTGTTGAACGTTTAGGGACTTCTAGTGGTATGAAATGTCCTTGTTTAAGGTGCCATTATGTAAAATCGATTCATCGCAGAGGAGTTGGCACGACATTTAAAGGCGAATGGAATTGATCAAAGTTACACTTGTTGGATAATGCACGGTGAGAAAAAGGTGAATCTTCAAATATGAATGATATTAGTAATAGATATGCGCCGCCGGTTGACACCTAACACATTCATTTGATGCGAACGAATTTGAAGAGATGGCAAAGGTGGTTGAAGAGGATCTTAATGATTGTCTGAAATGTTTGAGAAGTTGATAAGCGATGCAGAGACACCATTGTATGCGGGTTGTAATGAATTCACAAAATTATTGGGTCGTGATCAAGTTGTATAACTTGAAAACTCGCCACGGATGGACTGGATAAGAGCTTTACCGATTTACTCTCACTTACGAAAGAAATGTTGCGAATGATAATGTGCTTCCTTCTCGGACGTATGATGCAAAGCAAATGTTGGGGTCTATTGGCTTGAACTATGAGAAGATACACGCTTGTCCGAATGATTGCATTTTATTTCGGAATGAACATGCGTTGTTAAAGTCGTGTCCTAAATGTAATGCACCGCAGATAAGAAGAAAGAGTCTGCTCCACAAAAGGTGTTGTGGTATTTTCCTATAATTCCTCGATTTAGGCGCATGTATCGTAGTTCGAAGATGCAAAACACTTGACATGGCATGAGGATGAAAGGATTAAAGATGGTATGCTCGACACCCTACAGATTCTCATGAATGGAAAAAATCAATATTGAGTATCCTAATTTCGGGGATGACCCGAAACCTCGCCTTGCATTGTCTGGCGATGGATTTAACCCGCGGTATCGAGTAGCTCCCGATACATGGCCCGTGATTTTGGCGATTTATAACTTACGCGTGGCTTTGCATGAAACGCAAATATATGATCTTTGTCTTTGTTAATTTACAGCCCCAAACAACCAGAAAATGATATTGATGTATACTTGGCTCCTTTAATTGAAGACTTGAAGCAAATGTGGGAGGCGGGGTAGAGGTGTATGATGGGTTCGAGAAGAAAGTTTCACCACGAGGGCTATGATCTTTGGCACAATTAACGACTTTCTGCATACGGCAATCTATCCGGTGTACAGTAACAAAGGGCGATGTGCATGCCCTATATGTGAAGATAACACGATTGGATGTGGTTGGAACATGGTAAGAAGAATATCTATCTTGGTCATCGTAGATTTTTGCCATCAACTCATCACTATCGATTGTGGAGAAAGGCATTTGATGGGAATACAGAACACGTAGAGCTCCCCGCCTTTGACTGCGAATGTATTTGAAAAGGTGGAAGATTTGAACATTAAATTTGGGAAGCCTTTTGCAGGAGAGATTGCCAAACGGGGGTGGAAGAAAAAGTCGATTTTCTTTGGAAGAAAAAGGTGCTATAGCATCCCTAGCGTTTTATATAAAACGCTAGGAATGCCTAATAAAAGGTGCTATAGCATCCCTAGCGTTTTATATAAAACGCTAGGAATGCTATAGCATCCCTAGCGTTTTATATAAAACGCTAGGAATGCTAGTAAAAAGGTGCTACAGCATCCCTAGCGTTTTTATATAAAACGCTAGGTATGGTAGTAAAAAGGGCTATAGTATCCCTAGCGTTTTAATTTAAAACGCTAGGAATGGTAGTAAAAAGGAGCTATGGGATCCCTAGCGTTTTTATTTAAAACGCTAGGAATGGTAGTAAAATGAGCTATGGGATCCCTAGCGTTTTACAGAAAACGCTAGGAATTGTAAAAAGGCGCTGGGTCAATGGCTAGCGTTTTATATAAAACGCTACGTATGTCTAAAACACGCTGGGTAAATGGCTAGCGTTTCTTAAAACGCTACTAATGGGGTGTACGCATTAGTAGCGCCAGCTTCTCTAGCGTTTTAAAACGCTACCAATGCCCAAAAAAAACGCTGACAAAGCTTGTACGCTGGCGTAGTGAGATAAGTATTTTGATACCAATATATGGATCCCATTTAAAATATTATACTACTATACTCACTGACAAGGTCTCACAAAAGGTAGACTAAATTTCCTTCTACACGTCTGGGCATGGGAGCTTTCAGAATTGCATTAGAATCCATCTTCAATAGGTAAGGCTGCCTTTAAATTGGTGAAGCTTGAAGTAATTAAGTTTTTTTATGTTTACCTAACTAACAACTTGCCTCTTATATCATCTCTGTTATTGCTATTGGGATAGCTGTTGATGACACATGTCTAAATCATTTTGCATTTTTATCCAATCTCATCATCACAAATCACAGTTATCTACCCATGTTGGATGTTCTGCAATAGATAGTTTCCTCTCCCTCTGTCCTAGCTAAAAGTTATGGCTTTTACTTTTACATGCAAATCAATTCAAAATTCAAATTAAATATGATTTCTTTGTTGCAGAACTTGAATGGTTCCAGATATTCAGCTGGAATGGAACCGGTTTCTGGATTCATGAACAGGATGTATCCAAGCAGTAACAGGATGTTCAGTCAATATGGTTGGTCCTGTTGATTTTGATAAAAGTGTAGAGTATTGGCAGCAAGATAGGTGGACTGGTTGCTTTCCAGTGAAGTGGCATATCATTAAGGATATCCCTAATAATGTGTTAAGGCACATAACTCTAGAAAACAATGAAGACAAACCTGTTACTAATAGCAGAAATACTCAGGAGGTATTTGCCTAGTTGCTTGTTTCAATTACACCACATGAACTCAACTCCCTTTCAACTTCATGCTTATATGTCCCCTTCTGCAGGTTAACTTTGAGAAGGGTACTCAAGTTGTCAAAATTTTCAAAGAGCATTCAAGCAAAACAACCATATTGGATAATTTTGGGTTTTACGAGGCCCGCGAAAAAGCAACTCAGGAGAGAAAATCTAAGGAGCAGTAGCCCCCAAAACAGGTAACAGTTGCCTTCAGTGATGTAGAACAAGTTCACCCTCACTTGACATATTGCTGTAAATTTTTCAGTGGTGTCTTTAATTTTCAACTCCTAGCATGTTGGTTCACCTTTTTATGGGGGAAAGATTAATTTTTTGCATAGCCCATTTAGAAAGATGGTTAAAAAATATTATTTCCTCATACCAATTTATAATCCAAACACACAAATGTGAGCAAAAATTGAACTTTTGAATTTCTTTGTACAAAACAGCAGTAGAGAAGGCGGTGATATAACATTTGGCACAGCTTACACTACCCAAGTCTCTTGATGCTACCTTGGTGAATGAATCACTCATCGCAGATGCAACACAAGAAATAGTTAATGTAGAGTCGAGAAAAGAATGGATCCACCTCGGCATTTGAAGATTCTTCTAAGAGTCATTAAGCCGATACTGATTATTTGCTTGATATTTATCTTGTTTTTTGTTTTGTTTTTTTTCCTTTAGTTATGGAGCGAGTTGTGGTGTTTTTGAGTGTTAATTTCTGCTTATTTGACCTTAGTATGGAGTGGAGTACATCATTTTTGCTTTTTCTTGTCTCGTTTAATAAGTTGTTTCAGGTTCATGCTTGTATGATTTATTTATTTTTAATTTTTTTTTACATTTGCAACGGATTTGCGACGGAAGGTGTCAGAGTTTGCCACGACTTTGCGACGAAAATTTGCGATGAATTTGCCACGGGTTTGCGACGGAAAAATTTGCCACGGAAAAGTTCGTGGCAAACGATTTGCGACGAGCGTTTTTGCCACCATTTTTGGTCCGTGGCTAATCCGTGGCAAATGTTGTTTTGCCACGGAAATTTGTACATTTGCGACGGAAATGTCTGTGGCAAATCAGCGATTTTCTTGTAGTGTTAAGGTTCTTTTGATTACAAGGGTTTTGGGATTGCTTAGAGCTTGGTTGACATAAATAGGATATACATGAATGTATTACAACACAAGATTTAACACATACTCAGAGATTAGGTGAATCCCTTATGGTTTAAGTGCAGCTGAGTATGGAAGAGAGAAAACTTGAACAGGTGAGAAGGGTTGTATCTCAGAAATTTAATCCACTCTCTTTAAGATCAATGAAGACCAGAGTTGTTGTTATATAGAGTTGTTGTAGCCCATTAACTTTTGGTCCAAGAAATAGAACTGTTGCATCAGAAACTAGCCGTTTAGAGTCGTTGATAATACGCTCTTGTGATGTCACTGTCACTCTACAGAATACAGCTGACATCACCCTTCTCACAGTGACTCTTCTCACTGTGACTCTTCTCATGACTGTAAAGTTTGAAGATGATGCTTCTTAAGATGAATCTTCTCATGTTGATGCAGTTCTTAGGATGATGACTCTTCTTGTCATGACCCTTCTCAGGTCCATGACACTTCTTAACATGATTCATATGATCATGACTCTTCTTAGCTTGATATTGAATTACATCTTCTTCAATTTTCTTTGTCATAATTCATGACTCTTCTTATGTTTGATCTTCTTTAGGTATCCTTCTCATATTGCCACAACATATGACGAATCTTCTCAAGCAGAATTCTTCCAAGTTACCAAGTGGTTCTTTGACTTTAATCATTTATGGTTGGGAAGCTTCCTTTCTTAGAATAGTGTAGACAATGATTCTTTTGTTTTCTCATAGAATAATGCTTCTCATAAGCAAGTAACTTGTTGAGAATAATCATGTTCTTATAAAACACTCAACAAGAGGCATTAGTAATACATATGATTAGAAACCTTAAGCTTCTCATCATTGAGGTTTGTTGAACATCAAAACATTATTAGGGATTTTGCCTCAACAATCTCCCCCTTTTTGATATTTGACAAACTCAATTGAGATGGATTAAGTTTTCTGATTTTGTTTGAAAATTTCTTAAGGCATTTTTCTTTTTACTCCCCCTGAATTTATGCTTGTTAGTTTGATGTTTTAAATTATATCAACACATGCATAAATCAGAATTTAACACACAAGAAAACATAATCAAGAACATTCATTCAATTCATCAAAAAATCATTGGCATGATTACAATTCAGATATGTTCTTGTGGCCTAGAAATTAAAACAAACAAAGAGAAGACTACTTCTCAAAAAGTGCCTAATTGCACAGATATTTGCTACTGCAAAGCAAGAACAAAATATCCTAAGACCATAACTTAATCTAGACTATTCTCCCCCTTTTGTCACACATCAGAAAGGTTGAGGAAAACGGAGGAAAATATTAAGGTAGCTACTTAGATGGGGAAGACCCATCCGAGGAGGAAGAAGTAGTTGGTCCAGGAACATCTGGGAATTGCTCTAAGGGACATAGGTTTGGAAATTGTTGATTGGCACCCCCTTGTTGAAAGACCCATTTTCTGTAGCTCTCATCCCTAGCAGCTTGAGCCCTTAGGCCTTGTTGGATGATTGTCTGTCCTTGAAGCACATTCTTACACAAATCCTTCATTCTCTTCATCATTTTTTCCATTTTGGACATCCTCTTTTCCAAGAGGGCAGAAGAGCTGGGTGATTCAGTTGATGATTTAGTAGCTTCAGTTTGATCCTTGGCAATATCACTACCCTTCTCAGAAATGTTTTTCTCCTTGGCAAAGCCAGAAGGTTCCCCTAAAGCAGCAAAAGTTGAATCAAGAGATCCAAACTGGGATGGCATATCCAAGGGCATGGTTTGAGGAAGGAAAGGAGGGTAAAGTGGTTGAGGTGAGTCAGTTTGGGGAGTTTGGTTTAGGTTTAGGAACTAGTTTAGGTTTGAAGAGGTGATAGTGTTGGTGGTTTTTAGTAGAGATAGGTTGGTACCAATATCAATGGCAGCTAGGAGGGATTCAAGGTTATGGGAAGTGATTCTGGAGATGGTTGTAATGGGGGAAGGTTCAGTTGGAGGGGCATTTTGAGTGGGGTGAAGTATGGATTGGGTTGGTAGGTGAAGTGAGGGTGAGAAGGGTTGTAAGGTTGGCATTTGATCTGGAAACATGGATGGGATTGGTGTTTGAGTGGAAGGAGAGGAGAGATTTATAATCAACTCCCCCTGAGGTGATGAGGGATTTGGTTGGGTAAGGATAATGCCATCATTTTCCTCCTGAGAAGCAACGGCACTTGCACTCTTCTCATCGTCAGCATCATTATCTTGCTCAAACCCTTCTTGAGCACCACTCTTCTCAGATTCTTCTTGAGCACCACTCTTCTCAGATTCTTCTTGAGCATCACTCTTCTCAGACTCTTTTTGAGCACCACTCTTCTTGACCAAGATCAGCACAAATTGCTATCACTTGAGTCAATTCATCTTGTAGAGAATTTCAGTCCCTTCTTCAACAACCTTATCAACACCAGTATCCTTCTCTGGTGTGCCCATTACCTTATCAGTAGCAACTTTGTTGAACTTTTCAATCAAAGTGCTTGTTGCTTCTTGTTCTATAATCTTATATACACCTCTAGTCTTACTTCTAGTGTATACCTTAGACAATGGAGCCTTGCTTCCTTTAGAGATAGAGTGTGCAGAAACACTCTTCTCATCACTGATTGTTCTTTTAGTATCACTGGTGCCTTGTGCACTCTTCTCAAGCCAATTAGAGGAATCTTCCTCAATTGGTTGATCTTTCTTAGTCTTCTCCTTTTGGGTTTCCTTACCCTTCTTAGGTTTTTCAACCTTCTTAGAACTCTTAGCAGGATCATTTTTCTTCTTTGACATTTTCTCTCTCTTAAGAGCTTCAGCTAGAGTTTCATCCTTAGAGTCAGTGGAGACCTTTTGCTTCTTAGACTTACCCTCGTTTTTCTCATCTCTGGGAACAACACCCAAGTTCATAAGCTTTAGATTTTGTAGGTGAAGGATTTGGTTTCAACACAACCTTCTTTCTCAGGAAAGCTAAATAGGTGGAGGTTGAAAACTATGGTTAACACTTTGCCATAAGGAAGGGAGTTTTGAAGTTTGTCAGCTTTTATGGCATTGATCATATGGTGGATCATGAGAAAGGGAAGACTTAGTGGTTTCTTCTCAAGGAGATGGTATAAGATGGTACCATCGCCTATAGTAACTTTCTCAAAGGTTCCTGCCATAGGAAGGAGAGTATGGCAACTTATATGATGGAGGAGTCTAACCATTGGTTTAAGATTAGGAGCAGAAATGGGGAGAGAAGTGTCCTTTAGAAGGATGGTTTTTAGTTCTTATGCAGAAATGCCTAAAGCATTTTATCAATTCTCTTCAAATATTTGAACACCTTCAATGGGAAGGTTGAGTGTACGCCCTAGAGTGTAGGAAGAGATGGTAAACTGTCTACCATCAATCCATGAAGTGATTTGAAGAGGTTCTAATGTGAACTGAGCATTAGCATAGAATTCTCTTACCTTTTCTCTATAAACCAGAGCATTCAAGTTGATGAAATGCTCTCATTTTTGGAAACTCAGGTAAGGAGTGATCTCCTACCCATTCTTCTCAATTTCTACTAATGAGTAATCAGTCACGGACACTATTGCCTTCTTGTTCCAATACTTCATATTAGGTTGCTTTCTCTTTGTTCCTTGAGAGTGCTTATTCTTTGGAGACAAAGAAACTTCTTCTTTCTCACACTTAGAGACCTTCATTTCACCCTTCTGGCGTGCTATCTTGACTTTTCCCTTAGTTGTTTCCTTCTTGGATGAGAATTGTGGTTGTTCTGCAACTTTCTCAGAAGCAATGGTTTGCTCTGTTGCTTGAGAGGAAACTTTCTCATCTTTCTCCAAGTCTATTGGAGCACTTGGATCCATTCTAGAAGTGTTTTTAGCAGTGGTTTGTAGGATAATTCGTGAAGACCTCCTTGATTTTTCTGGTGAATGCTTCATTTTTGCAGGTCGCGATTTGAGAGGTTTTTCATTGCAAGTGGGTTGAGGAGGACCAAGAAGAATGAAGTTAGGGATTTTATGGATAGACTCGCGTGAGGAAACAGAGTAGGTTAAAGTGGGTTGTGGGTTCTTTGTGCGTGTCATTCGAAGAAGAAGAGGGAAGAAGAATGTTCACATTCAACGGTTGAGTGCGTGAATGAGGAGAGAAGGGAAGTGTTTTTAATCACTTTCAAACGGTTATTATCCAACGATTACAACATCATTGACTGATGTGTGTAACATTTGGAAAGGATTGAATGAAATGACAAGTTACCAATAAAAGTGAAAGTCGTTTAACGACTAGAAACCTATTTTTGGGTTTTTCCTAAATAAACTATTTTAAGCTAAAAAACATAAAAGAAAACACACCACTTAAAGCAACAAATCTACTTAGAGTAAAACAAAAGACAAACACATAAATCAGCATAAAAAGAAATAAGTAAAATCTTATTTGAATTTTTTTTTTCATTTTAACTGTCTTATATGAACTAATGACCCTTCTCAGAAGTGAGAAGGTTGGGAAATGACCCTTCTCAGGCTTGAGAAGGTTGGTGGTCATAACCCTTCTCATCAAAGGGGTTTTCAATGATATGCAACATGCTTTTAATGTAACTAAAATTCTCTTCTAGAAGAGCTTTAGTAAAAATGTCAGTTAGTTGATGTTTAGTGTCAACAAAAACAAGTTCTATATCCTTCTTTTGCATATGATCTCTAATGAAACGATGAGTGTTGAATAGGATTTTTAGACAAATTTATGGCACTAGTATTATCACAGAAGATAGGAATACCTGTATAGCTTAGAGAGTAGTCCTCAAGTTGATTTTTGATCCATACTATCTGAGAACAACACCCTGCTGCAGATACATATTCTGCTTCTGTGGTTGATAAGGCTATTGTGTTTTGCTTTTTGCATGAACATGAGATAAGTGATTCTCCAAGGAGTTGGCATGACCCACTAGTGCTTTTTCTTTCTACTTTGTCTCTAGCATAGTCAGCATCACAATACCCAATTAAATCAAAATGAGTTCTTTTCTTGTACCACAAGCCTGTGTTAGGTGTACCAACAAGATATCTAAAGATTCTCTTTACATTTTTGGTCTACTTGCACACAACCCTACTAAGAAGACAATATTTGGTCTACTTGGAGTTAGATATAATAGGGAGCCTATCATACCTCTATAATCCTTCTCAGACACAAATTTACCCTTCTCATCCTTCTCAATACTTGCAGAAATGTGCATAGAGTAGCCCATAGCTTTAGCATCACTCATTTTGTATTTCTTAAGAAGGTTTTTGATATACTTTTCTTGAGAAATGAAAATACCATTCTTAAGTTGTTTTATTTGCAAACCAAGAAAGTATCTTAGTTCACCCATTAAGCTCATTTCAAACTCACTCATCATGAGCTTTCCAAATTCATTACATAGCTTTTTATTGGTTCCTCCAAAGATGATGTCATCAACATATATTTGCACAATAAGCAATTCATCTTTTATGGATTTTCTAAAAAGTGTGACATCAATTTTTCCTCTTGAGAAGCCATTTTTAAGAAGAAAGGTGCTTAGTCTTTCATACCAAGCTCTAGGAGCTTGCTTCAGACCATAAAGCGCCTTAGTAAGTTTAAAAACATGGTTTGGGTGCTTCTCATCAACAAAACCAGGAGGTTGATGCACATATACTTCCTCATTTAAAAAACCATTTAGAAAAACACTTTTCACATCCATTTGAAAAAGTTTGAAATCTTTGTGAGCAGCATAAGCAAGAAGAATTATGCGTCAATAAAAAAGCATAAGCAAGAAGAATTCTAATAGCTTCTAATCTAGCAACAACAAAAGTTTCATCACAGTCAATACATTCCTGTTGATTATATCCTTGAGCAACTAACCTTGCTTTGTTTCTAATCACTTTGCCATTTTCATCCATTTTGTTTCTGAACACCCACTTAGTACCTATAACAGATTGATGTAGGGGTGAGAAAAACCCGGTCCGGCCCATTGGCCCGTCCTAACCCGGTGTCATCGGGCCGGGTCTGGCCCAAAAAAATAAGACGTGAAGACATTTAGGATTGTCCAATACAATAACCCGGTGTCGGGCCACGATGGGCTCGGGTTACCCCTCGGGTCACCCGGCCCGTCCCAGTAATTGACGCTAGTGAGAGAGAGTGCTGAATAGACGCTGCCAGATCATTCAGGAAATTAGTCAATTAGCCATTGCTGAAATTTAGCAATTAGGTCATCAATAATCATTATGGATATTTCAATTCCTCTCTCACAGATCGTGATTTCCTCTCTAACAGAAGCCGCATTATTTAATCGTGATTTCCAAATTTTAACCTCTCACAGAATTACTTTCATTGTGCAAATAATCATTATGATAGCACTATTTAATCATTATGCAAATAATTACTTTTTCTTTTCTTCTAATATTCATTCACTTTTATTTGATTTGCTATGATAGCTAGCTAATTTAGTATTCTTTTTCCAGATTAATTAAACACAGTATTAAAAAAATTGAATTCAAACTTTAATAAATATATGAGAATTAAAATTACTCCTTGGGCCTATGAGAATGCATAGCTTTGAGTTACGTCCCACATCTCTCGTCCCAACCCGTCCCTATGAACCTGCATGTCATCGGGTTGTGTCGGATTAAGGGACGGGTTAGGGCTTCAATATTGGCCCGATCAAGATTTAGGGCTGGATTAGGGCCACTTATAGCCCCGTCCCAACACGTCCTACGCTCTCACCCCTAGATTGATGTGAGGGAGAAGACACTAAGTCCCATACTCATTCTTCTCAAATTGAGCTAGCTCTTCTTGCATTTCTTCAATCCAAGATTCATCAACAATTGTCTCATTTATGTTCTTAGGTTCTATTTGAGATATGAGAGCACTTTGAGATGATTCTCTTCTAAAGGAGCTTGTTGTTCTTACTGGTTCAGATGTTTCTCCAATATTTGCTCTTATAGCCCGTCCCAACACGTCCTACGCTCTCACCCCTAGATTGATGTGAGGGAGAAGACACTAAGTCCCATACCTCATTCTTCTCAAATTGAGCTAGCTCTTCTTGCATTTCTTCAATCCAAGATTCATCAACAATTGCCTCATTTATGTTCTTAGGTTCTATTTGAGATATGAGAGCACTTTGAGATGATTCTCCTCTAAAGGAGCTTGTTGTTCTTACTGGTTCAGATGTTTCTCCAATTATTTGCTCTTATAGCCCGTCCCAACACGTCCTACGCTCTCACCCCTAGATTGATGTGAGGGAGAAGAAATTAAGTCCCATACCTCATTCTTCTCAAATTGAGCTAGCTCTTCTTGCATTTCTTCAATCCAAGATTCATCAACAATTGCCTCATTTATGTTCTTAGGTTCTATTTGAGATATAAGAGCACTTTGAGATGATTCTCTTCTAAAGAAGCTTGTTGTTCTTACTGGTTCAGATGTTTCTCCAATTATTTGGTCTTGAGGATGATGAGTGACTAGTCTCCAACTTCTTGGTAGGTCATAAGCTTGAGTAGGTTGATCATTTGGTGTACTAGAGGGCTGAGAAGGGTTATTAGTTGAATCTTCTTCAACTTTCTCATTTGTACCACTACCCTTCTTGCCTGTTTCTTCTGCAGTAATTTCATCATAGCTTCTTCTCTAATAGAACTGTTAGTTTCCATAAACATAACATGCATGCTTTCTTCTACATCTTTAGTCCTAAAATTGAAAACTCTATATGCTTTTGAGGTGAGTGAATATCCTAAGAAGAATGCGGGATCAGATTTTGCATCAAACTTTCCTAGATTATCCTTTTTGTTCAAAACATAACAATCACACCCAAACACATGAGAATATGAGATGATAGGTTTATTTCCTTTCCAAAGCTATCATATGGGGTTTTATTTAAAAAAATTCTAACAGTTGCCCTGTTCAAAATATAGCAAGCAGTGTTAACTGCTTCTGCCCAAAAATATTTTTCTATTTTGGAATCATTGAGCAATGTTCTAGCCATCTCTTGCAAATTTCTATTTTTTCTTTCAACCACACCATTTTGTTGAGGAGTTCTTGGACAAGAGAAGTTGTGAGACACACCATTCTCTTCAAGAAAGGTTTTAAATAAGACATTTTCAAATTCTCCTCCATGGTCACTTCTAATTGCAATGATGTTGGAACCTTTCTCATTTTAAACTTTCTTGAAAAATGTTTTTTAAAACTTTCAAAAGCTTCATCTTTGTGTTTGAGAAAAATTACCCATGTGAACCTAGAATAGTCATCAATGATAACAAAACCATATCTCTTCCCACTAAGACTGGCATGTTTGGTTGGACCAAAGAGATCCATGTGTAAGAGTTCCAAAGGTCTTTGAGTTGAAATCATGTTGATGGATTTAAAAGATGATTTGACATGCTTTAAATTTCCTTGAATGCATGCTTCACATGATTTATCCTTCTCATATTTGATCTTTGGAAGCCCTCTGACCAAATCAAGTTTGGATATTTTTGAAAAACTTTTCATGCTAATATGACCAAATATCCTATTCCATATCCACTTATCATCTTCCTTAGAAATCAGAAACATTTGATCAGGAAGATCATCTAGACATATGCTATATAGATTATTTGTTCTATAACCAGTGAAAATGGTTTTACCAGACTCTAAACTATTTATTTTGCATACATCAGATTTAAAAGTCACTTCATGTCCAGAATCACATAACTGACTTACACTAAGTAAGTTATGTTTGAGTCCTTTCACAAATTGAACATTTTGAATCTGAGCAGAGTTTATTTTACCTATTGTACCTATTCCTTTGATGTAGCCTTTGTCATTGTTGCCAAACATGACAAGTCCTCCATCAAAGCTCTCCATGGAGAGGAATTTATCCTTCTCCCCTGTCATATGCCTTGAGCACCCACTGTCTAGGAACCACAACTTCTTTCTTGATGCTAAGAGGCATACCTGAAGCATGATGTCCATTTTGTTTGCATTTAAAACATTTGTTCCTAGGTCTTCTTTGACCATTCTTGGATAAATGTTCTTGCTCAAAAGGTGTTAAACTCTTCTGAGAAGCTTCAAGTTGTTGTGCACAGAACATAAGCTCATTTATTAAGTCACTAACTTGTTTTCTAATATTTTCATTTTCCTTTTCCTTTTCTAGTTCCAAGTTAGGAGTGATGGGAATTTCTGGTACTTTCAAAGTGAGGAGTTGAAATTGTTTTGACAATTTGAAATGGGATGATTGAAGTGTGGAAATTGTCTTTCCCATTCTTTCATTTTATATTTTTAACTCCTCATTTTCCTTTTTGATAGTTCCTAGTTGTTCTTTGAAAACCATGCATTTTCTAGATAGGATATCAGAATCATATAACAAACTATCAAAGGAAGATTCAATTTCTTTGCATGTTTCACATTTAAGAAGTTCAGAAGTTTGTACCTCTTCTTGTTGTTCTATTCCTGCCATGCGACACAGATTTGCAGATTCCTCTTCTTGCTCACTTGATGACTCTTCTGAGTCATCCCAAGTAGCTAATAGACCTTTCTTTTGATGTGTGAACTTTCTTGGCCCCCTTTTTTAGTAAAGGACAATCTTGTTTCATGTGGCCAGGTTTTTTTGCATTCAGAGCATGTGAATTTTGATTTGTCTCCTTTGAATGTATCTCTTTTGAATTGATTTCTTCCCCTTCTTTTGATATTTAGCCATCTGTTGATTCTTTTCGATATCAATGCAAGCTCTTCTCCTTCTGTATCCTCACCACTTTCTTGCTCATCATCACTTTCTTGAGAAGATTTGAGTGCAACTCCTTTTCCTTTGTGAGAAGGGTTGCATTCTTCTTTGTGAGAAGCTTTGAGAGCCACTGTTTTTATTTTTGGATGTAGCTCCTCCATGAGCTCTTGCTCGTGAATCTTGAGGGACCCAAGCAGGTGATCAATGTCTAATTCAGACAGAGTTTTGGCTTCTTCTTTGGCTGTCTTCTTAGGTCTCCATGCCTTTGGAAGACATTTTAGAAATTTGCTAACCTTCTCAGCATCTGGGTAGGTTTTCCCAAGTGCACTCAATCCATTTATGATAGCAGTGAACCTGCCAAACATTTCATCAATGGTTTCTTCTTCTGACTTTTTGAACATCTCAAATTCATGAATGAGCATTCCTTTCTTAGCTTCTTTGATTTCATCTGTTCCTTCATGAGTTGTTTGTAGTGTATCTCATATTTCTTTTGCAGTTTCTTTTTCCACAATCTTGTCATATTTTGCTCTTCCCAAAGCACAGGTAAGATAGTAGTTGGCTTTGGAATTTTGCAGCACTTTGTGTTTCTCCTCTATTGTCCAATCAACATTTGGCTTTGGAATCCTTGTATTTGGAACAGGACCTGCTATTGTTGGAGTGAATGGTCCATTCTCAAAAATGTCCCAAATATTAGTGTCTTGAGATTCAAGGAACAACTTCATTTGATTCTTCCAATAGTAGTAGTGTTCTCCATTGAACTCAGGTGATCTATTAGATGAGGCACCTTCTGGCAAGAAGGTGACAGAGTTTGGTTTTGCCATGACTTCTTCCAAGATCTTTTACTCTCACACTATTAAGTGTGCTAAATCCCAGAGGCTTAGCTCTGATACCAATTGAAGTCACCAATGTCACAAGGAAGGGGGGTTGGAATTGTGACCCTTTTTAAATTGTCCTGAAAATAGAGTTTAACTGTGAATGATGTGTTTTATATGAAACAACTTTTATCAAGAGTTTCAAAACATTTTAGGGTTTCAAGAAGGTTCTGAGAAAGATTGAAAAACTCTTTGTTCTAGTTACTACTAAGAACGGTCAGAAATGACGCTTCTTAGGTTTTCACAAATGTCTCCTTAAGAGGAGTTTTTCTCAAACAGTAAACTAATGACTTAAAGCAGTAAATAACACATGGATTTATAGTGGTTCACCCAAAAATAACATGGGCAACTCAACTCCTCACACCCAGTGAGATTTTCCACTATTTTCCAAATAGTTTACACCCTTTCACACTTCACATAAGTTAAAAGCTCTTGGTAGTTTTCTCCTCACAGCTCTACCTGCTGTATACTCCACTAATAGATTTCTTCAAAGCTATTAGACTACTTCTAACACAAAAGCACTCACTTCTCAAGTCCTACAGCAACACATGCTACTTGAGAAGGTTCCCTATTTAAGGTTCTTTTGATTACAGGGGTTTTGGGATTTCTTAGAGCCTGGTTGACATAAATAGGATATACATGAATGTATTACAACACAAGACTTAACACATACTCAGAGATTAGGTGAATCCCTTCTGGTTTAAGTGCAGCTGAGTATGGAAAAGTGAAAACTTGAATAGGTGAGAAGGGTTGTATCTCAGAAATTTAATCCACTCTCTTTAAGATCAATGAAGACCAGAGTTGTTGTTATATAGAGTTGTTGTAGCTCATTAACTCTTGGTCCAAGAAATAGAGTTGTTCCATCAGAAACTGGCCGTTTAGAGTCGTTGTGAATACGCTCTTGTGCTGTCACTGTTACTCTGCAGAATACAGCTATCATCACTCTTCTCACTGTGACTCTTCTCATGACTGTAAAGTTTGAAGATGATGCTTCTCAAGATGAATCTTCTCATGTTGATGCAGTTCTTAGGATGATGACTCTTCTTGTCATGACCCTTCTCAGGTCCATGACACTTCTTAACATGATTCATATGATCATGACCCTTCTTGGGATCATGACTCTTCTTAGCTTGATATTGCATTACATCTTCTTCAATTTTCTTTGTCATGACTGTTCTTATTATGTTTGATATTCTTTAGGTATCCTTCTCATATTGCCACAACACATGATGAATCTTCTCAAGCAGAATTCTTCCAAGATTACCAAGTGGTTCTTTGACTTTAATCCTTTATGCTTGGGAAGCTTCCTTTCTTAGAATAGTGTAGACAATGATTCTTTTGTTTTCTCATAGAATAATGTTTCTCATAAGCAAGTAACTTGTTGAGAATAATCATGTTCTTATAAAACACTCAACAAGAGGCATTAGTAATACATATGATGAGAAACCTTAAGCTTCTCATCATTGAGGTTTGTTGAACATCAAAACATCATTAGGGATTTTGCCTCAACAGTGGTTGTGGCCAATAAAGACCATTGTATATAATTACCTAGCTTGTAAATATTCTAAACACATGACAATCTATAAATATCTTATTTTTCAAGCATTTTACTCCTCTTTTTATATGCATTGTCTTAGAATAGTCTGATTTTATTAAACCTTCTCCCACACTTAATCCCAACATTCTTTTGAGTAGTTAGGGAACTCATAGCTGAAGAACAAACTTTCTTCCTCAGTGTAGTTTCTTGTAAAATATGAAATCAAAATGTTCAAGCTAGTTATGGAGTGAGAAGAATGAAGAGGGCTTTGAGTTCTGGAGCGAGAGAAATGAAGAGGCGACTAAAGAGGGCCTTGTGTTCTAGGATTTGCGAAGCAAGAGCGAGAGAGCGAGAGAACGAAGAGATTTTGCGAAGGTAGAGCGAGAGAGTGAGAGAAACAGAGAGTATTCTGAGTGAGAGATAGAAATGTGTGTTTTGAGTGAGAGTAATGACATTCACTTTCATTATTGGGTAAAGTTGGAACAGATGTTAAATAACTATTTTCAACACCAGGTTACACATTAGCCGATATAAAAAATGCATATTAGCAGTCAAAACACAGTTTCTATAACGATTAGGACAAGGACCGATATTAAAAATGTCACCAAAATTTCAAAATTGCCACAGCCTCCCTTTTAACATCAGGTATTTTTTAACCGATATGGATTCTGATGTAAAATGTGTTTTTTCCACTAGTGTCATGTAAAGAAGTTATAACTTTTGTTGACATTTTTAAACTAGGGTTAACAATAAATTACATTAGTATGTTAGAAACACTAGAGCTAGTTTAAGTGAGTTACATTGTTAGCGATGTATGTGTTTGAAAATTTTTGCAACCCCTAACCGAAAGTCCTAAATCTGCCAATGGCATTGTTAACTTGTATGTTATCCGCTATTTTTTTACTAACCTGAGCCTAAAATAAAATTGGTTAGACATCCTGATATTTTTAAAATAATATATAATATTAAAAAATGATAAATAACTAGACATTCAAACAACTATTTTTAGTCAAAAGAAAAAACCAACTATTTATTGTGGTCATCAAGGGATATATTTTATAATCCATGATTTAATTTAAAAAAGGTATATAATTTATGGTCCATGCTCAAAAAATTATAAACTAATCTTTATATTTATTAGTGGATAAATCTTCATTGAATTTTTTAAATTTAAAGTATTAAAATATCAATGAAGCAATGTACATGGACGAGTGAAATATGGTAGTATACTAGTATATATACGTACACACATATGACAAATTTTTATACCAGTAAGAAATCATTGAAGAAAGTAAGAGCTAGCTACAAAGAATGTCTCTCCCACAAAAGTTTATGATCGCAGTCGTGACGATTGTAGCTCTTCTTCTACTATCAGTAGGTATGTATATATATGTATACAATTAATTAGACAGAGAGTTTGAATTTACCATGTGTTATTTCTTATAAAAGATTCATATTATTTACACTAATATTATTTTTCATTGATCTCAATAGGTATGAGCGATTCGCTGCCTCCGAATACGAGATGCTTAGATCGATGTGATGGACGTGAACAATGTACGGATTATTGCCACAACCATAACTTTAAGAATGGGGGGATATGTGTCGTATTACCTGGCATCGAATACGTAACCGTCTTGTGTTGTTGTCGTACTGATTAGTATGTTTTTACCCAAAAAAATAAGCTTCATTGAAATTGAAATGTAATGAAACCCATCATCATATATTAATAATAAGTTTAGTTTTATCCGTTCTCAATATTTATTTATTTTTTCCATAAAAAATATTTATTTAATTTTCTTATTATTTATTACCAATGGCAATAAGATATTTGTGCATTTGTAATGGTCATTTTGTTTTTTATCTATTTTATAAACACAATTCATTTTAAAAATAAAAATTTTACATTTTAGCAAAAATAATGAAATTATACTAAAAATAAAAAAAATTAAAATATACTAATATTAAAAATATACAAGGAAAAATAAAAAAATAATTATAACAACAATATCTAATGTTTTTCCACCGACTCAACAAAAAGTATTAATTTCTAAAAAGTAAACACAGCTATAAACACAATTAAATTAGATTAACAACATGTAATGTTTTCTTGTCTATAGTCAAATATCAAAATATTAAATAATAATATAGTCGTCAAAAAAAATAGTCAAATATCAAAATATTAATTAATAATAATTAAAGATATTACAAAAGTGTAAATATACAAATTTAATCCGCTAATGCGTAATATTTTCCAACCAAAAATTAAGAGTAATAAAACTATACCGAAAACATGTAATATGTTCCCATTAAAACTCAAAAGAAAAATAATCATACTTAAAAAAAATATAAAAATAATCATTTCGATGATGCTTTGTATTTTCTCAGATGTTTATAAACTTTTATGATTTATAATTAACCTTTATCAAAGCTTCATATAATAAAAAATTCAATAATTAATTAAAAAAGTGTAAAAATATGTAATAGCACATATTACATTTGCTAGTTACTAAATTATTTCAAAAATTAAAAATAAATAAAAACCGATGACAGAGTTGTGTTTTGTTTAGGCATGAAGGAAAAGGCAACAATGGTCAACATCTGGCAGAATTGTAGTTGACTTTACTATAGAACTAATAGATGGATTAGACAGAATAGATTAATAAATAAAGATAATTCTTATAAAATTAAATTTTCTAATTAAAAAAATTTAAGTTTACGAAAACGTAATTAAATTGGATTTAGTTAGAATGCAGTACCTGGTAAAATAAGTCTTTTTTATTGCATATAAAATAAATAAATAAATAAATAAATTTTGTCAAATAAATAAATACACGTTTATGAGATATGTGAAGAAAGTGAATTTTTTATGAAAAAGGTAAAATAAAAATTACGAAAAAATAATCATGAGATATTGGTCATACTAGTCAAAATTGTTGAAAATGTTGATGTTCTTATTTTTAAGTTTTAAGATTATTAATTAAAGTGAAAGAATTCCGTTAAAAAAATAAAGATGTTTTTATGGTGACTAGGGTGAGGACTAACTAAATCACTCACCAATGTACTAGTCAAACTAGGCATATATATGGTATAAAATGTTATGACCAATTGATATTTATGTTGATTAATACAATCGCAACCATTCATAGCATTTTTTTACTATATTTAACGGTGAATTTGATTGGTACATCAGTGAGAGACTTATTTAATCGCTCACCTTAAAAGGCACATTTTTTTAGGAAGTTAAAAGTACAAAAGATTAATATTTGTGGATTCTAATGATAAAAAAGTTTTTTTGTAGCTAAATATTTAAATAGTGTAGTCATAAACTGACTAACTAAAATTTGAATTTAAATTTTGAGTTATACCTTTCTTCTGGTATTCTGTAGCGTGCCTCCATCCTTCCGAGATAATTCCATTAGAGGCACTATCAAGTATCAAGCATTAAAGGAATTCTGATTTAAACTTTGAAATTAGTTGAGCTTTTTTCGATCACACTTTCAAATTTCAATACATTAATGCAAATATTTTTATATATTACCTCTCCTATCAATATAAAAATAAATTGTAGTAAAAATTCTTTTTATAAAAAGCATTCTACTAATTTTTAGTACTTTCCATGGTCATTATTTTCTTTTTTTCTTATAACAAGAAACTAAATGCATTAGTTTTTAATGAGTTTAATTTTATTAAATTAAGTTTTACAAGTATGAAACTTATATGTCCTAAAACTTTGAAATTTTTTTAATTGAGACCGACTAAATGGTCATGCAGTTCAATTAAAGACCCCTCGACCTGACCATCCACCGAGTCGGTCATCTGTTCGATTCTTTTAAAATAGGTGTCGAACTTGAGACACCAATCTAGTTGACAAACTACTTACCACCGAACCAAAAAACGGAACCTCGTTAACGTTACTCCATACGGAAAACATATAAATGGTAATCTTCCTGAATAAATATCCCAAGCTCCTCCCCTATCCATTAAACGTTTGAAAATTAGTATATCAAGCTTAAAGTTCTATTGAGATGTTAGTTTGCGGTTTTGGTCTTATGGCCCCAATTTTAAAATTTGAACAGGGCCTCCAAATTCTTTGGGACGACACTGGTACAGTTATATTATATATTAAGGTATGTTCGATAAAAAGTAGTAAATAGTGGCTAAATTATCAAATACAAGATTAGCAGATAGTGGATAAACTAGCGGATCATAAATAAGTTAGCTGATAATGAATAATTTGTTTTATAAAACTAGTTGGTAAACTAACTAATAAATGTAAAATGACATAAAAAGACATATTTAATTCATTATTAAATATATTTAATCAATATAAAATATGACAGAATGTTTATAAATTATTGTTATTATTATTATTATTATTGCTATCGTATTAACATATTACTAACGTACCATTTTTTCCTACTCCTACCAAAAAAAAATTATTAACGTCCCATTTACTAAATAATTCTAATTAACAAACATTACTAACATATTATTAAAATGTCACTAAAATATCTACTAACAAATAACTTTATAACTAACCAGAAGTGAAGGGGTTACCAGAACTCAAAGAAACAACAAAGGTGTGTGCAGAATGTCAGCTTGAAAAGCAGCACAGAGACACTGTGTCAAGACAGTGTACATGGAGAGCTTCTAGGAAGCTTGAGCTCATACACTCAAATATTTGTGGCCCCATTACCCCTGCTTCAAACAACAATAAAAGGTATTTTATTGGACGTATTGGGAAAGGGGAAATATAAAGCTGAGAATTGAAGGAAGAACACAAGTGATAACTGGGTATACTACATTCCTAATTTAAAGAACAACCTATTGGGTATAGGGCAATTGCAACAAAATAATTGCAGAGTTGTGTTTGAAGATGATAAGTGCAAGTTCTTCCACAAAGAAAAGGGACTAATCATTACCTCTTTCATGGCCAGCAACACGAAGCTTTCTATCACAGAAACTCCCATAGCAGCTGGTGAGAAATGTTTGCAAGCAATTGGATATGAAGTGACAGAACTGTGGCACAGGAGATACGGGCATCTCAACTACAAAGGCTTGAAGCTGTTGAATCAAAGGGAAATGGTGAGGGAGTTACCAGAACTCAAAGAAATATTAACAAAGGTGTGTGCAGAATGCCAGCTTGGAAAGCGCACAGAGACACTGTGTCAAGACAGAGTACATGGAGAGCTTCTAGGACAATAATGAACATGGTAAGGAGCCTATTGTTTGAGGCTAAAATGCATAAATCTTTCTGGCCAGAAGCTGTTAGATGGTCTGTGTATTTATTGAACAGGTTCCCTACGATCTCAGTGAAGGACATGACATCCAAGGAGGCCTGGTGTGAGATAAAGCCATCAGTGAAGCGACAAAGAATATTTGGGTGTGTTGCATACATGCATGTCCCTGATGCAACAAGAATAAAATTAGACAATAAAAGTGTATTTCTTGGTGTGAGTGAAGATTTCAAGGCATATAGACTTTATGATCCAACTTCGAGGAAAATTCTAGTAAGCAAAGATGTTGTCTTTGCTGAGCAAGAAACTTGGAATTGGGATACTGCTGAAGGTAATAAGGTGACTGAATGTGACTTGGATGGGAACAACTGCAGCGAACATCAGCAAGTGGAAATTTCAAAAAAATACAACAGAACAACATGGTGAACTGAACTTGGACACTCCTCAACCTCAAAGCTCAACAAGGACTTAGATCAACCAGTAAGTGATCCAACAGAAGAGACAAAACAGATTGTAGAGGATAGAAGTACAAAGCGAGGCTTGTGTTGAGAGGTACTCACAAGAATATGGGATTGATTTTTCAGAAGTGCTTGCCCCCGTAGCAATATGGGAGACCATCAAAATCATACTGGTTGTAGCTGCAAGCAAAGGGTGGAGTATTTACCAATTGGATGTAAAAAGTGTATTTGTTCATGGTGATTTATAAGAAGTTGTTCAAATAGATCAACCAAAGGGGTATGAAAGGAAGGGTCAAGAGCACAAGGTATACAGATTGAATAATGCCCTATATGGGCTCAAGCAGGCGCCAATCGCTTGGTATGGTAAGATTGATAACTACTTCAACAATAAAGGGTTCAAAAAATGCTCACATGAGCATACTTTGTTCACCAAGAAGGACAATGAGAGTCACATACTCATTGTCAACTTATATCAGATGATCTCATCTACACTGGAAGTAGTGAGCATATGATTGATGATTTTAAAATATCCATGAAGGTTGAGTTTGATATGACTGACCTTGGGAAAATAAGGTCTCCTTGGGATTGAAGTGATTCAGAATCAGAAACTCATATTCATTAACTAGAAAAAGTATGCAAAGGAAGTCCTGGAAAGATTAGGGATGGCTGCCAGCAAACTAATTGTCAATCCAATGACTGCTGGAAGCAAAATCTCCAAAAATGATGATGTGAAACTGGTAGACTCGACTGTCTATATAAACAAATTATTGGGAGTCTCATGTATCTAAATGCCACTAGGCCTGATATTGCTTATTCTATCAGCCTAGTTAGCAGATTTATGGAGAGACCTACTGAAAACCACTATATGGCGCCAAAAAGAATTCTAAGATACATTAGGGGAACCACTGATATGGAAATTCTTTATAGAAGGGAAGGAAATAGTCACTTAGAAACCTATTGTGATAATGATTATGTTGGAGACCATGATGATAGAAAAAGCTAGCACATTTGGGTATGCTTAATTGTTCAGTTCTGAAGCAATATCATGGTCCTCTAAGAAGCAACCCATAGTCACTCTCTTCCCCACTGAAGCTGAATTTGTAGCTGCAGCACATTGTGTGTGTCAAGGTATATGGATTAAGAGGATCTTAGAGGAATTGGAGGTTGAACAGGAATACTGTTTGGCAGTTCTGTGTGATAACAGCTCTACCATTAAGCTGTCCAAAGAATCCAGTTATGCACGAAAGGAGCAAACATATTGACGTGAGATTTCATTTCTTGAGATATTTATGCAAGGATAGAGTGATTGAACTAAAGTTCCGTACCTCACAGAATCAATTGGCAGACTTGTTAACAAAGGCTCTAAAAAATGCCAGCTTAATCAAACTGAGAAGCAGTCTTGGAATAGTCTTTGTGAATGAAATTGTTTGTAACAATGTAAACTAATTTGCTTACTCTAATATGTATCAATTTAAGGGAAGGATTGTAAGTGTTAGGTTGTAATATTTGTAAGCCCAATGGGCCTTGTTGTATATCTGTTTAGTTTTAGGCTGATTTGTTTAGCTGATCCATGACTGATTGTAAAACATCAAATTGTACAAATACATTCTATCAATAAACAATTAGTTGGACACATATTCACTTCTATCCTTACACATTGATCATTGGAGTACGTAGGGATGAACTTAACATTATCGAAAAATAACAGGTCATATAGGCTCATGCTTCTTCCAATCCCTAGCTATTCATTGGACACCCCTAACCCTTAAATATTCTCAAAATATCCTCACATCAAAAAAAAAACCTAACGCTGTATTTTAACAAGTTTGGCGCACGGGCGTCCAAACCAATTCAGTAGTTTGAGCACCGAACCTCACAAAACCCCTATTTTCAAGGTACCTATTTCTTCCTCTTCATCATCATCATCATCTCTAAAACTAATCTATGGATTTTTTTTTCAGAATAAGGAATATATAATTCACAAGTGTCAAGCCAACATTTATTTTCAATAATGATGAGATACAATGATGAATAATATTATTAACAGATTGTACCATAAAACCTGTCAAAAACAAATACTATCGTTCTGCCTCAAAGTCATGTAAAGGGTTTAAAACTTGAAAATTTTGTTTATAATTGATTAATCGATCGCTACTTAAGCTTACTATCATTGATTGGAACTCAACGTTGCCTCGAATTTTTCTAATTGATTGGAATTCAACTTACGATTTCGTGAAATACCCAAATGAACACAATTAGGTTCGATTTGCTTTGTTTTGCTTCAATTATCTGATTTTAATGATTTTAGTGAGAACACAGTTAGGTTCGGTCGGCAGTGCTTCGAACCGGTTCGGCCGGCCGTGCTCCGAACTTAATAAAAAATAGCAGTTTTTGGGGGGTTGTCTTTGAAAATAACACACTCGGTGCAGTAAAATCCGAACCGGTTCGGCCAAGCGTGCGCCGAACCGTACTTATGTTTAAAAAAAATAAAAATCACAGATTTCATTAAGGGCATCCCTTTATAGAGGTGTTCAGTAAGTAGCTAGGGAGTTGGAAGAAGCATGGACCGTCATATATTGGTGTTGTGGAGTACTGAGGCGGGTGTGTAATCGGGTCATATATACTGAACTTTTTCCTTTCATCTTACGATATGAATTTGGATTCTTTTTTTTTTGACCAAAATGAATTTGGATTTACTATAATTGGAGATCAATATATTTTAATGCATATGAAATTATGAATATCTCGTTAATCATATTCCTTTTTTGATTATGTAGGAGTGTAGAATGAATATAGACATGATCAAGTGAATAGTACAGAATGATTTGGTCCAAATCCCAATTAAAATCTACTTTTGGCATGGAAAATGTTTTTTTGAAGTAGGAAAATGTTTAAAATATAAGAATTTGAATTTGAAATTCAAAATATAAGAAATGTTTCTCAGCTTTAATGACAATGTTTAATGGTAGCCATTTTTTCTATTTTATCAATTTGGTATTTAATTAATTTTAAATTAAAATATTTAAATTGCTATTAATGCTTGTTTGACCGTGCCATAATGGAAGGTTTTTTTTTTCATTTCTTTTTCGATTAATTTTTTATTTAGAATTAGAATGATCAGCATAACCTATTCATTTATGAGCGACCAATGGGAGATTGACATTTAGACAAATTGATGATGACATGGAGGTTTTTTATTCTGGAGTAACCAATAAAATAGTGACAAATTTAGGTTTCCTAACGTAGACGTAGTAGATACCCAATACAAAATCAAAACTAATAAAGGTATATAAATACATATGATTTCTCAACTAAATCAATAACCGGTGTACCAATCAAAATAACATATTTCCTTATTGTTGCAAATTATCAAATGTCAACCACGTTGAAGTTTATGATGGCAGCCATGGTTTTAGTTCTTCTGTTCTCAACAGGTACATAGACCATCAAAACAGAGTTTTTTTATTTTACCATATTATTATCTGCACGATTTACCGCTTTTGCGTGGCGAATCGAATCTACGCCCCACTGTCATACGTATCTTCGACTTTTTTTCGGTCAGTCAGTGTGATTCTCACTAAACCCGAGACTTAGGGTGGGATCCGAGCCCAGTTACAACTCGGATCAACCCTCGTTGGTATTAAAATAGAGTTTAAATCTTTCATTATTTGTTATTTTTTAAGAAAGAAAAGAAGGAACTTCCATTATTCTTGTTTTTTATATGCATATAATTACTTACACTAATATTATTTTGACTAGGTATGAGCAGTATGCACTGCCTAGGCACATGTTTAGGTTTTCCAGACTGTGATGAAGCTTGCAAACGTGCTGGCTACCAGATAGGGGAATGCATCCCACCTGAGAATCACTTCTGCTGTTGTGCCAAGCACGATCCAGTAATAAACTAGAAACTTAGAGCTTTTCTTTTAGTTTAAATAAAAATATGATTTATAAATAATTATGCTTGATCATGTGTACTTCATTACAAGGACAAGGAAATGTAAACATGATATATATGCATTTTATCCACCGTCCATTGTTTTTCCTTTTTTAGTTTTTTCGTCAAGTATTCATGAAAATTACTTTTTTCAAGGATAATAATGGTCGATTCTTGTGATATAATAGCTATACTTGAAATGACAAAAATAATTAACAAAGAATATAGGGACTTTATTTAAAAAAAAAAGGAAAAGAGGTAGGACTTCGACCAACTTCTTACAAAAGTTGGATAATCTGCTTGATCAGAGAGTTTTTGTGTTTGCTTATGGTTTCCTCGAGTTGTAGCTTTTATTGTTGATTTGTATATTGGTTTTTGTGTTACATAAAAACACACATTATATTTAATAATTATAATTTTGCTGTTAAAAAAAAACTCTTACAAAAAAATGCCTCCCAATAAAAATAAGTGGTGAATTTTAGGTTATCTTTGGAAAATATAGGTATTAACCCAATGTGATATGGTATCAATAAAACTAGTATATATCACTCGTGCGCTACACGAGTATACATTTTCTTGTTATATACGTCATTTTAAGTTATTTTATTTTTATCTTGGATTTATATATATATATATATATATATATATATATATATATATATATATATATAGATATATACATATATATAGATAAATACAAAACCATATAAATATATACATATTATATATATATATATATATATATATATATATATATATATTATTTATATAGTTATATACGTAATTTATATCTAAATCAAATCCCTACAATTTGGCTATGCTAGGGAAGCAGGTTGGAAGATTTTTTCTAATCCAGATGCTATAATTTCAAGAGTTTTCAAAGCTAAATACTTCCCTCGAGGGGACTTTTTGGGGGCTCCTATTGGCCACAACCCAAGTTTTGTATGGCGTAGCATCTGCGCTTCACGGGTAATTGTCAAAGGTGGTTTAAGATGGAGGATTGGTGACGGCTCAAATGTGCGTATTTGGGATGATCCATGGTTGCGTGAGCCTAGTAACCACTTACTTCTGGCCACAATCAAAACTCTCCTTTATGTTTTGTATCTCAATTGGTGGACAGCGCCTCAAACAGGTGGAATACCGATCTTATTACCGCTACGTTCAACGATTCTGATGCGAAGGCTATTCTGAAAATTCCAAGGTCCACGTCGTTAGGGAGGATCAAATGGTTTGGCACTTGAGCAGAAACGGGGTTTACTCAGTTAAGTCAGCCTATCACTTCGCCATGGAACACCTTGTGGATACCTCCCATCTCCGTGTCCAGGATGATTGGAAGGCAATTTGGGCCCTTAATATCCCAAACAAAATTCGCCTCCTTCTTTGGCGCATTGTGCATGGTTGCTTGCCTACCCAGACGAAGCTGGCGCGCAGAGGAGTTCCATGTCTTTCTTCGTATGCTATGTGTGAGGATGGTGCTCTTGAAAATGAGTGGCACTTGTTCTTTGGCTGCACAAAATCTCAACAAGTTTGGGCTACTCCTGGTTTATGGGACATTATTAGCCCGAACGTTGACCAGGCCAATGGTGCAAACAAACTTATCTTCCACCTGCTGAATTCTCTTGACAGTGACAACAAGTCCATCTTTGCAGCTGGTATCTGGTGCTTATGGCGTTGTCGTAACGACAAAGTTTGGAATAATTTGGAACAACCAGTCCAACACGCAGTACACTCAGTTCGGTCCTATATTGCCTCGTGTGGGTAGTGCATAGAGGTGCTCAACATCACCTTGCACATGTGCAGCATGCAACAGTGGCTCCTCCTCAACTTCAGTGGCAGAAACCTTCCCCAGGGCGTAAGAAATGTAATGTGGATGGGGCTTGGTTTGAAGATCAAACTCGATGTGGTCTAGGAATGTGTCTTCGGGATCATGATGGAGCCTTTATCAGCGCCAAGACGGTATGGTTTGAAGGTTTCTTGAGGCCTCTCGAAATTGAAGCAGCGGGTCTTTTGTAGGCTTTTCGTTGGTTGATGCATTTGGGTATTCATGATGTTGATATCGAGCTCGACTGCAAGCAAGTAGTGGATGCCATCAACGGTGGACCCATATTACTCAATGAACTTGGAGCAAATTTATCTACCTGTAGAGACTTTTTTTATAATTTAAATAACTGCACCATCAATTATATTCGGCGACAAGCCAATTGTGTAGCTCATAGCCTAGCTAGGGCGACTCAATGTTTTGCTAGTCACCAGCTCCATGAGCGGATTCCACGTTGTATCTTCTCTTTATTAATGAATGAAATTAATGGCTTAAGTTTGTTTGCTTCAAAAAAAAAATCAAATCCCGACAATTCAAATTAATAATTTCTATAAGGCTTAAATATATGTTACCCCCTGCAAATATTCCAATTATCCATTTACCCCCTGTAAAAATAAAACTTTTAAAAAAGACCTTGCAAATATAAATTATTTCTAGTTACCCCTCTGTTGTTAGATTTTTTTTAACAGCGTTAATTATATGTTGAAACACTTATTATTTGCAGGGTGGTAAATGGATAATGAGTGTATTTGCAGGGGGTAAATGGATAATGAGTATATTTGCAGGGGGTAACATATATTTACGCAGGGGGTAAATGGATAATGAACCTATTTGCAGGGGGTAACATATATTTACACTTAACGATGTTAACAAAATCTAACAGCAGTGGGTAACTAGAAATAATTTATATTTGCAAGGTCTTTTTTAAAAGTTTTATTTTTACAGGGGGGTAAATGGATAATTGGTATATTTGCAGGGGTAACATATATTTAAACCTTTCTAGAACTAATAAATGTCAAAAATTAAGTTTTTGAAATCGGAATTTCATACTATATTTGAAATCAAAATACCATAATTGGTTTCCAATGGACAAATTAAGTCAAATCAGTTTCTGAATTTCTAAATTTAAATCAAATTAATAAATTAAGTTTTCCAAATCAATTCTGTACAATTCAAATTCATAATTTATGTAGCAGAATCAACTCAAATCCGTACAATTCAATTTTAGTTTTTCAAATCAATTCAATTAAGTTTTCCAATTCAAGTTTTCCAAATCAATTCAATTAATTTTTCCAATTCAAATTAACTCCCAATCAATTAAGTTTTCCAAATCCATTCAAATCAATACAAATTAAAAAACAAAATAATTACTTCAAATCAATTTTAGCAAATTAAAAAATACTATATTATTAAATTTAATTCAAATAAAAAATTAAGTTTTCCAATCAAAAAATTAATTCAAATCAACTCTAGAATTGATTTAAAAATGGACCCCTCACCTGGTTACAATTTTTATTTTTATTACCTTTAATCAATATTACATATTTGCATAGTGTTATACCCCAATTTTGTCCGTCTTCTTTTTCTCGCTTTAGTCGTTTATTTTTAGTAAGGGTGTGTTTCGGAGTCGCATGATTACAAGAATTATCAGTGTAGAGTCTCGGTTACCAATCCAAACCAATTCCAGTCACTCCATTCAGCTAAACTCGAAATACCATTGTTTAAATTAGGCATGCGCGCGAATGATCGATCTTCTCGTGCGTTCTTCAATTTAATTATCTGTATTTGAGTTTAGTCGTATGTGAGCAGGTCCACCTAAAGTCATTTTTCTCAAAATTTGGTTTAAATTCAGACTAATGCGATTCCGAGTTAACTGTGGGGTTTGTAGTTAACACGCCCATTTTGGTTTAGTTTTAGCGTATTTGTCGAGTCCTCCCGTCGTCTCTCGTCTTTGTATTTTAGTTTGACTCCTTTTTCTTATTATTTTATTCGTATTTTGTTTATTTAATTTATTTAAGCATATATACAGCCCAAAAATGTCAAAAAAAAATTTATTTAGTTTAATTTACAATTTAAGATCACTTAATAGTCCAAAAAGTCCAAAAATACAAAAAATGATAATATAAAAAATACAAAGAATATAAAAACGAAAATTAAATAAATGAAGCGTCGATGTCTAAGGGTGCATTCTTGCTCTCCAAGACTACTCAGCAGGCCCACATTATCAGATCTGCAAAAGCCCAAAAACAGCCATTAATGCTAAAACCTAATTTCTACCTATAAATAAGCGGCTAGCCTAGAGTCTAAAGGACACAAAAAAAGCAAGGCAGAAAACTACTGCTAAATCACCCAAAAATAGGATTAGGGTTTCACATCGAAATCCTAATCCACTAAACACGGTTCTGAGGTTTCTATGATCTAAAGAAAGTAGCAGTGGCAGTGACATCAAAACGACAATACTGAAGTAGAGGAAATGACAAGTAGAGCCTAAAAACGAGACGCTTCTTATATTATTCCAGCACTGTAATCAAGATGCATTCGGTTTCGTTTTGCTCCTCTTGACGCCGTCCATGTCACTGAAAGACTGAAATATGTTATTAAGTCGGAATGGTATGTTTCTTTCTCTGTTATATAGTCTGCTTGTATTAGTTTCGGTTCAAAGTATTTTGTCACTTTCCCATTGATATGAATAAATTTATCCATCATATACTCTCCATTATTCAAAGTCTTCATGTGTACTGTAGAATGAAATTGTGCGTGTCTACTGCCACTTTCCCATTTTATCCAGTAGATGTGACTAGTCAATGGATTGTTTCACTAAGAGTTGTACCTTTCGTTTTTTAATTCTTCAGTTTTTTTTTTCATATAGAAATTTGAATATTTAAAGCAGAAAAACATTAAAATGTTAAATGCAAAACATATTAGGGCCAAATGAAATGAAATTGCATGATTCGATAAATCCTAAAAATTTAATAAATATAAATAAATCATTCTTTCATAAATAAACGGCTAAGTCGGTTGTACAATCGGGTTAGTCGTCATTTTAGTAATCAATAAGTATGCGATTCAATAACCCCGAAAATCTAATAAATCTGAATAAACTATTTTTCCTAAAAAAATAGGGGATTAAATCGGTTGTACAATCCAAAGTTAGTCGTTCTAGAACTAATGAGTTATGCAGTTCAGGAGTTCTAGAATACCTATTCTAAAACTGATCCACCTCATACCAAACCAATTTCTTCCAAAAACTCAACAATTATTTTCAAAAGTAGGGGACTAAGTCGGTTGTACAATCGGGTTAGTCAGTGTCCTAGGGATCGATGGTATGCAGATTCAAGGAATCCTAGGACCCTACACTAAAAAATACCAACCCACAAACCTTTTTCAGGAAGAACTACGTAGCTTTGATTCCTCCATTGCATCCGGAGGTACGTAGGAGCAAGACTCAACTCTTGTCAAGCACTAAAAACAAAAAATCTAAATAAGTCTTTTCCTCTATAAATAAAAGGGTAATTATTAAATAAATCTTAAGTAATTAGACAATGGATGTAGTGGGGTGCTAATACCTTCCCTACACATAACGACTCCCGAACCCTAACAATGCCTCGTCCTAAACATAAAGGGATTTTCCGAATTTGCCCTTAAACTAAAATTTGGTGGCGGCTTCCTATGAACCTTTCGAAGAATCCTTTCCCGGATTTTTCGGTCGCTACAGCTGGCGACTTCACTGGGGACTTATATTTTTAGAGAGTCAAAACCTAGTCTATTTATTTAGGATTAATTTAATTTTTACCCTTCCTTTGTTTATTTATTTTATTTTTCGCATCTTATACTTTTATGTGATTTATGAACCCTAGGATAAAAGACGATATTTGTGTATGTGTTTGTTTGTCCTGTTTGCGACTTTTTGAGGTTGTTTTTAAATTGCTCCTACAAACACTTCACAATTACACTACGCACACACATGTGAGAAAGGTCCTCTACCCGGACTCGAGCATAAACCTAAGTTAGAACGAGATTGCGTAGTGATGGCTGCGCGGACGCGTGCGTCGTTGGGTGGTCACGAAAATCTCACCTAGAGTTTGATTCCTTTTGAGGATGCTATCCCTTCTAATAGCTTGCCTATTCTTTGGTCGATGTTCTTGATCGAGTCCTTGGCTCTAGGGACCATGTGTAGGATTCTTTAGAACTATCCCTGTGAGGTTCACTATAAAAGAAACCTTAGACCCACTCAGTAAGATACATTTCTAGGGTCACAAAGGAGCTTTATACCCTCGCATTCAAACAAATATTTATGCATACCGTATTCTATCCAAAAAAAATCATCAAAAAAAAACAAAAATCATTTTTTTACTACCTTTTTAGAAAATATACCACATGCATATAGCAAATAAACATCTACTGTTGCATGCACTTTTATGACCGTCAGGGAATTAAAATCTTTACCTTGGAGAGAAGTCGTGCACGCTGAAGTCAGAATTAAATTTTGTACTTTACTCTCCAATGAAAAGTTTATAATTCCCCGACATGATAAATAAAATCATATGTTATCATTTCATGCACATGCATTATCATTTCATTCATATTTCATGCACATTCATTTGCATCCTTACATCGTGCATTATAAAAAAAAAATCAGCATAATATTAGGAAAAATGTGATGAGAGGTGAGGCATTCTTGTGAAATAAATCATTCTTTTTGGAAAAAGTTTAGTCATACTTCGTTGCAAGCTCAAGTTGTTTCAAGTCACTCGATCTTTTCAAATTTTTAGCTTGCTCACATTTTTTAACCGAACGAATCAAATGTCCATAAAAATTTTCTATTATGTTTTAACTAATGAAGCATTTGTGTAGAGACTGGGGTAACATGTGTGTTTATTTTTGTTTGAGTCAGTTAGCGTCCCTACCTTTCCATCATCCCCTGTCAAAGTCTAATCCCACCCCGACCGCCCATAAAGTATATACTCCCCACATCTGTACATAGTTGACGTTTCTGGTTGGTTCCCCTAAGTGAAATAACACTTTAGGCCCTCCATGTTGGGGCAAACATGTGATCTCTAAAATACCTTGTTAACGTTGTATTCCCTTGGTGCAAGTCCTTTACCAAAAAAAATATAAAAATGCCCGTTAGGTTGAAAACTCGAAAGAGCGGCTTAAGCAAAAATTAGGGCATAAAAAAAAGAGAAATAAAGAAAAAAGAGCAAATATATAAAAGTAAATAAATTGTTGTCCTTAAGTTAATTTTTGAGAAAACTAGCAATCATGTTTTGAAATGAAGTTTGACCATCTTCCCCTATCCTCAAAAAAATCCTTTGCCACCCACCTTAAGCCAAAAATCCCAAACCCTAGACAAAGATCGATTCCGCATCAAAAAAAATGGTGCATTAGTTTTATCAGCTCACTCACCCAAAAAAGAAACAAAAATCACAAAAGAGTGAAGTCAAAAAGAGGATTAAAAAAATCCCAAAAAAAAAACAAACAAACAAAAAAAAAACAAAAATAGTACAAATCGTGAGCTGATACTTCATTACCATCAAAGCACAAGAGATCCTTGTCTGAAATAAACCCCCAAACACTTCCCTTGTCCTCAATATCCTTTCCTTCATAAATCATCACCCATTAGCCAAGTTACATCACCAAATTATTCGTCCCATCAATCATCAAACACTTCATTGAGCCTAATAACCCCTTCTTTCACAAACCATTAACCATTAGCCAAATCATACCGCTCAAAAAATCATCCGTCCCATCAATCCCAAACACTACTTTGAGCCCAATTATCATGTCCCTCATAAACCATTAACCAGCAGCCACATTACAACTCCGAAAATCCATTCTGATCAATGACCGATTGCTTTTGTTTTCTCAGAATCTTAAATTTAGGACAAATAAGTTTATTTATTTACGATATGTTTGCTAAAAAAATATATATGTCTCAAAAAAAAACTCTTAAATAAAGAGAAAAATCAAAGGACTTGCACCCCAAAGATTCATTCAAGTTCTGTCGACATCAGGACAAGGTTTAGTGATCACCAAGTGGTGTTGTCATCATAGCAAAAACTCAAGACTATCATAGTCTAGGAATCATTTTATAGAGAACCAAAAGTTTATACTAGGATCGTCATCGATATCCTAGAGTGGGGCATCCCTTTCACCATCTATTCCATTTGAACTTGGGGAAATTTGTACAGTGTCCATCCCATATCACACCCAGCCTATACCAGACCAACTCGAAAAACCCATAGCCCTAACTCTGTCACCTTTCCCAATCTCACTAAAGCCAACCATTCGAAATACCATTCCAAGTGGGGCAATTCCGTCGCTCTTCACTCCACCTTCAAATGGGAAAATTCACCTTACACCCATCTCATCCCCTTGCCATATTCACAGCCAAAAAAACATACCGGGGCAATTTCTCAATTCACTATCCTAAATGTTTCTACTCTAGTCGGGGCAATCTTGTCCTTACCATAATTAGGGAAACATCAAACTCTATGGGTTGAGACAACATCTCCTACTTGCCACCTTTCATTCCAGAGCCAATGCATTCCCAACTCATCATCTTCTACACCCCTAGCTTGTCACCACTAGAGGCGAGGCGGACACTCACCATCATCAAAACTAAATTGGGGCGATCCTACATTCCTTGGCTTGGGAAAACCTACCTTTCATGACCTTGACAAAGACCGGTCAGTCATTCACCCCTTCATGTGCCACAAATGCCCACACCCTAGGTCTTTAGAACCCTAAGTTAACTGACTCATTCATCTATATTCGCACTACTATACATCTTCACAAAACAATGCTTCAGAGAGAGAAAACACAAGTTGATCATATGATGTTGGAAATCCACTTATCTAGCTGTGTGGGCCAAAACTTCGGTCATCATGGGGCATCAAAATGAAAGAGAAAAATGAGCGAGCTTGCAAATACTTTTTCACATCAGTGTCTGTAAATAACAACATTGAGATTGTCGAAGTATTGAATCAAAACTATTTTTTTCAAAGAATGATCAATATTCACCTCTGCTTCTCGCATCTAAAGTCTCACATCTCATCATTACCAAAAATGTTTCTATACCCCAATCACTCATATCATATCATATCATATCATCACCTCATGCACCATAGCATTTGCACCCGAGCATTTCATTTGCATCATATTCACATTTGGCATTCATCATTTTTCAAAAAAAAAAAAAAAAAAAAGCAATAAGCAAAAAGAGAAAAAGGAAAAAGTCATTCCACATCCTACCAGATACCAATCATTGCTTGCACCATTAATTGCTTCATCAAACGTAGATTGGTTTTCCCTTTCTCGGTAGATGCATTTGTTAGGTGTGCTCGGATAAACACGATCAGTGTTAGTCCCTATTTTGTTCCTCTAATATCAAAGCTCTAAGCGATCCCGTGTCGCATCACGAGATCACCAAGCGATCCCGGACCCGAGTGGTCCTCGAGCACTACGCTCGCTTCGATGCCCTAAGTGGCCCAGGTCGCAAACGTCGTAGTCGAGCCCGACGGACCTTCCAGACCCCGCGTGGTCCTTCAGACTAGTTGTGTCAGCCTAAGACACAGTGGACGTCCTTCATGGTCAACATATCAGTTCTAGACACGATCTTGACCCATCATGGCCGCTTTCGAATATAAAGGCCCCCTCGCATCGCGTTTAATTAGTACCGTAGCTAGTTGCGCTCCTTGGACCACGATGGTCCTTCAATTAAGGCCTAAGCGACCTTCCGGACCTTAAGTGGTCCTTGAGCCTTATCGCTCCTTCCGACCACTGAGTGGTCCTTCGGGGCCTTAGTGCTCCTTCGGTCCTTGATGACCGCTTCATTTAACTTCCGGTTAACACACCGAGTGTTAACCATTCCTTGCTCCTCTTAAAACTTCATGGCTTCCCCCTTAAACGGATAAAATTAGCGTCTATCTTATCTTTATTCCTATTTCTACTACGAAAGTTCTAGAGTTCAAAGACTTTCTAGTAAAATATTAATAAAGAGAGGCAAAATTATACCCCAATTTTGTCCGTCTTCTTTTCTCGCTTTAGTCATTTATTTTTAGTAAGGGCGTGTTTCGGAGTCGCATGATTACAAGAATTATCAGTGTAGAGTCTCGGTTACCAATCCAAACAAATTCCAGGTCTCTCAGTTCACTAAACTCGAAATACCATTGTTTAAATTAGGCATGCGCGCGAATGATCGATCTTCTCGTGCGTTCTTCAATTTAATTATCTGTATTTGAGTTTAGTCGTATGTGAGCAGGTCCACCTAAAGTCATTTTTCTCAAAATTTGGTTTAAATTCGGACTAATGCGATTCCGAGGAGTTAATCGGGGGGGTTTGTAGTTAACACGCCCATTTTGGTTTAGTTTTAGCGTATTTGTCGAGTCAGTCCGTCCTCGTCTTTGTATTTGGCCTGACTCCTTTTTCTTATTATTTTATTCGTATTTTGTTTATTTAATTTATTTAAGCATATATACAGCCCAAAAATGTCAAAAAAAATTCTATTTAGTTTAATTTACAATTTAAGATCACTTAATAGTCCAAAAAGTCCAAAAATACAAAAAATGATAATATAAAAATACAAAGAATATAAAAATGAAAATTAAATAAATGAAGCAAATCGATGTCTCTCCTGTGCCTGTTCTTGCTCTCCAAGACTACTCGTGAGCCCACATTATCGGATCTGCAAAAGCCCAAAAACAAAATAATTAATGCTAAAACCTAATTTCTACTGCTATAAATAAGCGGCTTTGCCTAGAGTCTAAAGGACACAAAAAAAGCAAGCGCGAAAACTACTGCTAAATCACCCAAAAATAGGATTAGGGTTTCACATCGAAATCCTAATCCACTAAACACGGTTCTGAGGTTTCTATGATCTAAAGAAAGTAGCAGTGGCAGTGACATCAAAACGACAATACTGAAGTAGAGGAAATGACAAGTAGAGCCTAAAAACGAGACGCTTCTTATATTATTCCAGCACTGTAATCAAGATGCATTCGGTTTCGTTTTGCTCCTCTTGACGCCGTCCATGTCACTGAAAGACTGAAATATGTTATTAAGTCGGAATGGTATGTTTCTTTCTCTGTTATATAGTCTGCTTGTATTAGTTTCGGTTCAAAGTATTTTGCCACTTTCCCATTGATATGAATAAAATTATCCATCATATACTCTCCATTATTCAAAGTCTTCATGTGTACTGTAGAATGAAATTGTGCGTGTCTACTGCCACTTTCCCATTTTATCCAGTAGATGTGACTAGTCAATGGATTGTTTCACTAAGAGTTGTACCTTTCGTTTTTTAATTCTTCAGTTTTTTTTTTCATATAGAAATTTGAATATTTAAAGCAGAAAAACATTAAAATGTTAAATGCAAAACATATTAGGACCAATGAGCTGTACAGTTCAGTAATCCTAAAAATTTAATAAATATAAATAAATCATTCTTTCATAAATAAACGGCTAAGTCGGTTGTCAATCGGGTTAGTAAATGCGTCATTTGCGCCAATGAATTTATGCAGTTCAATAATCCCGAAAATCTAATAAATACGAATAAACTATTTTTCCTAAAAAAATAGGGGACTAAATCGGTTGTCTGTCCAAGTTAGTCAATCGTTTCTAGAACTAATGAAATTTGTCTGATTCGGGAGTTCTAGAATACTATTCTAAAACCGATCCACCTCATACCAAACCAATTTCTTCCAAAAACTCAACAATTATTTTCAAAAGTAGGGGACTAAGTCGGTTGTACAATCGGGTTAGTCAGTGTCCTAGGGATCAGTGAGTTGTACAGTTCAAGGAATCCTAGGACCCCTACACTAAAAAATACCAACCCACAAACCTTTTTCAGGAAGAACTACGTAGCTTTGATTCCTCCATTGCATCCGGAGGTACGTAGGAGCAAGACTCAACTCTTGTCAAGCACTAAAAACAAAAAATCTAAATAAGTCTTTTCCTCTATAAATAAAAGGGTAATTATTAAATAAATCTTAAGTAATTAGACAATAGATGTCGGTAGGGTGCTAATATACCTTCCTACACATAATGCGACTCTCGAACCCTAACAATGCCTCGTCCTAAACATAAAGGGATTTTCCGAATTTGCCCTTAAACTAAAATTTGGTGGCGGCTTCCTATGAACCTTTCGAAGAATCCTTTCCCGGATTTTTCGGTCGCTACACATAGTTACGGATGCTAAAAAGAATTGTTGAAACAAGGAGCATTACATCGTATTATTATGGTCAAGTTGTGTTATTACGGTCAAAATTCGAAAATTAAGTTTTTGAAATCGGAAAATCATATTATATTTGAATTAAAAATTCTAGAATGTTATGAATGTTATTGGATATTGGATGTCCATTTCTCTTCCACTTCTACTTGTGATTACTACCTTTGTAATGACTTCTTAGTGGCTCTTTATATGCTGATCTTTCACTTCCCTTCTACCCTATAAATAGTACTATCTCATATGTGTATTGGTACACTTGAAGTGAATAGAAAATCTCTCATCTCCTTCCATTCTTCTCTTGTTCTTTTATCTCTTATTTTATAACACGTTATCAGCACGAAGTTCTACCAATCTAAGATTTTTTTATGGAATACATAAAGCATCGGTGGTTTGGATGTGTTGAAGAAGATCCATAAAAGCATCGGTAACTACATTCTGGGATGTGAGGTTCTTTTTGATCTTTGGTAACTACTTTGGTCATGTTTAATCTTTGTATTGTCTAATTTTTTTGGGAGTTATTTTTCTGTTGTCTAACATTTCTGTTAATCTTTGGTCATGTTTATATTAGATTTTAAGTTGAATTTTAAGGATTTATTTGATTCTTTGATTTTATGTGAACGGTACCACATATTTGGGAGATGGATAATTTTGTAATCTATGATGATTTTTTTAATTAATTTTCTAATATGTTTTCGTTAGTGGCCCCTTACTTCCCTCTCACTTATAATTGTGTTTTAAATCATGGTTTTCCTTTTGGATAATATGCTCTTGAAGGATTTTAGTTACTTGATTGTTTCTAATCAATCTAAGGTAATGCGGTTCTTTGTTTTACTTTGATTACTGTAATATTTTTCTTTCAATCTTGTGAACTTATCAACAACTTTTACGTTTTATTCACCATCCACTTTCCTTATTGATCGAATATTATATAACGTTTTCATTATCAATGTTTCTAATAATTAAACTAGTCATTGAAATGATCGATTCAGCGGTTCTGCAATTTGTGATGACTTTTTAATTGTTTAACCACATTGGATGATGCATAGTTTTGCAATTTGTGATTGCATAGTTTTACAACAATATCTGGAAGTATAATCCTGTCCCCTTACTTACCTACTTATTGTATTATATAGTTACCAACTTTTGTCTGGCCTTTTACATATTTATTTGTTCTATGAAGCCACAATGCTATTGCCAATAATTCTTCTTCTTATTTTTTTAATTGTGATCTTATTTTTGTTTTATCTCATTTTCTATTTATTTATCATTGTTGATAAAAATTTGTTACATAACTCTTGAAGAACGATAAATTCATCATCCATGCATCCCTGAAGGATTGCACAAAGAAAGATTGTGGTATAATTTCTGAAGAACTATGTATCATTGTTTATGAAATAGATCTTGAAGAACTTAAAAATTTAATATACAAGCATCCTCAAGGAATATGGTATAGTTCCTGAAGAACTAATGATTTGGTAATCAAGTATCTTTGTAGGATTGCACAAAGAATGATTTTCTCTATCATTGTCTATGAAGATTTGCTATAGTTCTTGAAGAACTCAAAGAAAGAAAATATTCAAGCATCCTTGAAGGATTGCTCATAGTATATATGATTTTCTTGATTATCATTGAAGAAATTTTGTGGTATAGTTCTTGAAGAACGAATTGGTAATTTAAGCATCTTTGGTGGATTGCACAAAATACATTTTTCTTTGCTCATCTCTTATGGAGATTTGTGGTCAAATTTCTGAAAAACTATACATTTAGACCATGACTAAAATCTATAAGATCTACTTGATCTTAGTATATTTTGAAGATTTTGAAGTAAAGGAAAAGACATGTAATTTATGTCTCAAATATTCTCATGAATTAGCAAAATGAGAAAATATTTTCAGAAAAACATTACGAATCAAGATTATGTGATATTGTGATTGTAAAGAATACTCACAAACCACTCAATGAATTTAAATTCATTCCTAGAAGTGAATGACTCACATTATAAATTTGGTACAAGAAAAGTTGTGGTGATGGCCATTGATGTGGTAAATATTGTCATTATCCTATTTAAGTGTCATTCGTATCATTTGTGATTGTGACTTTTGTTATTCCTAATAGTAGTAAAGTATCTTTTGGAAAAACGTAATTTTTCTTCTTTCTTTTGCTTGGAATTCCAAATAAATATGTTGCATAAAAAAAGGGGGGAATAAGAAGATTTGATTGTATGATTAAATCCTAATGAACTAGACACTTTTAAGTTCAAAAGAATTTATATATTTGTTTAGCAAATATAGTTCTCTACTGAGAGAGACTTTCTATGCTCTCTCTTGATATTTTTTTCTTCGAGAAATTGTATTTTATGCAGCTCCTTAAGTTTGATCATTGTAGGCATATAATATTATAGAGGCTTAATTTTCTCATGCCAATCTTTTATCATATTCATTTTATTTTAGGATTGAATGAATATTGACACTAGCATCAATAATAGAGAAATGTGTTTCTCTCATAGTAGAACTACCCATATTATTATAAAGGATAAAACAAATATTTCTCCTATTTAGTGAAGCGAGAAACCGAAGTTAGTACTATATCTGGCTCTTCAAATATAATTGAAGGCTCCAGAAGAGCTAATATACTATTATCCGGGGGAACAAATTTACAAATTGAGAATGCATTATATTCCCCTAAGTCTCGTAGAAATTTCTTAAGTTTCAAATATATACATATAAATAGAAATCATATTGAAACGAGAGATGAAGGAGATATTGAATATTTTTATATAGCGAGACATATTTTGATAAAATACGTGTAGTGGAAAAATTGTCTACTTTTTCCTCTGATTTGTATTACACTTATATATGTGCAATTTAAGCAAATGTTGTTGTAAACCAGAAGTTTACATATCATAATAATTTAGTTGTTGGCAAGATCGGTTGGGTCATCCCGAGTATATTATGATGCGAATAATAAATTTCTATGTGAACTTGTTTTGAAGAGCCAGTAGTTTCTTCAATCTACTAATTCTTGTGTTCACTAATTCCAAAAAGAAATTGGCAATTTGAGAATAGTAAATCTCTCATATTTCTAGAACTGATATAAGGTGATATTTGTAAACAAGTACACTAATCACGTGGACTATTTAGATATTTGTGGTTTTAATTGATGCATCAATTGAAGCCACATATATATTATATATAATTGTCGTCATCTCACAACCGGAAGTTTGTGAGATTGTTTGCTCAATTAATTTGAGTAAGAGGTCATTATGTGAATTACCTTGAAAGCATATGATAAGTATTGTATGTCTATTAGAATTGATATTGGATATCACACGTCATATGTTCATTCAAAAATGGTCTTGAAGAACCATTCTTTAGATGTCTAAAGCTAATTGCATGACCAATACTTATGAACAAGTTCTAATTTCTACTTAGGAGCATGCAAATTTACATGTTGTAAAATTGATTCGCATCAAGCCAACAAGTTATCACAACTCTTCCCCTTTACATTTTGTTTTTGGTCACGAACTTAATATTTTCCATCTTTGAATTTTTGGACGTGCAATGCACTATGATGGGTCCTAAAAGAATTTTGGAAATATATATTCGATATAAATCTCCATGTATAATATAGTATCTTGAGCCAACAATTAGAGACTTGTTTAAAATACAGATTGATATATGATTATCATTTAAAGAATTAGATTTTCCAACATTAGGGGAAGAGAATAAGCAACTGTAAAAAGGAGATCAGTTGGTATGAATTATCATTATCTCATATTTATCCTCAGACTAAACAATCTGAACTAGAAGTTCAAAAGATAGTTCATTTGCAAAGCTTAGCAAATTATCTAACAAATGCATTTACTGATCCAAAAGGTGTGACCAAATCATATATATATATATATATATATATATATATATATATATATCATCACTAAATGCTCCAATAGAATGGATGTCCCTGCTGGACAATCTAATATTGCAAATGAGTCTCAACCTCGCCTGAACTATGGTAGACCAATCGTTTTCAAAGATAAAAATCCTCGAACAACAAAAGGAGCTAAAAAATAAAAAAAAATGGTCCAAGCGAGGATATAGAAACTCTAAAAGAGTATTCAGACATAATTGACATTACAATTCCAGAAGAACTGATCAGTGCACGAAAAGTTATATGAAATTAAAGAGATCTCAATGAATTATGTCAAGAATAAAATACAATGGAACCGAAACAAAGTCAACGTTGACTATGTTTTTACTAAATATAGCGCTAAATGTAAAAGCATGCATATAAAAGCATGCATGCATATCACAAACCAAAATGCTAGAAGTGGGATTCGAACCCGCTCCTTCTCTGTACTGGCAGCGCTAACTAACTACCAGGGCAACAATGTTATGTTTGGCTATTGTAATGAATAAATCATTTATATGTATGTTACACAAATTATCAATGCAGATATATCAAATGGTTTTCTCGATCTAGATCAAGTCGATTACAAAGTCGGCTATTATCTACATGTGGTGACAACTTTGAAATATCTTTATGGTCTACAAAACAATCTATGGTTCTTGCTTCTTCATTTCATGTCCAAATGCCAACAATTCAAAGAAGATGCTTTGAAATCTTGATCGCAAAGTTCCATTAAAAGATGATACAATCACAAGTGACAGTGGAGTAAATTGTTCCATATGCACTCAGGGAGAAACTCCAAATGTTGAAATTCATATTCAAGTGGTGCTTCAATCGGGGAGAAAAGTTTGCACTCTTTTTCCTTTGCCATAGTTTTGTCCCACCTGGTTTTCCCTGAAAGGTTTTTAACGAGCGATTCCTCTCCGGTAGGATATTGTACTATTTTTCCTTCACTAGATTTTTTTCCCACTGGGTTTTTTCTAGTAAGGTTTTAATGAGACATATCCTCAATCAATGGACATCAGGGGAGTGTTATGAATATTATTGGATATTGGATGTCCATTTCTCTTCCACTTCTACTTGTGATTACTACCTTTGTAATGACTTGTTAGTGGCTCTTTATATGCTGATCTTTCACTTCCCTTCTACCCTATAAATAGTACTATCTCATATGTGTATTGGTACACTTGAAGTGAATAGAAAATCTCTCATCTCCTTCCATTCTTCTCTTGTTCTTTTATCTCTTATTTTATAACAATTTATTTCCAATCACAAATTTAATTTAAATCATTTACAGAATAAAAAAATTAATTCAAATTAGTAAATTAAGTTTTCTAAATCAAATTCGTAAAATGCAAATTAATTTTTCCAAATTAATAAATTTCGAAAATTATGTTGTTGAAATCAGAATTTCATACTATATTTAAAATAAAAAATTCAGAGTTGATTTCCAATGGACAAATTTCATTCAAATCAATTTCATAATTAAAAAATCATTCCAAATTGAAAAATTAAGTTTTTCAAATCATATCTGTACAATTCTAATTAATAAATTTGTGAAGCAGAATCAATTGAAAACCGTACATTTCAAATTACGTTTTCCAAATCAATTCAGTTTTCCAATTCAGTTTTTCCAAATCAATTCAAATCAACTCCAAATCAATTAAGTTTTGAAAATCAATTCAAATTAATAAATTAAATAATTAATTCAAATCAATTTTAGCGAAATAAAAAATACTATACTAAAAATTAATAAATTTAATTCAAATTAAAAAATTAAGTTTTCCAATCACAAATTTAATTCAAATCAATTCCAGAATTGACCTTTAATCAATATTGCATAGTTATGGATACTAAAAAAATTGTTAAAATAATTTTGATCTCCCTCCACAAAAATAATGCGTTGCGCAGAATTGTACAGCTTCGGCATAAATATGACGACATAATATGATCCTTTAGTAAAAATTGGTTGCCCATAAAAATGGATGGAGTCTTTGTTTGCATCGAGATTAATCCAAATAATTATAATAAAATGAAATTACATCTCAAGATGAAAACTTAAAGCTTAATTAGACCATAAATCCTTTTTCTGAAACGTATTAAGATTCAGGAGACATGCGTCATCGGATTCTATAATGGTAAGACCAGTAATTCTTGTTGTGTGCATCACACTGGCAATAGTTGTAGGTTGACGATAGGAACGATACTCATGTTACCACACAATAAATATACATACATCAAATATAGTGTAAATACAAAATATAAATTTTGGACACAAAATATTAATTAACAATGGTGTGGTAGGTGTTATTTGGTCATTGTAACACAACATTTCTGATAAATAATTAGTTTAACAAATTAGAAAAGATAAATTAGAAAATAAATTGGATGATGTTAAGTTGTACCGTACACGTCGTGTCCAATATTATACCACACCAAGCAACTTCAACATTATTGTTCAGAGAAATGAATTCTTTTTAGATAGATAAATAATGGTATCACCTCTTCGTTCATTTTATTCAGAACGAAATGGTTGGAGTTAACCATGCATATGCCTGAAACAACGTATCCAAAGTCGGTTGGCATTGTACGGTTGTTAGAAAAATTGATCTAAAATAGGTACGTCTTGGTGTAACGTCCATCCAATTCACACAGATCTGATGTCTACAAATAGAATACTGATTATCGTTACAAAAAGTATATATTTGAGTAATAGAAGTAATTTGTTAATCACAAATGTAATAACTGGTTCAAAGGGATCAGTATTTTTCTGGATCGGAGGTGCTCATCATAAAAATAGAAAGCCACATCCCCCTTGAGTGTAAACATCGTGCTACACGTGTGGTCAGTTACTATGACCTCAATAACAGGCCTGTAACATTAGGAAATTCATTTAAATTTTCACAAATAACAGATGTGATTAAAAGGATTTGTTCATATCTATAGAATCATACACGGTGATGTACGAAATATTGACCATGTGGTGGATATGACACCAACAATATGTGCAAGCACAACATAAGAGGATTCCTAGAACGAACAACATATCAGTTGTCACAGTCAATATAGATGTAACCTTTAAAAAGACAATAATACAATTAGATTCATTGAAGCAACAGTTGATTTGGATTGGTTAATTATCATCGTATTCTGGAACTCAAATGTTAAGTATACATAAAAATTGTATGTTTGTATAAAAAAGTATATACATGCGAAAGCCTAAGATTATTTAAGTTGGTGATGTTAACATTATTGTAAGAGAAAAGATACTCCTCATATATCTATTCAAAAAAAAAAGATACTCCTCATATAAGGCTGCTAAAATTTCCATTGATCGCGAGAAATTAAGCACAAAAAGAGTATATTCATGTGGGGAGGTGCAATATAATGAACACAAACTTAGAAACTTTGCAAATGAAACCACACACACACACATATATATATATATGATACTATAAATTTTAGGGGGGGGGGATAAATTTTTGAAGATTTAAATTATGAATTCCAAATTACAAAATTTAATTCGAAAAATGCCGGTAAAAAAATTGGAAATATATGTGTTGCCAACGATTTACGCTAATTATATACCATCACCATTTCGTAAATCACATATATTTATATTAAAGTGTTTAGAAATTTGCGGAGGGAATTTTAAATTTCAAAATGGTTATTTCGGATTCATAGCAATTGTATTAAATTTAAATTTAAAATTTGAATTTGAAATATATATTAAATGATTGTTAATGTTATGCAATAATGCTAATTGGTTTCGCAGTAGCACAAATTATGGGATATATTGATGTTTGATGGAAAGAAATGAAAAGTCATTGCCATGGGTCAATGCCAAATGGCAATGCTAACATCACATGTCAATTCCATGTGGAGGATGTTGGCATAAAAGTCAATGACACGTGGCATATTTAGCTTATGTCGTTGTGATGGCGTTTGATGAATTTGTTCTAGTCTACGTGAGGGTAGGACGAAGCTGCAATATCTGATGAATTTGTTGCATCGTGATTACAATGTGAGTTGACATAGATGGGCAAAGACTCTAATGACATTAGGAATGTCTTGTGGTCACTATGTGCATTGGTACAGACAATGAGACGATTAAGATTAAGAGAAGGGAAGGGAAGGTAGTGATTCCTTCTGAACCAGAGACATATATTATATAAGTGGCTATGCAATATCGACCATAAAAAAGTGTTGATGAAATATTTGCCACAAAAATTATCGCGACAATATTGACAAAAAAAGTGTCGTGCAATCTTGATCGATAAAACTGTCGATGGAATATTGACCATCGTTTTACTAATTTTCCAAAATCAAAACAAATATAATAAGGTAAACACATAATAAAAGTTTATATAATGCATTAGTAAAAATGTATGTCAACCATACATAAGTTTCAATAATAAATATGTCGCTCTAAAAAAATCCTAAACGACTACAGGGTCACTCTTGGACACTGCTCCTCCTCCGTTGATAAGTACGCCCACTGAATTGAGATTCCCATGGTAGCCTGACGAGTTCTCAAACTAGGTCCCAGGTATGTGTCCCTCGTGGAACTTGTTGAGCCAGTGTCTGAGCAATCTCCAATACCTTGGCTTGGTATGGCTTCTACAAACAACAACAATAAAAAATAACATTGTAAAATATAAAATCATAAAACAATACAAGCTTAAAAAAACATATATTTAACATACTGACTTTGCCTTTGGCTCTTGTGTTAGAGGGGAGGGGAGGGTAAATAATCATTTTGGTCGCTAAAAAAGTGTAAATACATTTGTCACACCTTTTGGTCCTCGAATCAGTGAAAATGCAAAATGGTCCCTGAAAGTGTAATTCGTCAGTCACATTAGTCCCTCCGTTAATGTGCGTCATTAACTTCGTTAATTAAATCTCATTGTCGGTTTTTAGTCTCAAAGATGTCACTTATCATCGCGGTTTGGTCCTCAAAACATATACGTGAATTCATTTTAGTCCCTCGAATCTTAAGTTACTTCAGCAAAATTTTAAACCAGAATTTACTAGCATTGGCTCAATTTGTGCCTTGGCTTTGCTAGGCTAGTTAACATGACCTTGCAGCTGTATCATATTCTCTTTTACTTCGATTTGTTACCTTCATTAATCATTAGGAGTGTTTATTGATTCAATTCGAATCAAATCACTTCATGTGTTCAATATCCTAAAATTAATTTCTAAAATCAAAGTCTCTTTCTAATTTGTTAAAATTAAATCTGATGTGGAGTTCTATTAACTTATGTGGCAAGCAACATCGGAATGCCACATGACTTTTATATTTTAATCTATGAAATAAATAAAATAACATTCATTGTTTTCCAATTATAGTAAATCCAAATTCATTTTGGTCAAAAAAAAAAGAATCCAAATTCATAATTAAAGATGAAAGGAAAAAGTTCAGTATGACCCGAGTACACCCGCCTCAGTACTCCACAACACCAATATATGACTGTCCATGCTTCTTCCAACTCCCTACTTACTGAACACCTCTATAAAGGGATGAAAAGACTAACATGCCTTTAATGAAATCTGTGATTTTTATTTTTTTTAAACATAAGTACGGTTCGGCGCACGCTTGGCTGAACCGGTTCGGATTTCACTGCACCGAGTGTGTTATTTTCAAAGACAACCCCCCCTAAAACTGTTTTTTATTAAGTTCGGAGCACGGCTGGCCGAACCTAACTGTGTTCTCACTAAAATCATTAAAATCAGATAATTGAAGCAAAACAAAGCAAATCAAACCTAATTGTGTTCATTTGAGTATTTCACGAAATCGTAAGTTGAATTCCAATCAATTAGAAAAATTCGAGGCAACGTTGAGTTCCAATCAATGATAATAAGCTTAAGTAGCGATCGATTAATCAATTATAAACAAAATTTTCAAGTTTTAAACCCTTTACATGACTTTGAGGCAGAACGATAGTATTTGTTTTTGACAGGTTTTATGGTACAATCTGTTAATAATATTATTCATCATTGTATCTCATCATTATTGAAAATAAATGTTGGCTTGACACTTGTGAATTATATATTTTCCTTGTTCTGAAAAAAAAAATTCATAAATTAGTTTTGGAGATGATGATGATGAAGAGGAAGAAATAAGTACCTTGTAGCAACAAAAGAGATACAATGAGTCAGGGTGAGGTAAGCATACATCACAATTTCATATGCATTAACGAGATAAGTACCTTGTAGGAAGATCAGTTATTTAAAAATTAACGAGATATTCATAATTTCATATGCATTAAAATATATTGATCTCCAATTATAGTAAATCCAAATTCATTTTGGTCAAAAAAAAAAGAATCCAAATTCATATCGTAAGATGAAAGGAAAAAGTTCAGTATGACCCGAGTACACCCGCCTCAGTACTCCACAACACCAATATATGACTGCCCATGCTTCTTCCAACTCCCTACTTACTGAACACCTCTATAAAGGGATGAAAAGACTAACATGCCTTTAATGAAAATAAAAATCACAGATTTCATTAAAGGCATGTTAGTCTTTTTTAAACATAACTCCCTACTTACTCCACCCTTTGCTTGCAGCTACAACCAGTATGGTTTTGATGGTCTCCCATCTTGATACGGGTGCAAGCACTTCTGAAAAATCAATCCCATATTCTTGTGAGTACCCCTTAGCACAAGCCTCGCTTTGTACTTCTATCCTCTGCAATAACAAATACTAATTGGATAACAATGTCTATTTTAGTAGTTATTTAAAAATTTACACTTTTGAATGTTTAAATGCATATGAATTGAACATAAAGATTACAGATATGCAATACAAATATCACATTATCTACTAAATAGTCGGAGTCAAATCATGGTTCGAAGCATTCCGATGGTGTAGTGAAACTGAATCCGATAAGGAACCACGTATGGTGATGTTGGCCGAATTTTTGCCGCTAATGCGAAGTTCAACCTGTACTTTTGTCAAGCTGGACATATAACATGAGAACACACATGCGTAAATTTGTGAAGGTGATTAGGGACGACAATGATGTGGGCGGGGTCAGTGGACTACTCCCCCAATCTCCTCCACATAGAGTTTTTCTCCCTGTCCCCGTCCCCATAGTCCTTGTGGGGACCTCATAAAATCATCAGGAATTTACTACGGATGTAAATTAAAATCTAATAAATTGGAAAAAATACAATTGCTAAACTAAAAAATCATAGGTTAATATTTTAATATAAAATTTAGTCCCTTTATTTATTGATATTAAAAAAATTAAGAATAAAAGATAACAGTTAGCACATTTTTGTTTTTTATTAATATTTTTAATTAAAAAACACATATAATGTACTCGGACAGCGGAATGGTCCCCGTTCCCATCCTCATCCCCATCCCCAAGTTGATAGTGGGGAATTATCTCTCTCGTCCCCGTCTCCACGTGGAAAAATTCCTCACTCACCGGCCACTGTGGGGGCAGTCCCCGTCAAGATCCCCACACAGGTATGAATTGTCGCCTCAGAAGCGACTCTCCTTATCCCGAACAACTTAACTAACACTAATTTTTTTATGTATGAGTTCGTAATTTTACTAACTCAGATGCATGTATATACTATCTTGTGGCATTTAAACATTCAAAAAAGTGTAAATTTTTAAATAACTACTAAAATAGACATTGTTATCCAATTAGTATTTGTTATTGCTATAATTTTGACTATCATATTTATATTATATAATTATGAACTTTTTCGTCTAATATAGATGATTCCGGAATTTTGCAACAAAAACAAAAGTCTATCGAATTTTGAAAATTGTGACTTATTACACATTAATTACCATCCATTCCAATTGTTGTAGAGAAACAATATACTTAATTACAAAAATCTATGAATTGAGTGATTCATTTCAAATGCAAAATGTAGTTAACTCAATTTTTTTCAAGCAAATTTCTTTTTCGAACATGATCAAATACATACCCGGTTTGTACCAAAAATTAGTTCGAACATTACCCCGTAACAATTAATACAAATTTAATGCTATGGAATAGACACAATACGTAAATGAGAACACAAACACGTTTAAGTTATTTCAAATGACAATTGATTGACCAAATCATCGTCATTCGCTGTCTGTCGCATCTCTATGGAATAGACATTTTCCCTGAAGTTTGTCAAAATAAACAAATGAATGAATACCTAAATAGTCTGTTATTCTAAAGCTACAAAAGAAATTAAATTTGCAAATAAATAAATGCCTAATCAAATTATTAAGAAGTTTTGTTGACCAACCTTAACAAATTTATTTCCAAGTCGATCTTAATCCATAACAATGTATAAGGTAGTTAACATGTATCATGTATCAAAAGCAATAGTCAAACTTTATTTGTTAATAACGATGTACTCCCTCTGAATATTAAAGATCGAATTAATTGACAATTAGAAAAAATATTTAATATTGTAAGTCATAATTTTTAATATGAATTAATTGAATATTAAAATAAGTCTTAATATTGTAAGTCATTTATGTTATATAATAAATGAATATATTAATATATATATTTATAGTTAAAAGGGTTTTTGTTTGAAATAAAAAATAAAAAGGTCTAAGTATAATAGATGTCGCAAACATTATAGCCTGCGTTCGCAGCTCAGGTGGTTAAAGTGAGTAGCTTGTCTCATGCGAAGTGGGTTCAATCCTCGACTCCAGCATTTTTTATATAAGGACCTTGCGAGCGCAGATTTGAATGAAGCGGTCTATGTGGCATGCCACGTATTTATGCAGAGATGTGTGTGGAATTATTTGATTGGTTTGAGGTGGATGCATAGGTGGACAATCTCTTGATTGTATATACTTATGATATGATAGTAAATTTTAGTTTATTTAATTATTGAGTGTAATATTAAATTAATAATTTAAATTTTTGAAATAAATAAATTTGAAATTTTTGTTAGAGGTAAGTATTTTCTTGACAATTGGTAGCAGTTAAATTAATTAATTTGAATAGTTTGAGTAGATTATAAAAATAGTTAAACTTTTTTAATTAAATTAGCAAATTAGGTGAGTCTCAGTTTTATCATTTAGTGGTGAAATGACATATTCTTCTAGTGATGTAACTAATGAAAGGAGGGCAAAAAAGTAATATTGGTGGAGGGTCACTTGCCTCTTTTTTAGTAGATTAGTAGATTGGGTCTTTTTTTTGTACCACCACCACTTCCCCATATACCCCCACGAGCCATGCGCAAAGACCAAAATACCCTTACAAAATCTAAAAGTTCCAAGAAATCCTGCAGCTCCAAAAAAAAATATGGGGGTCGTATATACCCCCTCAAATCGTATATACCATTTGGGGGTGTATATACGATGGCCAAATTATGGGGTCGTATATACACCCCCAAATGGTATATACGATGGCGTATATACGATTGGGGGGGTGTATATAGACCCCTATTATGTTTTTTTTAGTCAAATAAAAATTAATTAAATTATTTAAAAAATTAAAATTATATATTTTTAATATAGATAAATTAGAGATGAATAACTTAGGCCTAAGAATAGGTTTAGTGTGTAGTTCGTTAACACGTGACGATGTTTTACGTCGAACGAATATTTTAGGCTAAAAAATCGGTTTTTGGGAAACCTACTCCGATCGTAATGAAACCACATCCATTAAATCCGAAAAAAATCAACGACCATGACTCCAATAGAAGGGACTTATTATAGGAATACAACCTCAAAATCCCAAATTTCATTGTTTACTATTTTTTATTAATTTTTTTAAATTTTCATAGTCTCCAAAAAATCTAAAAAAATTTCCATAGACTTATTTTAGTTTTGTTTGATTTTTAGTGGTGTTTTTATAATTTTTTGATTAGTTTTGACTCTTTAACGAATTTTTGGTAGCCTTTTAGTAACATTTTTTAAAAAATTAAAACAAATCATTAAAAAAAATAAAAAAAACCATCGTATATACGTTTTGAGTACGTATATACGATTGGACATAAAATAGTCATCGTATATACGTACTCAAAACGTATATACAATTTGTTTTTATTTAAAAAAAATTAATTTTCAAAAGGGTATTTTGAGGTTATCAAATTGGGTGGCAGTATGGGGGAAAGGGTGGTCCCAGTAGATTTAGTAGATAACTTTTTGGCAAAATAGCACCCGAGGTCCCTTAACTTATTTTCCGTTTTCGCTTAGGTCCCTTAACTTTTAAAGCTTACGTTTAGGTCCCTTAACTTTTTAAAATGTTTCACTATAGTCCTATTTAACGTTTTAAACTTAACACTGTTAAACAGTGTATGATGTGGCCATTACAGTGCCTATGTGTCATAATCCATGTCATTTTTAATTATTTATTTACTTGTTCGCTGGTGTTTTTAGCAAACAATCACTAATTTTCAATATTAAGACTGTGAGATCAAACTAGAAAATCTCTTTGACAATTGCCTTTAAGTTTTGTGTCTTTTAGCGTGCGTAAGAACAAGAAAATAGTATGAAGAGATAGTTTGAAAGCAGAATAAAAGCAAGAAGTGCAACAAACGTAAAAACAAGTAAAAATTGCATTAAAATGATAGAAAGAAGAAGTTGGTCCACCGACACGTACAATATGATCTGATTCACTCTTGTTTCGCTTTGACTTGGAAGTTGAGTTTCTCGAGTTTTTGTAAAATGTGGTGACCCCGCTTTCCTATTACAAGGGGAGTATTTTACTACTCTCGGATACAATCGTGGGCAAGCACGATAACTACTTCCTAAAAACCGGGGAAATAACCGCCCACTAATCGTTGCTCCTCGCGCTCGACCAGCGTGTTTGTCGAAGGATCTCGCGAAGTATTGGACCCGACTTTGTCGAACAATTGGGCCTCTCTCCGCCGAAGGTTTACGGCATTGTTTCGTAGCTCAAGAACCAAGTCTGTCGAAGTTTGCTTGCGTTATCGCGACTGTACACCTTTTTATCGCGAATTTATGGTGCATTGACTTGAACATTGACTCGTGGCCCACGTAATACTATTAAATGTGCAATCAATACCATTTAAAGCTTAATTTAATGCCCTTGTCGAATTTTGAGGTAACAGATTGCCCCCAAAAATGCTTTTTCGACGGAATAAGGAATGGAGGGAAGAAAAGGCATTTTTGAATATTGTGCAATGGTCATTTCTACCGCCTTTTGCATTTCAACAAATGGTCGAAAGGACAACCATCATTACTTGCCGCAGTAAAGCGAACCGCCTTATTGGCACACGTTGCATAGTTGGTGGGCCATCACGTCTCTCAAACGTCGCGAACGTGCGAGTTATGGCGAACGTGCCAATAATCGTAGCTTCCCATCATATATAAACGGCTGACAACCCTTCATATTCCTCTTTACTCGGTTTGAACTTTTGTGAAGGCTCTCTCATTCTTCTTCATTCTCTCAAGTTTTGCAAAAATCCCGAAATCACTAAAGTTTCAAACCTTCATTCCTTTCCTTCAATCTACGCTTGAATTTCGTCTCGCATTTGCTTTTTATCTCTCATGGCTTCCTCATCTGCTGCTGAATGTTCAACGAAGAACGCAGCGAACCCAATGGACCTAAAACCCTTGATGGCTTCGTTGATGAGCCCGACATTCACGGCGATCGAAAGCGGTTCAATGGCAAACCTGTGTATTGATTCCCTCTACTAGGGTTTATACTCATGCATATCTAGGTCCTCTACCGATATCCTGTTAGAAAACACCGAAGTTTCAAAATTTCCCCGATCCACGCTGCCTTCAACCTGCAATTTTCACTAAGACCCCTTTTCATTTAGAATTTCTGAATAGTCCTTCCAGGGTTTTTAGGTCTGCTCCTAGGCTCGACCAACAGATTTACATAGACCTGCTCGACAAGGTAGAGGCTAAAAAGCCGACATCCGGAAAAAACAAGGTATTTTTGACCTTATCCAGCTTGTCTGGTATGGGCCTAAGTATGACAAAGACCTTGATATTGGGTCGCTATGCGCTTTTGGGGCTATGCCACTCATAGCCTCCACTTGAGATGTGGCATGCGACTCCCACTTTACTAGATGTTGCTTTGCCATCACAGTCTAAAAACCCCAGGTGAGACTTTTGACCTCGCTAATCCCGATTATGAATACCCGCTCACTTTCAACAATGCCACTTTTGCTCCTTACATCACGAGAACACCACAATCGTGACAATCGACACGATTAATCTCTAAAGAACACACGTAGCCTTCTTAACCCTTTGGTTATCCTTTTTGTTTTCTCGCACTGCTCACTCCTGTGTTTCTAAAACCTATATTCCATCGGGCAAAATTTCAACTCCACGAGAAAGAAAACATTAGTCTTGCCAAACCGTTGTTGGGTTCTCTCTATCGAGAGCTTGATAATCTTTTTTCTAGAACGAAAGAAGACGAACCCACCAACAAGTTCTTGGCCTCGCCCATTGTGGCTATTGCAATTGTGGTCGCTAGCCACTTTTGAGTCTCGACTAGGTCTCAGATATCCCTAAGTCCGCTCAACCAACCTTAAAGTCTAGGAGGATCAAGGGATTCGACTAGCCCAGTTGAAACCCAAGCGCGATAAATATCCTCCGTAAGAGTCTTTCAAATTCACTTCGACATGTTCCCGAAGTGCACAAGTTTCGTAGACTCCATGGCTCCCTTTGTGCAAAGGCCTTTCGGTCCAACTTGGTTTGGCAACCATTTCCTTCTTCTTCTGTCGAACAAGCTGAGGAGATTACCCAAATCTGCAAACCTACCTCTCTCCCGCTATTCTTTCTTTCTACCGGACTTACCCCCGCAAAACTAAAAATAGCTTCGAATTAAGAAATACTTCCCAAGTTATTCTCGCGAGCATACTGGCCTTTGTCGGTCGACTGCGCCAAGCAGTGTTTTCATAGGCGAGAATTTTCGAATCCGAAAACGATGGCGACTTTCTACAAACAAGCCTTCAAGAAATTCCACTATAGGGCCTTGAATTTCGAACCTCTCAAATTCAACCCCATTCTCATGCACCAAGAAATTTCATGAATGGTGGGTGATTACTACACCACTTCTTCTTTGAGAGGCTAGTGACACCTTTGCGAAAAATATTATGAAGAAATTGGTGGTAGCCTTCCTTCAAACAACCTGGTATTTACTTCGATACCCAAATCCTTCCGAGTCTTAAACATCTCAGAATTTAGCTTTATTCTGTTTGCTTATCAATGTTTTTCGACGTCCGATCAACCCACACCAAGTGAAGATCAAAGTAAGCAAGGCTACCACAAAGAAAATCTCCTCCAAAGAACCAAGAAGACAGTGGTCGTGAGATCTACTCCAGACATTGTCCTAAAGAAGGTATGTTGCCATTTATTCGCTTCAAGTTATTTTTGATTACGACTTTTACTTATGTCGAAAACCTTCTTTTTAGAAAACAACCCAGGCAAAATCCCCTCACCAAAGCTAAAAAGAGAATGGTCCTTCCTGAAGATGAGGTACTATACTCTTGCCTTGTTAATCCGTCGAAATTTCTCTTCCTTTTGTCATTCACTTTCTTGTCATAACCCAATTTTTTTTGCGGGACACCGAAAGTGATGATAACATCCCCTCACTCGAGAGGTCGAAGAGAGAAACCTTCCCGAGATTCAAAGGGCAGCTCAAGGCATCATTATTGATGAGGCTCCTGAATCACCCTCTTCTCCTCCAATCAAGAGGCTTAAGGTACAAGAGGTAAATTCCTTTAGACATTAGTTTAGACTTATTCTGTCTCACCTTTCTAATTCTTAACTTAAATGATATACCTTGTTGTGTGTAGGTGGGTGGATCTGCTCGTAGACAAACACGGAGTTCGATCTATGGTTGAGGCCGCTGATCTAGATTCATCGATCCGTGCTCCTTTTTCCTTCATCTCCTCGTGGTGTAATCTGCCAAGAAATTTTCCAAGCGTTGGATAACCACAAATCCTCATTTCGAGGAGTTTGCTCCAAATGCCGGAAATGTCGAACAAGAGGCGGTCGTCGAAGAGAATGCTCTGCTATGGAGGAGGCTATCCCAACTTTGGTAGTCGAGCGGAACCGAGATCGTTGTTGGAGAAACCGCTCAAGTTCCGAACTTAACATTCCAACAACCGGGAAGGACTGGAAGTAGTGGGTATCTCTGTCGAAATACCGAAGAGAATATGATCGATCAAGAACAAGAGGCACCTAGAGTGGGGACCTGCAGATCAAAGTGCTTCGCGAAAGAGTCATCCAACAATACAAGTTAGCGATCAAGAATTGGTGAGCTAAAGAAGAAGCGAATCCTTTGGCGACCTTGAAGATCATGTTGAGTCTTAAGAGCTCGTCGAGCCGCTTGATTTGCGATTCCTCGAACAACTCTCTAAGTTCTATCAATCGAGACGGTCGAAAGCTTTGCTTTGCGATTGAAGACGAAGGTGTTAGAAGGGGACTTGGTGGCGACCATTGAAAATGACTCATCTGTATCTTGAGGTAAAACCCTCATTCACAAGATCACCAAATTGGACCCTCCTCAAAACGCCCTTTCGTTCTTCATGGAATTTGGCCCTATTTTTGAGCAACTTTCCTTCTAATCAACCAACGGTCGACCACCTCAAAGCGCAAGGTTCAAGAGACTCAACTCTGCGAGGTAGAACTCGCCTCTCTTAAGGGTGATCAAGACGACATCGAGGCTCTCGAAACCCAAGCGACTAAAAATGAGAAGCAATCGCTGAATGGGATGCGAGATTGCGCGCGCATTGATGAAGAGATAAAGACCCTTCAACTCGGTATCACAAACGCTAAGCATCGGAAGGGCTCGATCGTCGAACGCATGAGTCTTTGCTTCTTCGTCCACCAAAACCACCAAAGCATTGGCGGTATAGAGCACTTGGAGAAGATTGACAAGCATCAAGCTATTCTCGCCGACCTCGACAAAGAGTTGTACCTTCTCGACACCTCTATTTCTCTAAGTGTTAGCATTATGGAGAGGCATAAGGCTACCTTGTCGAACTTCGAGACTCAGTATAGTTTAGCATTCTAAAAATGGTCGTGTAACTTTAACAATTTCTCTATACATTGCCATTTATGAACAACTTTCGTTTACTTATAATTGCTCAATCTTTATCTCGCTTAACGTTGGCTTGTATCGTTTTAAATACTTGCCATTTATTCTAAAGATTCTATTTTCGTCACCTAGCTCTTCGACTTCATAAGCGCCATTCGAAAAGCATCGCAACACGCGAAATGGGCCTTCCCACCCCGTGACCATTTGCCTAAAACTCTATCTTTTTATCCATAGGTAATAGGACTTTCCACACTAACTCCCCTTCCTCAAAGGTTTTTAACTTAACCTTTTATTGTAGGCTTTAGCTACTCTTTCTTTCTCGTCGAATAAGCATCTCTAAAGCTAACAAAACCTCTCTTCGTCCAAATCAACTAATTCATCAATCATCATATTCCAATAATGATCAAAAGGAATTTCACATTGTTTCAATCCTTGTTGATTGTAAACAAATCTCGACGGTAACACTGCATCATGCCCAAATGTTAACTTCAGTAGGGAGTGGTGTTTATAGACTCTTTAGGTGAAGTTCGACAAGCCCATAACACTTGGTCAAGAGAACTGTGCCAACTTCTAGGCTTACGTCCAACGTGCTTTTTAATCAAGTTAATAATGATTTTATTGGCAGCCTCTACTTGACCATTGGCTTGTGCGTAGTATGGTGTCGAAGTCAATAACTTGAAACCAATTTCAGCAGCGAAATCTACCATTTTTCGACCAGTGAAAATAGTACCTTGGTCTGTAGTAATGGTTTCTGGAATTCTATATCTATAAATGATATGATTTTGAATAAACCTTATCACTGCTTCTTGATCTACATTGGCTAAAGGTATTGCCTCTACCCATTTAGTAAAGTAATCAATCCTACTAGAATGTATCTGTGGCCTTTCGACGAGGTTGGTTTTATTTCTCCAATCACATCTAAAGCCCAACCCCTGAACGCCAAGGTTTCACTATAGAATGCAACTCATTTGCGGCACATGTTGTATTCCAAAGATGTTTTTGCATTCTTGGCAACCTTTGGCAAATTCTATACTGATCTTTTAGCATAGTTGGCCAATACATTCCTTGTCGAAATAACAACCATTTCATTTTGTGACCTACTTGATGTGAGCCACATGCTCCACTATGTGTATCGAATCGCCAAATATGCCTCGCTTTTCACTAAGACATTTTAGTAGTACCCTTTCAGAGTTTGTTTGTACAATTCGTTTCCAATTAACACATAGCTTAGAGCTCAGTATTTTACTTTTTATTAGTGTTCCTGTAGGATTTTGTAAATACTCTACAATGGGTTTTCGCCAATCATCATCAACCATATTGTCAATAGCAAAAATTTCGCTAAGTCAATACCGTCAAAAATGTGACGTTTTTCGTAGCGTGCTTCATTTGTATTTATTGCCCCCAATTTTTGGTGTTGACAATGCCGTCGAAGGAGTATTATAGAGAGAGTCTTCGAGATTAGTTTATCTTTTATCTCAATTAACTCTTCTAGGTCAGTGCTTGATACTTTGTAACCTAAGCAATTTGTGCGCTTCATTTGCCACGTGGTTTTCAATTCGTGGTAGATGTTCTAGGTGAACGAATGTAAACCTTTTTAGCAAAGTATTGGCAATAACGAAATATTTAATAAGGTGTTCATTAATACATTTGTATTCTTTTGTCAGTTGTTTGACCACTAGTTGAGAATCACCTTTTATTTCGACATAACTTGCCCCCAATTCGAGTAAAATTTTAAGGCCTACTATTAAAGCCTCATATTCACTTCATTATTTGAGCAAGAGTCTCGGATTTTAAATTTATACTTCGTTGGAGTATTTTCTGGCGAGATAATCAAAATTCCAATACCTGTTCCATTTTTATGGCTTGAGCCATCGAAGTATAATCTCCAAGGACGTATGTCTAACGAATGTATTTCACATTCGACAACGAGAATGGTCTACTATAAAATCAAGCAACCACTTGTCCTTTAATTGATTTGAGGGTTGGTAAGTTAAGTTGTACTCTAGCAAAGCTAGAGCCCATTTACCAATTCGACTATGCAACATTGGTTTTGACAACATATGTTTAATAACATCAAAATGCGAATAAACATAAACATCTGCTGATTTTATATATTGCTTCAATTTTGTACAAGAAAAATACAAGCAAAGGCACGCTTTCTCAATTGGACTATACCTAGTTTCAAAGATCGATCAAAACCCTACTAAGGTAATAAATGGGTCTTTCGACACCACTATCATCCTCTTGCGCTAACATGCTACCTATTGTGTTATCGTGTCGCTATATACAATTTTAGCAATTTGTTTCCAATAACAGCAATAAAATTGGTGACTTGACCAAATAAGACTTGATTGCGTCGAAAGCATCTTGGTGAACCTGCTCCCACTTGAATTCATCTTCTTTCTTCAATCTCGTGAATGGCGAAAAAACTTGTGTTTTGCCACTTAGATTTGAGATGAATCTTCGAAGGAAATTAATTTTTCCTAGTAGTGACTGGAGTTCTTTCTTGGTCGAAGAAGCCTTCGTTTCCATAATTGCTTTAGTCTTATTTTCGTTGATCTCTATGCCTTTCTTGTGTACTACAAAACCCAAGAATTCACCGCACGCACGCATACGTAAAGCACATTTGGTTGGATTCATTTTCAATCCATATTTCCTCATTCGCTCAAAAGAACGTCGAAGATGGTCTAAATGACCACTTTCTCGAGGATGACTTAACCACCACATCATCTATGTATACTTGCATAAAATCATCAATAAAATCGTGAAACATAGAATTCATTGCCCTTTGATAAGTGGCACCAAATTTTTAAACCAAAGGGCATGACCACCCATTCATAAACACCTAATGCCCCCGGACATCGAAAAGTCAAGCTGACACATCCTCTTCGCAATAAAGATTTGATTATACCCCGAGTAGCCATCTAGCAAACCGAGGTAATCAAATCCTGTGCTGCCGAATCTATTAGCATTTCTGCTCTACGGGCATAGCGTATTCATCTTTAGGTGTTGCATTATTTAGATCCCTAAAGTCTACGCAAACTCTAAGTTTTCCATTTTTCTTCATTATCGGGACTATATTAGCTAACCAATCAACATACCCGCAGATTCGATGAATTTGCTTTTGAACAACCTTTCTATTTCTTCCTTGATCTTAGCCAATATCCGAGGAGCAAATCTTCTTGGCGTTTGCTTCATCGGTTTCTTCCCCAGTCGAATGGGTATTTGTAATTCCACCACTTCTCGACTCGGCCCGGCATTTCATTGTACTCCCAAGCAAAACAATCTTTGAACTCCTGCAGAAGTGAAATAACTTGGGTTCTGAAGGCAGCATCAAGATGTGCACTAATATATGTTGGCCTTTTGATCAAGCCATTTCCCAAATCCACCTCTTCGACTGGATCTTGAGCTTGCATGCGCTTTGTAGAATCTCTAGGTCTTTTTCAAAACCCAATGGTTCGTCGTCATAAATGCAATCCAGTTTGTCATTTATGACTTCACCATTTTCTTCAGATGAAGTTATGGCTTCGACAGCCATTGTTTGTTGATTTAACTCGGCTTCCAAAGCCGTTTTTATTTTATTTTCGGCCATGTAAGCCGTAATTCTATCCCAAGCACTGGGTACTGACATCTAAACCTTCTAAGAGTCAGTGTCCCATCCTGTTGGAGGTAGCACACCATCGGGATAGACATTTGCACCTTCTATTTCCTCTCTTCCCACAAAAACCATGTGTTGGGTATAGGTGAATGGAGGAAAGCACATTATCTGAAGAGATATATGCTTGGCTAGAAGATGAACATGGCGCAATGTTCGCCATTTGTTTCTCGAAATTCTCCCTGGTGACGTTATTTACGTCAGCAAGGAAATAACTTTGGTCTGCTTCGACGTACTCCACCAGACCATCATCCCTCCACATTACCAATTTCTGGTGTAAGCTTGAGGGAACAGCTCCTACGCCATGTATCCACTCCCTCCCAAGGAGTAGATTGTAGCTTGCTTTTGAAGCTATGACAAAGAACGTGGTGGTTCTTCCGACGATTCCTACCACCACTTCCACTTCGACAAATTTCCAAACGATCAGGCGATTTCCCTCATGGTGGTTAACATAATATTATGAGGTCTAAGGTCCAGTATCAAACAAACCTCATTGTCTTCAAAGATGGCACGAGGCATTAAGTTAACAGCATAGCTCCTCCATCGACCGAGATCTTATTGATACCTACGCCATTAACTTTTGCTTGGGCGTATAAAGGCTTCGATGGTGTTGCATGCCCTCGTCGGCCTCTCGAAAGTGGCCATCTGTTCTTCCACGCAGCCATTGTTCATGACATAGTAGCATACTTGGCTTGTGGTTAGCCATATCCCCAATGAAGTCTTCTTCGACGCCGTTTGGGGTATCAGAATAAAGATCATACTCACTAGGCGTAATGGACACCACGCTGCGGATGACGTCGAAGCTAGCCTCGAGTCGTCGAAATCGAAGTAACATCTTCATCCATGTCGAATGAAGCGCTTTTCTTTTTATAGATGTTAATGGAGGGAAAATCCTCTCCATAGCAGCCTTCTTGGTTCCTCTATCACAATAGATTTCCTTTAGCCTTATTTCCAACCCTCACTTGATTGGCGGCACCTATACTTATCTTTGTGTTCCCCACGGTTTTAGGAGTCACACCCTTAACCGCTTTTGGCGTTTTCGTTAGCAACCGTTGCCTTGCCTTCTTTTAGCGAGCTACTGTAACGACGCCATTGGGTCTTCGTCATGGGATTCTTCCCTTTATAATTGTTTTTATAATTATACTTTGAGGCCTCACCGTGATTGGCTTGACCGTTCCGGCCAAATTTTGGCGAGCTCTTTATAGTGTGCGATCCAAAGATGTATCCACTTCTCATTGGATGGATCTGCTCTTGGCAAAAATGGTTTGGCGAGGCGAGATAGCACAAACTCCTTCTTGGCTACACCCTTACCAAAGAAATCATGCGGCTTGCTTGTCGAAGCCTTGCTCGAATTCTTTACCTTGTAAGGAAGGTCCTCTCTTTTGAAGTCAAATTTGGCCTCTTATCCGGCCATTTCCTCTTTAGGGGTTGTCGAACTTCACAAAGATTCGACACTCTTAGCGCTTTTTATCAAACACAAGATCGCACCTTGGACATAACATGACCTCGAGCTCAATTTGCACCGTTCGAAGTCTATCAAATCTTCCTCGGCCTTGGGGGTACACAGATCATGCATTCTCTCATATTCTTCTTGAGTAACGTGTTGCACAAAGATTACTCTTTTGCACAACACTTTTGATTTTTTCAAATAGGGGTTTGGTAGACTTTGGAGAATCCACCATTTTTGCGTCTACCATATTGATACTCATCTCAATTGGTTCTGCATACATCGCTTCCACTTGATGGAGTGGGTCGAAGATCAATTTGCATCGGTGCTTTATTCTTTTTATCTCCAAATTTGAGCCTTCCTTCTTCGATCGCTTTACAACCATGTCCTGAAAAGTACACAACGGTCGATTGTATGTCCCAAAAAAATTATGAAACTTACAATAACCCTTTTTCTTCCTCTCTTCGAGAGGAGGAACTTTCGTGCCATTTGGCACTATTATTTGGCCATCACTCACTAGCAAATCGAAGATCTCATCACATTTAGTAACATCAAAAGTGTACGCTTTTAGGCACAAATCTATCATTCTTAGGCTCTACAGATTATTCCCATTTGCGGGCCTTAATAATTTACAAGCATAAGGAGGACCGGGCTTAAGTTCACCCACGTCTATTTCCTCGCATTCGACATCACTGAATGCGAAGTCGAATTGTTCGTCTACATAGGCTATCTTTTCTTTCTTGTGAAAACCCCCTGAGTTTTCTTTTTTATTGTACTTATTCACTCTAGCCTTTTCCTCTTTAAGTCTTTCGACTTGTCGAACTCTATCGGCTAGTTGGGCCATGTCTCTCAAATGAGACGTATCCAATTTCTTTCGAATTGAATAGTCAAGGCCACCTGCAGCCATTTCGACAAGCTCATGTTCAGGCACTTGTGTAAAACACCTTGCCTTCAGTAACCTGAATCTATTCAAATAATCATCAATAGCCTCAGGTACTTTACGTCGAACACTGGCCAATTCTTTAAGGCTAATCTTGATCGCCCATGTAGAATTGCTCATGAAAAGCCTTTTCTAATTGCCCCCATGTATATATGGAACCGGGGTAAAGTGGTAAACCACGTAAAGGCATTTTTAGTTAGAGAATTTGGAAAATACTTCATTTTCAAACTCTCATTTTGAGCTATGTCTCCTGCCTCAGTCATGTAACGGGCAATGTGTTCGACAGTGGATTCATTGGTATCACCCCCAAACTTAGTAAATTTAGGGATTTTCCAACCTCTTGGCAATTCATGCGCAACACGTATTCACACAAGGTGATATGAAATTAGGCCTATGCAAACCTATGTTAAGGCCATTTTGCGCCATTATGGTTTCGACCAAAGTGGCTATGTTGTCTTGAGCACAAACATTATTTCGTTGCACTTGTCGAACAACTTCATCAGCGTTTTGGTTTGATTCACCATAACTACCTCGGGGATGTGACTTCCCATTTGTTGTTCGCCCATAACCGCTTTGAGCTTGGCGATCACCGATCTCGTGGGGTGTTAGGCATGTTGTTCCCGCATTTGGTAATCGCCATTGTTTCCGTAGGAGCCCCAAAGAAATCTGCAATCCTACCCATTTGGTCTGCTAACATCTGATAACTGGTATTTGTGTTCTGAATCAAAGGATTGAACACGGTACCAATTTGTTGAGTCAGCATATTAACCATATCATGATTGCTTTCGTCCACTTGTTGTCTTAACGCCAACAAGGACGCATTGGTTAATGCAGTAGGATTTCGATCAAGTATACCCTCAGAAGATACGTGTGAAGGAGAAAAGGTCGACACATGTGGCATTCCAGTAGGCATGCCATATACCCCAAAAGGGTATGGTGGTAGACTCATATTTTGGAAACGTGTTTCCAAACTATTCCCTGTTGCCACATAAGGACTAGAAGGAAGTCCTACGCTTTGTGGCAAGGCCATAGACGATGTCGAACCAACATTGGTCATTGACATCGTGGGAACGGTTATTGATGTCACTGGGGCCGTAGTCCCTGCAACATTCCCACCGCTGACATTGGCAGAATCTACCGTTGTTCCTTGCCCTTGTGATATCACAGGGTTAGAACTAGAGGCGTTGTTAGAATTGGTACGTACCATTCTACCACTCCTCAAGTGCATACAAGTTTATACACTCAACAGAAACGACACAAAATAACTGGCAAAGGTCCCACCGGGCGTGCCAATTTGTTCGCTGGTGTTTTTAGCAAACAATCACTAGTTTTCAATATTAAGACTGTGAGATCAAACTAGAAAATCTCTTTGACAATTGCCTTTAAGTTTTGTGTCTTTTAGCGTGCGTAAGAACAAGAAAATAGTAGGAAGAGATAGTTTGAAAGCAGAATAAAAGCAAGAAGTGCAACAAACGTAAAAACAAGTAAAAATTGCATTAAAATGATAGAAAGAAGAAGTTGGTCCACCGACACGTACAATATGATCTCGATTCACTCTTGTTTCTTTGACTTGGAAGTTGAGTTTCTCGAGTTTTTGTAAAATGTGGTGACCCCGTTTTCCTATTACAAGGAGTATTTATACTCTCGTGATACAATCGTGGGCAAGCACGATAACTACTTCCTAAAAACGGGAAATAACCGCCCTAACTAATCGCCAAGCCTTGCGCTTCGACCAGCGTGTTGTCGAAGGATCTGGCGAAGTATTGGACCCAGCTTTGTCGAACAATTGGGCCCCTCTCCGTCGAAGGTTTCGGCATTGTTTCGTAGCTCGAAGAACCAAGTCTGTCGAAGTTTGCTTGCGTTGTCAACACTTGTACACCTTTACTGTCGAATTTATGGTGCATTGACTTGAACATTGACCTGTGGCCCACAGAATACTATTAAATGTGCAGTCAATACCATTTAAAGCTTAATTTAATGCCCTTGTCGGAATTTTGAGGTAACATTACTGCTATGTCATTTTTAATTTAATTCTTGATAAAAATAAAAATAAATAGATTAACCTCTTCTCTTCTTCTTCTTCTTCATTTCATTTCATCTCTTTCTCTTCTCCCATTCTCTTCTGCTCTTCTTCTTCCTCTCATCTCCTTCTCTTCTCCCATTCTCTTCTGTTCTTCTTTTTCCTCTCATCTCCTTCTCTTTCTCTTCATCAGCAAAAGGCGTAAATTATATTAATCAATAATAAAAGCAAAACATACCTTCATTGTTACAGACACATCAAGAAGGGAATCAAATTGGAGGAACCAAAACAGGGTTTTAGTAATAGTTTGTTTTCTCTGCCTATGCTGTCTCTTTTTATCAGCCTCTAAATGTCTTCTAGTCCGGCATACATACTCAAGTAAATAAGGAAAGAGCAACATGACAGACACTATACCGCCCCTTCTTCATCCTGGATGTGTAGTGATGTTATTAGCAGCAAAGACATGTTCCAATACATCGAGTACATCATTCCAACTTGAAAACACAAGGACTTTTGCTTCATCATCTGTAGCCTTTATCCACAACATTCTTCTTGTGATTGCTTCAATCTACAAAACACCCAAACCAATAAAAAGATGAGGAATACAAAAGAGGCATAACATATGGTATAAAGCAAATAATCCGGAGCTGACTTATTTGCTGGAATATGCAAATTACAACTTCAAATGTGGGATGGAGCAAGAATATATTATTCACAATGTTATACCCATTTGTAATGAATAGTTTAGTTTTAAAATATTCTAAAAAAACAACCAAGTCTTCTTTGTATATAGTCTTGAAAATTGTTTCTTCTCACTAGGAAGGCAGATTGATTAATATAATTTATGTCTTTTGCTGATGAAGAGAAAGAGAAGGAGATAAGAGGAAGAAGAAGAACAGAAGAGAATGGGAGAAGAGAAGGAGATGAAAGGAAGAAAAAGAAGAGAAGAGGTTAATCTATTTATTTTTATTTTTATCAATAATTAAATTAAAAATGACATAGCAGTAAATAAATAATTAAAAATGACATGGATTATGACACATAGGCACTGTAATGGCCACATCATCATCATACACTCGCTTAACAAAGTGTTAAGTTTTTAAACGTTAAATAGGACTATATAGTGAAACATTTTAAAAAGTTAAGGGGCCTAAACGTAGTTTTTTAAAAGTTAACGACCTAAGTAAAAAACTAAAAAATAAGTTAAGGGGCTTTGAGTCTTTATTTTGCCTAACTTTTTCTTACGTGACCAAAAAGTACTACTAGCATTTGTATAGGTAAGATTATTAATCGGGTCGGGTCGATTAAATTACATTTACAGCCAAAAGAATGGATTCGGGTCTCGTGTTATCGAACCGGAACAAGCTCTTTCCCCGTTAATTCAAAAAGTTTAGTGGTCGTCGTCTTAAAACCTTATTCTATTTCAGTGTGTTATTTGGGTGTTGTAAACGCTTTTGCGCCAAAAAATCTCCATTTGTAAGCCATCGCCACGTATTCTCTTGTTTATTTTCTACTACAAGTTCCTACCCTTTTATCTAGTTATTCTTTCGATGCCTCGCTGTTTGCATACCAAGTGTTTGATGAATGTTCTGATCCAAGTATCAACATTACATAGTACTAATCACTGTTGTCTTGAGATACTCTTTGTAGTTTATATTGGCCTTTCCATCTGTTCTTGGGAAACAATATTTGAGGGGGTTTTATGCTTAGTTAGTTTTGCATTGTTTGAATTATAGAGAGTAAAGAGAACATGTATGTATATGCAAAATATATTGTGTTTGTCATACTTCATAGCAAATAAAATCTTATGTTGACAGTATACAGTGGTAGAATGGGGAAAGCAAAAGCAACATCAATTTAAGAGCAGGGCTTTTATTTTGCTAAATAGAATTCGAATTACTTTGAGGACTAGAGAATCTGCTTCTTTATACAGAATACCGATTATTTTTGTTTTGTTTTACTCCTAAGGAAGTTGTTTTACAATGGTTATCATCATCTTTTTCTTTTGGGTTTTTATCAAATTTTATCTTGTGTTGGAAATGAAAAGTGATATCCATGTTGTATTTCATTTGCATCCGAAAAATATAAAGACAACTGCTTGTGGATTTGTTGTATTGTTAAACTCAATTGCTTGTTATGATGAGTATGTGTGTATGTACTGTTCAGAATATAAATGTGCTGCAATTGCTTCATATGCACGCACTTCATTTTGAGGTGAACTTCTGCACGAGCTTTCTAAACAACTATTGCCACAGGATGTATCATGTGTCAAGCATTGTATTAATATTTGACTATTTGATGTTGTCACTTCATTTTAGATTTTAGTTTGAATGTTGTTTAGCATTCTTATAGGCTTCATACTTTATTTTCAAGCATTTTACCCGTTTGGTGAATAAATTCAGATTTTTTTTTATTCTTATTCCTTTAAGTGCTTTTTTTTTTCTGATTATTTCAGATTTTTCCACTTTTTTATTTAAAAGAGTATTACATGTTCATAACTTTGTAACCCAACTTCAGCCAACCTAATTGAGTTAAGACTGGGTTAGTTCGTCTTACGGTAAGCTGTAAAAATGAAAACACAAACCAATCCAACTCATCATCTTCTAAGTGTTTGTGAATTGTGATGTATGCTTACCTCAGCCTGACTCATTTACATCTCTTTTGTTTGATTTCATTGTAGGCAGTACATGATTCTCTATATTTTCTTTTTAATGTATTGAGTTTATGATTTTCCCATTGATCAGTGATTTTCTTAACTCGCTACAACCCCAGAAAAATAAAGAGTTAGGAAATGACTGCTATAAAAACTGCTGCTTCTGGGTTGGTACTGTCACGTCCTGTTACTTTTGTCACTGGAAATGCTAAAAAGCTTGAAGAAGTTCGTGCCATCTTGGGCCAGTCCATTCCATTTCAGTCCCTCAAACTTGACTGTAATGTCACTCTTTCCCTCCAATTTCTCTATTCCCATTTCATGTTGCTTTTCTTCTTTCTCCCTACATGTTTATTATTTGTTCTGTTTTTCTTTCACCCTTTGTCATTTGTGTTGTTTGTCTTTATAGCGTTTCTTCTTGCTTTTTTTGATAAAACAATTTTATAGGTTTTATTCCTCTTGAATTCTCTGTTATTTTCCCTGCTTGCCTCATTCTTCTTAGATTTTTTGTTTTTGTTTTGTGCTTTTTGTAGTGCCAGAGTTGCAAGGGGAGCCTGAAGATATTTCCAAAGAGAAGGCTCGACTGGCTGCTGTTCAGGTACTCAAGCTACTACTTTTTCTCTCTCTCAAACACACCTAGGCTTGTAGGATTTTAAAATGGTTTCCTGTTGAACTATTTTGATAACCTTTCTGATGCTTTTTATTTGTGACAAGGTTAATGGACCTGTGTTGGTTGAAGACACTTGCCTTTGTTTCAATGCCTTGAAGGGCCTTCCAGGTAGATATAAGTTATACCTTTATCATTCATGCTATGAAGGCTAGCATTGTACACCTTGACACTGGTTTTAATGCGTGTTTCATACTTTTCAGGGCCATACATGTAAGTTCTCTTTCCCCTTCATCATTGTACTCAGGTGAACTTTATTCTCCTTTTTATCATAAAAGTTTAAGACCTCAATATTCATCAATTATTGTGCATAGAGCGAAATTCTATGATTAAGAAAAGAACAAGAAACATATGACTTCTCATAGTTGGTTGAAAATATGGTAGGAAATTGATGAAAGATGTTACAGAATAGTTATTAACAATTGTGCTTACTAGTATTATTGATCTGGGACAATCTTTCTTGTACTCTATGTTTTCACATCAAATTTAAACGTGGGGAGACCAACAACATTGAGTTAGTCATTATTACTAGTATTCTGCTGTTAATTTTCTCTAACAGAATACAGAAGGGAGTCAATTAATAAATTTTTGGGGCTCTCTTTTACATCGGGAATGAGGCACACTAGGTGCTATGTAGCTCTGTTCATATCAAAATTTTAAGTTTTAACCAGCCTTTTTTATAATATTCAAAAATTTGTGACTTGGTCATACCAATGCTTTGTCACGGTGGGAGAAATCTTTAAACATTATTGATTGATGGTTGATGTATGATTCATTTGTTTTTATATCTTTTGTTACCATATGCCTCATTTATTCTTGTTTGACACGACCTTATAAACCATCTCAATGTAAAGGAGAAAATTATAATGTGCTGACTTTATTTTACTGCATTAAGATTACTTTGACCTTCCTCTATGCTTCTGGGGAGTTGAGGAAGTGTTGTACCCGTTAGAATTGTTGTACTCAAGATGGGTATAAGTTCAATGTTAATGAAATGGTTTATAAGGACGAACTCAAAAATGGCTGAACAAGTTAACATATTGACGAGTTGAAGTTTTCCTTCAGCATTATTTCAAACCTTTTAATTTCCAGTAACACAATGCTTGTGTGGCTGTTTTTATTTTATTGGACGCATCTTATTTCTCTTGATTCCTTTGCCCCTTCCAATACTCAGTTGTCTTCAACTATATTCTTCCTTCCAAATCTAGCGGCGCAGAGATCCCGACCCCAAAACCGCCGAAGCAAAATAGAGGTTAGCGGGATACCCGCTATTGCAAAGACTAGAAAACAGTGTACAACTAAACATAAACAGAGCTATCTCGCCATAACAATCGCTATTTCAGCCACTACAGTAAACTGCCCAGCTACTACGTGTCCTCACTGTCCTGTAGTGGCAAGGAGCTGCTCTGCTATGCTACTATAGCATGCTATTGACAACACTGCGAAAAATGAATCCTTTATGCTACTAATTGGGGTTGGCACATGGTTTCTAATTTGTTGTTGCACCTGATCCTTGATTATAGATTCATTGAGTTTCATTTACTTGAAATCCAGTCTCCCTCTTTTTCCTTTTTGGGTTTACCTCTACCATTTTTGAGGGCTTATTGACTGTGTGCTCACACCTTTCCAATATACACCATCATCTTATGTTCCCATACCGTCTTAGATATTTTCAATCAATTTTCCTCTATAGCTGTCGTCCATTCAGTAACTGTTGCATTGCAAGCTTTGTCAATTGCTGCTGTGCTTTAACAGCAAAAATGGACTGAAGTCCTATATATGGTTGCAAGATATTACTACTAGTACTAGTGTTATGCCCATCATCACTACTACTGAAACTTATAATGTTTTATTTTTTTTTTCATACTCTAATTATCCCCATTCCTCACCATATTCTGAATTTTTTACATTTTGGTTATCAAATATCTTCAATCTCCCTCTCTCATTCCCAAAATATTTGGTGTCGCTAGAAACCAGTATGTCTTCTTTGGTATAATAAATGACACTTGTAATTTTGCATTTTATTTTGGTGATAAATCTCTTAATGGTTTATATGTTAAGTGATTCCATATCTTAGATGTTCATTTGGTCATTGACCTATTTATGCGTTTTTCCATATGAATTGAGATTTTTTTAAAAATTAATCATCCGCATTAGGATGCAACATGATTTTTAGTATACTCCAGATGATCATTGTCTTATTGCTTTGTTAAATCATGCAGCAAATGGTTTCTTCAGAAGATTGGCCATGAAGGTTAGACCATAACTTGCTTAGTTTTTGAGTAGTTTTCAATTGTTTTAGTACTTGAGTTTCAGGATATCTCAGTTACTCATTCCTCTTGCTCTGATAATTTTGCAGGTCTCAACAATTTGTTGATGGCATATGAGGATAAATCTGCTTTTGCGTTATGTGTATTTTCCTTTGCACTTGGTCCAAATAGTGAGCCAATCACATTTGCAGGAAAAACTCAGGTATCTTCTTTAATCCATGCTTGCGTATATTTTCTTCTAATTGCGTGGTAAAGTTGAAAGTGAAATTAAATGATAATCCTTATTTCATGAATTACATAAAGAATAAATCTTATGATGGATTGCAGTCTATATAATAATATATTAATTATGTGGTTTCCCTTGTAAAAAAACGTATTATTATCTCACCTGAACAAACTTGTGTACTAAACATGAGATAGCTGGTATACGAGATGCTTCAATAATTTACCTTTCAAAGTTGAAAATTTTGAGGAGTGTTGATCAATTCAATTGACACCTAATATTGGCTTGACAAATAGAAGTAAACTTAAGTGTTATGACTAACTAATTTTTTGCTGGTAACTAGGGGAAGATTGTTCCTCCAAGAGGACCCAATGATTTTGGATGGGATCCTATTTTTCAACCAGATGGCTATGAGCAAACGTATTTCCATTCCTTATTCCTTCATGTCAAGTTCTTTTCAAGGGTTTTTTAGTTATTTGCAAGAGCTAACTTGTTTCAATTATTTATTACCATTGTAGTTATGCAGAGATGCCCAAAGAAGAAAAGAACAAAATTTCTCACCGCTCCAAATCTCTTGCGCTAGTGAAGTCACATTTTGCTGAAGCTGGATATTCTTTTCAGATCAACAACATTTGACAGAGCTATGGTGTTTGTTGTCATTGTGGTATATACTAGACATTCCCTAAACTCAAGATGAACTGTTTCTAGCAATTTGAAAACCAGTTATAAACAACGTTGTGCTATTGGGCCTTTTGTTTGAACTGGATTTGTGAATTGCCCTTACTCCAACTCTGTTGGGCTCAGCCTCTTAGAACTATTGGGCTTGATTTCCCTTAAGCTAATAGATTGCTCATTTTTTGTGCCTGTTTTGCTACATTATTGGGCTTGCTCTGTTTTATCTTCTTTTGCCATTGGGTTGTTTTTTCACTTGCGCTATTATGGAGCTATATGTACATCATTTTCAGTTTCACCCCCTTTCATTTCGGCCCTTTCTTCCTGCTCTCCTCCTTCTCACTTCCCGCACTTCCTCACACAACTTCCTCACACTAAGTTTGTGAGGGAGTGCAAAAAGTGTGAAATGGGGAGTGCAAAAACCCTTCATTTTTGCTTTCCATGTTATGTCTTGCACCATAGTTCAAGCTCAAAATTTTGGTTATACTTAGTGTTCGTACCTGGGTCGGTAAGGAGATCTGTCCCTGGGTAAGTAGTTGTGGTGTCTCAGATGGATTCGCGGTGGCTCGGATCAGAGGAGGTCCGCCGAGGTTGAGGTTGCCGCGATGGTGGTACCTGTAAGCACTCTGATGCTTAAGTCAGCAAGAGAAGTGGGGAGGTATGCAAGAAATGAGAACGTACCTGATCTTGGAGGGGTGCGGCCTTATTTATAGACGCGGATGTCACTGCCGAATCGCCAGATTCTACCGCTTCCATCTGAACCGCTCAGAGGTATCCTTCCGTGGGAGGAGCCGGTTGGGCTGAAACTAAGGTTGAATTAAGGTCGGGCCTAGTCCGAAACACTTAGTTACATAATGGGTATAATGTATTTTAAATTGTATTTTATTGGGTTATAATTATTCTAAAAAAAGGATTATAAATTAAGAAATGTCAATATTGATAAGTGACAGCAACTAGCAAATATATGCTGTATAATACAGTTTCCAAAATGTGTAATCTACTTTCGTTGCATGTGATGAAGTTGAGACATTCATGTCAAGTGTCAACAACATAGTAGAAAGTGTCGGTTGAGACGGGACGCAGAGAATGGCGGGACCAGATGATGAGAATAAGATGCAGCGAGAGATTTCCAAATTGCTGCTGGCATGGAATGGAATCCTTATTTATCAACTAACGATAGAGAAAGACAACGCTTTGTGGGTTCTCATCTTTTGGATCAATAAATTGGATCTTCATTCAATATATCGATTTTTTTAGATAGGCAATTGTTAATAGCGGTGGGGAAATGTTAGTTTCCGGACTTGAATCCGGGACCTCCTTTTTGCACTCATTTGGTGCCTCCTACATGGAATTCAATATATCGATTGATTAGTGACTAATTGAATGCTTTTACTTCTCTTTTCTTTAACTTAGAATTCTCATATCATGTGTTATTATCATCTTCATTTCTAAAAAGAGAAAGATAGAATTAGAGGCTTATTTTTTCTTAGATAGGCAAAGTGGTTAGTAATCAGTGTGTTAGTTGTTAGAGAAGATGGGGGAGCGGGGTTCGAACCCCGTACGCCAACATTTTTCTACCAACGATGTCTCTTTCACTCAACCAAGTGAGCTACCCTTCTGAGACAGAATTAGAGGGTTATTATCATAGTTTGGTTTGCATAAATACCATAGACGGACACGGCGCGAAATGAAAAATAAAAATAAAAAAACTTAATTGCAAATATTAAATAATTATTCAATTCTGCAAAGAATAATAAATATTAAATCATAAACTTATCTATAATATATATTTTATCTAAGTCTAAATAGTATCAAAACTCATCAACAATGACTCAAAAATAAATCCTTTACTAGACGTAAATAATTAAACCATTATCTAGAAATTTTATTTTACATCCTGTTTTAGAGCCTATTTTTCATTTTCACTATCTACATAGCTGAAAATGAGTGATTTGTAAAGATCTCTTGAAATCTAAAGTTAAACTCAAAGTAAACAATTCTACAATATTATAGTTAATTGTAAATGAGTATTGAGTGTAGTAATGAACAAATTAATACAATAATAATGTTCAACTGCAACGTAGTCGACATTTTTGAGAACTCATTGGTTTTTGGCTTAAACTATGCATTAGTTTTCTTTTAAAAAATACGCATCAAGGACATTTGCAACAAATCCTATGTGTGCTCCGTAAAAGCAATGCTTTGTTCTTTCACCTGTACCACGACAGTATGATGTGAATTATTCGTATTAATTCACTAAAAACAAATTATCATTCCATAATCAAAGAAATTAAGAGACAAATAAAATAGAAAAATGTACGAAAAGGGAAGAAAATAAAAAAGATGGAAGGGACAACCGATGAATCTATGTGGTGAAGAGAAATCACATCTTTTATGGAAAGATGATAACTCTCATGTTTGGACCACTCCAAAAACCTAAGCTTTTGATAAGATCCAAAAGCAGTTCAAGTAAGAATCCTAGAGAGTGTACTTATGCTAATTCCTCTCATATTCAAAAGAGACCAAAGGTTCTTACAACTTGTAAAGTCACACCTATTTATAAAGAATAGGTTGTGGGTTCACTAAAGAGATAAACATAACAACTAAAAGTTCAAATTCAAGCCTAAACCAAGCCTTAAACAAATAGACTTTTGAGAAAGAGAAATCAATGTGGCTAAAAATGTTTGACTTATTACAATTATAAATTCATATGAAATCTTAACTACAAGAGCATTTAAAAGACAATGAACAATTTTAGAATGTTTGCTATCATTAAGCAAAATAATCATTTGATCTTCCAATTGCTCATTAATCTTCCTTTCTCTTCCTCTTGTTATTGGTCCAAGTGTCAAATCTTGAATCTCCAATTTGACCACCAATTTGAATCTTCAATGTCTTCAAGGTCCTCATGTATTCCTACATCAATGGGAGAAATGTCACTGACATTAAAAGTGACACTCACATTATAGTCACCGAGCAAGTCTATAATTGTATGCATTATCATTGTAGCGCTCCAAGACTTGAAAGGGTCCATCACCCCTAGGTTGGAGATTGAACTTCCTTTGTAAAGGAAAATTTTCCTTCCTAAAATGAACTCAAATCCAATCACTTGGATCGAAAATCATTCTTCTCTTGCCTTTGTTGACACTCCTAGTATAGTGCTCAACCTTGTTCTCAATATTTGTCTTAACATTGGGAAATAGCTCTTGCACAAATTTGGCCTTAGCTTTGATATCCTTATGTAGCACATCATCATTTATGGGCAAAGGAATCAAATAAATAGGGATTAATGGATTAAAATCATATGCTACTTCAAATGGAAAGTAAGATGTAGTGCTATGAGACACTTTATTATATGAAAACTAAATAAAAGGTAAACATTCCTCCCATTCCATCAAATTAGATTGTAAAAAGGTCCTAAGCATGGTACCTAAGGTCCTATTTACTACTTCGGTTTGTCCATCCGTCTGGGGGTGGCGAGTGTAGAGAATAGAAGCTTAATACCAAACTTAGTCAATGAGGTTTTCCAAAAGTGGCTTAAAATTTTTGAGTCCTTATTCGACACAATGAATTTTGGAACACCATGCAACTTGACCACTTTCTTGAAAAACAAATTAGCAATATTACAAGCATCATCAACTTTTGTGCAATTAGGCCTCATGGCCTCTTTGCTAAACTCTCCCTCCCTTTTGTACTTATCCTTCCAAGTTGAGGAGTTTTTATGCTTCCATGATGAGGAATCATTGGATGAGAGTGCTTCTTGTAGTTGCTTCTTCTCTTGATTTGTTGTTCCCCCTTTGAGGCTTGGTGAACTAACTCTTCTATGTCCATGAAATGTTGAAGTTCAATTACATTCCTTATGTCATAGCTTAGTCCATTGAGGAGCCTAGCTATAAGGGATTCTTCATCCTCCTTTGTATTGACTCTTATCCTTAAAGTTTCAAATTCTTTGTGATAGTCTTCCACACTTTTGTTTCCCTTGCCTCAGTCTTTAGAGCTTTTCTTGGAAGCGTGGTGTGAAGGCACATATCTTTTTCTCAATAGGTTTTCAACTTCTCCCAATCTTCAAGTGGTCTAGCACCACATCTTCTTCTATATTTCACAAGTTGATCCCACCACAACAAAGCATAATCTTTAAATTCTAAAGTTGCAATTTTCACCCTCCTCGCTTCTTCAATGTCACGGGCCTCAAATAGTTGATCGATTTTGAGTTCCCAATATAAGTATCCATCGGGATTATTCTTCCCATGAAATAATGGGAACTTGATTTTAGTTCTCCCTCATACCTTTGCATTGGCCTTCAAAAACTCATCTTTGTTGTTTCTATGATTCCTACCATGATCCCTATGCCTTTTTTCCATGTCTTCATTCTCTGTCGATCTCATCATCAAACTCATTATCCTGAGAATGTCTCCCATGACTGGACCTTGTATCTCTTTGATGCAAAACTTCCTCCCTCAATTCATTGACTTGAGTATTTAATGCATTGGTTTGAGCATTCATCTTTCAACTCAAATGATGGTTCAAGAAAGAACTCTTGAGAGAGCACTTATGTTAATTCCTCTCAAAATTCAAATATGATTAAAGGTCCTTACAACTTGCAAAACCACACCTATTTATATGGAATAGTTGTGGATTCACTAAAAGACAAACTTAACAACTAAAAACCCAAATTCAAGCCCAAACTAAGAATTTCACAACTAGGCTTCTAATAAAAGAAAATAGCATGCCGAAAAATATTTGGCTCATTACAATTATAAAATTCCTATGAAATCTCAACTACAAGAGCATTTAAAAGACAATGACCAATTTTAGAGCATTTGCGATCATTAAGCAAATTAATCATTTGAGCTTCTAATTGTTCCTTAATCTTCATTGTTCTTCCTCTTGTTGTTTATTCAAGTGTCAAATCTTGAATCTCCATGCTCTTTGTGTCATTAACATAGTGTCTCAGCTCTAACATAACACTATTGTACAAATATTCCTTTTTTAAAGGACTATACGAGGTTATCTTCAAAACAATTGACGCTTTTTCCTCAAAATGTTTAATTTCTTAAACATAGAAGAATTTTTGTACCATAAATTTTGCTTCCTTTGACATTGCAAAAATAAATGTTATTGATGTCGCGACAAGATTTTGAATATAATGTCAACAGGCCTGAACCAGATGCTCAAACAAACAGACACTTCACTTCAAACAGATGCTTTTGCTCTCGGATGCAATCTTCTTTCAGAACAAATCCTCTTTGTTTAATATGCAATCCTTATGGACTATATGCTTCGAGTAAAGACATGAATTTGATTAGGCGACAATTTGATTTGGCGACAACTTCCTTGAGGTTCAGATATGGATGCCAGACACAAAAGCTTCCAAGTGCTTGGTCATGACTCAGTACCATTTGTTGTCTTATTGAGACCTGATGATGGATAACAGATGATGGCTTAGTCAGATGTCTAGAGAAGGGACTGTAGAGAGAATCAAAGATCCTATTGTTAATAGCCTTAATGATAACCTGCATAACTCAAAAAAACATATTAGGGTAAAATTGTTCTATTATATTATTTGTTATCTTCAAAACAGTTTTGGGTTATTGTTTCTAGATCCTCTTGGTTCCCATTTAACTATTTACCATTCACAAGAGCGAACATCTCAACTTATCAACTTGGCTGGGGGAGATGTTGTAAGTTTCCTTTGATTCGATACAACCATTAGAACAAAAAGCTAACTATCGAAGGATTTTTTACCATATGCATTTTGACTCTACCAGTCCCTCATTTATTTCTATTCAAGGCCAAGTTAGTCTCTATATGCATGTCAATATAACAACCAAATGACACAGATGGGTACAAGTGCAAAAGCGAGCTGGTTTTTTTTCTTTTCAAGAAGGTGTGATTTCATTGATAGTGGGCAAGGACCAAACCACACAATCCAAAGGATAACAAAGGCTACCCACAAGTTGGGAGCTCACTACAAGTAGTTAAGATTTAGTGGCTAATCACAGGCTGATCGCTCACTAGGATACACAATAAGAGTAGCACTAACAAAAAGTAACGGTGCAAGCAGTATACTCAGTGGAGTTTAGAAGCCCAAAACCAAGGCCCATCGTAGGCGAAGACCAAGTCAACAGTAAATCTATTCGTTGTACTTTGTGTAGTCGCTAGAGTCCACGTAGCTGAAGGCCACTACAACGACTTTCACCAAACAGGCATGAGAGAGAAGAGTCACTGAAAGCGAAAGCACAGGAACCCTAGATCGGGAAAGAAGGAATCAATACTCTGATTTCCAACATTATTGCCTTCATCCATCTTCAGCAACCACCATAATTCACCAACAAAGACATTGAATTCTAGACCAAACAACAATTTACCTGTGCTATGTCGTAGCTAGCATTAGAGTTTATCTTGATGAATGATGTTGGAGGAGGTTTCCACTTACCCTTGGATCTCCTAACATTAGACATTGAATGTTCTGTGCTATTTTGTGTGTTTTGTATGTTTGTGACTTTTGTATTTGTGTTTTGGGTGGCTAGTGTATATTCTGCACTGAGAAGTTTTATTTTTTGCATTGTTTCATACGGGTTGGGGCTGTTGAGGTTGAAACATGCTTCATTTCTGGTCTTCCATATATGCCATAGTGCATAGAATAGCCAAGTTAGGATGTTAGGGTTTGAGCTTTTGTAGGAGTTAACCGAGGCTAGGATCCAATCATGGATAGTGGTAATTCCAAGTCTGTTAGGTATAGGAAGAAATTGCAATCCAAACCAGAGCGGTGTAGTCCAAGGACAGAAAAGAAACAGGTGTTTTAGGGTTTCTGGTTTTGTTTGACAAATAGTGCAGGTAGGGGAGGTTGTGATTTTCCCCTTAAAGAGGTTGGCTTTAGTTGGTAGGATATTGTGGCATACCTTCCATATGAAATGCTTTATTTTTGTTGGGACTGAGCTAGACCATACAATGTGCCAAAGCTCCTCAGGGGTGGTTATAGAGGAAGATGGGTGTATTTGAAGAGATGGTACCTGGGAGGTTAACATAGCATAACCAGACCTAACAGTGTACTGCCCAGAAGTAGAGTTAGGCCATATAAAGTAATCGTTTCGTGGAACTATAGTTGTTGGTGTTCTGATGGCCTCTATTGCACTCTGGGGGCTGAGATTTTGCCTTAGCTTCAAAGTATCCCACCTATTGCTAGCATCTAAAAGATCAGATACCCTAGTTGCAGTGGCACCCTCCTTGAAAATTGCCTTTTTACCCGAGCCCAGCCAAATATCCTTGTCAATACTCAGGTCCTCCCCATTACCAATAGACCATCTACCAGCTTCCTCTAATAATCTTATGCCTTGTACTAGGCTTTTCCAAACCCACGACGACCTGCTACCTGTTGATGCTTCCCAGAAATTAGAGTTTGGGAAGTAGATGCTTTTAAGAGTAGCACCCCAATATGAGTGAGGGTCATTAACCAATCTCCAGGCTTGTTTCCAGATGAGAGCATTGTCTAGTCTTTGGAAATCCTTGAAACCCAAGCCACCCATTCCTTTAGGAGTGCATAGAGCTGCAAATTTTCTCCAATGAATACCACTAGATCTGCCAGAATTTCTCCACCAAAACTTTGCAACACAGGATGTTAGATTATTATAGAATGTTTTAGGGAGAATTAGGATTGACATAAGATATGTGGGGATAGCCTGAATAAATGCTTTTATCATAACTTCCTTACCAGCTTGATTTAAAAGAGAACCTTTCCACCCTTCCATCTTTGAGACCATTTTCTCCTTCAACCAGTTTAGACTTTGGACCTTAGAACCTCCCCTATTCAGCTGGGATACCCAGGTATTTGCCTGGATTATCCCAAATAGGGATTCTGGTGTTGTTAAAGATAGTAGACTTTAGATCATCAGGGACTTTCTTACCACAAATGATACCTGATTTGGTGAGGTTCACCTTCTGTCCTGAAGCACCAGTAAACACATTGAGAATCCGAATAAACTGAAACACTTCTTCACTGTTATCCTTAGCAAACAATATAACATCATCAGCAAAAAATAAGTGGGTGAGGGGGGAGCAGTAGGGGCTAATTTGATTCCATGTAATAATTGTTTATTTCTAGCATCAGTGATAAGTCTTGACAGGACATCAAGCACAAGAATGAATAGGTATGGAGATAGGGGGTCTCCTTGTCTAAGACCTCTATTTGGGGTAACAATTCTAGAACTGAAGCCATTAATTTGATAGGTATAAGCGACTGTCGTGACTAGGTTCATGACAAGAGCAACCCATTGTTGAGAAAAACCATAGGCTAGGAGAGTAAACTTTAGAAAATCCCATTGCTGAGAAAAACCATAGGCTAGGAGAGTAAACTTTAGAAAATCCCAACTGACCTATATATCATAGGCTTTATGCATATCCAATTTCATAGCTATGCCATGGACCCCCTTTTCTATAAGAAGTTTTCAAGTAATGGAATGCTTCATGGGCAATGATTAGATTATCTTGGATTAGTCTATCTCCCACAAAGGCACTTTGTTGAGGTGTAATGACATTAGCCATGATAGGTTTGAGTCTAGAGACAAAAATTTTGGCAATAATTTTGTAGATGAAGGAGCAACAGCTAATAGGTCTAAGCTGGGAAATATTCTCAGAATTAGGAATTTTAGGCACTAAGGACACATTGGTTAGGTTAATTTGGTCCCCTAACTCTCCAGTGGAGAAGAAATGTTGGACTACATGGAAAACCTCCTCTTTAATAGTCTCCCAATTTTTCTGGAAGAAAAGGCCATTGAGCCCATCTGGTCCTGGGGCTTTTAAAGCACCAAGGTCAAACACATCTTTCTTAATTTCAATGAATTCCACAGGTCTTAGGAGAGAATCATTCATTTCAGTAGAGATGCAATTAGGAATAACAGATAGACATTCATCCATGTTATTAGTAATATCAGCAGTATAGAGAGAATTATAAAAAACCAAATATCATCCATAACTTCTTGTTGACCCTCAAGCCAGTTGCCTTCCTCATTCTGAATCCTTAGTATCTTGTTACGATCCTCCTCTGTATGGTTGAAGCATGGAAGAATCTAGTGTTTTTGTCCCCCCAATTTAACCACTTTTTGAGCTAGCTCATTTATCTACTGGACTGTGTTTTCGTAGCTCAACCCAACCCAATACATGCATTGGGCTAGTGAGCTGACCCAGCCCAATCTAATTTTTAATAAAGGAAAATTCAAAAAGGTGTTCAAAAAAACTTTAAAAGTAGGTCTGAGCTGGCCCATGGGCCAATTAGGCAAAGCAAAAATGTTCTGCTTCTTTACGCGCCTTCACTTTTTGAGCCCAATCTAGACCATGACACTAGGTCATCGGACCAACCCGTTAAATTGGGAAATATGAGGCTAATATAGGGATTAATGTGTCTTTCATTTATAATTGTGAGAAACTATCACAAGTATATCATTTATTCTTGGAGACCAAATTTGACACCAATTTTTTTTGTGAGACGAAAATAGTTATTCACTAAAAATAATAAAAGGTTGAAAAAAAAGATGAAATTGTGAAGGCACATTCACACAATATGAAAGGGTTCTGAGAAGATATCTTATTGGGCTCTGTGACTGACTTGACCTTTTGAAGGTTCTTCCCAAAGCTTTTTATCTCTGGGACCAATAGCACTAGGACTACCATAATCAATTGTCGGTGCAAAACCAAAACTATATACTCTTTCAAACTTTGGTCTCAATTCAACTTCCATCGGAATGGAACTTTTGAAACACAGTTCCCAAATTTTGCCAAAAAAAAGTATTATGATTTCCATCAAAACGTATTCTAAGGACTGGTTGGGAAAATAGAATGTCAAAATCAACATTAATTTTGACCAAAAAAAAAAATCAACATTAATTACAATATTGAGAAACATCCTATTTTTCCTTTCTTACACTAATTAGGGTTTCTTCCAACACAATTACCAATAAATATCACAAAACTATTTGTGGCATTTTTGAAGCAACCATCAAGAAAACGATGGACCTAAATGCTTAATATATTGGACAACTTCAAAAAAAGTCTTTTGGTACCCCTACCAATGTCACTATTGATCATAAAATATCTAGTGTTATTTACTTAAACAAAATAACATATCACATGCATATTAAAAACATCCATTTATTTAGTCTATGAAATAGTAGGCATAAGCTAATTTGTTTGTTTTATTAAATAATAAATAGATTAGGGGAGCACACCCATGTAATGTTGAGGAGAATCACCAACTTGGTTTATGATGAAATTTACGTATAGCTTACTAATAGAGAAATGCATTATTCAAATCCAAGTCACATCTAATGCAAGTTGGCCAACACTCATTGATATTTTTTTTTAATGAGGTATATTTTGCGCGTAACTGCAGAGACTAATCCCTCAAACCGAGTATGAGTTTTAGCACTGGTACTTTCCGAAACCCATTGATAAAAATTGGTCTTTGAAAATAGTAAATTCCTATATTTGATCTCAAAAATTGAAAATATCCTATTGTATTATTGCTTTTAGGTTTTTTTAAATGGGCATGAGACAATTATCGTAATTAAAGTGACACTAATAGTCATTTTGTAATTGTCTCCAAAGAGATTTGAGCTCCGCTCTTTTAAGGTTACAATGTCAAGCACTTACCACTAAGCTGATGCGACATGGACTACTTCTTTTTGGTTGGCCCTAAATGATCACAATTTTAGCAATCACTTTAGAATTTTGTTAGTTCCCGAGACCAAATTATCTTCTTTGGTATTCCAATGTAACCTCCACGGCAATTGTGGAGACTAATCATTCGAGGCATCGGAGATCCATTTAAGAGGTTGACATCTCGCAACAAATTTTTTTCCATACGCACAGATCAGGGATCGAACCTAGAACCAAATAGTTAATGGCTTAAATATCTACCGTTTGTGTCACGTCATGTTGGTGAGACCAAATTAACTTAATCAAGAACTAACTTGGGTATATCATCTAAAATCCATGTGAATGTAATTAATGGTATGAAATGAAAATGCAATGTAATGGAAGTAGTATGCAGAAATTTTTCAGAGGGTAAAGTGCAGTGTTATGTTGGAAAGTGAATGGACAAGTCTCCTAACATAAACCCCATATGATCTGTAACCCAATGGCAATGTTGGCCAAGAACTTCCCACATGCGACATGGGACCTATCTCACATGCACTCTTTATTACAATCTAACCATGTGCATCACTCTTCACTCTCTCTCTCTTTTTTGCCACTGTTCATTTCTTTCTCAACAACCAGTTACTAATAAATGTCTCATACTTCAAACTTAGTACATGCTCTTCACCCGGTTTTATTTAAGAAAGACAATGACATTTGAACAATCCAATATGATCAAGCCATTTTTTCCTATAACATCCTAATTAGAGTCTCAACCCCGAATAGGCACTCAAAATATTCTCACCTTTTAGGCCTTTTCGGGCCGAGACTATTTCACGAGTCTTATGATCTGAAAAAGTTATTATAAGTGGTTTTTTCATAACTAACACGTGGTTTTTAACATCCTGGACGTACGATTAAGTGTTGAAATGGGAATCCAAACACATGCTTAACCTAATTGAGCGACTTCAAGAATAAAACTCGATTGTTTTTCGCATTACCAACTTTGACATCTCCTTCGGTAAAAAAAACACCCTAGTTACATTTGTAGTAAAATTTCCTGTTTAAGTCAAAAGAATTTACTGGTTGAATTGTTACTCTCATATCTCTTATTGCATAGTAACTTTTTGTGAAGGGTAGCTTACTTCAATTAACACTACTTTTTTAGAGTCCTTTAGAGACTTTGATTGTCAAACAAGCATGCCTTTAGAGACACACTACTGTGAACTTCACTACTTTAAATCATCATGTCATGTCTTGTTGATTATTTTAACCCCTAATGATAGAGTAAAAGCCAGGGGAATCTGATATTGATAGCTAGTTAGCATTAAGTTATTTAATTTAGAGGGTAGGGGGACAATGTTGGTAAAAAAAGTGTAATTATGTTAATTAGAAAGATAAATCACTATCATGTGCTGCACCTGAACGAATCACACATGTAGGTAGAGAAACAAACATAGGCAGATATGTTTAATGATTTTACAACCATAATTGCAATAACAAAAAGCAAAGATTACTTCCATTGACAAAGGAAGAAAAAAAAAAAGTTGAGAAAAGTTAAAAAGGTAACACCACTGATATTGCTTGCTATTCCATAATCACCATAATAGATAAAGTGTTTCCATGACTCAACTTTCACAATCATACTTTTTCCTCGTATAATTAAAATTCAAACATAACAACAAAAGTAAAAGTAAAAATTATATATATATATCTTGACTGGTTTCAATTCAATTCAAATCCTATAAAACTGAAAAGAAAAAGACTGAACAGTATTTAGGGAGAGACATCATTTGACATTTGGAAAAATATGCATATGAATTTGGCTTGGCTTGGCTTGGCGGGTAAGGTTTTAATGGAAAGGACCAAAGTGAGAAGAAGAAAAAAAAAGCGCTTCTGCACCTGCTCCTATACAATGGTATTGTTTGTTTTTCAGCTGGAGCAAGTTGAGCAGCTTAAAATAGGTAACATAACAACATAACATATTTGACAATGTGTAATAAATGTACACATGTCAAGAATGCAGGATGGTGATGATGATTTTTGTGAGGAAAGAAAGCAATGGAACAACTAAGAAAAAAGTGAAAAAACCAAACACAAGAAAAAAAGGTTGTTTTGTTTGTTGGATTGAAATGGTTTGTTGTTGATATTATGGTATGCTAGCATTGACGACCTCTACGGCAACCAAGTGCACCAGCATTTGAAGTCATTGAACCAACCATTGTTGAAGATTTAGCTCCTAAACTTGAGGCTCTTGCATAACTTGCTGAAGCTCCAGCACCAGATGCAGTGAAATAAGCTCCATTTAGTAACATATCTCCTTCTGTTCTCCAATTCCATCCTTTCCATTCTGTTTGTGCTGTTTCAACTCTCTTTGTCACCTGCCAATCATACCAATTTGTTTCAATATTCACTTACTATGAAACACAAACACAGACACCAGACGCTACACTGACACAGACACATAGACACCAAGTGTCTGTGCTAGAGAGTGAATCAGTTATATTGTAATGTGTACCTCTTTGGCAAAAGGGTTTAAAGGAGCATTATATCTATTTCCTTGGCTGTTGATGGTAGGGTTAGCACTTCCACCAATAGCATACATCTCCCAATGAGTGTAGTCATTGTTCACCACATGGAAGTATCCATGTCTACACCTGCATTTTTCATAATCAATATCTTGTTAGATTAATTCATCATTCAACTGGAAGAGAGGAGAGAAGATATAACATTAATGCACAAAAAAAAAAGTTGTTGCTGCCTCCAAACCAATCTGTCTTATGATATAGCATTTATTTGCATTTAAAGCAGACAGAGAAAAAATAGGGATGTTAATATTAAAGTTACATTAAATATTACCGTGGCATTCTCTGAATAAGTCCCTCTCCAAAATGGTTATATGCAATTGTCACTTGCATTTGCTTGTCTCTTGTGTATGAGTCACTATGGCCCAACAGAATCACCTGATTTTGCAAACACAATAATAACATATAAGCCATGCCACTAAAAAAATGAATCTTTACTTAATACCAATGTTTCAAAAACCGAATCAAACTAAATATTGATGGTCGAACTGCTCAAATAACTGAACTGAAGATAGTACAGTACCTAATTTGGTTCGGTTTTTAAAACATGATCTGATATGTAGAAAACAGAGTGAAAGTAAAGTACCTCATTGTGGTGAGTTAAGTGGTTGTTAGAAATTGTGATAGCAGTTGATCCCATGACAGCATCAACAAGACCATCAGCACAATGAGACAAAGAATTATGATCAACCCAAATATGACTTGAACCAAAAATTGAGATAGCATCACCATCAGCCATAGTTCTCCATCCAAAATGAGTTTCAGAGCTTCTAACCATAGCATTTCCAGTAGGTTTACAATCATGAATATGAAGACCATGAATAATAACATTAGTAACATACTGAATTGTAATACACCCTCCATTAGCTATATGAACATTAACTCCTCTTCCATCAATAGTCTTAAAACTATTCATTATCAATTCTTGTTTCAATTGTATAACCATGTCTCTCTTGAATACAATCCATAGTGGTCTGTCTTGGATCACGGCGTGGCGCAAAGTTCCCGGTCTCGGGTTAACGGGATCATCATCTCTTGGGTCAGTTACAACATAGAACTTTCCATCGCGACCGCCTATTGCGTTTCTTCCAAATCCAATGCCACAGTTTGCAAGACGCTTTCTGTTTTGTTGCCAATTGGGATCACAACGCCAACAATCATCAATGGGATTTCCAGTTCCACATGAGAAAAATCCTAGGTTTCTTCTTTCAGTTCCATTTTGAACGTGCCTGTTATATCAACCATATTGTTTTCAGAATATATGTAATTAGTATCAAACAACAAATTATCTTTGTTTAGTCACCATACAAAGTTCAAATTCAATTATACAATGTCAATTTTACTTCCAATACTATTATCATGCTAAGATGTCTTTTGCAGATATTGAAAACATTACAACCAACAAAAAAACAGTTGAACCTTATCACAAAAGACAGAAACAGTTCTTTTTTTTCTGGTTACCGACAGAAATAAGTCTAATTACATGAATTAAATAAGAGTGTTATACTCTGTGAAAGAAAAAATAAATTAATAAATGATTGAGTCTTATAGAAGTAGGAAACCATATTAAAATAATTGATGTCAATAATTTTATCCACGTGTTGAGTGAAGAGAACGAGAATTTTCTCTCAAGTGTAACGGCTAATATTCTTGTCTTTATATAAAACATAAGATATTGGTGAATATGCTTCTTTGTCATGACATGGATCTTGATCCAAATATATTTCTTCTGCCACATTTTCAGGAATCAATCACATGGTAATATTTAATTACATATACACACAAAACTCAAGCACATAGTATCAAGCATAAAAATTAATCAACTAGAGAAAACAAATTAATTATTAATTAATAATTAAACTATGGGTGAGAAAAAAAGAGTTGTACCCGTAAGTACAAAACATTTAAAGGGAAACATTTAGCTTATAGAGCAATAGATTAGGTTAAAAAGGACATGATTACAAAAGAATTATAAGCGTGAAAGACGGAATGGAAATAGGAAAGTCGAACATCAAAAGGAGAGTGACAAAAATATGTAGCTAATGTTAGTGACAATATAAAGTTTCTACCAAAAGTTGAATAATTAGTCATAAATTGAAATTCATATAAGTGTATCAAAATAATATGAGAGAGAGAGAGAGAGATGGGTGAGTTGTTGAGAATATTTAATGAGAGGGTACACAATTACCCTACACACATTACAATTTACACGTCTAGTCCCTAAACCACGTGAATATATATGAGAAATCATTATAGATCTTTATAGGTGCATGTTGTTTCCTTTTTTTTATTTAATTCATTGTTTAGCTATGAGTGGAGAATTGAACAAAAGTATTTGTGTATGGTGAAAATTTAGAAAGAAAAAAAGTGTGACCCACATTTCAATTGTAGAAGCCACTTCCTCTGGGTTTGCCACCGCAGCACGTTCATTCAATTTTTCAGCTTCTTTTGCCCTACAAAAAATAAAAACACATTAATTAACCTTCTAATTAAATACATATCATAGTTAATCATTTTGCATGATAATAAATAAATAAATAAATTAACTTAAACAAGGACACGTGTCGGTGTGGTAGAGCGAGTGAGCCAAACACATAACTACGGTAAAAAATAGGAAAAGAAAAACCGAAACCGTGAAAAGCGTTTAGAAGAGAGAGAGAAAAAGATTTATCCGCTAAAGTGAAATGACGAAGCTACCACTGACGGTAGGTATTTTGGAGGGCAAATTGGGAAATGGAAAAAATTTGTTGACGGTTAACTAACCATTTTACGGGTGTGAAGTTATATTGGTTTTGCAAATGACACAGAGACAACGCAGTACACACAGCAGAGAGAGAGGCACTGCAACTAACTGCAATGCAATGCAATGCAAAAGAATCCGAAGAAGAACCAACATAACAGAATAAACGATCCAGATCGAGTGAAATAACCAGTTATCAACGGCCATGATCGTTAGTCGCGGATAACAATCTAACGGCTTATATCTAATTTTAAAGTTGAAACCAATGGTGAGGATTCATAACCAGAGTTTCTTTTATTTATTTATTTATTTTTAAGGAAGGTGGATAACTTTAACGTTGGAACTTGGAAAGAGGGAAAATGCTAACCTTGCCGCCATTGATGAATCATTAAAGCTCGGCAACCTGTGTGTTTCAGCTTCAACATTCCTAAAACAACAACACAAAACAAAAAATGTAAGATCTCTGTTTTTTCTATCTTCACAACAATATCCAAAAAGCAATTTAAATATACAAGCAATTTTTTCCTACTAATTTCTTTGAAATAAACTACACAAAAATCATAATGTGGTTTAAAATCCAGTGAATAGAAATTATTCTTAAATCTTAAACGATGAAGTGATCCAAAGAGGAATATCAAAATTGGACAAAAATTAAGATCTTCATGTCTTTTCGTGAACACTGAAAAAAGCACTTTATTTCCTTTCAAAAATTTATTTACCACTATTTTTTTTTCTGATCTTGCTTTGAGAAAACCACACAATGTAGCTCACAGCAAAAAAACAGAACCGACAAAAACAAAGTAATTCAGCTTCAAAAACCAAAACAGAGAAACAGAACAAAGCAAAGAAAGCAGAAACATAGAGAGACCTGAGCTGAGAGATCTGTGATGTAGCCGTGGATTCTTCACCAATGAGCAAAACCAGAAGCAATAGCAACAAAAAAGAAGCATTGAGAAGCCATTTTGGAGAAGCAAAAACCTCCATTGTTGAAACTAGAATACCTAGCTCTTAGTATTACTTTGACAGAAGAATGTTTTGGAAATTGAAAGAGAGAGAAAGAAGAAATAAAAGGGTCGGTAGAGAGAGAAAGATAAATGGTGTAATGGACTCACTCGTTAGAACAGGTTCCAACATAACGGCCATTATATAGCCTCACAACCTTAACGTCGAAACTTTTTAGCCGTTAACTAACTAATCGTTTTTCTTGTTTGGATCCTAACCTCTCCATCTAACGCCGTTAACTAACAAACAATTTTCCCTTTGCCTTTTTCTTTTTTCTTTTTTATTTATTTTATTTTATTTAACCATTCCGACTTCTAACTTGTTAACCCTAAACTCTCTCACTCTCACTTTTTAACCCTATTAACCGCTTCTTCACTCTCCCTTGCACGTGGTTGCAGTGATAGTCACGTGCCGTAGCAGGGTCTACTATCACAATTACTGAGATCTAATCTAAGACACATTCACCTTTTTCTTTTTTTACTTTTAACCTTTTTTTTTACTTTATCCATTGGTTATTGCCCTTTTCTCCAACTAACTAAAACGGTTTTTTTTATTTGTTGTACCAAATTTATAGTAATTTTTATGTTACTTGTTTTGTTGTCCCTGTTCTCTCCTTTTACTTTACGTTGGTGTTATAATAATGGTGTTAATTTGTCACTTAATACTTTAATGTTTCATATAATGGTGTCATCTTGCTTTATTAGTTATAGTGGTGTTACAGTTATAGTACTAATTTTGGCATTTAAAGTTTATACTAATACTTACTTTATTTACTACATCCTTTGGTTTTTATCAAAACATGTACGTTATGTTCGATTTATATAAAAAGTAAAAATAAAAAACGTCTTGATAAATTGAATGAGTGAGAAAATGTGCATACATAAACAGAGTAATGAGGTTATTTTAAGTGCTGACTGCTGATACTATTAAATTTTTTTGTTGTAAATATTCTTATTAAAATGTCTTTTTCTCGTAATAAGTTAAAATTTAATGGGGTCTATAGTCAATGATGTTTTCTATATCATCGGATTTCCCAGAAATGTGTTTGGAGTTTGGACTTTGGAGTTACTATAGCTATAGTGAGAAATTACTAGGAATTAAGCAGTTAAAGATAACTATCATGTGTTATTAGGAGAAATTTTCTCAAAAAAAATGTGTTTGGAGAAATAAAAGATGAACCTACCTATAACATTTGAGTATTTGTGTCTAAACCTCAGTGAAAAACTCAAATGCAGAAAAGTAACAATAAAACACACTTTTCTGATCTGTATGTCATTTACAAAATAATAATAAGGAAAAAATAATAAAATACTATAATTGACAAAAGAAAGCCTTGGGATGAACATTGACTAATTTTTTTTTGAGTCATAAACATTGACTAGATATGTTAAGTATAACTCATTTTAAAATGTATATGTTGTAAATAATAGTTTTTTTTTAATTATTACTAGTAGTCTTTGTAAGAGACCTATTAATAAGGTCTTTTTAGGTTTAGTTCACCTTATTTGTCTATATAATAAAGATTAGTGAATTTAATAAGACTCAATTAAAATATTATTCAGATATATTTTGTCACATGGTATCACGAGCTCTCGATCTTGAGAGACTTGCTTCGGAATGCTTCCATATAAACCCCAATCGTCTTCATCACGTTTTATTTCTTGCCTTCATTTTGACTTGTTTTTCCGCCTATTTTGTAGTGTTTCGAACATTCTTTGTTCCCTATTTTCTCATTGAATATTACCCAATACCTGTTGTGCAGATTTTACACCAAATAGTCAATGTTCACGTTTTTTTTTCTTCACCCCTTATACACTATTCAGCTCAGAAACACATCACCATTTGCTCCGATCACTACACCACCCATATTATCAGGATCAGAATTCAAAAATTGACCAACCACCCAAACTGCGTCGACCTCCGGCCAGTCACGCGCCTCCAAGTTCCCGCGACCTCTCAAATGTGTGGGGCCCACTTACGCGTTACTACACCATGCTTTTTTTATCTTTGCTTTTTTGCCGAGTGTATATCTAAGCTTCATCTTTCCATTGTGAGGTTCTTTTCTCATTTACAAGCACTTTTGTTTGTGGGTCATTTGAAACCCACATGTGTTTTGATTGTTTTTCGCCCAAGTTTTTGTTGTTGTCCCTGCCTTACTAAATTGGTGGATTGAGTTTATTGTCATAGAGCATCACTTATAGTGTATTTCTATTTGTTTTTGGTGTTCACTTTCATATCTAAGAACTCTTATTTAGGGGTCATCTGAAACTCTCACCTTTAGTCACTGTTACACGCCCTTCGGCAACTTTACCATTACATTTATTTTTTTCTTGCTTGTTCTCTTGATTGTTACAGATGTCTAGAGAATATTTTGTTGATTACTCTTTGTGCTTCACAAACGATGGTGTGATTCATTTGAAGTCTCTACTTGACTCTCTTGGTGAGCCGCCTTTGGTTCTCGATTCATGACTGGTATGGGTGTATGCTCTCGATCCTTTAGTGTTTGTGGTACAATCCCTAAGCGTGCTAGGATTCTTGACTCTAGTGCAACTGACCACGTGTTATTCAATCCCAATTGTTTTTCCTCTTATAGCCCCTCTTAAAGGAATCAGTATGTTATTGTTGCTAATGGTTCTTATGCTCGTATTGATGACTTTGGGAATGTTAAGTTGCAACCTTCACTTCAATTACGAGATGTGATGCATGTTCCCACACTCTCTCACAACCTAATATCTATTCATAAACTCACTTGTGATCATAACGGCAAAGTAACCTTTTTCACTTCTCATAATATTTTTCAGGATCTTGTCGCGTGAAAGACAATTGGAGTTGCTAAGGAACGAGGAGGGCTGTATTAGTTGTCTGATGAACATGTTGTTCAAAAGGTGTTGTCTTTTGAACTCTAGTCTCGATTAGAGTCTCCCTCTCATACTTCACAAATTTGGCTTCTACATAAGCGTCTTGGTCATCCTCCCTTCTCATTGGTTAGATCTATGTTTCCATCTCTATCTGTTGAGTCTTTTAAGTGTGATATTTTTCAATTTTCTAAGCACCATCGCACCACTTTTCCCTCTAGTGTTACCAAAAGTGTAGAACCATTTGATCTTATTCATTCTTATGTTTGGGGGCTCGCCCCTGTTTCTAATATTTCGAGTGCAAGATGGTTTATGTCTTTTGTTGATGATTTTATTCGGGCAACATGGTTGTTCTTGATTAAAGAATATGTCAATCATAATCTTTCTGATTTCCTCATTAAATAGGGCATCATACATGAACTTACATGTGTTGACACCCTTCAACAAATGGATTTTTGAAAGAAAAAATCATCACCTACTCGAAGTTGTACGAGCGCTTCTCTTCCAAATGTATGTCCCAAAATCATACAAGGGAGAGCCATTATTAACTACTGCATATCTGATTAACCAGATACCATCACATATTCTAGGTAATGTTAGTCTTGTTCAGCTTATGCTCTCAAAGTTTCCTTCTATTCTTGTCTTGTAGAACCTTGAGTCTTGGGTATTGGATTCTTTGGCTTTTGTCCATGTTCACCTGCAACACCAAAGTAATTTGGATTCACGTGCAGTCCAATGCGTCTTTCTGGGTTATACTCCTAACAAATGGGGTTACAAGTGTTATCATCCACCAAGTTGTAAGTTCTTTGTTTTCAATGGATGTCACATTTTATGAGCATGTCTTCTTTTTCACTCGTCCACAACTTCAGGGGGAGATAAGTGATTCTAATTCCAATTTGGAAAATGAGTCTGAGCTCAAGTTGCTCTTCCTTGGTCCATGGCAACATGATCACCAGTTACAGAATCTTTGTCTCATGTTCCTCCTAGTCTGGGTCCTTTTGTTCCTCCCGTAGCAACCATTCTACACCCACTTCTCCTAGTTCCAGTCCTTATGTTCCTATTATCCCATGTGTCTTCTGTTTTGCAGGAAACAATACCTTTGGCGCCAATTAAAAACAAGACTAGTGAATCTACACAGTTAAGCACAAGATGGTACTCTTGATCGGTACAAGGCAAGACTAGTGGCAAAATGATACATTCAAACTTGTGGAATTGATTATGGGGAGATATTTTCTCCTGTGGTAAAAATGAACAACCGTTTGTATTCTACTCTCTCTTACAACCCACTTCGGGTGAGATCTATACCAATTTGATGTTAAGAATGCTTTCTTGCATAAAAGTTTGGAAGAGGAGGTGTACTTTGACATTCCACCAGGATTTGGTTCCAATAATGGGACGAATGTAGTTTGCAAACTGAGAAAAGTTTCTTATGGGCTAAAACAGACTTCTCAGGTTTGGCTTGGCAGGTTCTCAAAAGTAATGTTGCACCTGATCAGTTATAAGAAAAGCCAAGGAGATCATACACTTTTCTTCAAACATTCACAGGGTGGTAAACTAACAGCACTTCTTGTTTATGTTGATGATATTATTATTACATGGGATGATTTGACCGAAAGACAACTGCTCAAGGAAAAACTAGCTGTAGAATTTGAAACGAATGACCTTGGAAAACTCGAGTATTTTCTAGTTTTAGTCTCCATTGACGCCTTCGATTTTGTCTCCACTAGAAACACTAAGATTGGCCGCTTTGCCTTCTTGCTCTCCTCGTCTAAAAGAGTTGGGAAGACCTTTGTCAAACCATCGTTTTTCAGCCATGTCAATCATCGAGCACAAAAATAAAAACAACACAATGTGAGGACTTGAAGTTAAAATATTGGCTCCCCGGATAGTGGGCCATAGGTCTTTTAACCTATTGGCCTTAATTGGTGCACAATTGATCTGGCACACCAAAAAGTTCCACATTGCGTAGCGATCATGACCAAAGGTAGTTTATAAACACCCACATCCTTAACCCACCAAGACTCCTTTTAACTAAGTGCAAAGCGTGAAGGCTCACATGTGGACCTAAGCGCACAATAACTTGGAAGTCAATGTCTGGTCTTAAGATCGAAACATTTAGGGTACTTTGGATGGAGGGTTTAGTAGGGAATGCGAGGGGAAGGCTTGATTTTGAATTAAATTGAGGAAGTTATACAATATTTTTAAACAAAAATGAGATGTGATTAACAATTTTTTATCATTATCTATAATGTTATTCATTCAAATAGATATTAAAATATAGACTAACCAAAGCCCTCCCCTCCCAAACTCTCCCAAATCTCCCTCCAAACATACCCTTAGTTCTATTTTTCAGGGTTGACATGACATGATTGACAATTTTATTTAAAAACATGAATTGCAATAAATCCTTTTTTTTTACAAAACTTGTAACAAATCCTTTAAATTAACAGTACACTTATAGTTAAATATACTATTAGTATTTTTTTGTAAGCCTTAGTCTTTAAATTGCCAACATAGATATGGTATCAGTACACCATAAGAATATAACATACTAATAAAATTAGTTATTAGTTATTATTTATATTGGATAAGTAGCCCATTTTTTTAAGATTAAGATATAAGTAATTAATAGATAAAATAATTTAGAGATTATTTTAATGTACAAAAACTTATTAGTGTTTGTTTATAATAGTGAAATTCACTTTTTAAATATTTTCTCTCAAATTTAGCACACATTTTTTCTAAAAGCTACAAAAAATAACTTCTCATTTTAATCATAAAGATCAATTTTTTTAAGATTCTATTAATAGAAAGTGTTTAACTAAACACAATTAACGGCCCATTTATTATGAATTCAAAAAATAAGTGATTTTAATTTTAAATAATTTAGGGAATACTTTTTAGCGCTTTTTAAGACAAATACAAGTTAATTTCTGTTTGTATAACATAATGAAAAATTTTTTTATTAAAAAAATATACTCATGCAAATTGATAAATTACATATTAAATAACACAAATTTAGCTTTGCAAAAACAAAAAGATCAATTCGCGGACTAACTCACCGCACCCATATTAATAGTATAAAACGAAAAAATACCTACAAATGTGACAAAATAAAAGTGACTTGGAACACTCATTCCTTTGGATCTGTAACTTTGAAGCCCTAGCCATTTGTTGAATTTGCAATGGACTGAAGTTAATTTGCCAATCTGAGATTCTGAACCAAACAAAGACTGCAACAAGAGGGAAATAAAAAGTGTTGCACGAAGACGACAAAAACAATAACAACTTCGCACTCAAAAGACAGAATCAAGGAAAATCACAAAATAAAAGCTAGATCAATGTGAAAACCACTTATTTAGAATAAAAAAAGAGACAAAAAAGATAAAAGGATGATTCCATACCAACAAAAAATAACCTAAAATCACCTTTCTCTCTCTCTCTCTCTCTCTCTCTCTCTCTCTCTATCTCGAATGAGCAAAAAGGAAGAGAGAAGTATAGAGAGAAAATTATTTGAAAAGCTCTTTGGGATTTCCTTCAACAGCAAGGGGAATCTTCTTCCAATGGGATTAGAGAAAAGGTTATGCAAACTGAATCGTATGTCCGTGCCTCGGTTGCTTTGGATGATGGTATGCAAATTCCTGTGATCCAGAAGTTGCCTAATACTTCTACCTCAGAAGCTAGCCAGGTTGGTAGTGATTCCACTCAACCTCCCACTTCTAGGCTAGATTCGTTTTTTGCCTCAGAGCCTGATGCTAATCAAGTGGCAGCATCTGACATGAGAATCTCCAGGAAGCTTTTGGGTGATGTGTCAGACAATGCTGATGATCCTATGACCCATGGAACTGTTGCTGATAAGTCTGAACCGGTGATGTCCACGACTCGAAAGAATAAACACACAAAAATAAACTGGTCCAGAAAACATCAAACTATAACACTTGCTCAAAGACAAATTGTGTCTCTGTTTATTTTTTTATCTAACTTTTGTTAGCGGATCCTAAATTTTTTAGGAATTCAGTTTTTCGCCAGAGCTTGGTTGTTTATAATTCCCGTTTCAAGGACATCTTCTGTCGGTTTCTTTTATCTAACTTTTGTTTGCTAGTTTTTTTGTTCTAGTCTCTAGAATGAAGTGTTTTAAGTATATTTGTCTTCCTATTTTTGTTTTACTTTAGTTTCTCTTTTTCCAATGGTATTAGTTTAGCCCCCTTGTGCTCATCACTTTCTTCTTCCTCTTTATTTTTTTTTCTGAATAAAATCGGCATGATGCCTGCTTGATTAAAAAAAATCGTAATATAAATTTTTAACCAAATATATATTTCGTATGGTCTAGAAAAAAATAGGTAGAAATTTCGTTTAAACATTTTAATAAATAATTGAAAAATTACATCAGAGGACCTTTAAGTTATTATTTGTAACAAGTTGACCCTGTAAGTTTTTTTGTAACAAATAGGTCATTTTAGTGATTACTCTAGCTTATATATTTTGATGTAATACTACTATATATATTGTGATTACTCTAGCTTATGTATTGATGCAACCAATCATATTTTGATATATTTTGATGTAATCAAAGATATGACATTTTACTAAAAGGGCCAACGGTGTCAATGCTAAGTAACTTAAATGGTCTATTTGTTACAAAAAAAACTTAAACGGTCAACTTGTTACAAATAAATAACTTAAAGGTCTTCTGGTGTAATTTTGCCTAAATAATTATCTGTCATCTCCAACTAACATTCACTAAGTCAGAGGTAAAAATATATAAGGTCAAAGGCTTCCAACAAACTACATGACATTCCATCCATTTTGTCATATTTGGTTTTCTAATTTTATCAAACCTAAAATTTTAGTCCCGTTATTAAATTGCAATCCAAATTTTTACGGCAATATTAACGTATGAATAAAGTGGTGACGTGACTGATGCGTTTTGTGCTAAGATAGTCAATAATTACAGCAGCACAACACGCACTTGTCACATAAGCATTGCCCAAAGCAAGAACCAAACCAAACCAATACATTTGTGTTTGAGTAGAAAAAAACCAAGAAATTGCTTCTATTCAACAATATAATTAGTACTATAAGGACAACACATTGCCCAAAAACTATAGTTCAACGTAGGACTGCATGATTGATTACATGGAAAGAAACTAAGAAAGTGTATAATTGGAATAAAAACAATACGATAAAAACAACTAATTTAATTACCTCAATATTCTATTCATAGACTATATTTTTTTGGTGAAGCTATTCATAGACTATATTGTATGCATTACAAAATTTATATATTTTTACTGAAGAGAGAATAAGATGTATCAAAGTGGGACCAACAGGTTCGAGTGTTAATTGGACTCGGATCCCACCCCAGGTTCTCAGATTCAAATTTTGGGATGTGGCAAAAATTTTGTTGAGAGGAGATAATCACACGGGCCAAGAGAAGCATCGCGAATCGCTAGCGTCACTGCGTGACGTGATATAAAAAGTGGTGGGTAACGGAGGGGACCACCATGAGAGGAGGAGATCCCCGGGGAGTTGGGACCGTACAAATTAGGGTAAACGGAAAGGAAAAACACAAATGTCACAGTTTACTGCTGATTTCACGCTAAGGCAACAACAACGCGTAAGAATAAAGACAACCAATAACAAATAAGTTAAATAATAATAAAAGAAACAAATCTAAAAAAGAAAAAGAAATATCGAATTAATAATATTTATTTGTTTGGGTGGTTTATATATATATATTGAAATTTATTGATTCCGTGGTAACGTACGTCGGTCCAAGATGCGCGCTAATCACGGTTGCAGTGCCTTTCTTTTGAAGTTTAATGAATAATGAGTTAATTTGATTGATTGGGGACTATTATTCCTTTCAATCATCCACTATATAGAAGTAGAAGAAGAATCACTATTCACTATTCAAATTCAACTCTTAACCAATAAAGTTATTATGCCCTTTTATTTTTATGTTACCTACTCAACTATTACTAGCTAACACTTGTTTTATAGACAAAAAAACTTGTTGTGCTTATGTACGTCCTATATATGCACTTTCAAAGAAAATGATGCCTTTGTTATACTATTAAGCTTTAATTGCAAAGGTCAATTCGCTAATTTATAGTGGATAAGCGATTTATAAGTGTTTGGTACGATTAAACTATAGTGTTTTTTAAAATGTTGCTTGAAGTAATATTTAAATTTATAGTTTATAATATTTCATTTTTTCCTCTTGTTTTTACCCTTATTATTACTTTAATTAATTAAATTTCTCATTTAGATCACTCAATTAAATGAATATTCTCTCTCATTTTTAAGCATTAATTATAAATGGAGGAAGCCTCATTAAAATATTTTGATGCAAGAAACATCGAGAAGCAAAATGAGTGCTCCCCCTGATTTTATTAATAAAAGAGAGGAAAAAAAGAGAAGACAGGAGAGAGTCCAAGAGGGGACTAGACCAATTCTCTTAGGGTATGTTTGGGAGGGGGTCTTGGAGGGGATGGGAGGGGAAGACTTAGAAAAGATCAATCTATATTTTAATATGTGTTTGAGATTTTAAAAAAGTAAAAGAATAACATGATAGATAACAATATAACAATTTTAGTCACATTTCATTTATGCTTATGACATTTTATAGCTTACTCAATTTAGAATTGAAAAATAAGTCATCTCCTCCCTTCCCCTCCTAAAACGCCCTCCCAAACATACTCTTAGCGATGAAAGAAATTGCAATCAAAGCGATAATAAGGAGCCCCTAACGAGGGTTTTCCATCAGAAGATTTTAACAAGGCTCTATGAACCCTTCTTTTGTTAACTGAAAGACCCTTAAGACAATCTAACATAGAGACAACCTAAAAGGCAAAAATACAAAAACTAATACATCAATCAGATCAAAAAGAGACAGAGACAGAGTTTGCCTGAAAACATGTATTATAGCCGACAACCATCTTCTTTTTGTTGAATTTTCTTCATTTTTGGACTTGGATACAACCGGTTCAAAATTTTCATTTTGAGCAATTGCTTCTTGACACCAGTAGTCACAAGGTCTGCAATATTAATTATCTAACACATCACCCAAAAGCTTATTTAAAATTCTCATGTCAGATGCTACAACAAGTTTTCGAAATAGTATCGGCCCCTGAAGCATTTGGTGAATCAAGTTTGTCATAGTGGAAGGTTTAGTGAAGGATAAAAATCAACATCTTGCATGAGCTGAAATGAGTTATTTGTTGAAGAAGATATCACCAAATCACCCAAATTGTAAGTATCCACAGGAGAGTGTCGGACAAAGGGAGATAATAAGTTAGCTCAACAGCTAATTTTACCAAATACTTTAAGTTTAATCTATTAGCTCATCGTTATCAGCTCATCCGTTATAAGCTAATTTTTCTGTTATTTACTATTTTTTTAAGCAAACAAAGTCTAAATCAAATCTATCTTTGTTACGTCCTAGATTTAGAGGTATAGGACTACCTGAAGTTGAAATTAGGTTTAAGTATTAAGCTAACATTTAATGCAATTATATGCATGCATAAGTACCTTCATCCTTGTATTTATAATAAGGAGTGATTCCATTAGGGCAATCTATCAAAAATATGGTTCTTTTTTTAGCAGATATTTAATGATATCAAGTTGGGGATTTTATCCCTTTATGAAGAGATTCCGCAAGGATTTTCTTGATAATCTTAAAGATTATGACACTCTATGTGTGTGGGACTAGAAGATCACTTTGGGGATGACGAAACCCATTTACGCTACTAAAGATGCAAATAGGTCAATGAGATTCTGAGTTTCCTTGCAAAACTGTCCTTATATTGGAGAAATTTTTTGAAAAGGGACTCAAAAGTTTTTTCCTTATTTTCGCGTAGCATCTATGTTTCCACTCATCATCTTTTTTTAAGGATTTTATTAAAAGCCTGGTCCATGTAGTCACTATCATCAATATTATTATCACTATCATTAATAAGAAAACACTTAAAAATTTGGTATCCAAGAACTTAGTAATTTATTTACAAACAAGTTAATTAATTTTATGTTATCTTAGCAAATGTATCCATGAGATCTAGGAAGGAGTGGTGAATATCTCTCCAATATAGATGCAAAAACATTTCACGGCATTGTAACTAGTTATATTTCATAAGCAAAAATTATTATTCCTAAATTACCCTAACATTGTCCCTCTACATATTGAGAAATCGATGGGGAAATACCTTGACGTTTTGTTCACATATGAACTTTTTGGTCTATCATATCCTTAGAGAATGAAATGGTTGCACTGATAAATTAGTTGTTTTTGATCTAGTTAGTAGAACTAATTATTGGAGGAGTTTGCCTCCGAACTTTATATTAGATGACTATAGTGGTAATAGACAGAGTCTTCCTTTTTTTTAGATTCGGCTAATTTATCCTTGGGGTTTGGTCTACTTGTTTTTCTTTTTTACGCTGTAGTCCTGCTTCATATGTTTGTTGTTTGTTCCGAACAAGATTTTGGCCAAGTCCTCCATTGGCAATTCCTGTATTCTACCTTTCTGTTTCTTTTTAATAAAATAAGGTTGAGTGTTTTTTTCGCTTTCGATAATTTATCCCTGGGAGGTTTGCGTGATCGAAGGTTTTTTTAATGATCTTGCTTTCTTTTTAGCAAAAAAAACAAGTAATAATTTTATTCCAATGGAATTATAAGTCTCCCTGGGGACCATTTGGAAAATACAATTACATTTGTGATTATTTTGACAAAATTAAATGAGACTAACTACTTTTCTTTACAAATTTGTGGGGTAATTTTCTCGAAGGCGAGTTGAGCTATGATTTGGAGAATCCCACAGGCTCATACATGGGCGGTCAATCTTCACTTGACCCGAGCTTGCTAAGCATGATTCACCTCGATCAAGAGATCTTCACATAACTATTTTATCGAGTCAGCTATGGGTCAATGGTTAGAGCTCAACAACCCTTATTGGTTAATGCCTATGAAATGTGAGTCTATGACTAGAGCTTCAAATTTTTTTATTAAAAAAAGGACAAAAAAAAGTAAATAAATAGAGAACAAATTAAGTCGGATTCCCACATGCACCAAAGAAGCTTTGGTGAACAAATGATTCCATAATTCAAGCCATATCTCCTGCTGGTTTTCCTTATTTAGTTTTTGTTGTTGAAGATTAGGATTGTTTGAATAAGAAATCAAAGTTCAGTATGAAATTAGTTGCAGTCAAAAGCTGAAGACTTGCCAAACTCTTAACTAAAATGAGAAAAATGAATGGGCAACATGTGAATGCATCTATGGACTATGGCACATGTAGTACAGTAAAATATTCAGAAATCAGAATTCACGTAGACTTTAATTGGCGCAGACACACCACCAGAATGTCTCGTTCCATCTGAGTCAAGCTATACCGTCGTATAGGGTTTTATTTATTTTTTACCCCCACATTACACACTATACCCCTACAAAAATCATTTATTCCCATTTTACCCCTTCAAAAAATGTAAAACAATCCGTTTCTCAAAATCGGATTTACATATAAATCTGTTTTAATTTTTTTTTGAAACGGATTTATCTATTTAATTGATAAATTTTGTTATAAAAAATTCAAAACGGATTTATCTTAAAAATAGATAAATCTGTTTTACAATTTTAAAAAGTTGGATTTATCTATTAAATAGATAAATCTGTTTTTCAAAATAAAATAGATAAATCTGCTAAAGTAATTTAATTATCTTTTTAAAAAATAATAATTAAATAGATATGGATATCGGCGATCTTTTGGTTCTGTTCAGTGTGTAGATATTCATTACACGTGACGATGTTTATGCAAGATAAATAATTTAGGCAAAAAAAAAAGGGTTTTCGGCAACCTGCTCCGATTTTCCCGAAATCATAGTCATTAAATCTGAAAAAAATCAGGACTATAACTCCTGAAGAAGAGACTTCTATCGGGACAACGAAGCTCAAAATCTCAAATTTTATCGTTTACTATTGTTTATTAATTTTTTGAACTTTTCGTAACCTAGAAAAAATTGCATAACCTTCTTTTGATTTTATTAGATTTTTAGTGGTATTTTTATAATTTGTAGATTAGTTTTGATTCTTTAACGGATTTTTAGTACTATTTTTATAATTTTTTTAAAAATTAAATAAAATAAATTTTATGTTTTAATACAAAAAACGGATTTATTATTTTAATAGACAAATCTATTTTGTAATTTTTTGAAATAGATTTATCTATAAAAAAGATAAATCCATTTTGTTTTTTTATACAAAACGACTTTATTATTTTATATAAATCCGTTTTGAATTTTTTAACTACGGATTTATCTATTAATAATAGATAAATCCGTTTAACAAAAAAACATTGGGAGGGGGGGAATGGGAACGGAACAAATTGGTGGGGGTATAAAAACAAGGGGCACGCTTGTTCCTTTTTTAACCTTTGTTCAATTACCTCCGGTGTAAGTGTTAGACTTTTTATGACAAAAAAAGAGCGGATAGCGGTCGGTAGATATATAGTTGATGGCGGATATATTAGTGGATTGGATTTAAAATGTTTGGTAAAATAAGCGGTTGAACTAGCTTATAACTATATAATGACATAAATGGATATTTGTAATTAATGTTTAAAAATAATAAAAGAAGATTCATTTAATGGCGGATAAAAGATGAATTTAATTAAAATAATAAGGGTAAAAAACTAAAAATGAGAGAAAAAAATGAAACGCTACATAAATTATAAGCTCAAACACTACTTCAAGCAACATTTCAAAAAATGTTATAAACTAGTGGAAAAAATACCATAAACTAGTCATGTCAAACACATACAACGAACTTTTTCGCTGTAACCTTTCTTCTCTGTTTGGTCGTTTATATAAATACAATCACGTGTATTCTTTCCCTTCCCTGCTGTTCAATTTTTACTCTCTCTAAACCTTTGTGCTGCATTATTGATGGAAATAAGATGAAGGGAACGCTTTAAACATCTATACACCTTATTGTACACTTTCATCCATTGAAGACTGCTGAATTATTTAATACTCTATAGTTTTCTTCTTCTTTTATTTTCACGAGAAGAAATAAGTAGCAGCTATTAGCTATTACCATATTTATACTCTTTACATGTTTTTTAGATTAACCAGGGCCAAAGGCCCAAACAAGAGAACCATTACATTACACCATGCCTCCCTATACTTATGAGCAACCTAAATTGTATTTAGTTTTAATTTGGTCATCTATTTGCCACGTCATTAAATGAATGATACATCATAATGGACATTTTACATGTCACATCAACAGTTAACTGTCAACATTTTGTCTATTAATTTATTGGACGGAAAACACTATTGAGGGACCAAAATGAAAGATGATGGACCAAAATGGGACAAAAAAAAATAAATGACCAAAATGAAACCTAGAGCAAAGATGAAGGACCAAAAGTGCTATTTAACCTATATAATATAAATATATGTTGGCCTTACAACTTAAATACAATAGTTTTAATTATTTAATAACATATCCGCTTTTAGGAGCCTCGAGTCTTGGCTCGATTAGTCCGATAGGGTTCAAGCATTGTCCGACTGGGCTAAACAAATTAATTGATAAAACATGCTCATAATTTTTGGCCCAAATCCTATACATTTTTTGGTCTTTTTCGGTCTGATCTAGTTTTTTTTATGAGCAAATGTTAATGGTTAATTTTTTTTTAGCAAACATGCATCATGCTATGAATTTATTAAAAAATGAAAAAATAGATGATAAATAAAAACTCAATGGGGATTAGACTAAAACCCTTAACAAAAAAAGCAGAATAATAATAGGGAGTCTGTAACCGAGCTCCCTAAGATACTCCAGCCTAGTAACTAGGAAAAATGCTACCTTACAATAGATAGGTAAAGGGAAAGAACGGGAATTATAGCTAATAGCTCACCGTAATTCTAAATACCATAAAGTTCTAGGACTAGATAACAATAGGCAAATCAAAAAGATACAGAGACAAAAATTATCTTTGAACGAGTATTATAGCCTACCGATTTTCTGGACCAATTTTGTTTTCTTCTTCTTTTGGGTCGTGGATACCACCGATTCAGACTTATCATATTGCGCATCTGATCCTGGGGTCATAGGATAATCAACGTAATCTAACACATCAACACAACGCTTCCCGGCAAATCTAGCCTGGTATTGGGAGGTTGAGTAGAAGATGAGTCAATAGAATCACTACAACACCTGTTAGTAACTCCAGGCAACAATTGCTTACCAGCATCCGAAGCAAAAGAGTCTTGGACAGTCTGAGTGTTCGTTAGATTGCATGACCTCTTCTCTAGGGTCCAAACCATCTCTGGGATCGTCGTCACTAACACCTTTAAGAGCTTCGTAGGTGTTAGCACATGTAACCTGAGCTTGTAATTCACATTATTAGTAGTCTGGAGCTTATGGACATGTTTATGAACCTGCTTTGCCTGAGTGACATGATCTAGGGATCTTTGGCTCCTTTATCTTTTCCACACCAGAGTGCATCCTCCTTTTACAAGCACTAGTGGTATGACCGATAGTCTTGCAATTCATATAGAAGGAAGACAAATTTTCATACTCAATGCCCACTAAGAAAGCATAATCTGACCTCTCAACTAAAATTTGATGCCTAAGCTCCGATTTCAGGTCTATATCAACCAAGATGCGTGCAAAATGACCAAAAGACCTGTCCAATGAGCTTTTACATGCCGTATGATCTAGACTAATTGGTATGCCAACACAGCTAGCAATAGAAAAAAGAATTTTGGGACGCCAATATTCTTGAGTAAAACTGGGAAGCCTAATCCAACATTGCTCATTTGAATGTTTTATAAGAGAATGATTAAAATCTGGTTGCCAGGCGAACAACCGAAGCAACCCTAGCTTTCAATGCCAAGAAGATTGTGACTGAATTATCCCTAAATCATCAACAGAGGAGAAAGAAAATTCACAGAATCCTTTACCTAAAGAGATCATACCCCACTTATCCACTACAAGAAAAATGGGTTTTTTTGGCGGATTTTTCCGCCAAAAAACACCAAATTCCGCAGAAAAAACGTGCATTTTCGGCGGATTTTTCCGCCGGTAAAATGCTGGTGGCAACGTGTTTTCGGCGGAATTTCACTGAAATTTCCGGATTTTTGTCATTTTCATGGAAATTTGATGCGGAATTTGCGGCGGATTTTCCCCCGGTACTTTCTGGGGGAATTTTGTCATTTCTGGGGGAAAAATCCGCCGCAAATGACATGTTTTTTTTTTTTTTAAATTCCGCCGAAAAGGAACAAAATTCCGCCGAAAATAATTAATTTTTTTTTTAAAATTTAAAAATCCGCCGGAAATTACATTAATCCGCCGAAAATTAATTTTATTTTTAAAAAAAATAAATTTAAAAAACAATAAATAAATTTTTTCTTTTTTAAACGTTTTCTTTTTAAATAATTTTTTGTAATAAATTTATCTTCTTGAGACTAGTGTCAGTGAGGGTGGTTTTTGAGGAGTTGAGTTTGGTTTGGTTTTTGGATGAGGAAAGGTTGTTGTTGTTATTGGATATGATGGAGAGGAAAGGTTGTTCAAACTCTTGTTCTTCTATAAACAGATTTCTCTTGTTAAAAAACAATAAACAACTGTTTTTGTTGTTGAGGTTGAGAAGAGGGAGAGGGAGAGGTCGGCAGAGTGGGGAGTGAGAGAGTGATTGTAGTGAATTGTTATATAATTAGAGAGAGAAGAGAAGCAGAGAAAGTGGAGTGAAATCGGAAGCATTTATTGTCAGTGTGAGAAGATAGAGGAGGATGAGACCCACTTTTACATTTTCGGCGGAAACATGTGTCTTTTTGGCGGATTACTATTTCCGGCAGAATTAATGATTTTTCGGCGGAATACTAAGTGCCTTGACCGAGGTGAGTTTTCGGCAGATTCTTAGGCATTTTCGGGGGAATTTTGAATTTCAAATTTCCCCCCTATTTCGCTGATTGCATTTTCGGCGGATTAGTAGTCCTTTTCGGCGGATTGCTTTTTTTTTCAAACTTTTTGTTCCCACTTTATAATCCGCCACAAACGTCAAAAATCCCCCACAAATGTCAAAAATCCGCCAAAACTTTTTTGGTGGATTAAATCCCCCACAAATGTCAAAAATCCGCCGGAAAGTTTGTGGGGGATTAAAATTCGCCAGAAAGTTTTGCCTTGAATTTTCAGTTTTTCTTGTAGTGATCCGTTGGTTGCCAAAGAGCTTGAAGTATGGATTTCAAAGCGTCAGTCTTGATTGGAGTGTCTCCTTTTGAGAGTAAAATTCTTCCAAAAAGGTGTGTGTTGCATTCCTCCAAACTTGCTCTGTACTCCTCTTCCAGAATTGAGATTGTCAAGTGATCATCCCCTTTTAAACACGACCGAGGAAGTTGATTAGGAGGGATATCACAAGTCTTATATGATGATTCTGATAGAGCCTGTGCAAAAGATTTTTTTTGCAGCAAAATTATCCACCTTTTGGAAAACAACTTGATTATTAAAATCAAGAATGCCTAGAGTGACCGGCTGCTGTTCCTTCTCAGGAATAATTTTGCTAGAGGGGAAAACGTTAGTTTCCACGGTTTGAATGTCAGACCTTCTTCTTATACTTTTACAATGTCACTTAACTCGTCAACTAAGCAACTTTGAGACGGTTCGGTCTGTTTGTCCCAATCCATTTTATGAGGTCTATATGTGTTTATGCTATTTAGTTCAACCCACTTATAGAAAGGCAGATCTAAAGTTATATTGCTTTAAATATTTTTCGTGTGACCAACAGCAAAATGTGTTTATGCTAGTATTTAGTTTCACCCACTTATAGTAAGGCGGGTCCAAAGTTATTACATTATTTTTTGGAACTGAAATGTGTCATATGAGTTAAATTAGTTTTATTATTTCAATTTCACAATTCAAATACCGATTTTTTAGTTTGAGTTAGATTTATTAAATAACTCAAATTACTTCTGCTGCATTCATGTTATTAATTATTCCTTCTGTTCTTTTTTTTTTGACAACTATTCCTTCTGTTCTTTATACTGCAATATTGCATTACTCTTATAATTTGAGTGGATTTGATTGAGTGGAAGTTGGAGAGTTAATTAAGGAGAAAGTACATCATAAGGACACGACCAGCCAGAAACATGGTAGAACCTCATTTGTCAAACAAACAAGCTCAATTTTTAAACTTTAGAGATCAGTTTTTGCACATACATAGTACTAGTATTTTTTTTCACCGTGTCATTGATCTGCAGTATTCATCAGCAAATCTAGACCTATAAATCTGACTAACCACGAGTATCTAATTTTTCCGGCCCGACCCATGTAATTCTCTCCTCCCAACAAAGTTTATGTCACACCCAAAATTTGAACTCAAAACATTAAAGTGAGATCCAAACCTAATTACCATTCGGACCGACGCTTATTAATTCAACATATACTAGTAACATAGTGTGTGGTACGAGGTATTTCAATTTAAAAATTCCAAATGCAAAATTGGAAAACTCGAATATAAGTAATGTTTCAATTTATTGAGCCCTTAAAATTTACCTTTTTGGCCCACTATAGTGTTCCGATCCCCCACTTCCCATGCAAACAATAACCAAGGTGAGTCCCATGATGGCAAAAACCCCACGCCTTTGTTTAACATTGTTTTCACGTAATTTACACTTTTGTCCTCACGCTATCATCGGCATGTACCAAAAGGTACACGCAGCATTATGATGAAAAAATTCAAGCAAGAAGGACCTTTGATTATGTGGACCATTGCTCATATAGATAGCATGGGTTAGTTATGAGCTTTTGACTTTTTCAGTTGAGAAGTTAAGAAGAAATCATAGGGACAAAATCATTCATTTCATCAAGACTCATGCGTGACAAAAAAATTTCAACAGAGAAATTTCAATGAACTCATCTATTTCTTGAGTTGAAGTTATAGTGAAATCATATATAGTGTTGCATTATAATGAGTTATCTTGTAAGAAAAACTTTACGCATAATCATTCTAACAATATTTTAATTTATTATATTGTCAATCTATAATTATATGGTAGGTAGGTAATTTGGTTATTGTTCTAGAGGGCAGTTTTTTGTTTGGGTTAAATGTGTTTTTCTCCTCCATCCAAAAATAATGTGGCAAAGAAAATCACATCTAGATTTATTTACATGTCATTAATTTTATGACCAATATGCCTTGTGGAATGATGCATGGTGCGACATGGCGCTGAGTTGTCACGCCATCATTCAAAGGATGGATGCCATGCGACTGGTGCAAAAAATAAAAAGAATTATCTACATGGATAAAAAAATAAATATTATTTGCCAGCCATTGGTCATGCAAGTGTATGACACTCTAAAATAATGAATTTTATGCTTGTATTCTCCTCTTTTCACTCTAGATTGAAATTTCTTACTCAAAGTTTTGCTTGCTGTGGGTGGATAAAAGTGATTTTGGCTTCAACTCATTTTTCTTTCTCTATTAATGTTCATTCTGTGGGGATTGGGGGGTGTTAGATAAGGTGACCCTCTCTCCCCCTTATTGTTTTGCATTGCAGACGATGTTCTTAGCAAGGGTATCACCCACTTGAACAACATAGGAGCTCTTTGTCCAATGGCTAGTCCAAGGGGGTCCCAAACTCCTACTCATGTTCTTTATGCTGATGATATTTTGGTTTTTTGCAATGGCCACAAAAAAAAGGCATTACTAGCTCGATGTCTCTTATCACTCTGTATGGTGAAGCCCCAGATCAGTTCCTTAGCCTTGAGAAATGTAGATTTTACTTTGGAGATGTCAGTGCTGGTAGGTGTGCTTCTTTGAAGTCTTTACTTGAGTTTTCTCTTGGGACTCTTCCCTTTAATTATCTAGGGGTCTCCATTTCTCTATTTTTAAAGGTTGGCCTAAAACTCTCTACCTTAAACCTATTGCTGACAAAATTAAATCTAATTTGTCTACTTGGAAAGGGTCTCTTCTCTCCATCATTGGTAGAGTTCAACTGGTGAAATCTGTTATCCATGGCATGCTCACATACAGCTTCAACATTTATGCCTGAGCCAATTTCTCTTTTGAAAACTCTAGATATTTGGATTAAAAATTGCATCTGCTCAGGAAATGCTTATTCGAAAAAGCTAACGATAGTTGCTTGGTCTACAATTTGCTCTCCCACTCAAGAAGGGGGTATTGGTGTGCGCTCCTTGCGTGCTATTAATGAATGCGTCATGACTAAACTTACTTTTGACATGTTTTTCTCAATGGGCAATGGGCAAATTTCATTAGAGTCAGGTTCTATAAAGAAACATCATGGTTTCTTATCATCTGAGGTCTTCTCTTTGGCCTGCCCCTGCGTGCCAATATTTCTATTGTTCTCTTGAACTCCACTTGGAGTATTGGTGATGGTACCCATATTTGTTTTTGAACTGACAAATGGCTTTCTAAGCCACTCTCTTTGGTTTTTAGTTTTCCTTTGCAAGTTCAAAAGTTGTTGACTTCAAAAGTCAGTGATTATATCATTGAAATCAACTAGCATCTCCTTGCGAAGCTTCAAGTTTGGTGCACATCCATCTATGAAGAAATTATCAGTCTCCCTATTCCTCGCTTCGCAACAGGAGATACTTTAGCATGGGACCACTCTTCTTCTGGTATGTTATCTTCTAAAGATGCTTATGAGTTTCTCAATTCTAGGTTTGTGGTTGTCTCTTGGGCAAAGGAGATTTGGCGTTCGTCTAATATTCATCCTTCAAAATCATTTCTATTGTGGAGAGCTACTCATGACTGTTTGCCTACTGATGATAACCTCAAAAGGCGTGGTTTCACTATAGTCTCCATTTGTTTGTTACTGTAGTAAGAATGAAGAAACTACTAGTCATTTGTTTCTTAGTTTTCCTTTTGCTCGAAAAAATTGACACTGGCTCCAATCTTACATCAACTGCTTTATTGATACTTCTAGTATTTTGCCTCTTCTATTTGTGTTGAATAGATATTGGAGTCATCAACTCTTGGATGTATTAGGCGCTCTTTCATTCATGTTCTCTCCAAAATTTGGTTGCGTGTAAATAAGTTACGCTTTGATAATAAAGCTATTTCTCATTCAATCTCTTCTGCATCAGATCAAGATCTTCACTTCTCTCTCAGGATCCTCCTCACATAGCCACATGCACAAAAATATGACAGAGTTCTCTATTTTAAAATCTTTTCGTGTAAAAGGCAATCGTAGGAGAGCTCAAGATATTGTTCAAGTAGATTGGAAAGCCCCCATTTATGGTTGGTTCAAATGTAACACTGATGCCTCTAAAGGCACTCCTAGCCCTATTATTGTGATGGAATTTTTCGTGACCATAGAGCCTCTATTGTTGGTTGTTCTGTGTTTTTTTTTGGGCAATGACATTGCCCTTTACTCTGAGCATTAAGCAACTATAATAGCTATTGAGACCGCCTATGATAAGAGGTTGCGTAAAATCTGGCTAGAATGTGATTCTTCTTCTATTGTTGCTGCTTTTAAGAACACTTGCATTGTCCCCTGGAGATCGAGAAATCGTTGGGGAAACACCTTGAGACTTTGTTCGCATATGAATCTTATTGTCTCTCATATCTTTAGACGAAAACAGTTGCGCAGATAAATTAGTTGTTTTTGGTCTAGTAATTAGTAGATCTTATACTTTGTGGAGTTTGCCTCTAAGCTTCATCTTCAATGACTTTAGTCGTAATAGGAAAGGTCTTCCTTTTTCAGATTTAGATTATTTATCCTTGGAATTTGGTCTCCTTGGTTTTCTTTTTCTGCGCTCTGATGCTGCTTATGCTTGTTGTTTGTTTTCCAAACAAGGGTTTTAACCTAGTTCCCCCCCACCCCCGTTTTTTTTTTTTTTTTGAAAAACCTAGTTCCCCCTTGGTCTTTCATGAATTCCACCTCTTTATTTCTTTCTATAAAATGAGGTAGGGTGCTCTTTTCCTTCTTGATGATTTATCCCTAAGGACGGTTTGCGTCAGAAAGTTTTAGCGAGATTTTTTCCTTTAGAAAAACGTATCTAGGAAACCAATGAAGTTTCAAGTCAATTGAATATTTTGTTAATATTTTTAATTAAAAATACATAAATAAAAAGACTAAAAAAATCGGTTACTTATAATATAATATATATCTATATAAAAAAACTAAAAAATCAATTACTTAATATATATATATATATATATATTACGAATTTAATGTAACATATTCGAGGCGGGGTCCCCCAGGGGTTGGGGGGATATAGTCTCGTTTTCATCTTTGAATTGACTGCGGGGGGATTCTCTCCCCGTCCATGTCCGTACTGAAAAGAATTTTCTGCCCACGGAGCCCCAAATGGGGCAGTCCCCATGGGGATCCTCATTTAGGGGTAGAAATTGCCACCCCTATTTAAGATATCAATTTCCGAATCTTGGGTGACAAAATTTCTATTGAGAGACAAGAACCACACAAGCCAGTGTAGATTAGTCACCAACAAAGCTACTGGATACTTCGCACCAAAAAAGGAATAATAACTTCCTTATATTCTAACAATTTGCCTAAAATTTAGCCACACATTAAGAAAATACTAGCCAAAGAAAGTTGAGATGAGCCATGTAACATGGCTTATATAAAATGACTAAGACCTATCAGCTGAAAATTCTTATGTCAGCTGACGACCCTTTTTTCCTAGGATTGGAAATTTGGTGATTCTTTGAGCTGGAATGTGGTTTTGGTCTTTGATTATTGCTTAACCTCTTTTAGCACCACTCTGTATTCCACATTGTTTTGCTGGTTCCTTATTCCCCCACATCTCTTGTGCTTTAATTTAAGAACTTTGCCAATAAAACTTTTTAGCTTATATGCGTACTCTTAATTTTTTATCCTAGTATATATTTACTTTTCCCTTTATAAATAAATGTATGAAAAGCAAAATTTTGTTGTATAACAATACATATATAGCATTTATGATTGAGAGTGAGTTTAAAGCAAATTGAATAGTTTCCAATTATTATGGAGGATACCATATTCACTTTATATATCCTTAGCCATACTCTCTCTATCCATTTATAAACCTGGAATCTGAGTATTATATCTCTGCACATCTCTGTCACAACAACCTACTTTCCTAATAATTAATGTATGACCAAGACATTCCTATGCAACTTCTTGTATATATATATAACAAATTCTTATATTATAATATAATATTTCCCAGCTAGATTCTTCATGCTTGGATATAAAAAGATTAACATGAAAGAAATTAGTTCCAAATATCAGCCTTATGAGTCATAGATGAATGATATATATAACTAAATTAATTAGCTCTCACATGCTTGGTCGAATACGGTTGTTAAACTGGACCATCTATCTAATCATAATCCACTATACGTGTCAAAATTGAACCACAAATAAATAATCTATAGTATCATCCAAAAATATTATCTCAAAAATATATATAACATAATAGATGATCCACAGAAAGTGAGAGAAAAAGAGGGTTGATCTTGAAGTTTCATTGGTTAAGTTCCCATGTGCTTTAGGTGTCTTTGGGAACATTATGGGTCGATTCTTAAGAGTTTGTATGTATGCTGTTGCTGAATCCACGCTTTTTCTGCATCTTACATGTTCCACTTACGTAGAGAAAACAAGTAAATCTTGTCGGTTTTTTCAATCATTGTCATACTTCTTGTGCTGTCATTATTAAATGAAATTGTTCATATGAATGTGGATATAATGAGATGATAAAAATAACAAGGGAAGAACCTTTTTTTTCGGCACCTAAATGTCTAAATGCAAGATTAATTAGTTCTGTAACCACAATTAAAGATTGTAGTCATAGTTTGGTTCTTATTTAAGCATTACTTATTGTGTAAGAAAACTGATTTTTTTGTCACAAAGTCACACTTTTGTAAAATTGTTGCTTGTACTAATGCAAAACGTCTAGCATTGTTTGCGAATCGATGTCAATGATAGATATTAAATACCTACATTTTTTGTCCATTGAGACGCCTTTTAACTAAGGTCAAAACCTTAAAGGCTCACACATGTGAGCCAAAATAGGCATTACCTCAAAAACACTATTTTAAGACTAGGTTTGAATTAACTATTGTCTTATTACACTGAAAGTCTCACATTGTTTGGCAATCAAGGTTAATAGTAGTTTATAAAACACCACATTTTTAACCTACTAAGACGCTTTTTAGCTAAAGACAAAACTATGAAGCTCAAATATGGGCTAAATCTAACTATACCTCGAAAAATGATATCGAGACTTGATGTCGGAACAATGATAGGAGGCATCAATCTTTAATTAGCAACTTGGGAATAAATGTCAATGATAGTTTTTAAACACTCACATTTTAAACCCATTGAAATACCTTTTACATACAGAGAAAATAGTAAAACTCACATGTAGACAATACTTTGAAAAATGATCACTATAAGAAAAAATGAAATTTACGTCACTTGATTTACGTCAGTTGAAAACCGCCGGTGATCCAAAGCAACCGATGCGAAATCAAAACCTTTTCCTGCGCGTGAATTCCTCCAAAGTGATTTTGTTTCCCGTAAATGTAATATATTCCCACTTTCTTTCCCACAAACTGGAATCCCTAAAATTAATCTATCTATCTTGTAACCAAACCCTAAAGCTAACCCCAGATTTAGAGCCCAGTTTTCATTTTGCTTGCTGCCATGATTTCATTTAGCTCCGCCACAGAATCCCATGATTTCATTTTGCTCCGGCATGATTACAATTAAATGACTTAAAGAACCTCTAGTGTAATTTAACCATAAAAAACTAGACTAGTGTCTCATAAAAGCAACTCCTGAGGCATTCGCTAACAATAAGCTCCTCAACTCTAAGCGAGGAGAATCCAAGATAATAAACTCCTCAGTAGTGCGAGCACCTAAGTGTTCGTACTTGGGTCGGGAAGGAGATTGGACCCGGGGTAATCTGCTGTAGTATCTCGAATGGATCTGTGATGGCTCCGACGGGAGGAAATGCGCCGATCTTGAGCTCGCCGCGGTAGTGGTACCTGCAAGCACTCTGATGCCTAAGTCAACAAGAGAAGTGAAGAGGTATGCAAGAAATGAAGGCACGCCTGTTTTTGGAGGGGTGCGACCTTATTTATAGACGCGACTGTCGTCTCCAAACCGTTGGATCTGGCCGCTTCCATCTGGACCGTCAAAAGGTGTCCCTCCCTGATAGGATCTGGTTGAGCTGTAACCAACGCCGGATTGGGCCAGGCCGAAGGTTGAGTCAAGGTCAGGCCCAGTCCGGAACAGTGGCCCCCCAAGTCGAGGTCGGCCTCAGCTTGAACTGCCAGGTGTCATGACGGGGATGATTGGATCTGATGATGCGACACGTGTCACCCTGTCAGGAGTAGGTTGGTTGATGTGACGTTTGATAGAACTGATGCGACGTTTGGGGGACCGAGGCAATCTGTCATTATTATGGTTCAGTTTCCAATGTCTACGCATTGAAGAAACACATTGATGGGACGCATCGGTTCAGTATCCAACCTATGGAAGCCTATATAACTCTTGTGCGAAGGGCTCACTCTTCACTCGTCCATGTTACTTCCTCGGCCTTCAGCCGTTTGTTCCTTAGTCGAGCTATCTTCTAGACGAGTTTCACCTTCCCTTGGTGCACTTCATCATTCATTCGGTGCTCAATCCCTTTTGATATATCTCTTATACTTTCAAGTCGAGCTTGACACCATGGTTATTGTTAGGACTTAAGCACATGAGGAGAGCCTAACCCAAAAGACTAGTCCATTAGGTGGGAGAGCCTCATGACTTAAGTACCACATTGAGTCTTCTTAGCTACTCAATGTGGAACTCCTAACAGATATCTATCTAGCAAGTATTTATTCTATCAAAGCCGTAATGTCTTTATGTCTCCCCCTATGTGGCATTGGCTATACCTTAGTCTCGGTTCTCTTTTATCCTCAGCTAACAACTTAAATTATTTTGGGCGTCAACAAAACTTAAAAACTTAAAGCAAAATTTTGCCTAAAGTTTTTAAAACTCAGTTATACTTGTAGTGGTAAGGTGAAGAAAAAATATTACATTGGATGAAAAGAACTGATTTGATTTTAAAGCAGCATCATTGTAAGATATGCTAAATTACTCCAGAAGTCCTTTAAGTTATTTAATTTAACAGAGTTGGTCTTCAGTTTTTTTAGACCACTTAGGTCTCCTTGTTATTTAGTTGTAACAAATTAGTCCTTTAAGTTTTTTCTTACAACTTAGGTCCTTTAAGTTAAAAATATTTACACCCCAAACCCAAGTTTGATATTAAAAAGGTTAATCTGTGTAAACATTTTGTAACTTAAAAGGACATAAAAGTAGACAAAAAAACTTAAAATGCCTAACTCATTACAACTAAATAACTTAAAAGACTTATGTGCATTTAAAAAAACTTAAAGCCGACCAACTTCTAATTAAATAACTTAAAATGACTTTCTCAATATAATTTCTTGCTTTGAAGATATGTGGAACAAAACTCATTCCATATTCACGTACTGGTTTATAGTTCTTGTATGCGGTAGGTTGGTGAGAAAATTAGGTGAATATATAATATAGTTCCTTGCGTTTGTGAACACTAATTTGATCAAATTTCTACGCTAAGCATGTGATTTTGATTAAGCACGCCACATGTTTGATGATATGAGTCACAGAACTTTTGTTAGCTGAAACTCTATACTCCTTAATAATTCTTAAAATGATGAATTTTTCTCCTTCTCGTAATTAGTAAAATTTATACAGAACATTAATTTGTGTCATATTATACTTCACCTTAGAAGGTATATTAGTTTAATTTTCACCTCAAATAGGTATATCCGTTGGCAAGTTAAGGGATATCGAATGAGTGTAAACAAAAGGTATTATAAATTAAGAAAAAGGGTTTTGCTTTTCCCACTCCCCCTCGTACTCAAAACACACCCCCCATAAGGGTGTGAAATGACCAAAAGGCCAGCCAAAACGTCTTTTTTTCAAAAATTTCACGTGTTCGAACACGGGCCTTCGAACCCGTTCGAACGACATCGTTCGCGTGAGTTAAAAATTGACTTCACACCCTTTTGTGCGTAATTTCACCTGTTCAAATGGGGTCACTCGAACATGTTCGCATAACCTTGTTCGAACACCCTATTTTATTTCGTTTGTATGATGTTAACCGAGGCAACAATAATGGACCCTCGCACCACATTCGCCAATTTTATTGCGTTCGCATGCTGTTGTTCGAATGTGTTCGAACAATGTCGTTCGAACCGTCATTAAACACGTCCTCCACAACGTTTCACGCGAAGTTATTTTTGGAATAAAATTTGTTAAGAGGTGAGAAATAATAATTAGGTGATGACAATATGTGAGTGGTAGAAAAAAAGGATTGTAATTGAGGAATTATTATTATTGTTTTTGGCAATCATTACTTGAACGAATTTATTGAACCAGTTACGGCAAGGAGATATGATAATTAAGTAAATATGCTTTCTTTTTTCAACTAACATTCCTAACTCTTCAACTCAAATATACCTCCAAAATTACTAACTCTCGTTTTGTTAATGTCGTGTCCTTTGCTCAACATGAATTTGGTTTATGTCTCCTCTAATGTTCATTGTCACTAACCTTACATGAATTTTTCAGTTAATTAGGTAGTAGGCACAGTTGTGTGATTGGTAGTAGTCTTTATTGCATGGAAGTTACTTAGCAAGTTTTCTATCACTTAGGTTTGTTAGCTAAACTAACACGAGTTGTTTACTTGCTCTATTAAAGTCTTTTAGATCAATAGCTAATGTTATAGTTGGTATTTTAGTACTTAGCTAACACAAATTAATGGTACTTTAATTTGTATGTAACAAGCCAAAAATACTAAAGATTAGGAACAGATGAAGTAGCTTATAGCAAATAAGTTACATGATTCTTTTTTCAGGGAAATAAACACAATTTGGAGTAGGGGTGGTAATTTCTACCCGCAAATGAGGATCCCCGCAGGAACTGCCCCGAATGGGGCCCCGAAGGCCGGGGATTTTTCCCCGTGGGGATGGGGACGGGAGATAAAATCCCCCCGCAGTCAAAATGGGGATGGGGATGGGGATCATACACCCCTCCCCGCGGGGACCCCCCACCGAATATATTACATAAATATTCTTAATATAGATATATATTATGTTATAAATAATTATTTTTTTAGTCTTTTTATACGTGTTTTTAATTTAAAATATTAACAAAATATTAAATTGTTCTAACTTTTATACTTACTAAATATTAAAATATAAAAGTAAGACTAACATTTATATTTTTTATATTAAAACGTTAACCTTTTGAATTTTAGTCTTACTTTTTATATATATTTCTAATTTTATTATATTTTAATTTATATTTTTGCTAATTCTTAATAAACTTTTGGGGTCCTCATGAACCAGTGAGATCCGTGGGGATGACATGTGGGAAAATGTCCCCGACGCGCGAATAAGGGGATGGGACGCGGGAGACAATTTGGGAGGCGGGGACGGGGAGCGGGGGCGTACTCCCCGCCCCGCCCCATTACCATCCCGAGTTTGGGTTAACCTTAAGAGCAACCCCTATAGCTACAAATTTGGAACTTCAGCTATACACAACATTGTCACTCACAATAGAGAAATGAGAATCCACATATTTCCTTGAATCCAGTTTCGGATCAATTTGTTGATTTCTACAAACACAATTTGATTATGAACGGTCTCAGGATTGTCCAATTTCCACAATTGTTCGGAAGTTGATTGATACTTGGAAGGGGTGTTGCTATTGGTTCCTGTTGGGGAGTCCGGGGAACACCGGGAATAAAACTGAGCTAATGACATGGATCATAAAGAGACCTGGACACCAAACGAGTTTCCAATTGTTAGCTAATGTGGGACTAACCAAAGAGTTTGGGTATTGCTTTAGGTTTCTAGATCACAAAGGAACCTATAGCATGTATGAGCTAATGAATTCATAGTCGATATGAGACTAATCACTCACACTTGAATTATTGGTCGTTTCAACGTCATATGCCTATTTATTCACTATGATATGATCAAATGCATACAAAAAATTACTCCAAAATACAAAACCCTTATAGTGTGTTTGGGTAGGGTATTTCTACAGGGTAGTGTAATTTTTAGAGGGAATTGAAAAATTTAGTAGAAAATTTTGAACTAAAATTTTTCAATTCCCCCGAAAAATTACATTACCCTCTAAAAATACCTTACACAAACAAACCTTTGTGGCTTCAAAGTTACACCAAATGAAACACAAACATAAACTACAGAAATGTCAACCAGGTAGGTCTATTAGAGAAACATTTGTTTAATTAATGTTTACATGAATGTATGTGTAAGAAATAATGTACACATTTGTCAACCAGGTGCTAATAGTCAAGCTCCAATCTTTCCCCCTAATGATAACGATTAGTAAACTAAACTTAATTATCAACTCTTTGTTTATCCTTCCTCACAGAACAGAACATCCTCCCTGCTGCACTTTTTCTTTTGGGGGAAAAAAACTGTATGCACCCAGTGCAAGACAGGTAGTTGTGAAAAAGTGTGGGACCCACAAGGAGGAAACATAATATAATGAATTGTGTGTAGCCAACAAACAAATAATCACAGGCACATGGCCTCCAAACACAACATGCAATGCAATGCAACGTCCTCCGCTGCGCTCATTAAGGAATTAATTCCATCTCAATCCACTCCAACCAACAACCCTCAAATTCCATCTCTTTATTCTTCCTCCTTTTCACTTTCACACACATATATATAATAATGCTTCAAAACAATTATATTCGGAGGTAAGCATCAGTTGGTAAGGAGTTGACTTCATCATACCTTATAATAGCATATCAACTTAATTTTATTGCCAGCATGTTGCGTGAGGATCTCTTTAGTATCTGTTCTTAAGTATCTTTGTTACCGCTCAAAGAGTCTTTAAACCTAGTTAATACTTTTTAAAGTTCATATATATAATTACGGTGACAAATATTTTTCCGTAAAAAAAAAAAAAAGTAGAAAATATTTTAATAATTTTTAGATTAATCATAACTCATAAGCAAGAAAACTTAATTAAGTGCATGTCTAATTTGATGGAAAATTCATTTAACTTGGACCAACTTATATTTAAAAAGAACTCTACTTGCGGAGTGATTGGTGGGTACTTACAGTTGAATGGAGCCGTCAATCTTTATTCTCTTCTTGCAAATTTAAGCTTAATTAAATTCTTAAACGAAAAAAATAAAAAGTGCAAAAGAGGGAGACCTAATTGGTTGATCATGGGTTCATAGTCATATCAGTTTGGTGCAACCATCCTAGTTGACAATCCATACCCATTTTAGCACATTTTACATATTAAGAAATAATTATAAATAAAATTAAGAGAATAACATTTTTACTAAATTGTCTTTTATCAAATATTAGTGTTTTCACTATTATCATTAATGTAAAGTAAAATATAATAGCTTGAGAGTGATGCACATAATTGTAGTTAGAAGATACATTTTTTTAAAAATAATCATGTTGTCAAAAAAAATAGGCTTAATTACAGTTTTGATCCCCCTATTTTCACCAACTCACGATTTTGATCCCCCAAGAAATTTTTTCACGAATTTAGTCCCCTATTTTCACTAGCTCATTTTATTTTTTAGTCCTCCTATTTTTCCAGCTTTTAAATCAAGTCGATTTTAGTCCTCCTATTTTTCCAATTTTAAAATCAAAGTCCCCTCTTGGAAAAAATAGGGGACTAAATTGCGTAAAAAATTCTTTAGACTAAAATCGTAAGTTGGTGAAAATAGGGGACTAAATTCGTTAAAAAAATTCTTGGGAGACTAAAATCGTGAGTTGGCGAACATAGGGGGACCAAAACTGTAATTAAACCAAAAAATATAACTTTGAAAACTGAATGTGAAATTCATTTTGCAACAACTTTTTTCCTAAAGTGACACTCATTGTGAGACTCGGGAAGTATCTTCAATGTAGTAATTGCTTTTTTTTGGACCATATTTGTTGGCTACTTAAAGCATCTCAATGCTTTCAACGAAAGATTATCTCGATCCGCTTGTACTTAGGATCAAATCTCGAACTGATCAACATTGAATTTGTCCACTGCGGAAATTAAACCTGAGAAACATCGGGTCAACCCCGTGTCCTAAGGTAGATTATGAAACTAATGCATATTTTTGGGTAAAAAATAAAACCTATTTATATTTTTTTACCAGAAAACTTAATTATATTTAGATGCTGGATATGTGATTTTCTCACAAAGACTTAACATATAAATCTAATATTTCACTAGTGAAAATGACAAATCCCGGAGATTTATGCCACTAATGTATATCCATAAGCCCAGCTAAAGTTCTTAGGCTAAGGCATAACATCATCCGAAGATGTCGAAAGCCCCATAGAAGTGGATTGCGGCCCAAATGATGGCACGTGATCTAAAGAAGAGGCCCAAATCCTAATGAAAGGCCCACTAGACTAAAATATGGGGCTTTTACTTTTCCCACACCCCCTCCTACTCCAAACACACCCCCTCACCCTACGCATTTACCAAACTAACCCCACTTACAATTCAATTCCCCCCTCTACCCCTCTCCCTCTTCTTCTCCTACAACAAACACCCTCCCTCTCCAACACCCAAACCTCCCCTCTCTCACTCCAAAACCCACCCATCCTCACCTTCATCATTCACTCCCATTCAACTACCCAACATCGGCAACTAGCTCAAGTAATAACCCTACCAAACTTTTTTCATTTTGGTTCTGCTTTGAGTTTTTTGCGCCATTTTTTTTCTCGCAAACGCGCTCGAAGAAGAGGTCGTTCGAACATGTTCGCATGAACGTGTTCGAACAAAGCTAATCGGGATGAATTTGCTTTGTCGAACAAATTTCATTCGAACTCGCTCGCATAAGTGCCGTTCGAACAGCGTATGACAAAGAATCGATAAGTTTCAAACTTTGCGTGTTTTTGTTGGTTAAATGGAAGAAAATGAGGGTGCATCCGAGCGATTGAATTGTCAACTTTAGCAATGAGATGTCAATCGTCGCAGCTGACATGTCAATCGACGCCGTCGAATCCCAAGACTTTACTAGTTCGCTCCAAACCGATACGGTAAGAATGAATTAGTTGTTTTAATTTTAGCGAACTATTCAAATTATGTAACCGACACTTAGTAATTGAATTTCGCTTATTTCCTACTCGTGAGGAGTCACGACTTGGAGTGCGTGCGATTGGGAAATCTCTTGGGATGGTGATTGTTATAGGAAGATCTCGACACCGACAACGATCAGGTAAACAATACTGCATGTTGATTTGTGATAAAGCTGGATCATATAAGACAAATGTTGAGGAAGGCACACACTAGAAAATGTTGTTGTCCCTTCAGACTGAAAGGGAAATTTATTAAGAAGCTTGGAGGATGGATTTTGAGGGTTATGAATGGAACTCATAACCATGGCATGGCTACTTATCATGATGGACGTCCGCATACATTGGTAGGTTAAGTTCGTAAGAGAAGGAACTAGTGGCTAGAATGACTAGGAATCATACTCGGCCTAAATTGATCCTTAATGAGTCAAATTGATGAAGCTCGATGATAACTATACTGGGTTGTGAAACAAATATACAATTGTCGTCAAAGGCAACGGTCGGCTATGCGTGAGGGTAGGACTTCAATGTTGCGCCATTCAGAAGTGCCCGACAGTTCAACATCCTTTTGGTACCTGAACACAAACACTTTGTACAGGTAAAGTGTCTTCTATTTAGATTCAGTGTAGTCATTCCAAAACATTACATAACATTATGTTTTTTGTTGTCTTTTTGAAGATCTTTATGAAGCCTGGAAGTCCAATGCCCCTGCCGGATTTGATGTGGAATACTAATAGGGCATCCATAGCAAAGGGTTGAGACTCGCTTTTTATTAGCCGCATGCAAAAGTGGAAGTGTTTGCTCATACAATCACAACCCCCTCATCCCCTTCCTTGTGTAGATTTAAGTAAAGATACTGATGGTAGTCAATGTTAAGTTAGATTTATAATTTTGGTACACAACGTTGTATATGACTATTGGTAGGCAACTTTTGAAATCAAAAACCGTGTTTTCGCTTTTACATTTCGGTTTTTAAGTTTCGTTTCAGATAACATTAGTTCGAATGATACCATTCGACGCTGCTCAACGCAACCCTTCGAACATGTTCGAATAAAGCCATTCGAGGCAAAGAATAACACACCTCGTAACCAACAGTTGACAATATTCCTTAACACGCATGAGTTCTTTCGAACGAGTTTCGACGATGTCGTTCGAACAACAAAAATCCTTAACACTTTACGGACAAGTCGTTTCGAACTGTTTCGCGACAATGTCGTTCGAACAGTCACTTAAACCACGCTACACGAGCGTCCCACGCGAGGTCATTTTTGAAAAAAAAAAAAGTTTAGGGGCGTGCGATGAGTAGAAGGGGCTGTGGGAAAAGCAAAACCCAAATTTGGACTTTGAGGATCAACGTTATATTGACCCAAAAAATAGGGTCATTGCTTTTCCCACTCCCCCTCTGTCATACCCCAATTTTGTCCGACTAATTTATCAAAAATAAAAAATATATTTTGTGTAAACACCCAATTTTAACGGATATTTTTCTCGTAGTCGAAAAGCTCAAAAATATGTTTCGTCGTGCTCATATATTACTTCTAATCGCTTATGCACGATAGTTCTAACGAACTTGCAAGTTTTATCCTCACGCACGCGTGTCAGTTCTAATGGTATACGAGCGCTTATTATCTGTTATTATTGTTGCTTATTGTAAAAACAGGGAATAGAGAAAACAAAATTAGATTCATTATATTGTCTCTTGTATTACAATCTAGTGTCAAATGTATAAAAGAACAAAAACTGAAAATACTAAAAAATATTATTACAATTAGTGCAAATAGAACTAAAAAGGAGGAGAGCCAATCTTTTTCTCTCCTCCGTCAGTAACCCTTTCAAATTTCATCTTCTCCCACTTAAGGTTTGTTTCCAACACTCTTTTATCCATCTCCAAAATTTTCCACAAGAATAACCATCAGCAGCTAGTTACTTTGCATAGACAAACAGTATGTGACAAAAATACAGCAACAAAGACAAGAGGAAGAATCCAAATGGTGGCAGCAGCTCCAAAGATTAAAATAGGCAGATTCTTTGCTGACCTTTGGTCATCCATTGCCTGCACACACATAAATAATGTTTATAACAGTCAAATAGACTAACTTGTGACTAACACAGAAGCTGGGAAGAAGAAAAAGGGTGCTCAGAATTTTTCATACATTAAGGGGGAAATTTTTTGGGAAAACCATAATCAGAGATACAGAGTTAAAATTGACTCCACAAACACAAGACCCTATACAAAATCATCTACAAAATGCAGTCCAAGGATCAGAAGCAGGAGAGACCACACTGAGAAAGAAGGAGAAAACAGAAGACACAAACACACACAAACACACGCAGAGAGAAGAAGAGAAAAAAGAACACTGAGTGAGAACACAAAAACACACAAACACAGAACCCCATCTTCAACAACAATCACCACTTCATTCCATTCTCACTATAATACACACAAAGATGCAGAGAAGAATAAGAATCTAAAGAGAGAAATGGAACAAACCTGTTACTGAAACCCACAGAACCGAAACCACCACCACGCCGAAACCACGCCACCGTCAGCCTCTCTCTCTCCGTCGCGCGAAACCCACCGCCCCCGTCTCGCTCTCTATCGCGCGACACCACCGTCGTCACAGCCACTACCACCGCCGCCGTCACACCATTCTCCCTCTTCTCTCTCTGGTTTGTACCCTCCCTCTCCTCTTCTCTCACCGTCGCTCTCTCTCTCTCTCTCTCTCTCTCTCTCTCTCTCTCTTTTTCTGCTTCTCTCTCTAGTTGAAAGAGGAATGGAGCGGCTGTTGGAGAGGGAAATCGATTTAGGGTTTTTCTTATTTTGGTAACTTGTCAGGGGTCAGTTTATGGGCTCATGTGTTTTTTTTTTAATTTTCTTTTACATCAGATTACTAACAACACCCCCTCCGTTAATAATACAACCCCTGTATTTAGTTATACCCCTTTTTACTATCTCACACCCATTTTCCCAAAAATCATTCAAACTCTTTTTTTTAATTAACACAAGTTATTAGTGACTATCACTCAAAGCCTTGGCTTGTTTGATTGTCATGAATGCTATCAAGAGTTATTAGTAACGATCACTCAAAGCCTCAGCTTGCTTGGTCATTACGAAAGCTCTTCCCCTTTCAAAAGCATTTACAAAGTAGAACTACGTCGCTTTGATTCCCATTCGGGATACGTAGGAGCGAGCCACGTTCTCGTCAAGCGCAACAAATAAAACCCTTTTCGCAATCATAAACATTAGTATTTTTCATGACAAAAAAATCATTTTGAAACCCATTGTTGCTAGTGGCTAATCAGAACCTTTGTTCGTCTAGCCATTGGCGACAATATATTTTTCCAAAGAACAATAAGCGATGATCACCCATAACTTTGGTTAGTTTGATCATTCGTTCCAATTAATCTCTTTTGAAAACCATTTTCAAAAGATCAAATAAAAACGAGTTGCTACTAACGGTCAATCAGAACCTTCGTTCGTCTGACCAGCGGTAGTGACTCTCATTTTCAAGAGCATTTAGCGGTGATTACTCATAACCTCTGTTAGTTTAATCATTCGCAGAATACTCGTCATATTTCGAAAACTCACTAAAAAGATAAAAAACAAAAACCTTTTCACGACAACCAAGAACTACGTAGCTTTGAATTCTCCATCGCACTAGGAGATACGTTGGAGCGAGAGGCCAACTCTCGTCAAGCGCCAAAAATAAAAATTTACATTTAGTTTTCCCATTTATCTTTAAATAAGAAATAAGTAGGCAAATCTAAGTATTTTTCAAATCAAACGTAAAACCACACACTTAGTTAAAGGTTCCCTTTCGATAGAAAGGACGTGTGCGTTGCTAATACCTTCCTCACACGTAATCGACCCCCGAACTTATATCTCTAGTTTTCAAAAGACCATCCGCCTTATTTCAAAGACTTTTTTTCAATGTTTTGGTCTTAAAATTAAAATATTGGTGGCGGCTTCAAAAAATTTCTACGTTGTACATTGAGAAACCCAAACCGGATTTTTCGTGGTGCAACAGCTGGCGACTTCACTGGGGACTAAAAAAGAAAAACATTTTTTAAAAGTGGGTCAAGCCTAATTAATTAAGTGTGTAGTTTGAGTGATTGATTTGAATATTTTGCTTTGCCTGTGCACCCTAGATTAGTTATATTTGATTGATATTGAACCCTAGGGTATACGACATGTTATTACTTTTTATTGTCTGGGCTGTTCTGGATTTTCATTTGCAGGTGGGGTAGTTTTTAAGGAAATGCCCTTCGCACACACACACACACACACACACACTGTACCTTGATATTATATGATTAGAGAAAGAGACCATAACCTAGGTCTGTTAGGATACCTTAGGATGAGTGGATTCGAGTAGTGGGAGCCCATCAGGACCTCTGTCCGTTTGGCTACTCGCGAAAGTTTCAATCGTAGTTGTGCTCTTTCATGAGGCTTCAGATCTAGCAAGCCACGTGCATTTACGTGGATTTTCATGAGAGGGACTGTGGCTCTGATGACCTTTGTGAGGGTGTGAATAGAGCTACATGAGAAGATTACCCCTAAAATACCTTAGATCATAGGTTCTACCCCCTTTTAGGTCACAAGGGCTTTCCAAATTGTGTGTTGCATCGTTGCATCCAGTTCAACCAATTTTTTCCTTCAAAATTTTCAAAAAAAAAAAATGCTTTTCCTTTTCAATAAGCGCCTATAGGAGGTGGCATATAGTGTGAAAATTTTCAAATCACCACCTGTAAATATCCTCTTTCTGCAAAAACACAAAAAAAAAGCATCATTGCATCATGCATCATGGCATCATTGCATCATTACGTCATTTGCATCATCTGCATTAAATAAAACCTAATTTTGAAAATCATTCATCACGCATCTAAGTTGTTTGCCGGGATTGTAAAGTAACTTGGAATCTTGTCTTAGGTGGTGATAACTCATATTTATATGAGTTATTTATACTCACTCAAGAATAAATCATGCAAGTTCTCTAGCAATACAAGGTTAATTTAAGTAGTTTTACGTTAGTTTTGTATTTCTGAGTGAGTGAAAGGTTAAATGAATGAATCTATGCATTTTGGCACCAAATGGTGCCCTTGAGAGCGTTTTGATGCTTTTTGTGCTTGTGCAAGAAATAGTGCTGAACATTACCATGTCCCTCACCACGTCTATAGAAGTGCAGCAGAGCAAGGGTGAAAGATCTCAATTTTGGCGCGCTAGCAATGATGGTCAAAGATATAAAAGTCAGAAGATCTTCTATTTCCCATGAAATGACGCACGTAGAGCAATCAGAGCAGATCGAACAAAGGTCGCGTAAGAGAGAAAATGCACTGTAGGTGGGCAAGTGACGTTAGCCACACGTGAGCAAGTAGGCTATTTAATGAAGGCTCAGCTCACTCTCAATCCATCCATACCACGCATATTCATAACCATTTCATCTTCATCCCCTCACCATAACTCCATTTAATTCGTAGTAGTTTTGTAAAGAAGATCCGAAAACGACTTGATTTTGCTTTTCTCGAACTTTGTTTTATTTTCTCATTCATCGTGAAGCTCGGGACGTTGTAACGCCTATACAGCAGTATACATGCCAAGAGTTACTTAGGTGTATCTTTTGCACTTAGTTTCTTTTCCTTCATGTATGGTATTTGGATTAATCCTTATCATTCTCAGAAAGATGCTCAACATGAGCTAAACACTTTGTAGTTGAGTTATTGTTTTGCTTGTAATGAATTTCTAGTTAATGTTATGAAGTATTGACGACGCATGTTTTAAATCTTTGTGTGAAAATATTTCCAAACTTGTTTTGAGGTTGGCCTCTTAAAATAGGTAGATTCATAGGTTCGGACATGGTCTATGAAAAGAACTCAAGGATTTATATGAACGAAAAATGCACTAAAGACATTTAGGCATCTTTATCTAAGTCTAGACATAGAATGGATAATAGTTCATAGAACATTCTCAGTAGGTGCTTAAAATACAGGAGTGGGCCTATTTAGAACCTAGACATAGGACCTCTTATACTTGAAACTCTGACGTTTTGTGCTGAAAAGCATATTTCTTTTGCAACAGCGTTCAAACGTGGCCACGTCTATACGAAATAACACTTGTACGTAATAACGCGTAAACGTTATAACGTCTGACTAGAAAGGATTTATTTTGCTTACAACAACTCAACTCATCTCTCATCCATACTCACAACCACTATCAGTTACTTGTTTTATTTACATCTTTTGTTTTAAAACCAACTCTTATTGCCGATCTGTTACTTGACTCTCTTGTGTTTTGAAACTTGAACTTTGAAAAGTGTACCAATCCTTGTGGGAACGATCTCTTACTTTTATCCACTTTATTACTTGTACGATGTGTATACTTGCACTATAATTGCGAATACCACAACTAATTTACACGCAAACAGGTGGGAAAGATAAAGCAACATGGGATCAAGAAGCAAGATTGTACTTAATTCAAGGTTTCCGGTTGTCAAGAGAATAGACGTAGAGGGTTTGAAAGAATTTGTTTCCTTGATGGTGTCAGAAGAAAGGGATCTATTCGGGAAGGCTTATGGTAATCTCCTCAGGTTGTTAGAATTAGATGTCCAAGAGAGTGCTATTATGGCCCTGAGCCAATTCTATGATCCGGACATCCGATGCTTCCTCTTCAAAGACTTTCAATTATCACCAACTCTCGAGGAGTATGAACAGATTCTGGGGTTCTCAAAGTCAGGGTTAGCACCTTACCAAAGATGTAAAAACATCGGTATTCGGACTGCAGACTCTCTTTGTTGTTGCAAGTCGGTGTGAAGGAATTAGAGCTTCATAAGGAAAAGAAGAACCGTGATCGTAGGTTTCCCGCTAAGCTATTTCAAGGTTTATTGAAGTCTTATGCTCGTAATAAGAAGTGGGGTCCTTTCAAGCAAAATGTTAGCCCTAACTATTTTTGGGATCCTCCTTTTCCCCCGAGTGTTGAGAAGTTCATTGATGAGACCGCTATTGGGCTTTTTCTAGCATTCATAAGTAAAGAAAGTCCGATTAACCCAAGATCAAAGAATCCTCGGCGGATACCTACTATTCCTTCACCCATCACCGTGTTAGGAAAGAAGAAGGTTGTTTGCTCTTTCCATGTCCTCTACACTGGTTCCTCAATCATGTTGTCACTCATAAGACGAAAAGCTGCAGACTTAGTAGAATATGCCTTGTGTTGTGATGTAAAAGCCGTAAGTGCACAAGAATGGGTGCACACTTTAGAGAATCTCGGTGTCTCAAAAGTCTGTTGGTTCAATCATCCGTGTTGGAAAGATAGACCTTCGACATCGCTTTCAAGTCGGCAATTTCGCAATGTGCCCTTAATGGGAACCTAAGGTGCATCAATTATAATCCTTCTCTCACCATCGACAACTGACTTGGGTATCCTATGAAGAATGCACCCACTCAAGACATGTTGGCCCCAATCTTTCTCGATAAAGAAGATCCAAAGAACCAAGGCTTGCTTCGTAAAAATTTCAAAGGCTTGGGAGGGTATAGTTTACAAGGATAAAGAGGAGATCACGAAGAAAACGGGTGATGTTACTTTCTACCAGCTGGCTTCACCAAAGAATTCAAAATGTTGGCCCGCCTCGCCGTAATTCATCGTCGGTTGAGGAAGAAGTCCCGGAGCTTCATGCTCCAAGTCTCAAAGAACTAAGTGAAGTCAAGTCTGCTTTGCTCAGGGTAGAAGAAGAAAAGAAAGCCTTACAAGATAAGTTGGGGAAAGTAACTTCTGAGAAGAGAAAGTTAGAGAATGAGAACGAGCGCAAGGCTGAAGCTCTCCAAGAAAGCAGCAAGAAGCTTAAGAAAGAAGAGGAAAGTAATCAAAAAATGAAGGAATATCTGAAAAGTACCAAAGATGAGGTAAAAAAATCGAATGCCAAGGTGGGTGAGGTCATGGTTAGAGCAAATGAATGGAGGAAGTTGTTTAAGGAGTCCGTGCAAAGTGAGAGAGCTGCAAAGAAATCACTAGAGGAATTCAAGAAAGAGTCTCAGTCTGCGATGTGTGAGCTTGAAAGTCAAATAAGGTACATCAGAGAAGATAGAGATGCAATCGAGAACATCCTTAGAGAGTATCAATGGGCTTTACTGGATGGAGCAAGATAATTCGATGAGAGCTAAAAGGAATCGAGTCACATCATCGATGCTTACCAAGCAGTGAGAGAGAGAGTCAAGATCTGGGAACACCGCTTTCTCGAGCTACTTGGGTAAGATTGAAATGCAGGAGATCATAGTTGAGATGAGGCGAGAAATTCAACAAAGGAAGAACAAGTTCTCCAAATTGGCATGGTTGGCTAACCAGCGCGAGGAGGATGTTCCCAAGAGGTTGAGAAAGCGGTGTCGAGATCTTCGCCTTGCAACACTCCTAGTGCAGTATATGAATTCGTGGAATACTCAGAGGTCTCTCGATCGAGGAACTCATGGAAAAGGCAAGAGAAGCAAATGCAGCCTAGCAAAAGAAGAAGAACCAAGAGAAGATGAAGGCAATAGGTTTCTAGATTTTAATTTTCCTTGTTAGAATGTTCACTAGGAAACTGTAATTTTTCTTTTTTTAAAGAATGTTGTGTTTTCTTTTCAAGGCGTTGTATTGCACTTTTAAGGATGTTGTATCTTGTTCTTCTCTTGGAATGATTAAAAATGTGATGCTTGAATGAAGTACGTTTGTTTCACTTATTGATCCCAGTCGCGTTATGTTCTTGAAAATATTTAAATATACACCTACGACAAGAGTAAGTTACACTGTGATTCCCGGCAATAAACAACAAGTGATATAAAAAATAATAATAATAAAAAAAATCATGTGCATTACATCACATTCATTAATTTGCTCATTTGCTTATAAAAATGTTTTCAACTCAAACAGAAGATAAGGCAAGCTGGTGCGACCGCATTCGTATTGGACACGTTTACAGGCCCGAAGAATGGCGATCTTAAGTGACCCCGATCAACCTCAATCAGAGAATCAGAATCCTCCACTCCGTGCTCGTGAGAATGAAAATGGAATAAGCGAAGGCCCCGAAATACGAATCGTAACCATTCACTCTCCCCGTAGCTCGGTCCAAGGTGATCCCGAGTTGAGAAATGAAATGAATGCCATGGAGGCACAGATGAGCGAGATGATGAGACTCCTGTTGTCCTTGAAGAGTGGAAATGACTTCCAAGCTGCTCAGTGGCCTCCTTATGGCCTTCCTTTGGGTTATATCCCTCCAAATCAAGAACCTAACCCAGGAACTGGTCCTGTGGTAATAGCTGAAAATGTACGGCCAGCGTCCGCCGGGTCAGAAGGAATGACTGGTGAACCCCAGGTCTAGATCCCGCATCCAATTGTTATACCTCAGCCTACTCCTCAGAACCTCACTCCACAGCCAGCTGCCTTTCCACTAACTCAAGGCTTCGTGTCTGGAAACTCTGGTTACCCTCAGGTTCAGCACTCAATGCCTCCACCTCCTTATGGTGTAAGTCATTCCCCTCAAGTCTATTCCGCTGAGCACCAACAGACCGAAGAGCAGTTCCAGATGTTAGAGGAAAGACTAAGAATGATTGAAGGCTTTGGCTCCAGGGCTAGGGAGGCCAGAGACCTATTGATAACTCTATTTTATATAGAGTATTTCATATGTTTAAACTTAGTATTTGCTCTCTTTCAAGTAATAATAAAGAGTTTATATAGTATTTTATGTGATATATGATAACTTGAGTGATTTGAATGGTTATAGTTATTATTAGGCCATTTTGGATATATTGTGGTATGTTTGATGTTTTTGTTCGGTGCGATCCTCAATGCTAATCGCATCAATGCTCCCGCAGACCGATCCTCGCATCAAATCCTCGCACTACTCTGGTGAATAAGCACTGTTTCATATGCATCCACTTGCAAGTGATGACCTCCCGCTTGGTTCTCTCGATGCCATCCAACCTTGTATAGTAGGCGCCTACCATTCACACATAGCTATAGGCATAGCTTTGAAGAGTCACCAACATAGGGACACATGTTCACACATCAATGAACCGCCCTATGTCATTAGTCAAAGATTTCAACATGGATAAAGCTCTGAAAAGCAACTACAGCTATGATCCACTCAAGATGACTTCAACATGAAGGAAGGAAGCACCTCACTTGAAAGCTATAAAAGGACCTCACATCTTCATTTGGAAATATATCACAATCCATAAGTTAGATCAAAATTTCAATATACATAGTTAGTTTTTATATTTTTAGAGGAAGAGGAAGGAATTCATAAATCCTCCTTAACTCGTTTTCATAGTGTTTGTATAGTGCTAAGGAGTAATGCTAGTGCATTGCTAGAAGATTTCATACAAAGGTTTTCAACATTTGTAACTTAATCTTGTTGTTTCTCTTTTGTGATTTCTATATATATAAACATGGTCTATTCAGTTTATATATATCTTGCCATGTCTCTTGTTAGCTAAACCTTTCTTAGTTGGAATGTTCTAATCATTTAATGAGCTTTTAAGTAAGTATGTTGCATGTATGTATGTTTGTACTTTAGTTCTTGCTTGATAATATTTTCATTACTTATTTTGAACTTGATCACTTAGAATAAGTAAGAATTGTAAATGACCAGAAATGGCTTACAATTAAGAACTCAAGAACTAATATGGGTGAGTGTTTACATAAAGAAAACTTTGTGAAAACCATGCTAAGTCCTAGACATAGGATAGTATAGTCCATAGAATAATTGTGGGTACTTAAAATACAAGAGTGAATTTATTAAGCAAATTGGATAATTGTTAGGAGGCAAGATTGGCACTAACACCCCTTTCTTTACTTGCATAGAACAAGGATCATAAGAGCTTTGGTAATGATACTCAAGAAAGTGACCGAAAAGGCACATAGCTAATGCAACAAAGATTCAAGGCAATTTCAGCATCACATACTGCATCATACACTTATAAGTAAATTACTTGATGAAGACATTCCAACTAGCTTTTCTCTTTTACACTATCAACATTTTTTACTTTGCTTTCTTTCTAACTTATTTGTGATCATCAAACAAAATCCAAAATTATTTTGTTACTTTACACTTTATTACTTTATATTAATTTTAAAAGTGAGTTTTTCAATCTCTGTGGGTTCGATCTTTTTACTACTTGTTTTTGGACAGTGTATACTTGCACACAAGTGTATGTGTTTTCCATGCACCAAGTTTTTTGCGCCGTTGCCGGGGATTGAAGTAAATTCTTTTCAAAATTCTGATATATAGTAATTTAGTGTTGTATATAAATTCTGGTCTTTAAAGTTTTTGTCATACAAAAGTACATGGTACTTAGTATATGTACAGAACCAGAAACAAAACACCAGAATATAGTTTAGATCCAGAAATAGAAAGAAAATTCAGGAGATTGCTAAGACTCCAGAAACAGAATCAACAAGCTTGCAACATGTCATTCAGTGAAGAACAAAGCTCAAGGCCACACTCGGTGAGAGGAGGCCCAGTTCACAAAGATGCTCTTCAAGAAGAAGTTCATAGAGAAAATCTCATCCACATGGATCACATAGGTATGATTAATGATAGAGATAGACCTATGAGGGATTATGCTCAGTTTGATCATCAAAACATGCAAACTAGTATAAATAGACCTCATATTGATGCCATGCATTTTGAATTTAAGCCTATGATGTTTCAAATGCTTCAAACTATTGGTCAATTTGGAGGATCTCCTCATGAAGATCCTCATTTGCATTTAAGGCAATTTCTAGAAGTATGTAGTAATTTTATTTTACCTGGTGTTAGTGAAAATGCATTTAGATTAAGGTTATTTCCATATTCTTTGAGAGATAGAACTAAGGCTTGACTAAATTCTTTAGAGCCTAACTCTATCCATTCATGGAATGAAATGGCTGAAAAAATTTTAGGAAAATATTTCCCACCTATCAAAAATGCCACGTTAAGAAATGATATTACATCTTTTAGACAAAAAGAGTTTGAGTCTTTATTTGAAGCATGGGAAAGATGGAAGGAACTTTTGAGAAAATGTCCTCATCATGGTTTACTGTTATTATTCAAATGGAAACATTTTATAATGGTTTAGAACCTCAAACTAGAATAATGCTTGATGCATCATCCGGTGGAGTGTTATTAAATCACATCATACAATGAAGCATGTGAATTAATTGATAGAATAGCGACTAATAGCTCTAGTTGGCCTCACTGAGAGGGTGAGTGCCCAAAAGAAACCATCGGGGGTACATGAAGTTAATGATATATCTCGCCATATCCGCTCAAGTAGCCACTCTAGCTAATTTAATGAAAAACTTCACTTACAGCAATGCTATTGCATCTAATGCAAACGCATCACCGCATGAGAACTATTGCGTGATGAGAACAAGTACCTCCGTGCACACCTAGTTGTGTGTACTGTGGAGGAGGTCACTTGTATGAGGAGTGTTCTAGCAACCCTATCTCTCAGAAATTATGTAGGTTATAATAGGAATAACAACCCTTATTCCAACACTTATAATCCCGGTTGGAAAGATCACCCAAATTTTAGATGGAGCAACAATAGTGCACTCGCACCTAGAACTGCTCCAACTACACCAACCAACCCACCAGATTCCCAAAATAATAACCAAAGAAACTCTCAACCTACCACCGAGAATTCTCTAGAATCCATGCTTAAAGCATTCATAGGTGAATCTAGAACTGCTAGACAAACCCAAGATGCTTCCATTAAGAACTTAGAGAATCAAGTTGGTCAATTAGCCACGACTCTGTATCAAAGGCCACAAGGTGCCTTACCTTCAAATCTGAGGCTACTCCTTCCCAAACCAAAGGAAAGGAGCAGTGTTAAGGCTATTTCATTAAGAAGTGGTAAGGATTTGGTAGAGTTAATCTGAAAAGGAAAGTGTAGATAAGGGAGAAAAAGCCAAAAATCAAAAGAAACCAATGCGAAGCAACTAGTGCTCTCTGCATCACAAGAAGTTCAAAGTCCACTACATAAGTTAGTACTGAATACCCTCCTCCTCCTTACCCTCAAAGACCAAAAAAGCACATGAGGAGAAGCAGTTTGGTAAATTCTTAGAGGTACTAAAACAATTACACATCAATGTTCCTTTAGTAGAAGCACTCCAACAAATGCCAAACTATGCAAAATTCATGAAGGATGTGCTTACTAAGAGAAGAAGATTAGGAGAGTTTGAAACAGTTGCCATGACAGAAGATTGTAGTTTGCTTATGCAAAATAAGATTCCTAGGAAATTGAAGGATCCAGTAGTTTTACAATTCCATTTTCTATAGGAAAATCCTATCTTTGTAAAGCTTTATGTGATTTAGGTGCAAGCATCAACTTGATGCCTAAATCTATTTTTGACCAGTTAGAAATAGGAAATGCAAAACCAACCACTGTGACACTTCAATTAGTTGATAGATCAATAGCCTATCCTGAAGGTATCATAGAAGACATCCTAGTCAAGGTAGATAAATTTGTATTCTCTGTAGACTTTGTTATCCTTGACTTTGATGCAGATAAGGAAGTGCCTATTATCCTAGGTAGACCATTTTTAGCAACTGGTAAAACCATAATTGATGTGCAGAAAGGTGAACTCACTATGAGAGTGAATGATCAAGAGATCAAATTCAATGTAATGAATGCTATGAAGTATCCTTCAGAGGATACAGAAGAGTGTTCATCCTTATTCTCTCTAGATCAATTGGTAGAAAAACAATTTTACAAACAGTATGATCACTTAGCCAATGCAGATGCATTAGATGCGGCTGCATTGCTAGATGATGAAATACTAGAAAAAGAGAATCTACCAATAGAAAACTCTTGTAAGGAAGTATGGGCTAGGACTTATGAACCACTCAACCTTGAGGATCCAATTCTCAAGAAGAACTTACCCTTAATAGAACAACCTCCTAAATTAGAATTGAAGATACTGCCTGAACACCTTAAGTATGCTTTCCTAGGAACAAATGAGACTTTACCTGTTATCATTGCTTCTAATTTAACATCAAAACAGGAGAGTGATCTCATTAGTACTCTAAAGAAGCATACCAAAGCTATAGGTTGGCAAATGGCAGATATCAAAGGAATTAGTCCTTCTATATGCATGCATAGGGTTATTTTGGAAGAAAATTCCAAAAACAGCATAGAGAGTCAAAGAAGACTAAATCCTATTATGAAAGAGGTTGTGAAAAAGGAAATCATAAAGTGGCTAGATGTCGGAATCATATACCCCATATCCGATGATTGCTTGGGTAAGTCTGTCCCAATGTGTACCAAAGAAAGGGGGTGTGACAGTAATAGCCAATGAAAAGAATGAGTTGATACCAACTAGAACTGTCACAGGGTGGAGAATCTGTATGGATTACAAAAAACTCAACAAAGCTACCAAAAAGTAGGGGTGTTCGCGGTGCGGTTTGGTTCGGTTTTGAGACAAAAAGTGAACCGAACCGCAAGGTAAAATTACATGCGGTTTGGTTTGGTTCGGTTGGCTTCCTAAAATAAAACCGAACCAAACCAAACCAAACAAATGCGGTTTGGATTCGTTCGGTTAGTTCGGTTTTTTCCAAGACAAAAATAATTTAAAACGGAGTTAAAATTAACTAACATAAAAAATGCTAACATAAAAAAGGCTAACATAAATCTTTAAGAAAAAATCTACTCAAATATATGTAGTATATAAATCACTCTCTTTTAATTTTTTTCAAATAGCTAAGACAATGTTTAAAAGAATTTGAATTAAATATTTTGTTGTAATTTTTAAATATAGCATAACAATATGGATTGTTTGTAAGTGAGTCAAAGAATTAATTGGATTTGGGCTAGTAAGTGAGTGAGAGTTGGGTTGTAGTTGCATTTGGGTTAGTAAGTTAGTAAGGAAAGTTGTAATTCAACAAGCCTTAGTGTTACTTGCGGTTTGGTTTGGTTTGGTTCGGTTTCGGAAATCAAAACCGCGAACCGAACCGAACCGCGCGGTGCAATGAAAAAAAGAACCGAACAAAACCGATCAAAAGCGGTTTTTTGCGGTTTTCGGTTTGGTTTGGTTCGGTTTGCGGTTTCCCTATTGGTTTGGTTCGGTTTTGAACACCCCTACCAAAAAGGATCACTGTCCTTTACCATTCATAGACCAAATGTTAGATAGATTAGCAGGGAAAGAATTTTATTGTTTCCTAGATGGCTATTCAGGCTATAATCAAATAGCCATTGAGCCTAAGGATCAACACAAAACCACCTTTACATGCCCTTATGGAACCTTTGCTATTAGAAGGATGCCATTTGGCTTATGTAATGCACCTGCTACATTCCAAAGATGCATGATGTCTATATTCTCAGATTTCATTGAGCAATCAATGGAAGTATTCATGGATGATTTCTCTATCTTTGGAGAGACATTTCAAGTTTGTTTAACAAACTTGGAACAAATTCTCAAGAGATGTGAAGAAACAAATTTAGTGTTAAACTGGGAAAAGTGCCATTTCATGGTACAGGAAGGCATTGTGTTAGGACATAGAATTTCAAAGAAAGGTCTAGAGGTAGACAAAGCTAAAGTTGATGTCATTGAGAATTTGCCACCACCCAATACAATTAAAGGTATCGAGCTTCTTAGGCCATGCTTTGGTTTCTATAGAAGGTTTATCAAAGACTTTTCAAAAATCTCAAAACCATTATGCATGCTTTTGCAACATGATGTAGAATTTATCTTTGATAACTTTTGTATAGAAGCTTTTGACAAGCTTAAAGGGCATTGGTGATTGCACCAATTATAGTAACTCCGCAGTTGGAGTAGGCCATTTGAATTAATGTGTGATGCTAGTGACTTTCTTTGTAGGAGCAATCCTAGAGGCGCAGGTATGATAAGGTCTTTCATTCCATATATTATGCTAGCAAGACATTAATTGAAGCTCAAGTGAACTACACAATCCACGAAAAGGAATTATTAGTCGTGGTGTTTGCATTTGAAAAATTTAGATCTTACTTAGTTGGCACTAAAATTATTGTCTATACTTGATCACTCTGCCATTAAGTATCTAATTTCAAAGAAGGATGCAAAGCCAAGGTTGATAAGGTGGATTTTACTCCTACAAGAATTTGATCTTGAAATTAGAGACAAGAAAGGAGTAGAAAATCAAGTAGCGACCATTTATCAAGGATTGAAGGAGAATCACTTGGTACACAAAGAGAAGAAATCAAGGAGAGCTTTCGGATGAGAAACTATTGGCAATCACAATCAATGCAAAACATGAAACTGCATTTGCTATAAACAATGCAGGAGCATCAAATGCACCAAAGACCATGGTTTGTCTTGATATTGTAAATTTCCTTGCAAGCAAAGTAGTACCAAAGTGAGTATGACATATCAACAAAGGAAAAAATTCTTCCACATGGTTAAACAATACTATTGGGATGATCCATTCCTTTACAAGATGTGCCCTGATCAATTAATGAGGAAATGCATACCTGAAGAGGAGCAACAAGTAGTGCTTCTGCATTGCCATTCTGCACCTTATGGAGGACACTTTGGAAGCACTAGAACAAAGCAATGCTAAGGTATTACAATCGGTTATTTTTGGCCTACTTTATTTAAAGATGCTTATTTTATGGTCAAATCTCGTGATAAATGTCAAAGAGCAGAAATATTTCGATAAGCATGAAATGCCTAGAACAAATATTTTAGAAATTGAATTATTTGATGTTTGGGGCATGGATTTTATGGGACCTTTTCCACCCTCTTTTAGCAATTTATATATCTTAGTAGTCATTGATTATGTGTCCAAATGGGTAGAGGCGAGCATTACCTAATAATGATGCTAAATCAGTGAGTAAGTTTCTACAAAGAAATATATTCACTAGATTTGGAACTCCTAGAGCTATCATTAATGATGAAGGTTCACACTTTTGCAATAAGATCATAGAAAACCTTCTAGCTAAGTATGGAGTTAAACATAAGATAGCTACAGCATACCACCCACAAACTAGTGGACAAGCAGAATTATCCAATAGGGAAATTAAGAGAATGCTAGAAAAAATGGTTAGTCCAAATAGGAAAGATTGGTCTTTACATTTGGATGATGCTTTATGGGCATATAGAACAAAGATTCAAAACACCCTTAGGAATGTCCCCTTACAAATTAGTCTATGGAAAATCATGCCATTTACCTGTAGAATTGGAAAACAAATCTTATTGGGCTATCAAAAAGCTCAATTTCAATTTAAACAAGGCAGGTAAAAAGAGAATGATAGAGCTTGATGAGCTAGAAGAAATTAGGCAAACCTCTTATGAGAATGCTGAAATCTACAAAGCTAAAACTAAGAAATGGCATGACAAGAAAATTCACAGAAGAGAATTGAAAGAAGGAGGACTAGTTCTGCTATACAACTCTAGGTTGAAGCTATTTCCTGGTAAACTTAGATCAAGGTGGTCAGGACCATATAAGTTGATAAAGGTTTATCCACATGGAGCAGTAGACTTATTTGATAAAACCTCAAAAACTGTCTTCAAGGTGAATGGTCAGAGAGTTAAAATGTACTATGGTGAACATGTGGTGAGAGACAAAACCACCACCTATTTGCAAAATCTCTAAGCAAAAAGAGGTAGTCAGCCTGACAAGACTCTTAAAACAAGCGCTTAATGAGAGGCAACCCATTGTTTTTAATTATTTTTGTGCAATTTTATGTTTTTAGTTGTTTTGCAGAAATGCAGGAAACTAATGCAGCTGCATCAAATGCACCTGCATTGAAGGAAAATGTGCCCTCAGATCGTAAATTTAAAAACTTGAAGAAATTTGGTTAAGTGTGAATCATAAGGCTTCAGGAAGGTTAAAGGAAGGTTAAGCAAGATTAATGACGCATTGGTAGCCAAAGCAAGACACATGGCATGATGCATGCGCATCACGCAATGCTAACGGCTACCTAATAAATCCACTAACTTCCTTCTTCCTGAAACATAAAGCCTTTTGTTGTTACTGCTTACCCTTTCATTCGCAATTTTCACAAATTTCTCTCATCTGAAACACAAACCTCCCTTCACATTCTCATTTACAATTTCTCTCAATCACACAAACAATCAAAAACCTAGAAATTCATAGCAATCACAATGGTGAAAAAGCAATCAGCACAAAAATCATCAGGCAAGCAGGCCAAAAATCTCCAGAAAGAAAAGAAGGTCATGCATGCATCATCATCATCATCAATCAAGAAAGGCAAAGCCAAGGAATCAACAAAGAAGAAATGATGACAATGTTCATCTCTCGAATATGCATCTATTGCCTTAGAGGGGTATGATTTGAAGAAGGCTAGCCCATCATTCATGTCAACGATGGCCAATCTAAATTGGGACCACTTCGTGCTACCAAGAGGAGGCTACATTGAAGACATAGTGAGAGAGTTCTATCTTTGGAATCACACCACAAGAAGGAGCGAGAACATTCCTACACTTCCATGGTGAGAGGTAAACTTGTACACTTCCATGCCAAGAAATTGAATGAACATTATATGTTTGAAGTATAATGGAAATGATTTTGAAAACAAAGTGGCCAAGTCCTTTAAGAAAGAAATGGAAGAATTAAGGAATAGGATTGCTATACAAGGGGCTGTATGGGAAAAATTTACACCTAATGAGATTAAGCTTAGAAGCAATTATTTGATAAATGCATTAGGTAATTGGCATTTGTTCATAGCCACTTCAATTCTCACTTACATCACATACATATGCTATGACCAAAGAGAGATTGATCTTGCTAGATACAATTCTCTCTGAGGGAAATGTAGACATAGGTAGATTGATTGCTAGGGAAATTCTTTCATGCTCAACAAAATCAAAGGGATTTCTGTTTTTCCCTTGTCTTATAAATGAATTATGCATGAAAGAAGGTGTCCCTATAGTCGCTAATGAACAAAGGAAATTTCCCCACAGTAATTTAGTCTTTGAAGTGAAGGAGAAGTTGAGAAATGTGAGAGGCCCTGCACCTGCAATGCAAGAGCATTACATGCAGAAGCAGAGGGCTGTCTGGAAATTTCAGAATGACCAACATGATTGGCTTCAATTGGTCTTTGACAAGATCTTTGATCTTGTGGGCCAAGTGAATGCCCCTGAATTCCCAAGTTGGGTATTGAGAAGTGAAGGAGAAGAAGAAGAGGAGAAAGAGGTAGAAGAAGAAGGAAAAGGTAAAGAGAAGGTAGAGAAACCTAGAACCAAGAAGAAGGTGACTAGGAAGCAATTCAAAATACAGAAGAAGGTTGTGGTAGAACCTGTGAGTGAAGAAATGTATGATTCTGATTCTGAGGTTGAGGAATTAGAGAAACAAATGGATGAGGAAATAGAGGAAGTTGAAGAAGAGAGTGATGAGGAAGTTGATGTAGAGGAGGAGGAACATGCTAGAGGTGTGATTCTAGAAGAAATTGCTAGACAGAAATATGCAAAACAAACCTCAGCATCAACCCAACAACAAACCCCTATCACTTCACCAGTTACCAAAACACCCATCATCTCACCTAACCAAGAATCCTCCTCCATTCCAAAATCACCATTACCCTCCCTCAATGATCCACCAGTCCTATCACCACCACAAACAACCCCTCCACCACCCTCTCCAACAAATGAACCACACAAAACAACTCACACAGAAGAACCAATTTCTGAACAAACCCTCGTTATGCCAATGAGAACAAGTAGTACCTTTCTCACCCAAGCAACATTATTTCTAATGTTGTTTCTGCTCTTGAGAAAGAAATTGTGCAGGAAAGAGAAGAAGAAGGACTCAACAAAGAAGACAAAGAAGAAGAATCATCTGCAAAGGAGACAGTAGCTCAAACTGTTGAGATGCAGAGTGATGCTCCTGCATCACTTGCTGCTGCATCACAACAAGCAACATCTGTGCATGATGAGGCAACTATCAAAATGGTTCTGGAACAAATGGCTCAACAGAAGAGAGAGGCATTGCACAACACTCAGAAGTTCTTCAAGCAACCTGCAGGCAGGCAGGCAAATTAACACCAAAGAGGAAGAAACCTGATGCAGTCAAGACTGATGCACCTGCATCAATTCCAGAACAAATTCCTGCAACTACACCAGAAGTAGGAGGTGCATCTGCACCTACAGAAGAAACTCCAAGCAAGCCCAAAGAGAGGAAGCAGAAGGTGAAACACACTCCTCCAAGCAGCAAAGCACCGAGAATCGAGAGTGGAGCAAAGAAATGAGTATCACTTTACAAGTTTTCACATAAACTGCTATAAACTTGTTTTGTTTCTATCTGACTATTTCCCTGGTTGTACTAATCCCTCTCCCCTATTTTGAACAAATGATTTGTATTTCTGAACAAATTTGCAGTGAGGGCACTGCAACCCCTTAAGTTTGGGGGGGGGGGGATTTACATGTTATGTTATATTTTGCATGTTATGTTATGTTTTAATATGTTTTTTATCTAATATGTTGTGTGTTTAATTAATATGTTTTATATAGTAAATATATATGTTTTAAGTAGTTTTTAGTTTATTTAAATATTAGATGTACTTAACAAAGTAGTATCTAAATATTTTAGTAGAAAAGATCAGTTTTTCAAAAATATGGTGAAAGCCCTATGGATGGAATTTTTATGATGAAAAAGAGAAAAAGAAGCCTTATTTCTTAGAAAAACCAAAATTATTTTTACTTCAACACTTCAAAACTGAGTTTGTGAAAAGAACCTTGCTATTTAAAAGATCAATCTGATGCAAGGGGAATTTTTGGTAAGCTTAGGTCAAAACAAAGCTTTACTAAAAGAAAGAAGAGCTTAAAGAATTAAGTTTGGGGTGTTTTATGAAAACAAAGGCTGAATTTCAAAAGTGTAAAGAGTAAACAATGTAGAAAAAGAATACAAAAATGTGGACAAAGCCATACCCTGAATCTTTTTGAAACTATACCTGTACCTAAGTACATGAATGCATCTGGAGGTCAAAGACCTGTGCCATGCAGGAATAAATGTATCTGGAGGATAGTTCAAAAATCGAACTCGTGCAAAGTGCAAAGAAAAAATATATGCATCCGGAGGTCAAAGACTGCCAAAGTGCATTTGCATCCGAGAGTCGGTGAGGAAGGTAATATGAGCTAGAAAAGAAAAGCATCATCATCGGTCAGAGAAAGCATCAATGCAAATCGCACCAAAAGCAAAATGCGAGAAAAAATCAATGCACAAATCACTTCAAAGAAGTATTGCATCCGCTCAAAAGATCCACACAAAAAATAGAAAAATGCATTGGCTCAAAAGCTTTGAAAGATTCAACCAAGCCCTTTGATTTTAGAACTCCCCAACACTTGAGAAAATTTTGTGAGTCTAATCTCTCTTTTGAAAAATATTTTGGTGTGACTAAAGATGAACCAATCCTTTCAAAGGCTAGGAGGAAATTTTTTCACTTAGTCTTGGAACCAATCTCAACTCAAAGTGGGTTCACACACACACAAAAAGAGTTTGAATAGCTTTGGTAGTTTTGAAGAAATAAAGGCACAAGAAAGATTGTTAAGAAATGAAGTTCATAGGGACTCCTCATAAAAATCAAAAATTCAAGCCGATCTATCTTCTAGAATTTTAGTTTTTAATAGTTTGTCTTTGTCATTACTTGCGACAAGCAATGGTTTAAGTTTGGGGTGTGATAACTCTATTTTATATAGAGTATTTCATATGTTTAAACTTAGTATTTGCTCTCTTTCAAGTAATAATAAAGAGTTTATATAGTATTTTATGTGATATATGATAACTTGAGTGATTTGAATGGTTATAGTTATTATTAGGCCATTTTGGATATATTGTGGTATGTTTGATGTTTTGTTCGGTGCAGGTCTCAATGCTAATCGCATCAATGCTCCTCAAGCACCGATCCTACATCAAATCCTGCACTACTCGGTGAATAAGCGACTGTTTCATATGCATCCACTTGCAAGTGATGACCTCCCCGCTTGGTTCTCTGATGCCATCCAACCTTGTATAGTAGGCGCCTACCAATCACACATAGCTATAGGAATAGCTTTGAAGAGTCACCAACATAGGGACACATGTTCACACATCAATGAACCGCCCTATGTCATTAGTCAAAGATTTCAACATGGATAAAGCTCTGGAAAGCAACTACAGCTATGATCCACTCAAGATGACTTCAACATGAAGGAAGGAAGCACCTCACTTGAAAGCTATAAAAGGACCTCACATCTGATAACTCATATTTATATGAGTTATTTATACTCACTCAAGAATAAATCATGCAAGTTCTCTAGCAATACAAGGTTAATTTAAGTAGTTTTACGTTAGTTTTGTATTTCTGAGTGAGTGAAAGGTTAAATGAATGAATCTGTGAATTTTGGCACCAAATGGTGCCCTTGAGAGCGTTTTGATGCTTTTTGTGCTTGTGCAGGAAATAGTGTTGAACGTTACCACGTCCCTCACCACGCCTATAGAAGTGCGATGAGAGAGCGGGGTGAAAGATCTCAATTTTGGCGCCGCTAGCAATGATGGTCAAAGATATAAAAGTCGAGAAGATCTTCTATTTCCCATGAGTGACGCACAGAGGCAATCAGAGCAGCTCGAATGATGTCGTGCGTAAGAGAGAAACAGACTGGGTAGGTGGGCAAGTGACGTCAGCCACACGTGAGCAAGTAGGCTATTTAATGAAGGCTCAGCTCACTCTCAATCCATCCATACCACGCATATTCATAACCATTTCATCTTCATCCCCTCACCATAACTCCATTTAATTCAGAAGTAGTTTTGTAAAGAAGATCTGGAAATGGACTTACGCATTTTGCTTTTCTCGAACTTTGTTTTATTTTCTCGACATTCGTGAAGCTCGGATGTTGTAACGCCTATACAAATGCATATGCCAAGAGTTACTTAGGTGTATCTTTTGCACTTAGTTTCTTTTCCTTCATGTATGGTATTTGGATTAATCCTTATCATTCTGTAAAGATGCTCAGCATGAGCTAAACACTTTGTAGTTGAGTTGTTGTTTTGCTTGTAATGAATTTCTAGTTAATGTTATGAAGTATTGACGCTGCATGTTTTAAATCTTTGTGTGAAAATATTTCCAAACTTGTTTTGAGGTTGGCCTCTTAAAATAGGTAGATTCATAGGTTCAGACATGGTCTATGAAAAGAACTCAAGGATTTATATGAACGAAAAATGCACTAAAGACATTTAGGCATCTTTATCTAAGTCTAGACATAGAATGGATAATAGTTCATAGAACATTGCTGTGGGTGCTTAAAATACAGGAGTGGGCCTATTTAGAACCTAGACATAGGACCTCTTATACTTGAAACTCTGACGTTTTGTGCTGAAAAGCATATTTCTTTTGCAACAGCGTTCAAACGTGGCCACGTCTATACGAAATAACACTTGTACGTAATAACGCGTAAACGTTATAACGTCTGACTAGAAAGGATTTATTTTGCTTACAACAACTCAACTCATCTCTCATCCATACTCACAACCACTATCAGTTACTTGTTTTATTTACATCTTTTGTTTTAAAACCAACTCTTATTGACGATCTGTTACTTGACTCTCTTGTGTTTTGAAACTTGAACTTTGAAAAGTGTACCAATCCTCGTGGGAACGATCTCTTACTTTTATCCACTTTATTACTTGTACGATGTGTATACTTGCACTATAATTGCGAATACCACAACTAATTTACACGCAAACAAGTTTTTGGCGCCGTTGCCGGGGATTGTAGTAACTTTTATTGCTCAAAAGTATTAAAACACAAGTTGAAGGAATTTTACTGTGTTGTTTGTTGTTTCTGTGTTTGAACAGGGAGACGTTACAGCGTATGCTTAGTTCCAACTTAAGCTCTAGTTCAACTGAACCAAGAAGTGAATCTGCACCTGAGTTTGATCCAGAACCTGAAAGAACTTTCAGGCAACTAAGGAGACAACAAAGGTTAAGAAGGAGGCAACAACAACAGCAACAACACCCAACCATGTCTGATCATAACACTGGTTCTAGAGGTGGACATACACCAAGAGGAGGTAGAAGACATGGTCGTGGACCACAAACTCATACAGAGACAATCGTTGTTGATGATGAACACTGGTAGAGGCAGCAACTCATCAATGCAGGACCACAAGACATGGTCAATGACAGAGACAGGCCTATGCGTGACTATGCCGTGCTCAACCCTGCTCATCTACAAACAGGCATTGCAAGACCAACTCTGCATACTGGTCACTTTGAGTTCAAGCCAATGATGTTCCAAATGCTGCAAACTGCAGAGCAATTTGGAGGTTTCCCTCAAGAAGATCCATATTCTCACCTAAGGCAATTTCTGGATGTGTGCAGCAACTTTATCATCCCTGGAGTCTCAGAGGATGCGTTTAGATTGAAACTCTTCCCATACTCACTCAAGGATAAAGCCAAAAATTGGTTGAATTCCTTGGAACCAAATTCAATTCACACTTGGGATGAGCTAGCAGAGAAATTCCTTGCAAAATACTTCCCTCCCAACAAAAATGCTAAGCTGAGGAATGATATCACTTCCTTCAAACAAAGGGAAGGGGAATCATTATTTGAAGCTTGGGAGAGGTGGAAGGAATTACTAAGAATGTGCCCACACCATGGCATTCCTGTGGTGATCCAAATGGAGACTTTCTATAATGGTCTAGATCAGCCTACTAGGTTGATACTTGATGCCTCATCAGGTGGTGTCATTCTGAATATGTCCTTTTCTGAGGCATGCAAGCTTATTGATGACATAGCCACCCACAACTCTCATTGGCCATCTGATAGATTTACTCCTGGAAAGAAGGCAGGTGTTCATGAAATAAGTGAAGTGACTGCTCTTTCTGCTCAAGTGGCTACCTTGACCAACATGATCAAGACTTTGAGTACACCAAACGTGGCCAGCAGTAGAACCTACCCACTCTAGGGGAGTAGTATGTGTTTATTGTGAAGAAGGGAATGTGTATGAGGAGTGTCCCTACAACCCTCAATCTGTAAACTTTGTATCTCAGAACAAAGGAAATGGTCCCTATTCCAACTCTTACAATTCAAATTGGAGAAATCATCCAAATTTTAGCTGGAGAAATAACAATGCACTGAACACCAGCAATAATGCTCCTGCAATACCTCCAGGATTTCCTCCTCAACAACAACAACAACAACAGAGGCAGTACGTGCAGAATAACAACAATAGCAACCTGGAAGCAATGATGAAGAGCTTCATAAGTGATTGTAAGACAACTCTGCAAACTCATGAGTCTTCAATTAAAACTTTAGAAAATCAAATTGGGCAGATAGCTTCAGCTCTCACTCAAAGACAGAATGGATCTCTCCCTTCTACAACAGAGACACCATCATCATCCAACCCTAATGGTAATAATGGGGTAAATGGACAGGTAAATGCAATTTCATTAAGAAGTGGTACTGAATATCCTGAACCAACTATGCCTGTGGAGGAAGAAGTACAGGAGAAGCAAAAAGAAGTGCCAGAGAAAGAGAAAAAGAAAGGGAAAGAAGCAAGCTCAAGTGATGTGAAAGATACTCCGCACATTGTGATGTCTAACCCGACACGTTACGACGCCTAGTTTTGAACCAGTGAATCAAGATCGTGCTCTAGGCTTGTACCTGAGTATCCTCCTCCCCCATATCCTCAAAGATTGAAGAAAGCTCATGAAGATAAGCAGTTCAGCAAGTTCACGGAGATGTTAAAACAGCTACACATCAACCTTCCGTTGGTTGAAGCTTTGCAACAGATGCCAAACTATGCTAAGTTTCTGAAAGACATCATCACCAAAAGAAGAAGGCTAGGGGAGTTTGAAACTGTTGCTTTAACTGAGGAATGCAGTTTAATTATGCAGAATAAACTTCCTAGAAAACTCAAGGATCCTGGCAGTTTTACTATACCATGCTCCATTGGAGATTTTTACATTGGAAAAGCTTTATGTGATTTGGGAGCAAGTATTAACTTGATGCCCAAGTCCATTTATGACAAACTTGGTATAGGAACTGCCAGACCTACCTCTTTAAGCTTAACTTTAGCTGATAAAAGTAGAGTTTATCCTGAGGGCATATTAGAAGATGTTTTGATTAAGGTTGACAAGTTTGTGTTTCCAGTGGATTTTTTTATTTTAGATTTTGATGCGAGATAAAGAAGTTCCCATCATTCAGGGAAGACCATTCTTAGCTACCGGAAGGACAATCATTGATGTGCGAGAAGGAGAATTAATCATGAGAGTCAATGACCAAGAAGTCAAGTTCAACGTCCTCAATGCACTCAAATACCCAGATCCACACACAGAGGAATGCTCGTATGTAGTTGCCATTGATCATATGGTTCAAAAGCAATTCAACAAAGATAATGATCATTTGGAGAAGATTCTGGGCAATAATGAAATGCAAGAATTTTTAGCAGAAGAAGTTGTTCCTCTAGACATTGTAACGTCTGGTATAGACATGGCCACGTCTGAGCCCCCTGCACCAAAGTCTTGGACAACGAGGTACGAATCTCTAGGGCAAGAGGAATCAAATCTTAAGAAGAATGTGCCTTCCATCAAAGAGCCACCTACCTTGGAACTAAAGGTGTTACCTGAGCATTTAAAGTATGTCTTTTTAGGGAAAATGGTTCCTCACCGTGATCATCTCTTCCAAGCTCACCCAAGAGCAGAAAATGATCTCATTACTACCCTCAAGAGACATAAAAGCAATTGGTTGGCAAATGGCGGACATCAAAGGTATCACCCCACAATCTGTATGCACATAATTGTCTTGGAGGAAAATGCCAAGAATAGCATTGAAGGGTAGAGGAGATTGAACCCTATAATGAAGGAGGTGGTAAAGAAGGAGATTATTAAGTGGTTGGATGCAGGAATCATTTATCCTATTAGTGATAGCTCCTAGGTAAGTCCAAAGACAAAGTGTGCCAAGAAAGGAGGAGTTCTGTGGGTAACAAATGAGAAGAATGAGTTAATTCCAACAAGGATCAGAATAGCCTGAGGATATGCATGGACTATAGGAAGTTGAACAAAGCAACTAAGAAGGACCATTTCCCTCTTCCATTCATTGATCAGATGCTAGACAGGCTCGCAGGCAAGGATTTCTATTGCTTCCTTGATGGTTATTCAAAGCTACAACGAGATAGCCATAGCACTCGAAGATCAAGAAAAGACAACATTCACTTGTCCCTATGGTACCTTTGCTTTGTAAGGATGCCATTTGGGTGTGCAATGCTCCTGCAACATTTCAAAGGTGCATGATGACCTTATTTTCAGATTTCATTGAAAATTCCATGGAAGTCTTTATGGACGATTTCTCAGTCTATGGAGATTCATACAAGGTATGCCTGGATAATTTGGAAGGAGTTCTGATAAGGTGTGAAGAAACCAACCTAGTTCTCAATTGGGAAAAATGCCATTTCATGGTACAAGAAGGAATAGTGTTGGGGCACAGAATATCAAAGAAAGGATTAGAGGTGGACAGAGCAAAGATTGATGTTATTGACAAGCTACCTCCACCAACAACTATCAAAGGAGTCAGAAGTTTCTTAGGACATGCAGGGTTTTACAGAAGATTTATCAAAGACTTCTCAAAGATTTCAAAACCCCTATGTCTATTGTTGCAACGTGACAACGTCTTCAACTTTGATGAACAATGTCATGAGGCTTTCAACAAACTGAAGACTGCCTTGGTGACTACTCCAGTAATAGTCACTCCAGATTGGTCTAAACCATTTGAGCTGATGTGTGATGCAAGTGATTATGCTGTAGGAGCTGTATTGGGACAAAGGTATGGAAAATTTTTTCACTCTATTTATTATGCCAGTAAAACCTTAGATGATGCCCAGTTAAATTATACTATGACTGAAAAAGAACTCTTGGCTGTTGTATTTGCTTTTGACAAGTTTAGATCTTACTTGGTTGGTGCAAAAGTTGTTGTTTATACTGATCACTCAGCCATTAAGTACTTAATTGCTAAAAAAGATGCAAAGCCAAGACTTATTAGATGGGTTCTCCTCCTCCAAGAATTTGACTTGGAGATACGTGACAAAAAGGGGGTGGAGAACCAAGTTGCTGATCATCTTTCTAGGCTTGAGAATGTTGATGCAGGTACAGGTGAAGAAGAGATAAAAGAAAAAATCCTTGATGAGAGACTATTATCAGTAGCCTCAATAGTTGAAGACGTTACCACGTCTATGACACTTTCGTCAAACGTTACAACGTCTGATACTAATACACCATGGTATGCTGATATAGTTAACTTTCTTGTTAGCAAGATTGTGCCTGTAGGATTCAACTACCAACAAAAGAAGAGGTTCTTCCACACTATAAAGCAATATTTTTGGGATGAGCCATACCTATACAAATTGTGTCCAGATCAGTTACTAAGAAGGTGCCTAGCTGAGGAAGAACAACTCCATGTGCTGCAACAATGTCATTCAGCACCTTATGGTGGACATTTTGGAGGTACCAGAACAGCTGCAAAGGTCCTACAATCAGGCTACTATTGGCCTACTCTATTCAGGGATGCACATGAGCTAGTCAAGAGATGTGATAAGTGCCAAAGAACAGGTAATATATCAAGCAAGCAGGAGATGCCACTCACAAACATTCTGGAAGTTGAATTGTTTGATGTATGGGGAATGGATTTCATGGGACCATTTCCTATGTCTCATGGAAATCTCTATATTCTGGTAGCTGTGGATTACGTGTCAAAATGGGTTGAGACAGTGGCATTACCTAACAATGAAGCCAAATCAGTTAGCACGTTCCTTAAAAAGAATATATTCACAAGATTTGGTACTCCAAGAGCTATAATCAGTGATGAAGGCACTCATTTCTGCAATAAGTTAATTGAGAACCTCTTGGCTAAGTATGGAGTGAAACACAGAATTGCTACAGCCTATCACCCACAAACCAGTGGCCAGGCAGAAATATCCAACAGAGAGATCAAAAGAATACTTGAGAAAATGGTTGGTCCCAACAGAAAGGACTGGTCATTACATTTAGATGATGCATTGTGGGCTTACAGAACAGCATATAAAACACCATTGGGCATGTCCCCTTACAAGCTAGTCTATGGTAAGGCCTGTCACTTACCAATTGAGCTCCAACATAAGGCTTATTGGGCATTGAAGCGATTAAATTTGGATCATGCAAAGGCTGGTGAGGCAAGGTTATTGCAATTGAATGAGCTAAAAGAGTTCAGACACCAGGCCTATGAAAGCTCAGCAATGTACAAGGAAAAGACCAAGAAGTGGCATGATCAGAAAATCCAAAGGAGAGAACTGACAGAAGGACAACAGGTGTTGCTATTCAATTCAAGGCTAAAATTGTTCCCAGGAAAGTTGAAATCAAGGTGGTCAGGTCCATTCAAATTAATGAAAAGCTATCCTCATGGTGCTGTGGATTTATTTGATGAAAAGACAAACACCATGTTCAAAGTTAATGGCCAACGTGTGAAACAATATCATGGAGAGCATGTGGAAAGGGATAAGATCCAAATGTCCTTCAACAATTCTTGAATTAAAAGAGCAAAAGTCTGGCTGAAGACTCTTAAAGCAAGCGCTCTCGGGAGGCAACCCAAGGATTTTTAATTTTGGTGTATTTTTAAATTATTGTTTTGCAGGAATAAAAGTGAAGTGGAAGTAAAAGGTGGTAGACGTTGTAACGCTTTCAAAGATGTACTAGACGCGGGCACGCCCGGGCGGGCAGGCGGCGGTTAAATTAAGTCAAAGGCGTAAGTGATGGCGTGTGAGAAATCATTTCCTTTCTGCAGAACGAACGTGGTAACTGACCATGACGTCATCTCCCTTCCCCTACTTGTCTAATCAACGGTTACTTTTCTCCATTACTCCACTCTACCATTTCTTAACTCCCCATAACCACTTCCCCATAAAAATCCCACCATTCACCATTATCCCACCACCGCAACCTCTCTCTCTAATCTCCTCTCTGCGAAACCACAATCTTCCCTCTCTTCTCGTAAAACCTAAAAACTCCAAAATCCCACATTCCCTTCTAAGCAATTTATGCGCAATCACCATGACAAAAGTGAAGCATTCTCACGCCAAATCCTCCGGGAAAGGCAAGAATATTGACCTAAGTTCATCCTCACCCTATCCCCAAAACACCCAACCCATCCAAAAAGAAAGCCCTACTTCCGTAAAGGGTTTTAGTCAAGAAAGCCCCAATCTCGATTTTCTCGCAACCGTCGCAGTCATTGGGCCGGCAAAAGTTCGTTGTGCACAGAAAAGAATATATTGCTACTTTGGTTCACGATTTCTACAAGGGAATCGTTGAGAGACCTGAAGGAGAGCCGTCCATTGTGTCAAAGGTGCGAGGAGAGGAAGTGAAGTTTGGAGTAAGAGTAATCAATGATTATTTTGGGCTAGGTTACTATGGAAAGGCTGTGGAGATCAAGCAAAAGACTTATGGACTGACTGAAATGGAAGCAATCAAGGAAAGGATCTGTGTGGAAGGTGCTGTCTGGGAGAAAAGTGGTGAGCACGGGAGTGAGTTCAAAATCATGAAGAGATACCTATGTGATGAAGCCAATACTTGGTTTCATTTCATAAGGCATTGCCTAATTCCTACCTCCCACACCTCTTGGGTGGATAAAGAAAGATTGATTGTGATTGATGCAATCATGACAAGGGACAAGGTGGAGGTTGGAAAGTTGATCAACCGTGAACTCAACAAATGGAAGAACAGAAAAGATGGGTACTTGTATTTCCCATGCATGATTACTGATTTGTGCATGGAGGCTGGGGTAGAGATTGAAGCATCTGAGCTGAGGGAGCAGCCTCAAGGCCCCTTTTAAACAAAATTCAAGCCTAGGGTGAAAACTGCTGGAGCTTCAAGTTCTGTTGATGCGCAGACGTTGCAACGTCTGGAGGAAAGGCAGAACACCCTGGCAAAGTTTGTCAAAGAGCAATTTGAGTGGCAAAAGAAGGTATTTGCCCAAGTATCTAAAGGAAAGAAAGTGATTGAAGAACCTGTGCTGCCTAACTGGATGCAGGAAGAAAATGATGATGATGTTCCTTTATCAACAATCCAAAGAAGAGCTATAAAGAAGGAAAGGGCCAAGCGAGCAAGAAGCCACCAAAAAGGCAGAGCCCAGCAAAGAAACAGAAAAAGGTAAGTAGTGAAGAGGAATTCAATTCTACTGACCTAGATGATATTTCTGATGTTGATGCAGATGAATCAAGAAAGGTAAGCATGGAAATAATCAGTGAGGAGGAAGAAGAGGAGAGCCCTGAGGAAAAAGGGAGTTCAAGTGAGAAGACAGTAAGTGAATCCCCAACAACAAAACCAGTCAAAAAGCCAACAAGAACAAAATCCAAATCAGCTAGCCCCAAACCATCCCCACAAGCCACACAACCACCACTTTCACCACAAGAGCCCACCCCCCATGACCAGAACACCCCTAAGACTCCACAAACCAAAGCCCAAGATCAACCAATAACACAACCACCCCCACCCCAACCTGAACCTCAAAAGCAACCATCACCCCAGAGCGCGCAGGAAATGCAGGGCGTGGCGACGCCTCGAGGCAACAAACACAGAAGAAGCAACCTGTTCCCAACCCATTTCCCCACCCAAGAAAACCAGAGTGAAAAGTGCACTCACATACAACCCTTTTGTAAGGAAGAAGAGGCAAGAGCTAGTCACGAGTCAAAACAAGCCCAAGTGAGTGGAGAAAAGAGAGAAGTTGTAGCCCCCCAACACTAAGACAAAAGCTCCCAAAGAAAAGGAAAGGTCAAAGTCTTCGCAGGAAACTCGCTATCGCTACTAGTGCAAAGATTTTTGCTACTAGTGTTTCTGCAGGCCCTCCCCGCTATTGCTTTGAAGAATCGCCTGCAGACGCCACAACGTCTCACCGAAAAGAGGTCGCAGACCAAACTTGCGAAATGCAAGATACCAATGAACGTGAAGTCGCGTTGGAAAAGGTAAATCGCCAAGCAATGGAAGAGGCCACTCGAGAAATTAGCAGAGCACCTTTTGAAGCAAGCCCGTGCGTACGTTCTTTGGAATTGGAGGATCATCAACGAGCGTGGCAACGCCTCAAGAACTAGAGGTGGAAAAAGCCCAGATGAACCCAACGAACCAATGCATGTCAACCCTGCTGAATTAGCAATGAAGATGTGGGAGGAAGCCAAAAAGAGGATTGCTGATGCTGCTGGTGTAAGTGTGGGTGCAAGCTCAAAAGTAAAAGAATCTGATGAAACAGCAACTGCCACAACTAAGCAAGGAGGAGTGAAGGTGAAGAAAGAGAAGAAGGAAAAGAAGAAAGGAGAAAGTCAGTCAGGAATTCCCACCAGACAAAGCGGAAGGCTCAGGTCTGGTGCTGCAAACAAGTAAGTCCCCCATTAATTTCATCAGTAGTTGTAGTTTTTAGTCGTAGTTTTAATTTTAGTTTTAATAGTTTATGTTCATGTTCTGTTTGATTGATACCCCCCCTTAAAAAAAAATCATGATGTTTGCCTTTGAGCAAAGGAGGACACACTCAACTTTAAGTGGGGGGAATCTCAATGTTCTAAAATGTCTGTGTGTGCAAACATGAAAACAAATACAAAAGCGCCTCCTGTTTTACTCACAAACATGAAAATAATTCTCTTTGGGCTGAAATTAGTGATTAAATGTGTGTGTGTGAGTAGCTAATGCATGATTAGATGAAAAGAATTGATTCACGCTCCTACACAAACTCGCTTTAAGAAAAGAATCTAGCTAGCTAGGGAATATTTTGTCTTTGAAGCCGCTTTTGGTGAACTATGGTGAAAATAAAACTTGATTAAAAACCTAGAATAGCAGATGAGAAGCTAAGTTTGGGGTGAATCAAGTCGCATTTCAAGGTCAAAAAAGACTATAGGATGGTTAAGTGCGTGTGTAGTGTGAGTGCAACGTTGTAACGTCTACCCGTAACGTTATAACGTATGCCGTGTGTGTTGTGTTGTGTGTTCAGACGTTACAACGTCTCACCCATAAACGTCGTAACGTCTACTCCCAAAAAGACCAAAAAAGAGTGTGTTGTTGCAAATAAGTGGAAAATCCACATGTGTAATACCCTGAAACAAATGCTGAGCACTCCATAAAAAATAAAAAATAAAAACTCCAAAATGGAGCAAATAAAAGAGAGTTGCTCAGTAAATGAGGGGGTTACAGTCTTTTGCATGTGTGAGTCAGTAAATTAGTGCATTAACCTAGTCCTAGCACCCAATTAAGACCCTTTGTCATGCTTCAAATGAACCGCCATTTCTTATGTGAAAATGTTAGCCTAGTCTTTGTTTTGAAAAATGTTTTGCTGTCACCATTTGGAAACCACTCTCTCATAAGCTAAAATAGTTTCTGAACTAGCTAGAGAAAGAATTAAATGCAGAGATCACACACTCACTTGAGCTTTAATGAATCTGAAATTTAGTTATGCATTGGTGCGTGAGTGTGTGAAAAATCAGCCTTTCGAGAATAAATTTTTAATCTGTTGGCTGAGTAGAATATAACCTGTTAGTGTAGTTGATTTCATTGTTGTTGTTTGTTTGTCTTGATTGCTTGAGGACAAGCAATGATTTAAGTTTGGGGGTGTGATAACTCATATTTATATGAGTTATTTATACTCACTCAAGAATAAATCATGCAAGTTCTCTAGCAATACAAGGTTAATTTAAGTAGTTTTACGTTAGTTTTGTATTTCGAAAGTGAGTGAAAGGTTAAATGAATGAATCATGCATTTTGGCACCAAATGGTGCCCTTGAGAGCGCTTTTGATGCTTTTTGTGCTTGTGCAGAAATAGTGTTGAACGTTACCACGCCCTCACCACGCCTATAGAAGTGCATCGAGCAAGGGTGAAAGATCTCAATTTTTGGCGCTTAGCAATGATGGTCAAAGATATAAAAGTCGGAAGATCTTCTATTTCCCATGAGCCGACGCACGAGGCACCAGTAGCACCGAACAAAGGTCGTGCGTAAGAGAGAAAACAGACCGTAGGTGGGCAAGTGACGCCACCACACGTGAGCAAGTAGGCTATTTAATGAAGGCTCACCACTCTCAATCCATCCATACCACGCATATTCATAACCATTTCATCTTCATCCCCTCACCATAACTCCATTTAATTCGAAGTAGTTTTGTAAAGAAGATCCGAAACAGGACTTACGTGATTTTGCTTTTCTCGAACTTTGTTTTATTTTCTCAGACATCGTGAAGCTCGGGCGTTGTAACGCCTATACAAACAGACATCTTTGAAAGAGTTACTTAGGTGTATCTTTTTGCACTTAGTTTCTTTTCCTTCATGTATGGTATTTGGATTAATCCTTATCATTCTCAGAAAGATGCTCAAATGAGCTAAACACTTTGTAGTTGAGTTGTTGTTTTGCTTGTAATGAATTTCTAGTTAATGTTATGAAGTATTGACGTTTGCATGTTTTAAATCTTTGTGTGAAAATATTTCCAAACTTGTTTTGAGGTTGGCCTCTTAAAATAGGTAGATTCATAGGTTCGACATGGTCTATGAAAAGAACTCAAGGATTTATATGAACGAAAAATGCACTAAAGACATTTAGGCATCTTTATCTAAGTCTAGACATAGAATGGATAATAGTTCATAGAACATTGCTGTGGGTGCTTAAAATACAGGAGTGGGCCTATTTAGAACCTAGACATAGGACCTCTTATACTTGAAACTCTGACGTTTTGTGCTGAAAAGCATATTTCTTTTGCAACAGCGTTCAAACGTGGCCACGTCTATACGAAATAACACTTGTACGTAATAACGTGTAAACGTTATAACGTCTGACTAGAAAGGATTTATTTTGCTTACAACAACTCAACTCATCTCTCATCCATACTCACAACCACTATCAGTTACTTGTTTTATTTACATCTTTTGTTTTAAAACCAACTCTTATTGCCGATCTGTTACTTGACTCTCTTGTGTTTTGAAACTTGAACTTTGAAAAGTGTACCAATCCTCGTGGGAACGATCTCTTACTTTTATCCACTTTATTACTTGTACGATGTGTATACTTGCACTATAATTGCGAATACCATAACTAATTTACACGCAAACAACATCTTCATTTGGAAATATATCACAATCCATAAGTTAGATCAAAATTTCAATATACATAGTTAGTTTTTATATTTTTAGAGGAAGAGGAAGGAATTCATAAATCCTCCTTAACTGGTTTTCATAGTGTTTGTACTAGGGGATAACCCAGTGCGATGCACGGGTTTATTCAAATACTTTTTTTAGAGGAATGTAAAGATGTAATTATTTTATATATATATATATATATATATATATATATATAATTAGAAAGAAAAGATTAACAATTTTCAACATAATTTATTAAGATAGCAATTTACAAATTAACCTACATATATAAAAATAAAAATTTAATTTAATATAATTTAATTTAGTACTACACGATGTTAAGAACTATTATAAGGACTAAAGTCTATAACTATTGTAATGATATTAGTAGAAGCAAATAGAAATTTAAGGAACTCAGATTATTCATCATTTTCATACTAAGGTTTTAGAATTACAATGAATTATTAACCGCTTCTCTCATGCAATATACCAAATTGGGAAATACTTACGTTAACTAATTTAGAGCAACATGGGTATAATTTTGGCATAGTTATATAATCTAATTAATTGTTTATTTATATTATTCAAAAAAATTACCCAACTTTTTTTTGAGGGAAATTAGTACAAATATATATTAAAAACAACTATTTTATATTTTCAAAGGAGGATATATGCTTTCATTTAAATAAAGGTATATAAAAAAAATTAAAAAGCAAGCATAATATGAATGCAAAATATTACACAATATTAACAAACCAATAGGACCTTCACTTAACAGAATATAAACACAGATGATTCAATTTCGTAAAGAAAATATTACTTTATTTAAATGAGACTATGAAGACTATCTTTCATAAAATTAACTTCAATACATAAAATATCTTAGGACAAAATATTCAGTTTTTTTAGTTACACACAAAAAAAAATCTTAAAAAAAAAAGTTTTATATTTTTTGTTGACAACTCATTAAAAATCTTCATAAAAAAGTTGTTGAAAAAACTAAGCTTAGTTTAAAACTCAATAAACTATTCAATACATTACATCTTTTAAAACCAAGTTTTTAGTTTTAGGGCCTAAACATGATAAGTCGTTTTTTTATTTTGCGCTTTACAACCCATTTTAAAAAGCTTCATCGATAGTTGTATAAAAAAACTAAACATAGTTTTATTCTCAATAAACTACTCTGGAACAACATCGTTTTACTCTCAATAAACTACTCTCAAACGGAACAAAAATAATAATTTATTGTCAGTAGTTATGTAATTTAAATAGACAAACTCACTATTTCTAGTTTATTGATTACACTTGTGTCACTAATTTAAATTACCCCATACTATCATATGTTTAATTAAGACCGATACTATCAAAAATAAAAACAATATATTTTTACTCATTGAGACTAATAACTTGGAATTAAAATTTTATTAGAAGAGGTATTAGTAAAAGTTGATGAATTAGAATTTATTTTCTATAATTAAAAATTGACACAAAATTGTAACCTATTTATTAAATAAATTTACTTAATTTTATGTTAAAAACAATTAAAAATCAATTGAATCTTATTTATGTCGTCACTATTTAAAGCAGAACACTCTAACCTTTTAACCCATGGTAAAATAGTAGGTTGAATATTAAATTAACCCAAATGAACAAACTTCTAGGCTAAATAAAAGATAGGAAGAGAGCCAATGAAATGGTTGAACATCCTATAAACTAAGTTACATCAATATCCTTCTTACAATTACAACAACCAAATTACATGAGTGACAACCTCAAAATTATAACCTAAATTTTTCACCTATTTTCTATCATTTTCTAGCATACAAATAGATTACAAATATCTATTAAACAACATATATGACATTTACAAATGAGATACCTTTTTATTCACGGATTCATCATATATACTGCTTTCCTTTTAATGAAATATCCAACAACTTCATTCCCCCAATTACTAATGAAGCTTCAAACTACTACATGTAATGACTCTAATCTCCAATTTCATGAATACCCCTATGTTTTCCAAAACCTCTAACTTGTCGACAATCAATGCACCAATTTCCTTCCATGCATCATTTTCTTATCAATTCTACGCATGCATGTAGACCACCCTTTGTGACACTTGTTGCCTATGGAAAGACATACCACAATGTGCTAATGATTCCAATTGACAACAATGTTCAAGATTTTGCTGTTTATATAGTAATTCCTTAATTAAATGATAAATGTAACCTTCATTTTTACCATTAAAATATTGTAACGTTCCTTTTATTTCTCTATGTGTTTGCCTTTTTGTCTTACTATTATTCACTTTAGCTACTTTAAGGTTCATAAATAAATGGAGATGAAAAGATGCAAGGGTAGAGAATAATAAGTCTTAGTTTATTTTTATTTTATAGTTTTATTGACACCTATAAAGGTAACTTTTGTTCAAAAAATTGATATAAAATAATAACTTCATATATTCTTTCTACTACATGGAATATATATTGTTCTTTATTTTTTTTAATAATTTATGTATATTTTTACTGAAATTATAACATTTGCTCACATATACTTAAAATTAATCCTAATCCTAAATATATCAAAATAATTGTAAGGATATTTAAAGTGAAAATGTTTGTTAAAAATTTGATTAACGTATGAGATAATATTGTAACGTTATTTAAATAATGAATGGTTTTTTTAGACAAGAAATAATGAATGTTTGGATACAATGGTTTTATTTCCCACTATTAGTTAAACAATTCTCATTATTTATATTTTCAAAAGTAACTATAAAAGCTACAACTAAAAAGAAAACTCATGGTTGATTGTACGTTAAAAAATTCACAACTGAATAATTTTATACCAATTATTCACAACTCAAAGAAATTATATTATTGTTAGAATTGGTCAAAAATAAAAATTAATTGAATAAATGTATTTACCAATTATGATAGTTTTTATGAAATAATAAATAATTAAGGACTTTCAAAATTCTTTTTTATGTAACAATCATGCATTGGAAGGAAGAGAGGTTTCACATTAGTATAAATTATTCCTTTAAATGACAATAAACTCATGAGTTCAATAATAAAGAAATAGTAATATAGTGAAAAAGCAAATTGAAAAATAAATGAAGATGATGTGGAGCATCCTAGAGCTTGGAAAAAAGCTTCCTTTAGAGATTTACTAGGGGGAATACCCGTGCGTTGCACAGGTTGTTATAATATTTTTTATTTTCTTTTGTAAAGTTTATATATAAAAATAAGAAAATTGTTAATATATATTATATATAATAAAAATAAAATATTATCTTGTCAAAAAATATATTATATAAATATGTTGTTGTACTTTTTATATATAAATATTAATTGTTTTAGGTATTGTTCTTATAGAATGTATACGTTTTTAAATACAAATGATTGTAAATAATTTTTATTAGATTAGTCGTTGAAAATATAACCTTATAAAAGTGAAACGAATTTTAGAAACTTTATTGAATACTTTTTTTAAAATATGAAAAATATGTTTTCATATTATTTTATTTGATTAGTACAATATTTTCCATTATATTTAGTAATACAAAAAAAATACTATTTAGTATGTTGAAGTTATTGGCATGTATATATGTAAGACATTTAAGTTTTTTAAATTAGAATAAGATTTAGGTAAAAAGAGATAAAAATAGTAACTAAAATATATTATTCATTTCGTTGGGTAATAATATGAAGGGAAAAAAGAACTCAAAAGAGATAAAAATAGTAGTGTGTTTTTTTTTAAATTCTCCTCTATATTTAACAAAATTAACGATTCTTCATCCATATTGAGTTTTTTTTTAAAAACTCTCAATGAATTTTACGATGTATATAATTGTTCTCTCCGATTTCAATGTCATTTAAGTATTTTATCATTAACTATATTTATATAAAATAAGATTTTTAATATATTAATTAAAGGACTGATCTATTATACATTTATAATTTGAGAGTAGTATTTTGAAGTTGTATTTTTTGATATTTTTCTTTATAAGATAGTAAAATTTAAGTTTTTTTTCTTCTTATAGTTGGTAAGTTTATAAGTGTCTTTAGTTACAATTATATATATATAATTGCAACTAAAGACACTAATTTTTCTTTATAGAAAGAAGTATAATGTTGTATTTCCTTTTGATATATAGATTTAATAAATTTTATGAACATCATTTGAGTTTTTTTTTTAAAGATAGTAAATAACGAATAAGAAAAATTTACGACTAAAAGAGAGGTATGAGGTAGAAGGAAAAAATTGGCAAACACAATAGTGATAATTTTAAGTGTAACATAAAGTAAAATCATTTTTTGTGTACACAATTTTTTAAAAAAATGTTCATTTACACAATTTTAAAAGGTAAATTCTCCTTTTTAGAAGATGCAAGTATACAATAACATACAAAGACATGAAACAAATGATTTAAGAATGTGAATTTTTTCTTATGTTTCGTTCTAAAAAGGCTTCATAATAATCGCACTTATAATATTAAAATCTATGTATACATCCCACAAAATAGTAAAATTGATGTTGTAGAAGATTTTGCAAAATGTTATTCTATATGACAATAACTTTTGAAACAATTGAATTTTTCACATCCAATAAATCGACAAATGCGAAACTATATTCCTTCCGGATTATTGTTCCTACGCTATAGCATTGTTTTATTGGAGGAGATCTCAGATGAATTAAAACGTGTTTTGGAAAAACATGATCTACCTCATTCCCGTATACACTTTAATGATTTGACTAATAAATTGATAGGCAAATTTTTTTAAATGATACCACTAAAACTAATGGATTTTCTTCTCAAATATCTAACCTTTAGTGAAAGAAAAAAAAATCTCCCACCTTTAGCATCCTTCTTTTGTTTAGATCTCAACCTCTTGGCGTGTGCCTCCTTCCATAAAAAATGCATGTTTTTTCATTAGGCTTGGCCTCTATTTGGTATAAACATCTCTTGCATGCCTCAAATACAAAGTGATTTTTGATGCCTTTAACAAAGAAGGAACACACATTGAAGTGTTAATGAGTATATATCAAATGATGAATTATAAAGCTAATAGAAATCTACCATATAGAACGTACATATAGTGATGAATAAAGCCAAGAAATATAGAGCCATGCAAACTTAAAATTCTTGAGGGAGAAAAAACAGTGATGTGATCATAAAAATTAAAAGGAATTATGGAAGAATGTTGGTGGTTAACAAAAATGGTAGGAATTCAGATGTATAAATATATGAATATAAATTAAAGTGTCGGTTTTATTTTCTTGAGTTAAAGCTTCTGTTATGTAATCGAAAAGTCCTGTCATTTAAATCTACAACTACAAATGTATAAAAAGTTAACTAATAAGACATTCACCCAATAGTAAATAAATAACTAAAATAATTTTGATATAGTTCCATAAAATTATGAGATCGATTACTTATTTTCGGATATATTAATAAGATAGTATTAAATAACAATAGGAAATGATAGTTAACATAAAATCAATTTTTCTTTGTCAAAAAATTTTAAAATTATTTTTTTATTTAACATCACAAAATTATACAAAATAATTAATAATATTGGAAAAACACTCACTCACTAATAAATAAATAAAATTAACGTAAATATAGGTTGTTTCAAACTTGATTTAAAGTGTAATTAAAAAAATTAGATTTTAAGATGCATGTTAAAAATTTTGATTTATATATTTGAAAGCACATTTAACTATTTATTTTAAAACATAAATATATGTTAACACACTTAAAAATACTTAGAATAAATAAAACTTTTTTAATAGACAATAAATAAAACTATAAGATACACGTTACAATTCCCAAATAGTTAAACATAAGTTTTTTGGATGAAAGTTAAACATAAATTTAGAATAAGTAATAATAATAATAATCATATGGAAGGCCAACCATCTCCTAATAATGTAACAATTCCTACTCTGATCATAAATTTTTCATTTAAATTTAACAAATTATCATAAAAGTAGTTTAAGTCTATTTTACATATAAAATATAAATAAATATAATTATAGATCAAAATGATTTGTTTTTAAGTTATTATAATATTGTTTATTTATATATAAATAGAAATAGAAACATAGATAAAAATGAGGAGCATTATGGATGCATCATCTAAGTTGTATTTTTTTGTTTAAATATTTAAAAACACCTAAATCCTATACAAACTACCATCTATTTGCTGTCATATTTTAATAGCTAATAAAAAATGTAAAATGTTAGTAGTGAGTGAGTCTCTTTTTAATTTATAAACTAAAGCTAAAATTTATACTATAAATTTAATAATATGCATAATTTGCAATTACAAATATTAAAGGTTTGTCCGCATCCAAAACATTTGAATTGCTACTACCAAATGTGACCTTACAAATATTAGACTATTTTGAACTGAAAATATTATTTTAGTTTTTTTGTGAAGAGTAGAACTATTTTAATATACACTATATTACTTTTTTCATGTATTCATTATTCTAGAAATAAAAATAATAATTATCTTTATATCAATAGAAATATTATATAATGAGCACATTAAACAATTTTTCAAAAATATAATTTTGAATGAATATTTCTTTTTGTTAGTTACCATTTGAATATATACAATATCACTATTTTTAATATATTCATTATTTTTTATAAATAAACAATTAAAAGTGTGTTTCTATATTTTAATTTCTAATATAAAAACGTAAAAAATTAGTAGTAAGTGAGTCCATTATTAATTTGTAAAGTAAAACAAAAATTATTATGAAAATTTTAATTCTAAAATGAAATTATTACTAAGAAGTTTAAATATTCTACCCTGTAAAAGAATTTTAAATATTCAACCTTTCATTATGATAATTTTTTAATGAGTCAAAATATTTTAAGTTACACTATATTACTATTTTAGTATATCCATTATTTTAGAATTAAATATAATAATTAGTGATATAACAAAAAATAGTACATTAAGAGTTAAGCAAGTGATTTTTAAGAATATCATTTTGACAAAGTAAACTAAAAATTGACAACAAAAAACTTTAAAAATATTTTTCATTAAACCCATTATTTTTACAATTCTATACAAAATTAGAAATATGCTCGGACATAAAAAGTGGATAAAAGGTGAGGAAATAATAGGACCACACTTTTTTCAAGTTGCACATGAATAATAGGTTTCTCATGATCTATGAAAAGAACAGCTTTAAAAATAATACTAAAATTAAACATGATTCCCGGAATTGGATGGCTATGGCTTTACAAAGCATCGTTGACTCAATTGCATCGTCTACTAAGTGATCCAATTTTTCTCTCCGCCTCTTTGACTACCTCAAAACTGTCAAGAACATGATACTTTTTATTTCTTCTCCGCATTTTTTTCCTCGTGAATCTCACTCCTTTCTTCTATTCATATGTATATCTTGTTTTCTTTCTAAATGTTTCACCAAAAGCTCTCCACTCACCATCCAAAATTGTCTTCTTTAAATAATGCTTAGTGTTATAACCAACTAAAACTCTACCTCTTCCACTTATTTTCTCTTAACTCATGAGTTTATTGTAAATTAAAGAAAAATTAATATTAATGTGAAATTTTAATGCACAATGGTTACTTCAAAAAGAATTTCAATGGTCCACTAAATATATGTTGTTTAAAAAAAAACTTAGATTAACTGTGATTAAAAAGGCAAATGCATGTGTATTGTAATTTTTTTAAATTTATATAAACTATTATCATTATTAAAAAGATAAAGCTTTCTATCATGAGAGTCTTTTCAGCTTATGATCAGTTGGTTTTTACAATCAAGAAAATGAAACGAAATAATACCTATTATCTATTTAGTTGTTACAAACATTGAGGAGTATTTAAGATATGAAGAATAAAAATATTATTATCTATTTGAATTGACGATATTGAAGAATATTGCTAATTGAAAAAATACAAATTAATCTATGTGTCTTGAACTATTCTAAATTCATTTTAATAATTAATATTTGTATGTAATTATTTTTACCCAAATAATTTAGATTTTAAAATTGTTAATCATAATATAATTTACAAAGTTTATTGTCTCATTGATGAGGACCAAGATTGGAGAATAGGAAGAAAAGCAAGAGCATTTTCAAGTCATTGATTATAGGAAAATATTAGTTGTTATTTTCATTTATCATTAAAATTGTAATAATTGTACTTTGATATATTTCCTTTTTTTTTTTTTTTTTGACCGAAATATATATTTCCTTTTAGAAGCCTAGTTTTTACTCTAAGGCATATAGGATATGATTATGAATTTAGGGTGATGTATTAGCATTGTAATAATAGTATTTTGATGTATTTTCCTTTTAGAAGCCTAGTAGTTGTTCTAAGGCATATAGGATGTGATTAGCAATTTAGAGTGGTGTAGCTAGTAAAGTGTCAAAAGTATAAATTGGCCAAATGCTTTGTAAAATTCAGATTTTGATGAAATTGGCCAAATTCATATTTTTCTAATAATCAAGAATAAATTGAGTTGTACATTTTTAATGTTTATAAATTTTTTGATTAATGAATAAGTATATCATTTTTAATACTAACATATTAATATGTTGTTTTAAAAAATTAATTAATTTTTTTATTGTGATATTAAATAATTACTAATAAAGTGGGATTTTATATTAAAAATTGGATGTCATAAAAGTTGAGTAGACATTAATTAAGGAAAAAAGAATGTTGAGATTTAAATAGAAAAGTAAATAAAGATGATGTGGAGCTTCCTAGAGCTTGGAAAAAAGCTTCCTTTAGATATTTATATAGATAGTGCTAAGGAGTAATGCTAGTGCATTGCTAGAAGATTTCATACAAAGGTTTTCAACATTTGTAACTTTACTCTTGTTGTTTCTCTTTTGTGATTTCTATATATATAAACATGGTCTATTCAGTTTATATATATCTTGCAATGTCTCTTGTTAGCTAAACCTTTCTTAGTTGGAATGTTCTAATCATTTAATGAGCTTTTAAGTAAGTATGTTGCATGTATGTATGTTTGTACTTTAGTTCTTGCTTGATAATATTTTCATTACTTATTTTGAACTTGATCACTTAGAATAAGTAAGAATTGTAAATGACCAGAAATGGCTTACAATTAAGAACTCAAGAACTAATATGGGTGAGTGTTTACATAAAGAAAACTTTGTGAAAACCATGCTAAGTCCTAGACATAGGATAGTATAGTCCATAGGATAATTGTGGGTACTTAAAATACAAGAGTGAATTTATTAAGCAAATTGGATAATTGTTAGGAGGCAAGATTGGCACTAACACCCCTTTCTTTACTGCATAGAACAATGATCATAAGAGCTGGTAATGATACTCTGAAGAAAGTGACCGAAAGGCACATAGCTAATGCATCATACACTTATAAGTAAATTACTTGATGAAGACATTCCAACTAGCTTTTCTCTTTTACACTATCAACATTTTTTACTTTGCTTTCTTTCTAACTTAGTTGTGATCATCAAACAAAATCCAAAATTATTTTGTTACTTAGTGACTTTACACTTTATTACTTTATATTTATTTTAAAAGTGAGTTTTTCAATCTCTGTGGGTTCGATCTTTTTACTACTTGTTTTTGGACAGTGTATACTTGCACACAAGTGTATGTGTTTTCCATGCACCACCTATGCCTTATTCCTGATGTGGTGTTGCCGCCCAAATTCAAGGTCCCCGATTTTGACAAATACAGAGGTGCGACCTGCCTAAAGAGCCACTTGACGATGTATTGTAGGAAGATGTCTACCTACTCCCGTGATGACAAATTGCTAATCCATTGCTTCCAAGATAGCCTTGCTGAGGCATCCCTTAATTGGTATATGAAGCTAGAGCCATCCCAAGTCCGCTGCTGGAAGGATTTAGCAGAGGCATTCCTCAAGCAATATCAATACAATACAGACATGGCGCCAGACCGAACACAGCTGCAGAATATGAGCAAGAAGTAAAATGAATCGTTTAAAGAGTACGCCCAGCGACAGAGGGCTTTGGCCGCACAAGTCACACCTCCTCTTTTAGACAAAGAATTGGTTTCTATGTTCATGGAAACCTTGCCACCGCTATATTATGATCGTCTGATCAGCAGTGCATCATCCAATTTTTCAGATATGGTGATTGTGGGAGAGAGATTGGAGAAACGGTGACCGAGAAGTGGAAAGATTGCACAGGGGTCCACAAGTAATATAAGTTCCCAAAAGAAGCCATTCTCCCGCTTTCCCAAAAAGAAGGAAGGGAAACCAATGCCATCACTATCACCCACCCACCATACCAGCCACCCAACATCCCGGTCCCCACTCCCACACAAACAAATTTCCATCCATTCCAAAACAACAACCAAAGCAACCACCAAAGGACCTATCAAAACAGAACAACCTTTGACCCAATTCCCATGTCATACACAGACCTATTCAACTACCTCATCACCAATAAGCTCATCAATACAAGACCCATGAAACCTGTTCAACCACCTTACTTCAGAGGATACAACCCCAATTGGGCATGTTGTGGAGGATTGCAAAGCCTTCAAGATAGTGGTGCAGGACTTGATAGACAAAAAAGGCATAACTTTCAAGCAAGAGGATCCAAGCATCACAACTAATCCGCTGCCTGGTCATGGGAAATATGCAATCAATGCCATCCATGATATGGGGGGCCAATCCTTGATCAAAGCTGTGGAGTGTATCCAGACGCCCTTAGAGGCTATTCATGCGGAGCTGTGCAAATTCGAGGTCATCAAGAGAGGATGTACTCAGAAAGAAGTCTGTGTTGATGTTAATTGTACTGGGGCATGTGAGGCCTTCAAGACAGTTTTGCAAGACCTATTGGATCGTCATATAATCCAAATAGGTGTACAAGAGAAAGAGGAGGATGTGTTGACTTTCCAATCAGATAAGAGCAGAAATGTTCAGAAACCTATTGAGGTCCCGTATAGCCGAAAGCCGATCGTGGAGAGACCTAAAACCATTGTGATTCCCATCCCAGCTCCTTATCAAAAGAGCAGTGCTGTTCCATGGAGCTATGGGGTGTCAGTTCCAATTCAGAAGCCTCTAGTTGTTCCTGATGTCACAAACACTGCGGGAAGCAGTGGAATCACTAGAAGTGGGCGTGTTTATATCCCCGAAGTCCTGAAAAAGGGTCCCTCAAATGAGGATGAGGAGAGGATTCGCAAAGGAAAGGGTATAACACAAGAGCCCAAGGAAAGTAGGAAGGTGTCAGAGCAAGAGGCCACTGAATTTTTGAAAATCATGTGGCAGAGTGATTACAAAGTGGTGGACCAGCTGCACCATACTCCTGCAAAGATCTCTATCATGTCCCTATTACTAAACTCAGAAGCCCACCGAGATGCCTTGGTTAAAGTACTAAATGAGGCCCATGTCGCCCAAGATATTACTGTCAATCAATTGGATGGCATAGTTGGGAACATCGTTGCATCTAATTACATTACTTTCATTGATGATGAGCTCACCCCAGAGGGGAAGGGGCACAATAAGGCGTTGCATATCTCAGTGAAGTGTGGTGAATATACGCTCTCCAGGGTACTCATTGACAATGGATCTTCATTGAATGTTATGCCCAGATCAACGATGAACAAGTTAGAGGTGAATTGTTCCTACATGAGACCTAGCTCAACCCTGGTCAAGGCCTTTGATGGGTCTAAGAAAGAAGTCATAGGGGAAATGGAGTTTCCAATGCAAATAGGGCCTGAGGTGTTCTATGTGACTTTTCGGATTATGGATATTGAGTCCTCATACAAATTTGTCTCTTGGGAGACCTTGGATCCATGCAAAGGTATTTGTCCCTCAACACTTCACCAAAACTTAAGTTTGTAGTCGACGACAAGCTTGTAGTTGTATCTGGGGAGGAAGAGTTCACGATCAAGAAACTCGCCCCTCTCATTATATTGAAGTGCAGGAGGAATCCCTCGAATCCGCCTTTCAATCCTTAGAAATCGCGAACATTGTGTTCGTAAGTGAAGAATCCCCACTACCTGTACCCAAATGGTCTAATGCTGATGTTATGGTAGCAAAAGTTATGCTGAAGAGTGGCTATCAGATTGGGAAGGGGCTAGGAAGATCTGAGCAAGGAATTCTGTCACCTGTGCATCTGCAAGAATACAAGGACAGACGTGGGTTAGGCTATTGGCCCACTCCAGCTGATAAGAGAAGAATGGCTGAGGAAAAGCGTGAGAAGAGGTTGGCTAGGTTTCAGGGAAGAGAACCCAGATTGATGATGGTCCCCATAGGTGACCTCAGCGAACTTCGAGAGTCTTTGGCATGCTGAATCCTAATCAGATAGCTGTCATTGAGGAAGAGTTAGCTGAAGAAGGCGAGGGTCGAGGCTTGGTCCGCCGCAGCGTTGCAGGAGAAGAAATTGGCAACTGGAAGATCGTCGATTTCCCTGTTGTTTTCATTTCAAAGTAATGATCTATGTAATGCAAATCCTTTGGCTCTACCCAAGGCCTTAGGACATTTTCGTAGGGGCATGCATGTTTTCTTTTAGATATCATCTATCAATAAAATGTAGTTTTGAATTCTCAAATGAATAAAAATTGCTTTTCGCGTCTTCATTTTGTGTCTCTATTTTTGCTTGTTCATTTCTTTTCTATTCCCGCAAATGCAGATCTAAAATGAATGCCTTTGAAAATAATGATGCCAACGGTTCAAATGTTAATTTTGATTACCCCGTTAATCAAGCTGAGGAGGATGTTGAGGATGACTGGGAAACTCCTCCTAATCGATGAGAATGGTTGAGCAAGAAGAAAAGGTTATTCAGCCACATGGGGAAACTGTTGAGATCATCAATTTAGGCACAGAGGGCGAAAAGAAAGAAGTCAAGGTTGGCATTTCAATGAAAAAGAGTGAGCATGAGAAGTTGGTTCAACTCCTGCGTGACTACGTTGATGTCTTTGCATGGTCGTATGAGGATATGCCCGGGTTAGATACTGATATAGTGGTGCACAAGCCGCCGATCAAGCTCGAGTGCCCTCCAGTTAGCGAGCGAGTTAAGGAGGATGAAGCCTGAGATGTCTTTAAAGATCAGAGATGAAGTGAAGAAACAGTTTGACGCTGGTTTCCTAGCCGTAGCCAAGTACCCACAGTGGGTTGCTAACGTTGTGCTAGTGCCCAAAAAAGATGGGAAAGTTAGAATGTGCGTCGATTACAGAGATCTGAATCGTGCCAGTCCCAAAGACGATTTTCCCTTGCCTCATATTGATGTCCTAAGTAGATAGCACAGCACAACACTGCCTTTTCTCCTTCATGGATGGGTATTCGGGGTACAATCAGATTAAAATGGCTCCTGAGGATATGGAGAAGACTACTTTCATAACTCTCTGGGGAACGTTCTGCTATCAGGTCATGCCGTTTGGGTTAAAGAATGTCGGCGCTACTTACCAAAGAGCTATGGTCACGTTGTTCCACGATATGATGCACAAAGAGATTGAGGTGTACGTGGACGATATGATCGCAAAGTCCAGAACAGACGAAGAGCACGTTGTTAATCTGCGGAAGCTCTTTGAACTACCGAAAGTTCAAGCTCGAGTTAAATCCAAACTAAATGCACCTTTGGGGTGAGATCGGAAAACTATTGGGGTTTATTGTCGACCAAAGGGGATAGAGGTTGACCCGGATAAAGTGCGTGCAATTCTCGAGATGCCTACCCCCCTAAGACGAAAAAGAAATTCGGGGTTTTCTAAGATCGAACTACATTTCGTGTTTATCTTCCAGCTTAAGCGCCACTTGTGAACCAATCTTCAAATTATTGTGCAAGAATCAAGAGACTAAGTGGAATGATAATTGTCAAAGAGCATTTGAAAAGATCAAGAAATATCTTGAGAATCCACCTATCTTGATGCCTCCTCAGACTTTCGTGGACCATTGATCCTGTAGACTAACAGTGCTAGAAACGACTCAATGGGTTGTGTGTTAGAGGCAACATGATGAATCTGGGAAGAAAGAGCATGCCATTTACTATTTGAGCAAGAAATTCACCGATCGTGAAACAAGGTACTCATTGCTAGAAAAGACACATTGCGCTTTAGCTTGGGTCGCTCATCGTTTGAGGCGAAGACATGTTAAGTCATACTACTTGGTTGGTATCTAAAATGGATCCTATCAAGTATATATTCGAAAGCCCGCACTTACAGGGAGACTTGCCCGTTGGCAAATGCAGTTATCAGAATATGATCTCCTATATGTCACTCAGAAAGCAATTAAAGGTAGTGCGCTGGCCGAGTACCTAGCACACCAACCCGTTGAAGATTATCAGCCTATGCAGTATGACTTTCCGGATGAAGATATCATGGCCTTGTTTGAAGAAGGAAGTCCCCGAAAGATGAAAGATGGAGAGTGGTGTTCGACGGTGCTTCCAACGATTATGGGCACGAAGGTCAGGCGATCTTGGTGTCCCCTGACAATCTCTTCATACCATTCACTACTAGATTGAGCTTCTATGTCACAAATAATATTGCGGAGTACGATGCATGTATTCTGGGTATTCAGGCAGCTTTAGATTGGAAAGTCAAAAGATTAGATGTATACGGAGACTCGGCCTTAGTTATCCATCAGGTGAACGGAGATTGGGAAGCCAGAGATCCCGAGCCGATCTTGTCGCATGAGATTACGTCCGAGAATTGGTTGAGCCCTTCGAAGAAATCACATTTCAACATCTTCCTCGTAGAGAGAATCAACTGGCTGACACACTGGCCACTTTAGCTTCAATGTTTAATGTCAACTGTGATAAGAACTTGACCCAGATCAGAATCGAGGTTTGCCGACACACTCCTACTCCTGCGCAGCAATTGAAGATAATGAAGATGATAAGCCTTGGTATCATGACATCAAGCAGTATATCCTGAACAGAGAGTATCCTCCAGGGGCATCGGAAAATGATAAAAGAACACTTAGAAGGCTGTCAATGAATTTCTTCTTGAGTGGCGAGGTGCTCTACAAGAGGAACCATGATAAGGTACTCCTTAGGTGTGTGGAAAAGAAGGAGACAGAAAGGATCATGAGTGAGGTGCATGAGGGCTCGTTCGGGACTCATTCCAACGGGCATACTATGGCAAGGAAGATATTAAGGGCTGGCTATTATTGGTGCGGATGGAGTCGATTACTCTGATTTTGTAAGAAAGTGCCACAAATGCGATTCTGATCATATACATGTGCCACCGCTTTCATTAAATGTCTTGATCGCATCTTGGCCATTTTCAATGTGGGGCATGGATGTCATTGGTCCCATAGAGCCCGAGGAGTCAGTCAAACGCACCGCTTCATCCTAGTTGCAATTGATTACTTCACCAAATGGGTGGAAGCTGCTTCATATTCCAGCGTAACCAGTTCTGTGGTTGCCAAGTTTGTAAAGAAGGACCTGGTGTGTCGCTATGGCCTCCCAGATAAAATCATCACAGACAATGGTAGCAATCTAAACAGTAAGATGATGAAAGAATTGTGCACAGAGTTTAAGATCAAACATCACAATTCCTCTCCCTACCGTCCAAAGATGAATGGGGCAGTCGAAGCAGCCAATAAGAATATCAAGAGAATCGTGCAGAAGATGGTAGTAACCTATAAAGACTGGCACGAGATGCTTCTCTTTTCTTTGCACGGGTATCGCACCTCAGTACACACTTCGACCGGGGCAACCCTCTTCTCTCTAGTATGCGAATCGAAGCGATTCTTCCCATTGAAGTTGAGATACCCTCTCTACGGGTGTGATGGAAACCAAGTTGGAAGAAGCCGAATGGGTTCCAGCTCGTCTGGATCAATTTGAATCTCATTGAGGAGAAAAGAATTGATGCCCTGTGTCATGGTCAGTTGTATCAACAAAGGATGAAGACCTTGATAAAAAGTTCGACCTCGAGAATTCAACTCGAAGGAGACCTTGTGCTCAAGAAGATCCTGCCTATCCAGATTCCAGAGTGACCCCGTGGGAAATGGACTCCTAGCTATGATGGACCATATGTGGTAAAGAAAGCCTTTTCTGGAGGAGCATTGATACTCACCAACATGGATGGTGAAGAACTCAAGAACCCAGTCAATTCAGATTCAGTCAAGAAATATTACGCCTAAGAAAAATAAAAGAAAAAGAGAAAGATGAGCCAAGCAAGAATTAGCTCGCTAGGTTGAAAACCCGAGAGGGCGGCCTAGGCAAAATTGAGCGACCCGGTGGATTGAAAACCCAAAAGGGCGATCCAGGCAAAAATTAGGGTCAGAAAAGTTGGACATAAAAAAGGAAAAAGAAAAGGGGCAAACAACACCTCCAAAACCTTGGATAAAAGGGTAATCAAGGCTGCAAGTATGAGCGGTTGGCATCGAACGCTCCAGAGACAAAGAATGTTCATAAGATCTGCTGCGTCCATTCTCTTGTTTTTCTTAGTTTCAGAAAAATTTCCAATGTACTCCTTTCAGTCAGCGTGACATTCTGCACGTCTGACTTCCATATGAATAAAAAGTCCAAATTTTTCACTCTATCAGTTTGTTGTCTTATCATTGCTTCTTTTCATTTATGCTTTAAAACTATGTTTTATGGTAGATGATAAATAAATCATGGAAATGTGCATAAGTCATAGCATTAAGATCATTGCGAAATTTTTGAAAATAACAACAAAAGAGACGATCTTTCAGTCAAGTAAGCTCACAAAAATCAAATGAGAAACGCTGATTGCGTTAGAACAAGAGGACGGAGTTCGGCTCTCAAAGTCTTATCATAGATGATCGTTGTGTCTCATAGCGCAAGTCCCGCGAGTTGGTCGGACCAACAAAGGAAAAGCCAAAAGAGCAAAAGAGCAAAAAAAAAAAGGGGGGGGGGTTTGGAAAAGCAAAGGAGCAATAAACGAATAAAGTCATGCATTACATTCACCAAGCATAAAATCATGCACCCGTCAGACATAGAAAATAATAATAGAGTAAAGAAAAGAGAAATTCGAGCATTTACATTACATTCATCATAAGAAAAGAAAAAGAAAATGACAATCATGGCATTTGCATTGCATGCATTGGTTCATTTTTCTAGGCTGCAGACAAATGCGAGGAGGATAAACACCGCAGCGGTGTTAATGCTCGCCTTCAGATTCTAGAAAATTCTCCCCCAAGTTGGGAGTTCGAGAAAAAAGAAAAGAGAGAAACAAAAGAGAAAAGAGCGCTCGGCGCGCATTGCGGATTGGAGCCCGGAGAGATCATCGCTCCTTCTCGCCCGTGTCTCACATCGTGTATGAAAGCAACGCGATGGACCGCACCCCATCACGAGTTCAACGGAATAGTTGTATCGGCCTAAGATACGATGGGCGCCGTGCATTGATCTCATATATCGATTCGGAGTCGATAACGATCCCCGATCGCTCGAAAGACCATTCTCGTGAAGCGTGCTCCCAAAGCCACGTGTGCAAACTCGAATTCGTCAAGAGTTCGTTTAAGAATTACAGGTTTTAGGCAGCCTGGGCAATTTACCGCTTCCTGCACGCAAGTGCCCATTTTACTTTTTCTGTCTGCACGTCCGTGTTCATTTACTGTTTTCACATCAACACAAAAGTGTCTATATTTCCAAAAAAAACAAGAAAAAAGAAAAAAGGAGAATTCAGATTTCCCCGAGTGGACAAAATTGGTATAGTTTTTGAGTTCTTTATTTCTATTTTGTCTCGGAATATGTCTTGGCCAATTCATATTCCTTGTCAAAATCCAAATAAAGAGGGGCAGCTGTCATACCCCAATTTTGTCCGACTAATTTATCAAAAATAAAAAATATATTTTGTGTAAACACTCAATTTTAACGGATATTTTTCTCGTAGTCGAAAAGCTCAAAAATATGTTTCGTCGTGCTCATATATTACTTCTAATCGCTTATGCACGATAGTTCTAACGAACTTGCATGTTTTATCCTCACGCACGCGTGTCAGTTCTAATGGTATACGAGCGCTTATTATCTGTTATTATTGTTGCTTATTGTAAAAGCAGGGGAATAGAAAACAAAATTAGATTCATTATATTGTCTCTTGTATTACAATCTAGTGTCAAATGTATAAAAGAACAAAAACTGAAAATACTAAAAAATATTATTACAATTAGTGCAAATAGAACTAAAAAGGAGGGAGAGCCAATCTTTTTCTCTCCTCTGGCCGTAACCCTTCAGCCCATCTTCTCCCACTTAAGGTTTGTTTCCAACACTCTTTTATCCATCTCCAAAATTTTCCACAAGAATAACCATCAGCAGCTAGTTACTTTGCATAGACAAATAGTATGTGACAAAAATACAGCAACAAAGATAAGAGGAAGAATCCAAATGGTGGCAGCAGCTCCAAAGATTAAAATAGGCAGATTCTTTGCTGACCTTTGGTCATCCATTGCCTGCACACACATAAATAATGTTTATAACAGTCAAATAGACTAACTTGTGAATACAACATAAGCTGGGAAGAAGAAAAAGGGTGCTCAGAATTTTTCATACATTAAGGGGGAATTTTTTTGGGAAAATCATAATCAGAGATACAGAGTTAAAATTGACTCCACAAACACAAAACCCTATACAAAATCATCTACAAAATGCAGTCCAAGGATCAGAAGCAGGAGAGACCACACTGAGAAAGAAGGAGAAAACAGAAGACACAAACACACACAAACACACGCAGAGAGAAGAAGAGAAAAAAGAACACTGAGTGAGAACACAAAAACACACAAACACAGAACCCCATCTTCAACAACAATCACCACTTCATTCCATTCTCACTATAATACACACAAAGATGCAGAGAAGAATAAGAATCTAAAGAGAGAAATGGAACAAACTCACATTCATCAAACCCACGTAAGGCAGAAACCACCACCACGCCGAAACCACGCCACCGTCGACCTCTCTCTCTCGTCGCGAAAACCCACCGCCCCCGTCTCGCTCTCTATCGCGCGACACCACCGTCGTCACAGCCACTACCACCGCCGCCGTCGCACCATTCTCCCTCTTCTCTCTCTGGTTCGTACCCTCCCTCTCCTCTTCTCTCACCGTCGCTCTCTCTCTCTCTCTCTCTCTCTCTTTTTCTGCTTCTCTCTCTAGTTGAAAGAGGAATGGAGCGGCTGTTGGAGAGGGAAATCGATTTAGGGTTTTTCTTATTTTGGTAACGGGTTGTGGGCTGTGTTTATGGGCCTGTTGTGTTTTTTTTAATTTTCTTTTACATCAGATTACTAACAACACCCCCTTCGTTAATAATACAACCCCTGTATTTAGTTATACCCCTTTTTACTATCTCACACCCATTTTCCCAAAAATCATTCAAACTCTTTTTTTTAATTAACACAAGTTATTAGTGACTATCACTCAAAGCCTTGGCTTGTTTGATTGTCATGAATGCTATCAAGAGTTATTAGTAACGATCACTCAAAGTCTCAGCTTGCTTGGTCATTACGAAAGCTCTTCCCCTTTCAAAAGCATTTACAAAGTAGAACTACGTCGCTTTGATTCCCATTCGGGATACGTAGGAGCGAGCCACGTTCTCGTCAAGCGCAACAAATAAAACCCTTTTCGCAATCATAAACATTAGTTTTTTTCATGAAAAAGAAATCATTTTTAAACCCATTGTTGCTAGTGGCTAATCAGAACCTTTGTTCGTCTAGCCATTGGCGGCAATATATTTTTCCAAAGAACAATAAGCGATGATCACTCATAACTTTGGTTAGTTTGATCATTCGTTCCAATTAATCTCTTTCGAAAACCATTTTCAAAAGATCAAATAAATACGAGTTGCTACTAACGGTCAATCAGAACCTTCGTTCGTCTAACCAGCGGTAGTGACTCTCATTTTCAAGAGCATTTAGCGGTGATTACTCATAACCTCTGTTAGTTTAATCATTCGCAGAATACTCAAATCCATATTTCAAAACTCACTAAAAAGATAAAAAACAAAAACTTTTTCACGACAACCAAGAACTACGTAGCTTTGAATTCTCCATCGCACTAGGAGATACGTAGGAGCGAGAGGCCAACTCTCGTCAAGCGCCAAAAATAAAAATTTTCATTTAGTTTTCCCATTTATCTTTAAATAAGAAATAAGTAGGCAAATCTAAGTATTTTTCAAATCAAACGTAAAACCACACACTTAGTTAAAGGTTCATTTTCGATAGAAAGGACGTGTGCGGTGCTAATACCTTCCTCACACGTAATCGACCCCCGAACCTATATCTCTAGTTTTCAAAAGACCATCCGCCTTATTTCAAATACTTTTTTTCAATATTTTGGTCTTAAAATTAAAATATTGGTGGCGGCTTCAAAAATTTTCTACGTTGTACATTGAGAAACCCAAACCGGATTTTTCGGGGTGCAACACCCTCCTACTCAAAACACACCCCATAACCATAAGAAAAGACCAAAAGGCCATTAATAAAATGGCCAAGGCATCTTTTTTTCAAAAAAAAAATTCACCGGTTCGAACACGGACATTCGAACCTAATCGAACAGAGTCATCTGAGTGTGTTAAATATTGACACACACCCTCTTATGCGAAATTTAACAGGTTCGGATGACACCAATTGCACCAGTTCACATAGGCGTATTCGAACATCCTATTTTATTTCGTTCGTATGTTGTTAACCGAACCAGTGTTATAGGATCATAAATTTTAGACGCCTCAGATTCCACCGACAATTTTAATCAACGGCTTACAATCAGTCAAATGTGTCAGATAAATGAGTGGATGTCATTCCCTTGGGAAAATGTGTCTGAACGGGTAGGGGGTTTTCTTGGTCGCATGCAAAAGTGGAACTCTTTCATTATACAATCACAACCCCACATCCCCTCCTTGTGCAGATTTAAGTAAAGATAGTGACGATATTCAATTTTAAGTTAGGTTTATAATTTTTGTACTCAATGTTGTATAACTCTTGGTATTTGGAACTTATCAAAACACTGTTTCTGGTTTTTGAAGTTTATGTTCTGTTTAACACTGCTTCGAACGACACCATGCAAACGTGATCAGACACGTATGTTCGAACGTGTTCGAATCACTACAACCAAGGAAACAATAATGGACCTTCACACCACATTCACCAATATTCCTTAACACAGATACATGTGTTCGAACGTGTTCGAACAAGGTCATCCGAACCGTCACTAATCGCGTCCTGCACGAGCGTTCCACGCGAGGCTATTTTTAGAATAAAATTTGTTTTGGGTGTGCGGTGAGTAGGAGGGAGAGTGGGAAAAGCAACGGCCAAAAAATAGAAAGGTCAATCAAAATATATAGGCCCATGCTTATCCCACCCTCCCCCTACTCACCACACACCCCCAAACCTCAAAATTTCCAATATTACCCTCATGTGCAACACACATGGGAATACACAAACACTGAGATATCCAATGGTACGGTTTTTAAGCACCGAACAGAAATGGTTAATTGGTACCATGTTAATGTGTTTGTTATTTTTGATCAAATGTTAATGTGTTTGTTATATATTTTTTTTGAGATTAAAAAGGGTGAATGCCCAAGGAGAAATACACGGGGATCAAACGCGGAGTAGAAACTCCAATTACATCAGCATCAACAAGTAATTTAACAATGGGAGGGGGGATGTCAAAAAAGATAGGATCATTCTCATCATAGGAGCACCTCATATTAGCTAGCTCATCCGCAACTTTGTTAGCTTCACAGTAAATGTGAGTGATACGAACACTAGTGAAGCACGGGAGAAGCTGTCTAATTCTACGTACCAGCTGTCTATCGGAAGCGCTACCATCATCAGATCCATTCAGACAATTTACTACAACAACAGTATCCATTTGAAGCTCGATAAACCGGAACCCTTGTTGAAGAGCAAACTTGATGCCTTCCAAAGCACCCCACAATTCAGCCAGGTAAGCAGAGTTTACAAAAAAACGCTTGGCAAAGCCACCAAGCCAACCTCCTTTAGAGCCTCGAATCGTCCCACCACAACCAGCCACACACAAAGATGATTTAACTGGGCCATCAGTATTGATAGAAAATCATCCATTCATTGGGGGACGCCAAAAAATCTGAACCTGCTTCCTAGTATGCGAAGGAAGATCATGAAGCATGTGGTTTTGAAAGGCCCGAATGTGTTTCAAGGGGTGTGTATTGTGTTTATGTACGTCTAGTACATCATCACCGAACTAGATTGGTTTTAATGTGTCGAACCACTGATACTACAGATAGTTTAACAAACAACAGTTTTTGTTTAAGCATAGATATTCTTATAAATATAATCTTATAAATAACCAAACTTTGTATTCAATTAAAAACATGGTAAATATTCAACAGACAACAGTAAATACAAATCCAAAAATGCCAGAGCTCAACATATTGTCTATCTGTCATTCAATCTCTTGTTTTTGGTAGTGGGGGCAGCAATAGGGTTTCTGGTTTACAGGATTAGAATTGGTGCTGAGGTGTATGGAATGGTCAATAAGGAAGGTTGTTGGGATGTTGGTGGGCTTTTAGAATAGGGAAGAAAATTGGTCTAATAAGGCGGAGATTTTGGGTGGTGTGATGGGTGTGGAGGCTTCAAGGGTGATCTAAAAAAGGAAGAGGCTTCGGGTGGAAATGAGGAATTTGACTTGGCTAGGGGAAATGATTTGGGGTGTTAAACCGAGTTGGCCTCTGAGAGTGATGAGGAGGTGTTGCAAGTAAAGGAGACAGTGATGTTAGTAAAATATGTTGTGACTGGGGCAAGGGTTTTAAGCCAAGTGACAACAACATCAACGTCGCTAAGATCCATGACATAGAGGTCCATAGTGAAAGTGTGGCACTGAATAAGGAGTGGGGCTGAGGGGCAAATTTGGGAACATGCTAATTGGGCTCCATTACCAACTAAAACATTTAGTCAAGTACAAGGTTGGGTTGGTAGTTTGAAGAAGCGGGCTCGTTTTTCCTTGATGGGTGTTACCCCGATCAATAAGGATGACAATGTCATGTGGCCCAAAACCCTAACGGTCTCTGGAGCAATGCTTCCATAAAGAGTGTGTAGATTGAGTTGGGCTAATGGTGGGGCGGGTACGGGTTCTGGTTCGGTGGTGGGGTGCTCAATTGGGATGGTGTCAGTATCATCATCGACGATAAGCAAGAAATAGAGAGATTTACATTTGTGACCAAGAGAGTACCTTTCATCACAATTGTAGCAGAGGCCCTGCTCGCAATGGGTAGCCATTTCTGTCGTGGTGAGGCGCCTAAAAGTAGTCTTACGCGGAGCAGGCAGCAACAGGATGGTTGATGACAGTGCATCAGTGTTGATCGGTGTCGCGGTAATGGCCGGGTGAATGCGATTATGGCAACGAGCATCATGAAGCTTCTCCTCTTGCAGACTTGCTAGCGCAACAGCCTGAGCAAGGGACAATGGCTGAAAAGCCAGCACCTTGAGACGGAGCTCCGACAAATGTACTTAAACAAAACAACTCAACATAAAAGTAGATGGAAGTCCCACGATTCGATTAGCAAGTCCCTCAAACTCAGTGGGGTAAGCGTTCATGGAACCACACTGCGTGAGCTTGAAGAGCGCTCCACCGTGGTTGGGGTGAAGCGTTGCTCGAGGGAAGTGAGAAACTCAGGCCAAGAGTGGAATTGCCATCGATTGATACCAGTTAAGCGCCAAACCATCGAGGTAGAAGGAGGCAATCTTGATACGATCATCCATCGAAGCACTGGCAATCTTGTTGCTTTTTTCATTTTCTCAATTGAATTCACTCTTTTTTCTTCTTCGAGCTTGTTTAGAGTCGGCACATCACTTATTGAGGCCTAAAGCGAACTCTGAAGTGACACTTATGAGATAATAAAATAATGTGAACTCTAATTTTTGTTTCAATACACTTTTAATACTACTTTCTTGTATTTTAATGAAAACATTGTTGGGCATTTTAATAGCAACAAAAAAGCGGATTAAAAATACTATTTAAATAACTTAAATGAATAATTTAAGTTGGATACAAATAAATAGATAAGTTAAGAGCTTTTATTCATTCCAAAGTTGGGTCACCAACTTTTTAAGTGATCTTTTTTTATTGAGTTTTTCTTGTTTAATTAGATTTGAAGAGCAATGTATCAAATTAAATAAAAACTAAACAAAATATATATACTCCAAGAGGTATCGAACCTTTGTCAACATAGCGAGTGTTACCGCCACTTACTAGGAGTGTTCGCGGTGTGTGTAACATCCATGACTGCTTTTTAGGATTGTCAATCGTCCCCACAAATTAACACGAGTCTTTTTAGCGCGTTTTGTCCTCACTTACACACTTTCCCAGAAACTTCCCAAAAGGTCCCCATCCCAAAATTTCTCCAAGTCAAGCACGCTTAACTATGAAGTTCTTATGTTAAGGACTCCTAAAAAGATAATGCAATTGTTGGTATAGGTACTTCAAATCAATTCTTTTAAGTCATCCTTCAAATGTACAGCCTCATATCTTCATAGCCTTTGGATCCCTCTCATTCCGTTGCGTATTTAGTTCATTCACGCGCCCCTTCCCTATAAGGGTCCAGGAACTGCTATTTTTCTGTGCCAACTTTGGGGAACTGACTATCACTCCCTGCCCTTGTCATCCATGGATGTCACATGACCACCAGCTTCTGCTTGGTTCGTCCCCGAACCACACCGTACTGGGATAGATCTACTCTGGTACCATTTGTAACATCCCAGGCTGCTTTTAAGGATTGTCGACAGTCCCCATAAACCAACACGAGTCTTTTCAGCGTGTTTTGTCCTCACTCACACACTTTCCGGGAAACTTCCTAGAAGGACACCCATCCCATTGCTCCAAGTCAAGCACGTTTTACCATGAAGTTCTTATGTTCAAGGCTCCCGAAAAGATAAGCATTTATTTGTATAGGTAATCTAAATCAATTCTTTTTAGTCTTCGTTCAATTATACAATCTCATACCTGCACAATTTCAGGACCCCTCTCATTCTGGAGCGGACTCGGTTCATTCACACACCCCTTCTCTATAAGCTGTCAGGAGCCGATCTTTGTCCGTGCCAGCTTTTGGTCACCAGCGATCACTCCCTCCCTTTGTCATCCATGGATGTCACGGTGTGATTTGATTCGGTTTTGAGCCTAAAAACCATCCGAATCGTAAGGTAAAAGTACATGCATTTTGGTTCAGTTGGCTTTTTAAGAAAATCCGAACCAAACCAATGCGGCTTGGATTGGTTCAGTTGATTCAGTTTTTTACGAGACAAAAAATAATTTAAAATAGAGTTAAAATTAATCTTTAATCTAATATTACTACTTGTTTATCTAAACAACAAAAAATTATAAGACCCACATAAGGGCCATAAGGCCCATGAGCTCGCGTGATTACCACCAGCAGGGTGATAGGTCTTGTGTGTTCACATAATGATAATGATTATTAAGAAAGAATTAGTACGCAAATTAAAATAATCGGTTATTATAATTACTAATATTAATATGTATCTATTAAAAATACATTTATATAGGTGCCTCAAAGCTATAAATTCAATGTGTCATTCTCTCAGACCCTCCACATAGGCATTATTTTTTTTAGTCATATGTGGCAACAATAATCTCAGTCATCATACGTTATTAAAATGCCTTTAGTGTGTATTATTAATTTAAATCCAAATTTGTTCTATTTTCAAACAAATAAATCCAATTCTATAACATTCAATATTCAATTAACGTTTTGAATACAATTTAATCCAAAAAAGTTAACGTAGTCTATTTTCAAACAAATAAATCCAATTCTATAACATTCTATTCAATTAACATTTTGAATACAATTTAATTCAAAAAAAGTTAAGGTATTTAATACTATGTTAACCATGTCACAATGCATATAGTTATATCCAGATTCATCTAGATGATAACTGTTTATTTTTTATTTCTCAAAATTTGATTCTTTTCTTCGCATCTGTGTTATTCAGAATCATAGATTGTAATAACATGAGTTAGCAATCTCTCAACCTATAATCTATTCAATCACCATTGTGAAGACTCTGTTTAAATCAAATTCAATGGCTTTAGTTTTTTTTTAAAGGCAAATTCAATGGCTTTAGTATATATACATATTTCAATTATTATGCATTTCTTTCATTCACGCCCATTTCCATTTATTCAAATTCCAGTGAAGGTCAAAATACCGGTTCTTGACTTCTTTCCATGCTACTGATCTAGAGGGATGCCAACTCTCAATGAAGAAAAATGTTATCTTTCTTTTAGAGATCATTTTCTATCATAAACCACTATTGAAATTATTCTTATTCTTATTATTTCAGAAGGCCGGAGTAAATGTTTGTTGCTAATATCAATTTTCCATGATTCAATCAAGATTCTCGATGATTTATTTAATCTCTATTATTGTACTAAAATGTGTGAAAATTTGGGTTCTAATCTAAATTGCTTACATTTAATTGTTTCAGCTCTTTGAATTTGATATATATATATATATATATATATATATATATATATATATATATATATATATATATATATATATATATATATATATATATATATATATATATATATATATATGCAATTTCTCAAGGTCAAAAATCTAAGGTGTCACACTCACAAAAAGCTATTTAACTTAACTTCATTTTTGTCCTACGATTTTACCTCGATCCAACACACACAATTTTGAATCTCATTTAGGTTCATATTTGTTTGTATTAACTTGCAATTTATTATTTTGGGTGTTTTCCAAGTTCTCGAACTATTTTCAAAAAGACAAACCTTTTTCTAGAAGAGGGTAATTTTTTTACCGTTATAAATAGGCGATTACTTTTCCCACACCCCCTCCTACTCTTTCACACCTCTTAACAAATTTTATTCCAAAAATAACCTCGCGTGAAACGTTGTGAGGACGTGTTTAATAACTGTTCGAACGACCTTGTATGGTATCGTGAAAAAGAAGGTTAAGTTCCAAAGTGTTACGGGAAAAACCTACCCATACAATTTACACCCCCATTCCTCAAAACAAATTGATTGGGCCTCCAGAACCACCAAGGTCTATATTCACTCATCAAACGGCCTGTAATGCGCCTCCACAACGAATGGTTCAGATGATCACACTTAAATGCCTCTTAAGTCTATAAATACAGCATTTACTATGAGGTGAGAGGTACGCATTAATTATCACATTACTTGCAATAACTCTTCAGCTACTGACTTTAGCATTTGAGTGACTTTGCAGGTACACCTCATCTCGGAGCATCAAGCTCGGACGTAAGTAATATTGATCATTTCCATCACCTACCTACTATCTCGGATCGGCAAGATCCACAGATACGGTACAGAACACAAAGTATATTTAAAACTTGAAGTTATTTTTTCTTTAGAAAAACTGTAAGTTATTTTCCAAATTTTTTGATTAAATATCAAATCGTCAGAAAATGTCAAGTATATAAATAGGAAAAACAAATTAAACGGTATTTTTTTAACAAAGAACAGAAAAGGTATTTAACCTTTACAATGTTACAAACACGGAGAACAATATAATATAAAAACTACAACTCTAAACGTTTTTGTTATTTAGTAAAATTTATAAAACTACAACAGTAAAAAAAATCCAACCTTCGATTACTTGGTTTTTAAAAAAATTACTTTATTGTGAATTATGTAGGAAAAATGTTAATTTGTGGAGAGAGAATGAGCCATAAATTATGAAGAGAGAAATTTAAAAAACTTAAAATGCAAATGACATTAGTCCCTACTCATCATTCAAGTAGTTTTCTTAAGTTTTTGGTCTAAATGAAAGTGTGTAGGTTGCTAACATACACGCACGTTCATGTTTCTAAATGAGTGTAAAGTAAAAATGTTAATATTAAAAAAATAGTGAATGAACTATAATTTATTTAATACTATAATATTAACACTACTGCTCGTAAAAAGTATCACTAATTTATAATTACTTTCATATTCTATATTACATTTTTACCTAACTAACTAATTAACTCAAAAAAAACTCATTGAAGGCATTTTATTACACTACTAGAAAAATTGGATTTTACATCAGCAATTAATAACGGTTCCAATTGTAACTGATATTAAAAAAGAGGCGGTGGCATTTTTGAAATTATGAGAACATTATCTATATTGGTTGAGGCGCTAACCGATATGGAAACTCTAATTTACACTATCCATATCGGCTCCCATTGAATCTGATATAGAAAACCCTAAACTTTTTGTGTGAGGCGTGCTACTTTGCTCTCACTCTCACTGCGCTACCTTCTCTTCGCTGCTGAAACCAAAATCGTACCCTCTCACTGCAAAACCCTCGACGGCTCTCACTCTCACTCTCTCTCTTCAACCAAAAACTCTCTCACTGTAAGCAAAACCCATTGATCTCTGCAAGCAAAACCCTCTCGCTGCTGCTGTGTCGTCGTCATTGGAGCCCTCTCGTTGGAGCCTTTCCCAAAATCACTGTTGCTGCGCCTTTTCGTCTCCTTTCTTCCATTTCGTCTAACGCATATTTATGGCAAATAGGATATTATATTTCTTTTTTATGTGTCAAGCGTTAAAAGAGGAAGGGTTGGGCATGCTTTGGATACATGCATACATACATTTATATATATATATATATATATATATATATATATATATATATATATATATATATATATATATATATATATATATATATATATATATATAGCAGAGTGGTGTTACCAAGTTGCTTGTTTTACTTTCTAATAGAAGATCTCCTTGATGACATTTCGTTCTATTTATTTATGCAGGTCATCACACGAATTAATTATGGTCATAGTGTCTGTTTACATGAGTGGATTGGGAGGCGCACACAGTTTCTATGGCAAGATCAGGTGGAGGATTATGGTCCATTGAGATTTTTACAATAACTATATTAGTTTTTTTTAGATAAGCAATTACTATATTAATTGGAAATGTAAAAACAATTGAGATTGTGTTGAAGATTTTGTAATATGTAGATTGTGATTTTTATGGAAACAATTGAGGTTTCTTTTTGGTAAAATAATTGAGGTTGTATGCTGATCAGTTTTTTTTTTAAAAAAAAAAACTCCAAATTTTAATATCGGTTACTTTTGATAACCGATATAAAAAGTGATTTTTAATATCGATTGAACTAAAAAACTAATGTAAAAAAGTTGTTCTACTGGCTTAAAAACTCACTTTTCATAACGGGTCTAGTTGGAACAGATATTAAAAGTATTTTCCATATCGGTTCGCAACCGATATTAAAAGCGCATTTTTTTAATATCCCCTTTATCTATATCGGTTCAACAACCGATATGAAATGTCGTTTTTAACCGATATGAAATGCCTTTTTTCCACTAGTGTTATGATCAAAATTGATTTTTTTATTATGCGTTAATATTTATATCTAAACTGGTTACTATATAAAAATTATAAATACAACATAACACGTGAGGATGAAAATTTTACATTAAATCACACAAAAAAAATATTAAATTTACAGGTATTTTTTTTTGAAAAAAAAATTATGGGGACGAACACTTTACCATAAGTTACATTATAATTTTGTCACTCTTTTTATTTATTATAACAGTTTTATCTAATAAATATTGAGAAATGCTACGGTCAAACGCTTTGACACTCTCTTTCAACCACTCTCTCACCCATTGGACCAACTCACCCGTTTTTTTAAGTCCTGCTCTTGGCAACCGGCTTTGCTTTCTTGAGTCTCTGAGCATCAACCATATTGCACAATCTCTCTTTTTGAAGCACCATCCGCCACACTTCTAGAAGACCCATCGCAAGACTGTCTCGTTCGTAGAGAATTTATTGGAAAATTTGTGAGTTCAGATTTGTGAGTTCAGATTTTAGGAATTGGGGGTTAGAGAATTTATTGGAAAAGGAATTGGGGGTTAGACATCAAATTGATTGGACAATCATGATTCATCCACTTATGATAATGTACCGATTCTACCGAAAACTTGTCTACTCTTCTTTTTTTGACTGAAAAATATATTTACTCTTTTCTTTGTTTCTTTTTCTTGCATTATTCAATTCATTTTGTTTCACATCTCTGTGAAGAAATGTTCACACTTTTGCATTGTCTAGGAATCTTTGCTTTCTTCCTTTCGTGATGAAAAGTACGTGATTGTGTTTCTCTGAAATTGTTATGCACATCCGATAAAATCCCTGATCTTGAATGTAATAAAAAAAAACCGTGATCTGAAGAAGATAAGCGCAAGGAAGGAAGAAGATAAGGGAGTGCTCAAGGAAGCGAAACGTCGGCAAGGAAAAAAATAAAAAAAACTGTGTTTAGTTTAGTTGAATGGGACAGCCGGTAAACCGGTAAACAAATTAAAATAAGAGGTGACGTGGCTCAATAAAAAAAAGAGTGTTTAAAAGAGAGTGGTAGAGTGAGTGTTGGTAGCATTTCTCATAAATATTTTTTGTACTCAATCAACTTAGATTTGATACCATATTAGAGTAAAATGAAATCTTATGTTTTTTCATGTTAATTTAAAATTTAAAAAATTAATAATTTGAAGCAAATCATAGTTCATTTTAAATTTTTAATCATTAATAAAAAAATTTGGTAAATAATCATTAATAATCCTCTTTTATATGTGTACAATTTTTATATGGTAGTTGAAAATATTTACAGAATGAACAAAACATCTTGGTTCATCTATAATTTTATATATCAATAATAAGTAGATTATACTTTTGTCAAAAAAAAAAATAAGTAGATTATACTATCTCATGCATCGCACGGATTACATATTAGTTTAACACTGAAAGTTTAAATTAAAAAGGAATGAGTTAATGGATATAAAGAGTCACTAATATTTCAACTTAATAGGAGTTATCAACCAACAAAATTGAATTAAAATTTTTAAAAAAGAACTTCATGAGTTTATACTTTAACTAAAACATAACATACGCATAAATAACAATAAAATCAATAATAAGTGAGAATAAATAATTTTTAAAATAAATTATACTGCATCAATTTTATTTATAACCGTTTAAATATGATATAAAATATCTAACATACTAGCAGTTTGGTTTGGTTTGGTTCGGTTGATGAAACAAAAACTGCGGGTCAAACCGAACTGTATGGTTGACTGGAAAAAAACCAAATACATCCGATAAATATCAATTCATGTTGTTTTCAATTTGGGTTGGTTTAGTTTGTCGTTCTTTATTGAATTGGTTCGGTTTTGAACACCTCTACGGCACTTACCATTTGAGCTAGCAAACAGGGGTAGATCCTTTTGTATATATGGGTAGCTTTGGCTACACCCCAAAAAAATATTTGAGTAAGTAGATATATTTTATATTTAGTTGTTCTAATATCTTTTTAATTACCTAAACCAAATTTATTAGTTCAAGGTTCTAAAAATAGAGTTTATTAGTCCAAGAGATAAAAGAACAACAAGAAGCTCATTAGTCTATTATTAACTTAAACAAATAAGACTCATAAGCTATTACTATTTACTACTTATATTTTTATTCGAAACTCTCTAGCACACAACAACCAAAACACAATGCAATCGACTAATAGAAAATTAAAATAAATTTGGACCCTAGCAACAATTACAAGAAACACTCTTTGAGTTGTTAAAAAAATAGACGAAACAAGACAATCAAAAAATTATCGCTTGATTGAGAGATTAATTCACATTACTAATTCAGTTCAATACCATTTTGTTGGTCAATTATTTATTTAATTATTTTATCCAAATATGAAACAATAAAAAAAAAACCTTAAAAAGGTAGTGCATGTTAGTTATCATTCTGCAAAACTGATGGATGTAGATTTTTTTTTGTATAAACTGGGTATCCTCTGCGCGCAACTGCAGAGACTAATCCCTCGAGCCGGGTAGGACCACAATTGGCGGCAAAACTCTCCCTCAAGAGATTTAACACTGCTGCATGCCCAAGGCTGGATTCGATCCCAGGACCTTGGTTAAGCTGGAAGAGACCCTTACCATCTCATCCAAGTGCTCTTGGGTTGATGGATGTAGATTATATCCACATAGAGTATTTAATTACATTCATTTCAAAATAGTGTTTTTTTTGAAACAATGTTAGCATTGCAAAATGGGTTTAGTGACCAACAATGTAATATAGACATATATTTTTAGACAAAAATTGACAAAAACCAACTTACAACACCAATTAACCAAGTTTTTTAGACTATTAGTCAAGTGATCAATTAACCAAGTTTTTTAACAACGCCTCGAAAACTGTGAAAAAACAGGTTGGCTAATAGTCTAAAAAACTTGGTTAATTGGTGTTGTAAGTTGGTTTATGTCGATTTTTGTCTAAAAATATATGTCTAAATAACATTTTTGTTTAGCGACATATATCAAGGTTAAAACTTTTTAAAAAAATTATTTGAGTAATTTCAACTAAAAATGAAAACAAAGATAAAGTTTTTTCTTCTGAAAAAGTAAATTATTATTTTGAATATCCAAATTATTTTAAATTCATCTCTTTAATTACTTTTTTAACTAAATGTCTAGCATCTTCCTAAATGTCTCAATTAATTACCGAGAAGTTTAGAACTAAATTAATATTCATTTAATTCCATTACCATTATGTACTCCACCCTCTCTCCAAAACCAACTTGTTTTATCTCTCTTTTTTTCTTCTTCCGAAACTCTCTCATCTCCCAAGCTCTTGCTCTCAAACTGTGTCCTCTTTCCCTATCACAACCACATTACAAAGTGTGACAACAGTGCGATCGTTTCTCGTGCATATAACAACACCAACAACTACAAAGTTCCACGCAGCGAATTCAACAATTCAACCGAAAATTGCACGATTTTCATCTCCTTGACAGTCATTTTTCTCATATTCAATTCTCTCTCGCCTAGTTCTCCCTATCTCAGTCATCATCCTTCATCTCTCGATCTTCTCTCACCACCTACGAAACAACCACATCAGTATGTCGTCGAGCAACATATGCACTCGAGATCGAAACATGCTTAACATGTTTTTTTTTATGGAATAATTTTGAATCTTTAGTTTTTATCTTCTTCATATTTCAGTTTGCAATATTCAACTTTCACCCTTGTTTTAATTGCTTTTCAATTCAAAATTTGTGATGTCTTCAGAAGCGTGTTTGTTGAAGAATAAGAAGGGGTTTGTGATGGGTAGCTACATTTTTTCCAAATCGTAAAGTACCAAAAACGCACTGATAAGCATCGAGTTTTACATTTTGTCATGAAGTTACTTTTTTGTGTGAACCGATTATTAATTGAGAAACGAATTTCGCGTATATCAACTATTAATTTTTTTCCAAATCATAAAGTACCCCAAAATACACTGCTGAGCATCACACTTGACATATTTTGTCACGAAATTAATTTTTTTGAACCAAGGTTGTTGAAGAACGAACTTTGGATATTTTAACAGTTAATTTTTTTTTTAAACCGTAAAGTACCCCAAAAGACACTACTTATTTGAACAGTTAATTTTAACGGTTAATTTTTTGAACCGTATAAAAATATATTTTACATATACATCTATCCAATATATGTTGTCATGTTATTTAATAAGCATAATAAGTCATGCATTTTTAAAACTTTTTAGGATTAACAACTCCCCAAACTACTCTTATGGTTGTAAATCACCATAGTGAATTGAGTTCACTATAGTTATAGTGAACTTAGTTTACTATGGTGGTTTTGTTGAAAACAACCTTAGTGAGTTGAGTCCACTAGAGCTCTAGTGAACTCAGTTTTGTTGAAAATAATCCTAGTGAACTAAATTCATTATAGCCTAGCTGGCGGATCCATGACCCTTGGTCAGGGAGTGTAAAAAAATTCACTATAAAAAATTATAGTTATTGTTCAATTTTTTTTAACTATCCTCGTTTAATTTACTAAAATTAAGAAATCAAGTTATCTATCTTCAAATACTAGTGCAAATTTAAAATTTCATGAGGTTCAAAAAAAGTTATATAGGGGAACTATATATTAGACACTTTTTTCCAAGGGGTTCAAATGGACTCGCTGAACCCAACCTAAGTCTGCCACTGTAGCCAAGTGAACTCAGTTTACGTGAGCTATAGTGAACTTAGTTCACAATTCACTATGGTGGTTTTGTTGAAAACAACCTAAACTGAGTTCACTATAGCTCTAGCAAACTCAGTTTACGTGAATTATAGTGAAGTGAGTTCACTATAGGTCTGTAAAACTACTGAAACCTATATTTTATTGTGAATTGAATTATTGATAGTTTTATTGTGAATTTACTTGAACTACCGTGAATTATTGATAGTTTTATTCTAGTGAACTCAATTTATTTTTAACATTTAGAGGTGTAGATAGCCAATATGAGGTTGAGGATAATTTCATCCAACTTTTTAAGCGATGTGACAACATATCATTAAATCGATATATATGATATTTTTACACGAAATATTTTTACATCCACAATATGTAGAGTTTTAATTTCACTTTTATGTTTATAGTGAACTTTAACTTTTGGGTTTTTCGTTACTAAAATTTATTTTTAACATTTAGAGGTGTAGATAGCCAATATGAGGTTGAGGATATAAATTCATCCAACTTTTTTTAAGCGATGTGACAACATATCATTAAATCGATATATATGATATTTTTACACGGTTGAAATAAAACCGATAATTTACATCCACAATAAATGTAGTCAATTAATCATTCATTCAAACTCACATTTTGCAAATAAGCGACATGATAACAATAAAATAGATACAACAACAAATATAATCAAGTACAAATTTCATGAACAACAATTTCATATAAGCAATCAAATTTACAGTTCCAAAATGGAACAACAGTGAAATTTGTAAGAAATAATTTTCTTCTTTTGTTTCTTCTTAGAAGACACATCCTTCTTTATTTCCTTCTTGGCAAGCTTCAAAATTGGCCATCATTAAACGTGATCGTAAAAGCAAATGAGGATTTAAATAGTAGAGTTGAGGTATCACATGAAAATAAAGGCAAATAAAGTAAGTCACTTGGATTAGGCCTAAAACTCAAATTCTAGGAGAACTAAGCAAAATATAATAATGAATTGGAGTAAAACCTACCTGTTGAATTAGCTCTCTGCTCCACAGCTTTGATGGATCCAATGTCAAGGAGATACTGACCTCACTTGTAGCTACAACATCAACTGATATGCCTAAATCTTCGAAGATTGAAAACACCTGCATAAATATGGAAACATGAAGACAGGAACGGATTCAACCACTATATAGGACAACTGTGACAGGCATTAACATTCTCACCTTAGCAAGAAACCCAAACTGACCAAGCATGCGAGTGCTTGCGATGTCCAACATGGTAACATTACGTTTCAAAACGATGCTAGTTAATAATGCCTGCAGTTGGAAATAGGAAAACTTAACACTGACTAAAGTCATCATTCTGATAATATTTATCATCATGGTGTCAAGACCCAATTCTACAAACCTTGCTCATATCTCTTGTTTTGCTGATAAGGGTACCTGGAGCTTTAGGATTGTAGGAATTTTTAACCCTGACAGGTATATCACCCTCTCTAGCAGGTCTCATAGACTGTGGATGCAGGACCTGCAAACAAGATATATAATTCACACACAAGATTAATCTGATATCCTGTGGGTCCATGTCATATTAAAAGCATCATATATTAATTAAGACAATACTCATGTGCAGCAGATTTCAGTAAAAGTAAAAACTAGGTAAATAATGCGGAAACAATGTGAGATACAGCCTTTACTAATAGTACAGCCACAGATCTGAGACAATATAAGGAACCTAGGTAACGGCCCAAAAAAAAATCTTTATCATTTTATTTTATACCCAAGAGGGGTACTAATAGCTGGCATTTGACAACATCCAGCTTGGAAGAATGATCTTCATTACAATGATCTAGGCATAGGCAAACTAATCCAATGCAGTTTAGAACTATACTAAACTAAGCCAATCCATGTCAGCACCTGGGGTGAATTCAGAGGGATGACATCACTAGCTGGAGACAACAATGTCAATATCACTCACACAAAAGCTTGTAAATTCACCAGTGAATCTACTCCCAAATCCATTGCCTAGCCACCGTACATAATGAACCATTTCTGCTACTTACAACTTATATGGAACAATGCTTTATTGCCTTTGCTCTTTCAATGGCTGGTCAGCTATTTTCTTTTTTCCTTAATATCTACAATCCTACACATGCCTCCATAAAAATATTGATAATTCAAAATTTTATGTATCTATAAAGAAACAGAGTTTTTGTCCATTATCCCTTCTCCTAGTGTCAACCTTATCTAGATTTTGGAGACTCCACTTGAAAGATCAAAGGCCACTGTGTGATCTCTAGTCTCTACTCTCTAGTATACGATGATTTCATATCATTATTTTACATAGTTTGTAGTTCAGACTTGTGTATTGAACAAGTGTCAAAACTTTAGATTCTTCAAAAATAAGGTTGTCAAACTTGAGTCTATATAATACTGTCTTGCATAAAAGTTCAACATTCATTCTATATTAGTAATAAAAACTCAAGAATCAAGATAGACCCGTGCAGACCATAAAATTCAACATTCACCAATCTGGTCATGCTTGTTACTAAAATTTATTTTTAACATTTAGAGGTGTAGATAGCCAATATGAGGTTGAGGATAAATTCATCCAACTTTTTAAGCGATGTGACAACATATCATTAAATCGATATATATGATATTTTTACACGGTTGAAATATTTTTACATCCACAATATGTAGAAAATTAAGCTCAGGATAAGCTTTCAAGTTTAACTTTTATGTTTGAGTAAAAAAAACTTTAACTTTTATGCTATTCTTTCGTATTTTTAAGATAGCCTATGATGTTTTCTTTTGTTCAAAATGAATTTCAATGGTTGGAATGGTAGCAAGTTGGAGAATTTTAAGCCAAATAGGAGCTTTCGTCAAGGTGACCGTTTGTCTCCTTATTTGTTTGTGTTATGTATGGAGCAGCTTAGTCATATGATTTCTATGGAGGTCAACAACAACAATTGGAAGCCGATTACTATGTCAAAAACGGGACCTGTTATATCCCACCTCTTCTATGCAGATGATGTGCTTTTGTTTGCAAAGGCGGTAGTTTCTCAAGCTCGTGTGATTAATCAAGTTTTGGAAAAATTTTGCAAAATCTCTGGTATGAAGGTGAGTATGGCAAAGAAAGAAGGACAAATGTTAACGCCACTACAAAATGATGATGATTCTTTAGGGGATTGGGTGGTGAGGTGTATGAAGACTCATGGTATTTTGCCTTTGTTAATCATGTGGAAGTGCTGGTGCTCAAGAAATAAATTCATTTTTGAAGGCATAAAGGCCCCTACTTTCACTATTGTTTCCCGAGTGTTATGCTAGCTCTTCACAGGGACACCGTAATAGCCTTTGAGAAAGTGGTGACTAGCTCTCCAGTGAGTAGAACTCCGCTTGACGTTTGCTGGCAGAAACCAGATACATGTTGGGTTGCTTTAAATGTTGATGGGAGTGTTCTTACTAATCCAGGTGCAGTAGGGTTTGGTGGTATTATTGGTAATCATGAGTGTCGATTCATCCTTGGCTTTAGTGGCTCAGTTGGTTGGTCTAACATCATGCATGTAGAGTTGATGGCCTTACTACACGGTATATCTTTGTGTTGGGATGAGGGTTTTCGGAAAATCCAATGCTTCACGGATTCTTTGGAGACTATTAGATTGCTTAAGGAGACAAGTACAACTTTTCACCTTTATGGCAATGAAATTGCATTGTTACGTGACAAGTTGAAGCGTGGTTAGGAGGTGCATATTAAACATACATTTTGTGAGGGGAACTTTTATGCAGGCTGGTTTGCAAAGGTGGGAGCTAGAAGTGATTCTGCTTTGACTATTTGTAGAAATCCTCCACCAGATTTAAGTCCGCTTTTGATCACTGATGCTAACGGTACTCGGTTTGTGAGACTTAACTTTTTTCTTTTGATAACCAAAAAAAGACTATGAGTTGCGTGCAAGAGATATTTTGGTTTACCAACTCATCATTCAATGATTTTGGGCAATTTTGTCTTTTTTATTGAATTATTATTTGTCATCAATTATTTATTTTGTTAGGAATTTTTTGTCAATTTTAACAATAAACATTAAAATTTAAACATAGAATTGCAATTAATAAGGTTAATATCTAAACTATTAACAATTACAAATAATCTCATTAATTTTTTTGACACATGTCATCTCAAGACAAATTTCACAATGAATGCTATTTTTATGTAGCTTCTCTTATACACTTTGCATACACCCTTTTGTATTGCAAAAAGTACATTATAAGACAAACCTCACTTCCAAGGCACCATTTTCATCTTTTTTCTTCTCTTAAGAGATCCAGGAGCCATCATGATATTTGAACTTTCCTATCTCATATATGCTTGGTATTCAAAGGTTTCCTCTCCTATACCTCTATTTTTATGTTATGGTTCCCATATATTATTTTTTCTGCAATTGATTTTTCCTTCTTCCGTCCATCCTTTAGTTCTTTTTAGGTTTTCTATAGTTGATTTCCGAATGATTTTTATGTTAAGATAGATTGATTTACTTAGGGTTTTTAAAACTGAATTAAACTGGTATATAATTAGCTAGATTTTTGGCATTTTGCATTTCTTCTGTCTGATTTCACTGTGTCACTGCCTCTTTGTATCCAATACATTCTTTTTGTTTGCTGATGACAAGGAATTCAATAGTGTGGGCTTGAGAATCTTTCTTTTCATATGTGTCAGCACGAACTCATAAACCCCAAAACATACTGATGTTCAAATGTTAGTGCAAAAGGCATGTAATTTTACAATTGCTGTCAATTTTTTTTATGGCTTTCGGTGTTAGTTCATGACATAACAAATTGGGATGAAATTGAATCATGAAATTTAAACTCAATTTCTTATTGTTGACCTATATATCTCATATTTGTTTTTATCCTTTTATCCTTTTAACTTTATTTATGTAGTAAACTAATGTAGTATTGATATAACAAAGTAAATTGTTGAAACGAATTTTATATTTATTTTAAAATCGCAAAAAAATTCTTTTACTACCTAATATTGTATTTAATATTGATATATTTATCCTTATTTTAAAATGGTTTTAAATCTTTTTGTAACCACCATTTATTCTTATAAATTTGTAACCGTATTACCATTTATTTTCTATTATGATTGGTTTAAATTCCTAATTAATTATTTCATTTGTTATAAAATGGTTGTTCCGTTTTGATTCCTTTAAACCAATTGATATATTATTCCTTTTAATTCTTAAACATGAATTTATTTGAGAGTTGCAATTCTTCATTAGGTTTTCATCAATTCACCATTTTAATTTAATTTAGATAATTATGAGTGAAACCCTTCTTTATCCCTTCATCATTGTAATTTGACTTGATCCATAGAGCTATGAGTGTTCTTTGTGGTTGGGTATGATTTATCATGCCGTTTAAACTTTCAATCAGTTAACTTATTTTATTGTTAAAAAATGACATTAGCTATATGTTTAGACAATAAAAAGGAAATAATGATTTAATATACCCAAAAAAAAAAAGAATAATACTAATAATCGACCAAAATTTTGCGGAATGCATTATGCTATATCTATAACCATATTATTGTGAGAGTTGATTATTATCAATTCATATTCCACCATTTTTTATTTTTTACATATAAAAAAATGCACTAAAATAATTTACCATATTGAGACTTTTTTTTTTTGACAAAATGTCATTGTGAGACTTGATTATTATCAATTCATATACCATGGGTTTTTTATTATTTACATATAAATACTTAAAAAGCCACTAAAAGAATAAAACTTACTTAATATTAAATTGTACATTAAAAATTACATATCATTTTGAAAAAATTAAAAACAAAAGTTAAAATCCCATTTTTATATAAATAAATAAATTAATAATTATCTTCTATTTGATGTAGTTCATTGTTTATGGTTCATTTTATTTATTAGATAAATAAAAGGATAGGTGGAGTTTCTTCATATATATAATAGAAAAAGGTAATCAACTATATTATATTGATAGTGATGACTAATGTTTCTTCTTATTCCTAACAATAATTGACATAACTATAATAATGATTCCAATCGTTGAGCAAGTTATGGTCTATAACATTTCGTTTGAATATTTATGTTTATTTGGTCGGTATTATGGTCTTTATGTAATTACGTTATGGTCTTTAGATTTCTTCTAGAGGATAGACTTCAATTTTCAACTAAATCATGATATAAATTTAGCTTTGATTTCTATTTTTACTTTTTTTCTTATAAAAACTTAACAGTCAACTCTATTTGAAAAACTTTTTTTTTGACAAGAAAAAAGACTTTTATATATAAACACAATTTTGATTCTCAATAGGAATAAAAATCTTTTGAAATATATAATGATTAATATTATATCACCACTATTAGTTAGCAAAAATATTTTAATGATTTTACAATACACTGTGCGTAGCACGGACCTACATATATGTACATTGCAAAGATATAAAAAGTAAACTTAATTGCACATAAAGGGGTTTAGACCTAAACCTTGCCCCAAAAAAAAAGAATAAACGATCAATAGAGGGATAATGTTAAATGAGTTCTTAGTATGAGTTCTCAATATGTAGTATATTCATTACCCATTCTAAAATCAATTACTATGAAAACTTCAACTTTTTCTTTTAAAATAATATAAACCACATATTGATGAATACTTTAATTTTTTTATTATTAAAATTCTCTGGAAAAATAACCAAACAATTTGGTAAATGCTAGAACAATTTCTTAATAAATTTTTATTACAAATGATTATTTTTTGAAAACTCCTCAACCTTTTACCTTTTTTCTCTACCAAAAAAAAAATCAAGCTTTTGTTGTCTTTTTCTAATTTGTATTAGCGTGAGATTCATTTTTCCGATTAAAAACTAGCCACATCTGGTAGTGGTAACGAACTTTAAATCACAACCATTGATTTTATCCAATCAAAATCAACCGTACAAATGTCCTAATCCCACACCTAAACACAAGTTTCTACACATCACGTATCTCATCACCCTCTCTCTCTCTCTCTCCCCACATAATCACTTCTCTCTCTTCTTCTTCTTCTTCATCTTCTCTTCACAGAGAATCAAGCAACAAGCAGCAAGATGCAGTACAATAATCTAGGTCGATCAGGTTTAAAAGTAAGTCAGTTATCATACGGAGCATGGGTAAGTTTCGGAAACCAACTAGACGTAAAAGAAGCCAAATCACTTCTTCAATGTTGCCGTGATCACGGCGTTAATTTCTTCGACAACGCTGAAGTCTATGCAAATGGCCGTGCTGAAGAGATCATGGGACAAGCTATACGTGAACTAGGTTGGAAACGTTCAGACGTCGTCGTTTCGACTAAGATCTTTTGGGGTGGTCAAGGTCCTAATGATAAAGGACTTTCGCGTAAACATATCGTGGAAGGCACGCGCGCTTCACTTAAGCGACTTGAAATGGAGTATGTTGATGTTATTTATTGTCATAGACCTGATACTTCGACGCCGATTGAAGAAACTGTTAGAGCTATGAACTTTGTTATTGATCAGGGTTGGGCTTTTTATTGGGGTACTAGTGAATGGTCGGCCCAACAGATTACTGAAGCTTGGGCTGTTGCTCATAGGTTGGATTTGGTTGGCCCAATTGTTGAACAGCCTGAGTATAATCTCTTGTCTAGGCACAAGGTAATGTTACTTATTGTTCTGTCCCTTGCAGTATTGTAGAGACTGTAGTTGGTAGGTGGTCCTGTGGTCAAAGACACTCACAAATCGAGTCACGGGTAGTTGCAAAGTCACTCCGATGCTCAAGTTAGTACTGTGAATAGCTGAGTGTTGCAGGAAAGGATAGAGTATGTACCTTTGTGGCTATGCAAGCCAATATTTATAAAGATCCTTGTTAGCTCTAAGTCGTTGGATCTTTCGGGTGAATATTAGCCGTCGAGGCTTAAGGAGTTGGGCCTTGGATGCGGATCCAAGGAATTGGGCTACGGACCTCATGGAGAAGCTAGGTCATGGTTATGGACCCAAGTCATTAGGCCGTTCTGGGTCCTGTTCGCTTAGTGGGACTCATGCCAGCCCATAACACTTATATGATCTATGAAACACTAACACAGACACGTAGACACTCGTAATTATTTAAGCATGTAGAAGTAATTTAAGTGTCGATATCAAACATGAATTCATTAATCATTACTTAGAGACTAAATTGATTAATTTTTTTGATTGTGACTATTTAGTAGGTTTGATTAATTTTTGTGATTGTGACTATTTAGTAGGTTTTGATAGTTTAGATAGGAAATACTAGGAAAGAGTGATATTTTATGGACTAAATTGACTGTGTATTTTTAATTTACTACTGTTGTTGTATATGTTTGAGTTAGATTTGATTTGTGTGTTGCATCATATTACAGGTTGAGAGTGAGTTTCTTCCACTATACTCAACTTATGGAATTGGTCTCACTACTTGGAGTCCACTTGCATCTGGAGTTCTTACTGGAAAATACAAGAAAGGAGTTATTCCACCAGATAGTCGCTTTGCTTTGGAAAATTACAAAGTAAACTTTTTACGGCTTTTTTCTTTGGAACTGATGAATTTCAATTTGGAATTAGGGGGAAGGGTTAAGGAAAACGTTTTTTTTAAGGTTTCTTTGAATTGACTTATTTGGACTTATTTATTGGCTTAAGCACTTCTGAGAGTGTTTGTCTTAAAATTTGGGTTGAGCCTAACTCAACCCTGCAAAACCGCTATCTTGTAGAGTGAGGGGTGACTCCCTCTTATAAACTCATTTTCAGGCTATATCACATCCAATGTGTGACTCTTAACACACCCCCTCGCGCCCAAGTTTGGAAAATTGGAGCATGACCCGAGTAGCTTGATGGCGGGTTTCCCAACAAATCTTGAATAAGCTTTGATACCATCTTAGAATTTGAGTTGGGCTTAACTCAACTCTACAAAACCAGCTTGTAGACTGAGGGATGCTCCCTCTTATACACTCATTTTCAGACCATGTCACATCCGATATGTGACTCTTAACCGTTTGGAAGAACTCATGGAAACTGCATATGGGTTTATGGCATGACCATAAGATGTATTAAACTTTATTTTCTTAAGATGTGTGACTCTTTGCTCCTTTTTTGGGTGTGTTGTAGAATCTGGCATCTCGATCACTTGTTGATGATGTGCTTCGGAAGGTTGATGGTCTGAAGCCAATAGCGGATGAACTGGGTGTGCCATTAGCACAACTTTCCATTGCATGGTGTGCTGCTAATCCTAATGTTTCGTCAGTTATCTGTGGTGCCACGAAAGAGGCTCAGGTTAGTTCTCACATTTTCAAGATGTATTTATATATGGACATCATTTATTGAAGTATATTATTTTCATTGTGGATACATTATTCATTATTGTGCATTTAGCGAGAAATACTTATAGGCTTATAGCAACTGGAGCATGTTTAGCTAATTATCTCAGGGATTGGTATATGAAATAATTCAATACTCTTTAGTTAGCAGTGTCTTTACTATTAGGTTTATCATTAATGAAAGTAATTGTTTTATTAGCAATGGGTTATTTTCTTTTCTTTTGCAAAAATGAAGGCTTTTCAATATCAGTTACATACTTCATAAATTGTATATAACAGTAAGGTTGGGAAACTGATTGTTGAAATAACACGTTTGGTATGTCAGTGCCTGTGAATTGTGATCCAGGGTTATTGATAATTTTCCTTTTTCTTCTTTGTGTCCTTCACCTTTTCTATACTATAGTTCTCTTCAAATTTTTAGATCAAATCCTTATTGTTCTTTGTGCTCTGTGTAATCTTTTTTCACCTTTTCTATCCTATCGTTCTCTTTGATTTTTGAGATTAGTGCCTGCTCTTCTTTCTATTATGTGTGGTATTATGTTGAAAGGTTTCCACATCATTGCTAAAGGCATGGTGTTTGGAGATGTTCATTGTTTTTCTGATGGGACGGATTAGTGTCTGTTCATTATATTTACCAAGTATGACAACCAAAAAATATCATGGTAGCCATATGCATTATTCAAGGGTCAATACCAACAAATTACTGTGATATAGTCTGTGGTTTTGATTCTTCCTCTCTTTTTTAAAAGAATAGCTGACGAAGTTTGTACATTACAAATTTACTCCTCTAAAATCTCTTGGGCTTAGGGATTATATATATTTTTTGAAAACCAAATGTTAGTGTGTTAGTATTTGTTATGTTAATATCTGTCCTTCTGGGTGATTGTCTGTGTCTTACTAATGATGACTGATGAGTGATATATATACACAATTGTTATTGTTTGTTCAACGAATCTTTTGTTGCCTATGTTTTTGCTATTGAGGTTAACTTTCACAAGTGACATACTGGTGTTGAATGGTCATTCTGTTGGCTTCGTTTACTTAAGTTGTAGAAAAACAGATCTAGGCTTTCTATTAGGTAGCTTTCATTTAGGTTGCAGCTATAGCTTTTACCACTCACACACACCAAAGTATATTTGCATTCGTTAGAAAATTTTATCTGTGTAACCGGAAAGTCATTTAGATTCTAGAAGAAGAGAATGTAAACAAGAAGAAAAGGAAAGAAAAATTCTGATATTATTCACCATAAGGAGTCTAACAGTGATAAAATTCTCTGTTGCTTCAAAACGGAAGGGTGCAGGGGAGGTTAATAATTTTTTCTCGTGTTTTACACTAAGAAATATACACAAAATAAAAGGAAGGAAAGAAAATCAGAACATGGATTTTATCTTCACCAAGGGAATCAGAACAATTGATGGATGAATTGAAACAAGGAAATAAATTATGTTCTATTGGCATTGATATAAGTTTGAATTTTAAATTTGAACTGATATTATGTGGGTAGTGGATTGAATTGAAACTGGAAAGGGATCATATCTCTAAGAGATGCATAATGATGATCTAAACTTTTCTAGCTGTGGAGAAGCTTAAATAATCTTTCACCGTAGGCTGCTAAGTTTACATAATTACATTGACTAATCAGTGAAAATCAATAGAAGTTATAGCCTGTAGGGGAAAAAATAAAGGTCCTCTTGACCATCATAATGCATGTTTAGTTGTATATGTATACATTTTGTCATGGATAACTCATTTCTCAATTTGATGTATAATTTTCCCTGAAAATGGACTTCAGCATTATCATTTTATCATATTATCACTTAATCTTAATTTGCCTGCAAGAATAGACATTACTACCATTGTAAAATTATCTAATTTTTTCCCTTTTGCCTTGCTTAGATTCAAGAAAACATGAAAGCTATTGATGTGATTCCATTACTGACCCCTGCTGTGATGGAAAAGATTGAGGCTGTTGTTCAAACAAAGCCAAAACGCCCTGATTCATACAGATGAATTGAAGTCTTTCATTTGCCACACAACATATATGTGCATCCAAATTCATGTTAAAGTTGACTGTTGTTATTGATGTGATTTTCTCATGTCTTTCCTTTTCTTCATCTTGTTTTTGCTCTGGTACTGATTATGCCCTCTTATTTACGGGTTTGAGCTTTCTAAATTGATTTTAGGAGCAACATATTTCCTAGCATGGCTATGGTTTACATTGTCCTGTGAGATTAAAACATGCCTATGGTTTGGATAAGTAGTTATTTCTATTAATATATGATGATGATGATGTCAGACTTTTTCTGGATGTTTATATACGGTTCAATTGTTTCTCTTGATCCAGATAGTTAGCTCTTCTATTCGTCAAGACATTATTATTTTGGGTGCTTGAAAAATGAATGGGGCATAATTTATTTCACTAGCATATTAAAAGGATCATATTTTCTGGCTAAGGATTCTTAACAATAGCATTTCGCTTTAGAGAACATCTAGAAAATATTTTTGAAAATGAAAAGACTTGTATAAATGAATAAAGGGCTCAGATAGTTTATGGCTATATTTTTTTTTCACCATTTTAATCTCTTTTTTCTGTAATATTACTTGTCATAATTTCAATTTTGTATTTCAAAGTTGCTTCAAAAAAAAATTGTATCTCAATTTTCTTCTTTTTATCTGCTTTTATACTGTTTCACACTTTTAACGTGAGATGATCGTTTATTTATATGATTTAAATTACATTAAGGACACAAAGGCTTTGTTTGACAATGTTAATCCGCCATCTTATAATGAATATGTTAGTTATAAGTGTTTGACACAACTAGCGTTTAGTGTTTTTTCACTAGTTTAAAGTGTTTTTTTAAATGCTATTTGAAGTAGCTTTTAAACTTATAGCGTTTCATTTTTTTTTCAGTTTTATCTTCATTACTTTAATTAAATTTTTCATTTATCCTCGATTATTAAATAAATTTTTCTCTCACTTTTAAGTGTTAATTACAAATATCTATTTACGTAATTTTGTTTTTATAAATTATTTCAACTGTTAGTTTTATGCAACACTTAAAATTTAATTCACTAGTATTCACTATTCGCTGCCTCATTCACTGGAAACCAGTTAATTTGCTATTCGCTATTTTTTTTCCCATACAAAGCCCGAATGACACACCAGTTTGAAGATGGTTCATATAAATATAGCATGTTTGTTTTGTTGTGTTTGATTTTTCAATCAACTTACTTGTCCCCTACGGAGCAATAGCTGCAGAGTTGCTTCTTATTTTAATAAAGGCACGCATTTCTATGACCATGTCCAAGCGCCCTTTAGTACGTGAATATACGCCTCCTTTTTCTATTATCTAACCTTTCTTTCTTATGCTTTTTTTAGGTATATTTCTTACGCTTCTTTCTAAAAGGGAATAACTAATTGAAATTAATCCTAGAGAACCAAATTTGATAATTATATTTCTCCCTTAACTTACTTATTATCATTTAAACAAAAAATATGTCAATTGTAAAATGAAATGAATATGTTTTGTTATGATAATTATTTATTTTAATATGTTATATATATATATATATATAGGATTTAATTTATATACACAATAGGTGTATGCATATTTAATAAAATGATAAATAATTTTATTTAGGCTTTAAAATGATGCATTATGAGGTTATGCTGAAAAAAATAAATTTAACAAAAAAACGAAAAGAATACAAGTTTTTAATCTAATCTCTAATAAAAAACACTTATTATTTGCTCTAAACTAGTTAAAACATTTGCTCTTTTTTTACTAAAAAATATATTCTTTCAATCCAATTGGTAGAATACATTGAGAACAAAATGAATTTAGTCTCTAAAGTTGAAAAGAATGAATCTGTAAACAAACTCACAACAACTAAATTAATAGCATAAAATATTAAAATGACTACAGTTGTAACAAAGTTAAAGTGACCAAAATGCTCGAATTAATAACGTTGATGCTTAAGTATTTATCGAATCCGTAATTGATCGATACTGATTTGTCCATCCGAATCAATCGAACATCTCAACAAGATGGGAAACCAAACAACATTGCACCAAGACGAAGAACAAAACAACGTCGCACCGCCCTCTCCTATAGATGCATGGGTATGAAGGAATAGAGGAATTTGAGAGAAGGTTATACATTTGCACTTTTGTTAGTTTCTCGAAGTCTATAAAAAGTTACATTGATTTTTGTTTCATAAACCAAGAAAACCAATAAAACATACCTTAGTGTTTTTTTTATTTAAAAATAGTCTTAATTATTTATTATTCATCACACTTTATGTAACAATAATGTGTATAAAATTGTGTTTTATATTAATAATTATAAACACCATAAAAATTTGATGCAACATTTTTAGCCCATAGATAGAATTAAGACACACCCAACTTGAAGAGTTTAAATTGCTCATGTTAAATATATGTTATAAAAAAATGAACGCTAACAATATACTTTTTATCACTCTCTTTCTAACACACATTCTCTTAGTGCTGAAAATCAAATGAATCTCATTAACTTATGTGAACCTTATGTAAATTTAATTAAATTCACGTGAATTTAAACTAATAAAATATGGTTGAAAAGAGAGATAAGATAGTGTCTAGCTAACACAAGACTCGAAATCTAATGCTAAAAGCGAAACTTGAGATAACATCTTTTAAATACCAATAATAGTATTTCTTTTAAGTCTCTGAATTTTAAAGTATAATTATTAGGTTGATATAAATTTTTATCGTGTTCACATGCAACCATATGTGTAATATTTTTAATAGTTTATTATTTAGACGTTTATGATTTTGAACTAATTTCCTTTCTTTTTTTGACGTATTGAACTAATTTTCTTGATAAGCTTAAATAAAAGAAAATGGAAGTATAATTTGAAAATCTAAATAATAAATAAATTACCTTTTTTTGGTATATAATAAATAAATGACCTTTAAAAAACTCATTGTATTTCAAAGGAAAAAAATGAGCAAAAATGGAAAAATCACGCGCCAAAAGCCGCGAATAGTAAGAAAAAAACACCACATCATTGCTCTATCTCCACCTTTGCACCGGACACATACCAAATTATCTTCCTCCATTTTTTTTTGTATTTCATTATTATTTTAATCTCATCTTTATCAAATTCACATCAATTTCACTATCTCTACCCTTCAAAATTCTCAAATCAATAACAAATTTTGTAAAAAAAATTCTCAATAACAAATACTACTACTATTTTCTGTGGATAATACTAGTTATCTACAGAAAATTTCTTTCATCTGGACAAAGTCAATGTAATCATTCGATGAAATAGCATCTTAACAATAAGCATTACTAATTAATAATCCATAAAAATTCCTTTTTTTTTTTGAAGATCATAATAATTCTATTTAGGTGTAATAAAAAAAACAATAATTCTATTTTCCTATTTCTCGATAGAACCGCCAAGAAACCGAAAATAAATACAAGTAATAAGGAAGAGAAGAAATCTGATCTTTCACTATTTTCTTTCTCCACTTGCCATTTCCATTCTCATCTCATTTCACAAATCAAATCACGAACAAGATGGAGAAAGCGATGAACAGACAGAAGATTTTGCTTCAACATCTCAACCCTTCTTCATCCATCGACGCCAACGATTCTTCATCCACCTCCCTCTCTGTTAGTTTCATCCTCTTTCTCTCTTTTTCTCTTTTCAATTTTTCAATTTCCCATTCGATTTCATCGTTCTCCTTTTTCGCCTCATCCGTTTTTCTATTTTGCAAAATTAGTTATCATTTTCTCTCTTCTCTGATTATTCGTTTCCTTGATTCATTCTTTTGAATCGGAATTTGTTTTACTATGTTCTGATCTTGATCTTGAATATACTTATTAGATTAGATTCATTTGAATTTGAATATTCGAAATTAATTTGATTTTGATTCTCAGGCTTCAGCATGTTTGGCGGGAGATAGTGCTGCTTATTACAGGAGCGCTTCATTTGGGGACGATGTAGTCATTGTAGCGTAAGTTCCATTATCACTCATGAAAACAATTTCACGTTTAACATGTTTTATTTGATAATTGATGTAAACGGCGTTTGATTGGGCTTTTTTTATGACACAATAGCTTTTTAGAAGAGCATTTAAATATGGTTTATAGTTATGCTTGGATAAAGCGCTTACGGTACATATAAACTTATATCTAAAAAAAAGTTACATTGTTTTCATATAAGCTATAAGCTGTTTTTCAGGTAAAAAAAACATAAGTTGTTTTCATCACTTGGAAAGCTTATGCTAAGAAGCTGAAAACAACTTATAGTATTCTATAACCTCTTCTAAACAGTGTCACAAGTAAGTTCTTATTATGTCGTGAAATATGTTCAAATAAGTAAATCCAAGCATGCTCTTTATCGTATATATGCGTGAGCTGTTTTTGCCTTTTTTTTTTTTAATAAGTTCCACTAAATGACTTGTAGCAACAACATATATAGATCTTGTGCTGAATTTCGATTCATTATCTCTTTGAATGTAGAAACCACTTATAATATAATAAGTGCTTGTTTGTTTACCCAAATGCTCCATAGTGTTCGGCTTTGTATCAGGAGCAGTATGCTTGAGGGATCTTCTGATTTTTTTTTTTTATCTAAACGGGTATTTATGTACTTTCAGTGCATATCGAACTGCTCTTTGCAAAGCTAAGCGTGGTGGTTTCAAAGACACTCATGCTGATGATATCCTAGCTCCTGTTTTGAAGGTTTTGTTAGTTCTTTTATTTATAATTCTTTTCCATTTGAAATTTTAAATGTGGTCAAATGAATAACTGCTTCGTGAGGCTTCATTGTAGGCTGTAATAGAGAAAACCAATTTGAACCCGAGTGAAGTGGGTGACATTATTGTGGGTACCGTACTTGCACCTGGATCTCAAAGAGCTAGTGAATGCCGAATGGCCGCATTTTATGCTGGTTTTCCTGGTATGTGTCTAGCTAGATAATTCGTGTAAGTGACCCTGAATCACCTGATAGATGATTCTGGTTACGTATTTACACGTGATGTCTTTTTTCCAAGATGATTCTGGTTACATATTTACACGTGATGTACTATTTCCATCCAGAGACCGTGCCTATTAGGACAGTCAATAGGCAATGTTCATCTGGGCTCCAAGCTGTTGCTGATGTAGCTGCTGCTATAAAGGCTGGATTTTATGACATTGGTAAAGGATACATCAAATTGTTTTTGTACTTCTTGTGATTGCAATAGCTTTTTTGTATCTTTTTTATTACCCTCAATTATTTTTGTTTAGGTATTGGTGCTGGTTTGGAATCTATGACAGCTAATCCAATGGGATGGGAAGGATCAGTGAATCCTAAAGTATTTGTCCCTTTTTTCCTCACTTCATTTCCTTTATTTTTTTAAGGAAAATATTGGCTTCTGTAAATAAAACCTGTAAAATGGATACAAGGTCCTGATATTTTCTACTTTGTTGTGATGTGACAGGTAAAAATGTTTGAACAAGCCCAAAACTGCCTTCTTCCAATGGGGATTACCTCAGAAAATGTTGCGGGTCGCTTTGGGGTTACAAGGAAACAACAAGATGAAGCTGCAGTAAGTAGAATATATATTTTAATGCAAAATTATGTTCTTTTATTCAACTAGCAACTCTTAACTGAATCTTCATGACAATATTGCTGGTAGGTTGAGTCTCACAGGCGAGCTGCTGCTGCTACCGCTTCTGGTAAATTTAAGGATGAAATTATACCAGTTACCACCAAGGTATTTTCCATTACATAGTATATTGAATCTTCCTTTGGGTTTATTAGGCGCTGAATAAGTCTTTATTTTCTTTAATAGATCGTGGACCCAAAAACTGGCGAGGAGAAATCTGTCACCATTGCTGTGGATGATGGAATTCGACCTAATGCATCATTGTCTGATTTAGGGAAGCTCAAAACCGTGTTCAAGAAAGATGGAACCACCACTGCTGGTATAACATCATAAAAATGTGTTCATTTCCTCAAATTCTTTCTTGCTTATGATATACATTATATAATCATTTGATGTCTGTGTTTAGGTAATTCTAGCCAGGTTAGTGATGGTGCTGGGGCTGTTCTGCTGATGAAAAGAAGTGTTGCGGTGAAAAAGGGGCTACCCATTCTTGGTGTATTCAGGTACTTGTGGATTACATAGAAGTTATAGTCCTTGGCAATATTTATATACCGACTTCAAGTTGACATCCCATGTGCTTTGTAATAAGGAAGGCCCAATTGATATCTCTCCTCTTCAAACACTAAGATATAGATTTAAAAAAAAAAGCCTATTGAAAATGATATGTGCTGGATTATTTTGGGAGAAACGTCAAAGCAGTGGTAATTAGTTAGAATATTGTACTTTTTATCTTTTGTTTTGGCCCAACAACATGAATTTATCCTTCACTTGATTTCCTATTTCGTTTTCCTTCTTATATTATATTGGGTCTACAGTTTATTTATGCTTGAAGCAGGTTAGCACAAATTTGTTGCTAACCGCACCAGCAACTTCTGACACAAGCATGATAACAAATAGCTCAAAATACATTAAAAAAAATGCGTTGACAAATTCCTGTATTCTTCACTTTTTTAATACCCCTTGTCTCATAAAATAAAAATGGGCACTTTTCCACTTATACTGATTACGGTGGTGTAGGACTTTCGTCGCTGTTGGTGTTGATCCTGCCATCATGGGTGTTGGCCCGGCTGCTGCAATTCCAGTTGCTGTGAAGGCTGCGGGTCTTGAACTTGATGACATTGATCTTTTTGAAATAAATGAGGTATTTAACTAATAAGCTTGATTTATTTTCCTTTTTTTTCTCTCTTTTTGTTCATGTGCTAACTTCAATGATTTGTATATGCTTAGGCTTTTGCTTCCCAGTTTGTATATTGCCGTAACAAACTCGGGCTTGATCCAGAAAAGATCAATGTTAATGGAGGTGCAATGGCAATTGGGCATCCTCTGGGAGCAACAGGTATATACTACTACAGCTTCTATTTTCACATTCCAAAAGCAACAAACAGCACCATAGCTGATTACCAAAGAGTTAACATTTCTCATACTTCTATACTTTTTGTTTTCATAGTTAAAATTTCCGATTCTTTTATCCTTTTTGTTTTGAAAATTACTAATACGTTTTGCAAGATGGATTATAGATCTCACCTAGCTAAAGTAACCTAGTAAGTTTCCTTTATTTTCAAACAGAACTAATATAACTTCGGAACTTGGATATATGTAGGAATTAGAAATTGGGTTCAAATGCTATAAACCTGGTTACTGATAAAAACTGGCGCCGTATAACTACATATGCTTTTGCTGTTTTGGTTTAATTAATTTATTTTGGTGTAGGTGCTCGATGTGTAGCAACTCTACTTCATGAAATGAAGCGACGTGGCAAGGACTGTCGATTTGGAGTTATATCTATGTGCATAGGTACTCTCATTTTCTCACTTTGCGTACCTGCATGCGTGTGTATGGGATCTTGAACACCTTGTAGTTAACATAATGTTCATTGTCTCAATTGTGAACAGGTACTGGAATGGGGGCAGCTGCTGTTTTTGAGAGAGGTGATGTTGATGAGCTTCGCAATGCTCGAAAAGTTGACGACCTCTTTTTATCTAAAGATGCTCGCTAGAATTAGTCACACAGTACTACTCACTTTATTTGATTATCAATTAAAGAATAAAGGCATCGATCTGTTATAAGTGAAAGTGACAATTACTGGTCAAGAATTTAGTCATTTGTATTCACAATAGACTTGTATTAGTTTTTAAGTTATTTTTGTTTTGACTTGACCAGCAGAGTCTGTGTTCCGTAGAATTTATTATTGTATGAAAGAAAGCGCTAATGCAATAATAGCATTTTTTTTTTGTCTATTAAGAGTTAAACTCTATCTATGAATTGAATATAAATTTCATTCAAATGAATGGTGAAGTAAAAACTTAGTACAATATGAAAAGGTGATCACTATATATAGTGCACCTTCTAGTGAAAGTAAATACAAAAATTCAACTAACTAACTAAGAAAAGTAGTTACAATTGAAAATTAATTTAACTAACTTTCTAATACTCCCCCTCAAGTTGGAAGAGAGATGTCAAGATCTTCCAACTTGGAGATGAGATGTTAAAATAAAGCTTTCATGCATCTTGCACTATCTATCAGTACCAAAAATTCAAATACACAATGGCATGAATATGAAGTCATTCAAAGAACCATTGTAGACACTTTAGGAAATTGAAATCTCATTCTACAAGACCAAACATCAATGCTACTATGTTGATGGCAATTGAAAACTTGCAAGAAACCACATGTCGACAAAAGAACATTGAGCAGTCTTCAAAAAACTCCATACAAAAATGTGGATCCAAGAAATCAATCCAAGAATCCAACAAGAAAACAAGATGAAATACAACAAAAATGTGAATTCCTTATCAAACATAGCAAACCTTAAATTCTATGGAAAGGAGAAAAGCTAAGAATAGTAGGAGCAAATCCTAAAATGTACCAAACATATCTAAAAGACCATTCCCATGGTGGCGCAGATGATGGAAAAATCACAACCAAATGTTGAACGGATTTTTAATTTGCAAAAATGAACAATAGTTCTGGCAAAAAATTGGATTGTTAGATATATGAGTTGAAAAAGATTTCATTTGCTAGTTCATTCGCTCTTCCATTGCTACACAGCTTGACTAGGAAGAAACAAGAGACAGAAACACAACAATGATGATGAAGCTGGCTCGAGGGATAATCGACGAATAAACTTCAATGAACTTCTTGAATACACGCAAGAAGTGACAGAATTTGTACTTAGGGAGATGTTGAGATACCAACACAAGAGCGGAATTATCCGAAGGATGGAGATATAACGCGTCATCATGGTTCTGTGGAGGATTTGCCATGGCAGAGATGAGTTGAACAACAACCAAGCAAGTCAAAGAACAAAGGAAGAATGATGAACACGGAGAATCTCAAAGAACATATGGAAGAAAAAATCAAGAAATTTCTTTTGATACCATGGTGAACACTATTGTTCATGAATCGCAAAGCAAAAGAAGAAATTTGCGAGAAGACAATGGAGGAATCACCGATGAGAGATGAACGCGGAAGCTACATAATCGCTCATGATACCATATTAAGAGTTAAACTCCATCTATGAATTGAATATAAATTTCATTCAAATGAATGGTGAAGTAAAAACTTAGTACAATATGAAGAGGTGATCACTATATATAGTGCACCTTCTAGTGAAAGAAAATACAAAAATCCAATTAACTAACTAACTAACTAAGAAAAGTAGTTACAATTGAAAATTAATTTAACTAACTTGTAAACTAACTTTCTAATACACTTGTTTCTGGAAAGCCCTGATGTTGTTTATGAATAATGTAGTCCTTGATTTGCCCTTTACATCAAAGTGATACAGATTCAGAATTTGAACATTGAGTGATCATTATCTAGTTAGAAAAACATATGAAATATTAAAGACAAAAAGTTTATTACTGAATCTCCAAATTATGTGAATCGGGATGCATTACTATATCACATGCATTACTTTCCTTTCTTGGTGGCAATTAGATATTGGTGAGCCTACTGCCCAAGAGACCAAGTCACACTTTTCGAGCATGGTTTTGGTGTAAAACTATCTGGTGTTGGCTCTATCCAAAGTTTGCCAAGATAAAAAAAATCACAATTCTGTGCTGCAATTGGTTGTAGCGGAGAGGGTGGTTCTCTTGGGTTGTGGCAAGCTTCCGAGACTTTCGGACGCCCTTCGGCTAAACCGTCTAATTTGGGTTTTTCGAAGCTTTGATAGTTGGTTAGGTCTGAGTGATAGTTTAGATCATGAGCAACTCATGGACTTTACATTTTAACATCTTAGGGTTTGCAACAATACTTTATGGTACCTTAATAGTGGGTTGATTAGTTACACTTAGTGTAATGTTTGTGACTTATGTCTTTTATAAATGAAATATTACACTTTTAGCCAAAAAAGAGTTTAAATTTGGTTGCAATTTTCAAGATTAGAACTCGAAACCTACGATAAAGATGGAAGAAACCATTTGATCTCATGAAGTGTTAGGATCCCTGTTTTTCTTTTAAAAAAAGTACATACGATCATGTGACTTTCTTCAATTGAATTTGAATTTGAGGGATGATAAAATATCCAACATGTGATCCATTCAACTAGCATTTCCGACTATTCATTTTTCTTCAGTTAGTGGATGTTATCAAAAATGAACTACCAACAAATTCGAAAGCAAAAGGTGGCAAATTCTAAGCATTCTGTTCATCACGTATTTTCCGCTATAAATAGATGAATTCGAATTATTATTTTTTGAGGAGTTGAATTAGATCCTTTGAACCATCAAGTTGACAAGTTTAAATTACAAGATTAATGTTACATAATTCTAAATGGAAATGGTATAAAACTGGACGTGAACTCATCACTCATACCAACCCGAATAACCAAGTTGACTCAAGATTGACAAGTTATAACAAATTCAAAGATGAATGAATGGATAAATAAGAGAAATGATCATAGTTACGAATACGAAATGTACAACACTGATAGTGTTGGGTTAGTTTGCCATTTTCTATCCCCTGAAAACTGTTTATATGTGCGTCACGTATGCTATTCTGACAATTCTTACATGAAACCTTTCGTATTCTCCAAAACTATCTTTTAATTCTCTAAAAAAGCTATGCATTTACGGTAATTACTCTTCGAATTCGAATGCCTAATTGACGTTTGATCAATTGTGCAATTCAATATCCAAAATTTATCAAAAAGGAGGCAAGGAGATTTACTACTCCATCCGTTTTATTTTAAGTGTCCTATTTGATTTGTGCACAATTATTAAGATGATTAATTGTGTTAATTTCAATGCTAAATTAGTTTCATTTACTAAAATACCCTTTTTAATAGTAGTTAGGTGAGTTGAGACACAATAAATAATGGTATATTGGTGGAAAAAGTGTTTTTTGACCAAAAATTGATGGAAAAAGTTAGTAAATGGTGCATTAGTATTATAAAATGACAAATAATTTGAGAAAAAAATATTGCAAAAATGAGACAAAGTGGAACTGGCGTTTTTTGAATGATGGGGGATGCTAGTTGGAGGGGAATCCTAGCTCATACATACGGAGACTTGTCCTCTATCAGCGGATACAAGATTAGGTTCTTTGTGGTGGCGTGATATTCGTTGTGTGGGCAATGAGCAACTTTCGGTAGGATGGTTTGAGGCTTGCTTAGACGGGGATTGGGTGATGGTCGAAGTGTTGACTTTTGGCATCATCATTGGATAGGGCAGCAGCCCTTGAAGCTAGTTTTTGCTAATTTGTTTGCAGATTGCAGGAATCGGTCTATGAAAGTTGTTGATTTGGGTGATTGGTGTAATAATGTTTGACAACGAAATACTCCTTGGACAAATCTAGATTATTATCAATTAGAGGACGCCAAAATTTTGAGTTTGATATTGCAGGTTGTTTTAATCAATCGTGATGGTGAGGATTCTTGGATCTGGACCTTAGACTCAACCAAGCCTTCACTCCCAGATCTTGCTACGAACATCTCACAAAAGATTGCGCTGAGTCAGTTGAGAACAACAGTGTGGTTTTCGATTTCAAGGCATTATGGATGGTTGATATTCCATCAAAAATTCGACCTTTGGTTGGAGGTTATCCAAGGACTCACTTCTTGTTCGTTATTTATTGTTTATGCGCAAGTTACTTATTCGGAGGAAGGGGTTGTTTGCATTTTTTGCAGGGGTGTGTGCGAAGAGCTACATCATCTTTTCCTAGCTTGTAACCTCGCAAGAAGTGTTTGGGCTAAGGTTGGTCTCTGATTGGATATGTAGATGCCAAACTCAGTGAATATTGCTCAACATTTTATTGATTTTGGTGATGTGTTTGGGCAAAAAGGCTAAGAAGGTTATTATAGTTGGCAACGTGTTGGTGCATCTGGAAGGCTCGAAATGGTCTTCTGTTTAAGGGAAGATTCCAATATTGATTCGATTGTGACCCACATAAAATGATTATCTTGGAGTTGATTTATCTATGGGAAGAGGTTCTAGTTATTCTTCTTCTTGTGTTGTGTATGTGGGTTTGAGCACCGCTAGTGCTCCCATCAGTAAGTTAATAATATTAGGAGTGGGAGAATGTTAGTTTCCAAAGTTCGAACTCTAAAACTCTTTCTTACAACTCCTTCAAGTCTCTTTCTAAGCTTAAGTTTTATTCACAACGGTCTCCATAGTAGTTCTTCCTATTTCTACAATCTTAATTACTCCTATTATTGTTTCTCATAAGTCATAGTAAATAATAAATAAGAGTGTAAATAAAATTTAGCATTTAATTCATTTAAAAATTGGTCGATATTTCTAATAAATTTGACAAAATAAACACCTTTTTGTTTCTTAGGGGTAGAATGTTCTAAGACACTCCTATTCAAATAAGTCTCACCATATTTATGGTAAGAGAATATTAGGAAGTGTGTTGATAGCAATCTACATAGCATATTATTATTATTATTATTATTATTATTATTATTATTCAGGTATGGGAAACTAAAACATGGCCTTAGGGCCAAACAAATGAGAACCGTTATTAGATAGCAAAAATCATTTCCATTCTTATTTTCATTTTACAAGGGGCAAATGCTATCAAGTTCAGTCGACCTATATTTTCCATTTATTCTCAAGAAATTACCCAGTTGCAGCAGGCAAAAACAGGTGATGACTGGATTCATGAAACTTTGCAATTGGCATGGCTTCACTGAAGATCATACAAGTGAGGAAGGGAATATCATGCATTCAAAAAGAAGGGAAAAAGCCACACTCCTGCCACTGCTAAATGATACATATTGACCATTACACCTTCCAAATTAATTTTGAATCTCATTATCCCCCTGCCCACCACAGACCTTGTGATTCCATCAACCAAATATTTGTAACACATCAGACAGAAAAAATGGGGCAGGGGTCTTCAGACTTGCCACTGGTTTGCAAGCTCCATTGCCAGCAGCAGTAGGAGTTCAATTACAACACCATGTATATCCATAACTAATCATAATTCAAAAGACAATAACAGTTCATCAGCACCAAAAGAGTTACCAACTGACAGATTTTTCTATACCTTTCTATTAATTTTTGACATTTTTCATATCTAAAGACAAAATAGTATACTTGAAAAGGAAGCATGTCCTTCTTACAATTTCTACTTCTAGCATAAATATATCTTGTCATGCTTTGCTTTACCTTGAAAAAATGAATGAGACGCTGAGATAACACGCCACACCATGATAAGTTAACCATTTAAAACCAAACGCAATTAGGTGATAGATGACTTGCACACAGGACATGACGATTTCCTTTGAAGCCAAGGATCAATACACTGTCATAATGAAGGTAAATACACATTAGCATTCTGACCAATACTTTAACAACAACAAAAAACAAGTAATTAGACTTATTTAATTGTCTCACATCTTTGTGAAATTTGTGCAAACAAGGAAGGTGGCGAATAACTTCTCCCATGGATGGTGTCTCAAGACATATGCAACATGCATCTGTGAAGTTGTCAGTCTGTAGCAAATGAACAACATAGATTTAGTGTCAAACCCCACTACAAATACTTTCCAAATCAACCGGTTACCTTTCCTAAAACTGAACTGACAGCTGAAAAAAGGTTTGAAAAATAGGAGGGGGAGTATAAGTGGACAAAAAAACAACTGGTTTCACTAGAAACCCATGAATTACCTGGATGGTGGACTGCGGCAAGTTATTTATCTGATTGGCAGATGCACCAGTGTGCTGGTGATTTTGGTCATCAAGGGCCAATAACATTTCATAATCATATCTGCATGCAGGCATGAGAAAGGCATGAACTCTTAAACGTTATATTTTAAAAGAAAAACAGATTAAAGCCAGAAAAAGCCTTCCCTAGTTGTGAAACTACAATACACAAGAACTTTTTAAAGAAAAGAAGACTCGATAAACTTGGTCCACTCTGTGCCCCTTACACAACCAAAAGATTTCTGATCTGAACCAGTTCAATACTACTTTCTTTATATAAAAAAAATGGAGAGATGACTTCCGTGTTGCCTCCCCTCAATGAGTGTCTTCATCTTAGATTATAATGCAATTATCTGATTCTTTCATTTTATTTTGTAAGTTGTTAGTTTCTCTCAAGTCAACATTGTAGAAATGAAAAGTAAGAAGCTGGATTTGCCTGGCTTATTCATATATCACATTCCTTTCCTATAGAAGAAAGGTAATAATTTGGTTCTAAACCTAACTGAAAAATTATTTGCTTCTAAATTGTCACACCATTATTTGTACTTCTCCATACACATCCAATAGAATAAAAAATATATATAATGAAAATGAAAATACTGCTGTCCAACGATAACTTTAATAAGAGACCTCCTTGTTAATGAGGTAACTAGCAGAACGTGTTTTCTTTATCATTCCACACAAAAATATGGAACATAATTTCTATGCATAATCTAGTCACTAGAAGCTTACTCATTGAAATCTCGATGAGCATTGAAAATGTCATCACCCATTCCCATATCATTAAAATCCCCTACTGCATCCTCCAACGCTTCCAATATATCAAGTCTCTGCACAGAAGAGATAGATTCAATAGATGGTTTAAACTGTACCTATATGTGTATTATACACAATACCACCTAATCCAAACAAATTACCAAAAAATTTAAAAATATATGAGAATAAGTATTCTGATATACATAAAAAAAGTGTCCGTAAGACAAAAGTTCTATCCCAAAAAAAGAAGATAGAAGTTAAAGAAAGAAAATGCAGGGATGAACGTATGAATAATAAGATGAGCACATCGAATATTCTATTAAAATATGCTAAAATTAAGGCAAAATAGAACTGTGAACTTCACTTCTTTTAGAGATTTTACTTTTGTCCCTTAAGTTTTATATTGTCCAAAACTAGTCCCTTATGTTTAAAATGCGTGGCAATGTTTTCCTAATACATGATTCCATCTTAATCCAGTAAAATGCATCTCTCTTCCATGTGGGACCTGACCTGATGTGGCATACATGGAGGGACTTGGAGAGTAACATTAAAAAAATTATCCTTTTCCCCCCCAACTTATATTCAAATTTCACATTCATCCCTCATGTTTTGTTTGAATTTCCATTCAAAATAGGAAACAAAGTGAACCATTGTTGTATTATTATAATTATTAAGGAAAATGGAAAATGGAAAATGAAAATAGAAAACAATTCTGCAAACCAAATCCACCCTTCATTTTCGTGCGACTAGCATAATGAAACGATTCAGTCCTAATTTATAACTGAACAATTTCTGGTTTCTTGTTCCATTTTATATGAAAGCTTCAATTCCTATCAGAAATCCCAAGGATAGTGTCGTAGAAATAGCAAAAATAAATCGGGGTACAATGCTTTGTATTATAATTATTCAGAACCATGTTACAGAAACATCTATCATCCACGTGATGGGTCTCTATTCAAGGACCTCTAACATAAACGAAGAGAAAGGATCCCTAATCTATTACATTGGTGACTCTGTAAGTGAAACAAGGATTATGGCCAACCCAATCACAACCATAAAGAAAAAGTAGCAGTGGAGAGAGTCAACCAAAGATCTTAAAATCAATCATAAATTCATGCTTAGGGTCTTGATTTTAAAAATGACGCCTTCTAGGAAATCTAAAAAAGCAATGAACATGATATTCAACACATTGCAAGAAAATGATATTATAAAACCATCATAGTTGCAGACAGGTAAAATGGGAAAAGAAATGAGGTAAACGATAAGAAAATACCATGTCTAGGTCTATATCCAGAGGAAACTGGGGGCGTCTTCTTCCTCTAAATGAAGTGGTAGGTGTTGACGACCGATTTATCATGCGACTCCTTAACTGGGTCATTCTATTAGAGAAAGGAACATGAGGCACAGTTCTCCTCCTATTTGAAGGATTTTGATGAGGCCGTGACCGAGGCTGTCTATTCGCCCTCGGTAACCGTGTCTGTGTAAATAAATATAGGTAGTTCATTATTTAACACATTAAGCACCACTGCAAAAATACCAAACTCATGTCTACTCAGCAATCAGTTAACGATTCTCTACATATAGCCCATGCTTTGATGAGTTAAGAAGAGGCATATTTCAGGCGTCAAGATATCAATCCCACTAGTCAATTGTGGGAGGGAAGAGGAGGGTAACTGATGATCAGAAGGATCTTGGATAAGAAACCAAATATACAACCTAGCCCTACAGTTTAAAATTATGAGTTCTGGTTACTGATAATTTTCAAGCAACCTATCAATGATATGGATACAATTTCTTTTTGAACAGCAATCATATTGATACAAGTAGCATCAAATCATACTCATTACACATCCCTTTAAGAGAAATATAAAGTTGAGCCCAATAATAAATAGCTAGATACATGGTTAAGCAGTACGTAGCTTTCAAGTGCCTTGCAGGCACTTCCACCTTTAAATTCCACATTTTAGTCTTTTAAAATATATTCAGAAAAGGATTAGATCAAGATATACAGACAAAAATTGACAACAAATTAGGCACGCTAAATTTTAGTGTTGCTGTACGAAAAAAGCATTTTACTGACACAATATTGTGTATAGCCCATAAGAGAGAGAGAGAGAGAGAGAGAGAGAGAGAGGGCTTTGTTACAGGATGAGATGTATTGTGACTATTGGTTGATGTATGCAGAAGATCCTCTGTATGCTGCAGCTCCCATGTTAAATGATCATCAATCTGCATAATATCAACATATAACAAGTTCTTGTAAATAAGAAGTTTAAGCCAAGTCTTAAGCTACAACTTATGATAAAAATTGAGCAAAAGAAGATAGCTGACCCCTCCGCCTTCAAAAATATCATCACGATACAGTTGTTCTTGGAGTTCTCGTGCCAACATCTCATCTGCTTCTAATTGTCTTGCCCGAGCATCCGAACTATTGTTGTCATTGTTATCTAAATCTTCAGAAAGTCGATTGGTGAACCTTGGTGTGGATAACAAGTCAACCAATTCAGGATCCAAGACACGGCTTCGGGATGAACTTGATGATTCCCCAGATGAATTGAGGAATATAATTTCAGAATTATGAGATGCTCCAATAGGATTTCCGGACGATGATTCACGTTTCCTTTGCCTTTTAGTCAGTGAATCAGCAGTAGGATGAGGTCTAGTTGACTGACCTACCTCTGGAATGATCAGTGAAGTTGGTTGAGGTGTATCAGCAATTAGAGAACCAGAAACATTGTTGCTGTTTTGACTACTCCCAGTCCCACTTCTGTTCCTTCTGTTCATATTCTGTCTGTTGACAAATCTTTCAACGTTGTAATTTCTTCTTGAATGATGCCCATTCACATCATATGAGTGTTGATCAGCACTCTTCTCGTTATGTGTAGTTCTCCAACCACCTTGTCCCTCAAAGTTTTCAAGTAAATTTCTAGTAGCACTACTGGAACCATTGGCCTCTTCACTATCAATAACAGGGCTGCTAAAGAAGTACCAAATTCGAATACCTTAAATCTCAGCATAAGTAGTAAATAGCAAAAAATAGATGGGCTGATTTAAACACTCAGGAAATCAGAGGGAACTTGATTTAAGTCCTAAATAAATGTCATGCCTTTTCACCTCCCAAAATGATTCGACAAAATCAGATTTAAAATTACTTTAACAGTATCTAACATGGACTTCATGAAAACCTAATGAACCAATATCCAAAATGTTCAAAAGTATACAAATTAGTTCTTACAACAAACCAAGAAAATAAATGAGGAAACAAACCCAATTTTTTTTGAAAGATTGCAAATTGGATAGTTTTGCCTTCCTACATTCTAAGATTCAGCAGATTACTAAGATTCACTAGGCTGCTGTATCCTTTATGTGCCGGTTACTTTCACATTTATGAATATATTAACAGGTAACAGAAATAATTTAATAAATGCCTGCCAAGAGATCTTGCCTAACACTTTATGCAAGACAGCAAGATTATTTGGAAAAAGGTTATATGACACCAGGTCACACACTAAGAAAAATCCTTCAATCTAAAACACAGATAGATTACCTGTTATGGGTGTGCGTAGTGCCAACATTAATTCCATTTGACGAAGGATGAATAAGTATTCCCTTTCCTTTCACTCTACTTTTATCTCTCTCTTCAGCAACTATATCATCAACATTAATCGGAGATATTGTATTGCTAGAAACTGAATGCCCGGCATGACTCTGTTCAACATAATTGGTCTGAAGGTTGCTCTGTTCAGCTGATTGTTTTGCCCTTGCTGCAATATTTTGTGGTGAAATGCACCCATTTCGTACCAATCTCCTGAGCCCTCTACCTCTTGGAGCAGCAGAAACACGAGGAGGCAAAGAAACTTGCTTTTCGGTTGTTGATTGAGGTGGATTATCATTAGACATAGAAATGCTCTTGCCACGGTCCATAGATATATTAGGACTTGGAAGTGTTTCGCTATCTAGTGTACACTTTCCCGTGAAGGCATTTCTAGATGTATTAGAAGAATCAGTGATTGATGGTAACGAAGAATTCCCAATACTTGCTTTCAATTCTTTCTTGTCTTCAATTGCATTATCTCTTGATCCACGATGTGATAAAGTTGGTTTTGGTTGTTGGAACTGTCCATTCTCTTCAGTCAAATCTAAAAAAGAAATTCGCCCATGTGGTGATTGTTTAGAAGGAAAGTTAGAGAACTCTTTCTTGCATTCAATTGCATCATCTCTTGATCCATGGTGTGAGGAAGCTAGTTTTGGTTGTTGGAACCGTCCATTCTTTTCAGTCAAATTTAAAACAGAAAATCGCTCATGGTTAGATTGTTTAGAAGGAAACCTAGAGCTTATAGTTTTTCCTTTCTCCATCCTTTCAGCTCCACTAGAGTGTGTTTCATGGTGAGATTGTTTAGAAGGAAACCTAAAGCTTATATCTTTCCCTTTGTCCACCTGTTCAACTCCACTAGAGTGTGTTGTCCCAAGTCCAATAACTTTCTCAGTTTGGCCTTTCCTAAAGATTCCCCCATTTTGAGAAGGATAAGATTTATCCAGCGGGGACATTGTTATATAGTTGCTGCAGTTACTTATTTCATTGGCAACAGGAAAAGCCCACTCCCTCTTCTCAGGATCCCCTACACATTTTCGATCATTATTCCGAGTATTTGAACTATCTGGGGTATCAGGAACATCCACAATACAATCAATTTCCATATCATCCTCCATATCCTGTATTTCACCATATACATGAAACAAGAAATTTTTAGTGTAAAAAAAAACAAGAAATTTTCATAAAACAAAAATAATAATTAGAAGTGACAGAAACATACGTGCATTATTATACCATTCTATAGACTGTAAGAACTCTACATATACAAACTCAATAAATGTACAAGAAATAAACACTTCACTTCACTCCACAATATCGAGCAGAAAAATTATTCAACTAGTATAAAAGAAAATATTACAGGAATGCGAAATTCAGATATGAAACACATTATAACCAAAAAAAATTAAAAAGAGAACATATTAAAAAAATGGAGAAGAAACAAGCATCAGAAAAACCAAAGACATCAACATAGCAAAACAACCCGATGCCTCAACATATATTCAAGGGAGGACTGTGCACTTTACGCTATGTAGAAAGCCAAATGCCTAATCTTATCCGAATGCAGTAGCTTATCGAAAGAAATATCCTTAAAAATAGAATCTTACACCTCCAACAATACACACCGAAGTGTAGAAAATGTTGCGCATTGCCACAAAAATTTGGTTTATTTACTTCTATCAAAATCAAAACCAGTAAGACTAGCTACCAAAAATTGAAATAAGCAAAGCATCTTGAGCACTTCCTACATTCTCCAAAAATACCAAACAGTGACATAGCAGCAGAACAATGTAAGAATGGATGAGGAACTGATTTTGAGTTCACAGCACACATAACAAACATTTCAGGGCTACTGTATCCACATTATATATCACAAACTAATAATCTAACCTTCATATTGGAAGTAATAATCAATATATATTGCAGCTTACTGATAAACATTTTTGCCATCAACATGACTAATCTAACACCCATCAAAAACAGCTTTACCTACGCAAAAAAAAAAAAAATTTTTTACAGAAAGAAAAACTTTTCTAAAGTTATTATAACTTAAAAATCTCAGCTTCTGATAAAGCCCCCCAAAAAAAACCTGTTTCTATCCTTTTCGAAATCTGAAATTTCTAACTTCACAAATGATAAAAAAATTCTCCAAAAACGAGTATTAGAACCTAGGGTTCATATATCACAAAATTAAAATAATAACTTATGAAAAACATCAAAACTCTAATAGATGACTCAAGTAGGAGACCAAAAATTTGAGCAATCGCAATGTATCACACACGAATTACATCATGCAAAAACTGAAATGGTGAGTGCAATAATCAGAAATACCAAAAACAAGAAATAAAAATAAAATAAAGGAGAATAAACAGAGAAAGATCAATGAAATGATACAATCCAAGAGTTACTAAAAACCAAAAAGAAAACACGCTAAAAAACAAAGAAGAAATTAAAAAATAACCATTGATACGCATTTTCAAAGCAGAAACGAAACAATAAAATAAAATAAAATAAGAATACCTGATTAGTAGTGAGATTGAGAGCTGTGAGAGAGAGAAAGAAAGGAAGAGAAAGGATGAGAATTTATTAGTGCGCTCGATCTGTTTTGTTGCGATGTGGCCGGGCCGGGCCGGGCCGGGTCGGGTATGAAGGAAGAGACAAAAGGTAGAAGAAAACACCCAGCAAAGCAACGAAGGCGGTGAAATTTAAATGAAATGATGTTGGCCAAAATTTTTAGTAAATTTAAGAATTTAATTAATTTTTTTTAATAGGCAATTGTAAGCGGGGTGGGGAAATGTTAATTTCCGAGACTTTAATTCGGGATCTCCTTCCTTGTACTCATTTGGTGTACTACTCATTTGGTGTACTCCTTCGGTATCTCTTAGCTCGCCAATTGAACTACCTACTTGGGTAGAATTTAATTAATTTAAGCAAACAATTATAAAATTACTTTTTGTTGCTATAAATCGGATATCCTCTGCGCGTAATTGTAGAGAATATCCCTCGAATCGAAGTTTGATTACGAGTTAGTAATTGTTACTAGATGGACATAATAGTTATTTCTCCATCAATGAAAAATTTCGGCAACCACACAAACACTAAATTGTGATTAGTATGTACTAACCACACAAACATTAAATTGTGGTTAGTATACACTAATCATTGAATTGTTGTATAAATTATAATGGTTACTATTCAGGACCTGACCGACCATTATCTACACCACCCAGTTAAGTCACAAAAGACCGAGGGACTTAGCGCAGAAGACCGAGGGACTTAGCGCAGAAGACTCGGCAATAGTCCAGCCCCGCCCCCTTTTAGTCAACAACACTAGTAAGTCAGTCGTATGCTTCGATGATCGGCCACGTCTCATGAAGCTCGGTTCTCTCAGAAGCTCGGCCGACATGCAATCAATGAGATCCCTAAGATCTCGCCCTTAGACATGTAACGGTCGCATTGACCATAATTATCATTAATTCGTAGTTGTAATATTATATATATATCGCCCTTGGAGGCTAATGAAGAGACACACATTTCTGGATTCAAACAGATTACTCATTCTCTATTCTTTATTAACTATACTTGTGTTCTAGCTTAGTCCTACTCACGAAATAGTTAGGAACATTGGTGCCCATGGTCAAGAGCAAGCATGGAGGACCAAAGACTTTAGGTTTTGATAGCAACCATGCTCAACCCAAAACCCATGGTAGTAACCCAGTCATCATCGCTATCAACCACCGCCGACCTCAACACTCGGTTGACCGAGTAGCTAACATCCCACATTGTCTTTATAGCCCCCTCCGCAGATTCCATCTTTTGTCTTATTGATGTAACACCCCAAAAAAATTAATTAGGTGAATATTTAGCTAATTTATTTAGGCGATTATTTAATTTACTTAATTAAGTGATTATGACTAATTTAATTAAGTAATATGTTAGTTGGCCATATTTAAATAATAATAAGGTAATCAATTTATTTAAAGAGTGAGGGTAGTAAATAAATTAGGGGTCCAATTTAATTAAGTGGAATAATTAAGTTAGGATTTATTTCTATTAATTTGAAGTTTTATATTAGTTAGGATGTGTTTAAGTATTAGGAGTAGTGGTAGTAAAAAGGGGGGTGTAAGTGATAAGGCCCAAATTGAATTGGGCCTAAGGTTAAATGGGAATTACAAAAGAATGGAATTGAGAGAAGAAAACAAAAACCTACGGCAGGGAGAAGATAAGGAAACGAGGAGAAGGAGAAAGGGGAGGGAGGTGAGGCCGTGGGAGAGAGTTGGGAGGAAAAGCTTGAATTTGTGGGTTTTCACATGGGAAGGCTAGGAAGCCTTTTGGTGTTCAATTTCTTCTCCATTATGGTGTTTTGAGTTCTTCCCTTCTAATTCCATGTTCAAAGCTCACCTTGGCCATTAATGGGGTTTTGCTCACTTTGACTCTAGTTGAAGCTCAAGGTGTGGGTGGGTAAGCATTGGTAGTTCTTGAAGTTCTAGGAGAGAAAGTGCTTGAGTTTCTCCAATTTCAAGGTTAGGGGATTCTCATTATGTTTATAATAGCTTGTAGAATATGTGTTATGTAGGAAATAACCTAGCATGAATTGTTTGTGTGATTTTGATGTTGTTTATGTGTTGGTTGATGTATGAGATGCCCAATTTGTTGATATCATGTTGCTTGATTTTGGAAAATATGTGTTGTGAATTATGCATGTTAATTGTTTGAGGAAATGTTTCCATGAAGATGAGTATGTGAACATGATAAATTAATGGAGTTGATTTGATACCTATATGTGTGTTGTTTATGTGGGAATTAAGTTGTTGAATTAAAAATGAGGTTTAAGTTGGTTTAAGGGAGGTGTTCGGGTGAGGGGCGCCAAATGCCTAGGCAAATGGCGCCTGTGCTACTGTTCCTGCGTGTGTGCGTGTGTAAGTGCAGGGAAGGGCGCCATTTGCTAGGCAAAATGGCGCCAGTGTGTGTCTTTGGGCTGGTTGGGAAGTTTATGCAGGGGCGCGATTGCTTGGGAGATTTGGCGCTGCTGGGCGCCGTGGTGGTCTCTGACGAGCGTGTGTGCGGGAGGCGCCAGATTCGGGGAACTTGGCGCCCGGTGTGTGTGTCTTTGCGCAGCAGAGTGGCACTACAAGGAGGGCGCCAGCTTTCCTAGAAACTTGGCGCTGTGGTGTGTGTCTTCTTTGTGTGTGTGTGTTTTGCGCTAAGTGGGGCGCCAAAGTGGCTGCCCACTGGCGCCTAGGTGCCCAAAATGCGTCTAAGTGATGGTTTAGTCCCTAAGAATTAATTTAATCCTTGGCGTGACTAAATGGTCCCTAAGAATTAAATTAATCCTTGGCGTGACAAAATAATCCCTTAGAGTCCAATTAATCCTAATAGGTTAATGTAAGTCCCTAAATATTAAAGTAATCATAACGTGCCAAAATAACCCTTGAGTATAAAATTAATCCTTGTGGGTCAAAATAGTCCTTAAGTGTAGAAAAGGTCCTTATGGAGTGGTTGAGCTTTTAAGTGGGAAGTAACTTAATAATTGACCAAGTGGTGGTTAACAATTGATGAGGTGGTGGTTAACAATTGATGAGGTGTTGGTCAACAATTGATGAGGTGGTGGTTAACAATTGATGGGGTGGTGGTTAATAATTGATGTAATGTGCTTATTGCGGTGTGATGCATTGTCATAATGTCACATGAATCATATGCATGGCTTCGGCCAAACAGTTGATGAGTGGCTTCGGCCAAACAGTTGATGAGTGGCTTCGGCCAAACAAGGTTGGTGGGTACAGACGGGGGGTTTTGAGGTGAGTATGGATCCACATGCATATTGCATACATGCACACCATCATGCATTCCTTGAATTCTCATTGATGCTTAATTACTCCTCTGTTGTGACTTGTTGATGTTCTAATTGAATGGTGAATGCTTAATTGCTATGAATTGTTGTTACTAGATGTTTCCGAGTATAATGCTTATCTTACTTGTTATTATTTATGTAAAGAGACTCACCCTAGCATTTTATGTTGCTTGCTCTCGTGGCGACATGCAGGTGAATCTGAGTGAAGATATCTAGGCTTTTGGGAGTCTTGAGTCGGCTCTGATCTAGTAACACCCGGGATTGGGGTCTTAGTATTGCTATTTTATGTTTTGGACTAAACTAATTGTATAATGAGGGTGTTGAACTTGATTTTATTTTCCGCTGCTGTGAACTATTTTTGGATGATTGTAAACATTGAATAGGTTTTAGGGTTTTATCCCATGTGACCATGATATGCAGTTTACGCACTAGATGCGTTTGAATTTTTAAATATGTTTTGACGATGTTTTGTTAAATGTACCACCCTCTTTGAGGTGCGTGGACAAATTTTGAAAAACTCTGATTTTTATTAAATAAATAATAAGAAGTAGATGGGGGTGTTACATTAGTGGTATCAGAGCAGTTCGGTCCGTCCGGCCAAGTTGTCGAGTCTGTTAACCCTCGAGTCTTAGTACTCGTTTTGAATCATAATTATGTTGATATTGATTACTGTGCCTTTTGTTGGTTTGTTCATTCATTGACGTGCCTTGTGATTTATTTGTTGGATTACGATTGAAAGTTATACTTTGCGTTGTTAATGTATGTGTGGTCGAATCTGCGTGAATCGTGATTGTAGCATTGATTTTGTCTGCTTGCGTGGATCGTTGTCTGCAGTATCATTCGGTATGTGTGATTAAAGGAGTTCTAACGACGTCAAAGGAGTGAAAGCCGTGGCGACGCCGCGCTCCGGATCACGTTAGAAATCTTTTAATGTGGTAGTTATTGAAAGGGAAGTAGTTTTTGTGACCTTGATTGGTTGGTTGCATGAGTAGGAGGGATTGATCACCCCAATCACTCATCACCACTGAAAGAGGCGACAATAACTCATGGTTGTTATTAAATTAGGATGCATACACTAAGTTTAATTTGGTTGATTGTTTGAGTAGCTTGTTAGAATATAGAAAGTAATTTTTATATGACCTAAATGTGGTAAGTATACACTGGACAATATTTGAATGATTGCTGGTTGAATATTGTTGCACTTGATTGATGCCTCCATTATGAATTGATTGCTCCTATGATGTAAATGAATGTAAGTTTGATTGTGCTTAATTGTCTCGAAGTGAGTATGCTAAAATGAACCGTGTGTAAGGCTATATTTTCATTAACTCAATTAAGATTGCATAACTAGAAGTTCTGACATTTTCATGTTTCAACTTGGCTCGTTTCGTGAGCATAATGTGATTTGTCAAAAACCAAATGATTAACTTCTCTTACCTCTGGGTTTATGTTGGAAATCAAATTTCAAACTAATAAGTAGTAAGATTTGGGGTTTGCATATGGTTTCTCGTTTCGGACAAAACTGTAAGTTCTATGATTTTCAAAAGGAACGGTACTTGGAAAATTTTATGCTTTTGGAAAACGAATGGGATGTCAAATTAGTGTTGAATTTTGTCCCCAAGTTGTTCTAAGATTTTATTTCAAAATGTGACCTGACTTCGGTCCTTGGATCGATTAGGTTATGATTTGACGTTGTTTGAAAATGGGGGAGTTTTACACTAATAGCAAGGTTAGATAAGATAAAATTTTTATGATATGAGGAGGTGAGTTCAAAAATGACTGTCAAGATTTTAGAACACAAACATGGCTAATTTTAAGTGCCTTCTGAGTGTGAATTACAATTGTGAAAACTTGTTCGCTTTATGATTTAACTGTGGCCTTGTTGTTGATGTTAGTATTGTGTGCCATTTATTGGAGATTGTTTTACGAAGCTTATAAATGTGCAATGAAACTTTTGTATACTTCCATGCCTTGAATTGTTTTTCCTTGCTAAGTATTAACAAGGGTAATTAATTTCATTTGATTAAATTAATATCAAGTCTTGAGTCAAATCAATTGTTTTATGATGCATGTGTTGGTAGGATTACATGTCCCATGATATTTTCTAGGGAAATTGTAAAATCACATGTTAGCCAATCCCTAGGAATAGAGAAAATCGAAGAATATGCCTATATGTTAACCTTTTCGGGATTGTGTGTTTAAATTGGTTGCATGATTGGTTATGCTTGTTTGGCGTTTGATGAAATGCAAAAGTATGTGATGATTATAATTGGTTTGGTAATTGATCATGATGAGTTTTACTTGCGTATGATCTCTCATGCGTTCTTGGATCTTTGTTTGATCTTTTAAGAATTGGTATTGTTTGGTCAATTGAAAAAAAAAATTACGTGGTTTGTTATTTCGAAAACTTGATTGAATGCTTGTTAATTTGCCACTGATTGGGTTGGATTCGGAGTTGTAGAACTCAAGATATAGGTGAAACAAGTTAGATTAAAATTCTGGAAAACAATCTGGACACTGTTCAGTCTTTTGAAAACTGGTACTGTTTGGTTGAGTCAAAAATTATGTGGCTGAGTGTTTTCGAAAATAGACTTAAAGCCGGTCGTTTTGGCACTAGTTTCATTAAATTCGGAGTTGTGTAGCTCCAGTTATGAGTCTCCAAAGTCGAGCCAATTTTTTGAGTCAATCTGTGGGTAGGTTCGGTGCTTGCAAGTTTTATGCCTCCAAACGAACTCCGTTTTGAACGATTCTTTTTCCATTAGAAACTACACCCAAAGTATTTTTATTCGGGCTAAAGTTCTGTCCCATTGGGTCAAGTTTAGGTCAGTTTAATGTGAAATGAAGTAGGAGGACAGAATCTGTCAAGTCTAGGGACTGTTCGGGTTGCCTCTAAAAACTGTACCAATTGACTCATTGTTTTGAAACTTTAATGACATATTCAGAAACTACACATCCGTGGCTTTCCAACAAGTATTTATTTGTCGAAATCCGAGGTCGTTTACTATTTTAATTAATTCGCCAAAGTAGGCGCAAAGTTGCAGAATTTTTCTGCACCTGAGTTTAGAAAGAATAATTTGAACGTTGAATAAAATGATTAATTGTGGAATAGGTCGAACTTGAATTTTGTTATTATGATCGTGTTAATTGTTGATGTGAATGATGTTAGAGATACGATAACTTGTTGGGATTGGTATTGTTGTGTTAGTTACGGTTGTTAGGGTTGTTGGGCCCCTGACCATAATTGTTGTTGTCTCTTGTGTTGGGTGGTCGGGTAGGATTTTGACAACCTACAGGTTAGAATACCTAATTGGGGAGTAAGAGTGTAGGGAAGAGTGTGCGATCTGCTGCGTGTCACGATAGGACTCGGATGATCACGGTTAGCAGAGATAAGAAGAGTGGATGTTGATTTCATGAGTTTAGCGTAGATTTTCGAGGGGGGATAGCAATCGTTCATATAAGATAGTACAGGGAGAGGAGAGTTCGGGCAAAGAGCCAAGTGGGGGAGACGCTACTGCAGGAATTGTGTGTTATTCTTGAACCTGTAGTGGCGATTTATGCTTAGAATGAAAGTACACAGTTATGTAACCTAAGCGGTGGAGTCAATATATTAGGTTGGGATCCATGAGGAGAAGTAGACACATACGTTAGTGTTTCAAAGACCAAAGAATAGAACTTTGAAAGGGTTGTAGGTGGATGTACCGGGGTTAACACTAGGATTTAAATCGTGTAAGTTTTCGAAGAGATTAAGTGCGAACTAGATTCATCTTGTTGTTGAGATTAGCGTGATTTTCGAGGACGAAAATATTCTAAGTGGGGGAGAGTTGTAACACCCCAAAAAAATTAATTAGGTGAATATTTAGCTAATTTATTTAGGCGATTATTTAATTTACTTAATTAAGTGATTATGACTAATTTAATTAAGTAATATGTTAGTTGGCCATATTTAAATAATAATAAGGTAATCAATTTATTTAAAGAGTGAGGGTAGTAAATAAATGAGGGGTCCAATTTAATTAAGTGGAATAATTAAGTTAGGATTTATTTCTATTAATTTGGAGTTTTATATTAGTTAGGATGTGTTTAAGTATTAAGAGTAGTGGTAGTAAAAAGGGGGGTGTAAGTGATAAGGCCCAAATTGAATTGGGCCTAAGGTTAAATGGGAATTACAAAAGGGCTGGTGCTTTCCCCACACCCCCTCCTACTTTAAAACACCCCATCAATTTCTAAATTCCCAAAATACCCCCCTTTTAAAAATTAAAAACACCCACACATCCCTCCTCTCCTCTCACTCACCCCTCGCCTCTCCTTCTCTCACTCTCCTCAACCGAACCCTAAACCTCTCTTTCCCTCTCACTCACATTCTCCCAACTCACTCAATCTCACTCAATCTCTCACTCAATCTTCTCCACCAACACTCTCAAGAGCACCTGGGTTATTTTCGCCTCCTCTCACTCTCTCTATTCGTTCCATTTTCTTCAAGGTATGCCTCTCCCCCTACGCTCCATTCTGGTTTTTTTTTTTCGAACGCTGAATTGTTCGAACGAGGTCCATCGAACACGTGAAAACGAAGGTGTTCGATTGAGGTTGTCGCGAACACCGCTCGAGCAACCTCATTCGAACCGTTGTATTTTGTAAACTGAAACTGACTTGTTCGAGGGTGGTTGTGCGAACAGGTTCGCATGTAGCCGTTCGAACAGTCGTTTGACAGTGAACTTTCTCAGCCTGATTCTGTTTGGTTATGTTAATTTGATTGAATTGGTTCTGTTGATTGTTGTTTCAGATATGGTGAGGAGTAGAGGTGGTCATGCAGCTGAACCATCTGAGCGAGCCGGTCGGCCACCTCCTACGGTTTCAAACCGCAAAAGGAGGGAAGAAGCCGGTGAACCCTCCCGAGCTAGGGGTCGTGCCAGGGGTAGGGGTAGGGTTGATGTTCCTCCTCCCCCACTTCCAGAGGATATTGGGCAGGATATTGAGCGTGATGCTCAATTTCCGCCTATGAGTTAACTTGACCCTTCATCTGCTAGGCCTTCGTCTCGCTGGGCCTTCATCTGGCCGCTAGGCCTTCATCTTCTGGCATCATGAGGAGGAGAGGCTGCCGAGCCTCGTGAGGAGGAGGTTCTTTGAGCCTCGGGAGGTCTGCTGTTTGTTAGGCGACATTCCCATTTCTGGTGGACCGAAGATGGTTCTGTCTTGCCCACATACACGCACATATCCTCACCGATTTTTATTCGGCGGTAAGTTATTATTTTATAGTTGAGTGTTGTAAATTTGTTTATTAAGTTGTTGAATGTTTTGGCTTATCAGGTCTTTTACGAATGCAAAAGCGGCCGGATTCTGACCAATCCCACATGGACTGTTACGACGGTGTTTCATGTGCGATTAGGGACACTCGGCGGCCTTCTGTGGTTGGTTCCTTGGTTGGGCTTGGCTTCCCCATTCTCCCACAAGTGGGTCAACGCATTCATAGGCGTTGGCGGCCGGATACATCATCATTCCACCTTCCCAGTGGGTGAGATGAGCATCACCCTTGATGATGTATCCCACCGCTGCACATCCCCATTCTCGGCGGTTCTATGACATGCCGTGATCGAACTCATGGCGAGGAGAGCATTTCTTTGGTTGACTATTCGGGTGCCACACCGGAGGATGCAAACGCCCGCACTTCGGGCCGTGGGGTGCATCTGTTGAGCTTGTATGGGTGAGGATAGGGTCTACCACCCGACCATAGCCGAGGGGCGGTGGGACCATCTTTGGTAGGGCCTACATGTTTGTATCTTTTGGGTTGCACCTTGTTTGCCGACAAGTCGAGCAACAAGGTTAAGCTTGGCTACCTTGGTATCTTGATGGATTTGGAGCGATTGGAGACTATTCTTTGGGGGCCATGGCCCCGCCCATCTCTATGATCACCAAGGATGCTACAAGAGGAAGAAGACCAAGAAGATTGCCGGTCATCTTCCTTTACTTCGTGTATGAAACATTTCTTTACTTTTAAGTTTGCTTTAGTGTTACTTTCGTGATTAATAATCAACCAATGATATGTTCATTCACAGCTTGGATCTTTGAGCACTTCCAGTGCGAACTTTTCCTCTTGGGTGGAGCACCCAGTATGATGAGAGTAGCCCACAGGCGAAGAAATGGTTGTCGCGATGATGTCCTGGGGCATCAAGTCACATACCATCGATTATGCCTAGACCGGCTTACACCGTGAGTGAGAGTGACACAGGACCCCTACACGGCCCCATAGGCGCGAGTGAGACCGCTTTGATGGTGGCCAGTTCGGAGGTTCATTCGGAGTGGTGGTCGCATGATGTGTCACTTGCCGGTCGAGTGCTCGAGCGGTTTGGGCAGTCCAAAGACATTCCGAGGATCCCGCACCTCCTACCAGGGGCGTCTGCACTCTCACCGAGAGTGTGATGAGAGGTGGACCACGGTTTGAGGACCACTTGGTGGCGCGGGGGCCTCCCCGTGTGCCGTACTCCTCAAACACGGTGCTGGCTACTTTCCATGGTACTCTGTGGGTCTCACATCCCTTTCTCTTCCCGAGCATTATCGACTTGCGAGATGAGCACGATGTCGGCGTGATACGTGTCTTTTATGTTAATTGCATGATAATGTTTCTTAATATTCTATTTATTTAAGTAATAATGTTATGTTATTTGGTTGTGAGATGCTACGGAGTGATTGATTTGGTTGATGACATTGATGGGGCCATCGATGATCATGTCCCTGAGCCGATCGGAGCATGTTTCAAATAAGATCAAGAGGTCGCTCAACCCCTTCCGTGGGTTTAGGAGGAGGTTTGGGAATGTGTATGAGAGGAGGAGGCGCAACACCCAATAGGATATGTCTTAGGAGGATATTTGTTTAGTTTTTTTGTATAATTTAACTACTTTGTTTCATTTGGTTTTTAATTTGAAATTCCTTTTACGTTGGCGCAAATTTATTGTCATTACGGTAATAATTACGGTAAAATAAAAAAGTTGAACAGATTTAATATTGGATAAGAAACGAAATTAAAAACACAAATTGCAAAAATACAAGGATAGGAAATTTAAAACGAAACGACAGGAAAACAAAATTCAATCTAGTTCTACTTAGAACTACTACTACTACCTCTAATACTACGGCGGATGTGTTCGACAGATTCATCTGTTTCGACGAACAATTCGAGATAAGGTTCAATGAAACCTTGGAATTCTTCATGTTTCTCAAACATTTGACGAACGTCTTCGTCATTCTTGATAGGCTTAAGGCACTTCTGAATACGATTACGTGGGTTCCAAATTACGACGTAGGGGATTCACATTCGATTTTTTTAATTTCTTCTTTGAACACCATCTAGTTTCACATTTTTTATCGCTTTTCTTTCAATTCTCGCGAATGTGATGTTGTTCTTAAGCTCCGAAATTTTTAGTTTCACGACCATGAACCAACGCACCAGGATAGGAGTGGCACGACATCGTCATCTCATAGTCAACTTTACAGGTGTGCGTAAGTATGGGTTGTTGTGGTGCGGGTGGTGGTGGTTGAAGAAGATGCATGACCTCTTCTCGCAGTTCAGATTGTGTCCACGCATAACTCTAAGATCTGCCGCCCCATCGGAACGTTAGCTAGATGTTCCATCATTGCGCGGACGTCGTCGTCATTTCGGATCTCCATGATCGAATCTTCGGGCAGTCCCATCATCTCTACAATTGAACTTTTTGAAACGTATACGCTCCACGTCTTTACGCCACGCTCCCTCTGGACGAATCTTCCTCTCAGCCTTTTCCTTCAGTTGGGCGAAGGTGATGTCCTTACTCATCCTGCAGAAGACATGGTTAGGACAACGAAACACAAAGCACCATGTTCGCTTCGGTGGTGACAAATCCCATTGTGGTGAAGAATCATTAGGAATTTGTCGTTTAGTCTTGGGTTGAGCACAATTGCCATTCCATTTCAATTTGGGTTGGGAAAGAAGGAGAGAAGGTTTTGGTGAAGAAGCGGTGGGTTGGGAGAAAGCGATTAGGGTTTGGTGAAGAAGCTCGAGGATGTGAACCCTTTTATAATAGGCGTGGTGAAATGTCACCGTTGATTTCATTTTTAGATCACAAATCGAGCCGTTTAAATTCTATCCGTTCGTGCACAATTTCCAAAGGGATTTACATCCACTCATTTATCTCGACACATTTGATGATTGTAAACCGCTTGATTAAAATCGCCGGTGGAATCGAGAAAGCGCCCAATACTGCTATCTTTGCGTGAATTTCTGCAGCGAAAGACTTGTTCGAACAACATAATTCGACCATGTTCGCATGACCACCATCGAACTCGTTCGTATGACCTATTCGAACAGTGAAAAACGCCAAAGGGTGTCTGTCCATATTTAACACACTCGAGCAGTCCGTTCGAACTGTTGGCCAGCCCCGTGTTCGAACAGTGAAAATTTCGAAAAAAATAGGTCTTTTGGTCTTTTCACACCCTTATGGGGTGTGTTTTTAAATAGGAGGGGGTGGGAAAAGCAAGAGCCTTACAAAAGAATGGAATTGAGAGAAGAAAACAAAACCTACGGCGAGGAGAAGATAAGGAAACGAGGAGAAGGAGAAAGGGGAGGAGGTGAGTAGTGGGGAGAGAGTTGGGAGGAAAAGCTTGAATTTGTGGGTTTTCACATGGGAAGGCTAGGAAGCCTTTTGGTGTTCAATTTCTTCTCCATTATGGTGTTTTGAGTTCTTCCCTTCTAATTCCATGTTCAAAGCTCACCTTGGCCATTAATGGGGTTTTGCTCACTTTGACTCTAGTTGAAGCTCAAGGTGTGGGTGGGTAAGCATTGGTAGTTCTTGAAGTTCTAGGAGAGAAAGTGCTTGAGTTTCTCCAATTTCAAGGTTAGGGGATTCTCATTATGTTTATAATAGCTTGTAGAATATGTGTTATGTAGGAAATAACCTAGCATGAATTGTTTGTGTGATTTTGATGTTGTTTATGTGTTGGTTGATGTATGAGATGCCCAATTTGTTGATATCATGTTGCTTGATTTTGGAAAATATGTGTTGTGAATTATGCATGTTAATTGTTTGAGGAAATGTTTCCATGAAGATGAGTATGTGAACATGATAAATTAATGGAGTTGATTTGATACCTATATGTGTGTTGTTTATGTGGGAATTAAGTTGTTGAATTAAAAATGAGGTTTAAGTTGGTTTAAGGGAGGTGTTCGGGTGAGGGGCGCCAAATGCCTAGGCAAATGGCGCCTGTGCTACTGTTCCTGCGTGTGTGCGTGTGTAAGTGCAGGGAAGGGCGCCATTTGCTAGGCAAAATGGCGCCAGGGTGTTGTGCTGGGCTGGTTGGGGAAGTTTGTACAGGGGGGCGCGGATTGCTGGGAGATTTGGCGCCTGCTTGGGCGCCGTGGTGGTCTCAGTGCGAGCGCAGGTGTGCGAGGAGCGCCAGTTCACCGGGAACTTGGCGCCCGGTGTGTGTCTTTGCAGCAGTGGCACGGCAAGGGAGGGGCGCCAGTTTCCTAGAAACTTGGCGCCTGTGGGTGTGTGTGCTGCTGTGTGTGTGTGTTTTGCGCTAAGTGGGGGCGCCAAAGTGGCTGCCCCTTGGCGCCTAGGTGCCCAAAATGCGTCTAAGTGATGGTTTAGTCCCTAAGAATTAATTTAATCCTTGGCGTGACTAAATGGTCCCTAAGAATTAAATTAATCCTTGGCGTGACAAAATAATCCCTTAGAGTCCAATTAATCCTAATAGGTTAATGTAAGTCCCTAAATATTAAAGTAATCATAACGTGCCAAAATAACCCCTTGAGTATAAAATTAATCCTTGTGGGTCAAAATAGTCCTTAAGTGTAGAAAAGGTCCTTATGGAGTGGTTGGGCTTTTAAGTGGGAAGTAACTTAATAATTGACCAAGTGGTGGTTAACAATTGATGAGGTGGTGGTTAACAATTGATGAGGTGTTGGTCAACAATTGATGAGGTGGTGGTTAACAATTGATGGGGTGGTGGTTAATAATTGATGTAATGTGCTTATTGCGGTGTGATGCATTGTCATAATGTCACATGAATCATATGCATGGCTTCGGCCAAACAGTTGATGAGTGGCTTCGGCCAAACAGTTGATGAGTGGCTTCGGCCAAACAGTTGGTGGGTACCCGACGGGGTTTTGAGGTGAGTATGGATCCACATGCATATTGCATACATGCACACCATCATGCATTCCTTGAATTCTCATTGATGCTTAATTACTCCTCTGTTGTGACTTGTTGATGTTCTAATTGAATGGTGAATGCTTAATTGCTATGAATTGTTGTTACTAGATGTTTCCGAGTATAATGCTTATCTTACTTGTTATTATTTATGTAAAGAGACTCACCCTAGCATTTTATGTTGCTTGCTCTCGTGGCGACATGCAGGTGAATCTGAGTGAAGATATCTAGGCTTTTGGGAGTCTTGAGTCGGCTCTGATCTAGTAACACCCGGGATTGGGGTCTTAGTATTGCTATTTTATGTTTTGGACTAAACTAATTGTATAATGAGGGTGTTGAACTTGATTTTATTTTCCGCTGCTGTGAACTATTTTTGGATGATTGTAAACATTGAATAGGTTTTAGGGTTTTATCCCATGTGACCATGATATGCAGTTTACGCACTAGATGCGTTTGAATTTTTAAATATGTTTTGACGATGTTTTGTTAAATGTACCACCCTCTTTGAGGTGCGTGGACAAATTTTGAAAAACTTTGATTTTTATTAAATAAATAATAAGAAGTAGATGGGGGTGTTACAATTGACATTCAAGTGGCGATGCTGATCGGTGCATTTTAATGTACTCTTTATAGCTTTTCACTTAGTATTTTTAATTGTGTTCTGTGCCTAATATTTAAGTCTTAGCACGTTTCTAGACTTTGGGTCTTATTTGAGCAGTATAGCAATTTATTGCTTAATTCATACTTTTATTGCATATTGACCCCTGTCTACTCTGCAGGTCATAACTTTGGCCACGTTTATCCGATTGAGGCGTGCAAGTATGCGTTGGAAAGCTAAGGAACAGAGCTACAATTCTTCTGTTGAACGCGAAACCCAATTCGGAAGTACTGAAGGCCAAAACTGCAAAATACCGAAGCAGTTTAATGTAAAACGGGTTTCGGGCCAAATATTAGTTTGTTAACGGGCTTTTATCCAAGAACCCATTAAGGGATTAGGTTTTTCGTTTTATTCTTATAGACTTGGCTGGAGCAGCCGTCAAAAACCATCTTACGCATTCCTACTTTGAATTTTACGTTTTGTGTCCTAACCTCCATGGAAGCTTAAGACCCTAGATCAATCTATTGGTGAAGGGTGTTGTTGTAAGGATTTTGAGGTTCAGTGCTTAATGTTTATTTAGTTTTTATGGTTTTAATTCTTTCTCTATCAATTCCATCTCCGTAATTTTTGTTGCAAATTTGGTTTGTGTTTTGCTTAATTACTCAAACTCTGTGATTTGCTTATGTGATTCGTTTTATGATTCAGTTTTGCTTAATCACTTAATCATGATTCTGTTTTGCAACTTTCATTATTCAAACTATTTTATCGCTTGTTTAATCTAGTTTGGATAGGAATTGATAGAGTCTATGACACTTGTTTATAGGATTGAAGGAATTCAGTTATGATGTTAATTGTGTTAGTGGCGCTTGTTCACTATCACGATTGATTGAACACACTGCTTTTTGACGCTTGCTTTAAAATCAGTGAATTCATATAAACCGATCGACGCTTGTTCACTTAGTTTATGATCAATCAAGAGTTATCAAACCTTGCACAAATCTTTATTTTAGAACCGATGATAAATCCGAGAAACACACCCTTAAACAATAGATTGATTGTCTCTCTTTAATTGAATTTCTTTGTTAAACAACAAACTCTTCACAAAAACCCCTTTTATTGTTATTTGATCGTTCTTGATTTTGGTAATCTTAGTTTTAGAGGTCCTTGTGAGACGCGACCAAGGTTAACTTACCTTGTTACTATATTTTACACTTTTCATTATTTTGACCCGCGCATCGAATCACGACGACTAAATTGGCGCCGTTGTTGGGATCTCTAATTAGGGATTGCCAACTTCGAATTCACTAACCACTAACATTTTTTTTTGCTTTGTTGCCTTGCGAGTTCTGTTTGTTTCACCTCGTTCGCTTTGTCTCTTTTTAGTGAAAAAACGGTTTTCGAAGATTTTATCCGATTGCTCAAAATTTGGCCGAAAAATCGAAATAAATCAAGGAATGGGACTCCCACAAATGGGAGCTGCAACGTAAAAGTCTCAAATTCGCTTCGTTTTTATTTTTAATTAATTATTTTAATTTTTCATGTTCTCCAAAAAATCCAAAAAAATCGTATATGTTTCTTATGATTTTATTAGATTTGTAGTGGTGTTTTTATTTTTTTTAGATTAGAGTTAATTCATTTTTTATTTTCTGCCTTAATTTTAGCATTAGTTTTAATTTTCTGATTTGGTCCATTTATTTTGATATTTTTCTGATTTACCTAATGTTTAACGATTCTTCTTTTTTCTATTCTGATTCTGATTTTGTTGGATCGTGAGATGACCGCTATTTATGAACCCTCACTAGAGGATCTTGTTAAGCAGATGGCTATTCAAAATCTTATATTCCAACAAAAAACAGATTCAACACTTAGGGAATTAGAGATAATATTTGGACAGCTAACCTCTGCAGTTAATCAGATGCAGACCCAAAGATCAAACCAAACTTTGACTGTGAAGTAGTGATTCCTAATGTCCCAAATACTCCCATTTTCAGTGCAACTACTCCTGTTGAAACTCCAGAGGTACCCACATCAGTTGTTATGAAAAATTACAAGGTTGCTGAACATGTTGGTGATGAGCAGTACACACCACCACTACCCTTCCCTCAAAGAGAAGTGACTAAAAAACACCCCATGGAAGAGCATTCCCTTTGTAAAATGGAATTGCTTGATGGTTTGGTTGATTATACATGTTCTGATAATCCTTCTCTTTGTGCTGAGATTGAAAATACTTTGCAGGTTGATACACTTTCCATAAATGATGTTGTGGATGTAGTTGCTGCTACCATTGAGCCAACACATGATGTGGATCTCAAACCACTCCCTGAAAATTTGAAATATGCATATTTGAAGGGAAGAGAATATTTTTCTGTGATTATTTCATCTAACCTTGATTCTGAGCAGGAAAAGATGCCTCCAATTCTAAGGGAACATAGGAAAGGTATCGGATGGATCTTGGCGGACATTCCTAATAAGAATGTGTGGCAAACACAACAACAACTCAGCCCCTTGATTCTGGATGTATGGAAGAAGAAGGTGACCAAACATGTGTGTGGTAACCATAAAAGAGCATTCACTACCAAATACCAACCGCACACAAGATTCAAGTTCTCCACCTTCAAGAGGGAGTTTTCTTTCCTTATCCTTAAGTTATATATGTTGCTTACATTGAGGACAATGTGTGATTTAAGTGTGGGGGTGTGTCTTTTGTTTTTATGTTTTTAATTTTTAACTATAAAAAAAGAAAAAAATTGTTGCATGTTTTTCCATGAATACTATGTTTGTACAAGTTGTGAGTGATTTTGACTATTCTAGGACCATGGGTGATTTGGCATGATTTGATTGATTTCTTGTTGCTCTTGGTATAATAAGTTGGGTATGAGCACTAAATAATCGCATCATCCGTGATAGTCATTAACCCCGTGAGAATTGAGCCTCTTTATGGATGACTACATTTTGCCATTCTCTCCTTTCTTGTGTGTGACTCACTCATGTTTGTTAGTTACTCTAGAACTTGACTTGATTCTTGTTGAAACACTTGTTCACATGCATGTTTGAAATGATCTAGGCAATTCTGTTTTTCTTAGCTACTAGCCAAATAAGCCTACCCCCGAATTTATCCCTTTGTGTAAGCCCCTCTGAGCCTTTTTATCCCATTCTTTGTTTTATAGCTCATTACAAGCCTAAAAGAGAAAAACAATGATATTACCCAATCTTAGAGGGTGAAAGAGCTTTGATTTGAAAATTGTCATATCTATAAGTGTGGGGGTGTCCAATTTGTGTAATTGTGGTTCTCACTTGGGTTGATTCTTGGGTTCTCAATGGAAAGTTTGGCAAGTACATTTGTATAGAAAAATACTCCACAAAAAGAAAAAAAATGAAAAAAAAGAAGAAGAAAAAAATAGAAAAAGAAAAAAAGTCAAAAAAAAAAGAATAAAAAAAAAAAGAAAGAAAAATTTCATATATCTTTTTATTTTTGTTTTGTATGAAGGAGAGTGAATGTTGTATGAAGAGAGTTATGGAGAGAAGTCTCAAAATTGTGAATTTAGTCATATCTCGTAGAAGTTGGACCCTCTCATGCTCACTTTACAGTTGATTTTTATTGCTTTTTCATCCTTCTTTGATTTTTTTAGCTTAGTTCCCCCTTAGGATTATCCCACCTTGACCTTGGCCCCATTACAACCCTTATAAAGACCTTTTGATCTTATGTGCATGTGTTCTTAAGTGTGGATGTTAGAAGCTTGTCAAGCATATGGTAGTACTAACTTTCATTGATGTGCTTATTATATATATGAGAGTAAACACAAGCCTAGACACTTGAGTGATTGAGAGCATTACTTATATAAATCCTGTGAGGACTCATCACTTATGATTCACTCGTTGGTGCTCTTACCTCTTGTTTACCTAGGTTGCAATTAAGTGCTATCTCTGAATGTCATTCTCCTTGAATCCTATGAAAAGCATCTCTCTTATGACTTTGCATTCTTTGGGTTCATTGGAAACTCATGTTTTGCTTTTGTCTTGTTTTGTGTGTTTTGCCCGAGTGCAAAAGCTTAAGTGTGGGGAATTTGATCGGTGCATTTTAATGTACTCTTTATAGCTTTTCACTTAGTATTTTTAATTGTGTTCTGTGCCTAATATTTAAGTCTTAGCACGTTTCTAGACTTTGGGTCTTATTTGAGCAAAGATAGCAATTTATTGCTTAATTCATACTTTTATTGCATATTGACCCCTGTCTACTCTGCAGGTCATAACTTTGGCCACGTTTATCCGATTGAGGCGTGCAAGTATGCGTTGGAAAGCTAAGGAACAGAGCTACAATTCTTCTGTTGAACGCGAAACCCAATTCGGAAGTACTGAAGGCCAAAACTGCAAAATACCGAAGCAGTTTAATGTAAAACGGGTTTCGGGCCAAATATTAGTTTGTTAACGGGCTTTTATCCAAGAACCCATTAAGGGATTAGGTTTTTCGTTTTATTCTTATAGACTTGGCTGGAGCAGCCGTCAAAAACCATCTTACGCATTCCTACTTTGAATTTTACGTTTTGTGTCCTAACCTCCATGGAAGCTTAAGACCCTAGATCAATCTATTGATGAAGGGTGTTGTTGTAAGGATTTTGAGGTTCAAAGGCTTAATGTTTATTTAGTTTTTATGGTTTTAATTCTTTCTCTATCAATTCCATCTCCGTAATTTTTGTTGCAAATTTGGTTTGTGTTTTGCTTAATTACTCAAACTCGTGATTTGCTTATGTGATTCGTTTTATGATTCAGCTTTTGCTTAATCACTTAATCATGATTCTGCTTTTGCAACTTTCATTATTCAAACTATTTTATCGCTTGTTTAATCTAGTTTGGATAGGAATTGATAGAGTCTATGACGCTTGTTTATAGGATTGAAGGAATTCGCTTATGATGTTAATTGTGTTAGTGGCGCTTGTTCACTATCACGATTGATTGAACACACTTGCTTTGACGCTTGCTTTAAAATCGTGTGAATTCATATAAACCGATCGACGCTTGTTCACTTAGTTTATGATCAATCAAGAGTTATCAAACCTTGCACAAATCTTTATTTTAGAACCGATGATAAATCCGAGAAACACACCCGGAAACAATAGATTGATTGTCTCTCTTTAATTGAATTTCTTTGTTAAACAACAAACTCTTCACAAAAACCCCCTTTTTATTGTTATTTGATCGTTCTTGATTTTGGTAATCTTAGTTTTAGAGGTCCTTGTGAGACGACCAAGGTTAACTTACCTTGTTACTATATTTTACACTTTTCATTATTTTGACCCGCGTACGACCGCTGACCAGATGCCAAGACACATCATTGGGCACCTTGACATCGGCCTGAACCCCGACTTCCACATTCCTCGGCATCACAGCCAAATAGTCCTTCATTGCTGGATTTGTCTTGTTTCTTTTCGGGGGAGGCAGTTGAGCAGCGAGACTGCACTGATCCTTCGGGTTCCTGGCGCCAGGAGAAGCATTACCCCCTCGGGTCCAACAATGGCAGTGGTCGTCTCTGTACCCACCGAGTATCCTTGTTTGCGCTTCTGCTCTTCTCGAATCTGCTTCCTCTGCTCAACGCTGATCGCCGACATCCCCGAACAAATCTGCAACAAAAACACCTAGAGTCAGAACATAAAGGTGAATGAGGAAAATCAAAGTAATAAGAGACGAATGCAAAATAAATTACTTAAGTATTCGATCAAACCTTCTGGATCATCCACCGTCGCTAGTGGACACCCTGGTCAAGTTACTCGATTCCACGTAAGATCGGATCCGATCCACATCTGCCTGGTCAACAACACTCAGATCATTCCTATCTATAATAAACTTCGACCGAGAGTTGTGGGTCTAATAAAGGGGAAAACACTCCTCACTAGCCTCTCAACCAACAAAAATGGATCGTTGGGTTCAGCATCTAATCGAAATAATTGGTCTTTAAAATATTTATAGCTGCTCTTAAAGGCAATCATGAAAGGCCGACGGTTGTAGTTTGCCAAAGACGTCCAACGTTTGGGTCATTTTACTATTGTCCGGACAAAATCAGAAACTTTTGAGCAGTTACCAAAATGTCTAGGCACTCGCAGAAGATTTCAAACGCCCGCATATAGGCCCAACTGTTGGGATGAAGCTGTGAAGAGGAAATATTCACTATCCTAAGTACTAAGCGGTAGTAAGGGGAGAAGGGAACCTGGATACTGTTGCGTTGGTATATTCGTGTGGTTTTCGCAATTATAGTGCAAGTATACACATCGTACAAGTAATAGAGTGGTTTTAAGTAAGAGATCGTTCCCACGAGGATTGGTATACTTTTCAAAGTTCAAGTTTCAAAACACAAGAGAATCAAGTAACAAATCGGCAATAAGAGTTGGTTTTAAAGCTAAAGATGTAAATAAAACAAGTAAGCAAATGTTGGTTGTGATTATGGATGAGAGATGAGTTGAGTTGTTGCATGCAGAATAAATCCTTTCTAGTCAGACGTTATAACGTTTACACGTTATTAAGTACAAATGTTATTTTGTATAGACGTGGCCACGCTTGAACGCTGCTGCAAAGAGTCGTGCTTTTCAAAGACAAAACGCCGAGTTTCAAGTATAAGAGGTCCTATGTCTAGGTTCTAAATAGGCCCACTCCTCGTATTTTAAGCACCCACAAAGAATGTTCTATGAACTATTATCCATTCTATGTCTAGACTTAGATAAAAATGCCTAAATGTCTTTAGTACATTGTTCGCTCATATAAATCTTTGATTTCTTTTCATAGACCATGTCCTGTACTTATGAATCTACCTATTTTAAGAGGCCAACCTCAAAACAAGTTTGGAAATATTATTACACAAAGATTTAAAACATGCAGCGTCAATACTTCATAACATTAACTAGAAATTCATTATAAGCAAAACAACAACTCAATTACAAAGTGTTTAGCTCATGCTGAGCATCCTTACAGAATGATGAGGATTTAGAATCCAAATACCATACATAACAGAAAAGAAACTAAGTGCAAAAGATACACCTTCGTGTATGAGTGATGTCCTTTGAGAGAGTTTAGCCTTCATTAAATAGCCCATTGCTCACGTGTTGCTAATGTCACTTGCCCACCTACCAGGTCTGTTTCCTCTCTTCTGCCTGACACTGTTCAGCGCTACAGTGTATCTGCGTGTCAGCTTATGGGGAATAGAAGATCTTCTGACTTTTTATATCTTTGACCATCATTACTAGCGCGCCAAAATGAATATCTTTCACCCTTGCTTTGCTGCACTTCTATAGACGTGGTGAGGGACGTGGTAACGTTCAGCACTATTTCCTGCACAAGCACAAGAAGCATCAAAACGCTCTCAAGGGCACCACTTGGTGCCTAAACGCACAGATTTATCTCTTTAACCCCTTATTTACTAAAAACTCAGAAATTAACATAAAACTAATTAAGTAAACTTTGTATTGCTAGAGAACTTGCATGATTTATCCTTGAGTGATTATAAATAACTCATATAAATATGAGTTATCACACCCCCAAACTTAAATCATTGCTTGTCCTCAAGCAATCAAGACAACACACAAATAACAACAAAAGCATGAAATCAACTACACTAGCAGGTTATGCTCTACTCAACCAACAGATCAAAAATTCATTCTCAAGGGGCTAATTTTTTTTACACACTCACGCACCAATGCATAATTAAATTCCAGATTCATTAAAGCTCAAAGTGAGTGTGTGATCTCTGCATTAATTCTTCCTCTAGCTAGTTCAGAAACTACTTTAGCCTATGAAAGAGTGGTTTCCAAATGGTGACAAAGAAAACATTTTTCAAAACAAAGATTAGGCTAACATTTTCACATAAGAAATGGGGTTTATTTGAAGCATGACAAAGGGTCTTAATTGGGTGTTAGGGTCAAGGTTAGTGCAACTAATTTACTGACTCACACACGCAAAGACTGTAACCCCCTCATTACTGAGCAACTCTCTTTTATTTGCTCCATTTTGGAGTTCTCTTCTCTGTTTTTTTTTTCATAGGGTTTACTTGGAGTGCTCAGCATTTGTTTCAGGGTATTACAGGGAATACAGAATACATGTGGATTTTCCACTTATTTGTAACAACACACTCTTTTTGGTCTTTTTGGGAATAGACGTTACAACGTTTATGGGTGAGACGTTGTAACGTCTGAACACACAACACAACACACACGGCATACATTATAACGTTACGGGTAGACGTTACAACGTTGCACTCACACTACACCGCAGCTTAACCATCCTATAGTCTCGCACCACGACTTTAAATGCGACTTGATTCACCCCCAAACTTAGCTTCTACTGCTTATTCTATGTTTTTAATCAAGTTTTATTCTCACCACAGTTTCCCAAACTATCTTTAGCCTCAAAATATTCCCTAGCTAGCTAGATTCTTTCTTAAGTCGAGTTTGTGTAGGAGCAGCAATCAATTCTTTTCATCTAATCATGCATAGGCTACTCACACACACATATTTTCACTAACTTTAGCCCAAAGAGAATTATTTTTACTGCTTGACAGGGTAAGAACAAAAATTGCTTTTGCATTTGATTTAATGTACAACACAGAACAGAACTAGAAACATTGAGATTCTCCCCCCCACACTCAAAGTTGAGCAGTGTCCCCACTGCTCAAAGATAAACAGCATGAGTTTCTTTTTTTTCTTTTTTTCATAGGGGGGGGGGGGCTTAATCAAACAGAACATTTAAACATAAATTACTAAAACTAAAACTAAAATTAAAACTTAAAAATAAAAACCACAACTACTGATGAAATTAATGGGGGACTTACTTGTTTGCAAAGACTGCACTGAGCCTTCCACTGCATGCATGGTGGGGATTCTGGCGATCGACCTTCTCCTTTTTTTCTTTTCCTTCTTCTCCTTCTTCACTCTCACTCCTCCTTGCTCAGTTGTGGTGGTTGTTGTTGTTTCATCAGAGTCTTTTTCTTTTGAGCTTGCACCCACACTTGCACCAAAGAAGACTTGAAGCCGCAAAGAACCCTCTTTTGGCTTCCTCCCACATCTTCATTGCTAACTCAAAGCAGGTTAAAATGCATTGGCTCATTGGGGTTCATCTGGGCTTTTTCCACCTCTGGCTCTTTAGACGTTGCCACGTCTGCTGATGATCCTCCAATTCCAGCAACTGTACCCTGGGCTTGCTTTAAAAGGTGCTCTGCTAGTTTCTGAGTGGCCTCTTCCATTGCTTGCTGCTTTACCTTTTCCAACACAGCCTCACGTTCATTGGTAACTTAAATTTCTGCAAGTTTGGTTGCGGCCTCTTTTTCAGCAGACGTTATGACGTCTGTAGGCAATTCTTCAGCAATAGCAGGAAGGGCTTCTGCAGAAACACTAGTGGCAACAAATGCTGCACTCGTAGCGATGCGCGTGTTTCCTTGCGCAAAGACTTTGACCTTTCCTTTTTACTGGGAGCTTTTGTCTTAGTGTTGTGGGAGCTACAACTTCCTCTTTCTCTCCACTTGCTTGGGCTTGTTTTGACTCAGCAGCTAGCTCCTGTCTCTTCTTCCTTCCAAAAGGGTTATATGTGAGTGCACTTTTCACTCGTGTTTTCTTGGGTGGGAAAATGGGTTGGGAATCAGGTTGCTCCTCTGTGTTTGTTGCCTCGCACGTCGCCACGCCCGGTTCCCGCACTTTTGGGGTGATGGTTGCTTTTGAGGTTCGAGGTTGGGGTGGGGTGGTTGTGGTATTGGCTGGTCTTGTGCTTTGGATTGTGGAGTCTTAGGGGTGTTTGGTCATGGGTGGAGGTTCTTGTGGTGAAGGTGGTGGTTGTGTGGCTTGTGGGGATGGTGGTTTGGGGCTAGCCGCTTTTGGATTTTGTTTGGGTTGGCTCTTTGTTTGTTTGGTTTTCTGGGAATCACTCACCGTCTTCTCACTAGAACTTCCTCTTTCCTCCTGACTTTCCTCTTCTTCCTCCTCACTGATTACCTCCATGCTCACCTTCCTTGATTCATCCGCATCAACATCGAAAATATCATCTAGGTCGATGAGAGAATTAAATTCCTCTTCACTACTTACCTTTTTCTTTCTTTCTTTGAGCTCTTCCTTTTGGTGGGCTTCTTGCTCGCTTGGCCCTCTATTTCTTCACGACTCTTCTTTGGATTGTTGATAAGGGAACATCATCATCATTTTCTTCTTGCATCCAATCAGGCAACACAGGTTCTTCAATCACCTTATTTCCTTTAGATACTTGGGCAAATACCTTCTTTTGCCACTCAAATTGCTCTTTGACAAACTTTGCTAGGGTGTTCTCGCCTCTCCTCCGAGGAGCGTTGCAACGCTCACAAGATCAACAGAGCTTGAAGTTCTGTGAGATTTCACCCTAGGCTTGAATTTTGTTGAAAAGGGGCCTTGAGGTCGCTCCTCGCTTCGGATGCTTCAATCTCTACCCACCTCCATGCACAAATCAAGAATCATGCAAGGGAAATACAAGTACCCATCTTTCCTGTTCTTCCATTTGTTGAGCTCACGGTTGATCAACTTTCCAACCTCCACCTTGTCTCTTGACATGATTGCATCAATCACAATCGGTCTCTCTTTATCTACCCATGAGGTGTGAGAGGTAGGAATTAAGCGAAGGCCTTATGAAATGGAACCAAGTGTTGGCTTCATCACATAGGTACCTCTTCATGATTTTGAACTCACTCCCGTGCTCACCACTTCTCTCCCAGACAGCACCTTCTACACAAATCCTGTCCTTGATAGCTTCCATTTCAGTCAGTCCATAGGTCTTTTGCTTGGTCTCTACAGCCTTCCCATAATACCCTAGCCCAAAATAGTCATTGATCACTCTTACCCCAAACTTCACTTCCTCTCCTCGCACCTTTGACACAATGGAAGGCTCTCCTTCAGGTCTCTCAACGATCCCTTTGTAGAAATCGTGCACCAAAGTAGCAATGTACTCTTTTCTGTGCACAATGAATTTTTGCCAGCCCAACGCCGCGACGGTTGCAAGGAAATCAGGATTGGGGCTTTCTTGACTAAAGCCCCTTTCTGAAAGTAGGGCTTTCTTTTTGGATGGATTGGGTGTTTCAGGGATAGGGGCTGAGGATGAACTTAGGTCAGTATGCTTGCCTTTCCCAGAGGATTTGGTAGCAGATTGCTTCACTTTTGTCATGGTGATTTCGCAGAAATTGCTTGAAAGGGAATGGGGGATTTTTTTGAAATTTTAGGTTTTCTGAGAAAGAGGGGAAAGATTGTGGTTTCAAAGAGAGAGAGAGATTAGTGAGAGGTTGCAGGTGGTGGGATAATGGTGAATGGTTAGATTTTTATGGGGAAGTGGTTATGGGGAGTTGAGAAATGGTAGAGTGGAGTAATGGAGAAAAGTAACCGTTGATTAGACAAGCTAGGGAAAGGAGATGACGTCGTGGTCAGTTACCACGTTAAGTCTTTGCGCAGAGGAAATCATTTCTGACACGTCATCACTCACGCCTTTGACTTAATTTAAATCTGCCCTGACTACCTAGACGTGCCCACGTCTAGTATGCACCTGAGACGTTACGACGCCTACCACCCTTTACTTTCTCCTCTCTTCAACATTTATTCCTGCAAAACAAAATTTAAAAAGACACAAAAATTGTTGGTTAATTAAAAATCATTGGGTTGCCTCCCAAGAGCGCTTGCTTTAAGAGTCTTCAGCCAGACTTTTGCCCTTTTTAATTCAAGAATTGTTGAAGGACATTTGGATCTTGTCCCTTTCCACATGCTCTCCATGATACTGTTTCACCCGTTGGCCATTAACTTTGAACATGGTGTTTGTCTCTTCATCAAATAAATCCACAGCACCATGAGGATAGATTTTCATTAATTTGAAAGGTCCTGACCACCTTGACTTTAGCTTGCCTGGGAACAACCTTAGCCTTGAATTGAATAGCAACACCTGTTGTCCTTCTGTTAGTTCTCTCCTTTGAATTCTCTGATCATGCCACTTCTTGGTCTTTTCCTTGTATATTGCTGAGTTTTCATAAGCATGGTGTCTGAACTCTTCTAGCTCATTTAATTGCAGTAACCTTGCTTCACCAGCTTTTGCATGATCCAAGTTTAATTGCTTCAATGCCCAATAAGCCTTATGTTGGAGCTCAATTGGTAGGTGACAAGCTTTACCATAGACTAGCTTGTAGGAGACATGCCCAATGGTGTTTTGTATGCTGTTCTGTAGGCCCAAAGTGCATCATCCAAGTGTAGTGACCATTCCTTTCTGTTGGGACCAACCATTTTCTCCAGTATTCTTTTGATCTCTCTGTTGGATACCTCTGCTTGGCCACTGGTTTGGGGATGATAGGCTGTAGCAATTCTGTGTTTCACTCCATACTTAGTCAACAGGTTCTCAATTAGCTTGTTGCAGAAATGAGAGCCTTCATCACTGATTATTGCTCTTGGAGTACCAAACCTTGTGAAGATATTCTTTTTAAGGAACTTGCTGACTGATTTGGCTTCATTGTTGGGTAATGCCACAGCTTCAACCCACTTTGATACGTAATCCACAAATACGGAATATATAGATTTCCATGAGACATAGGAAATGGTCCCATGAAATCCATTCCCCATACATCAAACAATTCAACTTCCAGAATGTTTGTGAGTGGCATCTCCTGCTTGCTTGATATATTACCTGTCCTCTGGCACTTATCACATCTCCTGACTAGCTCATGTGCATCTTTGAATAGTGTAGGCCAATAGTAGCCAGATTGTAGGACCTTTGCAGCTGTTCTGGTACCTCCAAAATGTCCACCATAAGGTGCTGAATGACATTGTTGCAGCACATGGAGTTGTTCTTCCTCAGCTAGACACCTTCTTAGTAACTGATCTGGACACAATTTGTACAAGTATGGCTCATCCCAAAAGTATTGCTTTATAGTGTGGAAGAACCTCTTCTTTTGTTGATAGTTGAATCCTACAGGCACAATCTTGCTGACAAGGAAGTTAACTATGTCAGCATACCATGGTGCAGTGGTATCAGACGTTATAACGTTTGACGAAAGTGTCATAGACGTGGTAACGTCTTCAACTACTGAGGCTACTGACAATAGTCTCTCATCAGGGAATTTTTCTTTTATCTCCTCTTCACCTGTACCTGCATCAACATTCTCAAGCCTAGAAAGATGATCAACAACTTGGTTCTCCACCCCCTTTTTGTCACGTATTTCCAAGTCAAATTCTTGGAGGAGGAGAACCCATCTAATAAGCCTTGGCTTTGCATCTTTTTTAGAAATTAAGTATTTAATGGCTGAATGATCAGTAAAAACAATAACTTTTGCACCCACTAAGTAAGATCTAAACTTATCAAAAGCAAATACAACAGCCAAAAGCTCTTTTTCAGTCACAGTATAATTTAATTGGGCATCATCTAAGGTTTTACTGGCATAATAAATAGAATGAAAATTTTTCCATACCTTTGCCCCAATACACTCTCCTACAAAGATAATCACTTGCATCACACATCAACTCAAATGGCTTAGACCAATCTGGAGTGACTATTACTAGAGCAGTCACCAAGGCAGTCTTCATTTGTTGAAAGCCTCATGACATTGTTCATCAAAGTTGAAGACGTTGTCACGTTGCAACAACAGAACCACGGGGTTTTGAAATTTTTGAGAAATCCTTGATAAATCTTCTGTAAAACCCTGCATGTCCTAAGAAACTTCTGACTCCTTTGATGTTTGTTGGTGGAGGTAGCTTGTCAATAATATCAATCTTTGCTTTGTCTACCTCTAGCCCTTTCTTAGATATTCTGTGCCCCAACACTATTCCTTCTTGTACCATGAAATGGCATTTTTCCCAATTGAGCACTAGGTTGGTTTCTTCACACCTTATCAGAACTCTTTCCAAATTATCTAGGCATGCTTTATATGAATCTCCATAGACTGAGAAATCGTCCATAAAGACTTCCATGGAATTTTCAATAAAATCAGAAAATAAGGCCATCATGCACCTTTGAAATGTTGCAGGAGCATTGCACAAACCCCAAATGGCATCCTTCTCAAAGCAAAGGTACCATAGGGACAAGTGAATGTTGTCTTTTCTTGATCTTCAAAGCTATAGCTATCTGGTTTGTAGCTTTGAATAACCATCAAGGAAACAAAGAGAAATCCTTGCCTGCGCAAGCCCATCTAGCATTTGATCAATGAATGGAAGAGGGAAATGATCCTTCTTAGTTGCTTTGTTTAGCTTTCTATAATCCATGCATATCCTCCACTGTTCTATCGTCCTTGTTGGAATTAGCTCATTTTTATCATTTGTTACCACAGTAACTCCACCTTTCTTTGGCACACACTGTACTGGACTTACCCAGGAGCTATCACTAATAGGGTAGATTATTCCTGCATCCAACCACTTGATAATCTCTTTCTTAACCACCTCCTTCATTATAGGGTTCAATCTCCTCTGCCCTTCAATGCTATTCTTGGCATTTTCCTCCAAGACAATTCTATGCATGCAGATTGTGGGACTGATACCTTTGATGTCTGCCATTTGCCAGCCAATTGCTTTTTTATGTCTCTTCAGGGTAGTAATGAGATCATTCTCTTGCTCTTGGGAGAGCTTAGCATAAATGATCACTGGTAGGGAATCATTTTCCCCTAAAAAGACATACTTTAAATGCTCAGGTAATACCTTTAATTCCAAGGTAGGTGGTTCTTTGATGGAAGGCACATTCTTCTTAAGATTTGATTCCTCTTGCCCCAAAGATTCATACCTCTTTGTCCATGACTTTGGTGCAGGGGGCTCAGACGTGGCCACGTCTGCAACAGACGTTACAACGTCTAGAGGAACCATTTCTTCTGCTAACAACTCTTGTATTTCATTATTGCCCAGAATCTTCTCCAAATGATCATTATCCTTGTTGAACTGCCTTTGAACCATATGATCAATGGCAACTACATACGAGCATTCCTCTGTGTTTGGATCTGGATATTTGAGCGCATTGAGTACGTTGAATTTGACTTCTTGGTCATTGACTCTCATAATTAATTCTCCTTTCTGCACATCAATGATTGTCCTTCCAGTAGCTAAGAATGGTCTTCCCAGAATGATAGGAACTTCTTTATCTGCATCAAAATCTAAAATAACAAAATCCACTGGAAACACAAACTTGTCAACTTTAATCAAAACATCTTCTAATATTCCCTCAGGATAAACTCTACTTTTATCAGCTAGAGTTAAGCTTAAAGAAGTAGGTCTAGCAGTTCCTATACCAAGTTTGTCATAAATGGACTTGGGCATCAAGTTGATACTTGCTCCCAAGTCACACAAAGCTTTTCCAATGTAAAAATCTCCAATGGAGCATGGTATAGTGAAACCGCCAGATCCTTGAGTTTTCTAGGAAGTTTATTCTCGCATAATTAAACTACATTCCTCGCTTAAAGCAACGATTTCAAACTCCCTAGCCTTCTCCTTTTGGTGATGATGTCTTTTAAGAACTTGGCATAGTTTGGCATCTGCACAAAAGCTTCAACCAAAGGAAAGTTGATGTGTAATCTTTAACATCTCCATGAACTTGCTGAACTGCTTATCTTCATGAGCCTTTTTCAATCTTTGAGGGTATGGTGGAGGAGGATACTCAGGTACAAGCCTAGGCACAGTCTTGATTCCTGGTTCAAAACTAGACGTTGTAATGTCTGGGTTAGACATCACAATGTCTGGAGTATCTTTCACACCACTTGAGCTTGCCTCTTTCCCTTTCTTTTTCTCTTTTTCTGGTGCTTCTTCCTCCACAGGCATAGTTGGTTCAGGGTATTCAGTACCACTTCTTAAAGAAATTGTATTTACCTGTCCATTTACCCCATTATTACCATTAGGGTTGGATGATGATGATGGTGTTTCTGTTGTAGAAGGGAGAGATCCATTCTGTCTTTGAGTGAGAGCTGAAGCTATCTGCCCAATTTGATTTTCCAGAGTTTTGATTGAAGACTCATGAGTTTGCAAAGTTGTCTTACAATCACTGATGAAGCTTTTCATCATGGCCTCCAAATTGCTATTGTTGTTATTCTGCACATACTGCCTCTGTTGTTGTTGTTGAGGGGGAAATCCTGGAGGTATTGCAGGAGCAGTATTGGTGGTATTCAGTGCATTGTTGTTTCTCCAACTGAAATTTGGATGATTTCTCCAATTTGAGTTATAGGAGTTGGAATAGGGACCGTTTCCTTTGTTCTGAGATACAAAGTTTACAGACTGAGGGTTGTAAGGACACTCTTCATACACATGCCCTTCTTCACAATAAACACATACTACTCCCCCAAAATGTGTGGATTCTACTGCTGCAGCAGTCTGCTTCTCAGACGTGGCCACGTTTGAAGTACTCAAAGTTTTGATCATGTTGGTCAAGGTAGCCACTTGAGCAGAAAGAGCAGTCACTTCACTTATTTCATGGACACCTGCCTTTTTTCCAGGAGTAAATCTATCAGATGGCCAATGAGAGTTGTGGGTGGCTATGTCATCTATAAGCTTGCATGCCTCAGAAAAGGACATATTCAGAATGACACCACCTGATGAAGCATCAAGTATCAACCTAGTAGGCTGATCTAGACCATTATAGAAAGTTTCCATTTGGATCACCACAGGAATGCCATGGTGTGGGCACATTCTCAGTAACTCCTTCCATCTCTCCCAAGCTTCAAATAATGATTCCCCTTCCTTTTTTTGAAGGAAGTGATATCATTTCTCAGCTTAGCATTCTTGTTGGGAGGGAAGTACTTTGCAAGGAACTTCTCTGCTAGCTCATCCCAAGTGTGAATTGAATTTGGCTCCAAGGAGTTCAACCAATTTTTAGCCTTATCCTTGAGTGAGTATGGGAAGAGCTTCAATCTAAAAGCATCCTCTGAGACTCCAGGGATGATAAAGTTGCTGCATACATCCAGAAATTGCCTTAGGTGTGAATATGGATCTTCTTGAGGAAGCCTCCAAATTGCCCCTGCAGCTTTGTAGCATTTGGAACATCATTGGCTTGAACTCAAAATGACCGAGATGAAGGGTTGGTCTTGCAATGCCTCGTTTGTAGATGAGCGAGGTTGAGCACGGCATAATCACGCATAGGCTCGTCCCCTGTCATTGACCATATCTTGTGGTCCCGCATTGATGAGTTCTTTGCCTTTGGTAGTGTTCATCATCAACAACTATTGTCTCAGTATGAGTTTCTCGGTCCACGACCATGTCCTCTACCTCCTCTTGGTGTATGTCCACCTCTAGAACCAGTGTTATGCTCGCATATGGTTGGTGTAGTTCTTGTTGTTGTTGCCTCCTTCTTAACCTTTGTTGTCTCCTTAGTTGTCCAAAAGTTCTTTCAGTTCGGATCAAACTTCGTGTAGATTCACTCCTTGGTTCGGTTGAACTAGAGCTTGAGTTGGAACTAAGCATACATTTGTAACGCGTCTACTGCTCAAACACGAAACAACAAACAACACAAGAAAAATTCTTTCAACTTGTGTTCTAATATTTTTGAACAATAAAAGTTACTACAATCCCTAACACGCGGCGCCAAAAACTTGTTGCGTTGGTATATTCGTGTGGTTTTCGCAATTATAGTGCAAGTATACACATCGTACAAGTAATAGAGTGGTTTTAAGTAAGAGATCGTTCCCACGAGGATTGGTATACTTTTCAAAGTTCAAGTTTCAAAACACAAGAAAATCAAGTAACAAATCGACAATAAGAGTTGGTTTTAAAGCTAAAGATGTAAATAAAACAAGTAAGCAAATGTTGGTTGTGATTATGGATGAGAGATGAGTTGAGTTGTTGCATGCGAATAAATCCTTTCTAGTCGGGCGTTATAACGTTTACACGTTATTAAGTACAAATGTTATTTTGTATAGACGTGGCCACGTTTGAACGCTGTTGCAAAAGAGTTGTGCTTTTCAGCACAAAACGTCAGAGTTTCAAGTATAAGAGGTCCTATGTCTAGGTTCTAAATAGGCCCACTCCTGTATTTTAAGCACCCACAGCAATGTTCTATGAACTATTATCCATTCTATGTCTAGACTTAGATAAAAATGCCTAAATGTCTTTAGTACATTGTTCGTTCATATAAATCTTTGATTTCTTTTCATAGACCATGTCCAGACGTACTATGAATCTACCTATTTTAAGAGGCCAACCTCAAAACAAGTTTGGAAATATTATTACACAAAGATTTAAAACATGCAACAATCAATACTTCATAACATTAACTAGAAATTCATTATAAGCAAAACAACAACTCAACTACAAAGTGTTTAGCTCATGCTGAGCATCCTTACAGAATGATGAGGATTTAGAATCCAAATACCATACATAACAGAAAAGAAACTAAGTGCAAAAGATACACCTAAGTAGCTCTTCAGCATGTACGCTGTAGAGACGTTACAACGTCTGAGCCTCACAAAGAGTTGTTATTATGAGTAAAATAAAACAAGGTTCAGAAAGGTAAAAAAAAAAGAAGTCTGTTTCCAGATCTTCTTTAATGCACTTTCTGAAGTGGATGAAGGTGGGTGATGAACTGGAGTGAGTGTATGAAGGTGTATTCGTGTATGAGTGATGTCCTTTGAGAGAGTTTAGCCTTCATTAAATAGCCCCTTGCTCACGTGTTGCTGATGTCACTTGCCCACCTACCGTGTCTGCTTCTCTCTTCGCGACAACATTCATCACTACGATGTATATCTGCGTGTCAGCTTATGGGGAATAGAAGATCTTCTGACTTTTTATATCTTTGACCATCATTACTAGCGCGCCCAAATGAAGATCTTTCACCCTTGCTCTGCTGCACTTCTATAGACGTGGTGAGGGACGTGGTAACGTTCAGCACTATTTCCTGCACAAGCACAAGAAGCAACAAAACGCTCTCAAGGGCACCACTTGGTGCCTAAACGCACAGATTTATCTCTTTAACCCCTTATTTACTAAAAACTCAGAAATTAACATAAAACTAATTAAATAAACTTTGTATTGCTAGAGAACTTGCATGATTTATCCTTGAGTGATTATAAATAACTCATATAAATATGAGTTATCAGATACCTAAGCTATCGAACAAAGTTTTATACACGTATGTGAAGGGAGTAGCTCCCGATCCAGGCAAATCACAAACTGCCTCCGTAACTAACTTGTCGCGCCACGCATCGTCCGTGGCAAAGCATCTTCTGCGACCGCAATCGATTCTTGAAACCCATCGTGGAGTGAGCCCCCAGCACCTCCAGATCAACTAACGAATCCCCCACACCTGAGTGGTTTCCGGAATGCTCGGATTGGTTGTCCTCGACCATTGGGGTAAGTGAGAAGGACCGACCTGATCCTACCGAATGAGAGTACTCACTATCAGAATTTTACAATGAATGGATAAATTGGTCTTGTGCATTAAGCAAGAAATGCAGCGCCCGTGATTACACGAAGGCCTAGAACACCTAAACTCATATGTAACCTCTCCTTCACTCTCACTACTTATCTCTATAACCGACACCATTTTCAACAGAAAGAAGCCAATAAGCGAAAACAGAGACAATAACATACCTGGAAAAGGATGAGCAATTGATTGAGGCAAGTGATAACTCATATTTATATGAGTTATTTATGCTCTTATTACTTAAATTAATGCAAGTTCTTAATTAATATTGTTGTTAAATATGTAAATATGTGTTAAGAAGTGTAAAGGAGGGTTAGGAACTGATTATGTGACAAATTGGCACTTTTGGTGCTCTCTTGTTATTTTTAATGTGTTTGTTCAGTATGTTATAGCATCAGGCGTTATAGCGTTACGTTCTGCAACTGATGAGAGAGAAAAACAAAAAAAAAGATTCTGCAGTTTCTGCAGCATGTCAAATCACTGCAGAGCAGTGCAGAACTGTTCCTGCAGGGCCACCCACTTTGTACTTTATGGGACACTTGTCTAGTATGTATGGAAGATAAAAATAGTTGGTGGGATGACTTTTTAACCTTTTTAGAAGATATTTTCTTTATATTGAAGTCTCAACCTTCATCTTCTTCATCTTAGGGTTTGTTGGTCTGAAGAGAGGAGAGTTAGAAATAACTCTCTTGCACTCCATTTTCGTCCAAGCTCCATTTTCACAATAAAAAGTATAAATTCTATAGTGTTGTGAGGGACGTTATAACGTCAAGCGATTTTGTGACTAATGTTGTAACGTCACAAGAGCTGTCATCATTTGGAGTATTTTCCATTTCTTTGTGATTTCAGTTTTATGGCTTTAGGTAACACCTTTATGCTTTATTTCTTGTGTTGTTGCTCATCATGAGCTGATTCTCTTGTAGTTGGATGCTTAAAGCTTTGTAATGACTTTTTAAGAGTTTTAATGTAATGTTTGATGTTAGCTTTTTAACCCTTGCTTGAAACTTCTTCCAATGCTTATTTTAGAACTGATCAGCTAAATATAAGTACATTTATAGGTTCAGACATGGTCTATAAATCAAACTCAAGGATTAATGTGGGTGAGTGGTTGTTTTAAGGACACTTGAACAACTCATGCTTAAACCTAGACATAGGAAAGCATAGTTCATAGGGTGAATACTGTGGGAGCTTAATATACATGAGTGAACTTATTTAGAACTTAGACATAAGAGTCTTGTAACGAAACCCTGATGTTAGTGACCGAAAGGCACACATCTAATGCTACAGCACCCAGCACTATAGCGTCAAACAGAACATTAAACTATTTAAAGGATTTACTTAGTGAAAGGCATTCCAACTACTCCCATTCTGAATTTATACTTATCAGCTATCTTTACTAGCTTATTTACATTTATGTTATTCACAATACTTATTGACAACTTGTTATTGTTATTTGGGATACTCACTAGCTAAATTACTAATTTAAATATAGAAGTAAACTCAACAATCCTCGTGGGAACGATATTTACTTCTCATTGTATTACTTGTTGTGATTGTACATCACCTTTTCGCACAACAGCAAGAACAACACGGAGAATCGAAGACCAATGTATTGAAATCAAAGAAGAAAGAACGACACCACAAGAACAAAACCAGAGAAGAAGCGAGGGAGATGAAGAAGAAAGTAAAGGGAAAGGAAAGAAGAGAGAGTGATGAGTGCAACATATATTCAGTGGCCCTCGAAACTAACCGTATATCCAACTGTGCGAATCTCCCCATCTAATGACGTGGATCTCTTTGCCAACGAACGACCCTGATAACGAGCCTCTCTGAATTCTAAGGGCCCATATCACGTCACACGTCAACTCCCCAGCAAGGCAGTTTAAAACGCTACAATTCCCGATGCGCTCAGAATTACTTTCCTACCAAAGGTGAATCAAACGTCAAATCAAGGTCACATCAGAATTGACCCTCGGCCACCGAACAATACATCGAAACGATTAGCCTCAGCGAGAAGGAACCTTCGGCTGAGATACCAATCAGTCCTTGCAAAAAGGAACCCGCAGTTAAAAAGAGGCGGCCATAATAATCGAGCGATCCTCAGTCACGCAAAAAGAAAGGGGAAGTCATTTAAATTCATAAATCATTTACCGCACATCAATAAATGTTTCACTCCATTCATTGTTACATAATTCTATGACAACAAAAGACAAACGCTACTTCAAACAACCACACCTACCCAAACCCCACTTGAAAAATAAAATGATGATGTGTTGCCTGATGCTACAGCAACTGTTTTTGCTGTAGTTGGTTCTGATACTCTGGTCTCACCCTCCAAGAAGTTGATGACAAAGTGTGACATCCGGGGCGACGAGGGCGGGGAGTGATCGCCGGTGCCCAAAAAGGTGGCATGACAAAGAGCGGCTCCTGGCAGCTTCAAAGCGAAGGGGCGCGTTAATGAACCGAATACGCATCGGAATGAGAGGGATCCTGAGGTTGTGCAGGTATGGGACTGTACAATTGAAGGAAGACTTAAAAGAATTGATTTGGACTACCTATACCAACAAGGTGCATCTACTTTTCGGGAGCCCATCCCATAAGAACTCTATAGTTAAGCGTGCTTGGCTTGGAGTAGTAGTGGGATGGGTGACCTTCTGGGAAGTTTCCCAGAAAGCATGCAAGTGAGGACAAAGAATGCTGAAAAGACTCGTGTTGGTTCGTAGAAGGCGTCAGCGCTTCTTGAAGCGATGCAGGATGTTACAAATGGTATCAGAACAGCAGACCTCTCTCAGTACGGTGTGGTTCGGGGACGAACCAAGCGGAAGCTGGTGGGCATGTGACATCCGGGGCCGACGAGGGCGGGGAGTGATTGCCGGTGCCCAAAAAGGTGGCATGGCAAAGAGGCTCCTGGCAGCTTCAAAGCGAAGGGGCGCGTTAATGAACCGAATACGCATCGGAATGAGAGGGATCCTGAGGTTGTGCAGGTATGGGACTGTACAGTTGAAGGAAGACTTAAAAGAATTGATTTGGACTACCTATACCAACAAGGTGCATCTTATTTTCGGGAGCCCATCCCATAAGAACTCTATAGTTAAGCGTGCTTGGCTTGGAGTAGTAGTGGGATGGGTGACCTTCTGGAAAGTTTCCCGAGAAAGCATGCAAGTGAGGATAAAGAATGCTGAAAAGACTCGTGTTGGTTCGTGGGGGCAGTCAACAGTTCTTGAAGCAGTCTGGGATGTTACACAAAGCGAGCTGCTAAGAAGATGAAGCTTGACAAGGTACCTGAAGAAGTAGAGTTGGATGTTAAAGGAGTCCCTGAAGTGGAAGACCAATAAGCAAATGCTGCTCTTGATGTTGTTGTGCAGAGTTTGGCTGATGCTGCAGCAACTGAAGTTGCCATGAAGGAGAAGGTCGAAGCTGATCAGAGAGCCAAAGAAGCTTTAGCATTCGTGCGTGCCCAGAAGAAGGCACCTATTTTTGATGTTGGTCCTGTTGTTGCAGATACAAGATCAGTGTTGCAGCAATCCGGCAATAGAAACCTCGAATGCACCAAAGTCTTCTAAGGCCCCATCCCCAAAGGTCTACAAGAAGAAGCATGGCAGGGGCTGTTGCGTTGGTATATTCGTGTGGTTTTCGCAATTATAGTGCAAGTATACACATCGTACAAGTAATAGAGTGGTTTTAAGTAAGAGATCGTTCCCACGAGGATTGGTATACTTTTCAAAGTTCAAGTTTCAAAACACAAGAGAATCAAGTAACAAATCGGCAATAAGAGTTGGTTTTAAAGCTAAAGATGTAATTAAAACAAGTAAACAAAGGTTGGTTGTGAATATGGATGAGAGATGAGTTGAGTTGTTGCATGCAAGTAAATCTTTTCTAGCCAGACGTTATAACGTTTACACGTTATGACGTTCAAATGTTATTTTGTATAGACGTGGCCACGTTTGAACGCTGTTCCAAAAGAGCTATGCTTTTCAGCACAAAACGTCAGAGTTTCAAGTATAAGAGGTCCTATGTCTAGGTTCTAAATAGGCCCACTCCTGTATTTTAAGCACCCACAAAGAATGTTCTATGAACTATTATCCATTCTATGTCTAGACTTAGATAAAGATGCCTAAATGTCTTTAGTACATTGTTCATTCATATAAATCCTTGATTTCTTTTCATAGACCATGTCTGTACCTATGAATCTACCTATTTTAAGAGGCCAACCTCAAAACAAGTTTGGAAATATTTTCACACAAGGATTTAAAACATGCACGTCAATACTTCATAACATTAACTAGAAGTTCATTACAAGCAAAACAACAACTCAACTACAAAGTGTTTAGCTCATGCTGAGCATCTTTACAAAATGATGAGGATTTAGAATCCAAATACCATACATAACAGAAAAGTAACTAAGTGCAAAAGATACACCTAAGTAGCTCTTCAGCATGTACGCTGTATAGACGTTACAACGTCCGAGCCTCACAAAGAATGCGAAAAATAAAACAAAGTTCGAGAAAAGCAAAATACGTAAGTCCTGTTTCCGGATCTTCTTTACTGTAACTACTTCGAATTTTAATGGAAATATGGTGAAGGGATGAAGATGAAGTGTATGAAGTGGTTCTGAATGGGTGTATGTCTCGGTGCCTTGAGAGAGAGTCGAGCCTTCATTAAATAGCCTCCTTGCTCACGTGTGGGTCGATGTCACTTGCCCACCTACCAGTCCTGTTTCCTCTCTTACGCCTCGACACTTGCTCGATTACTACGATTGTATCTGCGTGTCGATTCATGGGGAATAGAAGATCTTCCGACTTTTATATCTTTGACCATCATTACTAGCGCTACAAAATGAAGATCTTTCACCCTTGCTCTGCTTTGCTTTGCTATAGACGTGGTGAGGGGCGTGGTAACGTTCACTCTATTTTTTTCCCGCACTAGCACAAGAAGCATCAAAACGCTCTCAAGGGCACCACTTGGTGCCTAAATGCACAGATTTATCTATTTAACCTCTTATTCACTAAAAACTCAGAAATTAACATAAAACTAATTAATTATCCTTGTATTGCTAGAGAACTTGCGCGATTTATTCTTTGAATGAGTATAAATAACTCATATAAATATGAGTTATCAGGGGCAGTGCTACAAGAACAAGCCCCAGAACAAAATCAGGAACCCCTGCACCTTAATCTCTAAGTTTCATGTTTTTATTTGTTGTTTCAGTTTTTAGTTTTTATTTATTTCTATTGAAATAAACATGTTGAGTGCTCTTGTTCTGTGTTAGCACTCAACAGTTGTGCTAGTTTGTTGTGTTTGTTTGCTGTTTTTGTTGTCCTATAGTTCTTCCCCTTAATTTGTATGCAGTGAGGACACTGCAAGGTCTTAAGTAGGGGGAGGATCTACGCATGTCATGTACTCTGTTAATTTGCAATCAATCGGTGTATGTTTAATAATTTTTAGAAGTAGAGTTGAGCAAAAACTTAGTGATGATATGGTGAGAAATGAGAGAATAGTGCCCTTGTTTGTGAGTGAACTATCTTGGCTCTTGCTCCTACACTTAAACATGAACTCAGGTAGGAACTTAGTAAACTAGAGATTATCTGAAACTAGGCTAGTGTTGGTATACCTAGAGAACTGCTAAATTTCTACTAAAAACTTAGGGCAGCATAAGAAACTAAGTTTGGGGGTTCTTTGAGATATATTACGGCAAAGCAAGAAGGAATGTAGTGCTGCAGCAGCAATTGCTGTAGCAATGCTGGGTCTTGTGCACATAGTTTTAGGATATTAATGAAGTCTGAATGTAGGTGCTATGTTATGAAGCACCACCAAGGTCTGTAAATAAATGTAAAGTGCTGAATTTGCCCAGTCATTAAAAAAAAGCAAAAATGCTATCAAAAAGAAAATCAAATAAGGGCAATACAGTACAATGAGTAATTGAAAGTCTGTACAAAGAGTTATTATGAGTCTGTAATGTTGCAGCAACAGTTGCTGCAACAATGTCAAGTCATGTTATAATAAGTGCACTGGCCTAAAAGTTTTGGATTGCTGCATCAAAGCCCTTAATCATGCTCATCCCTCCTTTCTGAGCTTGAATTGTTAGTCTGCCCTTTTTTTTTTGAAAAATCTTTAGCATTCCCAAAAGAAAGCCTCTCCAAGTCTTAGCTAAGTGAAATTTTGAACCTTGCTATGGTCTGAACTGAGTTAAGTGTCACACACACACACACACACACACACACACACACACACACACTATTGAGCAGGAGTAAGTTAAGGAACTTATTATTCAGAAGGCTTGCAATTGAGTGATAATCCGAAAGTTGATGCTTAGCTTAAATCTTCTAGTTGCTTAGCATTTGATTGATTCATTGATCTTGATTGCTTATTATCAGTGTGCTGTTATGAGCGAAAGGAGTTGTGCAAGTATACACAATCGCAACAAGTAATACAGTAGTAAGTAAAGTTCGTCTCCACAGGGATTGGTATTAATTTTAGAGTTTAAGCGATACTAGCACTTAGTGGACCGAGTAGCAAATGTTGTAGTCACAGGTTATCAGTGAAAAGTGATGGTTTAAAGAAAACAGTAAAAGATTGGTTGTGAGAAATGAGAGAAACAAGTCGGATTGCTCTTTCTAAGTAAATTCCCGATTAGTACAGAGCATAATTAAATTTCAGATTCATTAAAGCTCAAGTGAGTGTGTGATCTCTGCATTTAATTCTTCCTCTAGCTAGTTCAGAAACTACTTTAGCTTATGAAAGAGTGGTTTCCAAATGGTGACAGCAAAACATCTTTCAAAACAAAGATTAGGCTAACATTTTCACATAAGAAATGGGGGTTCAATTGAAGCATGACAAAGGGTCTTAATTGGGTGCTAGGACTGGGTTAGTGCAACTAATTTATTGACTCACACACGCAAAAGACTGTAACCCCCTCATTACTGAGCAACTCTCTTTTATTTGCTCCCTTTTGGAGTTCTCTTCTCTTTTTTTTTTCTTCATTACTTGGAGTGCTCAGCATTTGTTTCAGGGTATTACAGGGAACACAGCATACATGTGGATTTTCCACTTATTTGTAACAACACACTCTTTTTGGGAATAGACGTTACAACGTTTATGGGTGAGACGTTGTAACGTCTGAATACACAACACAACACACACGGCATACGTTATAACGACGTTACGGGTAGACGTTACAACGTTGCACTCACACTACCCCTGCACTTAACCATCCTATAGTCTCTGCACCCAGCCTTAGTACGACTTGATTTACCCCCAAACGTAGCTTCTACTGCTATTCTAGGTTTTTAATCAAGTTTTATTCTCACCATAGTTCATCAAAACTAGCTTCAAAGACAAAAATATTCCCTAGCTAACTAGATTCTTTCTTAAAAACAGAGTTTGTGTAGGAGCAAAGAATCAATTCTTTTCATCTAATTATGCATAGGCTACTCACACACACATATTTTCACTAACTTCAGCCCAAAGAGAATTATTTTCATGCTTGATGAGTAAGAACAAAAATTTGCTTTTGCATTTGATTTCATGCACAACACGTAATGTAAACTTAAAACATTGAGATTCTTCCCCCCCCCCCCCCACACTTAAAGTTGAGCAGTGTCCTCACTTGCTCAAAGATTAAAACATGGGGTTTTTTTTTTATAAGGGGGGAATTAATCAAACAGACATAAAACATAAACTACTAAAACTAAAACTAAAACTAAAAAAAAAACTACAACTACTGATGAAATTAATGAGGGACTTACTTGTTTGCAAAGACACGCACTGAGCCTTCCGCTCTGTCTGGTGGGAACTCCTGACTGACCTTCTCCTTTCTTCTTATCCTTCTTCTCCTTCTTCACCTGCACTCCTCCTTGCTCAGTTGTGGTAGTTGTTGTTGTTTCATCAGATTCTTTCTCACCCGCACTAGCACCAGCAGCACTTGAAGCTGCAGCAACCCTCTTTTTGGCTTCCTCCCACATCTTCATTGCTAACTCAGCAGGGTTAAAATGCATTGGCTCATTGGGGTTCATCTGGGCTTTTTCCACCTCTGGCTCTTTAGACGTTGCCACGTCTGTGGATGATCCTCCAAATCCAAAGAAGCGCACTACTGGCTTGCTTCAAAAGGTGCTCGCTAGTTTCTCGAGTGGCCTCCTCCATTGCTTCTTTGCTTTACCTTTTCCAACGCAGACTTCACGCTCATTGGTAACTTGCATTTCCGCAAAGTTTGGCTGCGCGCCTCTTTTTTTGCCGAGATGTTATGATGTCCAGTGGCGGTTCTTCAAAGAATAGCGAGGAAGGGTTTGTTCAGAAACACTAGTAGCAACAAATGCTGCACTAGTAGCAGTAGCAGGTTTCCCTGCAGCACTTTGACCTTTCCTTTTCACTGGGAGCTTTTGTCTCAGTGTTGTGGGGGCTACAACTTGTTCTTTCTCTCCACTCGCTTGGGCTTGTTTTGACTCAGCAGCTTGCTCCTGTCTCTTCTTTCTTCCAAAAGGGTTATATGTGAGTGCACTTTTCACTCGTGTTTTCTTGGGTGGGGAAATGGGTTGGGAATCTGGGTTGCTCTCTGTGTTTGTTGCCTCAGACGTCGCCACGTCTGGTTCCTGCACTTTTTGGGGTGATGGTTGCTTTTGAGGTTCAGGTTGGGGTGGGGGTGGTTGTGGGATTGGTTGGTCTTGGGCTTTGGATTGTGGAGTCTTAGGGGTGTTTTGGTCATGGGTGGAGGGTTCTTGTGGTGAAGGTGGTGGTTGTGTGGCTTGTGGGGATGGTGGTTTGGGGCTAGCTGCTTTGGATTTTGTTTGGGCTGGCTCTTTGTTTGTTTGGTCTGATGGGGATTCACTTACAGTCTTCTCACTTGAACTTCCTTTTTCCTCAGGGCTATCCTCTTTCTCTTCCTCACTAATTACCTCCATGCTCACCTTTCTTGATTCATCTGCATCAACATCGAATATCATCCAAATCATCGAATTAAATTCCTCTTCACTACTTACCTTCTTTTGCCTCTTTGCTGGGCTCTTTCTTTTTGGTGGGCTTTTTGCTCGCTTGGCCCTTTCTTTCTTCACGGCTCTTCTTTGGATTGTAGATAGAGGCACATCATCATCATTTTCTTCCCGTGCATCCAAATAAAGCAACACGGGTTCTTCAATCACTTTCTTTCCTTGGACACTTGGGCAAATACCTTCTTTTGCCACTCGACCGCTCCTTGACAAATTTGGCGTGGTGTTACGCTTTCCTCCCGGGCGTTGCAACGTCTGCGCATCAACAGAACACGAAGCTCCTGCAGATTTTCACCCTAGGCTTGAATTTTGTTGAAAAGGGGCCTGAGGTCGCTCCTCGATTCGAGGCTTCAATCTCTACCCCAGCCTCCATGCACAGATCAGTAATCATGCATGGGAAATACAGGTACCCATCTTTCCTGTTCTTCCATTTGTTGAGCTCACGGTTGATCAACTTTCCAACCTCCACCTTGTCTCTTGACATGATTGCATCAATCACAATCAGTCTCTCTTTATCTACCCATGAGGTGTAAGAGGTAGGAATTAAGCAGTGCCTTATGAAATGGAACCAAGTGTTGGCTTCATCACATAGGTACCTCTTCATGATTTTGAACTCACTCCCATGCTCACCACTTCTCTCCCAGACAGCACCTTCTACACAAATCCTGTCCTTGATAGCTTCCATTTCAGTCAGTCCATAGGTCTTTTGCTTGGTCTCCACAGCCTTCCCATAATACCCTAGCCCAAAATAATCGTTGATCACTCTTACCCCAAACTTCACTTCCTCGCCTCGCACCTTTGAAACGATGGAAGGCTCTCCTTCAGGTCTCTCAACGATTCCTTTGTAGAAATCGTGAACCAAAGTAGCAATGTATTCTTTTCTGTGCACAACGAATTTTTGCCACCCCAACGCTGCGACGGTTGCAAGAAAATCAGGATTGGGGCTTTCTTGACTAAAGCCCCTTTCTGGAAGTAGGGCTTTCTTTTTGGATGGGTTAGGTGTTTCAGGGATAGGGGCTGAGGATGAACTTAGGTCAGTATGTTTGCCTTTCCCAGAGGATTTGGTAGCAGATTGCTTCACTTTTGTCATGGTGATTTCGCAGAAATTGCTTGGAAAGGAATGGGGGATTTTGGAAATTTTAGGTTTTCTGAGAAAGAGAGGAAAGATTGTGGGTTCAGAGAGAGAAAGAATAGAGAGAGGTTGCTGGTGGTGGGATAATGGTGAATGGTTAGATTTTTATGGGGAAGTGGTTATGGGGAGTTGAGAAATGGAAGAGTGGAGTAATGGAGAAAAGTAACCGTTGATTAGACAGGTTAGGGAGGGGAGATGACGTCGTGGTCAGTTACCACGTTCGTGTTGCAGAGGGAAATCACTTCTGACACGTCATCACTTACGCCCTTGACTTAATTTAAATCTGCCCTGATTGCCCAGACGTGCCCACGTCTAATGCATACTGAGACGTTACGACGTCTACCACCTTTTACTTTCCATTTCTTCAACATTTATTCCTGCAAAACAAAAATTAAAAAGACACAAAAATTGTTGGTTAATTAAAAATCATTGGGTTGCCTCCCAAGAGCGCTTGTTTTAAGAGTCTTCAGCCAGACTTTTGCCATTTTAATTCAAGAATTGTGGAAGGACATTTGGATCTTGTCCCTTTCCACATGCTCTCCATGATACTGCTTCACACGTTGGCCATTAACTTTGAACATGGTGTTTGTCTTTTCATCAAAGAGGTCCACAACACCATGAGGATAGATTTTCATTAATTTGAAAGGTCCTGACCACCTTGACTTTAGCTTGCCTGGGAACAACTTTAGCCTTGAATTGAATAGTGATAACTCATATTTATATGAGTTATTTATACTTATTCAAAGATAAATCATGCAAGTTCTCTAGCAATAATAGGTTGTTTTAATTAGTTTTCTGTTAGTTTATTGTTTCTTAGGTAGCTAGGGGCTAAATTACGAGTTCTGTGCATTTTGGCACCAATTGGTGCCTTTGTGAGCATTTTGATGCTTCTTGTGTTTGTGCAGTAAAAAGCCGAACGTCGCAACGTCCCTCACCACGTCTGTAGAAGGGCAGCAGAGCAAGAGTGAAATATCTCAGTTATGGCGCACTAGCAATGATGGTTAAAGATTCAGAAAGTCAGAAGATCTTCTATTCCCCATGTGCTGACAAGGATGACCTTATCGTAGCACCGCATGATGTCGATTCGTAGTGCAAACAGCTTGGTAGGTGGGCAAATGACATCAGCAACATGTGACCCATTTTTCTATAATTACAAGACTTATCTCTCTCTTTAAGGGGACATATACACATACCTACATCACACCAGTCCATACATTCATCATCTACCTTCCTCCATTGTTCAGAAAGAGTTCTCAAAACGAAGTTACGGACCTGAGACTTCGGTTTTGAACTCTACTCAACTCCATTTCCAGTCATAACCACTCTCGTGTGAAGCTCGGACGCGGTAACGCGTCTCTACAGATCGCATGCGGGGAAAGTTACTTAGGCGTATCTGTTGCACTCGGTATCTTTTCCTCTATGTATGGTATTTGGATTTTAACTCCTTATCTTTCTCAGAAAGATGCTCGGCATGAGCTAAACATTTTGTAGTTGGGTTGTTGTTTTGCATGTAATGAATTTCTAGTTAAATGTTATGAAGTATTGACGCTTATATGTTTTAAATCTTTGCATGATAATATTTCCAAACTTGTTTTGAGACTGATCACTTAAAATAGGTAGATTCATAGAGTGCACGGACATGGTCTATGAAAAGAACTCAAAGATTTATATGAACGAAAAGGTGCACTAAAGACATTTAGGCATTTTTATCTAAGTCTAGACATAGAATGGATAATAGTTCATAGAACATTGCTGTGGGTACTTAAAATACAGGAGTGGGCCTATTTAGAACCTAGACATAGGACCTCTTATACTTGAACTCTGACGTTTTGTGTTGAAAAGCACGACTCTTTTGCAACAGCTGAGGGACGTGGCCACGTCTCTGAGAATAACATTTGTATGTAATAACGTGTAAACGTTATAACGTCTGACTAGAGAGGATTTACTTGCATGCAACAATCCAACTCATTCTCATCCATATTCACAACCACTATCTTATTTACTTGTTTTATTTATGTTCCTAGTTTTAACACCAACTTTTAGTGCCGATTTGTTACTTGTTTCACTTGTGTTTTAAGACTTGAACTTTGAAAGTACAACCAATCCTCGTGGGAACGATCTCTTACTTATATCCACTTTATTACTTGTACGGCGTGTATACTTGCACTAAATTTGCGAATACCACACGAACGCAACAAGTTTTTGGCGCCGTTGCCGGGGATTGTAGTAACTTTTATTGTTCAAAAGTATTAGAACACAAGTTGGAAGAATTTTACTGTGTTGTTTGTTGTTTCTGTGTGTGAACAGGTAGACGTTACAACGTATGCTTAGTTCCAACTCGAGCTCTAGTTCGATTGAACCAGGGAGTGAATCTGCACCTGAGTTTGATCCAGAACCTGAAAGAACTTTCAGGCAACTAAGGAGACAACAAAGGGTAAGAAGGAGACAACAACAACAACAACATCAACGCCCAACCATGTCTGAACATGGTACTGGTGGTAGAAGCTCTAGAGGAGGACATGCTCCAAGAGGAGGTAGAGGACATGGTCGTGGACCACATACCCATACAGAAACAATAGTTGTTGATGATGAACACTGGCAGAGGCAGCAACTCATCAATGCAGGACCACAAGACATGGTCAATGACAGGGACAGGCCTATGCGTGACTATGCCGTACTTAACCCGGCTCATCTACAAACAGGCATTGCAAGACCAACCCTTCATACTGGTCACTTTGAATTCAAGCCAATGATGTTCCACATGCTGCAAACTGCAGGGCAATTTGGGGGTTTTCCTCAAGAAGATCCTTATGCACACCTAAGGCAATTTTTGGATGTGTGTAGCAATTTTATTATCATTGGAGTCTCAGAAGATGCTTTCAGACTGAAGCTCTTCCCATATTCTCTTAAGGATAAGGCCAAAAGTTGGTTGAACTCCTTGGAACCAAATTCAATTCACACTTGGGATGAGCTAGCCGAGAAGTTTCTTGCAAAATACTTCCTCCCAACAAAATGCTAAGGCGAGAAATGATATCACTTCCTTCAAACAAAGGGAATGGGAATCATTATTTGAGGCTTGGGAAAGGTGGAAGGAATTATCGAGAATGTGCCCACCATGGCATTCCGTGGTGATTCAAATGGAGACTTTCTATAATGGTCTAGATCAACCCACTAGGTTGATACTTGATGCTTCATCGGTGGTGTCATTCAACATGTCCTTTTACGAGGCATGCAAGCTTATTGATGACATAGCCACTCATAACTCTCATTGGCCATCCGATAGATTTACTCCTGGAAAGAAGGCGGTGTCCATGAAATAAGTGAAGTAATCGCTCTTTTCTGCTCAAGTGGCTACTTTAACCAACATGATCAAAACTTTAAGTACACCAAACGTGGCCACGCCTCGAGAGACAGATGCGGCGGTGTTGAACCAACACCATCCGGGGAGTAGTGTGTGTCTATTGTGAAGAAGGGCATGTCTCGAAGAGTGTCCCTACAACCTCGATCTGTAAAATTTGTATCTCGAACATAGGTAATGATCCTTACTCCAACTCTTACAACTCAAATTGGGGAAATCATCCAAACTTTGGTTGGAGAAACAACAATGCTTTGAATGCTAGCAATCTGCTCTCCCGCAATACCTCCAGGATTTCCCCAACAACAACAACGAGAGCGCGGTATGTGCGAGAATAACTACAATAGCAACTTGGAAGCCATGATAAAAAGCTTCATAAGTGATTGTAAGACAACTTTGCAAACTCATGAGTCTTCAATCAAAACTCGAAAACCAAATTGGGCGAGATAGCTTGACTCTTACTCAAAGCGAAATGGATCTCTCCCATCTACAAATCTGAAACACCATCATCCAATCCAAATGGTAATAATGGGGTGAATGCACAGTAAATGCTATCTCATTGAGAAGTGGTCTTGAATACCACAGAACCAACTATGCTGTGGAGAAAGAGGTGCGAGAGAAGGAAAAAGAGAAAGGGAAGGTGACAAGCACAAGTGGAGAAAAAGAGAAGGATACTTGGATATTGTGATGTCTAAACCCGGACGTTACAACGTCTACTTTTGAACCAGAATCAAGATCGTACTAGGCTTGTACCTGAATATCCTCCTCCACCCTATCCTCAAAGATTAAAGAAAGCACATGAAGACAAGCAATTCAGCAAGTTCATGGAGATGCTCAAGAAGCTACACATCAACCTTCCTTTGGTAGAAGCTCTACAGTAGATGCCAAACTATGCCAAGTTCCTGAAGGACATCATCACCAAGAGAAGAAGGCTAGGGAGTTCAAACTGTTGCTTTAATCAAGAATGTAGCTTAATTATGCAGAATAAACTCCCTAGAAAACTCAAGGATCCTGGCAGTTTTACTATACCATGCTCCATTGGAGATTTTTACATTGGCAAAGCTTTATGTGACTTGGGAGCAAGTATCAACTTGATGCCCAAATCCATATATGATAAACTTGGTATAGGAACTGCGAGACCTACTTCTTTAAGTCTCACTTTAGCTGATAAGAGTAGAGTATATCCTGAGGGCATATTAGAAGATGTTTTGATTAAAGTTGACAAGTTTGTGTTTCCAGTGGATTTTGTTATTTTAGATTTTGATGCAGATAAAAGAAGTTCCTATCATTACGGGAGACCATTCCTAGCTCTTTGGAAGGACAATCATTGATGTGCGAGAAGGAGAATTGATCATGAGAGTCAATGACCAAGAAGTCAAGTTCAATGTTCTCAGCGCACTCAAGTATCCGAGAGCCTCACACGGAAGAATGTTCTTATGTGGTTGTCCTGACCGTGTGGTTCAAAAACAATCCAAAGCGGCCAAGCCCAAACCACCATCACCAAAAGCCAAACAACCCCAACCTCACCTAAAGAACCATCAACCCATGAACAAAATACCCCCAAGACTCCACAATCCAAAGCCCAAGACCAACAAATTCCACAACCACCCCCACCCCAACCTTGAACACGAAAAGCAACCATCACCCCAAAAATGCAAGAACCGGACGTGGCAACGTCTAAAGAGCCGAGGTGGTTGCGGTTGGTAATTCACCAAGACGCAAGGAAGGCTAAGAAAAACCTAAGTCCGCATGATCTTCACCTCGGCCCATTGCCACCAAACCACCAAAATTCACCAAAACAGTTCAAAGAAGAAAGCTCATTGAATGGGGACAAGTTTTATCATCCACCTCAAGGCTTAAATCTTTACCTAAGAAGCTCAAATCTAGGAGATCAAGACCTTTCAAGTTGGTGAAGGTGTATCCTAACAAGATAGTAAATCTGTTTGAAGAAATCACTTGTTCCACACTGAAGATCAATGATGAAAGGGTGAAGAAATACTGTGGAGCACATGTGGTGAGGGACAAAGTCTCCACCGAGCTTCAAGACCTCTAACGCTAAAGAGGAAGTCTGGCTGAAGACTCTTAAAGCAAGCGCTCTTGGGAGGCAACCCAATGGTTTTAACTAACCAATAATTTTGTGTCTTTTAAATTTTTGATTTTTGTAGGAATGGAAGCTGAAGAAAGGAGAGAGTCAAGTGTGGTAGACGTTATAACGTCTCAGTGTACACTAGACGTTGTCACGTTTGTTGTCTGGGCAAGGTTTAAATGAAAAAGAAGAAGGCGACCGGTCAAGCAGGCATCCCCACTCGGCAGAGTGGAAGGCTCAGGTTTGGTGCTTTGAACAAGTAATTTAGCCCTTTATTTTTAGCAGTAGAGTAATTTTAGTTTTTAATTTTAGTAAGAATAAACAACTGTCCAACGTGATAACGTCTGTTTCAACGTTGGATGGTTAGAAGATAGTAGTTGTTTGTGTCCTGTTTAAATGTTCCTCCCCCAATTTAAAAAAAAAAAAAAAGATTTTCATCATTGAGCAGTGGGGACACTGCTCAACTTTAAGTGTGGGGGGAGAATCCTGATGTTCAAAACAAGTTTTTGTTTCTGTTTTGTGCATGCATGAAATCAAATGCAAAATCGCTTTTATTCTTACTCATTAGGCATTAAAAATAATTCTCTTTGGGCTAAATCTAGTGATGAATGTGAATGTGTGAGTAAATGGATGCATGTTTAGATGAATGGAATTGATTCTTTGCTTCCACACAAACTCGCTTTAAGGAAAGATCTAGTTAGCTAGGGAATATTTTATCTTTGAAGCTAGTTTTGGTTGACTATGGTGATTGTAAAACTTGATTAAAAACCGAGAGTAGCATGTAAGCTAAGTTTGGGGGTATATCGGGTTGTACTAAGGCCGGGTGCAAAGACGTAGGATGGTTAGTGCATGTGTAGTGTGAGTGCGTTGTGGCGTGCACTAAACGTTATAACGTATGCCGTGTGTGTTGTGTTCTGTGTTCAAACGTTACAACGTTTCACCTATAGACGTTGTAACGTCTACTCCAAAAAGACCAAAAAGAGTGTGTTGTTGTAAATAAGTGGAAAATCCACAAGTGCTTTGTGTTTTGGCCGCAATACCACAAACAAATCTTTGGGCACCCCAATATATGAAAAAAAAAAAGAGAAGAAAAGAAAGAAAAAAAAAAATAATAATTCCAAGTGGAATGAATCAAAGGAAGCTGCTCAGTAATGAGGGGGTTGCAGTCATTTGCGTGTGTGAGTCAGAAAAATAGTTGCACTAATCTAGTCCTAGCACCCAATTAAGACCCTTTGTCATGCTTTAAATTAACCCTCATTTCTTATGTGAAAATGTTAGCCTACTCTTTGTTTTGAAAGATGTTTTGCTCTCACCAAATGGAAACCACTCTTTCATAGGCTAGAATAGCTTCTGAACCTAGCTAGGAATGGAATTAATGCAGAGATCACACACTCACTTTGGGCAGTAATGAATTTGGAATTTATTTGTGCATTGGTGCGTGAGTGTGTAAGAGAATTAGCCCCTTGAGAATAATTTTTGATCAAATGATTGAGTAGAATGCAACCTGCTGGTGTAGTTGATTTCATGCATTTCTGTTAATTTTGTTTTGTCTTGATTGCTTGAGGACAAGCAATGATTTAAGTTTGGGGGTGTGATAACTCATATTTATATGAGTTATTTATACTTATTCAAAGATAAATCATGCAAGTTCTCTAGCAATAATAGGTTGTTTTAATTAGTTTTCTGTTAGTTTATTGTTTCTTAGGTAGCTAGGGGCTAAATTACGAGTTACAGGCATTTTGGCACCAATTGGTGCCTTTGTGAGCATTTTGATGCTTCTTGTGTTTGTGCAAGAAAAAGCCGAACGTCGCGAACGCCCCTCACCACGCGTCAGTAGAAGGCGTGAGCAAGAGTGAAATATCTCGCTTATGGCGCACTAGCAATGATGGTTAAAGATTCGTAAAGTCGGAAGATCTTCTATTCCCCATGTGTTTGACAAGGATGACGCCATCCGTAGCATCGCATGATGTCGATTCGAAGTGCAAAAGCAGGCTTGGTAGGTGGGCAAATGACATCAAGAACATGTGACCCATTTTTCTATAATTACAAGACTTATCTCTCTCTTTAAGGGGACATATACACATACCTACATCACACCACCCATACATTCATCATCTACCTTCCTCCATTGTTGAGAAAGAGTTCTCAAAACGAAGTTACGGACACGACTTCGATTTTGAACTCTACTCAACTCCATTTCCATCATAACCACTCTTCGTGAAGCTCGGGCGTGGTAACGTCTCTACAGATCGCATGCAGAAAGTTACTTAGGCGTATCTGTTGCACTCGGTATCTTTTCCTCTATGTATGGTATTTGGATTTTAACTCCTTATCTTTCGTAAAAGATGCTCAAAGATGAGCTAAACATTTTGTAGTTGGGTTGTTGTTTTGCATGTAATGAATTTCTAGTTAAATGTTATGAAGTATTGACGCTTATATGTTTTAAATCTTTGCATGATAATATTTCCAAACTTGTTTTGAGACTGATCACTTAAAATAGGTAGATTCATAGAGTGCAGGACATGGTCTATGAAAAGAACTCAAAGATTTATATGAGCGAAAAGGTGCACTAAAGACATTTAGGCATTTTTATCTAAGTCTAGACATAGAATGGATAATAGTTCATAGAACATTCTTTGTGGGTACTTAAAATACGAGTGGGCCTATTTAGAACCTAGACATAGGACCTCTTATACTTGAAACTCGGCGTTTTGTGTTGAAAAGCACGACTCTTTTGCTGAGCGTTGAGACGTGGCCACGTCTCTGAGAATAACATTTGTATGTAATAACGCGTGTAAACGCGTTATAACGTCCGACTAGAGAGGATTTACTTGCATGCAACAATCCAACTCATTCTCATCCATATTCACAACCACTATCTTATTTACTTGTTTTATTTATGTTCCTAGTTTTAACACCAACTTTTAGTGCCGATTTGTTACTTGTTTCACTTGTGTTTTAAGACTTGAACTTTGAAAGTACAACCAATCCTCGTGGGAACGATCTCTTACTTATATCCACTTTATTACTTGTACGGCGTGTATACTTGCACTAAATTTGCGAATACCACACGAACGCAACAAATAGCAACACCTGTTGTCCTTCTGTTAGTTCTCTCTTTTGAATTCTCTGATCATGCCACTTCTTGGTCTTTTCCTTGTACATTCTTTGAGTTTTCATAAGCATGGTGTCTGAACTCTTCTAGTTCATTTAATTGCGACAACCTTGCTTCACCAAACTTTTGCATTATCCAAATTTAATTGCTTCAATGCCCAAAGAAGCCTTATGTTGGAGCTCAATTGGTAGGTGACAAGCTTTGCCATAGACTAGCTTGTAGGAGACATGCCCAATGGTGTTTTGTATCTTCGCTCAGAGGCCCAAAGTGCATCATCCAAGTGTAGTGACCATTCCTTTCTGTAGGGACCAACCATTTTCTCCAAAGATTCTTTTGATTTCTCTGTTGGATACCTCTGCAGCCCCTGGTTTGGGGATGATAGGTCAGTAGCACTTACGTGTTTCACTCCATACTTAGTCAACAGGTTCTCAATTAGCTTGTTGCAAAAATGAGAGCCTTCATCACTGATTATGGCTCTTGGAGTACCAAACCTTGTGAATATATTCTTTTTAAGGAACTTGCTAACTGATTTGGCTTCATTGTTGGGTAATGCCACAGCTTCAACCCACTTTGACACGTAATCCACAGCTACCAGAATATATAGATTTCCATGGGACATAGGAAATGGTCCCATGAAATCCATTCCCCATACATCAAACAACTCAACTTCCAGAATGTTTGTGAGAGGCATTTCTTGCTTACTTGATATATTTCCTGTCCTCTGGCACTTATCACATCTCCTGACTAGCTCATGAGCATCTTTGAATAGTGTAGGCCAATAGTAGCCAGATTGTAGGACCTTTGCAGCTGTTTTGGTACTTCCAAAATGTCCACCATAAGGTGCTGAATGACATTGTTGCAGCATATGGAGTTGTTCTTCCTCGCCTAGACACCTTCTTAGTAAGCGATATGGACACAATTTGTACAAATATGGCTCATCCTAAGTATTGCTTTATAGTGTGGAAGAACCTCTTCTTACGTTGATAATTGAAATCTCTGAGCACAATCTTGCTAACAAGGAAGTTAACTATGTCGAGATACCATGGTGCGGTGGTATCGAGACGTTATAACGTTTGGACGAAAGTGTCATAGACGTGGTAACGTCTTCAACTCTCGAGGCTCACGACAATAGTCTCTCATCGTGGAATTTTTCTTTTATCTCCTCTTCACCTGTGACTGCATCAACATTCTCAAGCCTAGAGAGATGATCGTGACTTGGTTCTCCACCCCCTTTTTGTCACGTATTTCCAAGTCAAATTCTTGGAGGAGGAGAACCCATCTAATAAGCCTTGGCTTTGCATCTTTTTAGAAATTAAGTACTTAATGGCTGAATGATCGATGAAGACAATAACTTTTGCACCCACTAAGTAAGATCTAAACTTATCAAAAGCAAATACAACACCAAAAAGCTCTTTTTGATCCACAGTATAATTTAATTGGGCATCATGTAAGGTTTCTTGGCATAATAAATAGAATGAAATTTTTTCCATACCTTTGCCCCAATACAGCTCCTCTGAAAGATAATCACTTGCATCACACATCAACTCAAATGGCTTAGACCAATGCTGGAGTGACTATTACTGGAAGCGATCACTAAAGTGCGATCTTGATTTGTTGAAAGCTTCATGACATTGTTCATCAAAGTTGAAGACGCGTTGTCACGTTGCAACAACAGAACCACGAGGTTTTGAAATTTTTGAGAAATCCTTGATAAATCTTCTGTAAAACCCTGCATGTCCTAAGAAACTTCTAACTCCTTTGATAGTTGTTGGTGGAGGTAGCTTGTCAATAACATCAATCTTTGCTTTGTCTACCTCTAACCCTTTCTTTGATATTCATGCCCCCAACACTATTCCTTCTTGTACCATGAAATGGCATTTTCCCCAATTGAGCACTAGGTTGGTTTCTTCACACCTTATTAGAACTCCTTCCAAATTATCCAGGCATGCCTTGTATGAATCTCCATAGACTGAGAAATCGTCCATAAAGACCTCCATGGAATTCTCAATGAAATCAGAAAATAAGGCCATCATGCACCTTTGAAATGTTGCAGGAGCATTGCATGCCCCAAAATGGCATCCTTCCGAAAGCAAAGGTACCATAGGGACAAGTGAATGTTTTCTTTCTTGATCTTGAGTGCTATAGCTATCCGGTTGTAGCTTTGAATAACCATCAAGGAAACAAGAAAAAATCCTTGCCTGCAAGCCTGTCTAACATTTGATCAATGAATGGAAGAGGGAAATGATCCTTCTTAGTTGCTTTGTTTAGCTTTCTATAATCCATGCATATCCTCCAGCCCGTTACTGTCCTTGTTGAAATTAGCTCATTTTATCATTTGTTACCACAGTAACTCCACCTTTCTTTGGCACACATTGTACTGGACTTACCCAGGAGCTATCGCTAATAGGGTAGATTATTCCTGCATCCAACCACTTGATGATTTCTTTCTTTACCACCTCCTTCATTATAGGGTTCAATCTCCTCTGCCCTTCTATGATATTCTTTGCATTTTCCTCCAAGACAATTCTATGCATGCAGATTGTGGGACTGATACCTTTGATGTCTGCCATTTGCCAACCAATTGCCTTTTTATGTCTTTTCAGGGTAGTAATGAGATCAATCTCTTGCTCTTGGGAGAGCTTAGCAGAAATGATCACTGGTAGGGACTCATTTTCCCCTAAAAAGACATACTTTAAATGCTCAGGTAATACCTTTAATTCCAAGGTAGGTGGCTCTTTGATGGAAGGCACATTCTTCTTAAGATTTGATTCCTCTTGCCCTAAAGATTCGTACCTCTTTGTCCATGACTTTGGTGCAGGGGGCTCAGACGTGGCCACGTCTGCAACAGACGTTACAACGTCTAGAGGAACAACTTCTTCTGCTAAAAACTCTTGCACTTCGTCATTGCCTAGCATCTTCTCCAAAGGATCATTATCTCTGTTGAACTGCTTTTGAACCATATGATCAATGGCAACCACATAAGAACATTCCTCTGTGTTTGGTTCTGGATATTTGAGTGCATTGAGTACGTTGAATTTGACTTCTTGGTCATTGACCCTCATAATTAATTCTCCTTTCTGCACATCAATGATTGTCCTTCCAGTAGCTAAGAATGGTCTCCCCAGAATGATGGGACCCTTTTTATCTGCATCAAAATCCAAAATAACAAAATCAACTGGAAACACAAACTTGTCAACTTTAATCAAAACATCTTCTAATATGCCCTCGGGATAAACTCTACTTTTATCAGCTAAAGTTAAACTTAAAGAAGTAGGTCTGGCAGTTCCTATACCAAGTTTGTCATAAATGGACTTGGGCATCAAGTTGATACTTGCTCCCAAGTCACACAAAGCTTTTCCAATGTAAAAATCTCCAATAGAGCATGGTATAGTAAAACTGCCAGGATCCTTGAGTTTTCTAGGAAGCTTATTCTGCATAATTAAACTACATTCTTCAGTTAAAGCAACAGTTTCAAACTCCCCTAGCCTTCTCCTTTTGGTGATGATGTCTTTTAAGAACTTGGCATAGTTTGGCATCTGCTGTAAAGCTTCAACCAAAGGAAGGTTGATGTGTAACTGCTTTAACATCTCCATGAACTTGCTTTGAACCGCTTATCTTCATGAGCCTTTTCAATCTTTGAGGTATGGTGGAGGAGGATACTCAGGTACAAGCCTAGGCACAGTCTTGATTCCTGGTTCAAAACTAGACGTCGTAACGTCTGGGTTAGACATCACAATGTCTGGAGTATCTTTCACACCACTTGAGCTTGCCTCTTTCCCCTTTTCTTTTTTTCTCCTTCTCTCGGAGCATCTTTCACCTTCTCTCGGTGCTTCTTCCTCCACAGCATAGTTGGTTCGGGTATTCAAAGTACCACTTCTTAAAGAAATTGCATTTACTGTCCCATTTCCCCATTATTACCATTAGGGTTTGATGATGATGATGTAGTTTCAGTTGTAGAAGGAAGAGATCCATTCGCGCTTTGGTGAGAGAAATTTGAAGCTATCTGTCCAATCTGATTTTCGAGTTTTGATTGAAGACTCATGAGTTTGCAAAGTTGTCATACAATCACTTATGAAGCTTTTCATCATGGCCTCCAAATTGCTATTGTTGTTATTCTCGCACATACCGCCTCTGTTGTTGTTGTTGAGGGGAAATCCGGAGGTATTGCGGGAGCAGCGATATTCTTTGGTATTCGATTGCATTGTTGTTTCTCCAACCGAAATTTGGAATTGTAAGAGTTGGAATAGGGACCGTTTCCTTTGTTACGAGATACAAAGTTTACTGGTGAGGGTTGTAAGGACACTCCTCATACACATGCCCTTCTTCACAATAAACACATACTACTCCCCCGAATGTGTGGGTTTCTATCACTGCAGCTGATGCAGCTTCTCGAGACGTGGCCACGTTTGAAGTACTCAAAGTTTTGATCATGTTGGTCGGAGGTAGCCACTTGAGCGAAAGAGCGATGACTTCACTTATTTCATGGACACCGCCTTCTTTCCGTGAGTAAATCTATCGGATGGCCAATGAGAGTTATGGGTGGCTATGTCATCAATAAGCTTGCATGCCTCGAGAAAGGACATGTTGAGAATGACACCACCGATGAAGCATCAAGTATCAACCTAGTAGGTCGATCTAGACCATTATAGAAAGTCTCCATTTGAATCACCACGAGAATGCCATGGTGTGGGCACATTCTCAGTAATTCCTTCCACCTTTCCCAAGCCTCAAATAGTGATTCCCCTTCCCTTTGTTTGAAGGAAGTGATATCATTTCTCAGCTTAGCATTTTTGTTGGGAGGGAAGTATTTTGCAAGAAACTTCTCAGCTAGCTCATCCCAAGTGTGAATTGAATTTGGCTCCAAGGAGTTCAACCAATTTTTGGCCTTATCCTTAAGAGAGTAGGGAAAGAGCTTCAGTCTAAAAGCATCCTCTGAGACTCCAGGGATGATAAAGTTGCTACACACATCCAAAAATTGCCTTAGGTGTGCATAAGGATCTTCTTGAGGAAAACCCCCAAATTGCCCTGCAGTTTGCAGCATTTGGAACATCATTGGCTTGAATTCAAAATGACCAATATGAAGGGTTGGTCTTGCAATGCCTGTTTGTAAATGAGCAAGGTTGAGCACAGCGTAGTCACACATAGGTCTGTCCCTGTCATTGACCATATCTTGTGGTCCTGCATTGATGAGTTGCTGCCTTTGGTAGTGTTCATCATCAACAACTATTGTCTCTGTATGAGTTTGTGGTCCACGACCTTGTCCTCTACCTCCTCTTGGTGTATGTCCACCCCTAGAACCAGTGTTATGCTCAGACATGGTTGGGTGTTGTTGCTGTTGTTGTTGCCTCCTTCTTAACCTTTGTTGTCTCCTTAGTTGTCTGAAAGTTCTTTCGGTGTTCGGATCAAACTCGGTGTAGACTCACTCCTTGGCTCGGCTTGAACTAGAGCTTGCGTTGGAACTAAGCATACGTATGTAACGCCTACTGCTCAAACACGAAACAACAAACAACACAAAGTAAAATTCTTTCAACTTGTGTTCTAATACTTTTGAACAATAAAAGTTACTACAATCCCTAAGAACGGCGCCAAAAACTTGTTGCGTTGGTATATTCGTGTGGTTTTCGCAATTATAGTGCAAGTATACACATCGCATACAAGTAATAGAGTGGTTTTAAGTAAGAGATCGTTCCCACGAGGATTGGTATACTTTTCAAAGTTCAAGTTTCAAAACACAAGAGAATCAAGTAACAAATCGGCAATAAGAGTTGGTTTTAAAGCTAAAGATGTAATTAAAACAAGTAAACAAATGTTGGTTGTGAATATGGATGAGAGATGAGTTGAGTTGTTGCATGCAAGTAAATCTTTTCTAGCCAGACGTTATAACGTTTACACGTTATGACGTTCAAATGTTATTTTGTATAGACGTGGCCACGTTTGAACAGCTTTATTCAAAAAGAGCTATGCTTTTCAAAGACAAAACGTCAGAGTTTCAAGTATAAGAGGTCCTATGTGTAGGTTCTAAATAGGCCCACTCCTGTATTTTAAGCACCCACAGCATTGTTCTATGAACTATTATCCATTCTATGTCTAGACTTAGATAAAGATGCCTAAATGTCTTTAGTACATTGTTCATTCATATAAATCCTTGATTTCTTTTCATAGTCCATGTCTGTACCTATGAATCTACCTATTTTAAGAGGCCAACCTCAAAACAAGTTTGGAAATATTTTCACACAAGGATTTAAAACATGCACGTCAATACTTCATAACATTAACTAGAAGTTCATTACAAGCAAAACAACAACTCAACTACAAAGTGTTTAGCTCATGCTGAGCATCTTTACAGAATGATGAGGATTTAGAATCCAAATACCATACATAACAGAAAAGAAACTAAGTGCAAAAGATACACCTAAGTAGCTCTTCAGCATGTACGCTGTATAGACGTTACAACGTCTGAGCCTCACAGCAATGCAGAAAATAAAACAAAGTTCAGAAAAGCAAAATACAGAAGTCTGTTTCCAGATCTTCTTTACAGAACTACTTCTGAATTTTAATGGAAATATGGTGAAGGGATGAAGATGAAGTGTATGAAGTGGTTCTGAATGGGTGTATGTCTCGGTGCCTTGAGAGAGAGCTGAGCCTTCATTAAATAGCCTCCTTGCTCACGTGTGTCCCCTGCACCTTAATCTCTAAGTTTCATGTTTTTATTTGTTGTTTCAGTTTTTAGTTGTTATTTATTTCTATTGAAATAAACATGTTGAGTGCTCTTGTTCTGTGTTAGCACGCAACAGTTGTGCTAGTTTGTTGTGTTTGTTTGCTGTTTTTGTTGTCCTATAGTTCTTCCCCTTAATTTGTATGCAGTGAGGACACTGCAAGGTCTTAAGTAGGGGGAGGATCTACGCATGTCATGTACTCTGTTAATTTGCAATCAATCGGTGTATGTTTAATAATTTTTAGAAGTAGAGTTGAGCAAAAACTTAGTGATGATATGGTGAGAAATGAGAGAATAGTGCCCCTGTTTGTGAGTGAACTATCTTGTCTCTTGCTCCTACACTTAAACATGAACTCAGGTAGGAACTTAGTAAACTAGAGATTATCCAAACTAGGCTAGTGTTGGTATACCTAGAGAACTCGCTAAATTTCTACTAAAAACTTAGGGCAGCATAAGAAACTAAGTTTGGGGGTTCTTTGAGATATATTACGGCAAAGCAAGAAGGAATGTAGTCTTCATGCGGCAACAATTCTTTGCGACAATCTTTGGGTCTTGTGCACATAGTGCTTGCAGCGAAGAATTCTTTGCAAAGCAATGATGGGTCTTGTGCACATAGTTTTAGGATATTAATGAAGTCTGAATGTAGGTGCTATGTTATGAAGCACCACCAAGGTCTGTAAATAAATGTAAAGTGCTGAATTTGCCCACTCATTAAAAAAAGCAAAAATGCTATCAAAAAGAAAATCAAATAAGGGCAATACAGTACAATGAGTAATTGAAAGTCTGTACAAAGAGTTATTATGAGTCTGTAATGTTGCAGCAACAGTTGCTGCAACAATGTCAAGTCATGTTATAATAAGTGCACTGGCCTAAAAGTTTTGGATTGCTGCATCAAAGCCCTTAATCATGCTCATCCCTCCTTTCTGAGCTTGAATTGTTAGTCTGCCCTTTTTTTTTTGAAAAATCTTTAGCATTCCCAAAAGAAAGCCTCTCCAAGTCTTAGCTAAGTGAAATTTTGAACCTTGCTATGGTCTGAACTGAGTTAAGTGTCACACACACACACACACACACACACACACACACACACACACACACACACACACACTATTGAGCAGGAGTAAGTTAAGGAACTTATTATTCAGAAGGCTTGCAATTGAGTGATAATCCGAAAGTTGATGCTTAGCTTAAATCTTCTAGTTGCTTAGCATTTGATTGATTCATTGATCTTGATTGCTTATTATCAGTGTGCTGTTATGAGCGAAAGGAGTTGTGCAAGTATACACAATCGCAACAAGTAATACAGTAGTAAGTAAAGTTCGTCTCCACAGGGATTGGTATTAATTTTAGAGTTTAAGCGATACTAGCACTTAGTGGACCGAGTAGCAAATGTTGTAGTCACAGGTTATCAGTGAAAAGTGATGGTTTAAAGAAAACAGTAAAAGATTGGTTGTGAGAAATGAGAGAAACAAGTCGGATTGCTCTTTCTAAGTAAATTCCCGATTAGTACAGCACGCTATAACGTCACACGCTATAGCGTCAAGCGTTGTTGCAAATGTTTTTGTGCTTTTCAGTCACTCACGCCAGAGTTTCATTACAAGATGCCTATGTCTAGGTTCTAAATAAGTTCACCCCACAGCCTTTGCTCTATGAACTATTGCATTTCTATGTCTAGAGGGAGCAAAATCTATTTAAATGTCTTTAAATAAACTTTCGTTCATATCAATCTTTGAAGTCGATCCATGGACCATGTCTGAACCCACGGATGTACCCATTTTAAGTGGCCAACCCTAAAACAAGTTTGAAAGAAGTATAACACAAAGATTGAAACGCAAAGCATGCAACATTATAAATACGATACTAATGGTTCATTACAAAGATCCGAGCAATCCAACTCAAGGTGTTTAGCTCATGTTGAGCATCATCAAAGCAATACAAGATAGAACACTCATATTACCTAGAACGAGGTGAGAAGAAATGGTGGCAAAAGATACACACCGAAGCTTCCAACTCATTCACCGAGATGACACTATAACGTCGAGTTAACACCGAAGAGGATAATAAACTAAAAATTACAATAAAACAAAAGCTTCAAAGTTTAACAATGGAGAAAATCTCTCTCAAGTTCTCTCTCTAAGTTTCCGAAATCTCTGAATGTCTTGTTGTAGAGGAAGAAGGAGTAGTTGTAGTGTCCAGAGCTAGTGAAAAAGGTGGTATGGCCGTCTCACCAACTGAAGCTATCATCCCACTCACACAATGCCATGTGTCCTATAATATCCAATAAAATCCGGCTGTGTCAACTGCACAATGGGCACAGAAAACGAGATTTGGAGTGAAGAGCTTGGCGCCAAAAATACACTTTTGCTTCTTCGACTTAGCCGAGCTCAAAGACTTGGCCGACCTGCCGACCTGCCCTCTTGCCGCTATAGCGTTAGACGCTATAGCACTTAACACTGCAGCACTCACAAAACACGTTAAATTGCTCAAAAGGGCACCAGATGTGCCGAATTAATACAAAACAGTTTCTAACCCTTCTTTTCCTACAACTATACTAATTAGAGACATAAGATACTAATATTACTTGAGAACTCACTTGATTTACATGGATAAAGGCATAAATAACTCATATAAATATGAGTCATCATGTGCTTGCCTTTGTCAAGTGTCATTGCTTGAGGACAAACAACGGTTCAAGTTTGGGGGTGTGATAAATATCATTTATGATGTTTATTATTTATCCTTTAAGCGTAATTTTGTGTGAATTATCAAGCATGATGTGTGATTTCTTTTGTAATTAAGTGTTTTAGATAATAATGATTGTGCAGGCATAAAATGGTTTTAATTGGGCAAATTAGTGCCCTTGTGCATTTTAATGCGTTTTGTTTAAGTGTTGCAGCACCAAGTGCCGTAGCAACTGGAATTGCGGAAGATGAGAGAGAAAGTATGCAAGGACACGGAAATCAAGGTGTGGACAGCTGTCAGAGCTAAGGACGCATGGAATTGAGTGACCTCAATGGAATGTTCCAAAATTACCCTTTAACCTAGGGAAATGCGCCTCCATTAGGTCATTTCTAGGGTTGTGTACCTAAGACACTATATAAGAACATTTCTCCTTCTTCATTTGTATGCTCTGTCGTAGGAAGGAAGTATAAAGATAGCTTCCCCTCTTTGCGTGCAACCTCACTTCAAATTACCAAATTGATTTATTACTGAGACTATTGCTGCAACAACACTGGAATTACAATTTCTTGGTGGATTCTACCTTTGACGAGCTGGATCAGTACTCCATTGTTGCCTTTGGAGTTCTCCTACTGTTTATCATTAGTAGTATACATTCTATCCTTGAATTTTGTAATATGACTTCTTCTCTTTTGTTCAAGTTATTTTCCATGTTTTGTAAGCTCAATATAAGCTAAATACTCATAGTTGAGATGTTGGATCTGATGTAGCTAAGTTATTATGGGATTAATGAAGTATGTTTAATGTTTTGTATTTTATCTTGTGTATGATAATATTTCCATTTAGATTAGGATTGACCGTCTAATCTAAGTAGCATTTATGAATTCAGAGATAGTTTGTAAATTTAACTCACAAGATAATATGGATTGTGTTCATTAAAAGATATTTTAATGTTCTTTGCTTAAACCCTAGAGATAGGAGGGCAAAATCCATAAGGTGAATATTGCGGGTGCCTAAGCAGCCTAAGGCGTACTCCTTTAGGGTTTAGAGATAAACTCTTGCGAGGAAACCCTAGTGTGAAGTATTTGAGAAAATATATCTATTGTTGCAACATTGAACATACCATTAATTGCATTTTAATGAAACTACTGAAGTGAATGCATCTCAGCTTGTTCTCATCACTGATTTCCATTGCCCTTTACTTCTACTACTATTTATGTTACTCAAAAACTTGTGTGTCATTTACTTTATTCACTAAATTGTTAACCAAATTAAACTCTCAAAATTAAGCCTAAATTTCTCGTGGGAACGATCTCACTTACTCTATATTACTTGTTGGATAGTGTACACTTGCACTATACCATTTTACACAACAATAGCCTCTCCACGTGAAGAGAAAATAGCGGCCTTTGTCTAGTGGCAACCTTAACCTGCAGGCATGGCCACAATTTGAGTCTTCCGTGCAATCCTACGATCCTGTGAAGCACCAAAGAAAGCAAAAATCCACAGCTCTCAAAGATCTACAACTCCCTCCTTGAGCCTCCCGGCAATCCTAAGGCGCCGAGCTCCCTTGGGATTGCACGGAGGACTCAAGGGGAGAGCAACGACCTTGCCATCACAAGAGAAAGCGATCATCTTCGAAACATATTCTATGCGACCATCTTCAAAAAAATGAAAATTGAAGAGAAAGCGATCCCCCCACTCATTATATATTGGAGCAAGGAACAAGTTATGAACAAAGACATTTATGATGGCACAGAAGAAAACGTCAATCAAAGTACAACTCCCAAAAAGATAAGGTCAAAGGTCAAACAGTCGATATCAAACCCGTCCCATCAACCATAGTCCTCGGCCGCTGACAAGGACGATCATCACAACCAAGCCTCTATCTACCTTAGAGCGACTTCGCACTTCGTGCTCGCCTCTCGAGGAATGTGTTCACGACCTGTCCAACCATTATCTAGACCACCCGGTCAAGTCACAAAAGACTGAGGGACTTAGCGCATAAGACCGAGGGACTTAGCGAAGAAAAACGAGTGACTCGACAATAGTCCGACCCGACCCCCTTGTAGTTAACAACACGGGTAAGACGATCGTATGCTTCGATGATCAGCCACATCTCACGAGGCTCGGTTCTCTCAGAAGCTCGGCCGGCATGCAATCAACAAGGATTAGAGTTTCACATCGAAACTCTAATCCGCTAAACACGGTTCTGAGGTTTCTAAGATCTAAAGGAAGAAGCCGTAGCAGTCAAGCAGTCATAGTCAAGGAGAATCAACAGTAACAGAGTCGTAACAGGAGCATAAACGAAGGCTGGAGTCAGGTTATCGCTACAATGAAGGAGAGACTTGGAGTGGAAATGAATAAAAATCAGCCTACGGTTGATTTCAGGTAAATTTTTTATTAAACGGGAGGTGAAAGAATGAACAATGGTTATATTGTATTATGCCATTTCTTCAAAATAGATAATGGTTGACTTTAAAAACGTGAAGTTCATGGTCTGTCTCTTAAAAATTTTGTTCTTAGTCTTGGTTTTATTCCTTTGTTTGGAAATCTATAATATTGTTTAATGGCTGTGATAATAATCATTAAACATAGCCATGATTTTCGCCTCTCTCTCCGCGGCGGCGTAAGGAAGGAAGGAAGGAGAGGCTGATCTAATTTTTAGGTTTTTTTAGTTTTCGGGTTGGGCCTCATAGTGGCCCTTTTGTTTTTTTTTTATTTTTATTTTTATTTTAATTATCAGAACGCTATTTGCACCCCCTTATTCACGCACACACCTCCCCACTTAAGCCCGGGCCGCATCTTGGGCTCTCCTATCTTGAACCAGGCTTTCCTTTTTACACCCTCCAATTAATTATCCGACCCCGCGATTAATAAAACCCCAATTTACAACTGCACTTGCTCTCTCTTTAATTCCTTTCCAACTCAAACATAAATAATTTTTCTCTCGAAATCAAATAAGCGGCTAAGTCGGTTGTACAACCGGTTAGTCATTATTTTAGGACCAATGAGTCAGTCTGATCAAGAACCACCGCAAACTTAATGAATACAAAAAAACTATTTTTCTCTAAAATAAGCGGCTAAGTCGGTTGTACAACCGGTAAGTCATCATTTTAGGACTAATGAGTCAGTACAATTCAAGTAATCCTACAAAAACTTGATAAAAAAAATAAAGTATTTTTCCGTAAATAGGGGATTAAGTCGGTTGTACAACCGGTTAGTCGGCGTTCTAGAACTAATGAGTCAGATGCAGTTCGGAGTTCTAGAATACCTATTCTAAAATCAACCCATCTCACAACTCCTTTCAAAAATTCAAAAATCATTTTCAAAAAGTAGGGGACTAAGTCGGTTGTACAATCGGGTTAGTCGTCGTCCTAGAAATCGATGAGTATATGCAGTTCAAGGAATCCTAGGACCCCTACACTAAAAAACACCAACCCACAAACTTTTTCAGGAAGAACTACGTAGCTTTGATTCCTCCATTGCATCCGGAGGTACGTAGGAGCAAGACTCAAACTCTTGTCAAGCACTAAAAACCAAAATTTAAATAAGTCTTTTTCTTATAAATAAAAGGGTAATTATTAAATAAATCCTAATCAATTAGACAATGGATGTTGTGGGGTGCTAATACCTTCCCCACACATAACGACTCCCGAACCCTAAACCGGCTTTGTCCTAAACCTAAAGGGATTTTCCGAATTTGCCCTTAAACTAAAATTTGGTGGCGGCTTCCTAAGAACCTTTCGAAGAATCCTTTCTCGGATTTTTCGGTCGCTACAGCTGGCGACTTCACTGGGGAATTAACTTTTTTAGAGAGTCAAAACCTAGTCTAATTAGTTGTAGGATTAATTTAATTTAATTTTTACCCTTCTCTTATTTATTTTTGCATATTATATTTTTATGTGATATGATATGTGAACCTTAGGATAGAAGACGATATTTTGTATGAATGTTTGTTTTGTTTGGAGCTTTGGGTTATTTTGAATTGCTCCTACACACACTTCACATCTACACATCACACACATGTGAGAAAAGTCCCCTACCCGGACTTGAGTGCAAACCTAAGTTAGAACGAGATTGCGTAGTGATGGCCTGCGGGACGTACGTCTCGTTGGGTGGTCATGAAAATCTCACCTAGAGTTTGATTCCTTTTAAGGATGTTATCCCTTCTAATAGCTTGCCTATTGTTGGGGTCAGTATTCTTGACTGGGGTCCTTGGCTCTTGGAACCTTGTGTAGGATTCTTTAAAACTACCCTTGTGAGGCTCACTATAAAAGAAACCTTAGACCCGCTCCATAGGGTACCCTTCTAGGGTCACAAAGGAGCTTTATACCCCTGCATTCAAACGAACATTAATGCATACCGTCTTTTATCCAAAAAAAAAATTAAAAATCAAAAAGTCAAAAATCAAAATCATTATTTACTACATTTTTAGAAAATATATCTCATGCATTTTTTCTTTACATTACAAAAAACAAAAATAAACATCTTATGTTACGACTGTCTGAGAATTAAAAGCTTTATTTTGGAGAGAAGTCATGCATGCTAAAGTCAAAGTCAAACTTTGTACTTTACTCTCCAAACGTAAAACTTATAATTCCCCGACGCGATAAATAAAATCATATATTATCATTTCATTCACATACATTATCATTACATTCGCATTTCACATACATTCATTCGCATTTCATGCACACTCATTCATTTGCATACTTACATCATGCATTACAAAAGAAAACAAGCATAATTCTAGAAAAATTGTGGTGAGAGGTGAGACATTCTTGTGAGGTAAATCATTCTTTTTGAAAAAGTTTAGCCATACTTAGTTGCAAGCTCAAGGCGTTTCAAGGCACTCAATTTTTCAAATTAGCAGCTCGTTCACATTTATTTTAACAAAGTGTTGCATCCCATGATGAATGACCGAAATAGTCCGCCAAAATTTTCTTTCATGTGTTAACTAATGTTAACTCTCTACGAAGCATTCATGTAATAACTTGTGTGTGACATGTGACTTCACTCTTGTTTGAGTCAGTTAATATCCCTACCTTGTCATCATCCCCCGTCCTAGTCTAATTCCACCCCGACCACCCTAAAGTACATACTCCCCTACCTAGTTGACTTTTTGGTTAAACGCTTTAGGCCCTCCATACTGGGGCAAATTTGTGATCTCTAAAACACCTTGTCAACATTGTATTCCCTTGGTGCAAGTCCTTTACAAAAAAAAAATCAAAAAGGCCCGTTAGGTTGAAAACTCGTAAGAGTGGCCTAAGCAAAAATTAGGGTAAAAAAAAAAGAGAGCAAATATATAAAAGTAAATAAATTATTGTCCTTAAGTTAATTTTTGAGAAAACTAGCAATCATGTTCTGAAATGAAGTTTGACCATCTTCCCATATCCTCAAGAAATCCTTTGCCACCCACCTTAAGCCAAAATCCAAAGAAACTTTCAATCACCCTAGACAAGGATCAATTCCACATCAAAAATGGTGTATCATTTTTATCAAGTCACTCAGCTCGAAAGAAAGAAAAAATCAAAATAAAAAAAAAGAAAGTGAAATAAAAAAAAAAGGATCAAAAAAACCACGAAAAAGCAAAAGTGGTACAATTATGAGCTGATACTTCTTACCATTAAATGCATAAGAGATACTTGTCTAAAATAAACCTCAAACACTTCTTTTGGCCTCAAAATCCTATCTTCCATAAATCCTTAGCCACGTTAAAATCCTAAACAAGTCCATCCAACCATGAGGCACATCAATCACTCAATAAAATCTCAAACACTCATTTGAGCCTAAAAACCATTTCCTTCATAAATCATCACCCATTAGCCAAGTTACATCACCAAATCATTTGTGCCATCAATCATCAAACACCTCTTTGAGCCCAATTATCCCTTCCTTCAGAAATCATTAACCACCGGCCACATTACAACCCTCTAGAGTTCATTCCGATCATTGATTGATTGCTTTTGTTTTCTCAAAGTTTTAATTTTAGGACAAGTAAGTTTATTTATTTATAATATGTTTGCTAAAAGAAAATGTATCTCAAAAAAAAAAAAACTCAAAAGAAAAGGAAAAATCAAAAGGCTTGCACCACAAGATTCATTCAAGTTACAGTTATACTAAGATAAGGTTTAGTGATCACCAAGTGCAGATTTCATCATGGTAAACTCAGGAGTCGTTCTAAAGACAACCAAAAGGCTTACGCTAGGATCGTCACCTAGATCCTGAAGTGGGGCATTCTTTTCACCTTTTGTTCCACTTAAACTTGGGGAAATGTGTCCAGTGTCCATCCTTTACCACTCCCAGTCTATACAGCCGCATTTGTCCAACTACAAAAACCCATAACCCTAACTCTGTCACATTTCACAACCATTCGAAATACCATTCCAAGTGGGGCAATCCTGTCGCTCTTCACTCCACCTTCAAATGGGAAAATTCACCCTACACCCATCTCATCCCCTTGCCATATTCACAGCCAAAAAACCATACTGGGGCAATTTCTCAACTCACTATCCTAAATGTTTCTACTCTAGTCGGGGCAATCTTGTCCTTACCATAATTAGGGAAACATCAAACTCTATGGGTTGAGACAAAGATCTCCTACTTGCCACCTTTCATTCCAAAGCCAATGCCTTCCCAATTCATCATCTTCTACACCCCTAGCTTGTCACCACTAGACAGGGGCAATTTTCACTCACCGTCATCAAATCTAAATTTGGGGCGTTCCTGCATCCTTGGCTGGGGAAAACCTACCTTTCATGACATTGACAAAGACCTGTCCACTCATTCCCCTCTTCATGTGCCACAAATGTCCACACCCTAGAACCCCAAGTTAAGCGACTCATTCATCTATATATACATTGCTATACATCTTTACTAATCAATGCTTCAAAGAGAGAGAACACAAGTTGATAATATGATACTCGAAAATACACTTGGTTAACTTTGGGGACCCAAATTTCGGTCATCATGGGGCATCATAGTGGAAAAGAAAAAGAAGCGAGCTTGCAAATATATTACTTTTTCACATCAGTGTCTGTAAATAACAACTTTGAGATTGCCGAAGTTTGAATCAAATCTAGCCTTTCCAATGAATGATCAATCTCCACCTCTCACATCCAAAGTCTCACATCTCATCATCACAAAAAAGTGTTTCTACACCCAAATCAATCATTTCATATCATCGCACCATAGCATTTGCATTCAAGCATTTCATCCACATTCGCATTTCATGCATTTATTGTATACCAAAAAAGAAGCAAAAAAATAAAAAACAAAAAGAGAAAAGAATCACCTATTTCATTCATCACATCGCCAAAAATCAACTGTTGCATGTATTATTGGCACTGTATATGCATTACATGAATTGACTTCAAGTGTCGATCCCTATATTTTGTTCCTCTAGTATCAGTGTTCGCGCTTGTGTAGTAGTATAATTTTCGCAATTATAGTGCAAGTATACACATCGTACAAGTAATAAAGTGGAGTTAAGTAAGAGATCGTTCCCACGAGGATTGGTTGTATTTTCAAAGTTCAAGATCAAAACACAAGAGAATCAAGTAACAAATCGGCAATAAGAGTTGATGGTAAAGCTAAAGATGTAATTAAAACAAGGAAATTAAAGTTGGTTGTGAAAAAGGATGAGAAATGAGTTGAGTTGTTGTATGCAAATAAATCCTTCCTAGTCGGGCGTCATAACGTCTAGACGCGTTATGACGCTTCAAATGCTAATGCGTGAACGTGGCCACGCCTGACGCATTTGCAAAAGAGCTATGCTTTTCAAAGATAAAACGTCGAGTTTCAAGTACAAGAAATCCTATGTCTAGGTTCTAAATAGGCCCACTCCTGTATTTTAAGTACCCACAAAGAATGTTCCATGAACTATTATCCATTCTATGTCTAGACTTAGATAAAGATGCCTAAATGTCTTTAGTGCATTGTTCATTCATGTAAATCTTTGATTTCTTTTCATAGACCATGTCTGTACCTATGAATCTACCTATTTTAAGAGGCCAACCTCAAAACAAGTTTGGAAATATTATTGCACAAAGATTTAAAGCGGCAACGTAAACACTTCATGACATTAACTAGAAATTCATTAAAAAGCAAAACAACAACTCAACTACAAGGTGTTTAGCTCATGCCTTGAGCATCTTTACGTAATGAAGTGGATTTAGAATCCAAATACCATACATTACGAAAAGAAACTAAGTGCACAAGATGCAACTAAGTAGCTCTTCAGCATGTATGCTGTATAGACGTTACAACGTCTGAGCCTTACACTACTGCAGAAAATAAACTAAGTTCGAAGTCCTTTTCCAGATCTTCTTTACAAAACAAATTCTCGAGTTTAATGGTGGAGATGGTGAAGGGATGGAGGCGAAGTGATTACGAAGTTGGTGGAAGAGATGATGATCGTGAGTGAGGTTGGTGATGCCTTGAGAGAGTCTTTGAACCTTCATTAAATAGCCACCTTGCTTACATGTGCCGATGTCACTTGCTCACCTACCACCGCTTTCTGTCTTTTCCCGACAATCGCTCATCGCTACGATTAGCTTTCAATCATCACCATGGGAAAAACGAAGATCTTCGACTTTTATATCTTTGACTATCATTGCTCAAATAGCGCCAAAATTAAGATCCTTCGCTCTTGCTCTGCTTTGCTCTTCTATTGTAGACGTGGTGAGGGCGTGGTAACGTTCAAAGATCGAATTTCTGCACATGCACAAAAAGCATCAAAACGCTCTCAAGGGCACCAATTGGTGCCTAAATGCACGATTTATCTTTATAACTCTTATTCACCTAAAACTCGTAAATCATTATAAAACTAATTAATTAAACCTTGTATTGCTCAAGAACTTGCATGATTTATTCGTGAGTGAGTATAAATAACTCATATAAATACGAGTTATCACACCCCCAAACTTAAATCATTGCTTGTCCTCAAGCAATCAAGACAACAAAACAATTAAGAATATGCAATCAACTACACTAGCAGGTTCTGTGTTACTCACCAAAGAGTCAAAATTCATTCTCAATGGGCTATTTCTTCACATACTCACATACCAATGCATAATTAAATTCCAGATTCATTAAAGCTCAAAGTGAGTGTGTGACCTCTGTATTAATTCTTCCTCTAGTTAGTTCAAAACTACCTTAGCTAATGAGAGAGTGGTTCCCAAATGGTGACAAACAAAATATTTTTCAAAACAAAGAATAGGCTAACATTTTCACATAAGAAATGGGGTTCATTTAAAGCATGACAAAGGGTCTTAATTGGGTGCTAGGACTAGGTTAGTGCTACTAATTTATTGACTCACACACAAAAAGGATCAGAACCCCCATTATTCGAAGCAACTCCTCTTTATTTTGCTCCATTTTTGGAGTTCTTTTTTTTTTTTTTTTTTTTTTTTTTTTTTTTTTTTAGCTTTGGAGTGCTCAGCATTTGTTTCAGGGTATTACAGGGAACACATGTGGATTTTCCACTTATTTGTATCAACAGACTCTTTTTGGTGTTTTTGGGAATAGACGTTACAACGTTTATGGGTGGACGTTGCAACGCCCGAATACAATACACAACACACACGGCAGACGTTATAACGTTACGGGTAGACGCGTTACAACGTTGCACTCACACTACACCGCACTTAACCATCCTATAGTCTTTGCACCCGGCCTTAGTAGTACGACTTGATTTACCCCCAAACTTAGCTTCTATCGCTATTCTAGGTTTTTAATCAAGTTTTATTTTCACCAAAGTTCACCAAAACTAGCTTCAGCACAAGATGTTCCCTAGCTAACTAGATTCTCTCTTAAAAACAGAGTTTGTGTAGGAGCAACAATCAATTCTTTACATCTAATCATGCATAGGTTACTCACACACACACATTTTCATTAACCTTAGCCCAAAGAGAATTATTTTCATGCTTGACAGAGTAAGAACAGAGACTACTTTTGTATTTCATTTCATGTACAGAGCTTAAAACATTGAGATTTCCCCACACTTAAAGTTGAGCAGTTGTCCTCATCATTCAAAAGCAAACAAAGAAGTTTGTTTTTTTTTTTTTTTTTTTTTTTAGAAGGGGGATTCTCATTCATGACATTGAAATTAAAAATTACTAAACTACACTACGCTTAAAACTAGAAAAATAAAACTAAAACTACTATTTGGATTAATAGGGACTTACTTGTTTGCAAAGACTGCACCTAAGCCTTCCGCTTTGTCCGTGGATACTCCTGCCGACTTTCACCTTTCTTCTTTTCCTTCTTCTCTTTCTTGACCTTCACTCCTCCTTGTTCAAAGGGTGGTTGTTGTTGTTGTTTCAAATTTGATTCTTTCTCTTTTGTACTTGCTCCAATACTTCCACCACAGCAGCTGATGATGCTTCAAAGAATCCTTTTCTTGGCCTCCTCCCACATTCTCATAGCTAGATCAAGCAGGTTAACTTGCATTGGTTCACCGGGGATCACCGGGCTTTTTCCACCTCTCGGTTCTTTAGACGTCGCCACGCCCGATGATGATACTCCGCCCAAAGAATCGCTCCTCGAGCTTGTTTCAACAGTGCTCTGCCACGGCTCCGAGTGGCCTCCTCCATTGCTTCTTTGCCTAACTTTCTCCATGGCGCCTTCTCTTTCATTAGTGACTTGCATTTACGCAAGTTTGGTCATAAACCTCTTTTTCACAGACGTTACGACGTCTGCAGCAATTCTTCAAAGAATAGCAGAAGTGGCTTCTCAGATACACTAGTGGCTACGAATGCAGCACTAGTAGCAGTAGCAGGTTTCCCTGCAGCACCTTGAGTTTTTCTCTTTACTGGTAGCTTTGGCCTTAAGGTTGATGAGGCTGCAATTTCCTCTTTCTCTCCACTCCCTTGAGCTTGTTTTGACTCAGCAGCTAGTTCTTGCCTTTTCTTCCTACCAAATGGGTTGTATGCCAGTGCAGTTTTGACTCTGGTCTTTTTGGGTGGGGAAATGGGTTGGGATTCTGGGATTGTTGGTTCAGACGTTGCCACGTCTGTTTTCTGGGGTGAAGGTTGTTTTTGAGGTTCAGGTTGGGGTGGGGGTGGTTGTGGAATGGTTTGGTCCTCAGCTTTGGATTGTGGGGTCTTTGGTGTGTTTTGGTCATGGGTGGAGGTTTCTTTTGTGATGGTGGTGGTTGTGTGGCTTGTGGGGATGATGGTTTGGGGCTAACTTCTTTGGATTTTGTTGGGGTTGGCTCTTTGTTTGTCTGATTGGTTGGAGACTCACTTACAGTCTTTTCACTAGAGCTCCCTTTTTCCTCAGGGCTCTCCTCCTCTTCTTCTTCACTAATTGCTTCCATACTTGCTTTCTTTGTTTCCTCTGCATCAAAATCAGAAATATCATCCAATTCATCAGAGTTAAAATCTTCCTCACTACTTACCTTCTTTTGTCTCTTTGCTGGGCTCTGCTTCTTTGGTGGGCTTCTTGCTCTCTTTGCCCTTTCCTTCTTGACAGCTCTTCTTTGGATTGTGGATAGGGGCACTTCATCGTCATCTTCTTCCCCGCATCCATTCAGCAACACAGCTCTGCAATTGCTTTCTTCCCTTAGACACACAGGCAAACACCTTCTTTTGCCATTCAAATTGCTCTTTGATAAACTTGGCGAGGAATTCTGTTTTTTCCTCCGGACGTTGCAACGTCGAGCATCAACAGAACTTGCAAAGACTGCGCAGCTTTCACTCTAGGCTGAAATTTTGTTGAGAAGGGGCCTTGAGGTTGCTCCCTAAGCTCAAAGCTTCTATCTCCACTCCCGCCTCCATGCATAAGTCAGTTATCAAACAAGGGAAGTATAAATAGCCGTCCTTCCTGTTCTTCCATTTGTTAAGCTCACGGTTGATTAGCTTCCCCACCTCCACTTTGTCTCTTGACATGATTGCATCAATCACAATCATTCTCTCCTTGTCAATCCAGGGATGTGTGAGAGGTAGGAATCGACAATGCCTTATGAAATGGAACCAAGTGTTGGCTTCATCACACGTATTTCTTCATTATCTTGAATTCGCTCCCATGCTCGCCTCTTCTTTCCCGCATAAAGCACCTTCTACACATATCCTTTCTTTAATGGCATCCATTTCAGCCAACCCATAACTCTTCTGCTTGGTCTCTACTGCCTTGCCATAGTATCCTAACCCAAAATAGTCATTAATGACCCTTACCCCAAATTTGACTTCCTCTCCTCGCACCTTTGAGACGATAGATGGCTCTCCTTCAGGCCTCTCAACGATCCCCTTGTAGAAATCATGGACCAGAGTAGCTATGTATTCTTTTCTATGCACAACAAATTTCTGCCAACCTAACGCTGCGACGGTTGCGAGAAAATTAGGATTGGGGCTTTCTAAACCAAAACCCCTTTCGTGAAGCGAGGGCTTTCTTTTGGATGGGTTGGGTGTTTCAGGAATGGGGGCTGAGGATGAACTCAGGTCAGCATGCTTGCCTTTCCCAGAGGATTTGGTGGCTGATTGCTTCACTTTGGTCATGGTGTTTGCGCAGAAAATTGCTTGGAAGGTAATGGGGAATTTCTGGAAATTTAGGTTTTCTGAGGAAGAGAGGGAAGATTTTGGTTCAGAGAGAGAGGGATTAGAAATAAGTTGCAGGAGGTGGAATGATGGTGAATGGTGAGATTTTTATGGGGAAATGGTTATGGGGAGTTGAGAAATGGAAGAGTGAAGTAATGGAGAAAGTAACCATTGATTAGACATGTTAAGTGAGGGGGGGTGACGTCGTGGTCGGGCTACCACGCTTCGCTTTGCGAGAGGGAAATCATTTCGCCACGCCATCACTTACGCCCCTTGACTTAATTTAAATTTTTGCTCGACCGCCCGCACGCGCCCACGCCCGTAATTACCGAGACGTTACAACGTCTGCCATTTTTCACTTTTCTTTCAACTCTTTATTCCTCGCAAAACAAAAATTAAAAAGACACAAAAATTGTTAATTTAAAAATCATTGGGTTGCCTCCCAAGAGCGCTTGCTTTAAGAGTCTTCAGCCAGACTATTGTTTCTTTTATTCAAGAATTGTTGAAGGACATTTGGATCTTGTCCCTTTCCACATGCTCTCCATGGTATTGTTTCACACGTTGGCCATTAACTTTGAACATGGTGTTAGTCTTTTCATCAAATAAATCCACGGCACCATGAGGATAGATCTTCATTAATCTGAATGGACTCACCACCTTGACTTCAATTTTCCCGAAACAACTTAAGTCTTGAATTGAATAGCAACACCTGTTGTCCTTCTTTAGCTCTCTCCTTTGGATTCTCCGATCATGCCACTTCTTGGTCTTTTCTTTATACATTGCTTGAGCTTTCATAGGCATGGTGTCTAAATTCTTCTAGCTCAGTCAATTGTAACAATCTTGCTTCACCACCTTTGCATGATCTAGATTCAATTGTTTTATTGCCCAATAAGCCTTGTGTTGGAGCTCAATTGGCGTGTGGCAAGCTTTACCATAAACTAGCTTGTAAGGAGACATACCCAATGGTGTTTTGTATGTTTGTTCTATAGGCCCAAAGTGCATCATCTAGGTGTAATGACCACTCTTTTCTGTTGGGACCAACCATCTTTTCAAGTATTCTTTTGATCTCCCCGTTGGATATTTCTCGCTCGCCACTTTGGTTTGGGGTGATAAGTCAGTAGCAATTCTGTGTTTCACTCCATACTTAGCCGTGAGGTTCTCAATTAACTTATTGCGTAAAATGAGAGCCTTCATCACCGATTATGGCTCTTGGAGTACCAAACCTTGTGAATATGTTCTTTTTCAGAACTTGCTAACCGATTTAGCTTCATTGTTTGGTAGTGCCACCGCTTCAACCCACTTTGATACGTAATCCACAACTACCGTAATGTATAAATTCCCATGGGACATAGGAAATGGTCCCATGAAATCCATTCCCGACATCAAACAATTCAACTTCCGAATGTTTGTGAGAGGCATCTCCCGCTTGCTTGATATATTCCTGTTCTTTGGCACCGCACATCTCCTAACCAAACTCATGCGCATCTCTCTCGAATAATGTTGGCGATGAATAGCTTTGATTGTAGGACCTTTGCAAATGCCCCGGTACTCTCCAAAATGTCCACCATAAGGTGCCAATGACATGGTTGTAGCACATGGAGTTGTTCTTCCTCGCCTAAACACCTTCTTAGTAATTGATCTGGGCACATTTTGTACAAGTATGGCTCATCCTGAAATATTGCTTTGTAGTGTGGAAGAATCTCTTCTTTTGTTGGTGGTTGAATCCTACAGGCACAATCTTGCTAACAAGGAAGTTGACTATGTCAAAGATACCATGGTGTAGTAGTATCGACGTTATGACGTTTGACGAGAGTGTCATAGACGTGGCCACGCCTTCAACTACCGAGGCTACCACCAATAGTCTCTCATGTGTGAATTTTTCTTTTATCTCTTCTTCTTCTCAGACTGCATCAACATTCTCAAGCCTAGAAAGATGATCAAGAACTTGGTTCTCCACCCCTTTTTGTCACGGATTTCCGTGTCAAATTCTTGGAGGAGGAGAACCCATCTAATAAGCCTTGGCTTTGCATCTTTTTAGAAATTAAGTACTTAATGGCCGAGTGATCAAGAAAAACAATAACTTTTGCACCAACTAAGTATGATCTAAATTTATCAAATGCAAACACAATGACCAAGAGTTCTTTCTCGATCCACAAAGATAATTTAATTGGGCATCATCTAAGGTTTTACTGGCATAATAGATAGAATGAAAAATTTTTCCATACCTTTGCCCCAACACGCCTCCTACAAAGATAATCACTTGCATCACACATTAACTCAAATGGTTTGGACCAATCTGGAGTGACTATTACAGGAGCAGTCACCAAGGCAGTCTTCAGTTTGTTGAAAGCTTCATGACATTGCTCATCAAAGTTGAAGACGTGGTCACGTTGCAACAACAGACACAAAGGTTTTGAAATTTTTGAGAAATCCTTGATGAATCTTCTCAGAAAACCCTGCATGTCCTAAGAAACTTCTGACTCCTTTGATAGTTGTGGGTGGAGGTAGCTTGTCAATAACCTCAATCTTTGCTCTGTCCACCTCTAACCCTTTCTTTGATATTCTGTGTCCCAATACTATTCCTTCTTGTACCATGAAATGGCATTTTTCCCAATTGAGCACTAGGTTGGTCTCTTCACACCTTATCGAACTCCTTCCAAATTATCCAAGCATGCTTTGTATGAATCTCCATAGATCGAGAAATCGCCCATAAAGACTTCCATGGAATTTTCAATGAAATCAGAAAACAAGGCCATCATGCACCTCTGAAATGTTGCAGGAGCATTACACAGCCCAAATGGCATCCTTCTGAAAGCAAAGGTACCATAGGGGCAAGTGAATGTTGTCTTCTCTTGATCTTCGTGCTATGGCTATCTGGTTGTAGCTTTGAATAACCATCAAGGAAACAAGAAAATCCTTTCCCCGCCACTGCCTAGCATTTGATCAATGAATGGAAGAGGAAATGATCCTTCTTTGTTGCTTTGTTTAGCTTTCTCAGAGTCCATGCATATCCTCCATCCTCATTCTCGTCCTTGTTGGAATTAATTCATTTTTATCATTTGTTACCACAAGAACTCCACCCTTCTTTGGCACACATTGTACCGACTTACCCAGAGCTATCACTAATAGGGTAGATGATTCCTGCATCCAACCATTTGATGATTTCTTTCTTCACCACCTCCTTCATTATGGGGTTCAATCTCCTCCGCCTTTCAATGCTATTCTTGGCATTCTCCTCCAAGACAATTCTCAGGCATGCAGATTGTGGACTGATACCTTTAATGTCCGCCATTTGCCAACCAATTGCCTTTTTATGTCTCTTCAGGGTAGTAATGAGATCATCTTCCCGCTTCTTGAGTGAGCTTGGAAGAAATGATCACCGGTAGGGAATCATGTTCCCTAAAAAGACATACTTCAAATGATCGTGTAACACCTTTAACTCCAAGGTAGGTGGCTCTTTAATGGATGGCACACTCTTCTTCAGATTTGAATCCTCTTGCCCTAGAGATTCATACCTTTTGTCCACGACTTTGGTGTAGGGTCTCGGGCGTGGCCACGTCTGCGATGCAGACGCGTTCTGACGTCTAGAGGAATAACTTCTTCATTAACAACTCTTGTATTTCATTGTTGTCCAAAGATCTTTTCTAGATGATCATTATCTTTGTTGAACCGCTTTTGGACCATATGATCAATGGCAACTACATAAGAGCACTCCTCTCGTACTTGGATCCGGATATTTGAGCGCATTGAGGACGTTGAACTTGACTTCTTGGTCATTGACTCTCATGATTAACTCTCCTTTCTCGCACATCAATGATTGTCCTTCCAGCCATAAGAAAGGTCTCCCGTGCAATGATGGGAACTTCTTTATCCGCATCAAAGTCTAAAATAACAAAATCCACTTTGGAAACACAAACTTGTCAACTTTAATCAAAACATCTTCTAATATTCCTTCAGATAAACCCTACTTTTATCACCTAAAGTTAAACTTAAAGAAGTAGGTCTAGCGCTTCCTATACCAAGTTTATCATAAATGGACTTGGGCATCAAGTTGATACTTGCTCCCAAGTCACACAAAGCTTTTCCAATGTAAAAATCTCCAATGGAGCATGGTATAGTGAAACTGCCAGGATCCTTGAGTTTTCTAGGAAGCTTATTCTGCATAATTAAACTACATTCTTCAGTTAAGGCAACAGTTTCAAACTCCCCTAGCCTTCTTCTTTTGGTGATGATATCTTTCAAGAACTTGGCATAGTTAGGCATCTGTTGTAAGGCTTCAACCAAAGGGAGGTTGATGTGTAGTTGCTTTAGCATATCCATGAACTTACTGAACTGCTTGTCTTCATGAGCCTTTTTCAATCTTTGAGGAAATGGTGGAGGAGGATACTCAGGTACAATTCTGGGTACAGTTTTGATTCCTGGTTCAAAGTTAGACGTCGTAACGTCTGGGTTGGACATTACAATGTCTGGAGTATCCTTCTCACCACTTGAGCTTGTCTCTTTTCCTTTCTTTTCTCTCGATATTTCTTTTTGCTTATCCTGCATTTCTTCATTCACACGGTATAGGTGGTTGGGATATTCAGCACCACTTCTTAAAGAAATTGCATTTACTGTCCATTTCCCCATTATTACCATTAGGGTTGATGATGATGGAGCTTCAGTTGTGGAAGGAAGAGTTCCATTCTGCCTTTGTGTGAGGGCTGAAGCTATCTCATCCAATTTGATTTTCCAGAGTCTTGATTGAAGACTCATGAGTTTGCAAAGTAGTCTTACAGTCACTTATGAAGCTCTTCATCATGGCCTCCAAGTTGCTATTGTTGTTATTCTGCACATACTGCCTCTGTTGTTGAGGAGGAAATCTCGTGGTATTGCAGAGCGATTGTTGGCATTCAATGCATTGTTGTTTCTCCAATCAAGTTTGGATGATTTCTCCAATTTGAATTGTAGGAGTTGGAATAGGGACCATTCCCTTATTCTCGAGATACAAAGTTCACCGATCGAGGGTTGTAGGGACACTCCTCATACACATGCCCTTCTTCACAAGAAACACAAGCTACTCCACCGAGATGAGTAGGTTCAATCGCCGCAATGCTTCTCGCACGCGTGCCACGTTTGAAGTATTTAAAGTTTTGATCATGTTGGTCGGTTGTAGCCACTTGAGCGAAAAGAGCAATCCACTTCACTTATCTCATGCACACCGCCTTCTTTCCAGGAGTAAATCTATCTCGATGGCCAATGAGAGTTATGGGTGGCTATGTCATCAATGAGCTTGCATGCCTCGAGAAGGACATGTTCGTAATGACACCACCGATGAAGCATCAAGTATCAACCTTGTGGGCTGATCTAGACCATTATAGAAAGTCTCCATTTGAATAACCACGGAATGCCATGGTGTGGGCACATTCTTAGTAATTCCTTCCACCTTTCCCACGCTTCAAATAATGATTCCCTTCCCTTTGTTTGAAGGAAGTGATATCATTTCTCAATTTAGCATTTTTGTTGGGAGGAAGTATTTTGCAAGGAATTTCTCACCTAGCTCATCCCAAGTGTGAATGGAATTTGGTTCTAAGGAGTTCAGCCAATTTTTAGCCTTATCCTTGAGTGAGTATGGGAAGAGCTTCAATCTAAAGGCGCCCTCTCAAACTCCGTGGATGATAAAGTTGCTTTGCACACATCCGTAAATTGTCTCGGTGAGAGTATGGATCTTCTTGAGGAAACCTCCAAATTGGCTGCAGCTTGCGACATTTGGAACATCATTGGCTTGAACTCAAAGTGACCAGTATGAAGGGTTGGTCTTGCAATGCCTGCTTGTAGATGAGCGAGGGGTTGAGCACGGCATAATCACGCATAGGCCTGCCCCCGCTATTGACCATGTCTTGTGGTCCCGCATTGATGAGTCACTTGCCTTTGGTAGTGTTCATCATCTACAATGATTGTCTCAAAGTGTGAGTTTGTGGTCCACGACCATGTCCCCTACCTCCTCTTGGGGTGTGTCCACCTCTAGAACCTGTGTTATGCTCGCACATGGTTGGGTATTGTTCTTGTTCTGTCTTTGCCTTCTTCTTAACCTTTGTTGTCTCCTTAGTTGTCCGAAAGTCCTTTCGGTTCTCGGATCGAACTCGTTCGATTCACTCGTGGTTCATTGAACTAGAGCTTGAGTTGGAACTAAGCATACGCTGTAACGCTCTACTGCTCAAACACGTAAACAAAGAACAACACAAGAAAATTCCTTCAACTTGTGCTTTAATAATTTGAACAATAAAATCACTACAATCCCTAAACGGCGCGCCAAAAACTTGTTCGCGCTTGTGTAGTAGTATAATTTTCGCAATTATAGTGCAAGTATACACATCGCATAAGTAATAAAGTGGAGTTAAGTAAGAGATCGTTCCCACGAGGATTGGTTGTATTTTCAAAGTTCAAGATCAAAACACAAGAGAATCAAGTAACAAATCGGCAATAAGAGTTGATGGTAAAGCTAAAGATGTAATTAAAACAAGGAAATTAAAGTTGGTTGTGAAAAAGGATGAGAAATGAGTTGAGTTGTTGTATGCAAATAAATCCTTCCTAGTCGACGTCATAACGCCTAGACGTTATGACGCTCAAATGCTAATGCGTGTGAACGTGGCCACGCCCGAACATTTGTTGCAAAAGAGCTATGCTTTTCAAAGATAAAACGCCGTAGTTTCAAGTACAAGAAATCCTATGTCTAGGTTCTAAATAGGCCCACTCCTGTATTTTAAGTACCCACAGCAATGTTCCATGAACTATTATCCATTCTATGTCTAGACTTAGATAAATATGCCTAAATGTCTTTAGTGCATTGTTCATTCATGTAAATCTTTGATTTCTTTTCATAGACCATGTCTGTACCTATGAATCTACCTATTTTAAGAGGCCAACCTCAAAACAAGTTTGGAAATATTATTGCACAAAGATTTAAAACGGGCAACGTAAACACTTCATGACATTAACTAGAAATTCATTAAAAAGCAAAACAACAACTCAACTACAAGGTGTTTAGCTCATGCTGAGCATCTTTACAGAATGAAGTGGATTTAGAATCCAAATACCATACATTACAGAAAAGGAACTAAGTGCACAAGATGCAACTAAGTAGCTCTTAAGCATGTACGCTGTATAGACGTTACAACGTCTGAGCCTTACACTACTGCAGAAAATAAACTAAGTTCAGAAGTCTGTTTCCAGATCTTCTTTACAAAACAAATTCTGAGTTTAATGGTGGAGATGGTGAAGGGATGGAGACGAAGTGATTCTGAAGTTGGTGGAAGAGATGATGATCGTGAGTGAGGTTGGTGATGCCTTGAGAGAGTGCTGAACCTTCATTAAATAGCCACCTTGCTTACATGTGCTGATGTCACTTGCTCACCTACCACCGCTTTCTGTCTTTTCCCGACAATCGCTCATCGCTACAAGGCTTATTCGCGTGTCACCATGGGGAAAAAGAAGATCTTCTCGACTTTTATATCTTTGACTATCATTGCTCAAATACGCCAAAATTAAGATCCTTCGCTCTTGCTCTGCTTTGCTCTATTGTAGACGTGGTGAGGGACGTGGTAACGTTCAAAGATCGAATTTCCCGCACATGCACAAAAAGCATCAAAACGCTCTCAAGGGCACCAATTGGTGCCTAAATGCACATGATTTATCTTTATAACTCTTATTCACCTAAAACTCGTAAATCATTATAAAACTAATTAATTAAACCTTGTATTGCTCAAGAACTTGCATGATTTATTCGTGAGTGAGTATAAATAACTCATATAAATACGAGTTATCACACCCCCAAACTTAAATCATTGCTTGTCCTCAAGCAATCAAGACAACAAAACAATTAAGAATATGCAATCAACTACACTAGCGGTTACGTGTTACTCACCCAAAGAGTCAAAATTCATTCTCAATGGGCTATTTCTTCACATACTCACATACCAATGCATAATTAAATTCCAGATTCATTAAAGCTCAAAGTGAGTGTGTGACCTCTCAGATTAATTCTTCCTCTAGTTAGTTCAAAACTACCTTAGCTAATGAGAGAGTGGTTCCCAAATGGTGACAAAGAAAATATTTTTCAAAACAAAGAATAGGCTAACATTTTCACATAAGAAATGGGGTTCATTTAAAGCATGACAAAGGGTCTTAATTGGGTGCTAGGACTAGGTTAGTGCTACTAATTTATTGACTCACACACAAAAAGGATCAGAACCCCCACATTCTTGAGCAACTCCTCTTTATTTTGCTCCATTTTTGAGTTCTTTTTTTTTTTTTTTTTTTTTTTTTTTTTTTAGCTTTGGAGTGCTCAAAGATTTGTTTCTGTGGTATTACAGGAACACATGTGGATTTTCCACTTATTTGTATCAATGCACTCTTTTTGGTGTTTTTGGGAATAGACGTTACAACGCTTATGGGTGGACGTTGCAACGTCCGAATACAATACACAACACACACGGCAGACGTTATAACGTTACGGGTAGACGCGTTAACGTTGCACTCACACTACACCGCACTTAACCATCCTATAGTCTTTGCACCCAAATTTAAATGCGACTTGATTTACCCCCAAACTTAGCTTCTACTGCTATTCTAGGTTTTTAATCAAGTTTTATTTTCACCAAAGTTCACCAAAACTAGCTTCAGCACAAGATGTTCCCTAGCTAACTAGATTCTCTCTTAAAAACAGAGTTTGTGTAGGAGCAACAATCAATTCTTTACATCTAATCATGCATAGGTTACTCACACACACACACATTTTCATTAACCTTAGCCCAAAGAGAATTATTTTCATGCTTGACAGAGTAAGAACAGAGACTACTTTTGTATTTCATTTCATGTACAGAGCTTAAAACATTGAGATTTTCCCCACACTTAAAGTTGAGCAGTTGTCCTCACTTTGCTCAAAAAGCAAACAAAGAAAGTTTGTTTTTCTTTTTTTTTTTTTTTTTTTTTTTTTTTTTTAAGGGGATTCTCATTCATGACATTGAAATTAAAAATTACTAAACTACACTACGCTTAAAACTAGAAAAATAAAACTAAAACTACTATTTGGATTAATAGGGACTTACTTGTTTGCGACACTGCACCTAAGCCTTCCGCTTTGTCCGTGGATACTCTGCTGACTTTCACCTTTCTTCTTTTCCTTCTTCTCTTTCTTGACCTTCACTCCTCCTTGTTCGAAGGTGGTTGTTGTTGTTGTTTCAAATTTGATTCTTTCTCTTTTGTACTTGCTCCAATACTTCCACCAAAGCAGCATTGATGCTTCAAAGAATCCTTTTCTTGGCCTCCTCCCACATTCTCATAGCTAGATCAGCAGGGTTAACTTGCATTGGTTCACCGGGATCACCTCGGCTTTTTTTTTCCTCTCGTTCTTTAGACGCGTCGCCACGCCCGATGATGATACTCCAGTTCCAAAGAATCGCTCCTCGAGCTTGTTTCAACAGTGCTCGCCACCCTTCCAGTGGCCTCCTCCATTGCTTCTTTGCCTAACTTTCTCCATGGCAGCTTCTCTTTCATTAGTGACTTGCATTTCGCAAGTTTGGTCATAACCTCTTTTTCAAAGAGACGTTACGACGTCTGCAGCAATTCTTCAAAGAATAGCAGGAAGTGGCTTCTCGATACACTAGTGGCTACGAATGCAAAGACTAGTAGCGATGCGAGTTTCCTGCAAAGACCTTGAGTTTTTCTCTTTCTTGGTAGCTTTGGCCTTAAGGTTGATGAGGCTGCAATTTCCTCTTTCTCTCCACTCCCTTGAGCTTGTTTTGACTCAGCAGCTAGTTCTTGCCTTTTCTTCCTACCAAATGGGTTGTATGCCAGTGCAGTTTTGACTCTGGTCTTTTTGGGTGGGGAAATGGGTTGGGATTCTGGGATTGTTGGTTCAGACGTTGCCACGTCTGTTTTCTGGGGTGAAGGTTGTTTTTGAGGTTCAGGTTGGGGTGGGGGTGGTTGTGGAATGGTTTGGTCCTCAGCTTTGGATTGTGGGGTCTTTGGTGTGTTTTGGTCATGGGTGGAGGTTTCTTTTGGTGATGGTGGTGGTTGTGTGGCTTGTGGGGATGATGGTTTGGGGCTAACTTCTTTGGATTTTGTTGGGGTTGGCTCTTTGTTTGTCTGATTGGTTGGAGACTCACTTACAGTCTTTTCACTAGAGCTCCCTTTTCCTCGTGGCTCTCCTCCTCTTCTTCTTCACTAATTGCTTCCATACTTGCTTTCTTTGTTTCCTCTCTGCATCAAAATCGAAATATCATCCAATTCATCAGAGTTAAAATCTTCCTCACTACTTACCTTCTTTTGTCTCTTTGCTGGGCTCTGCTTCTTTGGTGGGCTTCTTGCTCTCTTTGCCCTTTCCTTCTTGACAGCTCTTCTTTGGATTGTGGATAGGGGCACTTCATCGTCATCTTCTTCCTGCATCCATTCAGGCAACACAGGCTCTGCAATTGCTTTCTTCCCCTTAGACACCTGGGCAAACACCTTCTTTTGCCATTCAAATTGCTCTTTGATAAACTTGGCCAGGGAATTCTGTCTTTCCTCCAGACGTTGCAACGTCTGAGCATCAACAGAACTTGCAGCACCTGCAGTCTTCACTCTAGGCTGAAATTTTGTTGAGAAGGGGCCTTGAGGTTGCTCCCTAAGCTCTGAAGCTTCTATCTCCACTCCTGCCTCCATGCATAAGTCAGTTATCAAACAAGGGAAGTATAAATAGCCGTCCTTCCTGTTCTTCCATTTGTTAAGCTCACGGTTGATTAGCTTCCCCACCTCCACTTTGTCTCTTGACATGATTGCATCAATCACAATCATTCTCTCCTTGTCAATCCAGGATGTGTGAGAGGTAGGAATCAGACAATGCCTTATGAAATGGAACCAAGTGTTGGCTTCATCACACGTATTTCTTCATTATCTTGAATTCGCTCCCATGCTCGCCTCTTCTTTCCCAGATAAAGACCTTCTACACATATCCTTTCTTTAATGGCATCCATTTCAGCCAACCCATAACTCTTCTGCTTGGTCTCTACTGCCTTGCCATAGTATCCTAACCCAAAATAGTCATTAATGACCCTTACCCCAAATTTGACTTCCTCTCCTCGCACCTTTGAGACGATAGATGGCTCTCCTTCAGGCCTCTCAACGATCCCCTTGTAGAAATCATGGACCAGAGTAGCTATGTATTCTTTTCTATGCACAACAAATTTCTGCCAACCTAACAGCTGCGGCATTGCGAGAAAATTAGGATTGGGGCTTTCTAAACTGAAACCCCTTTCAGGAAGCAGGGCTTTCTTTTTGGATGGGTTGGGTGTTTCAGGAATGGGGGCTGAGGATGAACTCAGGTCAGCATGCTTGCCTTTCCCAGAGGATTTGGTGGCTGATTGCTTCACTTTGGTCATGGTGTTTGCGCAGAAAATTGCTTGGAAGGTAATGGGGAATTTCTGGAAATTTAGGTTTTCTGAGGAAGAGAGGGAAGATTTTGGTTCAGAGAGAGAGGGATTAGAAATAAGTTGCAGGAGGTGGAATGATGGTGAATGGTGAGATTTTTATGGGGAAATGGTTATGGGGAGTTGAGAAATGGAAGAGTGAAGTAATGGAGAAAGTAACCATTGATTAGACATGTTAAGTGAGGGGGGGTGACGTCGTGGTCAGTTACCACGTTCGTTTTGCAGAGGGAAATCATTTCTGCCACGTCATCACTTACGCCCTTGACTTAATTTAAATTTTTGCCCTGACTGCCCAGACGTGCCCACGTCTGGTAATTACTGAGACGTTACAACGTCTGCCATTTTTCACTTTTCTTTCAACTCTTTATTCCTGCAAAACAAAAATTAAAAAGACACAAAAATTGTTAATTTAAAAATCATTGGGTTGCCTCCCAAGAGCGCTTGCTTTAAGAGTCTTCAGCCAGACTATTGTTTCTTTTATTCAAGAATTGTTGAAGGACATTTGGATCTTGTCCCTTTCCACATGCTCTCCATGGTATTGTTTCACACGTTGGCCATTAACTTTGAACATGGTGTTAGTCTTTTCATCAAATAAATCCACGGCACCATGAGGATAGATCTTCATTAATCTGAATGGACTCGACCACCTTGACTTCAATTTTCCGAAACAACTTAAGTCTTGAATTGAATAGCAACACTCGCCCTCATTCATTAGCTCTCTCCTTTGGATTCTCCGATCATGCCACTTCTTGGTCTTTTCTTTATACATTCTTTGAGCTTTCATAGGCATGGTGTCTAAATTCTTCTAGCTCACCAATTGTAACAATCTTGCTTCACCACCCTTTGCATGATCTAGATTCAATTGTTTTATTGCCCAATAAGCCTTGTGTTGGAGCTCAATTGGCGGTGGCAAGCTTTACCATAAACTAGCTTGTAAGGAGACATACCCAATGGTGTTTTGTATGTTTGTTCTATAGGCCCAAAGTGCATCATCTAGGTGTAATGACCACTCTTTTCTCTGGGGACCAACCATCTTTTCAAGTATTCTTTTGATCTCCCCGTTGGATATTTCTTGCTGCCACCGGTTTGGGGGTGATAAGTCAGAGCAATTCTGTGTTTCACTCCATACTTAGCCGGAGGTTCTCAATTAACTTATTGCGAAAATGAGAGCCTTCATCACTCGATTATGGCTCTTGGAGTACCAAACCTTGTGAATATGTTCTTTTTCAGAACTTGCTAACCGATTTAGCTTCATTGTTTGGTAGTGCCACTTTGCTTCAACCCACTTTGATACGTAATCCACAAATTTCTACGGAATGTATAAATTCCCATGGGACATAGGAAATGGTCCCATGAAATCCATTCCCAGGACATCAAACAATTCAACTTCCGAATGTTTGTGAGAGGCATCTCTCCTTGCTTGATATATTCCCCTGTTCTTTGCACTTTGTCATCTCCTAACCATTTCATGCGCATCTCTCGAATAATGTTGGCGATGTGCTTTGATTGTAGGACCTTTGCGGTATCCCCGTACCTCCAAAATGTCCACCATAAGGTCTTTGAATGACATGGTTGTAGCACATGGAGTTGTTCTTCCTCAGCTAAACACCTTCTTAGTAATTGATCTGGGCACATTTTGTACAAGTATGGCTCATCCCAGAAATATTGCTTTGTAGTGTGGAAGAATCTCTTCTTTTGTTGGTGGTTGAATCCTACAGGCACAATCTTGCTAACAAGGAAGTTAACTATGTCAGCATACCATGGTGTAGTAGTATCAGACGTTATGACGTTTGACGAGAGTGTCATAGACGTGGCCACGTCTTCAACTACTGAGGCTACCACCAATAGTCTCTCATCAGGGAATTTTTCTTTTATCTCTTCTTCTTCTGTACCTGCATCAACATTCTCAAGCCTAGAAAGATGATCAGCAACTTGGTTCTCCACCCCTTTTGTCACGGATTTCCAGGTCAAATTCTTGGAGGAGGAGAACCCATCTAATAAGCCTTGGCTTTGCATCTTTTTAGAAATTAAGTACTTAATGGCCGAGTGATCGAGAAAAACAATAACTTTTGCACCAACTAAGTATGATCTAAATTTATCAAATGCAAACACAACAACAAAGAGTTCTTTCTCGATCACAAAGATAATTTAATTGGGCATCATCTAAGGTTTTACTGGCATAATAGATAGAATGAAAAATTTTTCCATACCTTTGCCCCAACACAGCTCCTACAGCATAATCACTTGCATCACACATTAACTCAAATGGTTTGGACCAATCTGGAGTGACTATTACAGGAGCAGTCACCAAGGCAGTCTTCAGTTTGTTGAAAGCTTCATGACATTGCTCATCAAAGTTGAAGACGTGGTCACGTTGCAACAACAGACACAAAGGTTTTGAAATTTTTGAGAAATCCTTGATGAATCTTCGCAGTAAAACCCCGCATGTCCTAAGAAACTTCCTCGACTCCTTTGATAGTTGTGGGTGGAGGTAGCTTGTCAATAACCTCAATCTTTGCTCATCCCACCTCTAACCCTTTCTTTGATATTCTGTGTCCCAATACTATTCCTTCTTGTACCATGAAATGGCATTTTTCCCAATTGAGCACTAGGTTGGTCTCTTCACACCTTATCAAAACTCCTTCCAAGTTATCCAAGCATGCTTTGTATGAATCTCCATAGATCGAGAAATCGTCCATAAAGACTTCCATGGAATTTTCAATGAAATCGAGAAAACAAGGCCATCATGCACCTCGAAATGTTGCGGGAGCATTACACGACCCAAATGGCATCCTTCTCAAAGCAAAGGTACCATAGGGGCAAGTGAATGTTGTCTTCTCTTGATCTTCAGTGCTATGGCTATCTGGTTGTAACTTTGAATAACCATCAAGGAAACAAGAAAAATCCTTTCCCGCCCCGGCTGTCTAGCATTTGATCAATGAATGGAAGAGGAAATGATCCTTCTTTGTTGCTTTGTTTAGCTTTCTGTAGTCCATGCATATCCTCCATCCTATTCTCGTCCTTGTTGGAATTAATTCATTTTTATCATTTGTTACCACAAGAATAACTCCACCCTTCTTTGGCACACATTGTAATCGGACTTACCCAGGAGCTATCACTAATAGGGTAGATGATTCCTGCATCCAACCATTTGATGATTTCTTTCTTCACCACCTCCTTCATTATGGGGTTCAATCTCCTCTGCCCTTCAATGCTATTCTTGGCATTCTCCTCCAAGACAATTCTGTGCATGCAGTTGTGGGATGATACCTTTAATGTCCGCCATTTGCCAACCAATTGCCTTTTATGTCTCTTTCGAGTAGTAATGAGATCATCTTCCCCGCTCTTGAGTGAGCTTGGAAGAAATGATCACTGGTAGGGAATCATGTTCCCCTAAAAAGACATACTTCAAATGATCAGGTAACACCTTTAACTCCAAGGTAGGTGGCTCTTTAATGGATGGCACACTCTTCTTCAGATTTGAATCCTCTTGCCCTGAGATTCATACCTTTTTGTCCACGACTTTGGTGCGGGGGTCTCGGGCGTGGCCACGTCGTGCGGATGACGCGTTCGACGTCTAGAGGAATAACTTCTTACATTAACAACTCTTGTATTTCATTGTTGTCCAAAGATCTTTTCTAGATGATCATTATCTTTGTTGAACCGCTTTTGGACCATATGATCAATGGCAACTACATAAGAGCACTCCTGCATACTTGGATCTGGATATTTGAGCGCATTGAGGACGTTGAACTTGACTTCTTGGTCATTGACTCTCATGATTAACTCTCCTTTCGCACACATCAATGATTGTCCTTCCAGGTTGCTAAGAAAGGTCTCCCGCAATGATGGGAACTTCTTTATCTGCATCAAAGTCTAAAATAACAAAATCCACTTTGGAAACACAAACTTGTCAACTTTAATCAAAACATCTTCTAATATTCCTTCAGGATAAACCCTACTTTTATCGGCTAAAGTTAAACTTAAAGAAGTAGGTCTAGCAGGTTCCTATACCAAGTTTATCATAAATGGACTTGGGCATCAAGTTGATACTTGCTCCCAAGTCACACAAAGCTTTTCCAATGTAAAAATCTCCAATGGAGCATGGTATGAGTGAAACCGCCAGATCCTTGAGTTTTCTAGGAAGCTTATTCTCGCATAATTAAACTACATTCTTGATTAAGGCAACAGTTTCAAACTCCCCTAGCCTTCTTCTTTTGGTGATGATATCTTTCAAGAACTTGGCATAGTTAGGCATCTGTTGTAAGGCTTCAACCAAAGGGAGGTTGATGTGTAGTTGCTTTAGCATATCCATGAACTTCTTGACTCGCTTGTCTTCATGAGCCTTTTTCAATCTTTGAGGAAATGGTGAAGGAGGATACTCGTGTACAATTACAGATACGCTTTTGATTCCTGGTTCAAAGTTAGACGTCGTAACGTCTGGGTTGGACATTACAATGTCTGGAGTATCCTTCTCACCACTTGAGCTTGTCTCTTTTCCTTTCTTTTTCTCTGATATTTCTTTTTGCTTATCCTGCATTTCTTCATTCACAGGTATAGGTGGTTCAGGATATTCAGTACCACTTCTTAAAGAAATTGCATTTACCAGTCCATTTCCCCCATTATTACCATTAGGGGTTGATGATGATGGAGCTTGATTGTGGAAGGAAGAGTTCCATTCTGTCTTTGTGTGAGGGGCGGGCTATCTCTGTCCAATTTGATTTTCCAGAGTCTTGATTGAAGACTCATGAGTTTGCAAAGTAGTCTTACAGTCACTTATGAAGCTCTTCATCATGGCCTCCAAGTTGCTATTGTTGTTATTCTGCACATACTGCCTCTGTTGTTGAGGAGGAAATCCTGGTGGTATTGCAGGAGCAGTATTGTTGGCATTCAATGCATTGTTGTTTCTCCAACTGAAGTTTGGATGATTTCTCCAATTTGAATTGTAGGAGTTGGAATAGGGACCATTCCCCTTATTCTGAGATACAAAGTTCACTGACTGAGGGTTGTAGGGACACTCCTCATACACATGCCCTTCTTCACAGTAAACACAAGCTACTCCACCAGAATGAGTAGGTTCAACTGCTGCAACAGTCTGCTTCTCAGACGTGGCCACGTTTGAAGTATTTAAAGTTTTGATCATGTTGGTCAGTGTAGCCACTTGAGCGTAAAAGAGCGATCCACTTCACTTATCTCATGCACACCGCCTTCTTTCCGAGGAGTAAATCTATCGATGGCCAATGAGAGTTATGGGTGGCTATGTCATCAATGAGCTTGCATGCCTCGAGAGAAGGACATGTTCGAATGACACCACCGATGAAGCATCAAGTATCAACCTTGTGGGCTGATCTAGACCATTATAGAAAGTCTCCATTTGAATAACCACGGAATGCCATGGTGTGGGCACATTCTTAGTAATTCCTTCCACCTTTCCCACGCTTCAAATAATGATTCCCTTCCCTTTGTTTGAAGGAAGTGATATCATTTCTCAATTTAGCATTTTTGTTGGGAGGAAGTATTTTGCAAGGAATTTCTCAGCTAGCTCATCCCAAGTGTGAATGGAATTTGGTTCTAAGGAGTTCAGCCAATTTTTAGCCTTATCCTTGAGTGAGTATGGGAAGAGCTTCAATCTAAAGGCGTCCTCTGAAACTCCAGGGATGATAAAGTTGCTGCACACATCCAGAAATTGTCTCAGGTGAGAGTATGGATCTTCTTGAGGGAAACCTCCAAATTGGCTGCGAGTTTGCGGCATTTGGAACATCATTGGCTTGAACTCAAAGTGACCAGTATGAAGGGTTGGTCTTGCAATGCCTGTTTGTAGATGAGCAGGGTTGAGCACGGCATAATCACGCATAGGCCTGTCCCTGTCATTGACCATGTCTTGTGGTCCTGCATTGATGAGTTGCTGCCTTTGGTAGTGTTCATCATCTACAATGATTGTCTCAGTGTGAGTTTGTGGTCCACGACCATGTCCTCTACCTCCTCTTGGGGTGTGTCCACCTCTAGAACCGGTGTTATGCTCAGACATGGTTGGGTATTGTTCTTGTTGCTGCTGCCTTCTTCTTAACCTTTGTTGTCTCCTTAGTTGTCTGAAAGTCCTTTCAGGTTCTGGATCGAACTCTGGTTCAGATTCACTCTGTGGTTCAGTTGAACTAGAGCTTGAGTTGGAACTAAGCATACGCTGTAACGTCTACCTGTTCAAACACAGCAACAACACAGTAAAATTCCTTCAACTTGTGCTTTAATAATTTGAACAATAAAATCACTACAATCCCCGGCAACGGCGCCAAAAACTTGTTCGCGCTTGTGTAGTAGTATAATTTTCGCAATTATAGTGCAAGTATACACATCGTACAAGTAATAAAGTGGAGTTAAGTAAGAGATCGTTCCCACGAGGATTGGTTGTATTTTCAAAGTTCAAGATCAAAACACAAGAGAATCAAGTAACAAATCGGCAATAAGAGTTGATGGTAAAGCTAAAGATGTAATTAAAACAAGGAAATTAAAGTTGGTTGTGAAAAGGATGAGAAATGAGTTGAGTTGTTGTATGCAAATAAATCCTTCCTAGTCGACGTCATAACGTCTAGACGTTATGACGTTCAAATGCTAATGCGTGTGAGCGTGGCCACGTCTGAACGTCATTTGTTGCAAAGAGCTATGCTTTTCAAAGATAAAACGCGTCGAGTTTCAAGTACAAGAAATCCTATGTCTAGGTTCTAAATAGGCCCACTCCTGTATTTTAAGTACCCACAGCAATGTTCCATGAACTATTATCCATTCTATGTCTAGACTTAGATAAAGATGCCTAAATGTCTTTAGTGCATTGTTCATTCATGTAAATCTTTGATTTCTTTTCATAGACCATGTCTGTACCTATGAATCTACCTATTTTAAGAGGCCAACCTCAAAACAAGTTTGGAAATATTATTGCACAAAGATTTAAAACGGGCAACGTAAACACTTCATGACATTAACTAGAAATTCATTAAAAAGCAAAACAACAACTCAACTACAAGGTGTTTAGCTCATGCTGAGCATCTTTACAGAATGAAGTGGATTTAGAATCCAAATACCATACATTACGAAAAGGAACTAAGTGCACAATATGCAACTAAGTAGCTCTTAAGCATGTACCGTTGTATAGACGTTACAACGTCTGAGCCTTACACTACTGCAGAAAATAAACTAAGTTCGTAAGTCCATTTCCGCATCTTCTTTACAAAACAAATTCGAGTTTAATGGTGGAGATGGTGAAGGGATGGAGACGAAGTGATTACGAAGTTGGTGGAAGAGATGATGATCGTGAGTGAGGTTGGTGATGCCTTGAGAGAGTCTTTGAACCTTCATTAAATAGCCACCTTGCTTACATGTCGCCGATGTCACTTGCTCACCTACCACCGCTTTCTGTCTTTTCCCGACGACCGCTTGTCGCCATACGATTAACGCGTGTCACTCATGGGAAAACGAAGATCTTTTGACTTTTATATCTTTGACTATCATTGCTCAAATACGCCAAAATTAAGATCCTTCGCTCTTGCTCTCTTTGCTCTATTGTAGACGTGGTGAGGGCGTGGTAACGTTCAAAGATCGAATTTCTGCACATGCACAAAAAGCATCAAAACGCGCTCTCAAGGGCACCAATTGGTGCCTAAATGCACTGATTTATCTTTATAACTCTTATTCACCTAAAACTCGAAATCATTATAAAACTAATTAATTAAACCTTGTATTGCTCAAGAACTTGCATGATTTATTCGTGAGTGAGTATAAATAACTCATATAAATACGAGTTATCAATCAGCGCTTTAAGCGTTGATCTCATATCATATCACAGATCACCGTGTTGATCCTTCGGACCCCGAGTGGTCCTTCGAGCACTACGCTCCTTCAAAGGCCCTAAGTGGCCCAGTCGCAAATGTCGAGTCGAGCCCGACGGACCTTCCGGACCCGTGGTCCTTCGGACTAGTTGTGTCGACCTAAGACATGGTGGGCGTCCTCTATTGGTCAACATATCGATTCGGATCGATCTTGACCCATGGCCGCTCGAATCTAAAGGCCCCTCAGATCGTTTTACTAGTACCGTAGCTAGTAGCGCTCCTTCAGACCACGATGGTCCTCTATTAAGGCCTAGGCAGCCTTCTAGACCCCGAGTGGTCATTCAGAGCTTTAGTGCTCCTTTAAGGCCCCAAGCGGCCCTTCAGAGCCTTAGTGCTCCTTCAGATCCCGAGCGATCCTTCATTTTGTTCTCGGTTAATGCACCAAGTGTTAACCAGCCCCTATTATTCCTTAAACTTTCCGCGTCCCCCTTAAGCGGACAAAATTAGCGTCTATCTTATCTTTATTCCTATTTCTACTACGAAAGTTCGAGAAATCATCACTTTCTAGTAAAATACTAATAAAGAGGGGCAGCTGTTATACCCCAATTTTGTCCGTATTCTTTTTCCAGCTTTAGTCGTTTATTTTATTATTTGTTCTGAAGTCGCGCAATTGCGAGAATCATTAAAAAGGTGTCTCATTTACCAACCCAAGTCAATCTCAACTAACCTCTTCCAAATGCCGTTGTTTAAATTAAGAATGCGCGCGAATGATCGATCTTTTCGCACATTCTTTAATTGAATTTTCGTATTTGGGCCTAGTCGAACTTAATTGGGTTTATCCGAGTCGTTTCCTTGCAAATGGGTTTATTCGAGTTATTTTCTCGTAATTTGGCTCATCATGCGGACTTCTTTTCTATTTTTATTATTTTGTCCTTATTTTGAGCACATACATATATATATAGTCCAAAAATATCAAAAAAAATCTATTTAATTTTATTTACATTTTAAAAAGTGTCTAATTGTCCAAAATGTCCAAAAATACAAAAAATGATAATATTAAAAATACAAAGAATATAAAAAACGAAAATTAAATAAATGAGCAGCATCAGTAATCTCTGGGGTATGTTTTTGCTCTCCAAGACTGCTCAGCAAGCCCACATTATCAGATCTGCAAAAGCCCAGTCAAACAGCAATTAATGCTAAAACCTAATTTCTACCTATAAATAAACGGTTAGCCTAGGGTCTAAAACACACAGAAACCAAGGCAGAAAACTACTGCTAAGATCACCCAAAAAAGGATTAGAGTTTCACATCGAAACTCTAATCCGCTAAACACGGTTCTGAGGTTTCTAAGATCTAAAGGAAGAAGCCGTAGCAGTCAAGCAGTCATAGTCAAGGAGAATCAACATAAGAAGCTGAGCCGCAGGCATAGCATAAACGGCCGAGTCAGTTATCGCTACAATGAAGGAGAGACTTGGAGTGGAAATGAATAAAAATCAGCCTACGGTTGATTTCAGGTAAATATTTTATTAAACGGGAGGTGAAAGAATGAACAATGGTTATATTGTATTATGCCATTTCTTCAAAATAGATAATGGTTGACTTTAAAAACGTGAAGTTCATGGCACATCTCTTAAAAAATTTTGTTCTTAGTCTTGGTTTTATTCCTTTGTTTGGAAATCTATAATATTGTTTAATGGTGTGATAATAATCATTAAACATAGCCATGATTTTCGCCTCTCTCTCATGCGCGTAAGGAAGGAAGGAAGGAGAGGTGATCTAATTTTTAGGTTTTTTTAGTTTTTGGGTTGGGCCTCATAGTGGCCCTTTTGTTTTTTTTATTTTTATTTTTATTTTAATTATCAGAACGCTATTTGCACCCCCTTATTCACGCGCACACCTCCCCACTTAAGCCCGTTTAGATACTAGGCTCTCCTATGCGAACCGGCTTTCCTTTACACCCTCCAATTAATTATCCGACCCCGCGATTAATAAAACCCCAATTTACAACTGCACCCCCCGTCTCTCTCTTTAATTCCTTTCCAACTCAAACATAAATAATTTTTCTCTCGAAATCAAATAAACGGCTAAGTCGGTTGTACAACCGGGTTAGTCATTATTTTAGGGCCAATGAGCTGTACAGTTCAGTAACCCTGCAAACTTAATGAATACAAAAAAACTATTTTTCTCTAAAAATAAACGGCTAAGTCGGTTGTACAACCGGGTTAGTCATCATTTTAGGACCAATGAGCTGTACAATTCAGTAATCCTACAAAAAACTTGATAAAAAATAAATAAAGTATTTTTCCGTAAATAGGGGACTAAGTCGGTTGTACAACCGGGTTAGTGTTACCTCAAAATTCCGACAAGGGCATTAAATTAAGCTTTAAATGGTATTGACTGCACATTTAATAAGTATTCTGTGGGCCACAGGTCAATGCTCAAGTCAATGTACCATAAATTCGACAGTGAAGTTGTACAAGTGCTGACAATGCAAGCAAACTTCGACAGACTTGGGTCTTCAAGCTACGAAACAATGACAGAAACCTTCGACAGGAGAGGGCCCAATTGTTCGACAAAACTGGGTCCAATACTTCGCCAAATCCTTCGACAACAAGCTGGTCGAAGCGCAAGGAGCAGCAGTTAGTGGGCGGTTATTTCCCTAGTTTTTAGGAAGTAGTTATCGTGCTTGCCCACGATTGTATCTGAGAGTATAAATACTCCCTTGTAATAGGAAAACGAGGTCACCACATTTTACAAAAACACTGAGAAACTCAACTTCCAAGCCAAAGCGAAACAAGAGTGAATCAGATTATATTGTACGTGTTGGTGTACCACCTTCTTCTTTCTATCATTTTAATGCAATTTTTACTTGTTTTTACGTTTGTTGCTTTCTTACTTTCATTCTGCTTTCAAACTATCTCTTCCTACTATTTTCTGTTCTTACACACGCTAAAAGACACAAAACACAAAGGCAATTGTCAAAGAGATTTTCTAGTTTGATCTCACATGATTTAATATTGAAAACTAGTGATTGTTTGCTAAAAACACCAAAGAAACAAATTGGCACACGCCGGTGGGACCTTTGCGATTATTTTGTGTCGCTTTACGTTAAGTGTATAAACTTGTATGCACTTGAGGAGTGGTAGGATGGTGCGCACCAATTCTAACAACGCCTCTAGTTCCACCACGTGATATCACAAGTGCAAGGAACAACGGTAGATTCTCGCCAATGTCGGCGGTGGAAATGTTGCGGGGACTACGGCCCGGTGACATCAATAACCGCTCCCACGATGTCAATGACCAACGTTGGTTCGACATCGTCTATGGCCTTGCCACAAAGTATGGGACTTCCTTCTAGTCCTTATGTGGCAACAGGAATAGTTTGGAAACACGTTTCCAAAATATGAGTCTACCACCATACCCTTTTGGGGTATATGGCATGCCTACTTTGGAATGCCACATGTCTCGACCTTTTCTCCTTCACACGTCTCTTACGAGGCGTGCTTGGTCGAAATCCTCTGCATTGACCAATGCGTCCTTGTTGGCGTTAAGACAACAAGTAGAGCAAAAGCAATCATGATATGGTTAATATGCCGACTCAACAAATTGGTACCGTGTTCAATCCTTTGATTCGAACACAAATACCGATTATCGATGTTAGCGCACCAAATGGGTAGGATTGCGAGATTTCTTTGGGGCTCCTACGGAAACAATAGGCGATTACCAAATTGTGGGAACAATATGCCTAATACCCCACGAGAGATCGATGGACTATCGCCAAGCCCAAAGGTTATGGGCGAACAACAAATGGGAAATCACATCCACGAGGTGGTTATGGTGAATCGAAACCAAAATGCCGATGAAGTTGTTCGACAAGTGCAACGAAATAACGTTTGCGCTCAAGACAACATAGCCACTTTGGTCGAAACCATAATGGCGCAAAATGGCCTTAACATAGGTTTACATAGGCCTAATTTCATATCGCCCACAGTGAGTATATCTTGCAGCAGAGTTTGCGAGAAATTTGGAAAATCCCTAAATTCACTAAGTTTGGGGTGACACCAATGAATCTATCACGAACATATTGCCCGGTACATGATCGAGGCGGGAGACATAGCTCAAAATGAGAGTTTGAAAATGAAGTATTTTCCAAATTCTCTAACTAAAAATGCCTTTACGTGGTTTACCACTCTTCCCCACAGTTCCATATATACATGGGGCGGTTAGAAAAGGCTTTTCATGAGCAATTCTACATGGGCGATCAAGATTAGCCTTAAAGAATTGGCCAGTGTTCGACGTAAAGTACCTGAGGCTATTGATGATTATTTGAATAGATTCAGGTTACTGAAGGCAAGGTGTTTTACACAAGTGCCTGAACATGAGCTCGTCGAAATGGCTGCAGGTGGCCTTGACTATTCACTTCGAAAAGAAATTGGATACGTCTCATTTGAGAGACATGGCCCAACTAGTTGTCTGATTCGACAAGTCGAAAAGGCTTAAAGAGGAAAAGGCTAGAGTGAATAAGTACAATAAAAAAGAAAACTCAGTGGGTTTTCACAAAAAAGAAAAGATAGCCTATGTAGATGAACAATTCGATTTTGCATTTAGTGATGTCGAATCTGAGGAAATAGACGTGGCTGAACTTAAGCCTGGTCCTCCTTATGCCTGTAAATTATTAAGGCCTGCAAATGGGAATAATCCTGTAGAGCCTAAGAATGATAGATTTGTGCCTAAAACGTACACTTTTGATGTTACTAAATGTGACGAGATCTTCGATTTGCTAGTAACTGATGGCCAAATAATAGTGCCAAATGGCCTGAAAGTTCCTCCTCTCGAACAGAGGAAGAAAAAGGGTTATTGTAAGTTTCATAATTTTTTGGGACATACAACTGACCGTTGTGTACTTTTCAGGGACATGGTTCAGAAAGCGATCGAGGAAGGGAGGCTCAAATTTGGAGATAAAAAGAATAAAGCACCGATGCAAATTGATGCTGACCCCCTCCATCAAGTGGAGGCGATGTATGCGGAACCAATTGAGATGAGTATCAATATGGTAGACGTAAAAATGGTGGATTCTCCTAAGTCTACCAAATCTCCTGCTGAAAAAATCAAAAGTATTGTACAAAAGAGTGGTCTTTGTGCAACAAAGTTACTCGGGGAAGAATACGAGGAGAGGGTGCAATCTGTACCCCAAGGCCGTGAGGAAGATCGATAGACTTCCTAAACCGGCAAATTGAGCTCTGAGGTCATGTTATGTCCAAGGTGCGGTCACGGTGTTTGATAAAGAAGGCTAAAAGTGTCGAATCTTTGTGAAGTTCGACAACCCTTAAAAGGAAATGGCCGATAAGAGGCCAAATTTCACTTCAAAGAGGGACCTCCCTTACAAGGTAAAGAATTCGAGCAAGGCTTCGACAAGCAAGCCGCAGATTTCTTTGGTAAGTGTAGCCAAGAAGGAGTTTGTGCTATCTGCCTCTGCCAAACCATTTTTTCCAAGAGCAGACCCATCCAATGAGAAGTGGATACATGCTGGATGTAGACACTACAAGAGTGCTTTCGCTCAACAAGCCGGAAAGGCCAAGCCGATCCACGGTGAGGCCTCAAAATATAATTACAAGAACAATTATAAAGGGAAGAATCCCATGACGAAGACCCAATGGCGTCGTTACCAGTGCCTCTCGAAAAAGAAGGCAACACTGGTTGCCAACGAGCAAACGCCAAAAACGGTTAAGGGTGTGACTCCTAAAACCGTGGGGAACACAAAGATAAGTATAGGTGCTGCCAATCAAGTGAGGGTTGGAAATAAGGCTAAAGGGAAATCTATTGTGATAGAGGAACCAAGAAGGCCTGCTATGGAGAGGATTTTTCCTCCATTAACACCTTTAAAGAAGAAAAGTGCTTCATTCGACATGGATGAAGATGTTACTTCGATTTCGACGACTCGAGGCTAGTTTCGACGTCATCCGCAACGTGGTGTCTATCCCCGCCGAGTGAGTATGATCTCATTCACGGTCCCCAAACGGCGTCGAAGAGGACTTCATTGGGGATATGGCTAACCATAAGCCAGTATGCTACTATGTCATGAACAATGGCTGCGTAGAAGAACAGATGGCCACTTTTGAGAGGCCAGACGAGGGCATGCAACACCATTTGAAGCCCTTGTACGTACAGGCCAAAGTTAATGGCGTAGGCATTAATAAGATCTTGGTCGATGGAGGGGCTGCATTAACTTAATGCCTCGAGCCATCTTTGAAGACAATAGGGCTTTGTTTGATCACAGACCTTAGACCTCATAATATTATGTTAACCAATTATGAGGGGAAATCGCCTATCGTTGGGAGTCGTCGAAGTGGAAGTGGTGGTAGTACTTGTTAGAAGAACCACCACGTTCTTTGTTATAACATCAAAAGCAAGCTACAATCTACTCCTTGGGAGAGAGTGGATACATGGCGTAGAGCTGTTCCTCAAGCCTACACCGAAATTGGTAATGTGGAGGGATGATGGTCCGTGGAGTACGTCGAAGCGGACCAAAGTTATTTCCTTCTTGCCGCGTAAATAACGTCACCGGGAGAATTTCGAGAAACAAATGGCGAATATTGCGCCATGTTCATCTTCTAGCCAAGCATATATCTCTTCAGATAATGTGCTTTCCTCCATTCACTTATACCCAACACATGGTTTTGTGTGGGAAAGAGGAAATAGAAGGTGCAAATGTCTATCCCGATGGTGTGCTACCTCCAACGGGGATGGGACACCGACTCTTAGAAGGTTTAGATGTCGTACCGGTGTTGGGATAGAATTACGGCTTACATGGCGAAAATAAAATAAAACGGCTTTGGAGGCCGAGTTAAATCAACAAACAATGGTACATCGAAGCCATAACTTCATCTGAAGAAAATGGTGAAGTCATAAATGACAAAGCGGATTGCATTTATGATGACGAACCATTGGGTTTTGAAAAAGACCCTAGAGATTCTACAAAGCGCATGCAAGCTCAAGATCCATCGAAGAAGTGGATTTGGGAAATGGCTTGATCAAAAGGCCAACATATATCGGTGCACATCTTGATGTCGCCTTCGTAACCCAAGTTATTTCACTTCTGCGGGAGTTCAAGGATTGCTTTGCTTGGGAGTACAAATAAATGCCCGGTTGAGTCGAGAAGTGGTGGAATTACAAATACCCATTCGACCGGGGAAGAAACGATGAAGCAAATGCCAAGAAGATTTGCTCCTCGGATATTGGCTAAGATCAAGGAAGAAATAGAAAGGTCGTTCAAAAGCAAATTCATCAGAAGCGCGGTATGTTGATTGGTTAGCTAATATAGTTCCATAATGAAGAAAAATGGAAAACTTAGAGTTTGCGTAGACTTTAGGGATCTAAATAATGCAACACCTAAAGATGAATACGCTATGCCCGTGAGCGAAATGCTAATAGATTCGGGCGGCAGGATTCGATTATCTCGGTTTAGATGGCTACTCGGTATAATCAAATCTTTATTGCCGAAGAGGGCGTGTCGAAAATGTGACTTTTCGATGTCCAGGGGCATTAGGTGTTTATGAATGGGTAGTCATGCCTTTTGGTTTAAAAATGCCGGCGCCACTTATCGAGGGCAATGAATTCTATGTTTCACGATTTTATTGATGATTTTATGCAAGTATACATAGATGATGTGGTGGTTAAGTCATCCTCGAGAAAGTGGTCATTTAGACCATCTTCGACGTTCTTTTGAACGAATGAGGAAATATGGATTGAAAATGAATCCAACCAAATGTGCTTTACGTGGTATGCGTGCGGTGAATTCTTGGGTTTTGTAGTACACAAGAAAGGCATAGAGATCAACGAAAATAAGACTAAAGCAATTATGGAAACGAAGGCCCTTCGACCAAAAAAAAGAACTTGATCCTACTACTAGGGAAAATCAACTTCCTTCAAGATTCATCTCAAATCTAAGTGGCAAAACACAAGTTTTTTCGCCATTACGAGATTGAAGAAAGAAGATGAATTCAAGTGGGAGCAAGTTCACCAAGATGCTTTCGACGCAATCAAGTCTTATCTGGTCAAGCCACCAATTTTATTGCTCATTATTGGAAACAAATTGCTAAAATTGTATATAGCGACTTCCGATAACACAATAGGTAGCATGTTAGCGCAAGAGGATGATAGTGGTGTCGAAAGACCCATTTATTACCTTAGTAGGGGTTTTGATCGATCTTTGAAACTAGGTATAGTCCAATTGAGAAACTATGCCTTTGCTTGTATTTTTCTTGTACAAAATTGAAGCAATATATAAAATCAGCAGATGTTTATGTTTATTCGCATTTTGATGTTATTAAACATATGTTGTCAAAACCAATGTTGCATAGTCGAATTGGCAAATGGGCTTTAGCTTTGCTAGAGTACAACTTAACTTACCAACCCCTCAAGTCAATTAAAGGACAAGTGGTCGCTGATTTTATAGTAGACCATTATATTGTCGAATGTGAAATACATTCGTTAGACATACGTCCTTGGAGATTATACTTCGATGGCTCAAGCCATAAAAATGGAGCAGGTATTGGAATTTTGATTATCTCGTCGGAAAATACTCCAACGAAGTATAAATTTAAAATTCGAGACTCTTGCTCAAATAATGAGGCTGAGTATGAGGCTTTAATAGTAGGCCTTAAAATTTTGCTCGAATTGGGGCAAAGTTATGTCGAAATAAAAGGTGATTCTCAACCGGTGGTCAAACAATTGACAAAAGAATACAAATGTATTAATGAACACCTAATTAAATATTTCGTTATTGCCAATACGTTGCTAAAAAGGTTTACGCTGTTCACCTAGAACATTTACCGCGAATTGAAAATCACGTGGCAAATGAATAGCACAAATTGCTTCCGTTACAAAGTATCGAAGCAAAGCCTAGAAAGAGTTAATTGAGATAAAAGATAAATTAATCTCGTAAGACTCTCTCCATAATACTCCTTCGACGTTATTGTCAACACCAAAAATTGGGGGCAATAAATACAAATGAAGTCTTGGCGTCGAAAAACGCGTCACATTTTTTACGAGATTGACTTAGCGAGAAATTTTTGCTATTGACAATATGGTTGATGATGATTGGCGAAAACCCATTGTAGAGTATTTACGTAGAATCCTACAGGGACACTAACAAAAAGTAAAGTCTGGGGCTCTAAGCTATGTGTTAATTGGAAACGAATTGTACAAGCAAACTCCCGAAGGGTACTACTAAAATGTCTTAGTGAAAACGAGGCATATTTGGCGATTCGATACACATAGTGGAGCATGTGGCTCACATCAAGTAGGCCACAAAATGAAATGGTTGTTATTTCGACAAGGAATGTATTGGCCAACTATGCTAAAAGATTGTATAGAATTTGCCAAAGGTTGCCAAGAATGCCAAAAACATGCTGGAATACAACACGTGCCTGCAAATGAGTTGCATTCTATAGTGAAACCTTGGCCATTCAGGGGTTGGGCTTTAGATGTGATTGGAGAAATAAAACCAACCTCGTCGAAAGGCCACAGATACATTCTAGTAGGGATCGATTACTTTACTAAATGGGTAGAGGCAATACCTTTAGCCAATGTAGATCAAGAAGCAGTGATAAGGTTTATTCAAAATCATATCATTTATAGATATGGAATTCCAGAGACCATTACTACAGACCAAGGTACTGTTTTTACTGGTCGAAAAATGGTAGATTTCGCTGCTGAAATTGGTTTCAAGTTATTGACTTCGACACCATACTACGCACAAGCCAATGGTCAAGTAGAGGCTGCCAATAAAATCATTATTAACTTGATTAAAAAACACGTGGGACGTAAGCCTAGAAGTTGGCACGGTTCTCTTGACCAAGTGTTATGGGCTTGTCGAACTTCACCTAAAGAGTCTATAAATACCACTCCTACGAGTTAACATTTGGGCATGATGCACGCGTGTTACCTGTCGAGATCTGTTTACAATCAACAAGGATTCAGAAACAATGTGAAATCCCTTTTGATCATTATTGGAATATGATGATTGATGAATTAGTTGATGTAGACGAAGAGAGGTTGTTAGCTTTAGAGATGCTTATTCGACAGAAAGAAAGAGTAGCTAAAGCCTACAATAAAAGGTTAAGTTAAAAACCTTTGAGGAAGGGAGTTAGTGTGGAAAGTCCTATTACCTATGGATAAAAAGATAGAGTTTTAGGCAAATGGTCACCGGGGTGGGAAGGCCCATTTCGCGTGTTGCGATGCTTTTCGAATGGCGCTTATGAAGTCAAAGAGTTAGGTGGCGAAAATAGAATCTTTAGAATAAATGGCAAGTATTTAAAACGATACAAGCCAACATTAACTGAGATAAAGATTGAGCAATTATAAGTGAATGAAAGTTGTTCATAAATGGCAATGTATAAAGAAATTGTTGAAGTTACACAGCCATTTTTAGAATGCTAAACTATTACAAACCTCGGATAGTCGACAAGGTAGCCTTATGCCTCTCCATAATGCTAACACTTAGAGAAATAGAGGTGTCGAGAAGGTCTGACTCTTTGTCGAGGGTCGGCGAAACGACTTGATGCTTGTCAATCTTCTCCAAGTGCTCTATAGCTGCCAATGCTTTGGTGGTTTTGGTGGACGGCTAAGCAAGACTCATGCGTTCAACGATCGAGCCCTTCTGATGCTTAGCGTTTGACAGTTTGAGTTGAAGGGTCTTTATCTCTTCATCAATGCGCGCAATCTCTGCATCCCATTCAGCGATTGCTTTCTCATCATTAGCTGCTTGAGTTTCAAGGGCCTCGATGTCGTCTTGATCGGCCTTAAGAGAGGCGAGTTCTACCTCACAGAGTTGAGTCTCTTGAACCTTGTGTTTGGAGGTGGTCGACCGTTGGTTGATTAAAAGAGAAAGTTGCTCGAAGATGGGGCCAAATTCCATGAAGAACGAAAGGACGTTTTGAGGAGGATCTAATTTGGTGATCTTGTGAATGAGGGATTTTACCTCAAGATACACAGATGGTTCATTCTCAATGGTTGCCACCAAGTCCCCTTCTAACACCTTCGTCTTCAGCTGGTGAAGCAGGCTTTCGACCGTCTCTTGGTTGATAGAACTTAGAGAGTTGTTTGAGGAACTGCAAATCAAACGGCTCGACGAGCTCTTGAGACTTAACATGATCTTCAAGGCTGCCAAGGGATCCGTCTTCTTTAGCTCAGCCAATTCTTGATCGCTGACAGCACTGTTAGATGACTCTTTGGCAGAAGCACCTTGATCTGCAGATACCCCCACTCTAAGCTCCTCCGGTTCTTGATCGACCATATTTGCTTCAGGAATTTCGACGGAGGTAGCCACTACTTCTGGTCCTTCAGTTGTTGGAATGGTAAGTTCTGGAACTTGAGCAGTTTCTCCAACAACAGCCTCCGTTTCGACCCTATCAGCAGTCGGAATAGCCTCCTCCATAGCAGGAGCATTCTCTTCGACGACCGACTCTTGTTCGACATTTCCAGCACTTGGAGCAAACTCCTCGAAAACAGGGATTTCAGGGTTATCCAACGTTTGGAAAATTTCTTCAAGCATACCACGAGAGATGAAGGAAAAGGGAGCATGGGAGCTGACAACTCTAGATCAGCAGCCTCAACCATAGACTGAACTTCAGGTTTGTCCACGAGCAGTCCACCCACCTATGCACAACAAGGTATATCAGTTAAGTTAAGGATTGGAAAGATGAGACCGAATAAGTCTAAACTAATGTCGAAAGGGAGTTTACCTCTTGTACCTTAAGTCTCTTGATTGGAGGAGAAGAAGGTGATTCAGAGCCTCATTAATAATGGCGCCTGAGCTGCCCTTTGAATCTCGGGAAGGTTTCTCTTCTTCGCCTCCGAGTGAGGGGATATTATCATCACTTTCGGTGTCCCGCAAAAATTGGGTTATGACAAGAAAGTGAATGACAGAGGGGAAGAGAAATTTCGACGGATTAACAAGGCAAGAGTATAGTACCTCATCACCGGAAGGACCATTTTCTTTTTAGCTTTGGTCCACGAGGGATTTTGCTGAGTTGTTTTCTAGAAAGAAGGTTTTCACATAAGTAAAAGTCGTAATCAAAAATAATTTGAAGCGAATAAATGGCAACATACCTTCTTTAGGACAATGTCCGGAGTAGATCTCGCGTCCACTATTTTCTTGGTTCTTTGGAGGAGATTTTCTTGTGGTAGCCTTGCTGCTTTGATCTTCACTTGGTGTGCGAGTTGATCGATGTCGAAAAACATTGGTAAGAAAACGAAATAAAACTAAGTTCTGAGATGTTTAAGACTCGAAAGATTTGGATATCAAGCTAAGTAAATACAGGTTGTTGGAAGGGAAGGCCGCCACCAATTTCTTCATAATATTTCCGCAAAGGTATCACTAGCCTCTCCAAAGCCAGACGGTGGTGTAGTAATCAGATCCACCATTCATGAAATTTCTTGGTGCATGAGAATCAGGGTTGAATCGAGAGGTTCAAATTCAAGGCCCTATAGTGAAATTTCTTGAAGGCTTGTTTGTAGAGGCTACCGTGTATGCGGATTCGAAAATTCTCGCCTATGAAAACACACTGGCGCTGGTCGAACCTGACAAAGGCCAAACTGTCTGGCAGAATAACTTGGGAAGTATCTCTTAATTCCGAAGCTATTTTTAGCTTTGCCAGGGGTAAGTCTGGTAGAAAGAATAGCGAGGAGAGGTAGGCTTGCGATTGGGTAATCTCCTCGACTTGTTCGACGAAGAAGAAGGAAATGGTTGCCGAAACCAAGTTGGACCGAAAGGCCTTTGCACAAAAGGAGCCATAGAGTCTACGAAACTTGTGCACTTCAGGAACATGTCGAAGTGAATTTCGAAAGACTCTTCTGGAGGAATATTTATCTGTTTGGGTTTCAACTGAGCTAGTCGAATCCCTTCAGTCCTCCTAGACTTTAAGGTTGGGTGAACAGACTTAGGGATATACAGACCTAGTCGAGACTCAAAAGTGGCTAGCAGCCACAATTGCAATAACCACAATGGGCCAGAGGCCAAGAACTTGTTGGTGGGTTCGTCTTCTTTCAGTTCTAGAACAGCATTGTCAAGCTCCCGATAGAGAGAACCCAACAACGGTTTAACAAGATTAATGTTTTCTTTCTCGTGGAGTTGAAATGCTGCGATGGAATATAGGTTTTAGAAACACGGAGTGAACGCAAGTCTGAGAAACAAAAAGGGATAACCAAAGGGTTAAGAAGGCTACGTGTTCTTTAGCGCATTACCGTGTCATTGTCACGATTGTGGTGTTCCGTGATGTAAGGAGCAAAAGTGGCATTGTTGAAAGTGAGCGGGTATACATAATCGGGATTAGCGGGGTCAAAAGTCTCACCTGGGGTTTCGGACTGTGATGGCGGCAACATCTAGTAAAGTGGGAGTCGACATGCCACATCTCAAATGAAGGCTATGAGTGGCACAATCCCGGATCGCATAGCGACCAATAACAAGGTCTTTGTCATACTTAGCCCATACCTGAGACAATGGATAAGGTCAAAAATACCTTGTTTTTTCGGATGTCGGCCTTTTTAGCCTCTACCTTGTCGAGCCAATCTATGTAAATCTGTTGGTCGAGCCTAGGAGCGGAGACTGAAAACCACGGAAGGACTATTCGAAATTCTAAATGGAAAGGGGTCTTAGTGAAAATTTCAGGTTGAAGATGGCATGATAGGGAAAATTTCAGAAACTTCAGTGTTTTCTAATAGGATATCAGGTAGAGGACCTAGATATGCATGAGTATAAACCCTAGTAGAAGGAATCAGTACCTGGGTTTGCCATTGAACTGCTCGACTATCGTGAATGTCAGGCTCATCAACAAAGCCATCAAGGGTTTTAGGTCTGTTGGTTTAAATGGGTAGCCGTTGAACATTCAAAGTGATGATGAAGAAGCCATGAGGGATAAAAAGCAAATGCGAGACGAAATTCGAGCGTAGATTGAAGAAAAGGAATGAAAGTTTGAAACTTTAGTGATTTTGGGATTTTTGCAAAACGCAGAGAATGAAGAATGCAGAGAGACTTCACGAAAGTTCAAACCGAGTAAAGAGGAATATGAAGGGTTGTAGCCGTTTATATATGTTGGGAAGCTACAGTTATTGGCACGTTCGCCATAACTCGCACGTTCGCGACGTTTGAGAGACGTGATGGCCCACCAACTATGCAACGTGTGCCAATAAGACGGTTCGTTTTACCTGTGCAAGTAATGATAGTTGTCTTTTCGACCACTGTTGAAATGCAAAAGGCGGTAGAAATGACCATTGCACAGTATTCAAAAAATACCTTTTCTTCCCTCCATTCCTTATTCCGTCGAAAAAGCATTTTTTGGGGGGCAATCTGTTACCTCAAAATTCCGACAAGGGCATTAAATTAAGCTTTAAATGGTATTGACTGCACATTTAATAAGTATTCTGTGGGCCACAGGTCAATGCTCAAGTCAATGTACCATAAATTCGACAGTGAAGTTGTACAAGTGCTGACAATGCAAGCAAACTTCGACAGACTTGGGTCTTCAAGCTACGAAACAATGACAGAAACCTTCGACAGGAGAGGGCCCAATTGTTCGACAAAACTGGGTCCAATACTTCGCCAAATCCTTCGACAACAAGACGGTCGAGCGCAAGGAGCAGCAGTTAGTGGGCGGTTATTTCCCTAGTTTTTAGGAAGTAGTTATCGTGCTTGCCCACGATTGTATCTGAGAGTATAAATACTCCCTTGTAATAGGAAAACGAGGTCACCACATTTTACAAAAACACTGAGAAACTCAACTTCCAAGCCAAAGCGAAACAAGAGTGAATCAGATTATATTATGCGTGTTGGTGTACCACCTTCTTCTTTCTATCATTTTAATGCAATTTTTACTTGTTTTTACGTTTGTTGCTTTCTTACTTTCATTACGCTTTCAAACTATCTCTTCCTACTATTTTCTGTTTTACGCACGCTAAAAGACACAAAACACAAAGGCAATTGTCAAAGAGATTTTCTAGTTTGATCTCACGATCTTAATATTGAAAACTAGTGATTGTTTGCTAAAAACACGTGGAAACAGATTAGTCGTTTCTAGAACTAATGAGTACATGCAGATTCAGAGTTCTAGAATACCTATTCTAAAATCAACCCATCTCACAACTCCTTTCAAAAATTCAAAAATCATTTTCAAAAAGTAGAGGACTAAGTCGGTTGTACAATCGGGTTAGTCAGCGTCTTAGGAATCAGTGAGCTGTACAGTTCAAGTAATCCTAAGACCCCTACACTAAAAAACACCAACCCACAAACTTTTTCAGGAAGAACTACGTAGCTTTGATTCCTCCATTGCATCCGGAGGTACGTAGGAGCAAGACTCAAACTCTTGTCAAGCACTAAAAACCAAAATTTAAATAAGTCTTTTTCTTATAAATAAAAGGGTAATTATTAAATAAATCCTAATCAATTAAACAATGGATGTTGTGGGGTGCTAATACCTTCCCCACACATAACGACTCCCGAACCCTAAACCGACTTTGTCCTAAACCTAAAGGGATTTTCCGAATTTGCCCTTAAACTAAAATTTGGTGGCGGCTTCCTAAGAACCTTTCAAAGAATCTTTTCTCGGATTTTTCGGTCGCTACAATAATATAATATTATATTATTTAGTTATTTAATGAGTTTGAAAATAGATTATTTTTTATAATTATTAAACGATGTTGCAGTATATTGTTGAATTGAATGTGTAAAATACTTGAACGTAAATTAAATTCAAAACTTTTATGGTTATTTGGAGATAAATTATTTAATAAATGGTTTTTTGGAAATAAATTATTAGTCCAATGCTCATATAATTATAATGTTAGGTGAGAGTGGTTAACACACTTCATCTCAAGGGAGATATCTATATTATAATAAACCATGGATTGTCCACCTATGCATTCATGTCAATAATGACATCAGCACAATTTTAATCCACCTCAGCATGTTATTTCCACCTCCTAACGCTGACCATTTGAGCTACCACAATTTCATTTTACTAAAGCATATTACATAATGTTTAGCCTATTATTTCTTTTATTGCAAATTTTTTTACCTACTTTTTATATCTATTTATTATTTATTTTGATACATGTATATTTGTTATTATATATTACATTTATATATTATATTTATTTACCATCTAATATTTTGTATCACATTCCATAGATTTTATTCTATATATTTACTAACTAGAATATTATTAAATATGAGTTTTTTTTAACAAACAGACAGATTGTCCGAATTTATTAATAAAAAAAGGAAAAAAAAACAGAGAAAAGGGAAGGGGGGACTAGTCCAAAATCCTTGACAACAGAAAAGATCAATATTAAATATGAGTAATTTTATCCATTTCAACCTTTTTTAATTCTCATCTTATAAATAATGTTATATATTAAAAATGTTTGTCACATATTTTTGTATTCAGCTTGATGTACATACAATTAGAATCAATATACAACTTTGATCGATTAGTATATTTGTAGTTTACAACGTTTGTGCTTAATATTCTTCTATTCATTACGCTGCACTTAGAAAACAAGTAGAGAGAATAAACAAGATGATAGAGAACATTGATCCTACGGTTGTCAACGTCAATCAGCTTAGTCAAAAGCAAGCTACATGTCCTTATGCAAAGGTATATTTGCTATATATTTGTAAGTTACTATTTACTAATACTATTTTAGACCGCATAATACTTATAAGTAATTTCATTGTAATAACATCTCAATATGAAAATACCCTCAAATTATATACATCATGGTTGTCACTACTAAAGTATTATTTGATTAGTACTTATGTAGTTGTTAAAGTATTTTTATTTATGGGTTGTCACTACTAAAGTATTATTTGATTTCACGGGATCTCAAAATTATAATATATAATTATATATATATATATATATATATATAAATCTAAATTTAATTTCCTACTATTATACAAATATTTAAAATAGTTGAAGTAATTATCTTACGGTGTCTAAACAAATGAATTTCGACCCGTGCTGACACGAGTTAATTATACTAGTTTAGTTAGTATCCAAGTTTGATCTCTAGAGATGAAATAATTTTTGGCAGAACTTTACTTACTCTTCGACGATAAGTCGGAGCTTATTTTCCCTGGACATCAAAGCGGGGTTAAAGACTTCTGGCAAAAAAGTTCCAACACTTATTAATGTGTGTGTGTGTGTGTTTTTTTTTCGGTTTAGAGGAAATGTCAAATAAACACCACGTAAATACATTATCCAATGGACACACCCAGGTTCGAATATAGGAGTGGGCGTCCCTATGTCGTTAAAAATTGTCAATGCAACCAATTGTGAAAAATATTAATGTGTTTGGTATTATATATGTGTGCTTGCGCGCGTGTTTAATAAATTAATATTTAGATGCATTCTAAGATAATGGACTAACTAAGTCCTTCATCGATGTACCAGTCAAAATTACATTTGAAATGATACAAAATGTTATGAATAGTTGAGATTGTATCAAAATTATGAAATCTCAACTATTCATTATATTTTATTATATATCCTACAGTCAATTCAATTGATACATCAATAAGAGACTTAGTTGATCACTCACACCAGAAATCACCCAAAATTTATATAAAGAAAGGTTGTCTATGGATAACTTGGTAATTTTATTAGTTTGCTTGTGGATCATTGGGCAATCTATTCACTGCTATTATTTCAAATTTCTATGAATTAACAAATTATTTATGCATCCAACTAATATGTTCAACATAATAGTTTAATAACACCATACCAATAGGTGTATAGATCGTATTTATAAAGGTTTCGAGAGCACAACCTAACTAATAAAGAAAAAATAAATGTTAAACACTAGATACTCGAGTTCAGATTACAAATTGGTATGTAGTCAAAGGTAGGGTAGCACGGAGCTGCAATATCTGATGAACTTGATGTGTCGTGATTACTATGTGTACTGGTATAGAAGAGGTGACGACTCTAATGCCATCAAAGACATATTTTGAATACATCCAAACGCTATCGCACTTGCAAATCCATTCAACTTTGTGTGTTGATTGACTCCACATGCAAGACGAACATATATACGATGTCGTTAGTTGAGGTCATTGGTGTTACCTCGACTAAGATGACATCCTCTATTGGGATGGTGAGAAAGCAAATAACTTTATTTGGGTACTAGAGAAGTTGAATAGTCTGTTTTTGAGACGTGATGTTGCGTTGCCACAAGCTATAGTGTGACTAAGAGTGACTTTGCTTTGATAAATGCAGTGGCTACTATTTTCCCCATGAATGTGAGGGCCAGATGCAACACACACATGTATGTATCTAACGGAGAAACTAGAGGTGGTCATGGCTATATTTGATTCTGTCGCTAGTGCGTCTATCCCACAATGAGTATCAACATTGTTTGGCACACTTTGAGGAAGAATTAGCATCACCTGATAATTTCACTGACTACGTAAAAAACACTTGGTTACAACTTACAAGATAGTATGGGAGACTTGTACTAGGATGCTATGAACAACATTATCAAGTTACAACACACTGAGATAAAGTCTTCTTAGTTCAAACATAAAATTAGTAGGCAACAACATTTTTATAATACTTTATAACACTGGCTCATTAATCCTGCTGTTATATAACAGAACTAATTTGACAACATGTTAATTAGCCAACAACGTTACTTCCATTCTCATTTTCATTTTACTAGGGGCAAGTGCTAGTAAGTTCAATGACTTGCATTTATCTTTTATTTTTAAGGGATAATATGCAGTAAAAAAAGAGAGGTGACAACTGGAATCACAAAACTTTGCACTTGGCATGATCTCACTGAAGATCATATACTAGTATGTAACAAGTTGCATGCAATCAAAAAAGAAGGAAAAGCCACGGCCTACGCTCTTGCAAGTTGCAAGTTAAAATCTTACAAACATGCAAATTAACTTGGAAGCCTATACTATTTGCCACAACAAATCTTGCATTTCCATAACCAAATACTCCCCATGTCGCTAAATATAAGCAAAAGTGAGTCAACAAAAATTGATACAATTAATCCAAGTGGACATAGAAGAGAATATCTGTAACACATCTGACATAGAAACGAGGCGGCCTTCTGACTTGCCACTGGTTTGCATGCTCCATTACAACCAGCAGTAGGAGTTGAATTATGCAATTAGGTGATATATGACTTGCACACTGGGCAAGACGCTTTCATATGAAGCCAAGGATCAATACACTGCCATAATGCCAGGTTAATACACATTAGCATTCTGAAATATCTTATAAAAAAACAAATAGATTCATTTAATGGGTCTCACATTTTTGTGGAACTTGTGCAAGCAAGGAAGGTGGCGAATAATTTCTCCCTTGGCTGGGGTCTCAAGACAGATGGCACACCCCTCTTTGAAGTAGTCAGTCTGTGGTAAACGCAGAAGAACATAAATTAGTGTTGAACCCCCATAAGCTGGTTCTCTATCCCAAAACTGAAAAATTTGAAACAGAGGAAAAACGGTGGGGAAGTAAACTTAAAAACCCATGAATTACCTGGATGTTGGTCAGTGGCAAGCTATTGATTTGAATGGCAGATGCACCAGTATGCTGGTGATTATGCTCATCAAGGGCAGATAACATTTCATAATCGTTTCTGCAGGAGGGTATGTGGAAGGCATGAACTTTTAAGGTTATACTCCTAAACATAAAAATAAATCCAGAAAAAAGCTTTCCCTAAACAATTGTGGAGATACCGCACACGAGCACTATAATGCATTGGTCTCATTATTCCTTTTTACTTTGTAATTTGTGAGTGGTATCCTCTCAAAATTGTAAAAATGAAAAATTAACACTAGAAAAACACTTCCAACCATTCTGGTAGAGGCGTAACAAAACAATGAACAAAGTTAAAATCTATCAAGGGAAATACTTGTCTAGCTTGATTCATATATGTTCCGGAGTGGGCTCAAGGCCCAATGCAGTCTGATAAGACCCAATAACTATTACTATAAAGATGGCACGAATCTCGAGGAGTTAGGTACGTCATTTATTACTATTCACTATTCATTCTTGATTCTTGACTTGGCGTCGAGTATCTTCGCAGTACCACCGGTAGCGACCAAGACTCGATACCAAGACATTCAAATGACCGAGCTAAAGTACTACATCGCCTTTACATCGATAGATCGAGAACGATCATTGGCGACCACGGTGGGAGCGGATTGAACACTCCCACCATGCAACCAAGGAGGCACGCCACGCGAGCCTCGTCGGCCGACCCTCGGGCGGCGCACCCTCTGAAACCCCCGGGCGCCCCACAAACTATCCATGAATCACAGGATAACCCTCGTCAGGAACCCTCCGTACAGGGCGGCCGAGGGCCAATCTTGGAACAGATACTACGACCCACTCAACGGAATCGCCGACCGAAGTTGGTGGAGGCGAAATTGATGCCTCGTGCCTTCGAGCACGTGGCTCAAAGCTTTCTTACGATTCTCGCAGAACAATAATCAAATTATTGCCGACCGCGAAGCCCTTCTTTCTCACTATGAAAGGGGATCCATCCCGCCGCCGCGTCGCGATTTGTGAAGGACCTCTAGACAAGCACGCCTTCCCATGCGGTAGCTCCTCCTGGAAGAAACGACCGACCTTTGCGCGGCGGCGGCGCACGCCGATCCCCGGCGCGCAGAGTCAAGGCTAGAAGGTCTCCCACCCGCAGGGGCGTGCGCAGTCGCCGCTCCAGGTCTCACGACCAAGATTATGCAGACTCCAGTTATAACCCGGAATCAGATCGCTCGCCCACCAGGTATTCCTCGGCGAGCCATCCGGTTCGCATGTCAAGAAGTTTGGCCGTGGGACTCGTATGGCGAGACGGACAACTACGGTGAAGGGGCGTATCCCACCGGCCGAAAAGACATGCACACGAACGAGATAGAGGCGCTCGTTTGACCCCCTCCTTTGTATGGCCACATGATGGGCGGCTACGAGTACCCACCAATGAAGTACATGCATTGCGGCCGTATGGGTCGGAGAGTTAGCGGCCGGACACGGGCCTTTCTCGGGAAATCAGGCGTTATCGAATTCCCGTGAGATTTAAGGAAGCCCCCAAATATGAATAAATTCGATGGTCGCGGCGACCCAAATAAGCACATCGGTATTTCAACAATTACTGCAGCTTATAGAGAATCAATCCAACAATGAAGTGTAGCATCGTTTCCCCTAGTCGCCGACGGACGGGCACTTGAGTGGTGGGAATCTTTGCGCCCAATGCTATTTCTTCCTCGGAAGGCTTGGTCGCAACCTTCGCCAATTACACGCCAACCGCTGCGATACAAGTATGAGAACACGCGACACACGGTCGCTCAGGGTGATAACGAATCTCGAGGCACTATATCAACCGCTTCAACACGGAGCGAGAGACCATTCGCGACCTAACCGAGGACAAATTGAAATATCTCGCCGGGAATACGAGCGGACCATAGGTTCGCGGAGAGTTCATCCTCAACCGCCATACATGGACCTTGGGGTATTCTTAAGGAGGCCAACGACCACACGGGTTATGAAGAGGCAGACGCCGCAGCCTAGGCGGGCGCCTGTGTGCGACGAAGGAAGAGCATGGCAGCCAAATGAAAGAGCGAAAGGACGTAGAGAAGGTCGCTCGGATTTTCGTCAAAAGAAGTTCGAGCACCGCACCAGGCTGAACACACCCATCGCACAAATCTACATGGATTGCCAGAATAACGAATTTGCTGAGGTAAAGCGTCCTGACCCGCTCGTTCTCGAAGAAGCGGCGGCGGTTCACGAAGAAGTATTGCGAGATATCACAAGAGTAAGGGCCACGATACTAACGAATGCATGGCCCTGAAGGATGACATAGAGAATCTCATTCAAAAATGGAAGTTAACAAAATATGTCAGAGAGGAAGGAGGCGCCCGGCCTGAAGAGAGGACAGAGGGAAGAGACGGTCATTCAAAAGATAAGGCCGTAACCACTCAAGCTATTGAAGTCGCAGGTGGAAAAGAAACCTCAGAAGAGGACGTCAGCGATCCGGGTCGTAGGTCGTTATGGTTATCCACGGAGAGAAACCCTTTGGATCGCTTTGACTTACAAAAAGCGACCAAGAGAAAATGGAACGAAATTCTCATGGTCGGGTCTTCTTCTACGCAGCCAACCAATCTCCAACAGATCGCCAATTTCCTTTGGAGACGAAGACTACTCGATGGGCGGGTCAACGGTATGTTCCTCCGGTCGATTCGCATGACATGGGAACTCGAGGTAAGGAGAATCTTGGTTGACCGGGGAGCTCGGCGAGATATCATGTTCAAGAGTTGGTCGACAAATTGAGCATCGACCGCAAATAAATCATTCCTCGCTTTAACCCAACCCCTTTAACCGGTTTCAATGGGCGATCACTTACCCTTTGGGCACCTCGAGCTATCGGTCACCTTTGGCGGCGACGCGGATGGGAGCACTTCTTATAGGGCGGTCGGGACGGCGTTCTTAGTATTACCCATCAAGTCATGTTATCATCGCATCATCGATGGCCGCCCGACATCGGGAAACTTGAGGCGATCGTATCCACTCGTTCACTTAAAAATGAAGTTTTATGACAAGAATGGCCGTGTCGCCACTCTGGCAGCCAGATATATGAAGCGCCAACAACAACCATTTCATTTATCGTGACATATGTGACGCTCGTGACATTAAATCCAACCTCGAGTCGGGGAAGGACACCAAGTCAATCTTGGCGACTTAGATGCCCGATACGACCCGATAGCGACTCGGAAGACGGTGGCGATGATTTAGCCCGTGAGCTAAAGAATAAACTCAAACGACGAGAACCCCACGCGCGGTTTGTTGATGTTCACTTGGGTGATGATCCAACCAAGACCGTTGTTAAGCTAGTCGACCTTCCCGAAAGCGGTGTCAAGCGGGACTTATCACTTGCCAAGAGAATACACCGATTTGTTCGCTTGCGAGCTTCGGATATGCCCGAGTCCCCTATGGAGATCGCTTGCCACCAACTATCGATCGATGCAACAAGCGCCACCGCTTTCAACGGCGAAGAGTTCGAGAATGAAGAAAAAGCTAGAGCAAATGCGACCAGCGATTTACTTGATCAAAGCAAACTTTGTGGAAGAGATTAAGTACACTACGTGGCTTTCAAACGTCGTGGTTGGTAAAGAAAAAGAACGGAAATGGCGAATGTGCGTGGATTACACCAACTGAATAGGGCGTGCCCCAGGGCGCTTTCCTGTTCCTAGTATTGATAAACCGTGGATGGCGCCTCGGATACAAGTCGCTTTCTTTCTTAGACGCATATTCGCTACAATCAAATTGCTATGCACCTCCGATCGCCATAAGACCGCTTTTATGATCAGGCCAGGTAACTTCATTATAAGGTGATGCTTTTGGATTGAAAAAGGTCGGGCGACTTACCAAATGAATGATGAGAAAATTTTTCGAGAAGCGATCGGTCGGGTGGCCGAGGTCTACCTCAACGATATGATCATAAAAAGCAAGTCGGACGATCAAAGACATCGACGACTTAAAAGAAGTTTTTGAGGAAGCAAAAAAGAGCTCACTTAGGCTGAATCCAGAGAAGTGCACGTTTGGGGTGCGAGCTGGGAAATTCTTGGGTTTCCACCTCACAGAAAGGGGAATTGAAGCCAACCCTGACAAATGCAGGGCGGTCGCCGAGATGAGGCCGCCGACTACGAAGAAAGAAATCCAACAATTGAACGGCATGATCGCTGCGCTTTCCAGGTTCATACCACAATCAGCGTGCAAGTCGCTTCCTCTGTTTAAACTTCTGAAAAAGAATGTGGATTTCGAATGGAACGATCAATGCCAGCAAGCGCTGAATGACTTGAAGGCAGCTTTAACCAATCCGCCTGGTCGCGACAAGCCGCTCCAAGGAGACACTTTATATCGTATCTTGCAATTGCGGAAGAAGCTCTAAGCGCCATTCCAGTCAAAGAAAGCGACACAAAGCGTAGTCCGTGTATTTCATCGCCAAAGTTTTGCGGGGCCCGCCCGCTACGGAGGATTGAAAAGTTAACGCCATTGCATTGTTGGTGGCCGCCGCAGATTGAGGCCGTGCTTTCTGTGGCACACCAAATAATGGTGAGAATCGATCAACCGACACGACAAATTCTCCACGCACTGCACTGCGGTCGCATGATCAAACGGGGCGGTAGAATTAAGCGAGTTTGGAATCAAGTTCGAACCTCGATGCGGCTCGTAGCGCAAATATTGGCCGATTTTATACCGAAATGACCCCGAGTTCGGCATTTAATCGCTCACCCACTACTGACGTCAGATGTTGATGGTTCTTCAAACTCCAAGGAAGCGGGGCCGGTTTGATTTTGGAAAACTCTTCGTGTCCGCCGTAGAGGTGTCACTAACTTTCGCTTTCCACACATCAAATAACCGTGCGCGAATACGAGGCTTGCATACCGGATTATTGCTCGCTAAAGAATTTAATGTTGACCGTGTGGAACTCCACCCGATTCTCTTCTAGTCGCCGCTCATTCGTGAATTATACGATACGAAGGATGAAGTCTTGAAAAATTATCCGCTAAGGTTGGGGAGTTGCTCGGCAAGTTCGAGCGGCAGAGGTAAAACACGCCCCAAGAACGAGAACGTGCGGTGATATACTCTCAAAGCCGGCAAGCACTAAAACGCCCGAACCACCGGCTTAATTCAAGAAACACTCACTCGGCCGAGCATAGCTACAAAGGCCGAAAAACCCTCGCCATCCTCTCGCGTTGACTCGGAGAAAGACCGGATCACCCCTATTTTGCGAGTATATCCCGAACGGCACGGAACTGCATTTGACCGAAGGAAGCTAAGCTCTTAAGGCGTGGCGACAAAGTACTCGTCGTCGAAGGAAAACTTTATAGAAGAGGCTTCTCTTCCCCACTATCGAGGTGTTTGACGCCCGCCGAAGATGACCACGCTTTAAGAGATATTCATGAAGCGCTTATGCGCCACCATCGTGAGGTCGTTTCTATAGCAAAACGAGCCTCGAGGCCGGTTTTTATTGGCCGACCATGGAGAGGACGCTAAGAACTTGGTCCAAAATGCATCAAGTGTCAAATTCATGCAGACGTCCACATCGCCCCGCTTCGAATCGCAGAGTCTCACCTCCTCGCCGCTTTGCTTGGTGGGGAATGGATCTTCTTGGCCGCTTTCACCGCCCGGTCGATTTAAATTTCTAATCGTAGCGATTGACTATTCACCAAGTGGATAGAGGCCGAGCCACCTGGCGACCATCACAAAGCCCGACCAAAAGTGAGTATATTCTTCAAGAAAGCGTGCATAGCCGCTTTGGCGCTCCCCAACGATTGGTAACGGACAATGGGGCGCAATTTGCGCGAGACAGAAGTTTGGAGAAATCTTTGGCCGACCTAGGGGTAAAGCGGCGCTTTCACCTCGATCGAACATCCACGCACCAACGCGCCGAAGCCGAAGCGCCGATAGGGTCATCTTGCGCGAGGATTGAAGAGAAGCGTTAGACGAGGCCGGGCGGAAACGGGTAGAAGAGCAGATCGGTCCTCCGGGCGTATCGTCACGACCCTCGATCAACAACGAGTGAATCACCTTTCGAGTTAGTTTATGGAATCGACGCAGTTGATTCCAATAGAGATGGGCGAGCTAAAATTTGAGGGCGACCAATCCACCAACCGCAGCAGCAGAACGAGCGAGCCACCGCAGAAGAACTCGATCTAGTAGACGAGCTACGAACCAAGGCTTCCTCAAACAAAGAATCGTCAAGCAAAAGGTCGGCTGCAAGGTACAACTCTCGCGTCGAGTGGGAATTCTCGATCGGTCGGCTTGTCTCTAGCGGCGGATGCTCTGGAAACAAGAACGCCCGAACAAGCGGAAACTTGCACTAAATCAAAGGACCGTATCGCATCATCAATAAGACGGGCAAATGAGCTTACGAGCTAGAAACTATGAATGGTGCGACCGTACAGAACATGGAACGCCAAAAACTAAGGAAATACTATGTTTAAATGCAAAGATGTCTTGATCGACAAAAATCAATGAAAAGCAAAGGGCGCTCTTTTTCCCATCGGGGTTTTTGAGGGCCTCGACTTTAAAAACTTGTTATTTATCTCACGCACGATTGTATGACCGGTCGCCGTCATGCGAGTAGCAACAGAGCGCCGAGGTGTCACCGAGATGACATTAAACGACCGCCATCGAATGGCAAAGCACGAAGCGCTCCGAGTAAATGCGGCTCGCATACTCGTGAGTCATCGTGATGACTTAAAGCAAGCGCACGCGAGTAGCGGCTTGCATACCTAAAGAGTCATCGTATGACTTAAAGCAAGCAAAACGAAAATTCAGGCGATTCGTTCTTAGACGGCAATTTCTAGCCCGACCGGTCGCGCTTCAAAATCTCAAACCGGTTGTCCGAACTCGAGCTCGATCTCGATGTCGTCTTCCGACTCTCTCGCGATCCGACCGACCGAGGCGGATCAAAACTCTTTGGAAGGTGCCGAAAATTCGACCACGCGGCTCGCTCCGAGGTTCGGGCACCGTGTCCAAGCCGTTGAAAACCCAACGCCTAAAAAGCGTGCCGTGTGTGGCCCAATCTGCCGCTTTAAGGCCGAGCAAGTTGATCCCGACATACGGCCGAGAGCAAGCCGAGCAAGACATGTCTTGGGTTTCGCAATTCTTAGGAACCATAGGAGCAAGGTCCGCCGCCACTCTTCTGACGAACAAGACTTGACCGCCCCAGCCTCTGTTGGCGTCGGGCGAGTCGATGGCATGGAGAAAGACGAGACATAGCGACTGGCATGACGAAATGAAGTTCACAATGTATCAGTCGCTCTTTGGAGCGGATGGGGATCGTTCCTCCTTTTACAAAGTTTCAAAGCAAGTCCTTCGATACCTCGGCGTCGCCTCACGCTTAAACCCGAACACTGGCGTTTTGCAAGGTTTTGAGGATGTCTTGACACGCTCGGCGCGCGGCCTCGCCGAGGCTATTTTTACGCTGATGGAGATGAGCTATCTTTATGAGCCCTGTACTCGTGCGGGGTTCGCAAGAGCCGCTTTCTTTGAAGAATAGTCGCAATACAATTTTTTCAAACCGTACATGGAGTCTCGCCTTGGCCCGGGTGGAAGAACGATTTCTTCCGGGCCGCTCTTATATAAGGCGATGCAAAGGATGAGGATAGCCAAGTTGATACACGGGCAGACTGCGACGCGCCGCATGTGCCGGCCGCTTGTCATACGACCATTTTTAAGAAACCGGGGCGTGCTCGTTTAAGAAATTGAGCTCAATATCGGGGACATTGACACGATCCATGACTCGAGGCGGTTCGCCTCTCCCGGGGGGTCGATCAAGATGAATAAGATAGTGACGCCCGAGGCATAAAAGTCATCAAAGCCGCTATTGGTAGCTATTTGTTTAAGAATTGTTTGCTTGCGCGCATTATTTACGAATTATTCCTAACCCACCTTTTGCTTCTTCGCAGCGGATATGGCGCGCGTTCAAGACTTTGAATTCTTTTCTCGGTGGACTCGCGAGGATGGGGACAATTCTCTCGTGGACGGCCACAAAAAAGGAGGAGACGCCCTCAACAGTCGGGTTAATGAGCCATTGCTAATTGATGTGGATAATCCAAATAACAACCCCGCCACAACGTAGTTCTCCCAAACACCTTTCAATCGAGAAGACGGGCGAAAAGAGGCGCCAAGCGAAGGCGGTCCACATGAGAAGAAAAACACAAGGGGCCACAAGTAGTAGCGTCATCCTACCAATCAAATCTCGATTTGCTTCTACCTTGGGGGACGAGGATTGTGCCCGCTTTCAAGGAGGAACCTTTTAAAGTGATAGTTGATGTGATGAAAGCGGCCGACCAACTCTTTTCAAAATATCAAGAGGGAGGCGAACGTGTGGCGTGTAGCGAGCTCTTAATAAAATTTCTTATCTTGAAGACGATCCGGATGACAAGTCATTTAAACTGAAATCGCTTTCATTGCCCCAACGTAAATAAGGGAGGATAGGGACCGGTTGCTCAAAGAATTGGAAGAAGTTAGACCAAAATCCAACAGACGCCACCTACGAGCAAAAACTTCAGGAGGTAGAGACTAAAATGGCGACCTTATTGATCACTCAAACCGGCCAAACGGCCCGATAATGCGATTCTTTGCGAGGATCGAAGCGGTCGTGGCTGTGGATAAGGCCGCCGCAGAAAGAATTGAGGTGAAGTGGAGGTTGAACGCCTTAGTGAGAAGAAAAAGAATTGTTTGCCAGTCACTTCTTTGAAGGCCGCTTTGAATGCCGTGGAAAAGAAAGAGACAAGTATAAGGATCTCTTCAAGCGAGGCCCGTGACTAGGGCTTTCGGGCGCGCCAAGTATCAATTTACCAACGCGGTCGACCAAATAAAGCTCGTGAACCCATCTCTCGTCGCTGATGAGGCGTGGTCAACTATGAACACCGTGTGGTTGGTCAAGATCGCCATTCCCGTAAGGTCGTCGAAGGGAAGGTCGTTCGTGAACGGGTTGTCATTTTTCATCTTTGATCAATCTGAGTCCTAGCTTTCTTCCGCTTTACCCGCCGCGAGCGCCTTTTAATATTTTGAACTTTCGTCGCTGCGGCGGCTTTCAAATATTCGACTTTGTAATCAACGGTGAAAAACCCTTAAGTAATTAATGTTTAAAGTCTCTCGTAGCTCATTTAAATATGTCGGCCTTACGATGGCACTTTAGGTATGCAGCCGCTACCGCAATGCCGCTTGCTTTAAGTCATACGATGACTCTTTTAAGTACGCAGCCGCCGCAATGATGCTTGCTTTAAGTCATACGATGATCGCTTTAAGTATGCAGCCGCTACTTTAAGTCATACAAATGCTTGCTTTAAGTCATACGATGACTTTTTAGTATCGCAGCCGCTACTGCACTTCGCAGCCGCTTGCTTTAAGTCATACGATGACTCTTTTCGAGTACGCAGCCGCCACTCGAGCAAACTTGCTTTAAGTCATACGATGATCGCTTTAAGTATCTTGAGCCGCTTCGCAGCGGGCTTGCTTTAAGTCATCTGATGACTCTTTAGGTATCGCAGCCGCTACTCGCAGCTGGCTTGCTTTAAGTCATACGATGACTCTTTGAGTATCAGCCGCCACTACTCGAGCAACTTGCTTTAAGTCATACGATGATCGCTTTAAGTATGTAGCCGCTACACGCAAATGCCGCTTTTAAGTCATACGATGACTCTTTTAGTATGCAGCCGCTACTCGCAATGGCTTGCTTTAAGTCATACGATGACTCTCTCGAGTATCGCAGCCGCCACTCGGAGCGCAATTTCGTGCTTTACGCCATTCGATGGCGGTCGTTTAATGTCATCTCGGTGACACCTCGCCGCTTCTGTTGCTACTCGCATGACGAGCGGCGACCGGCCATACAATCGTACGAGATAAATAACAAGATTTTAAAGTCGCCTCAAAAAAACCCCGATGGGGAAAAAGCGCCCTTTGCTTTTCATTGATTTTTTGTCGATCAAGACATCTTTGCATTTAAACATAGTATTTCCTTAGTTTTTCGGCGTTCCATGTTCTGGAGTACGGTCGCACTATTCATAGTTTCTAGCTCGTAAGCTCATTTGCCTGCCTTATTGATGATGCGATACGGTCCTTCCCGGGCCAGTGCAAGTTTCCGCACTTTACGCGTTCTTGTTTCGACATCCGCCGCTTAGACACAAGTCGACCGATCGAGAATTCCCTTTTCGGCCGCGAGAGTTGTACTGCTGCAGGCGACCTTTGCTTGACGATTCTTTGCTTTGAGGAAGCCTTGGTTCGTAGCTCGCCTACTAGATCGAGTTCTTCTCTGGTGGCTCGCCGTTTCTCTGCTGCGGATTGTGGATTGGTCGCCTCAGCTCTCGCCCATCTCTATTGGAATCATCGCGTCAATTCCATAAACTAATCTGGAAAGGTGATTCACCCGTTGTTGATCGGCGGGTCGTGACGATACGCCCGCAGGACCGATCGCAGCTCTTCTACCCGCTTCCGCGCCTCGCTCTAACCTTCTCTTCAATCCTCGCAAGATGACCCTATCGCCGCTTCGCCGCCGTTGGTCCGTGGATGTTCGGCCGAGGTGAAACGCCGCTTTACCCTAGGTCGCCAAAGATTTCTCCAAACTTCCCGCTCGCAAATTGCGCCCCATTGTCTCGTTACCAATCGCTGGGGGAACGCCAAAACGGGCTAGCACGCTTTCATCAAGAATTTACTCACTTTGGTCTTTGTGATGGTCGCCAAAGGGCTCTCGCCTCTATCCACTTGGTGAAATAGTCAATCGCTACGATTAGAAATTTAAATCGACCCGGCGGTGAAAACGCCCACCATTCCCACCAAGCAAACGCCGGCGGAGGTGAGACTCTGCAGCTGGCGCGATGTGGGCGTCGCATGAATTTGACACTTGCATTTTGGACCATTCTTATCTCCATGGTCGGCCAATAAAACGTCAAGGCTCGCTTTGCTATGAAACGACCTCCCGATGGTCGGCGCATAAGCCTTCATGAATATCTCTTAAAACGTGGTCATCTTCGGCAAGCGCCAAACACCTCAATAGTGGGGAAGAGAGGCCTCTCTATAAAGTTTTCCTTCGACGACGGAGTACTTTGTCGCTCACGCTTTAAGAGCTTTGCTTCCTCCTCGTCGTCCCGTTCCGTGTCGCTCGTGATATACCGCAAAATAGGGGTGATCCAGTTTTTCTCGAGTCAACGCAGAGGATGGCAAGGGTTTTCACCACTTTGTAGCTATGCTCGCCGAGTGAGTGTTTCTGAATTAAGCTTCTGGTTTCCTGCTGCTTTGCTTGCCGCTTTCGAGAGTATATCACCGTGACGCTCTCTTCTTGGGACGTGTTTTACCTCTCGCCTGCTCGAACTTGCGAGCAACTCCCTAACCTTAGCCGATAATTTTTCAAGACTTCATCCTTCGATCGTATAATTCCCGAATCGAGAGACGACTGTAAGAGAATCGAGTTGGAGTTCCACACTGTCCAACATTAAATTCTTTAATGAGCAATAATCCAAATGCATGCAAGCCTCATATTCTCGCTCGTTATTTGATGTGGAAAGCGAAAGTGAGTGACACCTCTACGGCGCACCGAAGAGTTTTCCAAAATCAAACCGCCCCGCTTCCTCGAGTTTGAAGAACCATCAACATATAGCGTCAAGTAGTGGTGAACGGCCGTCCGAACCTGGGTCATTTCAAATATAAAATCGCCAATATTTGCGCTCGTCGCCGATCGAGGTTCGAACTTGATTCCAAACTCGCTTAATTCTACCGCCCATTTGATCACGCGACCGCCAGTCCGTCCGTGGAGAATTTGTCGACGGTTGATCGATTCTCACCACTATTCGTGTGCCACAAAGCACGGCCTCAACTCGCGGCGCCACCAACAACGCAAACGTTAACTTTTCAATCCTCCGTAACTGGCCGCCCCTCGCAAAACTTTCTTTGATGAAATACACCGACTCGCTTTGAGCTTTTCCGCACGGCGCAGAGATTCTTCCGCAATTGCAAGATATATATAAAGTGTCTCCTCGAGCCGCTTGGTCATGACGGGCGGATTAGTTAAAGCCGCGCCCAAGTCATTCAACATTTCCGGGCATTGATCGCTCCATTCGAAATCCACATTCTTTTTCGAAGTTTAAACAGAGGAAGCGACTTGCGCTGCGATTGTGGTATGAACCTAGAAAGCGCAAATGATCATGCCGCTCATTCATTGGATTTCTTTCTTCGTAGTCGGCGGCCTCATCTCGGCGATCACCGCGCATTTGTCGTGGTTGGCTTCAATTCCCCTTCTCGTGAGGTGGAAACCCAAGAATTTCCCACCGCACCCCAAACGCACTTCTCCGGATTCACCTAAGTGAGCTCTTTTTCGCTTCCTCAAAACTTATTTTAAGTCGCCGATGTCTTGATCGTCCGACTTGCTTTTATGATCATATCGTCGAGGTAGACCTCGCCACCCGACCGATCCGCTTCTCGAAAATTTTGCTCATCATTCGCCGTAAGTCGCCTCAGGCCTTTTCAATCCAAAAGGCATCACCTTATAATGTGGTTACCTTGGTCTGGCCATAAAAGCGGTCTTACGGCGATCCGGAGGGTGCATAGCAATTTGATTGTAGCCCAATATGCGCTCTAAGAAAGAAAGCGACTTGTATCCCGAGGCGCCATCCACCGGTTTATCAATACTAGGAACAGTGAAAGCGCCCTGGTGGCACGCCTTATTTAGTTTGGTGTAATCCACGCACATTCGCCATTTCCGTTCTTTTTCTTTACCAACACGACGTTTGAAAGCCACGTAGTGTACTTAATCTCTTCCACAAAGTTTGCTTTGATCAAGTCGTCAATCGCTGGGTCGTCCGCTTCTAGCTTTTTCTTCATTCTCAACTCTTCTTCGCTGAAATGACCGGCTTCATTGCATCGATCGATACAGTGGCAAGCGATCTCCATAGGGGACTCGGCATATCCAAGCTTGCAGCTTAACAAATCGGTGTATTCTCTTGGAGCATGTTGATAAGTCCTGCGCCGACTTTGCCGGGAAGGTCGCCTTCCTAGCTTAACGGTCTTGGTTGATCATCACCCAATCGAACATCAACAAACCGCCCGTGGGGTTCTCGTCGTTTGAGTTTATTCTTTAGCTCACGGGCTAAATCATCGCCACCGCCTTCCGAGTCGCTATCCGGGTCGACGGGCATCTAAGTCGCCAAGATTGACTTGGTGTCCTTCCCCGACTCGAGGTTCGATCCAATGTCCCGGCGTCACATATGTCCCGATAAATGAAATGGTTGTTCTTGCCGCTTCCATATCTCTGCCGCTTTAGTGGCGACCGCCATTCTTGTCATAAAACTTCATTTTTAAGTGAACCGTGGATACGATCGCCTCAAGTTTCCCCAATGTCAGGCGAATCGATGATGCAGTTGATAACACGACTCGATGGGTAATACTAAGAACGCCGCCCTGACCGGCCCTATAAGAAGTTGCTCCCATCCGCTGTCGCCGCCAAAGGTGACCAATAGCTCCAAGCGTGCCCAAAGCGGTAAGTGATCGCCCATCAAAACCGCAAGCGGGTCGGTCCGCTGAGGAATGATTTCATTGCGGCCGATGCTCAATTTGTCGACCAACTCTTCGAACATGATATCTGCCGAGCTCCCGTCAACCAAGATTCTCCTTACCTCGAGTTCCCATAACAAAGCAGATACGACCTGTAGGAACATACCGCTGACCCGCCCATCGAGTAGGTCTTCGCCTCCAAAGGAAATCGGCGGTCTGTTGAAGATTGGTCGCCACGCCGAAGAAGACCCGACCATGAGAATTTCGCTCCATTTTCTCTTGTCGCCTTTTTGTAGTCAAAGCGATCCAAAGGGTTTCCTCCGTGGATAACCATAACGACCCTACGACTTTCGGATCGCTCGACGCCCTCTTCGAGGTTTCTTTTCCACCGCGACTTCAATAGCTTGAGTGGTTACGCTTTATCTTTTGAATGACCGCCTCTTCCTCTCGCCCTCTCTTCAGTGCCGCGCCTCCTTCCTCTCTCGACATATTTTGTTAACTTCCATTTTTGAATGAGATTCTCTATGTCATCCTTCAGGCCCATGCATTCGTTAGTATCGTGACCGCTTACTCTTGTGATATCTGCAATACTTCTTCGTGAACCGCCGCCATGCCGAGAACGCGGGTCGACGCACGCTTTACCTCAAAGAAAATTCGTTATTCGCAATCCATGTAGATTTGTGCGATGGGTGTGTTCGGCTGATGCGGTGCTTTCGAACTTCTTTTCGACGAAAAATCCGGCGCGACCTTCTCACGCCCCGCTCTTTACCGCCTCGCCATGCTCTTCCTCGTCGCACACGCGCCCGCCTAGCCGCGAGCGTCTCTTCATAACCCATGTGGTCGCTTGCCCTCCTTAAGAATACCCCGAGTCCATGTACGGTTGAGATGAACTCCTCCGCGAACCTATGGTCCGCTCGTATTCCCGCCGAGATATTTCAATTTGTCCTCGCTTCGGTTAGGTCGCGAATGGTCTCTCGCCTCCGTGTTGAAGCGGTTGATATAGTGCCTCGCGATTCGTTATCACCCCGAACTACCGTGTCGGGCGTGTTCCTCATACTTGTCTCGCAACGGTTGGCGTGTAATTGCCGAAAGGTTGTGACCAAGCCTTCCTGGAAGAAATAGCATTGGGCCGCAAAGATTCCCACCACTGAAGTGCGTCGTCCGCCGAGCGACCGGGAAACAATCTACAATTCATTGTTGGATTCGATTCTCTATAATCGCAGAATTGTTGAAATATCGTATGTGCTTATCCGGTCGCCGCGACCATCGAATTTATTCATATTTGGGGCTTCCTTAAATCTCTCGGGAATTCGATAACGCCCGATTTCCGCGAGAAAGGCCCATGTCCTGGCCGCTAACTCTCCCGACCCATACGGTGCAATGCATGTACTTCATTGGTGGGTACTCGCAAACGCCATCATGTGGCCATACAAAGGAGGGGGTCAAACGATCGCCTCTATCTCGCTCGTGTGTGCATGTCTTTTCGACCGCTGGGATACGCCCCTTCACCAGAGTTGTCCGTCTCGCGCCATACGAGTCCCACGACCGCTTTCGACTTGCGAGAACCGGATGACTCGGCCGAGGAATACCGTGGGCGGCGAGCGATCCGATTCCGGTTATAACCGAGTCTGCATAATCTTGTCGTGAGATCTGAGCGGCGATCGCGCACGCCGCTGCGGGGGGACCTTTCTAGCCCGACTCTGCACGGGATCGGCGTGCCGCCGCCCGCCGCAAAGGTCGATCGTTTCTTCCGAGGAGAGAGCTACCGCGGCGGGAAGCGTGATTTGTCTGTGAGGGTCCTTCACCGCTCAGACGCGGCGAAGGCGTGGGGATGGATCCCCTTCATAGTGAGAGAGAAGGGATTCGCGGTCGCGAATAATTTGATTCTTGTTCTCGCAGACCGTAAGAAAGCCCGAGCCACGTGCTCGGGCACGAGGCATCAATTCCGCCTCCACCAACTCCTGCCGGCGATTCTTTGTTGAGTCGGGTTGTAGTATCTGCTCCAAGATTGGCCTCGGCCGCCTGCATGCGGAGGTTCACGACGGGTTATCCCGTGATTCATGGATAGTTTGTGGGACGCCCTCGGGTTCACCGAGGATTGCATTCCGCCTGCAGGGTCGGCCGCCGACGAGGCTCGCGTGGCGTGCCTCCTTGGTTGCATGGTGGGAGTGTTCAATCCGCTCCACCGTGGTCGCCAATGATCGCTCTCGATCTATCGATCTAGTCGATGTAGTACTTTAGCTCGGTCGCTGAATGTCTTGGTATCAGAGTCTTGGTCGCGCCTGGGTGGTACCTGCGAAGATACTCCGACGCCCAAGTCAGCAATCAATAGTGAATAGTGAATAGTAATAAATGACGTACCTAACTCCTCGAGATTTGTGCCATCTTTATAGTAATAGTTATTGGGCCTTATCGGACTGCATTGGGCCTTGAGCCCACTCCAGAACAAGCTTACTCATTGAAATCATGATGATGATGATGATGAAAGATATCATCAGCCATTCCCATATCATTAAGATCCCCTACTGCATTCTCTACTGCTTCCAATATATTAAGTCTCTGCAGATAAATACCATTGATAATTTAGACTATATGTATCCAATACCACCTAAGCCCAACAGATTCCCAAAAAATTTATAAAAATAGTAGAGAATAAATATTGTGATACATGAGAAAAATAGTGTCTGCTAAGAGAGATCATATTAGAAGAATAGCTATTAGCTTATTTATATTTGTAATACACCTCACCGTACACCATATTTGTACATCACACACACTATACTATCTGTTGTAACTAACTGAGCATAGCTCAGTTAGCATATAAATACTCTCTTGGTGTAAACGATTTGATTCAAGGAATGAAAAATGAAATTCCCTTCAATCTATCTTCAATTTACAGTTAGAATAGAATAACAGAAGAGAGAGAAATTGAACTCTCTAACAGATCAAATCTTTGTGATGACAATGACATTAAGTAAAAGTTAAAGTTCTTGCTATATAATTATCTGATTACGGCCTGGAACAAGGATTACGGCAAACCCATTCCCAACCATAAAAAAAAGTACCACACTATCAGTGGAGAGAAGTCAACCAGAAATCTTAAAATCAATCTGAAATCCATGTTTATGATATTGCTTTTAAAAAAATCCTTCTGGGAAAATTTAAAAGGCAATAAACATGTTAAACCAGGTAGACTCGACCAAGTTTACGTGAGTTAAACTAGCTTAGTGGAATCACTTTTGTGTCAGAGTTCAAGCAAAAACAAGTCACAATACAAGTTAACTACAAAAGAAAAAGCTACGTGAAATCGTCCAAGTTCATGAGTTAACTCGAGATTCCAACAACCTTGTATGGATACAAATAACACCAATCCATACTCATTACAGATCCCATTAAGAGAAATATAAAGTTAAGCCAAATAATAATTAGATATCAGTAGTTCCTTACCGATCCCTTTCAAAGAAATATAAAGTTAAGCCAAATTATAAATAGATATACAAGTTTTAGTAGCATGTAGCTTTCAAGTGCCTGGCAATTGCAGGAACTTCCACCTTTAAAGTCCACATTTGAGTGTTTTAAAACAATTAAAAAGAGATGAAATCATGATATGCAGAATAAAAATTGATAACAACTTGGGCACGAGTCATTTTAGTGTTTCTGTAGAAAAGAAAGCATCTTACTAACATGATATTTTGTAGACCTATAAGAGAAATTTTGCTCATATAGAAAGGACACGTCTAATATATATTTAAAAATCATAGAAAAGAGAGAAGGGGGCTTAGTTACAGGATGGGATATAAGGTGACTGTCAATAGATGTGTGCAGAAGACCCTCTGCATGCTGTTGCTCCCATGCTACGTGTTCACCAATCTGCAGCAAATCAACATATTATAAGTTCTTCTAAATAAGAAGAATATGCATAAAGTTTAAACTACAAGTTATTATCAAAATTGAGCAAAAGAAAACAGCTGACCCTGATGTCATCAGAAATATCATCATGATACAGTTGCTCTTGGAGTTCACGTGCCAATATCTCATCAGTTTTTAACTGTCTTGCCCGAGCAACCAAACTATTGTTGTCATTGTCTTCGAAATCTTCAGAAAGTCTGTTGACAAACCTTGGTGGGGATAGCAACTCAACCACTTCTTGATCCCCAATTGTATTAGGAACTGGAAGAGGTGTGTCTTCTAGTTTACACTTTCCAGTGAAGGCATTTTTAGATGTAGTAAATGAACTTCCAATACATGCTTTTGTTTCTTTCTTCACTTCAATTGCATTATCTCTAGATCCACAATGTGAGGAATCAGGTTCTGATTGTTGGAACTGCCCATTCTCTACAGTCAAATCTATAACAGAACTTGGCCCACACTGATGTGATTTAAAAGGAAACCTAGAGGCTTCTAAATCTTCAGAAAGTCTGTTGACGAACTTTAGTGCAGGTAGCAACTTAACCACTTCTTGATCCCCAATTGTATTTGGAACTGGAAGAGTTTTGTCCTCTAGTTTAACCACAGTGACTGCAGTTACTTGATCCCCGAATGTAATAGATGAATTTCCAATACATGCTTTTGCTTCTTTCTTTACTTCAATTGCATTATCTTTGGATCCGCAATGTGAGAAATCTGGTTCCGGTTGTTGGAACTGCCCATTCTCTCCAGTCAAATCTATAACAGAACTTGGCCCACAGTGATGTGATTTAGAAGGAAACCTAGAGGCTTCTAAATCTTCAGAAAGTCTGTTGACGAACTTTGGTGCAGGTAGCAACTTAACCACTTCTTGATCCCCAATTGTATTTGGAACTGGAAGAGTTCTGTCTTCTAGTATAACCACAGTGACTGCAGTTACTTGATCCCCAAATGTAATAGATGAATTTCCAATACATGCTTTTGCTTCTTTGTCTACTTCAATTGCATTATCTTTGGAACCACAATGTGAGAAATCTGGCTCCGGTTGTTGGAACTGCCCGTTCTCTACGGTCAAATCTATAATTGAACTTGGCCCACAGTGATGTGATTTAGAAGGAAACCTAGAGGCTTCTAAATCTTCAGAAAGTCTGTTGACGAAATTTGGCGATGGTAGCAACTTAACCACTTCTTGATCCCCAATTGTATTATGAACTGGAAGAGTTCTGTCCTCTAGTTTAACCACAGCGACTGCGGTTACTTGATCCCCAAATGTAATAGATGGATTTCCAAGACATGCTTTTGCTTCTTTCTTTACTTCAATTGTATTATCACTTGATCCACAATGTGAGAAATCTGGTTCCTCTAGTTTACACTTTCCATTGAAGGCATTTGTAGATATAGTAGATGAATTTCCAAAACATGCTTTTGCTTCTTTCTTTACTTTAATTGCACTATCTCTTGATCCACAATGTGAGAAATCTGGTTCCTCTAGTTTACACTTTCCAGTGAAGGCATTTTTAGATGTAGTAGATGAATCTCCAAAACATGCTTTTGCCTCTTTCTTTACTTCAATTCCATTATCTCTTGATCCACAATGTGAGAAATCTGGTTCCGGTTGTTGGAACTGCCCATTCTCTACAGTCAAATCTATAACAGAACTCGGCCCACAGTGATGTGATTTAGAAGGAAACCTAGAGCTTGTAGTTTTCCCTTTCTCCATGCTTTCAGCTCCATTAGAGTATGTTGTCCCAAGTCCACAAACATTCTCAGTTTTGGCTCTCCTAAAGATGGGAGCATTTTGAGAAGGATAAGGTTTCTGCGATGGGGACATTGTTGTAGCGTTGCTGCAGTTACTTATTTCATCAACAGAAAAAACCTTCTTCCTTTTCCTAGGATTACCTACATTTTTATGATCATTGTTCCCATCATTTTTTATATCTGGGGTATCAAGAACATCCATAATATGATCAGTTTCCATATCCTCCTCAAAATCCTCCGCATCCTCTTCAAAATCCTCCGCATCCTCCTCATCCTCTTCAAAATTCTCCTCATCCTCCTCAAAATCCTCCTCGTCCTCTTCAAAATCCTCCTCATCCTCCCCAAAATCCTCCTCATCCTCCTCTAAATCCTCCTCAAAATCCTGTTTTTATGGCATACACAACAATCAGATAGTTCCATAAAAAATAAAGTAATAGTTAAAAGTGACAGCAACTTATGTGCATTAAAATGTTCTATTGACAGTAAGAACTCTACATATACAAACTTCATAAATCTGACAGCAACTTATGTGCATAGAAGTGTTCTAATGACTGTAAGAACTCTACATATACAAACTCAAGATTTTGTTCATGCTAATGATCTTGATTTTAAAACAATGCCTTCTAGATCTAGAAAAGAAAGAAACGTGATATTCAAAACAGGAAATTGCAAGAAACTTCACATTAGAAAACAGTCATAGGATGCAGAGAGGTAAAATAGGAAAAGAAACGACGGATTTTAAGAAAATACCATGTCTAGGTTCATATCATGAGGAAACTGGGGGTGTCTTCCTCTAGATGATGTGATAGGTGTTGACAACCTACTTGTCATATGACTCCTCAACTGTGGCATTCTATTTGAGATAGGAACTTGAGGCACAGTTCTTCCTCTAGATGATGTAATAGGTGTTGACAACCTACTTGTCATACGACTCCTCAACTGTGACATTCTATTTGAGATAGGAACTTGAAGCACAGTTCTCCTATTTGAAGCATTTTGACGAGGCTGTGAACGGGGCTGTCTATTTGATCTTGGAAGAAATGTCTGCATATATACAGATAGTTCATTATATACAACATTAAGCACTCCTGCACGAATACCAAATTCATAACCCACCCAGAAATCAGTTACCAAACGAGTAAACCTGCTAATAAATAGATATCAATAGTTCCTTAAAGGAATTGAGATCCTCTCCATTTCTCAAAAGAAATTGAGAATTCCATCACTATAGTTTTGGGTGTAAAATAGATAAATGCCTAATATATATCTCCTATTTTAGGAATGTATGTATTTATACACCCAAAACTATAGTAATGGCTCTTCATTTCTTTTCAGAAACGGAGAGGATCTCAACCATCCTTAAAGATTCCTTTCAAAGAAAGATAAAGCTAAGTCAAATGATTTATACACCCAAAACTACAGTAATGGCTCTTCATTTCTTTTGAGAAACGGAGAGGATCTAGATAGATAGATAGATAGATAGATAGATAGATAGATAGATAGATAGATAGATAGATAGATAGTATGTAGCTTTTAAGTGCCTTGCAGGCACTTCCACCTTTAAATTCCGCATTTGAATTTTGTAAAATATATTTAGAAAATGATTTTTTAAAACAAGAGACATGCAAAGGCATCACAATAGGATGACGTCATCCCAACTGTGTTGGAACTACATTATCTACCAATTATCTACAGCGCGTCAAATTATATTGATAAAAAGGTGAAAGAATGCAAGAAAGTTTGGGGGGACAAGAACCAAAACCCATGCGAACAATTATTTGAATCTAGACTTAGGAATACACCATCTATTGCATAAGAAGTCTTCCCTAATGAAGTTGGAGATTGAATCCTATTGAATCCTACCAAACAAAACTGAGTCGCGGAAAAGAGAGACGCACACCTATATGCACAATTTTGGTCTTCTCTAAAATAAATGGGAAAAATGAAAAATTCATCCTTAGTTAATTTGTAAGTTGCCAGGGAATTATATTTCCTGAATCAATAGGAGCGATCACCAAATGTGACTCACACTCAAGCCAAAAATTATGCCAACCTCTTTCATAGGCAGATATTTAGAAAAGGATTAAATCATGCTATGCAGAAAGAAAATTGACAACAACTTAACCATGAGTCATTTTAGTTTTTCTGTACAAAGGAATTTTACTAACACATGATACTCCCTCCATTCCATAGTAAGTATCATTTAGCAAACCAAAAAAAATTTATATCAAGCGTTTTTTTCATACAACATTGTTTTTTTCTCCAATTTCCGCCTCAAATAAAAATTGTATATATCACTTCCAAGTCATTAAACACAACTATACACTTATCACAATGGTTAATACTCCAATAGTTAATAAGGAAAATTTACAAAAAAATTCACTAATATAATTTGGTTTTCTTAATCCTTGTGAAAAACCTGAAATGACACTTAATATGGAGCTGAGAGAGTATTTAGTATACCCCATACAATAAATTTTGCTTATATAGAAAGGAGTTATCTAATATATCTAATATATCTAATATATATATATATATATATATATATATATATATATATTTAAATCAGAGAAAAGATAGAGGGAGGCTTAGTTACGGGATGAGATATATGGTGAGTATTAGTAGATGTAGGCAGAAGACCCTCTGCATACGGAAGCTCCCTTGCTAAATGTTCATCAATCTGCAGCAAAACAACATACAATAAGTTCTTGTAAATAAAAAGTATATCTTTCAAGTTTAAATTACAGCTTATCATATTGAACAAAAGAAAATAGCTGACCCCTCTGCCTTCAAACAAATGACCACGATAATGTTGTTCATGTGCCAATATCTCAACCACTGCAGGATCCAAGCCATTGCCTCGGGATGAACTTGATGATGCCCTGGTTTAGCAAATATTTGACTAAATTCAGAAGCAAGAACGCAAAACTACAGGATCCACATCTCATATCAAAATATCTATATCAAAGAAAACTCCAAATCACCTTTCCTATTATACAAACGAAATGGTTCTAAAAAATTAGGAGAACACCTGTCAAACCGGTTTTTAAAAAAATGCAAATTGGGCATGTAATTTTGGTAGAATTCCTCTGTCAAACACTAAATGAAAACTGTTACAGTATTTATAAAACACTAACTAGCTAACGTGTGCACTCATACAACTAATCTTTACAATTCATTAAGCAAATTCTAAACTGTTTTTCCTTCTAGAAGATTTGCTTGCAGTAATATGCTGCAAGCTAGTGCACTATGGTACACCCTAAGCTAGACTATTTACACAATTAATTGATAGCTGAGGGTGGGTTAACTAGATGTTCATCAGTTTGGTGAGAGCATCAGCTACTTGAAGGTGTCCAGGAATGTGAGTGACATGTAGTTGTTTGGCAAGTACTTTCTCTCGGACAAAGAACAAGTCAATCTCCAAGTGTTTGGTTCTAGCATGTAACACACAGATTGTGAGCCATAGCCACGTTGCTTTGATTGTCACAATGAATAGTAGGTTGGAGTGTCTTGACATGAAGTTCATTGAGTAAGGTTTGAATCCATAAAATTTCTGCAGCAGTGTGAGCAAGGCTTGGTATTCAGCTTCACAGCTTGATCTAGCCACAAGAGTTTGTTTTCTGACCACCACGAGACCAAGTTTGGACCAAAGTATACCGCTGAACCCGAGGTGCTTCTTCTATCATCGGGATCAGCTGCCCAATCCGCATCACAAAAACCAGTTAAGGTGAAAGGTAGCTTGCTGTTGGCAGGGTTCAGCAACAGACCATGACTAAGAGTGCCTCGTAGGTACCTTAAAATCCTTTTAACAGCAGCCCAATGAGTGTCTAAGGGTCTGCCATAAATTGGCAGACCTTGTTTACATAGTAGCTGAGTTCGGGACGTGTGAGGGTAGCATATTGTAGAGCACCTACCACGAGGCCGATAGAGTGTAGGATCTTTGACCGAGGAGAGCCGCTTTTAGATAGTTTTGTACACGAGGCCATAGGAGAGTGAATGGGAGCAGCTTCATGCATATTGGTTTTAATGAGTAAATCATGCACATACTTGGCTTGTGTAAGGAGAAGGAACCATTAGCTTGTTTATGTACTTCAATACCCAAGAAATAGTCTAAGTCACCAAGTTGCTTTAAGGAGAATTTACGGTTGAGTCTTGTAGTGATGACTTTGAGTAGAGAAGGAGAATTACCCGTGAGTATGATATCATCAACATATACTAGAAGGTAAGCTACACAGGTGTTCTTTGCACGAAATATAAACAAGGATGGATCACATTTGCTACTTTTGAAGCCCATGGTGAGTAAAGTGGCGCTTAACATTTCAAACCATTGTCTTGGTGCTTGTTTTAGGTCGTATAAGGACTTGTGGAGACGACACACACAAGTGAAGGATCGGAGAGGAAGGAAATCCAGGGGTTGTGACATGTATACTTCCTCATGAAGAATGCCATTGAGGAAGGCATTATTTACATCAAGTTGGTGAAGGGCCACCATAGGTAAAGAGCCAAGGTTAGAATAATCCTTATTGTGACAAAGTTTGATAACCTGAGAGAATGTCTCATGGAAGTCAAAGCCTTGTACTTGATGAAACCCTTTTTGCCACTAGTCTTGCTTTGTATTTATTCACCGAACCATCAGCATTTTCTTTGACACGAAATACCCATTTACAACCAATTGCTTTTCTATTAGGTGGTAAGGGAACTAGGGACCAAGTTTTGTTATTTTGGAGGGTCAGTGAATTCAGCTTGCATCACGCAAGCCAATTGGGATCTTTGAGGGCTTGTTTGATGATGAAGGTTCGGTGGTAGTAAGGAACACGCAGGATGTAGTCTAGGTAGGTTGATACCGACTTTGATCGTGTTTGCATAGAGTGAATATTGGTTGGTTGAGAGGTAGAGGTAGGATTAGTTGTAGTTGTAGTGATGGGAGGTTAGAGGTGGCGGTGGGTGGCTGCACAGGTGTGATAGTTTCTGCAGTGGGCAGTAGGTGGCTGCCCGTGTGTGGTATTTTCTGCGCAGGCGGCGAGGTGAGGTTGAAGGGGATGGAGTGATTGGTGTGGTGGCATTGGCAGTAGGCAATGGACCGAGTGTAATAGGAGTATTTAAGGAGGAGTGGAGGAAGGTTTGGGATCAAAGAGATCAACATAAGGAAACCTAGACTCATTGAAGATGACATCTTTGGAGACAATGAGTTTGCCACCAGTAGGTGAGAGACACTTGTAACCTTTGTGAGAAGTAGAGTATCCTGAAGAGACACACTCATGAGACTAAAGTCGAATTTGTGTGCATTGTATGGACGTAAAAGAGGAAAACAAGCACAACCAAATACTTTGAGAAAGTTATAATCCGGATCTTTGTTGAAGAGAGCGAAGCAGTAGGGAGGACATGGTTAAGTGGGGCTGAAGGCTGTCTGTTGATCAAATAGACAGCAGCTGGACTCGCAAAATCCTGCATTTTAAAGGTAAAGAGGCGTGGGTGAGGAGAGAGAGGCTAAGATCAACAATGTGACGATGCTTACGCCCACCACACCATTTTGGTGATGAGTGTGAGGACAAATGACACGGTGTATGATGCCGCTGCGCGGTAGGTATGTACTAAAGGGTCTAAATTCCCACCCCAATCCGCTTGAACAGTTTTATAGGAAGGCCAAATTGAAGTTCAACTAAGGTTTTGAATTGTTTAAAGATGTCAAGTGTTTCGATTTTCTTTTAAGAGATACAACCAAGTAAATCGAGTGGTCGTGCATCAACAAGGTGACATAATACAGGCTTTGTTGGTAGATTCACTGGTGCGTGGCCCCAAAGGTCACCGAAAATGAGTTCAAGAGGAGTTGTGTAAAGGGTTTGAGATGGTGGAGAGTATAATTTGTGAGCTTTACCCATACAACATGCAAAAGATGAACTCGGATATATCTTTATTAGAAATAGAATATTACATTTGGTGAATACATTGTTCATAGAGGCATGATTAGGATGGCCTAACCTTAAATGCCAAAGAGTTCTAAGATTGGGGATGGGAGAGTTCTGAAAAGCAGAGTAAACACTAGGAATACAGAAGTAAAAATCTCGGACTAGTAGAGGCAGCACTGTGTTTGTGAGGACTTTGAACTTGGTGGGCGGTGGAGGAGCATTGTGAGGCATGTGATGAAACTTGAAAGGCTGGAACTCATATAGACCATCAAGACGAGCAGGACCATGAAGCGAGAGTTCATTGGTGTCCCGGGAGAATACAAGACAATGTTTAGCATGAAACCGAAAAGTAAACATTATTATCACCGCAAAACGACTCACACTAATCGATTTTTGGTAATTGAAGGAACATGAACAAGATTCTTTAAACCAACTTGGAGACAGTAGGCTGTTGTATCTGTTATGCTGATTACTTTTTCATTTATGAAATTGTTAACGAGTTGATCATTTTCAACTAATTAACAAATGCATGCATAGGATTTTGCCTAACTCTTAATTCATGGCTGCAAGATTTCCTGGAAAAGGAGATATGACCCTGAGTTATCCACTAAAAAACACAAAACACCGACAGTTACCTGTTACTAGTAAGAATATTTCCACCACTAAGTCCATGTGGTGAAGGATGTATAAGTAATCCATTTCCTTTCACTCTACCACCATCAACACCAATTGGAGACATAATATTGCCAGAAACTGAAACTGCAGCATGGTTCTGCTCATCATAATTGGTCAGAAAAATCTTGTTATACATAAAGAAAGGTGACAACAATTTAGGCACTGGCCATTTTAGGGTAGCTATACAAAACAATGTACAAAAGAAATGATCTTACTAACATGATATTTTGTATTACCCCGTACGAGAATTTTTGCTCATATTGAAAGTAATTACTATACACACCCTCTGAGATCCATTTTCTTGTACTATTTATAAGAAACATATATTAATTTTCAAATGCATTTAAATGCCAAATTTCCTTTTATACTCTTATTTATTGTAAAAGGGGTATTATTGGAAAAAATTCTTTAGGAATATTAATTAAAAAGTAAAAACTATTTTCATTCTTTTTCTTTGTTTTGAAATTGAGGTTATGTTTATTTTCTTTTTTTATAAGAAATTGGGGTTCAATTTCTTATAAAAAGGACTGGAGGGAGTATATACTTTAATCATAGAAAAGAGAGTGGGGATTAGTTACAGGATGAGATATATGGTGACCATCAGTAGATGTAAGCGGAAGATCCTCTGCATGTTGCAGCTCCTGCACTGAAGGTTCGCCAACCTGCAACAAATCAACATGCAGTAAGCTCTTCTCAATAAGAAGTATACAATTAAATTATAAACTACCACTTTTTCATAAAAATGAGAAAAAGAAAACAGCCGACCCCTCTGTCTTCAAAAATATCACCACGATACTGTTCTTGAAGTTCACGTGCCAATATCTCATCTTCTTCTAATTGTCTTGCCCGAGCATCCAAATTATTGTTGTTGTCATCCAATACAAACTCGACCACTTCAGGATCCAAGACACTGCTTCGCGATGAACTTGACGATGCCCTGGTTTAGCAAATATTTGACAAAATTTTGAAATAACAATGCAAAACTACAGGATCCACATCATATCTCAAAATATCTATTTGAATGAAAAGTTCCCATCATCCTTCTATTTTACAAATGAAATAGTTAATAGAAAAAATTAGGCAAACACCTGCCAAACCAACTTTTTTCGAAAATACAAATGCAAATTGGATGTTTTTGCTTTCCAACGCATTATATGGCAACTTTAGATGTTGTATCCTTTAAGTTGGTCACTTTTTCATTTATGAAATTCCTAACAGGTTATTAATAGTCATAAAATTAACAAATTTATGCTGAGAAACTTTGCTTAACTCTTGATGCAAGGCTGCACAAATTTCCTTGAAAAGGTGAAATGAATCTGAGTTATCCACTAAAAAACACTTCAATCTGAAACACATTGTTACCTGTTATTAGTAAGAATAGTTCCACCATTAAGTCCATGTGATGAAGGATGAATAATTAGTCCGTTTTCTTTCACTCTACCACCTCCTCTCTCCTCAGCAGTTATATCATCAGTAAATGTATGCGGGAGACCCTCTTCATGTTGCAGCTCCCGTGCTAAAGGTTCGTCAATCTGGAATAAATTAACATACAATAAGCTCTTGTAAATAAGAAGCATACGATTGAATTTTAAACTATAACTTTTCATAAAAGTTGAGAAAAAGAAAACAGTTCACCCCTCTGTCTTCAAAAATATGACCACGGATTTGTTCTTCTTGAAGTTCACGTGCCAATATCTCATTTTCTTTTAATTGTCTTGCCCTAGCATCCAAATTATTGATGTCATCTAAATCATCAGAAAGTCTGTTGGGGAGCCCTGTTGGGGATACCAATTCGACCACTTCAGGATCCAAGATACTGATTCGGGGCAGACTGGAAGATGCCCTGGTTTAACAAATATTTGTTGACAAAATTGTGAAGGAAGAATACAAAACTACAAGATCCACATCATATCTCAATATATCTATATGAAATAAAAATCCTCTTCATCCTTCTAATTTTACAAATGAAATAGTTAAAATAAAAAAATTAGGCAAACACCTACCAAACTAAATTTTTTCGAAAAAAAATTGCAAATTGGATGCTTTTGCTTGCCTAATTTGTTATAGATTCAGTCCATTATTTGCAGACATTAGGATGATGTTGTATCCTTTATGTTGGTCACTTCTTCATTTTTGAAATTCTTAACAGGATATTCATATTCATAAAATTAACAAACTTTTGCAGAGAAACTTTGCCTAACTCTTGATGCAAGGCTGCACAATTTCCAGCAAAAGGTGATAACACCCCGAGTTATCCACTAAAAGACACTGCAATCTGAATCACAGATAGTTACCTGTTATTAGTAAGGATAGCTCCATCATTAAGTCCAGTTTGTTTCACTCTATCACCGCCAATATCCTCAGCAAGTACATCATCAGCACTAATTGGAGATATCACATTTCTAGAAACTGAACCTCCAGCAGGGCTCTGTTCAACAAAATTGGCCTGAAGGCCGCTCTCTTTAGAAAAAGATATCTTGTACAACACACTAGGCACTGGTCTTTTTTTAGGTTAGCTATACAAAAGAAATCATCTTGTTAAGATGATGTTTTGCATTTACCCGTACGAGAATTTTTGCTCATATTGAAAGTTCTTATCTAACATACGAGAATTTCCGTTCATATCAAAATCGAAAGTTATTATCTAACATTCCTTCTGGTTTATATTAAGTTCCATTTTTTTGTCCTAAATATAGGAAACATATATTAAATTTAAAATGCATAAATGCCTAATTTCCTTTATAGCCTTATTTATAGTGAGATTTATCTATACCTATATATAAAGGGGATTCCAAAAAAAACTGTTACTTTTGGTGACAGATTTTTCTGACCAAAATACCCTTAGTGTAAGTAAAATTTTCTAATAGGCATAACCACCCACAAACACACCACCCCCACTAACACACCAATACACCAACACATGAAAGATGGGCCCGGAGGGCGCGTCTTTCCCCGCTAGTATTAGTTAAATGCACCCATTTCCTATGCAAGCCACCATTTACACCATTTAAAAAAAAGGTATTATTGGGAAAAAAATTCTTTAGGAGTATTACCTAAAAACTATTTTCAATTCTTTTCCTTGTTCTGTTTAAAAAGGTCTAGAGAAAGTATATATTTAAATCATAGAAAATAGAGGGGGGCTCAATTACAGGATGAGATATATTGTGAACAACCGTAGATGTATGTGGAAGACCCTCTTCATGCCGCAGCTCCCGCGTTATAGGTTCATCAACCTGCAATAAATCGGTATACAATAAGTGCTTGGAAATAAGAAGTAAACGATTAAATTTTATATTATCTAAAAATTATTTTCAATTCTTTTCCTTGTTCTGTGTAAAAAGGGCTAGAGGAAATATATATTTAAATCATAGAAAATAGAGGGGGGCTTAGTTACAGGATGAGATATATTGTGAACATCCGTAGATGTATGCGGAAGACCCTCTTCATGTCGCAGCTCCCCCGTTATAAGATCATCAACCTGCAATAAATCAGTATATGATAAGTTCTTGGAAATAAGAAATGAATGATTAAATTTTATATTATCTAAAAACTATTTTCAATTCTTTTCCTTGTTCCGTTTAAAAAGGTCTAGAAGAAGTATATATTTAAATCATAGAAAATAGAGGGGGGCAAAGTTACAGGATGAGATATATTGTGAACATCCGTAGATGTATGCGAAAGACCCTCTTCATGCCGCAGCTCCCGCGTTATAGGTTCATCAACCTGCAATAAATCAGTATACGATAAGTTCTTGGAAATAAGAAGTAAATGATTAAATTTTATATTATCTAAAAGCTATTTTCAATTATTTTCCTTGCTCTGTTTAAAAAGGCCTAGAGGAAGCATATATTTAAATCATAGAAAATAGAGGGGGGATTAGTTACAGGATGAGATATACTGTGAACATCCGTAGATGTATGCGGAAAACCCTCTTCATGTCGCAGCTCCCGTGTTATAGGTTCATCAACCTGCAATAAATCAATATACGATAAGTTCTTGGAAATAAGAAGTAAATGATTAAATTTTATATTATCTAAAAACTATTTTCAATTCTTTTCCTTGTTCTATTTAATAAGGTCTAGAAGAAGTATATATTTAAATCATAGAAAATAAAGGGGGGCTTAGTTACAAGAAGAGATATATTGTGAACATCCGTAGATGTATGCGGAAGACCCTCTTCATGCCGCAGCTCCCGCGTTATAGGTTCATCAACCTGCAATAAATCAGTATACGGTAAGTTCTTGGAAATAAGAAGTAAACGATTAAATTTTATATTATCTAAAAGCTATTTTCAATTCTTTTCCTTGTTCTGTTTAAAAAGGTCTAGAGGAAGTATATATTTAAATCATAGAAAATAGAGGGGGGCTTAGTTACCGGATGAGATATATTGTGAACATCCGTAGATGTATGCAGAAGACCCTCTTCATGCCGCAGCTCCCGCGTTATAGGTTCATCAACCTACAATAAATCAGTATACGATAAGTTCTTAGAAATAAGAAGTAAACGATTAAATTTTATATTATCTAAAAACTATTTTCAATTCTTTTCCTTGTTCTGTTTAAAAAGGTCTAGAGGAAGTATATATTTAAATCATAGAAAATAGAGGGGGGATTAGTTACAGGATGAGATATATTGTCAACATCCGTATATGTATGCAGACGACCCTCTTCATGTCGCAGCTCCGGGTTATAGGTTCATCAACCTGCAATAAATCAGTATACGATAAGTTCTTGGAAATAAGAAGTAAATGATTAAATTTTATATTATCTAAGAACTGTTTTCAATTCTTTTCCTTTTTCTGTTTAAAAAGGTCTAGAGGAAGTATATATTTAAATCATAGAAAATAGAGGGGGGGTTAGTTACCAGATGAGATATATTGTGAACATCCGTAAATGTATGCGGAAGACCCTCTTCATGCTGCAGCTCTTGCGTTATAGGTTCATCAACCTGCAATAAATCAGTATACGATAGGCTTTTGGAAATAAGTAAACGATTAAATTTTATCTTATCTAAAAACTATTTTCAATTCTTTTCCTTGTTCTGTTTAAAAAGTTCTAGAGGAAGTATGTATTTAAATCATAGAAAATAGAGGGGGCGCTTAGTTACAGGATGAGATATATTGTGAACATCCGTAGATGTATGCAGAAGACCCTCTTCATGCCGCAACTCTCGTGTTATAGGTTCATCAACCTGCAATAAATAAAAGTAAATGATTTAATTTTATACTATCTAAAAACTATTTTCAATTCTTTTCCTTGTTCTGTTTAAAAAGGCGAGAGGAAGTATATATATAAATCATAGAAAATAGAGGAGGGCTTATTTACGGGATGAGATATATTGTTAACATCCGTAGATGTATGCGAAAGACCCTCTTCATGCCGCAGCTCCCGCGTTATAGGTTCATCAACCTGCAATAAATCAATATACAATTAGTTATTGGAAATGATAAGTAAACGATTAAATTTTATATTATCTAAAAACTAATTTCAATTATTTTCCTTGTTCTGTTTAAAAAGGTCTAAAGGAAATATATATTTAAAACATAGAAAATAGAGGGGGCGTAGTTACAGGATGAGATATATTGTGAACATCCGTAGATGTATGTGGAAGACCCTCTTCATGCCGCAGCTCCCGCGTTATAGGTTCATCAACCTGCAATAAATGAGTATACGATAAGTTCTTGGAAATAAGAAGTAAACGATTAAATTTTAAACTACAACTTCACATAAAAATTGAGAAAAAGAAAACAGCCAACCCATCTGTCTTCAAAAACATCACCACGATACTGTTCTTCTTGGAGTTGACGTGCCAATATCTCATCTTCTTCTAATTGTCTTGCCCGAGCATCCATAGATGTATGTGGAACATCCGTAGATGTATGTGGAAGACCCTCTTCATGCCGCAGCTCCCGCGTTATAGGTTCATCAACCTGCAACAAATGAGTATACGATAAGTTCTTGGAAATAAGAAGTAAACGATTAAATTTTAAACTACAACTTCACATAAAAATTGAGAAAAAGAAAACAGCCAACCCATCTGTCTTCAAAATCATCAGCACGATACTGCTCTTCTTGGAGTTGACGTGCCAATATCTCATCTTCTTCTAATTGTCTTGCCCGAGCATCCAAATTATTGTTGTTGTCATCCAATACCAACTCGACCACTTCAGGATCCAAGACGCCGCTTCGGGATGAACTTGATGATGTCCTGGTTTAGCAAATATTTGACAAAATTTTGAAGCAACAATGCAAAACTACAGGATCCACATCATATCTCAAAATATCTATTTGAATGAAAATTCCCCATCATCCTTCTAATTTTACAAATGAAATAGTTAAAAGAAAAAATAGGCAAACAACTGCTAAGCCGGTTTTTTTCGAATTTACAAATGCAAATTGGATGTTTTTGCTTTCCAACGCATTATATGGCAACTTTAGGATGCTGTATCCTTTAAGTTGGTCACCTTTTAATTTATAAAATTATTAACAGGTTATTCATATTCATAAATTAACAAATTTAGTGTCAAAAATAAATAAATTAATTAATAAATTTATGCAGAGAAACTTTGCCCAACTCTTGATGCAAGGCTGCACGATTTCCTGGAAAAGGTGATATGACGCTGAGTTATCCACTAAGAAACACTTCAATCTGAAACACAAATAGTAGTTACCTGTCATGAATAAGTGGTCCCTTTCCTTTCACTCTACCACCATCTCTCTCTTCGGTAACTATATCATCAACTCTAATTGGAGATATCGTATTGCTAGAAACAGAATGCCCAGCATAGCTCTGTTTAACATAATTGGTCTGACGTTTGCTCTGTTAAGGAAAGGATTAAATTACAATATTTATTGACAACAACGTAGGTGCAGGTCATTTCAGTGTCATTGTACAAAAGAAAGCATCTCACTAACATAGTATTTTGTATACGCCATACAAGAAATTCTGCCTATATTTAAAAGAGTTATCATATATATCTGTGTGTGTGTGTGTGTGCAAGTTGTAGAAAAGAGAGGGAGGCTTAGTTACAGGATGAGATATATGGTGACTATCAATAGATGTATTTGAAAGACCATCTGTATGTCGTAGCTCCCGTGCTAACCGTTCACCAATCTGCAGAAAATCACCATATAATATGTTCTTGTTAATAGGAAGTATACGCTTAAAGTTTAAACAACAGTTTACCATAAAAACTGAGCAAAAGAAAATAGCTGACCCCACGGTCTTCAAAAATATCAACATGATGCAGTTGTTCTTGGAGTTCACGTGCCAAAATCTCATCTGCTTTCAATTGTTGTGCCTGAGCATCCAAACTATTGTTGTCATTGAGATTTAAATCTTCAGACAGTCCATTGGTGAACCTTGTTGGGGAAAACAACTTGATCACTTTGGGATCCAAGACACGACTTTGAGATGAACTTGATAATGCCCTAGTTTAGCAAATATTTGACGAAGTTGTGAAACAAGAATGCAAAACTACAGGACTAATATCATATATCAAAATATCTATATCAAATAAAATAGTAAAAAAACATAGGTGAACAGCTGTCAAACCAATTTAATTTTTAAGATTGTAAACTGGATGGTTTTCCTTTCCTAATGTGTTATATTCAGTGCATTATTTGGAGACATTAGGTTGCCGTAAGCTTTATGACAGTTACATTTTCAATTATGAAATTGTTAACAGGTTAGTCGAATTGATATAATTAACAAATGCATGCAGAGAAACCTTGCCTAACTCTAGATGCAAGGCTGCAAGATATCCTAGAAAAGGTGATATAACCCAGAGTATCCACTAAGAAACAGTTCACACTGAAATACAAATTGTTACCTGTTTTTGTTGTGAATAGTTCCACCATTAAGTCCATGTGATGAAGGATGAATAAGTAATCCCTTTCCATTCACTCTACCACCACCTCTCTTCGCAGCAACTATATCATCAGCACTAATTGGAAACATTGTATTGCTAGAAACGGGATGCCAAGCTTGGCTCGGTTCAACATAATTGGATTGAAGGCTGCTCTGTCCAGCTGATTGTTTTGCCCTGGTTGCAATATTTTGTGGTAAAATGCAATCATTTGGTACCAATCTATTGTGCCCCCTACCTCTTGGAGCAATGGAAAGACCAGTTGATTGTATTTCCCTAGTTGCAATATGTTGTGGTGAAATGCGCCCATTTGGTACCAATCTCTTGTGCCCTCTACCTATTAGAGCAGTGGAAAGACAAGCTGATTGTATTTTCTTAGTTGCAATATTTTGTGGTGAAATGCTTCTACTCGCCAATCTCTTGTGCCCTCTACCTCTTGGAGAAGTGGAACGACTGGCTAGTTGTATTGCTTTAGTTGCCTTATTTTGTGATGAAGTACTCGCATTTGTTGCCAATCTCTTGTGCTCTCTAACTCCTGGAGCACTGGAACGACTGGCTAATTGTATTGCCTTAGTTGCCTTATTTTCTGATGAAGTACTCTCATTTGTCGCCAATCTCTTGAGCTCCCTACCTCTTGGAGCAGTGGAACGACCGGCTAATTGTATTGCCTTAGTTGCCTTATTTTGTGATGAAGTACTCGCATTTGTTGCCAATCTCTTGTGCTCTCTAACTCCTGGAGCACTGGAACGACTGGCTAATTGTATTGCCTTAGTTGCCTTATTTTCTGATGAAGTACTCTCATTTGTCGCCAATCTCTTGAGCTCCCTACCTCTTGGAGCAGTGGAACGACTGGCTAATTGTATTGCCTTAGTTGCCTTATTTTGTGATGAAGTACTCGCATTTGCTGCTCTAACTCCTGGAGCACTGGAACGACTGGCTAATTGTATTGCCTTAGTTGCCTTATTTTCTGATGAAGTACTCTCATTTGTCGCCAATCTCTTGAGCTCCCTACCTCTTGGAGCAGTGGAACGACTGGCTAATTGTATTGCCTTAGTTGCCTTATTTTGTGATGAAGTACTCGTATTTGCTGCCAATCCCTTGTGCTCTCTAACTCCTGGAGCAGTGGAACAACCGGCTAATTGTATTGCCTTAGTTGCCTTATTTTTTGATGAACCTTTATCTCCAGGAGTAGTGGAACGACCTTTACCTCTTGGAGCAGTGGAACGACCAGCTAATTGTATTAAACTACTTTCACTTTGTGATGAAACACTCTCATTCGGTACCGATCTTTTGCGCCCTCTACCTTTTGGAGCAATGGAAACACCAGCCAATTGTATTGCCCTAGTTTCATTTTGTGATGAAACGCTCTCATTCGGTACAGATCTATTGCGCCCTCTACCTTTTGGAGCAGTCGAAACACCAGCCAATTGTATTGCCCGAGTTTCACTTTGTGATGAAACACTCTCATTCTGTATCGATTTACTGCTCCCTCTACCTCGTGGAGCAGTGGAACCCCCAGCTAGTTGCGGCTGTTGGAACACTGTTACAGAGTTGCTAGAGTTACTTCTGTGATCAGCAACGGGAACAATTACCATATCCTGTTTTGTGTCATATACAACAACCGAAAAACTCCATAAACCACAATAATAAGTATAACCACAAATGCTAAACCAAAGGCAAAGTTCAAATTTTCAACATCCTTTGTGTAATGCATTAAACGCTTTCTACTTTTTTATAGGAGAAAAGGTGATAGGAATTTCATATTTTTTTCCCAATAATTTAGGAATTTCATATTTAATGGGAAAACATGCACACTTATGCAAAATATAAGCAGATACAGTGATATCAAATACTTTTTCATTTTAAAAGATAGGGCATCCATTCAAATTATGAAATCAGTAAATTAAGTAATAATTATTAAAACATTCGTAAAAAGGAAGATTTTTTCTTTACTGTAACAACAAAGTGTTGAGGGGAAAGCAGAGGCATCATCACATTACCGGTTTATAGCGCCCGCTACCTCGTGGAGCAGTGAAACGCCCAGCTGATTGTGGTTGCTGGAACACTATTATAGAGTTGCTAGAGTTACCTCTATCATTAGCAGCAGGAGCACCCCCTTTCACAAAAGGAACAATATCCATATCCTGTTTTGTGTCATATACAAGAATCGAAAAGCTCCATAAAATGCAGTAATAATTATAACGGCAAATGCTATACCACAGCCAAAGTTCAAAATTTTCAAATATCCGTTGTGTATTACATTAAACCCTTTCTACTTTCTTTAAAGGAGAAACCCTGATAGGAATTTCATATGTAATGGGCATCCATGCACATTTGTGCATAATATAAGCAGATACAGTGATATCAAACACTTTTTAAATTAAAAAATTAGGGCATACATTCAAATTACAAAATCAGTAAATTAAGTAATTAAGTAATAAAAAAATGCATGCATAGGAATAGCTCAGTTCAGTGTGGCAATGAAACAAACACTAGTGCTACAACAGAATGTACCTTGAAAAGCCAAAGCCACAGAGGGAACGCTGGAACGTGCGGCTCGTAAAGGAAGAGAAACACTAAACTAACAAAAAGGGAAACGAAAAATATAGATACAGTGAGTGGTAAATTGAATTCAATTGCAATATTCCACACCAATAAAATTATTGGAAAAAAAAAAAAGCGATTGTAATGGAAAATAAACCTAGAAAACCTGAAGTGTTAAAAAGCAGAAATCAAACAAGAAATTTTACAAGGAAAAAAAGATAAAGGATGAAAATTGATGAGTGGGGCTCAATCTTTTTTGAAAGGAGTGTGATGAATGATGTTAATGGCCATTTATGGAATTGGATCGGATAGCGTATACAGCGGTATTTCCCGCGGATACTATTTTTTTTCAAATATTTATCTCTTGAGGGAAAGGAGGAAAGTACCGTTAATCCAAATTGATTGATTATTTATTACTTAAGTAAAAAGAAAAACAAGATTTGTGTAAAAAAAATAAATTTACTGATTTTGTATTGATTACTGATGTAATTATTACAAAATCAGTAAATTAAGTAAAAAGAAAAACAAGATTTGTGTCAAAAAAAAAAAATAAAAGACCGTGATTCAAAAAATAGTGAGAAAACAAAAGAAAAAAGAGACTTTAACGGCAAAGTCACGGTGTTAAAAAATTAAAATATGGCATTAATTAAAATGAACACACGTCACAATATAAGAGGAGAACAATAGCAACAGGACAGTTAGCACTGCAGCTAAAGTTTTGTCCATTTCAAAACCCATGCATATTTTTTTTTATACACAAGAGGATAAAGAACAGAAAAGACAAAAAGGAGAAAAAGAAAAACCTAGTGACTATCGAGAAAAGTAGACTCCAGTAGCGTCAGCAAGAAGGAGCTTGAGTATCTCAGGTGGAGGTGAAGAAAATGAGAGTCACCCTTCCGAAGAGTTAGCACCCAATTTAGCAAGAAAATCCGCACAAGCATTGTCTTCCCTCAAAGTATGGGTCAGTTGGACTCTCCAATCTCTAGATAGGAATTCCTTAATATTGAGTATTATAGTTGCATAGTGATGCCACTTGTCTACATCTTTTGAGACCAAATTGATTGCAGTCAACGAATCCGAATAGCAAACTAAGACCTTGTAGCCAAGATCCCAAGCCATCTTAAGACCATGAAGAATTGCAGGAAACTCAACATGGAGAGGAAAAGCCAATGTTACATGCGAAGCCTTTAATCCAAGTTCCATCTAAGTTTCTGATTAGACCCCCAAATCCAGAATTACCTTTGCTACTACCATCAACATTTAAAACCACTTCATTTCCTCTGACAGGGTGCCATGAGACCCATCTAGATAATGGAGACGAAGGAGAGGACTTATAGAAGCATTTGAGGAGAAGATCTGCATAGTGCAAGGTGTTGAGCTGCAAGCTATAAAAGCTAATATTTTTATTGGCAAGTCACAATTTGTTCTACGCACACCAAATCCACCAACAAGCGGCCAAGAACAATAATGGATTACCCCCATCTAATCCATTTCTAACTCATTGCATCAGATTGCTCTCTTGGAAGAAACTATGGTCTGTAAATCTGTTAGCCCACCAAAAACGAGTGGCATAAGCATACTCCCTCAAACAGTGCATAATGCTTTTAGGAGCTAGGTTACATCTTGGGCAGAGGTCAGATTGTAACATCCCATTGTAATACCCCAATTTTGTCCGACTAGTTTATAAAAAAACAAAAAATATATTTTGTAAACACCCAATTTTAATGGGTATTTTTCTCGTTTTAAAAAAGGCTCAAAAATATGTTTCGTTGTGCTCACACATTATCTCTAATCGCGTACGCGTGTTTAGTTTTAATAGTCTTGCACTATTCTACTATTCTCGTTATGAGCGTGTGTTATTTTTAACCGCAACCACACGTTCTTTTTAATGATCTCGCATCATTTTGTTCTCACGCACGCGTGTTAGTTGTTGTTATTGTTGCTTATTTTTTTTAGACAAGAATAAATAGGAAATAGAGAAAACAAAATTAGATTCATTATAATCGTCTCTTGTATTACAATTTAGTGTCAAATGTATAAAAGAACCAAAGTGAAAACATAAAAAAATATTATTACAATTAGTTCAAATAAAACTAAAAATAAAAAGAAAGAAAAAAACAAATAAAAGAAGGGAGATGCGTTGACAAAGATCTTCTACTTTGAGCTAGAAATCCATTTGTTCTTTCATCACACCTTTGATTTTTTCATAAACAAAGCACTACTCCCTCCACCCTCCAGCTAGTTTGCACACAGCCTCCCATGGTTCTGCACCTATACTTCTAATTTAAGCTCAAGCCAAAACCACTTTCCCTAAACTCATAACCTTGGCACCATATTAAGCTCCCAACCTATGACTATATGTCAGATGAGGAATCAAACATTAGCGTAAAAACAACACACAAAAAAACAAAATAAGCATCTTAATACATTGTGGCATATGATTTTCCCACACTCAAAAAAAAATCCAGATATAAGGAGCATGTGGTAACAACACTGGGGGACGGACATACGGAGGGAGGAGGAAAAAACTGATATTGAAAAGAAAATACAAGCAACAAAGAGTGTTCCACAGAGAAAACACAAACAAAACAAAGAAGAGTCACAATTCATTCATATTCGTGGCTTTCTCACTGCTACAACAACTGTAGGAACAACCTCAATACAACATCACAACACAACCACAAACAGAACAACTACAAGCTTTAGAGATGAAGGCCATGCCCTTACCTTTTGAGGAATTTCAAGGGAGGTGAGTGTTGGATTATCAGCCTCAGACACAAACTCAGATTCATGACTACTTTTACAACAACAACCACCATCATTCCCTCCACCCAGAGCCACCATGAGCGCTGCCTTACCACGGCGTAGCTCGCCATACCGCCACGACGTTGTTGGCGGGTGACCTCCAAAGAAACTTCCTCCATTTTCTTCCTCCGGCAAGCACTACAAATGACGACGCCACCACCACCACCGCCGCCGCCGCACCACGCTCAAACGGCGACGCGCCACCGCGGCGCTTCGCCGCCTCTCTCACAATCGCGCCATTCTTCCTCTTTCTTCCTTCTCTCCTCGCGAACTCCTTCTCTCTCGGTTCTCTCTCTCTCTCTTCTCTCTCTCTCCATCCTCCTCTTCGCATAGCCTTCCCCTCTCTCGGGTTTCCTCCTCTCTCTCGTTTACAATTTAGGGATTTAAAATCCCATTTCAATTCTTCACCTTCTCTGTCATGCGCTTACACCCCACCCCCTTTTACATGTTTTTTTTATTTTTTATTTAATCAACTTAATAATTACACTCCCTTTTTAGTTATGTAACCCCTCTATGTTTTTTTAATCTTTAATATTAACACCCCTAATTTCTACTAATTCAGCGCCTCTCTCTCTTTTTCTAGTTTAAAAGCCCACTTTGCTTTTGGTTTGAAATTGATTTCGCTTTTGGATCTCGAATCTATATTTCTACTAGTTACACTTCATTTTACTACCAACACACCTCATTTGTTGTTATTTGATTGATTTTATTACCATTTCTCTTCTTTTATTGTCAGTATCATTATATCGTCACAACTTAGACCCTAAACCCTTCAAAATTAAAATCAACCAACCAACAAATTTTTCAATCAAGAGCCTTTTCTAGCATCAAAATCATTCCATAAGCAAAAATCAATTCGATTGCGAAAAACTCTTTTGATGACCCTAAGTAAGAACCAATTATCATTAATGATCACTCGCGCCGCTGCCGCTTTGGTTGTCAATGATAATTTCATTTTCAAAGGGATTAGTAGTGTGACCACTCTAAACCATTGTTGTTTGGTCTTCACGAACATTCCAACCTAAGTAAAACCATTTGTCATTATTAATCACTCGCGCCGTTGTCGCTTTGGTTGATAATGATAATTTCATTTTCAAAGAGTTAGTTGTGCGCCACTCTAAACCGCTGTTGTTTGGTCGTCGCGAACACTCGAATCAAAAGCAAAACCGATTATCATTAATGATCACTCGCGCCGCTTGTCGCTTGGTTGTTAACGATAATTTCATTTTCAAAAGAGTTAGTAGTGTGACCACTCTAAACCGCTTGTTGTTTGGTCATCGCGAACCCTCACTCCTATTGCGAAAAATCACTTAAATAAGACTGTCTCTCGATCATGCATTTTGTTTCTTGCTTACTTATTCATGCAACCTAGATCATTCTATACCTCTAGTCACATTGCATCAAATTGTTTATGATGCTCGTCATGTTCTCAAATTGATTGTGTGCATTCCTCTTCCAATACTTTGCTTCTTACATGAGATTGCTACTCGTTAGTGGTGACTCTCATTATAGGATTTCCACAAGCATATAATGAAGGATTACTCGTTAGTAATAGCCCTCATTACAAGAAAATATGCTATCATAAGAGGTTGTTATTCGTTAGTGACAATTCTCATCCCATTCCACACACACACATTGCATTTTAGAATTTGATTGGAATCACAAATGATTTGATTAATTGGCTTGAATTGGTATGCTTGTTCTCGGATGTTTGTGAGTATGCATTTGTAACTTGCATGAGTTGTTGCTCGTTAGTCAGGACAATTTCCATTTCAAAAACACTTTTCAAAAACAAATCATAAAAACAGCAAAATCAAAACTAATTGTCATTGATGATCACTCGAGCCACTGCCGTTTGATTGTGGGTGATGATTTCATTCCCGTGGGAGCTAGTAGTGCGGCCACTCTAAACCGTTGTTGTTTGGTCTTCACAAAAGCTCCCCTTCAATTGCGAAAACCTTTTCAATGCTTAAAATAAAAACCGGTTGTCATCAATAGTCACTCGCGCCGTTGCCGTTTGATTGTTAGTGATGATCCCATTTTCAAAAGAGTTAGTAGTGCGGCCACTCTAAACCGCTGTTGTTTGGTCATCGCGAACGCTCAACCCATTTGCGAAAAACTCTAAAAAAGATTAAAAAACAAAAACCTTTTTCAGGACAAACAAGAACTACGTAGCTTTGAATTCTCCATCGCACCGGGAGATACGTAGGAGCGAGAGGCCAACTCTTGTCAAGCGCCAAAAATAAAAATTTTCATTAAGTTTTCCCATTCGTCTTCAAACAATGAATAAATAGGCAAATCTAGGTATTTTTCAAATCAAACGTTAAAACCACACACTTAATTAAAGGTTCCCTCTCAGTAGAGAGGACGCGTGGGGTGCTAACACCTTCCTCGCACGTAATCGACCCCCGAACCCATATCTCTAGTTTTCGAAAGACCATTTGCCTTGTTCAAAAGACCTTTTTTCAATGTTTTGGTCTTAAAATTAAAATATTGGTGGCGGCTTCAAAATTTTCCACATTGTACATTGAGAAACCCAAACCGGATTTTTCGGGTGCAACAGCTGGCGACTTCACTGGGGAATTTTCTTTTTTAAGTGGGTCAAGCCTAACTAATTAAATGTGTGGTTTAATGTGCTATCGATTTGATTTGGATACTTTGTTTGCTTCTATCCATTTTCGGTTTCCTTTTCTTATCATGTTGTATGCATGTGCATTTGTTTTCTCTTCTCCCATGTTTGTTTTTCCTTCCTCATTGCTTATGTGCTTAGTACCCTCATGCATTTCCCCCCATCTTGTTATGTTCCCTTCTTCTTGGCTCCCTTTCTTGAGGTAAGCGATGCACTTGACTGTTGTTGAAACCCTAGGCTAGCTTATTTGATATTGAACCCTAGTGTAGACAACATGTTATTGCTTGCTATTGTCTGGATTGTTCTGGGTTTTCCTTTGCAGGTGGGGGTATATGTGGGTAGTTTTAGGCGGTATGTCCTCGCTACACACACGCACACCTTATGCTTATCGTGCTTTGAGAGGGGCCTAAAACCCAAGGTCTAACAAAACTTAGGAGAGTGGAAACGAGTAGTGACTGGCAATTGGACCGTTGTCCTTCTGACTCTCACGAAAGTTTCAGCCAGAGTATGCTCTTTCATGATGCCTCACACCAGGTGGCGTTCCATCGTTGTGGGTGCTATTGTGAGAGAGAGAACTAGCTCTGTAACCCAGTGAGGAAGTGACTAGAACCCCATGGGAGGAACCTTTGAGTTGCCCTAGAACCTAGGTTACCCACCTCGTAGGACACAAGGACATACAAATTGTGTGTTGCATTGTAGTTTAGGCATGTCTTTCCTAAAAGAAAAAAGAAGAAGATTTTCAAAAAAAAAGAGAAAATAGAGAAAGAGTTACCGTTGTAGCCTTTCTTTCGCCGGTCTATACGAAGTGACATATGGCCCACTTTATTTTCAAAAAAGGAGAAAAAAGAGTTACCGTTGTAGCCTTTCTCTTATAGGTCCATATGAAGCCACGTACGGCCCGCATTCTCCAAAAAAAAAAACTTGAATCATTGCCAATAAAAACTCTTCCATTTATCTTGCAGAGCATCATCATCATTTGCATACATCCTTGCATTACACAAAGCGAAATTTCCAAAAAAAAGGCAAAAAGCAAAACTTTCAAAAAAAAATCATCATAGTCTTTTCTTTTACTGGGCTATATGACGTGATGTTCCCAAAATTTCAGTCACCAAACTCGAAAAAATGTTTTCATCTTATTTTTCACATGCATGTCAAGTCGCATTATCGCCGTCATTTTCATTTAAAGACATCATTTGCATTGCATAAAGCAAAACTTGATAAAATTCATACATGCATTTTTCTCTATCTCATCAAGGTTTGTCAAGAGTGCATTCTCCGCACGTGTGCGTTTCCATTCACTAAGGCTTCTTCCCCTAATTTTCTCGAAAGATTCAAAAAATCGTGTCTTATTAGGGGCGCGTCTCATGCATTATTGTTTTCCTTTTCCATGCATCATGAAAAATAAACATTAACGTCTCATTTCACATGCATCTCCATTCAATATCTCTCATGCATTAGGAAAGTAATTGTAAGCATCACACATTTCATTTCATTGCATAAGAAAAATGAAAACCAGAAACAGTTATCATCCATATCACATTTCATTCATCTTTAATTATGTAAAAACTGTCTTCGAATAAAGGTGGGCATCACATCAATATTGCATGCATATATCATTCCGCTATTCATATAGCCTTGCTCGACGACGCGCCATTTTCTCGCATGCATTATTATTTTTCTTTTCATATCATAACAAATAAACAAAAATCCAAGAATGTATGTTTTCTACTAGATTTTAGAAAATGCATCGCATGTACCTCTTTTCCCTTTTTCATGGCATAAAAAAACAATTAACAATTGAACCTTTCATTTTGCATGCATTTCCACGCGTTAAGAATAATTGTGAGTATCATGCATTTCATTTCATTGCATAAAAACAAAATAAAGCAAGAAGCAATTATCATCCGCATCGCATAAGCATCACATTCATCCGGGTGCAGTACAAAAATCATCATCAAATAATGCGACATATCGCGTCAATGTGGCATTTCATTAACCTCATCACTTTGTTGGAATACATCATTTCTTCCCGCATGCATCCTTTCGAAACAAAGAAAAATTTCCTCATGTGATGGCTTAATGGGTAGAAGTGCACCTTTGAACGGCGAAGGGTAATATCTCAAATTTGTTTGTCGACTACAAATTTGAGATGTTACTCTACGATATCGAGGCACTTTGACCTACCACACGTGTTTTATTTTCAAGTAGGAAGTTAAGTTGAGTCAACTAATTGTCGAAAACGTTTCAAGTATTGTGTGAAGTATTGAGTCAGGATCCACTCAATGTTTCATGCAGGTTACTCAGGGTAACGACAATCGGTTGCCTCATATCACCATTCTTGCATCTTTCATCATTCAAAAGAAAAGGAAAGGGGCATTGGCATTTCATACTTTGTGTTGCCTCTAAAAATCATCATTTAGGAAAAAACATCATTCATGCATCTTTCAAAAGAAAAGGAGGCATCAACATTTCATATCTTGTCTTGCCTCTATAAAAATCATTCTCAAAAGAAGCATCATTCTTGCATCATTCATCATCCAAAAATGCATTGGCATTTCATATTTCGTCTTGCATAAAAAGAAAACATCAAAAAAAAAAAAAAAACTTTTAGAATAATCACACTTTTCAAGTGAACATGCTTTCATGCATGCATTGCATACAACAAAAACGTTGTGATGATGAGACGAGATGATTCTTGCAAAGTAATCTTTCCTTTTTTGGAAAAGTTTACCCTCACTCATTTGCAAACTCAAGGTGTTCCAAGGTCCTCAGTTTTTCACATCAATAGCTCATTTGTATTTCCTTCAAAAAAAGCATTGCATCTCATCCATTCCATGATAAAAGACTGAAACGGTTCATCAAAAAGTTTTTATATCATGCTTTAACCAATGTTAACTCTCTGTGAAGCGTTCTTCTAGTAAGTATGCATGCCACATGCAGTTTCTCTTGTTTGAGTCAGTCAATTTCCTTCATTTATCATCATTCCCCATCCAAGTCTAACCCCGCCCAGTCCACCCATAAAGCGCATATTCTCTCCCATCAGTGCATACTTGACTTTTTGGTTCATTATCGCTAACACTATAAGTCCTTCATGCTGGGGCAATTCTGTGATCCCTAATTTTCCTTGTCGGTATCATATTCCTTAGTGCAAGTCTTTCCAAAAAAAGTATATAATAAATAAAAAAGATAAAATAAGCTCGCTAGGTTGAAAACCAGCAAATGGCGGCCTAGGAAAAAAAGAGCGCCCGGTGGATTGAAAACTCGCAAAGAGCGGTCCACGCAAAAATTAGGGCACAAAAAAAAAAAAGAAAAAAAAAAGGAAAAGAGCAAACACATGAAGATAGATAAATTATTGTCCTAAAGTTAAGTCTTACAGAAATAAGCAATCGGGATTTGAAATGAAATTTGGTCATCTCTCCATGCCCTCAAAAACCTAAAATCCCAGAAAGTCCATCTCCTACCCCTCTTAAGCCCAAGATTCAACATCACAAAAAATGCCCTTTGCTACCCATCTTAAGCCGAGAAAAGCCCAAGATATCCCCATCACCCTAGACGAGGGTTAATTCCACATCAAAGATGGTATATCATTTTCACCCAAGTCAAAAGGTAAGGAAATTCACAAAAGGAGGGGAATAACAAAGTTTCAAAAAGGAGAATCCCAAAACAAAGAAAGGAAGACAAGGGGAGAATAAATTAAGAGTCAACACATTTTGCCATGAAGCATAAGAGCTCCCCTTCAGAAAGGCCCTCAAATTCAATGGGTTCAATCATTTCCCCTTCCAAAAAGGCCCTCAAATTCAATGGGTTCAATCATTTCCCCTTTCAAAAAAAAAAGCCCTAAATTCATTGGGTTTAACCATCTTTTCTTTCATAAAACCTTCAAACACCTCATCAAACCTAATAACCATTTCCTTCATAAACCATTGACCATCGACCAACACCGAATAAGACCCAACAACCCATCAGCCTCAAACACTTCATTAAGCTCAATCATCCCTTCTCCACAAAACATCACAATCCTGAAAAGTCCATCTCGATCAATAACTGATTGCTTTTGTGTTCTCAAATTTTAACCCTAGGACAAATAAGTTTATCTATTTACGATGGGTTTGCTCAAAAGAAAAACAAACGATCGGAAAAAAGAAAGCCGATCAAGAAAAATCCTCAGAAAAAGAAACAGTCAGAAAAAAAAAAAAAAAAAAAAAAAAGAAAGCTGACAAAACAATAAAGACTTGCACTCTAAAATGCATTCAAGTTGCATTAAAACAAGGTTCAGTGATCACCAAGTGAGGCTTCTTTCATACTAAAAGTCAAAACTTTCATTGCATTTGAGTTTTTCTTAAAAAGAACCAAAGATGTGTACCAGGGGGCATTTCCTTCACCTCTCACTCCACTCAACCATGGGGAGATTTTTTCATCGTCTATCCCATTCACATACCACCCTCCGTTCATAACTGTCACCATAACTTTGTCACCTTTCACAACCTCACTCAAAGAAACCGTTTGAAATGTCATTCCAAAGTGGGGCGAGTGCATTCCCATTCCTTCACCTCATTCATTCCCATAAAACCTCACCGGGGCAATCTCTCAACTCACTATCCTAAACAAGGCCTCGTCATTCTAATTGGGGAAACTTTGTCTCGTCATGACTGGGGCAACACCAAACTCTGTGGGTTGAGACAAAACCCCTTTCATTCCACCTTTCATCCCAAGAGCCGAAGTGTTCCCAATTCATCATCTCCTACACCCATATTCATTATCACCACCGCATGCAGGCAAGCTTATTCACTCATCAAAAGCCCGAACCGGGGTAGACTTGCATCTCTTGGTCCCTCATGAGCGTCGGCAATAATCATGTCTGTCATCCCTTCACTTATCATACATGTTCCAAACCAATCCCAAGTTAACTGACTCACTCATTCACATTTGCACTCCTATGCATGCTTACTAGACAATGCTTCAAAGAGAGAGAACACAAGTTAGTCATGCGATACCTAAGATTCAGTCGTCATTGGAAGGGAGAGAAAACAAGTGAGCTTGTTTGTAAATAAAAACCTTGAGAACACCGGAGTTTGAATCAAATTCAATTTTTTTCAACAGAATGGTCAATAATTATTGCATTCAAAGTCTTGCATCTCATCATCACAAAAATGCTTAAGTACCCCAATCATTCATATCTTATTTTTCGCCTCATGCATTTAGGCGTTCCATTTTGTTTATCATAGTGTCCCATTTGCATCGTGCTGACATCATCATTTCATGAAAGGCAACGAAAAAGGAAGCAACGGATAAAAGCAAAAAATCTTCCATCTCATGCCATCAAGCATCAAAGCATTGCATCATAAAGAAAGAAAAAGCAAAACACGTCATCCCATGTCATTGCATTTGCATCATATTAGTGTTTGCATTTCATAAAAGGGAAAGAACCAAAATCCTTGCATCAAAGCATTACATGTAAGGCAACACAAAGACTTCCCATGTCATTCGTCATTCCATCATCGTTCATTTCTTCATGCCACTCATCGAAACATTGCATTTGCATACCCACATTTCATGAAAAGAGAAAGAAATGAGCGTAAAATAAAACAAGAGCATTCCATTCATCAAAACATGAATCATTGTCATTGCATCGCACACTTTGCATTACAAGTATCAATCTCTCGCATCAAACATCAAAGCACTACATTCGCATATTCGCATTTCATAAAAAACAATATAAAACAAGCAAAGAAAAACAAACGATCGTAAAAAGAAGGTGATCAAGAAAAAAAAAATGCAGACTAAAAGAAAAGCTTCAGGAGTGTTCCATCACATTCATCATTACACCGAAGTCGTAGCATTGCACACACTTGCATAACATGCCCTTGCTTAGCATGCACCCATATTCCATGCATCATTCCTTGCATCAGCTGACGTATGCATGTACCTCAATCCAATGCGGCAAGATTGGCTATTTCAATCAACCAATCAACGAGATTCGTGAATCCCTTCAGACCTGCGTCCCTTCAAAAAGCAGACTTCACCTCGTATTCGAGCTGCGGGTAAGTCCTTCGACCCCATTGGGTCCAGTCGAAAAGGATAGCTGTGTTGGCCTAAGACATGGCGCAGTCCTAAGGAAGTATCGAGATCTAGACTTGATATTGTCCCCCCCCGGTCGCTCTTGAAGACCACCATGCCCAAGTGCAAACTCGGATCGCTCGCGGTTCGTTAAAAGGCTTTAGCGACCTCCAAAGGTCGGCCATCGAGGCTTCGGTACCTTCTTTATCTTGCTTTCTTTATCGCTTTCTTTACTGCTTTATTTCCCACTTTTGCTGCCCGAGGGTTGACACCAATCTATTTCCTGTTGTGTTGGCTTACTGAGGGTTGACAATTCATTTACCGCTTTTGCTAGCTTATCGAGGTCGGCACTGCTTATTTTCTGCTTTTGTTGGCCGAAGGCTGACGTCCATTCAAAAAAAAAACAGAAAAAGAAACTCATGCCTTGCATTCATCAGATATAGACAAAACAGAAAAAACATCTCACCGAAATCAATCATTGCATTCATGTACATCCAAATACTCAAGTGCATCAAAGACCGAAGTTAGTAAACTCCATCAAGACCGAAGTTAGTAAACTCCATCACCCCGAGTTAGTGAACTCCATCAACCCGCAGTTAGTGAACTCCATCCACCCGAGTTAGTGAACTCCTTCCACGATCACAACATCGCACGAGAGCACGCCGATGGATCCATCGATTTCGTTAAGTCCTTCGGATTAGTTGTGTCGGCGAGGCATAGCGTAAAAATCCATTGATCAAATCGATTCCGACCTATGTTGATCGGCCGCTCGAAAAGGCCACCCCAAAGCTCCTGACTCGACAAGAGTCCGTTAGAAGGTTTTAGGCAACCTCCGAATTCCCAATTTACCGCTTTTTCCAATTTACCGTCTTTCCCAATTTATCGCTTTCCGTTAATGCGACAAGTGTTAACCCCTTTCTCAAAAGAAAAATAACAAAGAGATTTGAACATTTTCTAAAGCGGACAAAATTAGTATTATTTCTATATCTTTATTTCCATTTTACCAAAGAAATATGAAAATGCCAATTCATATTTCTTGGCAAAATGTGAAATAAAGAGGCAAATTGTAATACCCCAATTTTGTCCGACTAGTTTATAAAAACAAAAAAATATATTTTGTAAACACCCAATTTTAATGGGTATTTTTCTCGCTTTAAAAAGGCTCAAAAATATGTTTCGTTGTGCTCACACATTATCTCTAATCGCGTGACGCGTGTTTAGTTTTAATAGTCTTGCACTATTCTACTATTCTCGTTATGAGCGTGTGTTATTTTTAACCGCAACCACACGCTCTTTTTAATGATCTCGCATCATTTTGTTCTCACGCACGCGTGTTAGTTGTTGTTATTGTTGCTTATTTTTTTAGACAAGAATAAATAGGAAATAGAGAAAACAAAATTAGATTCATTATAATTGTCTCTTGTATTACAATTTAGTGTCAAATGTATAAAAGAACCAAAGTGAAAACATAAAAAATATTATTACAATTAGTTCAAATAAAACTAAAAATAAAAAGAAAGAAAAAAACAAATAAAAGAAGGGAGATGCGTTGACAAAGATCTTCTACTTTGAGCTAGAAATCCATTTGTTCTTTCATCACACCTTTGATTTTTTCATAAACAAAGCACTACTCCCTCCACCCTCCAGCTAGTTTGCACACAGCCTCCCATGGTTCTGCACCTATACTTCTAATTTAAGCTCAAGCCAAAACCACTTTCCCTAAACTCATAACCTTGGCACCATATTAAGCTCCCAACCTATGACTATATGTCAGATGAGAGAATCAAACATTAGCGTAAAAAACAACACACAAAAAAAACAAAATAAGCATCTTAATACATTGTGGCATATGATTTTCCCACACTCAAAAAAAAATCCGGATATAAGGAGCATGTGGTAACAACACCGGGGGACTGGACATACGGAGGAGGAGGAAAAAAAGCTGATATTGAAAAGAAAATACAAGCAACAAAGAGTGTTCCACAGAGAAAACACAAACAAAACAAAGAAGAGTCACAATTCATTCATATTCGTGGCTTTCTCATCATACAACAACTCAGAGGGAACAACCTCAATACAACATCACAACACAACCACAAACAGAACAACTACAAGCTTTAGAGATGAAGGCCATGCCCTTACCTTTTGAGGAATTTCAAGGGAGGTGAGTGTTGGATTATCACCTCGCACACAAACTCATATTCATGACTACTTTTACAACAACAACCACCATCATTCCCTCCACCCGAGAGCCACCATGAGCGCCGCTTACTACACGCGCGGAGCTCGCCATACCGCCACGACGTTGTTGGCGGGTGACCCTCCAAAGAAACTTCCTCCATTTTCTTCCTCCGCAAGCACTACAAATGACGACGTCCACCACCACCACCACCGCCGCCGCCGCGCCACGCGCTCAAACGGCGACGCGCCACCGTGGCGCTTTCGCCTCTCACACGATCGCGCCATTCTTCCTCTTTCTTCCTTCTCTCCTCGCGGAACTCCTTCTCTCTCGGGTTCTCTCTCTCTCTTTCTCCTCTCTCTCCATCTATCCTCTTCGCATAACCTTCCCTCTCTCGGGTTTCTCCTCCTCTCTCTGCGTTTACAATTTAGGGATTTAAAATCCCATTTCAATTCTTCACCTTCTCTCACATGCGCTTACACCCCACCCCCTTTTACATGTTTTTTTTTTATTTTTTTATTTAATCAACTTAATAATTACACTCCCCTTTTAGTTATGTAACCCCTCTATGTTTTTTTAATGCTTTTTTATTAACACCCCCCCTAATTTCTACTAATTCAGCGCCTCTCTCTTTTTTTCTAGTTTAAAAGCCCACTGCTTTTCGAATTGGGCTGATTTCGCTTTTGGATCTGAATCTATATTTCTACTAGTTACACTTCTGCTTTTTTACTACTCAACACCCTCATTTGTTGTTATTTGATTGATTTTATTACCATTTCTCTTCTTTTATTGTCGAGATCATTATATCGTCACAACTTAGACCCTAAACCCTTTCAAAATTAAAATCAACCAACCAACAAATTTTTCAATCAAGAGCCTTTTTCTAGCATCAAAATCATTCCATAAGCAAAAATCAATTCGATTGCGAAAACTCTTTTGATGACCCTAAGTAAGAACCAATTATCATTAATGATCACTCGCGCGCCTGCCGCCGTTTGGTTGTCAATGATAATTTCATTTTCAAAGGGATTAGTAGTGTGACCACTCTAAACCATTGTTGTTTGGTCTTCACGAACATTCCAACCTAAGTAAAACCATTTGTCATTATTAATCACTCGCGCCGTTGTCGCTTTGGTTGATAATGATAATTTCATTTTCAAAGAGTTAGTTGTGCGCCACTCTAAACCGTTGTTGTTTGGTCGTCGCGAACACTCGAATCAAAAGCAAAACCGATTATCATTAATGATCACTCGCGCCGTTGTCGCTTGGTTGTTAACGATAATTTCATTTTCAAAAGAGTTAGTAGTGTGACCACTCTAAACCGCTGTTGTTTGGTCATCGCGAACCCTCACTCCTATTGCGAAAAATCACTTAAATAAGACTGCTCTCGATCATGCATTTTGTTTCTTGCTTACTTATTCATGCAACCTAGATCATTCTATACCTCTAGTCACATTGCATCAAATTGTTTATGATGCCCGCATGTTCTCAAATTGATTGTGTGCATTCCTCTTCCAATACTTTGCTTCTTACATGAGATTGCTACTCGTTAGTGGTGACTCTCATTATAGGATTTCCACAAGCATATAATGAAGGATTACTCGTTAGTAATAGCCCTCATTACAAGAAAATATGCTATCATAAGAGGTTGTTATTCGTTAGTGACAATTCTCATCCCATTCCACACACACACAATTGCATTTTAGAATTTGATTGGAATCACAAATGATTTGATTAATTGGCTTGAATTGGTATGCTTGTTCTCGGATGTTTGTGAGTATGCATTTGTAACTTGCATGAGTTGTTGCTCGTTAGTCGTGACAATTTCCATTTCAAAACACTTTTCAAAAACAAATCATAAAAACAAAGAAAATCAAAACTAATTGTCATTGATGATCACTCGAGCCACTGCCGTTTGATTGTGGGTGATGATTTCATTCCCGTGGGAGCTAGTAGTGCGGCCACTCTAAACCGTTGTTGTTTGGTCTTCACAAAAGCTCCCCTTCAATTGCGAAAAACCTTTTCAATGCTTAAAATAAAACCGGTTGTCATCAATAGTCACTCGCGCTTCTGCCGTTTGATTGTTAGTGATGATCCCATTTTCAAAAGAGTTAGTAGTGCGCCACTCTAAACCATTGTTGTTTGGTCATCGCGAACGCTCAACCCATTTGCGAAAAACTCTAAAAAGATTAAAAACAAAACCTTTTTCAGACAAACAAGAACTACGTAGCTTTGAATTCTCCATCGCACCGGGAGATACGTAGGAGCGAGAGGCCAACTCTTGTCAAGCGCCAAAAATAAAAATTTTCATTAAGTTTTCCCATTCGTCTTCAAACAATGAATAAATAGGCAAATCTAGGTATTTTTCAAATCAAACGTTAAAACCACACACTTAATTAAAGGTTCCCTCTCAGTAGAGAGGACGCGTGGGGTGCTAACACCTTCCTCGCACGTAATCGACCCCCGAACCCATATCTCTAGTTTTCGAAAGACCATCCGCCTTGTTCAAAAGACCTTTTTTCAATGTTTTGGTCTTAAAATTAAAATATTGGTGGCGGCTTCAAAATTTTCCACGTTGTACATTGAGAAACCCAAACCGGATTTTTCGGGTGCAACACCCATGTGACATAAAATGCGCTTGGTTGGGAGGGAATCATGAGTAGCTGACCAAAAGAAAAACTTAAGCTTCTCAGGTGCAGGAATCTTCCAAAGCCAACTCCACGGAAAAGTATCATCGTTTGACCGGCAAAATTCATTCCTATTAAGTCAATAGTACCCTGCCTAAGCTGTATAAGTTCCATCTAAGTTCCCCTTCCAAGTAATGTTGTCTAGAATTGAGGCATTCAAGCTAATAGGGATGGATTTAATTCTTTCACAGATAGCATTGGGAAGGTGAGTGTAAAGGATGTTAAAGTCCCAATTACCTGCAATGTGGACATCTTTCACTTTCAAATCACGGTCATAAATATCCACATAGAGAACATGCTCAGTTAGTCTCCCCACACCGACCAATTTGTGAACCAAAAGGAGGAGCCTCCATCTCCCAACAGAAACTGAAATCCCTCTCTAAGGGTGCATTTAGCTTTACTAATTGCATTCCAAACCACTGAACCAGGCTTCTTAGGAAGATTAAGGAAAGAATCGGTTTTGACATATTTCTTTTATAGGATCTGGACCCAAAGCTTATCTGGATCTTTGTGATCTCCCAGGCTAACTTCACCAACATTGAAGTATTAGCCTCCCTAGCCTTCCTTATGCCTAAACCTCCCAAGTTCTTCGGCTTAGTGATTTTGTCCCAACCAACAAGGTGAACCCCCGAGTTGGAGGTTCCTTTCCAAATGAAGTCTCTAGAAGCTTTATCAATGAAATCGCAAGTAGATTGGGGTAGCCAAGCCATTTGCATATAATATGTAGGAATTTTTTGCAACACAGATTTGACCAAAGTTAGCTTACCAGCCTTATTAAGCAGTTTGTTCTTCCAAGAAACTAGCCTATGGGAGATTTTCTCTTCCAAGAATTCATAATCCTTCCTCTGTAGTCTACCATGAATCATAGGGAATCCTAAATACTTCTCAAGGGACAAGGTTCTGTGGATACCAGAGATGGAGACAATTCTATCCATTTTACTTCTCTTAGTAGCAGAAGAGAAAAATACTTTGGATTTAGCTACATTGACCTTCAAACCAGAAAAGGAAGCAAAGTTGGTCATAATATCAGCTAGGACTGTGGCTTGAGATGCAGTTGCTTTTGCAAAGAGAAGAACATCATCAACAAAAAATAGATGGGAGGTCCATTCCTAGACAGTTTGACAGGTTTCCATTTACCCTCCTCAACAGCCTGTATGATCCTTTGAGACAGAAACTCCATACAAATGACAAAAAGGTACGGAGAAAGAGGATTTCCTTGCCTTAGCCCTCTGGTAGGTTTAAAAGTCGGAAGTCTTTTACCATTCCAGATGATAGACAGAGAAGAGCAAGTCACACAATGCATAATCAACTTGATAGTCATCGGAGGAAAATCACTTCTTTGAAGGCATGCCCTCAAGAAGTCCCAATTAACATTGTTATAGGCCTTTTCAAGGTCAATCTTAAAAACTATATCTCCTTTTTTTCTTTTAGATTTCCTCATAGAGTGGATGGCTTCTTGAAGAATGATAGCATTATCACATGTGCCTCTTCCGGGAAAGAAACTGCTCTGGAAAGGCCCAATAATCTGGTCAAGAAAGGGTCTAAGTCTATTGACCAAGACTTTGGTGATAAGCTTATAAACGGTGTTGCATAAACTAATCGGCCTGAATTCCTTGAAGTTTTGAGGACAATCAACCTTAGGCATGTGTGAGCTTTCCAAAATTTTGAGTAATTTGATTCTTGCTCCAAAATGTATTCTCTGTACTTTTGTTGCAGCAGCTGTCTGATGATAGATCGTTCCTTTTCCAATCTGCTCTTGTTGACTTTTCTAGTCAATCTTCTTAACCTTTTCCTTATCACATTTTTTTTTGCATGAGGCATATATTCTTTGAAAGCAACTTTTTGAAACATGTTATTTGGCATTATGGTTGATCATCACTTTTTTCATAATCTTTTTCTCTTCGCACTGTTGAGTGTGTTTAACCCCAAAGAGTCTGATGCTCTGATACCAATTAAAGTCATTGAATGTCAACTTGAGTCACAATAAAAGGGGGTTTGAATTGTTTAAATATTTTGACTTTGATCAGCCAAACCTCCTAAGTAGTAAGACGCGTATTACTTCTTTAAGAGCAACAGATAAGGAGCATTAGAAGATATAATTCATCTTCTAAGTTTATCATTCAACATAATGCATATAGATACGATTGAATAAGGTAGGTCATCGTACTAAGAATATGTTGAGAATGTATATTTGAATAGTATAGGTATTTTCTTAGATACTGGATGGTGTAAAGAAGATGATAAAAGATAACTCAATCGTGATTGATTAGAGATTGTAGGTAATTTCCTACAATGGAGTGGAGAGAAGTTTTTCTTTAAGAGAAGGTTGTTGTGTAAGGTAGACTAATGAGAAAAGCAATAAAGAACACACAAGAGTTTATATTGGTTCACCCAAATCGCATGGGCTACGTCCACTCCTCACACCAAGTGAGAATTTCACTATTTTCCAAATAGTTTACAAGCCAATCGTCAGGCTACAACACTGATTGTTTATTCCACAACACTATCAACTGTTCCACTAGTTTTCTTATACAACACTAGCAACTGTAATACCCCTAAGAACACCTTAGACATCTTCACTAACATTTCCAGCAACCAATGCCATGTTACGAAGGAACTAACCCCTAAGACCATACTTAGGCTTCTTCATTAACAATTTGGCAACCAATGCCTTGTTAAGAAGGTACACAGGTAAGGTAGTGTTTGGATTTTGTTTGGGAACTACACTATCTTGGATGATTACAATATATATATATATCTATCATTCTATGTTTTCCAAAGCTATTACACACTCAGATAATATTTTCATAATGAATGTGTAAGCATGTTGAGTATGGTTGGGAGAGATGATAGTCCTTCAGAAGCTTGTTGATGAGCTTCAGAAGCTATGTAACAAGATTTGTACTCATTTGTCACTAGGTCTATGTTCTTCATGTACAACAACAAATGAGACACAACTAGTTACCAAAGAGAGGAAACTTGTGCAGCAAGCAACTGATGGTGAAACAAGGTGGGGATACACAACTGATTTGTTGTTGTATGATGCATGGAAGATTAAGAGAGTGATATTGTTAATATGAGTCGGCTTTTGCTTGGTAAAGAATTGACTGAAGATTTGGTTTTACCTATTGTTGGTGATGCTGCTAATGATAGAGGAATTCAAGTTAGAATTTTTGATGTGGACACTAACTTAGTGCATTCTATCATTTTCAAGAGATGAGTTTCTTCAAAAAGCTATGTTTTCATGAAAAAATGGGTTTAAGATTTTGTTGCTAGAAGGGATTTAAAGAGAGGAGATATTGGTCTTCATTGGGATTCTTACAACAATCACTTTAACTTTTATGTTCTTCAACACCACTGACTTTTGTGTATTTTTTATTTCCTTGATGTTATTATTAGTTTTGAGAGATTCGAGGGGTTTTTCATCATTTTTCAGTTTATTCTAAAACATCAAAGGCTTGTTTAGATGTTCTCATAAACATAATCATAACCCCTTTTAGGTTCTTGCATTTTATTTTTTTGTTTATGTTAAACGTCTAATTATAATCTTAGTTTTCCACTTTAGTTTTGGCAATTATAATATTGTCTTCCACTATCATAATACAAGTTATTTTTATTTTTTTAATCGTGTAATTGGTACGCAGTATCTATCAGATTTGTTGGTGACAAATCTACGCTAGGGAACCTGACTGACCGGGAGTACCTGGCTTTTCATAACTGTATGGTTCTGCACTCCCAACAGAGTTTTTGCTACACCCAAGATTCGAAATTGAGACCTTCCTAGAATCTGAATCCAGTTACCGCAATTACCAACCCTTCTTGGTATGTTGCAAGTTGTTCTAATTCCATCGATAACAATAAGAATGTATAACTATAAAGTACATAAAGACTACAAAACAATGTAATAAAAAATAAGGTCACTGAACTGATAGCTGATTTTGCTCTAAAAAATCTAAAGCTAGAAAAAGAAAAGAATATGTTGATGTTTAAACCTAGTTAACTAGTTATGTGACTTTTGTGCCTTAGCCTTATTCCTTTCATGACTCTTAATTTTTGATTCAACAGTAGTCCATGTATAATCTGAGGGAATTGAAAATAGGTCTTGTGTTCTACTACTTGATTCAACAGCAGATGGATGGGACATAGAGGATGTTCTTATCCATTGAAACCATGATGCTGACGACGACGAGGATTGTTCCGGTTCAGCTTCCGAATTCTCTAGGTCAAGAGAAGTAGGACTTGATGGTGCTGATTCAAACTCATCTACTTGTTGTGGTAATTCTTCAAATTTTGTAAATGTAACCAATACTCTAACTGTTGATATAACTGGGATTGCAATCTGAATTTGACAAAGATAATGAAATTACTTTATATTCACATAGTAAGTGACAACACAATACATTATGATGACAAGCTTAGAGCTCAAAACAATAAAAAAAATTGAAAGCCAATCCACTTCAGCAACAAAAAGAGAAAAGATCAAACCATCTTCTCCTGTTCGGATTGACTTATCTAGACTTATCTACTGACATAAATATTTGTGAAATTGTTTGGGAGAGCTTATGAAAACAACTTATGACATATTCACAAGTCATTCTCAGCTAATTTTCATAAGCTCTCCAGGATGGCTTATGAAAACAGCTTACAGCTCATAAAAAAATAGTCAAACATCTTTTTCTATGTTTTATTATCGAAACCTCTTATACATAAGCTCTTATATGATAAGTGTTTATGCTATAAGTGCTGTATTATTAAGCTGTTTATCCAAACAGTGCCATGATACATTATATCAGTCGCCTGGCTCAAACCTGTACAGCAAAATAGTATAGTGCACCTTTTGAATATATAAAACAAAAGTGCTATGCTATCTATGCCAATAAATCTATGATGTCATGTTAGATCAATAAAACAAATAGAACAAAACGAGCACACACACACCTTGACAGGAAAGGTTCCCTTTGGAAGTGCTGTTGTAAGGAGTTCTCTAACGCGACGAACGGCTTTAACTTTTTCCGCAAGAATATCAAGCAATGGTAAGAATTCTTCAATTTTCAATGGAAAATCAGGAGAAAGCCAAAGAACTGGCATCACACCTTTCTTATACTCACTATTTCCATTTTCATCAATCTGACTACTACCATTACTACTACTACCGGTATTCGCCGCTTTAATATTTTTCCCCTTATGGTTATGATCTTTTTCTCTATGTCCCTTTCCTTTCTTTCCTTTCTTATTATGACCATTATTTTCACCTGAGGTAAAATTCAATTCAGCTTCTAACTGTTTTTTCTCTTCATCTGTCAAAATACCATCAAATTTTTTCTCATTCTCTTTCTTATTTTCCTTAGAAGCTACTTTAGTCTTAGCTTGAACACCAGGAACTCTTCTAGATTTAACAACTAAAACCACATTTTGCATATCATATACCTTAGATTTCCATGCTCCAACCATTTCTTTCTTCTCTTTTCTTCTCCAAGTTAATTGAGGAACAAGAAGTGCTTGACTCACATCAATTCCAATTCTTACAACTTTTTCCTCATTACACTTCTTAGCCAAATATTGCTTCATTTCATTTTCAGTTGGTTTTGGCGGTTCGCGAGTCAAATAAGGAACAATAACTTCCTTCTTCTTATGTGATACTACACACATGAAACCGACTTTCCTCTCGTCGTCGGATTCATCGCCGAGAAAAAGAACACTTTGATCAGATCTTTTGATTTTCAAACCATCAAAACCTGCTAAAGTCATATCAGCTCTCATATTAGCACCTTTTTTCCAAATCTTGTAAGTATCAGAAGGTGCAATTCTTGAAATGAAAGGTATAACAGAACTCTCAAAATGGAAAGTAATCTCCATATAAAAATCTCTCATTCTTCTCATAGTCGCCAAATATCGCGGTAACCGTCGATGCCAAATCTTTTCGTAATCATTCTCAGAATGCTTAACAATTATCAATGCTATTTTTTCTTGTTTGTTGATAATTGCTTGTCTAAAAGCACTCCAACCTTCTTTGTTTTTGATTCTATAATTTGCACCAGCAATCATAAGCATTTCAATAGCTATTATATCACCAAGTTTTACAGCTAAATGAAGAGGGGTATCACCATTTGGAACATCTCTTTTATTTACAACAGAAGAAATTGTAGCAGCTTTTTCATCTTCAGCTATTGATGCAGCTTCAGTTTTAATCTCAAAAGGGTTAGCAAGTTTTGGAAGATTTGAAAGTATTTCTTTAAGATTTTCATGATCCTTCAATATTATTGCCTTGTGTACAGGACTATGAGCATATTCTGAGACATTAAGGTCTTCCATAGCTTATCCTAAAAAACTAGAAAGAATCATATCAAGAACTCAAGAAATAAAACTATAAGATCAATATATATATATGATACAACCATTAGAAGCAAAACAAGACAAGGATCAAAGCAAGAATATGATGAGGTATAATTCTCTAATGGGAAATTCAAGAAAGAGAAAGGTGAAGATGGAAAATTTTGCATAGAGAAAAGAGAAAGATTTACCTAGAATAGAAACTTGAAAAATGAGGGGTAGATAAAGATACTTGGAAGCAAAAGACTTAAAAATAGAAATGATTATTTTAGATTCACCACTCTCAAAGTAAGCCGTTGAGGTTGCGCCGGGGAATTTATTGTTTATTTCTTCAGAATTTTTCAGAAAATATTTTGTAACAATATTTTTCTTGAGTGTGTGGATAAAAAGTAGAGGTTGTTGAAGTTGCATCCATTGAAATAGGGTGTTGAATTTTCTCTAGAGTCGCAAATCTTGAACTCAAAGTCAATTCCCACTTCCTAGCAAATAACCACCCATTTCTTTCCTGCTTTTTTGGCCATTCAGCCATCCATTTACTTCAACTATAATACAACGTCAACCAATTACGAAATCACATCTCATAAAAAATATTTGATTTTATCTCAACTACTTTTTTTTTTTGAGATTAAACGGGGCTAAAAACGCCCGAAAGAGACTACACGAGGATCAATCTAGGAGTAAGGACTCCAATTACATCAACATCAACAAGTAATTTAACATTGGAAGAGGGAAGATCATAAGTGGTCAGGCCATCCTCGAACTCACAACCCATGTTGGCGAGCGCATCCGCAATAGCTTCACGGTAAATACGGATAATATGAACACTAGAGAAGGTAGCCATAACGTGCTGGATTCGCCTCACAAAGTTGGCGACCAGCAATACTGCCATCAAGGTTGTTTTTAAGACTCTGCACAAGAACAAGAGAATCCATTTGCAACTCAACATAAGAGAAACCTTTAGCTGCCGCTACGTTAAGACCTTCCAAAGCGCCCCACATCTCCGCCAAGTACGCAGAAGAGACATATAAACGCTTGGCAAAACCACCAAGCCAACGGCCATGGATGTCACACCGGGAGACTCCAAGCTGGGTCTTTCTAGCTCCATCCGTGTTAATAGTAACCAAATCGACTTTATTCGCTTTCCAACCGACCTCAACCATTTGAGACCTATGCCCCACCAAAGGATTACGCAAGGCCAGACCTCTCGCATAGTCATGAGCAGCAGCAAGAACATGCCTAGACAGGTAAGGAGGCCTAGAATAGTTGTCATCATGCACCTGTTTATTTCTCCAAAACCAGAGGAAGTAACATGATTTTTTATTGTTTGGTGGTGCAAAACTTTTTACAACGATAGGGTATACCAACTAAAATTTTTCTATATAAACATTAGGTGGAATTACTTTTTTTTGGTAAAAGAAGAGAAAATCAAAAGAAAAATAGCAAAATAGAAAAAATGAAAACCAAAAACACGCCGCTAGCGCCTAGCAACTGGGATCCTAGAGGCATCCTCTTGTAAGACCTACAGCACTTCTCCTGGTGGAATTAGGAACTCTTGCCAAGAACATGAACCCAATGAACCAATTTTAGCCAAACAATCCACAGCAGCGTTAGCTTCTCTCCAAGTGTAGACAATCTGAATTTTCCAATCTTGCTCCAAATGAAGAACTTGATTTCTCCGGATTAGGTTGAATTACTTAATTGCTTATATTTATTTATTCTAAAATATAGTTTATAAATATTTAAGAAGTTCACATACAACATAAATAAATATTGAAATAACCACAAATTGTTTAATGGGAAAAAAAATCACAGAAAATTGTTTATCCAACTCAATCACTTTACAAAAGAATAATTAAAAAATGAAAAAATATTTATAGAAGAGTGATTGTAGTAAATAAGTAGACGGTAGTTGCAAACTTTTTTATCTTGAAGAAGTTAAATTAATTAGAGTAAATTAGTCTCCTCGCCTTTAAGAGAAGTTTGAATTACACTTCCCTCCCCTCTTATATTAAAATGTACATTCCCCTTCCCCTCTTATGCAAAATATGTTAGAAAAAATTACACTTCCCTCCTTTGAGAGAAGCTTGAGTTGCATTCCTCCCTCCTCTTATGTCAATATCTACACTTTCCTCCCTTAATTATTTTTTAAATTTTCAATAATCTAACAAAAAAATTACGAAAAATTTAACACACTAAAAAGTCATTTTCTTCAAAAAAAAAGTTTTTTATTTCATTACTAATTAACGTAGTCTATTTTAAAATATTTAACTTTTTTTAACACACTATTTATCATAAAAAATTAAAATTTAATTATCATTGACATTGAAAATATAAAGAAACGGATTATGTTTCTTAAATGGTGGCTTAAAGTTAGTATATATCATAAAAATATTTACTTATGTTAAAATGGATTAAAGTGTCGTGTATATTTAATTATTAAGGGGAGATTGTTGTAATTCAAACATTTCTTAGGGGAAAGGATTATAATTTACTCTAAGTTTTTATTTCTCAAAGGAATGAAGTGTATATTTTAACATAAAAGAGGAGGGAAGTGCAATTCAAACTTCTCACGAAGGAGAACATAATTTACTCAATTAATTAATATCAATTTTATCTTGTAACGATCAATAACCAATATATTCTTTTAAACAGTATTCTTTTATGAGCATAAAAATGTAAACTAATTTTAAATCAAAAAACAGATATAATTATTTATTCGGTTTTCTTCATATCTTCTGAATAATATCCAATGTTTCCAAATCCACTATACTTTTTTTTTGACAGCAAAATTCACTATACTTGAATCATTCATATTATTTTGTTTAAAATACTATATTAAAAATGTCCATCCTTCTATTTTCTTGTGCAAAAACACTGCTAAATAACTTAACAGGGTAAGATTGACAAGGAATGGTTTTTTTCAATTTCTAAGAAAAATGAATAAGCCTTGAATTTTTCAAAACCTAATACCAAAATCATATAATTTATTTCCCTGCCTTGGATTGCAACCCTAAATTTTCTTCCATAAAACAACAGAGCAAGTTGAGTTTATTGTTTCATCAATGTCAATACTGAAATATATATAATAATATTGTAAAACTAGCTATTAAGCTCAAAGCTATAATAAAACAAGCTATGATATAATAACATACTACTAGTTTATATTTTTATAGTAAACAAATTCTACAGTTTATTTACAATATGAATAAAATTAAAGGAATGAATTATAATCAAACTCAGTTGTATTCAAACTCAAATCATTATGATGAAAGTTAATGGATTTGCACATATATATATATTGAAACACAATCAACAAATCTATGGTGTAAACTTGAAAATTCCTGCAATTATTGCAAGAATCACAATCTTTCATTTCCTTATCACTCCTATCTTCAATAAATTTCTAGAAAAATGTAATGACATGATGATCATTGGTTATGACTTTTCCCTTTCTTTGATTTGTTCTTCTCTTGCATTTTCTTCTTTTTTGCTTCAGCAGTGACCCAAGTATAGTCTGTGGGAATTGCAAAAGGGTCTGGAGTATTTTCTATCCTACTACTGCTTGAACCTGCGGCCGATGATGAGCTAGGGCGGTATGGTGCTTTTATCCACTGAAACCAAGATGATGTTGAGGTGTTTGCCGCTGCGGGGCTCTCTTCGCCGGTCGCGGATGGACTTGATGGCGGCGTTGCAAATTCATCTAGTGGTTGTAGTTCTTCAAATTTTGTAAAAGTAACTAATACTCTGATGGTGGGAACCACAGGGATGGCAACCTGAACATACAAGGAGTAATGGGTTTAATAAAGAGAGAAAGGATAACATTTAAGAAAAACAATGTAAAAAAGGGTAATCTTCTGAAGTTTTTAAACCCTTTCCCTCCTTATGTAATTGTAAAGATGTTTCTGGAGCATACTATTAAAACTTAAGAGGTTAAATACAGAGGCTTAAACCTATGCAAAACACTATGACCTAGCTAGCTCAAAGGATTGAAGGACAAGTAAAGATGCATGTGAAGAAACTTAAACCTTAAGACAATATAGTCAATACTAATTTCAAAGAGTTAAATTAAAAACCTTAAGGCTGGAATTCACTATCAGTATTTCTAAACTCTAAAACTAATTATATGAGAATAAAAGACTAGTATAAAAAAGTAACAAACAAAGAATAAAGATCCAACGATGCATGATTCAGTCCAAGTTCTGCTGTTGAACTAGATTTTGAGTCAAATAATCAATAGCTGAGGACTTTACCGAACAGGTTCAACATCATATTGAATTGTGAATTACAATCCCTTTACTGAAGAATCTAGATAACATAGTTCAGTTTTTATTGACTAAAGCAAATTTCATACAGAGAGAAATGTACAAAAGCTCAAACCAACTCATCAAGATTAGCAAATTCGAGAAACAAAAATGTGAGTATTTATTCCTACGAACCAAATTAGAATCGAAGTTTAGAAAGCAGGAATATGCTTGCGGCTACAGCGGATCAATTTCAAAATGTTTAGAGGAAATGGACAACAGTTTCGAACAAATTTTCTGATGATTGGCATGAAACAAGTTTGGGATTGTTAACTCTAGTGTTTCTTTTGATTGTAATAGAAAAAAAGAAGAATAAAAGTTCTTCAAAAGCCTAAACAGCAGTACATCATAGAACATGAAGAATCAATAATGTAGAAAAGTTGCCCATTTTTTACTTATGTTTGAACAAACATGATAACTTTCTTGAACCATAGCATGCAAATCACTAAACATAAACCGAACATTTCCACGCACTTTTTTCAACTATGATAACAAAAAATTGGCGTTAGGAAATTTCTGCTAATGGTAGGAAGAGCTGAAGAAAGAAAAATGCTAGAGCAAAACTCAAACTGGCCCTACAATTAAGAAATAAAAAGAACATTTTTTACATTAAAATAATGAATTAGGAATTACAAACTATATCACAGAGTAAGAGACTAAGAGGAGGTTATTTTCCAGGTAAAATCAATAGGAGTTCACTAGTTGTCCTGTAAAGAGCACAGAGCAAGAAGCTATTAAATCAAGGAAATGTAATCAGATGTAATGTAAGCACACCATGTAACAACATCAGCTTTATAGAGTTTAGAGGATACAATTACATGGTGGACATTCTTTTGTAAAGTAACAGAAACTATGGTCACCACTTCAATATTGTAAAATAATAATACTAAGGGGAGTAGTAGGGGACAATAAATAATACTAAGAAACAATAAAACCTTAGATTGTTTATTTTCTATCAAAACAATACCAACATGCAGCTAAAGTATTTGAATATTCAAGTTCACTGGTGAGGTCAATTGTAAAGCATTGAAAGTTGAAACACAGCTAGTCTCTAATTTAGTAGCAAAAAAAATTGTATACTTCAAAAGAAAACAAAAAATTATAGGCATGTCAAAAACAAAAATGATACTGCTGACAGCAGTGATATTTGAGCAATAACAGTAGACATTATCATCGACATCTATCAGTTCACAAAGAGCATAAGCTAAAAGTGGCAAAGATGAGGATGTTGTGGTGGATGAGTCATGAGTGGGTATACAAAGCAAGACTATGAATGAATGCATTGGGAGAAAGTACATGTAAAAGCTAGTGAGGAAAAGAAGATAAAACATTGACTGTAGGGGTTTGGGCCATGTGAGAAGACGACCAATAAAAGCCCCAGTAAGAAGAGCTTTAGCGGATGATAGAGAGTTCGATAATTCGAGGTAAAGGGAGACTAGGAAAAACTCTGGATGAAACCGTCGAAAGGGAACATCTAGATAGCTCTTCTGAAGACATGGTTTGCTTTTCTTGCTCTATGAAGATGCCCCCAACTAGTGGGAGAAGGCTTTTGTTGGACGTCATACCATTTTTTGTAAATTAGGGCTACCTAGAATTTCAAATTTTAAAACATCTAGTATGCTTGGTTATCAAGGTGAGTTTCCTTAGTTAATTATTGCTATATATGCTGAATATTGATGATTTATATTATAGACTTGATTTTGATATTGAATTGAGCATCACTACTCTGTTTCCAGCTCAGATCTATTCTTAGCTCCTATTCTACTATTCCTTTTCCTGCAGCACTCCTATTCGCCCTTACTCCATTTCTCCCTCAATTTCTTCCTTTCCTTTTTCCCTACATGTTCCACATCCATAGGCCACACCACATGACATGCATGTTACAGCATAAGCAGAATAAAAAGGCAATAATATAACTTATCCCGGTGAGCAATACAAAAGAACGGAAATTTGGAAACAATTTAAGAATTTAACATAAACCCTGAATATTATATTTTAGTAACAGGTGTTAAATTGAAGATGATGAGCACGTACCTTAACAGGAAAAGTTCCCAATGGAAGTTTTGTCGTAAGGAGCTCTCTTAATCGACGAATTGCTTTGACTTTATTTGCAACAATATCAAGCAATGGCAAGAGTTCTTCAGTTTTTAATGGAAAGCTTGGAGAAAGCCAAAGAATAGGCCTCAACCCTTTCTTATATTCATTTTCACGATTTGCATCCTTGTGTCGACTTCTGCCATCAGAATTCGGAGAAGAAGATTTGGCATCTTTTTTCCTCCGCTGCTCATCACCCCTCGGAACTATCTCAACGGAATGTCTTCCTGGCATACTCTGATTTCTTGAAGGAGAATCCCCCAATAAATCACTCACCTTTTCTTCTACGCAGAGAGAACTTCTTGGTGGAGCAATCTTCTTTGGTGCTTCATGTTTATAATCCTTTTTTCTCCATCCACCAAACCATCCTTTCTTTTCCTGTTTAATTTCTCCACTTTTGCTACTACTGCCTTCTTCAATAGGAATATTCCTATAATCATAACTACTGTGACGATGGCCAATGACCACCTCATCGCTCTCATTGTTCAGTTCTGACAAATCCAACTTAAGTGCATCCTCCAATTGTCTTCTTTCATCCTCAGTTAAAATATCATTAAGCTCTTCACTCTCCGTTTCATTTTCATTGCAAGACGAGAAGAGCTCGTCATCTGTCATAGCTCCAGGAACTCCTCTAGATTTTATGCTTACAACTACATTATGCATATCATAAACCTTAGCTTTCCAAGACCCTACCATTTCTGTCTTCTCCTGTCGCCTCCAAGTCAACTGAGGCAAAAGAACCGCCTGAGTAACGTCTATCCCGGGCCTAAATATATTCGTTTTAGACATCGCAGCAACTTCTTGCTGAACCTCTTCATCATTTGCTGCAAATCCGGCATCGTCTAGAGCATTCAGTATCTCCTTTTCCTTGTGTGAGATCATGCAGAGTGACCCAGGCGGAACTTTCCCATCCTCCGAACCATCGCCAAGAAAAAGAACGCTCTGATCCGATCTCTGAATTCTAAAACCATCAAACCCCGCTAAAGTCATGTCAGCCCTAAGATTTGCACCCCTTTTCCATATTTTATAAGTGTCCGAAGGTGCAATTCTTGAGATAAAAGGAATCACAGAACTCTCAAAATGGAATGTAATCTCCATATAAAAATCTCTCATCCTACGCATCGTCGCTACCAAACGAGGCAACCTTCTACACCATTTAGCCCAAGCTAGAGGTTGATAATGCTTAATTATGATCTTGGCAATACGCTCTTCTCTACTACAAATAGCTTCCTGAAGAGCACTCCACCCTTGTTCATTCTGCAAACTCCAATCTGCCCCAGCAACCATAAGCATCTCAGCAGCCGCTTCATCCCCAAATTTCACAGCCAAGTGAAGAGGGGTATCGCGATTCGGCACATCACGCCTATCAATCACAGCAGATATCGCATCAGCCTTCTCTTCCTCTAAAATCGAAACCGCTTCAGTTCGAATCTCAGCCACATTACACAGTCTAGGAAGACCCCCAATCACCCTCTTAAGTTCACCATAATCCTTCAAAATTACAGCCTTGTGAACAGGACTATGAGCAAACCTAGTAACATCAATCCCCGCCATTCTTCAACAGCACAAGGGATGGAACAGAACACACTAACAATCACAAACACATTACCCCCATCAAAAAAAAAAAAATCAAAATTTTCCAAATGGGGTAACACAAACTTGCACAATAATCCAACCACCACTGAAAACCACAACAGAAAATTATCAAACAATGGTGAAAGTTGAAACAGACCCTTGTCCCCAATTTTCCTTCAGAACACAACAAAAAGGTCCCTATCAATCAAAAATCAAAACAACCCATATAAAATCAGAAAAAAGAAAAGCACAAGAGAATATCAAAATCAAAAGAAAAGCATCATTAAGTGGGGTCTGAGATCAAGCAATTAAAAAGGCAAATGATAAAAGATGCTATAATTACTAACCTTTGTTTGTTCCTTTCTTCTTGTGTTTTACTACTTTGTTGTACTATGATTGTCCAAGAGGTTTAGGGATTTAATGGGTAACACAACACTGAAAGAAACCCCACCACTATCCTTTCAAGTAGGAAACAAAAAGGGAAAATGGCAAAGATCTTTGTGATCCAATCCAGATCAGACAAGCATGGAGAGAACATGCATGTGGGAGCGTGAACAATAAATAAAATTTCTATAATAAAGTAACAAAAATGAATATTAAATTTTTAATTAAATTAAACAGATAACTGAAGAAGGGAAAGTGTGAAGAGAGCGAAGGAATAAGAAAACTAGGGATCTGAAGATAAAGAAAAACCCCACCAGAAAAGAAAAGAAAAGAAAAGGGTATAGCTAAAAATGGTGGATAGAGAATTAAAAGTGAAAAAATGAAAGAAAATAATCTAATTGTTGAAAAGGAAAAGAAAAGAATATATCGTGGAGTTGAGTCAAGGTCTCCAAGATGTCGTGTCGTGTCGTGTGTGTGTGAGAGACCGTGTATATCAAAATTTCTATAAGCCTCCATTTTTGAATTTTATTTTTGAGAATAAATACAATTCGCTAAGGAAAGAATAAATAAATGTAAATTAATGGAACTTTTTTTTTTAAAAATAAAATTAAGAGTTTGATTGTTATGCACGATCCGCGTAAAAGGTTTTATAGTGTCAACCAATTACAAGTCACATTTTAGATGACTTTTCATGTATTCGATTATTTTTAATCATGTTAAATTGTGATTCAATGACGGTGTAAAAAAACATTACAACAATAATTATATAAATTAAATGTTAAAATCAATGTAACTAAATATAATTTTAAAGGATAAATTTTAATGTAAGGTAAATGGTCATTTTTTGGTCCTAGAACGTGTGGGTGTTTTCATTTTAGCCCCTGAGTTTATCAAAATTGTAAACATGTCCCTAAGTGTCTCTTTTTTTAGTACTTTTAGGGACTAAATTGACCAATAAAAAACACATTTCAGAACTAAATTAAATAACAAAAAATATATTTGAGGACCAAAATGACTTGCTAAAGAGACACTTGGGATGTGTTTGCGATTTTGATACATTCAGAGACTATAACGATAGCGTCTCACACATTCAAGGACCAAAATGATTATTTACTCTTTTAATTTATAATTTATAAGTGTAATTTTATATATCACCCACGAATCACAACTTATCATGTCATTTGAAATAGTTAAGTATTCTCTCAACTACATTCAAAGTCATTTTTACTGTGCTTTATGATTGGTTGTCAGTGTAAAAAGTTGTATACAAATTGTGCATATAGTAACTAAACTCAACTTTTTAGTTGAGAATTTTTTATTAAGGTTAGGTCTGATATGAGGCGCTTTGCTTTATAAAATCTAATGAAAAAATGAGATCTAAAGTCCTAGCTTTAGTAGTTTTATCTTTGGATGAGTCATTGAACTAATAAGAATTGGTAATATGTGTGACTTTCAATATACTTGAGATAAAAGCCAATTTCTAATTGGTTGTTAATGTAAAAAAATTACACCGTGAATACATTCAATTTAAAAAGTTTTAAATTTTGGATTTAATTTGTATAGACCGACAATGTAAAGTTTTTTTACAATAGTAACCAATCAAAATTTGATATGTCATGAAAAGTATTAAATTTCATCCTAGTCATTTTAAGATTATCTAAAAAAAAAAAATCCTAGTCATTTTAAAAGTTACACATACCATGAATTCTTGTCCATTGATGGTGTAAAAATCTTTAGCACGACCTTACACACTAATTAAACTCTTATATTTTTTATTTAATGATAAGAGAACGAAAAGTTTTGTTGTAATGATTTCCTATGAAGATTTATTTATGTAAAATAGGTTTGGATGAGAAGGGAGGCAGAGGAAAAGTCAGCCATAGAATAGAAGGAAATGGAAAGGTCCATTCCATTGGGTAGAAAGAAACGATGGAAAGTTAAAAAGCCAGCATTCATGTCATCTAGAAAAGAAGGAACATGCTTTCCTATTCTTTTTTTGGGGGTGTTTACGTGCTTTTCGTATTTGATTTTCATTTTTACAGCAAAATAATTACCTACATTTTAGATTCAATTGGTGTACAATGTCGTTGTAAAATTTGACTATACCATCAATAATAAAAGTTTATTGTATTAGTGATTTTTAATATAGTTGAGATAAAATCAAACTATTCTTATTATGAGTCATTTCATAATTCACTAATGTCGAAAAAAATATTATATTATGACTATGTATATAAATTAAATCCAATCTTAAAAAAAAAAAAAAACATCTACAATTTTTTTGGGTACCAAGAGATGGCTTAACACCCAAAAAGACAAAAACCAAAACTAACTAGCTAGAGTAACACTTCAGAGTATGGATGTAGGAGTTTATAGAAAAGAGTATTGTTGGGAGTCAGGAGCTACCCAAAACCTTAAGGTATTAGGTATATGGGTCTCATCTCTTATATGTCATTCATATAGTTCATTCCTAGCCGATGTGGGACTTAGCTACTCACACTTGAATTTTCCAACAATTATCTCTCCCTCAAGTGTGAGTCACTGTTGCGTTCGTGTTGTAGTCGCAATATCAGTGCAAGTATACACGTCGTACAAGTAATAAAGTGGATAAAAAGTAAGAGATCGTTCCCACGAGGATTGGTTTACTCTCAAAGTTCAAGTCTCAAAACACAAGTGAAACAAGTAACAAATCGGCACTGAAAGTTGGTGTTAATACTAAGAACATAAATAAAACGAGTAAATAAGAAGTTGTTTGTGAATATGGATGAAAATGAGTTGGATTGCTGCATGCAAGTAAATCCTCTCTAGTCAGACGTTATAACGTTTACACGTTATTACGTACAAATGTTATTTTGTATAGACGTTATAACGCTTGAACGTCATGTTGCAAAAAGAGTTGTGCTTTTCGGTCACAAAACGCCGTGAGCTTCAAGTACAAAGAGGTCCTATGTCTAGGTTCTAAGTAGGCTCACTCCTGTATTTTAAGTACCCACAGCAATGTTCTATGAACTATTATCCATTCTATGTCTAGACTTAGATAAAAATGCCTAAATGTCTTTAATGCACCTTTTCGTTCATATAAATCTTTGAGTTCTTTTCATGTAGACCATGTCTGCATACTATATGAATCTACCTATTTTAAGGGCCAACCTCAAAACAAGTTTGGAAATATTATCATGCAAAGATTTAAAACATATAAGCGTCAATACTTCATAACATTTAACTAGAAATTCATTACATGCAAAACAACAACCCAACTACAAAATGTTTAGCTCATGCTGAGCATCTTTACAGAAAGATAAGGAGTTAAAATCCAAATACCATACATAGAGGAAAAAATACTCAGTGCAAAAGATACACCTAAGTAACCTTCCCGCATGCATTTGTAGCGTTACAACGTCGAGCCTCACAGATAGTGGTTTGCGAAGAAAATAAAAATGGAGTTTGAGAAAAGTAAAATGAAGAAGTCTGTGTCCAGAACTTCTTTAAGACACTTTCTCTGAAATGGAGGAAGATAGATGATGAAGGGATGGACTGGAGTGATTCTTTTGGAGTGTGAGCATGTGTCATTTGAGAGAGATGAGTCTTCAATATATATAGTCACCGGGTCACGTGTTTGCTTGATGTCATTTGCTCACCTACCATGCTGTTTGCACTCTCGACCGACATTTTAGCATGATTGCTACGGTCGCGTCATCCTCGTCGGACAGAGGGGAGAGAAAGATCTTCGACTTTTTAAATCTTTGACCATCATTCTTTGTGCGCGCCAAAATCCGAGATCTTTCCTCTTGCTCTGCTTTGCCTTTCTGAGACGTGGTGAGGAACGTGGCCACGCTCATAGGGATTCTTAGTCGCTTGCACAAACACAAAAAGCATCAAAATCTTAATTGTTGTATGGAGATTGAAATGTTATTGTATTGATTGTTGATATTAAGGTGTTATAACATGATTTTAATGAAGAATAATAGGTAGAATTAAAGTGATGGCTAGGTGTTTGATGATTTGTTTGAATGAACATGATAATGTTTTACAAGATTGTATGGTGTGGTGTTTTACATGTGAAGTTGTTGTTGAATGTTAAATTGTAATTTAAGGGGATGTATGATTATTTCAATATAATTAAGTAAGGGAGTTTATGGTGCTTATTAGGTGTTTTGGTGATTTGTATGAATGAGTTGTTTAATGGTGTAGTATATTGTTGGTGAATGATTATTGGTGAATTTGGTTGCTTGTTAAATTGGGAATAGGGAGGCGCAATATAATTCTTTGGATTTATGGCGCACAGGTCACTGTGTGGAAGGCATGGTGTAGCGAGTTAGGGGTGAATAGGGGGCTTGGGCGCCCAAATTGCGAGTTAGAATTTGGCGCTTGCAGGAATTTGTGTGCGCGCGGCGTGGGCTGTTGTGTTTGGTTTGGCGCAGGAACAGGTTAGGGGCGCCAAGTTGCAGGGAAGTTGGCGCCTGTGTGTGTAGGTGGGTTGCTGGAAATTCTGGGTGGGAGCGTGGCGCAAGACTGGGCGCCAAATTGGCAAGCCCAAAGGCGCTGTGCAATGTTGTTGCGCGCGCATGTGGGTGGTGTTGTGTGTGGGGCGCGGGCCAGTGCGCCTGCGTGCAGTCACGTTGTTGGGCGCCATTACTTGCCCCGTGCGCTGCTTTGGCGCCTGTGTGTGCAAGTGTGTCTAGGTGTGGGTTCAAAATAGTCCCTAGGTGTCAAATTAATCCTTATGGTGTCATAATAGTCCCTAGGTGTCAAATTAATACTCATGGTGTCAAAATAGTCTTAGGTGTTAAAATGGTCCTTATGGTGCTAAAATGGTCCCCGAGGTGTCAGATTAGTCCCTAGGTGTTAAATTAATCCTTATGGTGTCAAAATGGTCCCTGGGTGTTGAAATGGTCCTTAGGAGGTGATTTGGTCCCTAGGTGTGGGTTTAGTCCCTGGTGTTGACTTTAGTCCTTTGGTGTAGAATTAATATTGGTGAACTTTTGGTCCCTAATGAATTACTATTTATGGTGTGGTGTTTTATTGGTGAATAAATATTGGTGAGTTGGGGGTCTATGACCTTTCTTTGGTGTTGGTGAGCCCACAAGGCTATTGGTGAGCATGCTAATGCATTATTTTGGTGGTTTGGTGTTTCTGGTGCATAGTCATGGTGTCGCATTATCATATGCATATTTTGGTGAATAGGCCTCGGCCTCTTAAATTATTGGTGAATGCCCTCAAGGCTATTTTGGTGATGGATCCACATGCATATGCCCGTGGAGTATTGGGTTGCATTTCATACATTACATACGTGATCTGGTGATTGATTGGGTGCTCATTAATTAATGGTGTATTTGATCAATCAGATTCTGGTGTAACAGTATTTCCTGTGTAATCGTATTCTCGTGTAATCAGATTTACGTGTAATCGCATTCCTGGTGTAATCAGTATTTCCGTAATCAGATTCTCGTGTAATCAGATTAATGGTGTATTTGGATTGATCATCTTCTCGTGTGCCTATTCTACTGTGTTTCGTGTTTTATCTATTATTTCCTATGTATAGAGACTCACCCTATCAAGCGTCGTGTTGCTTCAGATGTCTGCAGAACCCGCAGTGACAAATGGATGAAGGTGACTAGAGATCCTTCTTCTAGTATGGTCGAGTCGGCTCTGATACGTAGCACCGGAGGGATGTTTAGTTGTTATTTCCTTTATATTTTGAACTAAGATGTTAAGTTATTATTTTCCACTGCTGTAGTATTTTGTCCTCGGACATTGTTGGTGCTATGTATCGTATATATTGGAGTTTTATTTTAATTAATATTTTGGAGTTTGATTTTGGTGTTTAAATGTGGCACCCTCGAGTGGTCGCACTAGAAGTTTTTACGCACTTTGATTTTCAAAATTAATTAAATAGTAGTTATGGTAGAAGGGGGTGTTACAACTCACATCGCTAGCCGCTCCCCCACAGAGCCGAACCTTGGCTCTGATACCAGTTGTTGGGGAGTCCGGGGGAGCACGGGGAGAATTACCGAGCTATCCAATGAACGGACCACCAAGAGACTTGGACACCACATCTCTACCCAAAACCTTAAGGTATTAGGTATATGGGTCCCATATCTTATATGTCCTTCATATAGCTCATTCCTAGCCGATGTGGGACTTAGCTACTCACACTTGAATTTTCCAACAAGTATCTTGAGCAAATTATGTCGGTGGTTTTCGGTATGGGTAAAATTCTTAGATCATTTATACATCTCTACATTATGATAGTTCTTCTAACTATGATTGATAAATGAAAACAAAAGACGTCTCATGGATTAATGTGGAGTTTGTTGGAGTTGATTGAAATTGAGCATCTTGGAAAAGTCTCACATTGCTTAGTTTTGTGAAGGAAAAGGGAGGTCAAGGCTATATAATGAGCTCAAGTTCTCCATTACAAAATGTTCTAGTCGAAAACACCTTAAGTTGTATTTGACTTTGTTTTTCTCTTATACTATAGTTTTATAGTGTTGTGAGATGTAGTTAAATATTTGCTTTGAGGGTGTGAGTGTACAGGGGCCATAAGGTGTTTGAGAGATCTGTGTTGTAACAATTTTCACATGGTTTTTCTTCCTGTTTTGGAGTTTTTCCGCGTTAAATTCCCGTGCTCCAATTATACTCATTTTATTTCTCTTTGTTGTTTTCCCCAACAATAGAAACCACTAATAAATCATTAAAAAGAAGTTATTGTATTTCCCTCGAGGAAAGTCCAACTCAACAAGATTTAAAGAAATTTTGGATAGGTTGAATGTAGCTAGGGTTTTACTTTCCCCACTCCCACTCTTACTCAAACACACCCCTTAAAACCTAAAAACCCCAAAATACCCCCAATTTAAAAAAATCAAAAATTAAACACTCCTCCTCCCCTAACCCCTTCACACCCCTACACTCCCCTCACTCCTCTCAGTTCTCACCCACCCCTCTCACTCATCTCCTCTAATCCAATCCATCCAACTCATCCATTAGGATTGCATTTCCATTTTTTCTGCGCAAACGCTCAGTTCGGATGCTCGCATACGAACCAATGAAGACGAAGGCGTTCAAACAAGGGCATTCGAACGCATTCGAATGGGGGCATACGAACGTAGGGTGTTTTGACTTGTGAAACTGAACACGAACGGAATAAAATAGGGCGTTTGAATAAGCTTGTACGAACAGGTGTGATTGGTGTCATTCGAACATGTTAAATTTCGTACAAGAGGGTGTGTGTCAATATTTAACACACTCGAATGAGTCTGTTCGAACGGGTTCAAATGCTCGTGTTCGAACCGGTGAAATTTTTTTGAAAAAAAATACGCTTTGGTCATTTCATTAATGACCTTTTAATCTTTTTCCACCCTTATAAGGTGTGTTTTGAGTAGGAGAATGAATGGGAAAAGCAAAAGCATGTAGCTGACCAATCCACACACATAACTCTCTTTACCCAAGTATGAGAGAACTCAACTTGCCAATTACTGTGAACAAGGTTGTGAATCAGAGGCTTTGAATCACTCTCAATATAAGCTTTTGAACTCCATCCATGCTTTCCAAGTCATCTCAGCACGCAAGGCGTCACACTCCTCAATCTTCTGTACAAAGCTATTGATCCATCTCCGAAAGTGTCACGAAGCAAACACACTCGGCTATAGCGGAACTTGTTATGTATGCTCCATCACAACTTAACTTACCCCTATAAGTGTGGTTAAGCGGTTGGCATTCGTCTTTCCTTAATCAAGTGTCGAAGGTGTGATCCCCACCTTAAGTATTGAGCAGTTTTAAATTCCTGTGTCAACTGTCACATCCTTCGAGGTGCCTCCAATCAAGCGAGCGATTAGTCACTACGTTTTGCGGTGGATACCCTGATCTCGAAAAAAAAAACTTAACTTCCCCTATGACCCCTACTTAAGTTTTTCACAGGGTCTCTATAATATTATTTTTTTGGTTGATTATCCACATCATTTATTCAATATATATATAATTATTATTCTTTTAGTGCTTACAATTTTTGTTGTCTCTTAATTTTTAGTTTTATTTTACAACCTGTAAAATCAAGTAGTATAGTTTTTTTTGACTTCATTTTTGTTTTAAAGCACCCAACTCTACATCGATTATTAATTTCACCGACTTCTAGTGGATGTTTGTTTTTAATTATAGTTGGTGAAAGTGGCAATATGCGTCCACTTCGAAGCTACACACACACTTTGCCGCTAAAGTTGAGTCAATATTATAACTATTCATTTTTCCTAAAAAAGTACTAGTATATTAACAAATTAAGTGTCTTCCCTTTTCTACTATCATCACACACCCAAATTTCCAACAACACTCACACCCAAATCAATCATTTCACCATAAGCAGCATTTCCCTCTCGGTTTGCAATTGCATTTTCTCAATTTCTTATTTTACTTCCGAATTGTGTTTTCTTTCAACTAGGGAAAATAACTTATTCATCTCGAATTCTATGGTAATTGACCGAAATATGATTCATGCGGATGATGACCTCATCATCCTTATGTGTTTTTTGTAACGCGCCTCCAAGTGGCACATCTGCTAAACCCAAGTTTAGTTTTGATGTCACATATGCTATTATTGTACATCTAATATGTGAAGCTAGAATAAATTAAAACTTTTTTGAACAATCAACTGATACAGACAATATCCTAATCAAGATTGTTATAAAATACATTAGAGAGCGTGATAAGAACTTGATCACTTAAGGCAATCGAATATCTAACTCTCTCAGTCTATCACTCATTCATAATGATGGAGACACATACTCCCTCTACATTCATATATAAGCCACAAACTACTTTTTAGATTCATTAAAAAAGTGATGTATCTAGACTACAGTCATTTATTACTTATATATGAGTCCGGAGGGAGTACCTCACATGCAATACCATATAATATCAATATTCATGTATGCAAGATCATGTCAAAACATTTCAATCAATCAATAATCATCATCATCATCATCATCATCATCATCATCATCATCATCCTCAATCAAAACATATTATTCATAGGAAATAGTTTAAACATATAATATACTCCTTCACTCCCAAATTATTTGTTGTTTTAGCAATATCAAATTATTCCAAATTGATTGTTATTTTAGATTTTCAATGAAACTTTTAATATTTTTTTTTGACTTATACCCCTATTAATTATGACAATTCTTTATATCCAATAAATGATTCACATATGAGATAAAGAGTTAAATGGTAAATTAAAAATATTTTTAGAAAAAACTAGACTCCTAGAAGAATTCCAAACCATAGCTAACCAAGAACATAAATAAACACGATGAGGTTTTAGGGTTATTTCAAGAATTAGCAAAGGTTTTGGGAGACCAAAAAGTGAAATTTTGGACACTTAGACCATTTACAATGGAGGTGTTGAATAAATTATTAAGTAGTTGAATAGTTGTAATGGGGTGTTGAATAGAGTGTTGAAAGTAAGGTGGATTAATTGGTGTTGAAAAGATTCAACATATTGAATGAGGAGGGAGTGGGGACCGCGCGAAACATTTGGCGAAATCTGGATGGTCCACGCCTGGGGCGTGTTGACCACACACAAACAGGGAGCGTGGGTAGAGCAGGCGCGCAGGAGGTGCAGAAAATGGGGCTGCGTGTTCAATTCTAATTGGCTGCTGTAATTTTTGAAATTTTTATCTCATCCTAATTATTGGCTTATACTTTTCCCACACCCCCTCCTACTCCAAACACACCCCCTCACCCTACACATTTACCAAACTAACCCTAGTTACAATTCAATTTCCCCCTCTACCCCTCTCCCTCTTCTTCTCCAACAACAAACCTCCCCTCTCTCCAACACCCAAACCTCCCCTATCTCCACTCTAAAACCCACCCATCATCACCTTCATCATTCACTCCTATTTAACTACCCAACACTTGCAAGTAGCTCAAGGTAATAACCCTACCAAACATTTTCCATTTTGGTTCTGTTTTGAGTTTTTTACGCCATTTTTTTTTCTGCAAACGAGCTCAGTTCGAACATGTTCGCATGAACGTGTTCGAACAGGTGTTAACTGGGGTGTGAATTTGATTTGTTCGAACAGCCTCATTCGAACTCTGTTCGCATGAGGCCGTTCGAACAGGCGTATGACAAAGAATCGATAAGTTGCGGCCATCATGCGAGTTTTTTGTTTAAATGGATGAAAATGAGAAAGCATCCGAGCGGCTTGAGTTGTCAACTTTAGCAAATGAGATGTCAATCGTCGAGCTTGACATCTCAACCGACGCCGTCGAATCCCAAGACTTTACTAGTTCGTTCCAAATCGATACGGTGAGAATGAATTAGTTGTTTTAATTTTAGGAACTATTCAAATTATGTAACCGACACTTAGTCATTGAATTTCGCTTATTTCCTACTCGTGATGAGTCACGACTTGGAGTGCGTGCGGTTGGGAAAGCTCTTGGGATGGTGATTGTTATAGGAAGATCGACACCGGACGGCGATCGGGTAAACAATATCGCATGTTGATTTGTGATAAAGCCGGATCATATAAGACAAATGTTGAGGAAGGCACAAACACTAGAAAATGTTGTTGTCCCTTCGCATCGAAAGGGAAATTTATTAAGAAGCTTGGAGGATGGATTTTGAGGGTTATGAATGGAACTCATAACCATGGCATGGCTACTTATCACGATGGACGTCCGTACATTGGTAGGTTAAGTTCAGAAGAGAAGGAACTAGTGGCTAGAATGACTAGGAATCATACTCGGCCTAAATTGATCCTTAATGAGTGAAATTGATGAAGCTCGATGATAACTATACTGGTTTGTGAAACAAATATACAACTCGTCGTCCAAAGGCAATGGTCGGCTATGCGTGAGGGTAGGACTGAGCTCCAACAACTGATGTTTTATTTGCAACGCGATAATTATGTTTATTGGACTCGACTTGCAGAGGGAACTACTATTGTGAAAGACATCTTTTGGGCACATCCAGATTCCATTGAGCTTCTAATCACCTTCCCGATTGTTTTGTTGATTGATTCCACCTATAAAACCAACCGGTACAGGTATCCGTTGGTTGAGATCGTTGGTGTAACATCAACAGAGAAGACTTACTCTGCTGCATTTGCTTATGTCAATTGGGAGAGGATGGATAAGTTTGCATGGGTTCTTTACAAATTGAGGGGTTTATTTAGGAAACAGGATGAACTTCCACAAGTCATACTTCATCGAGAGAGACACGGTATGATGAATGCTCTGGCAGCAATATTTCCAACATCTGCAAACTTGTTGTGCCAATTTCACATTAAGAAAAATGTGAGGGCCAAAGCAAGACTCATTGTCAAAGACCAAGCTATTGTTAATGACATTATGGGTACATTATGTTTTTTGTTGTCTTTTTGAAGATCTTTATGAAGCCTGGAAGTCCAATGCCCCTGCCGGATATTATGTGGAATACTAATAGGGCACCCATAGCAAAGGGTTGGGACTCGCTTTTTATTAGCCGGGTGCAAAAGTGGAAGTGTTTGCTCATACAATCACAACCCCCCCCCCATCCCCTTCCTTGTGTAGATTTAAGTAAAGATACTGATGGTAGTCAATGTTAAGTTAGATTTATAATTTTCGTACACAACGTTGTATATGACTATTGGTAGGCAACTTTTGAAATCAAAAACTCGCTTCGCTTCGGTTTTAAGTTTACGTCAGTATAACATTGGTTCGAATGATACCATTCGAACGCTCGCTCAACGCCACCCTTCGAACATGTTCGAATAAAGCCATTCGAGGCAAAGAATAACACACCTCACACCAACAGTTGGGCCATATTCCTTAACACGTATGAGCTCTTTCGAATGAGTTCGAGCGATGTCGCATTTAACAACACAAATTCCTTAACACGGACAAGGTCGTTCGAACTTGTTCGCACAAGGTCGTTCGAACAGTCACTTAAACCACGCTACACGAGCGTCCCACGCGAGGTCATATTTGGAAGAAAAAAAGTTTGGGGGTGTGCGATGAGTACAAGGGGGTGTGGGAAAAGCAAAAGCCCTAATTATTTGGGGTCAATTATTTCATAGTAAATCAATTTTTTTAAAATTTTTTTCACCAATTTTTTTTCCAATCAAACGACAGATTGTCCGAATTTATTAATTAAAAAGGGAAAAAAACAGAGAAAAGCGAAAGGGGACTAGACCGAAACCCTTGCCAACAAAAAAGACCAAAATTCATCATTTTTTTTGTCTATAAATAGAGATTTGGTTCATTTGATTTGGACACAGAAAAAAAATTGATTTTTTTCCTCTAATTTTTCTATTTAGCCTCTAATAAACTCTTATTTGTAGCTCTAAACATCTTTTTAGTAAAATGGATCCCAACAATAACCCTTTTAACACCCAAAAGGTAGTAAATATCTTTAGCTCTTGAACAGACCTAAAGACCAACGAAATGAACATGTAACTAAACCAACATGTTTTTTTTTTTCTTTTGACAAGACTAAACCAACATGTTTTAAATGCAATAAACCCGATTAAACAAAAATGGATTGGTATGTTTACATAATAAAGAAGTTGGAAAAGAAGAAAGGCAGCAAAGGGGAATGAGTTTATGTATCTTGAGATGATAATGACATGAGTTCTAGTTAAAAGAAAAAAGAGAATAAAGTTGTACAATTATATATGCCTCATGGTTAGTTACGGAAGTTAGTTATGCTCACAGTTATTTGATATATAATAAGACACTCTGAAAGAGAATAAAGTTGTACAATTATATATGCCTCATGGTTGGCAATGACTAAGTTGGGGGAGGAGATTCTCTCCGGTGAAAATTTCACCCGAGACTCTAAAGTGCTAAATCTTCTCAATCGTCCAACATCTTTTCCCTTATCTTTTTCAAGTGTCAAAGTCTATTTCTTTTTTTTAATCAATGGTGGAGATCAGAAATTACGATAATGGATCCAAACCCATAAGTCAAACAGGTGAAATATCAAATTATAACTAGGAGCATTATATTTATTTTTCTCTTCTAACATACTTCTTAATTTTAAGGTTCATTTTAAATCCATTTATTTATAATAGATTTCAGTGCAACTTGAGCTGAAACAATCATTTTCTAATTCTTTCGAGAAAACAATATATTTCAATTTGTGATGCTAGCTGTGTTAATGTCATTTTCACCATAGTATGAAATTTTGTTACCATGTTCATGCATGGGCAAAATCTGGTGTACTTGCAGAATGAATATAGTGCAGCCATGGTGGTACTTGCAGAATGAAAATAGTGCAGCCATGAAAGCATTCTCGGATATACGAAATATAAGACAACTCTTACCTAAATCACCGAGTATTGTAACATCTATCTTGGGTGCCTTTATCTTCCTTTATGGTTAAACTTTTTTTCTTTTTGAGAAACCTTTATGGATAAACTTAACAATTACTAATTAATAATATTAAGAATAACTCTGTTCCGATAACAAGAAAGTAATAACTCACATAACTGACTTGATATACACTATATATGTCGCAAAGAGTTTTACAAAAAGCATGGATACGAATTTTTCAGTAATCATGAACAAGGGGAAATTGGTTATATATATACTGGTATTATGGTTTTGTGGTTTCTGTAAAGTATACACAATTGTAGGGAAGGGCCTTAAGCAGTAAGGTAGACAGAATTCTTTCACAAAAATGTATCACGTACAAATCGTGCTAATACCCGAGAAGATAATCTGCTAAGAACCTCAGGAAGCACTTTCACAGAGATGCCCGGCAACACAGGGAGAAGTTCTTGGATAACCTGAGGAACATTGAGTGCCTACAACCACGGACAAACAGATAAATAAATAAATAAATGCAATAAATGCATTGCACCATATTAGCTAAAATAAATAAATAATGACTTGTTTGCAAAAAACTTCTCCAACCGAACGTGTATACGAATGATTTTCAGCAGTGAATTCTTTATTACCTGACCAGATGTCCTCGACAACGAACTTCCTGCAGTCAAGAACTCCAGCACTTTCTGGACATTGTTCAGTATAACTTGGTCCTCTTTGGTTATGGTGGGTATAAGACCTGTGGGCTTAAAGGGTCCGATGCTAGGAACCATACTGAAAATAGGAGATGCATTCTGAATTCCTAGTAAGGACATTATTCTTACCAGTTGTTCCCTTGTTACTGCATCAATGCCCTTCACTATCTGCTTTCCACCAGCAATAATGAGAGTTAAACATTTAGAAATTTACTTAAGAATTCACCAAAAAAACAATATGAAAAACTTACAAAAGCACATCTGATAAAAGCAACCTAATGGGAAAATGATCATAAAAGCAATCTTCTAAGTAGAATAACAAATAAATTTTACTATTGTCTGAGTTTAGGTGGACATTTTACTATTTTAGACACCTACTTTGTTCTTTTTTAGCTGTAGTAATCCCACCAAGTGAAATTTTATTACAAAAATTACATAGAACAACAAAAGTAATCCCAGGATTAAGAGGGTATCTTTGCAAATTTTTCTTGAAGTTCTTTTATGTGTAATTAACTGCCATACTTTTTTCAGATTTAACTAAGCTAACATAAATTTTACATACATCTTTTAAAAATATTTACACACATTGTATTCTACTTTTTTTTCGTAGGCAATAAAATTACAAATTTACAAAGAATTGACAGTAAAAATTATTTACACATGCAAAGCATTTGCATAATCAATTTATGTATCACTTTCTCTACTGTAGTAAGTAGATAAACATATTCATAGGCCAAATTAAAAAACTTTAACAGATTCCTATTTTATATCGGCTCAAAGATCAGTTCAGCAAACAATTAAAGGAAGAAATCGTGGAGGAGGTGAAAATTAACTTTCATCTGAAAAGAGTATAATAACTAAATTCTTTTGCATCTAGAAAGCCATCCAAAGCACAATAGATAGGAAGTTATTTAACAATAATGAAATTAACACAATATAAAAGCTTCTTCAGTGCTTCTAGAAAGTACCTCATCCAAAAGAAATTCTCGGAAAAAATTCCCCTTGTCAGACAGCAAAAATCCCAGGGCTGCCCTAGTTTCCACTTGCCGCTGTGGTTGAGGTATAACAGACTGGAATCCCGGTAAGAGATATTCTGACTGACTAATAATCCCAAGCCCAGCCATACTCCCTTTCAGATCCTCTCCACCTCCACTTTTGGCAGCTGTAATAAAATTCTCGAAGGCTTGCATCACATCAATAAATCTTTCAGCATCAAAAACTCCAGATTTCCCATATATGGTGTAGCGTAGAGCCTTCCTTAGCCGAGGGGATTCATCCGTGAGGAGCCTCTATCAGTGAATGTGATTAACATCAATTTATTTTACTTGGAAGAATCTAAACTTCTAAATAGAGTAATAGCACAAGCCAATTACAAGTGTGGTAATGCAAAATCATAGTGGTTAGAAGTTCAAAGATTTTAATCAAATCATCAAAATTTATTAATTTCTGTCAGTGAAAAATAATTTAAAACTAGTCAAGAATGATGATTCTGAAATAATTCCAATGAAGGTTTTGGTTTATTCCATAAAACTGAAAGTATAAGGTTATGTTAGATTAGGCTTTTAAAAACAGGTCTGTTTAAAAAGTTTTTTAGAAAACAGAAAACTGTTTTTAGAAGTGCAATCAAGCAAGCCCTAAGACTACGGTCCTGTTTAAAAAGTCTTCTGTTTTCAAAGTCTCCTTTAAACCTCAAAGTCTTCCAATTTAATAAACTTTTCCAGTCACTACACAGAAAATTTTCATTCAAATGTAAATGGCATTGGCTTTGTTTTTTCTGCACTGCATGATACAGCCCAACAAAATCTTGCTGTTTATGCCTTCCATGCAATTCTTGATCATTTTCATCAAAATCAAAACCAATGGCTAATCTTATCTCCTTCAAACACAACTCAATTCTCAAGCAAATATGCAGTTGTGGATCATGCAGAGAAATCAGCATCCGTTTGCCCACAAATGAAAAATTTAAGCCAGTATCTTGACAATAAAATACAAAAAATAAATACCCGAAACTATTATACCTGTGCAATATATGGATAGGCTTCATCAACAATGGCAAAATCAGGATTTCCTACTAAAGCTATCCCTTCCAGAACCCCAATAGCCCTAATTATAAGGGCGAAGTATGGGGGTATCCTAAAAGGATAATCAAAGGTGATTTGAGCTAAATCTGATGCCAGGTCCTGAAAATTGATGTTTTTTGCCCCTCCACCTTCTAAAGCCTGATCAAAGACCTTGGCAAGAACTGGCAATATGGGCTCCAAATTGACTCCATCTGGAATGAAACCAAGTTTAACAAAGTCCTTTACTATAGCTGGGTAATCCCGGTGAATGAGATGTGCAATTGCTTCAATCATTCCATACTTTTGATCATCAGTCAACTTTGTAACAAGCCCTGGGTGTAACAGAAAACTTCCGTCATTTATCACAATGATCAGTACACTGGATTATTACTTAAAGACAGTAGCATCAAGGAAAAAGCAATAAAGTTTATCAAGGCAATAGGACCATTCTGAAGAATAATACCTCACCTCAACTGCAAATGATAAAGCACACTTCTCTAAATGTTTAAACAAACACCACAATAATTGTTCAAAAATTTAGTCAAAATTCCAACTATGAAATGGCTATCATATTCATATATAAAGAGAAAAAAAATAAAAGAAAACTGCAATAATTCTTACTATATTTATTTATGAATATATAATCATTTGGAGAGTGTATAGTATAAAGCAAAACAACAATAATTCTTTCTATATGCATCTATGAATTATATTGTAAATGATACATACATACATACATACATACATACATACATACATACATACATACATATATATATATATATATATATATATATATATATATATATAAAGAATATTTACCAATCAATAAGAAGATACTACGCTTTATCTCATGCAAAGAGTTTTGCAGTATCACGTGCCATATAAATATTTTTCAGATATTATTTTAAATCTTATCTATTCACTGGTTTAAACCATTTCAAACAGTCTTATAATGACCATCCAAATATTCTTTGCATTCATTGCTTGGTCTGGTTTTTAAAATTCAATGTATATTTTTTAAGAAAATTAGATAGAAACTACAGGATAATTTCAATTCAGAATTAAAAAAGAAAAATTAAGAAAACTATGAAGATATACTGCTTTATAAAAGTTCCTTCTATTTAAATATTGATATATGAAGAAGATTATCCTATTTTTCCTTAGATACTTCATTTTCCAACCAATATCAAATTCAGGACTTTGTCAAAACAAAAAAAAACAGGACAGTAAACCAAATAACAATAGTAGTATTTTTCCACTTCATGGAGTCAACTACTCGAGAAAAACAATTTCATAATGTATATTGAGGAAAGAAAACCTGGTAATTTTTAAAATATTAAAAAAAAAGAGAATTTATGCCCTCAAGATCACAAGGGAAAAATCATCTACAAATACACAATATTTCACCACCTACTGTAATAAAACTGATTTTTACCGAAGTCAAGTATGGCAAGTTTTCCATCAGGAGTGCGGATCATATTCCCTGGGTGTGGATCAGCGTGAAAAAACCCAGTATCAAGTAGCTGAAATAAAATGAAAAATAATAAATGCATGAATAGTTTAGTCAGAATCTGCTTATTATATATTAGTATCTTGTTGAAAGACTAACACTATATGGCAAACTTGTAGTGACCATAATCAATATCATACACTTGGACCAATGTTGGGGGATACCATCAAGTTCATTAAATTATACAATGATCCATATATGTTGAAATTTTAGTAAACAACCAATTATCTGTCAAAACACTCGTATATAAGGGTTTATTTGACTTTACCAAACACTTATGTTTTCATATCTTGTTTCGCTAATAATTAGGAAACAGGAAGTTTATATTTTGCCACTACATGTATAGATTTTTGAAAACAGGGAAGAAAGTGAATATAAGGTGACATTTTTGTAATTATCAATGAAAGCCTGAAATGAAAATAGAATAAAACCCTAAGATGTATGAAATGTAATGACGCATTAGAAACAGATATTAGCTGAAAGCTGTTGGATTATTTTTTTGGACTAACATGGTCAGGTAAATTTTGTCTAATACTCAGAGTAAAAGATGTCTATATATTGTGATCACATTGTAATTATTATTAATAATCTCAGTTGTGTCATTATTTTATATAATATTACATGGATTATTTTATAGAGAAATTATGATTAAGTGTATGATGTGGAATGTTTCGAGTGGGCTTATTATAATAGGTTAGTAGGCCCATGTTATAATGTGTTGTCTGACCTATTGTGACTTCACGCTGAAAACGGCTCTATGGAATAGAAGTAGCTTTTCTCTCCTTCTCTCTGCTTGAGTTTCCCTCTTCACACGTAGGAAGCGGAGTCAATACATCTCTCATGGATTCCTCGACATATGCAGGTAATTCTAATTCACAATCTATATTTGATTGATTTATATGTTCCAAATTTTAGGATTAGAAATATTATTGAAATTTCTAATTTTAAGTTTTTTTCAAAAGCTCCCTGATTCTTGCACAGGTTAACATCAGCTGAAAGCACTAAATTAATAAAATTACCTGTTTTAGATAGCAGATGACTCCAACATTAACCAGTTCTCCGACGTCATTTTCTGTGCTCTGTGACAGCTTCTCTCCTTCAATCCATCCTGTTGTAAGAACCCTCCTTGATGTATATTTGCTGTAAGTTTTCGGTACGACAACCTGAAATTAAACTGTGAGAAGATGCAAGCAGACTTTAAATTAACCTTTTTCTTCAATTGTTATCAAACACTATTTGCAGATACTGATGAAAAGACGTAGCCTAACAAAGAGTATGGTTGCATAACTTGCATCTCCTACTTCCATCGGATTTATCATATGTTAAACTTAATTAAAACCATATTGCAATAAAAGTAAAAAAGATAAGAAATTAAAAATGATCAGACTCACCTGTGGTAGGTCTTTCTTCATCATTTCGGCAAAATGGTTTCCATTTTCACCTTCATTCACATAGTCTAACTCCTCAAAAAATCTAGCAGCCCACTCATCAACCAACCCAACCACATCTATGGACACCTAAATAATTGGGTAAGCAGTTCAAGTGAGACAAGAACAATTGTACTGAGAAATTGATTTAGTATCATTAAATCACGAATGTTACAACTACAAGCCATATTAACTAAATCAGCATACATGACTTCAAGCCTGCTCACAAATTTTAACTTGCCTGAGGAAACTTTCGAAGAGCCAATCCTAGGTTCCTGATAATGAATAAATCAATAGTAACTGTCTCAAGAACAAAAGGTCTTTGTACTTTAACAGCAACCAGATCCCCATTTTCCTTGAGGCGGCCTTTATACACCTGTCCAAGAGATGCTGCATAGGTTTCACCCAAAAGTAAATACCTGTCGAATAACTAACTTGAAAAACCAGCAACGAGAGACTATACTTTTCTACAAAGAAAGTAATATATCAAATTGGTTTAGAGAGCTACCAGCAGCAATGGGAGAAGATGACAATTCAGAATAGAAATTCTGCCATGGCTGACCAAGCTCCTCTTCAATTAGAGCCATAGCCACATCATCTGGATATGAAGGAACCTTCACATTTGATGGAATCCCCCCCACACCCCCATAGAGAACAAAAGATCCTTAGCAAAAGGAGTAACTTGCAATAATAGAAATCAAAATGTAATTGGGCAACTGCTAATAATTTTCAACATTTATGAAACATCAGACTACAATTCTTGTAAGTAGGGATCAATGGTTTTATTAACTAACTAAATAACTAAATAAGCGAATGAAAAGTCAAGCAGAAAGTTGTTTCAGAAATTAGAACATAAATATTAAATATGCAATCAGTCCAATTATACTTCATTTTTCTATAATGAAGGAAAAATATTTCGCTTCCATGCTGCTCAAATTGACTACATAAATAAATCACACTTGTCAAACAAATCCAGTTATTAATTTTTTTTCCTCCGTCTCACTATTCACCCTATGCCAAGCCATGTATGACAAGTAAAATGGAAACAATGGCATATACAGAAGAGAAAATGAAAGAAAAGAGGGGAAGGAGCAGCGAAGTTACCTTATCACAGAGCTTCTGCAGTTCCGTCATTGCTGCAGGCGACAGTATATCAGGTCGAATGCTCAATGCTTGCCCAAGTTTTATGTATGCTGGACCCAAAGATGTCACGATTTCACGTATTTCAATAGCTCTAGCAACTTCATTCTGGTTATGGAAAGAGCGCAAAAGAAATAACTACAACGCAATCTCAAAAATTGAATTTCGAACAGTGACGAACAATGACTGTGAAATATAAGGAACTCGTGCTAATTCCACAAGAAGCTTAGATACTTATATTTAAACATAACACAAGCTCAAGCTGCATGCTCTACAGAACTACAACACTCCTATTTACAAATATGAAACTTTTGTTCTGTATTCAGCACAATTCATTTATTTTAAGACATATAACTTGTCAAAAAAAAAGATATATAACTGTTTGAGTAAAAAAAAAGCTAAAAACTGTTTTGAGTGTCTTCCAATTAAACCCTTAGTTATTTATTTGTATTTATTTTGGAGTATGTTTGTTTCAAGGAATGTAAAATTATTTCTGGGAAAGAAAGGTGGGAAATTCTGCCTATTGTTCATTCCCAAAAATGTTATTTAACCATGTTTTTCCCACTTTTTGTTCCCACATTAGAGGGTGGAAGTGGAAATATTACATTCATATGGGAATAAACAATACAATATAGTAAGAAACAAAATGTGTTTTTTATGGTCCACAATAGAAATAAGCACTATTTTTAAGGTGTACTAAATGATCTATCTCAACTTTACCCCTATTTAAGTAGTGTAATTAAAGATAGTGTCATTAATTAGGAGTATAAATTATCATTTAATGAAAAGGGCAATTTTAGAAAGATGTTAAATTTTTAGCCTTATTAAATATAAGAAGAGTTGATTTCAATGTCATTTATTGGTTTGTGCGATGTAGGGGTTTGTCTCTTACATTGTGGACTAGAGATAGTATGTCGTAATTCAAACAGCTTCAACTTTCACTCCCACACCTTTCTACCACCTTTCTTATATTTCTAAATTCTTAAATTAATTATAATTTTAAAATACTCCTAAAATATTAAGTACCACACACATTATGTATTATACCTAGGAATGATGTTCTTTCCTAATACTATTCCCAAAAGTATTATTATTCCTACGAAATAACTTGAAACAGATACCTCCGTGAAGAAAAAAATGTATAATAATTATATAAATTTTTTGGGAAAAAAAAAACCTCAAAAAGTAAATAAAATAGTAGCTTTTTTAGTGCTTTACTTATTTTTTTTTGGTAATATAGTGCTTTACTTAAAAGCAAAAGATAGTAGCTTGTGAGAAAAAAAAATCAAGAATCTTCTCCGTGGAACATGCCTAGTATCAGAAATCCTCTAAAAGTAGACAAACTAAAAAGAAACAGAAAGCGGAGGGAAAAAGACAAGTCCACCGCTTCAAAAATGCAGGCAAGCTGCTAAATCTATCTGGAGATTGAAGAATTACCTCCTTAATCTTCTTGTTAATCACATCCCAGGCAACCCGTGAAAGAAAACCTCCAGCAACAGATAATAACTGCACAATGCGAGTTGCAACAGCGCGTGGACGTTTTCCCCAATATGCAGAAATGGTAGAAGGTTCATAAACCAACGGCAAAAACTCACTACTTTCATCCACCTACAGAAGTACCAAATTTCATTACAATCCCTATCCAGTTATTTTCCTATTGAAAATTTGCAACCACGTCTAATAAAATAAAATAATATTCTCCAAGCATCATAGATATAAATATCATATGAAATTAACAGAAATGTCAAAAAAAAAATCATAAAATTCATTCGGTGAAGTTTCAATTCAACACCTCAACAAGACGTAGCTGAACATCATCCTCAGCAAAGAGAGAATCACTCAGATTTTGTCCCCTAAGACCTCTCATAAGCGACGCCAACTGTTCGTCTTCTTCCATTTGCGCCCTCACTCTCTTAATCTCCTTCGAAACATCACCAATTCTCTGCAAAAAGCACACACACACACAGAAAGATTACATTTCCATCTGCTAGACGAGAATCAATTGATTCCATGGAGAATTCAACTAATTGAAAGAGAAAATCATAACAACCAAATGTGAAAACCGGATTGAGTAAAATCAGTAGCGAAGAGTTACCTGAGAAACGCCGTTGACGGTTCTGCTAGGCGGAGACCTCGACGATGAACCATTGACGGTTGTTGACGGAGCAGGTTTAGGCTCAGCAGCAACGGCAACAACGCGGTTGGAGCGACGACGGAGCGGGAGGCGGTTGTGGCGGTGAGAAGGAGAGGAACGAAGTACTGGATCGAATCCACAATAGGCTAGCCGCGATACCGCGTCCATAGCGGAATCTCTTCTCTTTTCTCTTCTTCTAGAGAGAGAGAGAGAGAATTTTGATTTTTGAGAGAGTCTCTTCTTTTTCTGCTCTCTTCTATTTCTTGAGGGAATGGTTGGTTGTTGTAGAAGGAAGTGTGGAAGCGGTTGTTTCACTTGTTTGTGGTCTGAACTGTGACACTCTGCACTTTTGTGTAGTTTGTACTTGTGCTCTTTTTTGAGCCAATAAATAAAGTGAACAGCTAGTTTTCGAATTTTTTAATTATTTTTCTTGTTTTTGAGTTCGGTAATAAATGTTCCCATAAAGAAATAAATGGTTTGGTTCTTTATCTCTAAGTTTTACTTTTGTGTTTTATCTTTTATTTGATCTGTTTAGGTCTCTATCTTTTATTTTCGTTTCATTTTGATTCTATCTTTAATTTTTTTTAATGAACGTCATGCTGGCTATTAACTGCTGACGTAGGGTCTTATGTGTCACCACTAACTTAGAATTTTTATATCATGTGTGTGGTGCAAGTTAAGTTACACAAATTATGTTTTTGTATAACGTATATAAGTTAATCCACCACCGTTGATTTGGAGGGAATAATTTTTGATGGCCTAGATGATATTTGGTTACTTGGTGGACTAGTTTTATTTTAAAGTTTGTGTATTTGCATATAAGGCACTTTATTTATTTTATATTTAGAGGAGAGTATTTTGTATTTTTGTGGTTATTGTACTAAAAATGTGTCAGTGAGTAGGTGACAAGTTAGAAAGTTGTTGTTTTTTGTTGTCACTAGTCAGTGAATATATTGAAAAAGTTAGTGATTAGGGTGACGAAATTAAAAGTTAAATATGAGACAAATAGTAGTTTCAAAAGTAGGTTAGTTGAAATGATTGGATTAATTAAGGTAATTAATAAAGTTGTGTATTAAAATTAGGAAAGAAAAGTTAAAACGTTCTACTTGGAAATGGAAAGTTAAAGGAAAAAATAATATAAATAAAGTGAGCTTATAATAATGTAATCGCATTATTTAGTCCCAAGACCGCAGTGTAGGTTGTCTTAAGAATGAGAATCCTCTCCTTCATCTATAAAAGGAAGGATCCTTTTAAGTTTAAATCATCGAATAATTCTTCCCGTGTAAAATCATCCTCCATTCTCTCTCAACCTCATGTATATCTTCTCCGTTTTTATCAACGAATCAGAAAGTCTTGAATAACTTTGTAAGTTATAATGAATATGATGTTAAGTTTCAATTTATATTTCTCTTATTTTCAGTTAGTTTTCCAAATTATATTTCTATTAACAACTGATTTAGATTTGTTCTTAGACGATCTCCCTATATTTTCTCATTGTAATAAGTGCTATTTGCCATCATGACTTGTAATAAAGTGAAATAATTATGTCGGCCACCTTTTCTTGATTAATAATGACTTCCTTATCGCCTTGCAATCATAATTCAGGTACACCACTAATTCCAAAACAGTCATCTTCGTTCACAGCTGTAAAGCTTTCAGATGAGTCTACTGAGTCTTCATTCTTGTTAATGTTTGATTCAGAAATTACTGTCTGTAACTTCTTAAAAAATTCTTTCTTGTTAGAAGAAGAAGATAATTCTGCCATCAGCTTGGATTTTTCTGCCATGAATTCTTGTATTGAGTTGTAATCAAAAGACCTCTTGTATTGACTTGTAATTAAAAATTATATTTTCAAGGTTTTACAAATTGCTCAACATGGTAGGGGAATCTATCATGAAAGACACATTCAATGCAAACCAGCAAAGTGCTACTAAAGGTGAATTTATGGTTTCACTTCTTCCCTCCACTAGAAACATTGAACTTGAAAAATAATCAAAGATTTAAATTGACAAACTAAATTTTAGTTATTTTTGTCATCAACAATGTCATCTAAAAAAACAATGTCATCTAATTTACGATAAGTGAGTAGGTAACATTTATTTACACACAATAATTTAATCAAACAAATGGTGTTCTAATAAAAATCTTAGGTTCATTCTTCCTACCCAACAACTCAAAGAACCAGTGAGAAGTAAATCACATAATCATCTATTGACTGTGAATATTAGAACGTCCCGTTGGCGTAATTGATGACCTTCGTTGCAAGACTATCGAGGAAAAAGAGGCTATCTTTGATAGGAGAAGAAAGTAGAGAAGAGAGTGAGCAGAGAGGAGAGGAGAGGAGAGGAGACAAAGAAATGATCTTAGAGGTTGAAAGGATAGGAAAGAGTTTGCACTAAGGAGAAGAGAAGTAGAACGTAGATGACGCGGGAAGGAAAACATAAGTTATACAATTGGGTGAGAGCAAAATTGGGGATTAAAAATTAGGGTAAATTTGCAATTTCTCAAAATTAACTATATTACTAATTGAGTTGGCAGCGGTATTTAAACACATCGGCTCTTATTGTTTTGACAACTCATCTAGATGTCCTAATCCGTGATAAATTTTACATTCTAAGTTTCTCTACCAACTAGGCCTTATTTTCCCCGACGATCCGTACGATCGAGGAGGGACATCCTTATCGTCTGTTACTTTGTAATTTGATCTCTAAAACCTTGCTTAGCAATTGTAATAGTACTTTAATTCCCATCTGGAGGCTTGTCAATTTTCAAGGCTGAAAGTGTGATACCTTCTATTGCAAGAAGCACTAAATACAAAAACCCTAGCAAATCCTTTTCACAATATTGATACTATTGTGTACATCATGCAAAAAATTGATATACAATCAAGTCCTACAGAAATTCTATTATTTTCAGAAGTTATTTTGAGCAAATATTAGACAAATAATACTAGATAGCCAGCCACTCTATAATGGAACCATGCAATCGACTAAAAACATTGTTAATGGAATGGAATGATTAAGAACAGTGTACAGATGTTACAAATGAAATATTATAAAATTAATCAAATGAAATAAAAATAAAAAAAATCTAATGTAAGCAGCTAAAGCCTCGACATATTGACATAAACAATATCAAAACTAAGGCTAAGACGATACCAAAAGCAATCAATTTCATCTTCATATTTTGAACCCACATCTTTCTTTTCATCTTTGTGTGCCCTGTGTTCTAAAAATCTTGTGCCTGCAATAACAAGTGACGCAAATATGTAAAGTCATTCTTTTTATCGACTTAGACGAAATAACGAAATGACAAAATAAACACCAATACACTATCACATTGTGACACTCGAGTTCGAACTCGAGAGCCAACATTCTCATATCGCTTAAATTTCCAATGTAATCGAGAGGCGAAAACAAATATTTCATGATTTTATTATACCTGTGATCGAAGGTTGTCAGTCTTATCCACTAGCATCTCAATCTTTTCTCCACGGTCTAGAACCTATACAAGAAAATAAAATAGTTTAATCTAACAATAACTCTGGTTAAGAACTCTATAAGCATTATTGGCATTTTGAATGGTCTTGCCTTTTCAATGTTTTCCATCATAACACCCTTGACTTCAGAAACTTGAGCTTTCACTTTTGCAAGCTTGCTAATCTCTTCAGGATGATCAACACAATATTGCATTTGCTGCTTTAATTTTGGCCTGCATATTTTCATACATTTAACATGCTTTTTAGTAGGTTTAAACTTGTAACAATTAAGGACATTGCAAAAGTATTAACATTGATATTTAATCATGTTTTAGTGCATAATTAATTTGAAAGTAAACTCACAATTAGTTTCTGAAGTATCACATTTTCTCTTATTTAGTAACTTAGGAAAACGTGTCAAGTAGTCCCTAAAATTTATCCCCATCCATCAATTTAGTCCCTAGAATTTGCCGTTTATGAACAACAAAATAAGAAGAAATTATGTTTGAGGAACTAATTTGAATATTCAACCATCGTGACGTGTCTATCACTTAGGCCAAGTCGACACAACATGAATTTTTCGTTGCTTGTGAACTCTTACGCATTTCGTCATAATAGAACTCAGGCTTGGGAGTTGTGGACCGTCATGACCCTTTTTTTTTCCTAGGTCGATTAGCATGACTCAAGTTTGTTTGGCCTATCAGCTCGACGTAACGCTTTGGAAAGCAGTTGATTTAGGTTGATGGGCCAAATGGACCTAAGTTGCGCTAATGGGCCGAGGGCAAAAAAAATGGCTATGGCGATTGATGTATTTATTCTTAATTTGACTATATATGGTTACAAACTTTTGTAAGAAAGTGTTTAAATGCACAAGTCAAAGAAATTTGATAGTAAAAGTGAAGTACCCAAATTCTTTGTTAAGGCTACGTGTTGTAGCAGTTGCAGCTTTGCCACCACCATACTTTTTGCTGAATTCTTCCTTCACACGCTCAAGAAAAGCAATAGGAATTTGTCTACCAGCAGATTCAACCGCCACCACACAATAGGCTACAACATCCACAACAAAGGAAATGTGACATAAAAACGAAACAACCACACAACATCTTATAGTTAAGAAGGAGGTAATCTAAATCGTTGATTTTAATCTAACAGTTATAATGATTAGTTTTCATTTCTCACTATGAGCACACCACCTTGCATGTTACGGTGATATGCACACAGCTTAAAAAACACCTTTAATAAGCATTGAGTTGAGAATGTAGTAGATAGATAGATCTCATATTTTATTTTTTCTGAAAAAAAAAAACGAGAAAAGACTTTTTACTCCAGCTTTATTTTGTTTGAGATTTTCACACTTATTATGAGAATATATGCAGCTAAATTAGAGAGGAAGAGATGAGGGTAATTTTTTGATATAACTCTTTCATCCACTTATAATTCATGTTATAGTTATCAAAGAAACATGTAATAACTGAAATTGAAAAGAAGAAAAAGGATAAACAAATTAAAAAGAGAAATACAAAGATCTAAATAAAAAATTAGAATATAATCAACAATCACAAAGAATAAATGATCAAATAAATATATGTAATAAAAATTCCAAATTAACATGAAATATATATAACTTACTGAAGCCATTTTCAACAAGGTAATTGAAAGTGTGACCATCACAATTGTAAGTAAATCTATTATTTGTAGAAGGAAGCTTTTGTAGGCATTGAGAAGCAATAGTTGGAAAATTTCCAGAAAATTCTGTAAATTCTGCAAGAATCATGTTGCCACGAGCCACAAAGCTATAGATCAATGTTTGTTGCCCCATTTCCAATAACCATAAACCAAAATAATTTTCAAAATGAGATGAGAATGAAGAGAGAGGCTAGAAAGAACAAGAGAGAAGGGAAAATGAGTGATTTAGGTTGAAAGAGTTCTTCTTTAGGAACGGAATACAGTTACGGAAGCTTTGTCTTAATATAGTATATTTGAATAAATATTAATTGTTCAAAGCTAAAAATTAATTGTCTGTTACAAATTTCATTCACATTTTGTAACATCTCCTAAATTTTCTCAAGCATAAATAGTTTCTTTTAACTTGGTTACCAGATTCTAATTAATTTTTTTAAAATGAATATTTTTTATGTTATGGATGGAATGTCATTGAGGGATTTGGATCATCTAAAGTAAGGAAATACAAGATAAGTGGAAGTGGAATTTACACAAATCTAATTCATTCACTTTAAGTTTTTGTTAGAGTTTTGTCATGAGTTTGGTGAACCATATATACCCCAATGAGTAGACAGTAGTGATATATTAAGTGTACTCTCTCCTGTTATGTGCCATCCAATAGGTGACTTAGTATTGTTGGCGTTTATTTTTGGATAGGTTGTCAACCAATGATATAACTTAGCTAGAAGAAATGTGGAGGTTGGCAATAGTTGGTGCCCTTTTTATGAAAGAAGTGATGAATCTTGGTGCCCTTTTTTCAGTGCTATTTCTCAAAATCTATCTCGAAAGAGATACTATGTTGGTTGGAGGTTGATGAAGAAATCCAAATGGAGGGGATTAATCATTTCTGGGCTTATGGCAGAAAGATAACGGGTGTTGCTTTTTCCACGTCGTCTCCTACTCAAAACACACACCATGCATAAATGTGTGAAATGACCAAAAGACCAGCAAAAATGTCTTATTTTTCAAGAAATTTCACGTGTTCGAACACGGGCCTTCGAACAAGTTCGAATGACATTGTTCGAGTGTGTTAAATTTTGACTTCACACCCTCTTGTGCGTAATTTCACTTGTTCGAATGGGGTCACTCGAACCTGTTTGCATGACCTTGTTCGAACCCGTTCGAACGACATTGTTCGAGTGTGTTAAATTTTGACTTCACACCCTCTTGTGCGTAATTTTACCTGTTCGAACGGGGTCACTCGAACGTGTTCGAACAAGGTCACTCGACGTGTTCGAACAAGGTCATTCGAACGATCATTAAGCGCTCTCACACAGTTTCACGCGAGGTTATTTTTGGAATAAAATTTGTTAAGGGGTGTGAAAGAGTAGGAGGGGGAGTGGGAAAAGCAAAACCCAAGATAACAAGTTGAATTTTTTGGTTTGGGTTGCTGCTGTGTGGGTCATTTGGAAGTGTTCTCGGCTTGGGGTTTTGCTTTTCCCACTCCCCCTCCTACTCTTTCACACCCCTTAACAAATTTTATTTCAAAAATAACCTCGGGTGAAACGTTGTGAGGACGTGTTTAACGATAGTTCGAACGACCTTGTTCGAACACATTCGAATGACCTCGTTCGAACAGGTGAAATTATGCACAAGAGGGTGTGAAGTCAATATTTAACTCACGCGAACGATGTCGTTCGAACAGGTTCGAACAAGGTTATGCGAACACGTTCGAATGACCTCGTTCGAACAGGTGAAATTACGCACAAGAGGGTGTGAAGTCAATATTTAACTTAAGCGAACGATGTCGTTCGAACGAGTTCGAAGGCCCGTGTTCGAACACATGAAATTTCTTGAAAAAAAGACGGTTTGGCTTGTCTTTTGGTCATTTCACACCCTTATGGGATGTGTTTTGAGTAGGAGGGGGTGTCGGAAAAGCAACACCCCTCGACATGTGAGGCATGGAAACAACTAAGGCCAATGCTTCTTAGAACTCCCTAGCTACTCACTAGAACACCCCATACCACCCTTTATTCCCAAAATACCCCTGAATTTAAAACCTTTTTTTAAAACATTAACTACGGTTCGGCCATGCGTGCGCCGAACATGTTAAGTGTGGTTCGACCATGCGTTCATCGAACCGGTTCGCACTTGGCAGGGTCGAACCTCCCTGATTGTTGCTGGATGCTGAGTTGTTTAATTTTAACTGATTTTTAACGATTCGATATATTCTTTGCTAACACTAGTATGGCTAACACTAGTTGTATAATTTTAACTAATTTTTAACGATTTGATTTACTCATTGCACGAATTGTTTTTTTAGACTTTTTCGGTTTGTATGACTTGTTGCACTTATCTATAATAGGTGTGATCGAACATGAGCCGTTGATTTAAAACAATCGAAACCGTTAAACTAATAACCGTTGTGGAGAATTCAAAAATTTAGCCGCTGGATCGATTGGCGGTGGAGGGGTTCGCGCATGCGGTGATCGATTTGGATCGCACACGCTTGGTCGAACCTAGTCAAAACATAATTTGGGGTGTCTGAGTAAATTTTGACCGGTTCGGTAATGAATGAGATTTGATCAAGTTCGATCAACCGCGTCGCCGAACGTGCATAATCTTTTTTTAAAAAATAAAACCAAATTCCGATGAAGGGGCTTTTGGTCTTTTCACACCAAAAAGGGGGTTCTAGTGAGTAGCGGGGGGTTGTACGAAGCATGAGCCAACAACTAAAACTTCCTGGCCCATGGGTCAGAATGGACCTTTTTTTTTGCCCCATGCTTCGTACAACCCCCCTCTACTCACTAGACACCCCATACCACCCTTTATTCCCAAAATACCTCTGAATTTAACACTTTTTTTAACATTAAGTACGGTTCGGCCAAGCGTGTGCCGAACCTGCTAAGTGTGGTTCGACCATGCATCAGCTAACCTGCCCGCACTTCGCGTAGTGAACCTCCCCGATTGTTCTTTGGATATTGAATTGTTTAATTTTAACTGATTTTTAACGATTCGATTTATTCTTTGCTAACACTAGTATGGCTAACACTAGTTGTTTAATTTTAACTGGTTTTTAACGATTCGAATTATTCATTGCACGAATTGTTTTTTTAGACTTTTTCGGTTTGTATGACTTGTTGCACTTATCTATAATAGGTGTGATCGAACATGAGCCGTTGATTTAAAACAACCAAAAACGTTAAAATTATAAATAGATTGGGAGAATTCAAAAATTTAGCCGTTGGATCGACGACGAAGAGGTTTCGCGCGCATCTACGATCGATTTGATCGCCCACGCTTGGTCGAACTCAGTCAAAACATAATTTGGGGTGTCTGAGTAAACTTTGACTGGTTCGGCGCATCGAGATTCGATCAAGCGTGCGCTGAACCATATTTATTGTTTAAAAAAAGATAAAATCCAATTTTTAGTAAGGGATTTTGTTCTTTTCACACCAAAAAGGGGTGTCTAGTGAGTAGAATGGGGTTGTAGGAAGCATGCATGGGCCTTTTTTAACGTTTTTGTGTTTTTTTGTTGTTAAATTGAATTGTACTGGACTAGACTAAAAAAACACACTCCAGTAGATAACTCGACCGACCCAACCCAATCCACTTTTGCACTTTAGCCCATTAAACCGAGTTGGGACGGACCGAGTGTAACGCCCCAAAGATTATTGGATATTTACTTAATAAATTATTGGGGATTAAATTGTGGAAAAATATTAGAAATAGAAATATGGTATTTTATATGCTATTGGTAATATATGACTAATAATATTATATGTTTATTTTATTTCTATTAAATATTAGTGTTTGAGATATTATCTCTTTAGAAATTATTTTGGGCTATTGAGGTGTTAAAATAATAGTTCTAGTGATATTGGGCTCTAAAAATATTTAAAATGAGTTTTGAAATTTTTTTTACTCGCATACACCCCCTATTTGCTTTCTTTGGGCACTTCACATCGCAACTAACTTAAGCCCACACTTGCGCCCAATTTCACGGCCGCGTGGCCCGTAACCCACCCGCGCTTTCTTCTTCTTCTCGCGTGAATCGCGTGAAACGGCAACCTCACGCCGTTCCTTCTCTCTCAGTCGCGTTCTCCCTCTTCTCTCCATTGTTGATCCTCAAACTTCACCCTCCCACTCGAAATTGGCCATTGATCTCGATTATGACCTTGGTTTGATCGATTATGGCTTTATTTTGTTAAGAAATCGCACTGTAAAATGCACCACCTTCTCTCCGCACGCGCGGTGCGGTGGTTCAAGCAACGAACCTTGATGTGATTACGTAAAGGAGAACCATGTACGAATCTTCCTTTCCTCGCGGTGGTCACGGATTCGGTTTCACCACTTGTGGTTTCCAATACGTGGCTAAATCGCTTCTAGAGTCATGATTTCAACGTGTTGTCATCGCCCTCTGAAATTCGACTAGGTAATTCGTTTGGAAACCCGATTTATTAGTTGAAGGAAAGTGTTTTATTATTATTTCTAGATAGCTAATTGAACGTTTTGTTACCTGATTATATGAGTTCGAGTCAATGGACCGTCAGATTTAGATCACGCATGAGAGCTAATTGTTCGTCCCTGCATTGAGTCAAAGGAAGGGAGAGGCTGTTCTTCGTGTTCGGTTCTATTGACTCCGTGAGAGCTTCGCCTCTCCGGTTAATCAAGGTAAGGGTGAGCGTTTCGTTTGGCATAATCGGATATATATATAGATGTATGGGGTTTCGTGGGGTTTGACGAAATTGGGATTGTTGATAAATTCGATATATTGTGTGATGTGTGATGAATTGAAGGTGTTGAAGAGCTTTGATGTTGTCTTCTTTGAATTTGATGTTGTTTTGAATGAATTGATGAGTTGTTAGGATAAAATTTGATGATGTTTTGTGCAAGCGATTGGTGATTCGAACTCAGTCAAAACATAATTTGGGGTGTCTGAGTAAACTTTGACTAGTTCGGCGATCGAGATTCGATCAGTGCGTACCGAACCATATTTATTGTTTAAAAAAGATAAAATCCAATTTTTAGTAAGGGATTTTGTTCTTTTCACACAAAAAAGGGGTGTCTAGTGAGTAGAATAGGGGTTGTAGGAAGCATGGGCCTTTTTTTAACGTTTTTGTGTTTTTCTTTGTTAAAAATTGAATTGTCTTCGACTAGACTAAAAAACACACTCCAGTAAGAGATAACTCCGACGACCACTTTTGCACTTTAGCCGACCCACTTAATAAATTATTGGGGATTAAATTGTGGAAAAATATTAGAAATAGAAATATGGTATTAATATGCTATTGGTAATATATGACCTTAGTTTGACAATTCGCCTCTGCCAGACAGTAGGCCAAGCGCGAGCGTTTACGTTTGGCATAATCGGACCGATATATATATAGATGTATGGGGTTTCGTGGGGTTTCACTCGAAGTGGGATTGTTGATAAATTCGATATATTGTGTAGACGTGTGTGATGAATCTAAGGTGTTGAAGAGCTTTGATGTTGTCTTACTTAGATTTGATGTTGTTTTGAATGAGATTGATGAGTTGTTACGATAATAATATTATATGTTTATTTTATTTCTATTAAATATTAGTGTTTGAGATATTATCTCTTTTAGAAATTATTTTTGCTATTTTGAGGTGTTAAAATAATAGTTCTAGTGATATTGGGGCTCTAAAAAATATATTTAAAATGAGTTTTTGAGTCGCTTTTTTACTCGATACACCTCGGTCACTTACTGGACGCACCCCCATCGCAACTAACTTAAGCCCACACTTGGCGCGAAATTTCACTTAACGCGGCGGGCTCGTAACCCACCCGCCAAGGCTTTCTTCTTCCTCGCGTGAATCGCTTTGAATGAAATGAACCTCACGCCGTTCCCTTCTCTCAATTGTTGATCCTCAAACTTCACCCTTAGTGTGATAGTATAATCCATGTCCACATTCTCAAATTAACTACGATTGGAAAGAAATGTTGAAGGACCTAGAATGATTTGTGGTGTGCAAGCAACAGCCCCACACTAATAATGAAATAGATAGAAGATCCAAATCATGTTATATATATAGTTAAATAGTATACTTAGGAATGGTAATATTACTAGAATGTTATTTGTTAGTACTAGTATGTGCTAATTGGACTATGGTTGTAAGGATATGCTTACCTTTATAGATATATGTTAGCATATTAATGTTAACTAAAAGTGTGCAGTAACGCCAGAAAATACTCAAGTGACAAGAAGAACGGGCTTAGAACGGGATGTAAGGCGCACACACAAATAAAGTTTTGTAAAAGAGACCAACTGCTAGCGTGGTATGCAAATGGTCAGGTAATCTAATTATACAAAATGTAAGTTATAAACAAGTTTTGGTCACTTGATTTCAAATGGGTTAAGCTTGAATTTTTAGGAGATAGACTTGTAATGTTTGGTTTTTAAGACAACGAGATTGGATTAAATAGAGCAAGGTAAATTTTATAGATATGTGAGTATGCTGCTGACAAATAATAGGCAATGATTCCTTTAATTAGAAGGACGAGAGTGTAGGGATTTTAATTTTAGTTTCTGAGGTTTTAGCCTAAGACTTTGATTTGTAATGATTAAGTTCCATTAGGTATTTTGTATTTTATATGGCTTCTAAAACTGGCTGTTAAGATATGAACATAAATTCATTAAAATTGGTTTCAACATAAATTTATCGATGATGTATGTATTTTTGTGATCGTGACTACATATGACTGAGATAAAGAAATATAAGACAATTATACTGTGTTTTTAACTGAGACTAATTAGAAAGGCTACGGTTATTGAATTTTCAATTATATAGAGAGCAAAGAAGTTAAGTTAGTAAAAATAGAGCGAGGTGAATTTTATATATGAGAGAAGGAAAATTAAATCAAGTAGGACAAGGTGAATTTTATAAATAGGAGAATGCAAATATCACATGAGTTGATAGATTATATGTTGTTATTCGCTTTGTAATTTTGAGAGGTCTAAGCGTTTAAGATGTTAATATTATTTTAAACATATTAGGCCAAGACCCCGATTCTAGTTGTTTATAGAGTAGATTGATTATTTGATATTTTAATTATTTGAGAATTCAGCGTTGTTAGTTTAAAAATATGGGCATTAGATTCTTTCTGATTGTAGGGACTAACCAATTGTGTTGAGGGTACATTGTGCTTTACATGTAAACTTATATTGAACTAGTTTTTATTATTAAGTGTTCACATTGTACCCATATATTTATTTTAATTAATACAAAGTCTTGAAAATAATCCTTTGTTATAACGCTGCGTGTATATTTGTATGATGTGCGCATGCACTGATTCTCAAGTTTGAGATGTGAGTTAGTACTAGCATGACATAGTCGAGAAAATTATTGTTTTGTCAATGAGATTTTCCTTTTAGCAAGTTGCTCAAGAAGTAATAGACTCTTTCAACACTGATGCACTTACGTTGAAAGCTTTCTCACGGGAATATTTTACAAATGGGCAACATAGACAAACCATTCAATTGTTTTCTTTAATACATGTAAAACTGATTAGAGCTAAGTGTTGTTTGCTTTGATGCTTTCAACCACAATATTCTTACTTTCTGATCGCCTTCAATTTGTTTGTATAAATTTCATCTTCTTTCAGTATAAAAGGAAGAGAAAGGACTCAGGGTTGTGTGTTTACTTTTCTATGTTGTTTAAGTTGTGTGGGAGTTAGATACGCGATCGTGTTTTGAAGAATCAAAATTTCAATGCTATATAGTGCACTTTTACATGAATCAATAATTAATATATGTGCAATACTCACACATAGGTTTAAATTGCCACCCAAAGTAATAAGTCATTGTTTCTTGGGCATTATTTTCTCCACTCCTCCTCTACTCAAACACACCCCTAAAACCTAAAAACCCCAAACTACCCCTAATTTAAAAACCCAAAAATTAAACACTCCCTTCCCCAACCCCTTCACACCCCTACACTCCCTCTCTCTCTCACCCACCCCTTTCTCTCCTCTCACTCATCTCTCCGATCCATTTGCTTGCATTTCCATTTTCATGCTCAAACACTCGGTTCGGATGCTCGCATACGAACCAATGAAAACGAGCATTCAAACAAGGGCATTCGAACGCATTCGAATGGGGGCATATGAACGTAGGGTGTTTTGACTTGTGAAACTGAATACGAACGAAATAAATAGGGGGTTCGGGTATGCCTATGCGAACCTGTTCGATTGGTGCCATACGAACCTGTTCAATTTGTACAAAAGGGTGTGCGCCAATTTTTAACACACTCAGTGATTATGTTCGATCGGGTTCGGATGCCCGTGTTCGAACTAGTGATTTTTTTTGAGAAAAAGACGCTTTGGTCATTTCATTAATGGCCTTTTGGTCTTTTCCTATGGTTTTGGGGTGTGTTTTGAGTAAGAGGGGGAGTGGGAAAAGCAACACCCTGTTTTTTTAGAGTCGATCCAATTTAAAGATTTTCTTTCCCACACCCTATCGCATTTCCCCCTCCCATGTGTAAAAATACAAAAATACCCGATTCATTTTCCCTAACGCACCTTCTCTTCACCACCATTCCACATCATTATCTATTCACCTACTCGTTTTACTCGCCTCTAATGCACCCCCCCCTCTCCTCCACTTATTGTCGTCATTTCACACCAAACTCATCTATCATTACGTTATTGTACCTCTATGAGGATTCACAAACTAGCGGACTGTAAAAAGTAAAACAATGTTTTTTTTTTGTTTGTAATCTTGCAGGTTTCAAAATAATGATTTTGAAACTGCTCAAATATTGAGTAAGAGCAATTTGCTTAGAGTATTGATTCCAAGTATACAAACACAAGATTTCGAGCATTTTTTGAATGATGATTCCAATAGGCTCTTCGTATGTGTTGAATTATGTTTTTCATTCTCGTTTTCAGAGTGGAGAGGCCGACTGAACAAAGGGAGATTTAAAGAGGAAAATGTGAGATGGGAGGGTGGGGATTGAGGGAGAGGTGGAAAAGTTTATAATTTGAAGGGATATAATTGTCTTTTCACAGGGGGTGAGCATATGGACAAGAGGTGGGTAAACCTTTTTAAAATGAGTAATGATGTTACCGACGAATAAATACCACACACTATACTATCACTCACAAGCGAGTTTGAACTCGGGTGTTGACATTCCCGAGTCGCTGAAATTTCTAAGACAACTAATAGGAAAGGACAAACATGACACATATTTAACAATTATGCTGTGTATTTTTAGTATGTCGTGCAATTCTCACATTTCGTACTAAATAGCATAACCATTTTAAAATAAAACATTGAATAATTTTTGTCAAAAAAAAACATTGAATACGTTTTTTATTTTTTTATTTTATATTATATACGAAGCACCCTTTCATCCCATTCCCGCCAAAACCAGACCAGTTGCCGCTATTTTCTCCCTACCGCCTCACTTCCCCAGTTCCCCTCACCAAACACATTCTAAGTCAATCTCACTCACTCTCCTCAAACATCTTCAATGGACGACATGGACATGGATATTCCCTTCCCCGATGAACTCGAATTACTCGAATCAAGTTATCGTCTTCACGAACAAGAAATTCACGATCAAGAACAGTACTACTGCACTCCCGAAGATGCAACTGAACCCCAACCTGAACAACCGCAACCAGATCCCGAATTTCCTTTAGAACCTGAATCTAACATCCACAAGCGTCCTCGTTTGAGTTCGGATTTGGATTTGAGTTTGGATTCTTCTGATGACGAGAAAAGAGTGAAGGTTAGGGTTAGGGTTGAAGATACTACTGCAGATGAAGATTGGCTTCGGTACTCTCCTCCTCCTTCTGTTCCTGTTGAAGAAGTGAGGGTTAGGGCTGAAGATCCTACTGCAGATGAGGATTGGCTTCGGTACTCTCCTCCTCCTTCGGTTCCTGTGGTGGAAGAAGTGAGTTTCTCAAAGGAGAAGACGTTGTCGCGATTTGCATCGGAGATTGATGGTGAATGTATGCCGGTTACTGCGCCCAATGGGGATAGGGTTTATACCAAACTGGATAGGTTTCATGGAGAAGAGCGAGTGACGAAGCTTAATTGCAGATATTCTTCGGGTAATTAGCATTATTTGCATTTCCACAACTTCACTATCTTTAGAGTTCCATCTTTGAAGCTTATTTAGCTTAGGGAACATTATTTGTTTTGATGTGTTGGGGTTTTTCTCTTAGTTTTGATTTGGGGAGTTGCTTCATTTGTTTCAAACCTATATGGTTGGATAGAATTAAAAAAGCGTGATTGCAAATTTTAAAATGCCATGCTGTGGATAACTTGAATTTTTTGTATTTGCTTGCAGATCTTGCTGAAGAACCGATTAGTGTATTGCTTGAAAGGTGGAGCAAGAGACTTTTCGAAGGTTTGGACTTAAAGTTGTCTGTTGAGCTTTGGGTGCCTAAATTTTGATTAAGAATTTCAATATTTTTGCGTTGTCCTTATTTGATAATTGAAAAATGTCTGAAGTTGGTTATCAAACATGACTTTTGATGTTTCTTAATGTTTATTATTGTTGGTGTGATGTTGAAGACCTTGGAAGCTAGTTACGAAAGCCAAAGTGTTGTAGATGTTCCTGAAACACGATTGGTCCAAGAGAAACTCTGGGTTGATAAATATGCTCCAAAGTCGTTTACTGACCTTCTTAGTGATGAACAGACAAATCGTGAGGTACATATTTACTTCAGCATTTATCTATGGAAATCGTTGATTAAAACTGCTAGTTGATAGATATTATTCTTTGGCTTTCATGGATGGCTTGGCTGTTGCTATTAATTGATTTGATTTGTCTTGAGCAGGTGCTATTGTGGTTAAAACAATGGGATTCTGCCGTGTTTGGATCTGAAATTCGAAGTACATCAGATGATGTTTTGTCTGCTTTGAAACGACATTCTTCTAATTCCCATAATCAGAAACCTATGGATTCAAAGTTTCCAAGGACAAATGGAGGGTTCAATTCAAAGTTTCCAAGGACAAATGGAGGGTTCAATTCAAAGTTTTCAAGGACAAATGGAGGTTCAAATGGAGTAGTAGTAGGTATGCAAGTTCTAGAAGTATAGATGAAAGTGATAATTCAAAGAGTACTCAGGATATATGGAATACGAAGTCAAGGAATATTGGTCCACCAGAACAGAAGGTACGTGTCCATTTCATTTATATAAATGTTTTGGCAAACCTGTTGTTAGATATTGGGTGAGGTGAGGAGTTGAATTTGTAACTGAATTTTCATACTTATTACAGGTCCTCCTACTTTGTGGACCACTGTGTCTTGGAAAAACAACACTTGCACATGTTGCTGCTAAGCATTGTGGATATCATGTGGTGGAGGTATTTTTCTATACTATTTTACATGTACAATTATCTATCTTCAAGCTGTAGATTCTTTTTCTTTTTGTTAATCAAGATGACCGATTTTATTTTCTTTTGTGCCGGTTTGTTGTATGCATTTCATATCATTTGGTTGCCTAAATTTGTTAGTGATTTTGCGATTTATGTAAAACTAATTTCACTTACTGTAAATTTTGTAACAGTTTGATAACAGATTCTATCATGTATGTCCTAGTAAGTGCATATAACGGAGTGAAACTGCTTGAAGGTGTTGAACCATATTTGCCATCTTCGATTTCATCATATTGCTTTCAAGTGATCTCCTTGCTTTAGTTTTGTTGCTGTTGCTATGTCTTCCTCTCTCGTCCACATTGCTTCCCCAGTCTCTTTTTCCTTCTCTCTCTCTTATAAACGCTTTGATATACTGTTAGAGCATATGAAAGAAATCTCAATATCACTTTTGTATCATAGATTAATTAGAGTATCCTTAGATATTTTAGGAGTTGTTTTCATATATATTGATATTTCACGATTTGTTTTCTTATTTAATTTGTGGTCAGGTGATGTGTTTTTCTCTCTCTCTCTTCATCAAGTTTATGTGTCCAGGCAATTTATTAATTTATAGTGGTTATTATCTTGTATGTTGTTGCTGTTGTAACTTGTAACTACTGTATGGCTGCTCTTTTCTGGTGCTAGCATAGCATTGAGGGAGAGAAATTTGGAACTTGAAAGGTCTCTGTCGTGTCGGCCTTTTACACCAATCAATCATAATAGTTGTGATTTCTTTCACGGGTGATCATTTCAGTGATGGTTTCTTTCTCACATTGAATCTTACTAGTAATGACCTATGTTGGCTGTGATTCACACCGGGCTTGTTTTTGTCCTAGATGTAACATGGATTGTGTCTTTGTTCTGGATGCAATGTAGCCTTGTCTCTGGTGCTCATATAGCCTTGTTGTCTCTCTAGCTCCAATGTTTTTGATTCCGACTGCATTATGTATTTAGTTTATTTTCTTTTAGTTATTTAGTGTACCAAGCTTAAAGACAAGTAAGTTTTAGCTAGAGGAGAATGCTAGAGTATTTAGAGAATATATCAGAATATCATTGTTGTATATTAGAACATGTCGGAGTATCTTCTTAGGTGATTTCTTGGAGGTTTTTAATACTTTGTTATATTTATTGATTTGTTTCCATATATAATTAAAATTAGGGGTGTATTAGTATAGAAGTAGTCTATCCTTGATTTCAGATTAAACCAATATCAAATTTAGATTGTTTATAAGTTCAACATATACCAAACATGGGTTTTAAATTTTGTAGGTTAATGCTAGTGATGATCGTTCTACATCAACAATTGAAGCAAAGATCCTTGATGTTGTTCAGATGAACTCTGTCTTGTCTGATTCAAAGCCAAAGTGTCTGGTATTTTCTTCTTGGTATTTTCACCTTGTATCTTACTATCATTGCATGGGGTGAAAATGGTTGTCAGTCACCTTTTCTTTTCAGGTGGTGGATGAAATTGATGGAGCTCTTGGTGATGGCAAGGGTGCTGTGGAGGTTCTCTTAAAGATGGTTAGTGATAGATGCTATGAGTTGTCTCTCTTTCAAATTGAATTGTCGTGAATTGTCTAAACAGACCCTCTTAATCACTGATACAAACCAGAATTGTAGCAACAATAACAAGAAAAACAGAATTATGCAGAAGAGGAATTGAAAAGGAAACTTGCGATTTGTATTGATAATAGAGTAGGAAATTACAACAGTTATCTAAGAGCATTTGCTCTCCTCTCAGAAGTGGTTACTTCTGGCCAATAACTTCCATAAGCTTCCAAACATGGCAAACTAATATTCAAACTACATATTTATAACAAAGCCCAAATGAGTTAAGGGATACCGAAGGAGTGCACCAAATGAGTGCAAGAAGGAGGTCCTGGTTCAAGTCCCGAAACTAACATTTCCCCACCCCCACTAACAATTTGCCTATCTAAAAAAAACAAAGCCCACACCCAAACCAACAAACTACAATTCAAATTCAAACTAACATAACAATAACTACTTAAATATTATATTCATTTATTTTTCTTATTTCTTCTCTCATAAACCCTCCAAATGACGGGTTTGCCCCTACTATTGTCTGGTGTGCTATCAATCACAGGCATTTTAAGGTTTTTTAGACATTGTCAAAGGTCTTAATTTCATCAAACAAGTTTGTACCTTGCTTTTTATTGTAGTTCCACTATTTTATTTACTGGTTGTGTAACTGTTTACTATGTATGCACCCATCATTACAAATAAAATGCTTAATAGTAAGTTATATTGCAGCCGCAAAAATTGTATGGGAGAGTTATTCCACATTAAGAGGCCGGAGTTGGATATTTGGGCTCTTACCATCATGATATCTGAAATATTTGAATACTTTTTGTTATACATGCATATATTTTTCGTGAATTTTCATAGGTTTTGAGAGCAACAATATGGCTTTTCTATTGAGCCACATTTAATCTCAAAAAGCCACAATTAGTTTTCTAACCAAAGAATATTATGCCGGTATACAACCACTAATTGAGAACTTGGGATTAAAGTCTCCTATCTTGAGTTGAGTATTAGCATTTGTTACATGGAAGAAGGAAACTGTTAAGCAATTTTGTCATGGGGAATTCAGAAGTTCAATTCAATCTAAATCATACAGATTTCTGCTGAAAGGAAGCCTGATGCAGGGAAGAAAAATTTGGATAAAGGACAAATTGAAAGGAAATCATCAAAGAAGGGGCGGAAATCAGCAGCACTGTGTAGACCTGTGAGTTTCCGATGTTCATATTGTCACACATTGTTCATTAGACAAATCATTTGCAATGATGATATTGGTTCTGAATGTAGGTGATTTGCATATGTAATGACCTATATGCACCTGCCTTAAGACAACTACGTCAAGTTGCCAAGTAAGTTTCTAATCCACATAATGCATGATGTTAATGTCTTAGATCCTGAGCATTCTGACAATGTAGTTTTAGTTGGAGAGTTGAGCAAAGAATTAAGTGTTAGATATATGGAGGCAATGCTTAAAAACACACGACATCAACCTAAATAGGAGTAAGATAGAGTTTATGAAATGCAAATTTAGCAAGAGATATACAAATCAGTGTATAAGTGAAAGTTGGAGAATATACAATGCCACAAATATTACGTTTCAAGTACCTTGGGTCCATCATACAAATTTACATAGAGATAGAGCAGAAATGTTACACATAGGATATAAGAACGGTGGATGAAATGGAGGTATGTTTAGGCTTTGGTCCACCATAGAAAAATACTGCTCAAGCTTAAAGAAATTTTTTACTGCACAGCTGTAAGACTTCCTATGTTGTATGAGACTAAATGTTGGGTTGTAAAGAGCCAACAAGAAAGTTAACCCAATATTGTAGAGATGAACATGTTAAGATGGATGAATGGCCTCGCAAGACGAGAGTTTTGAATACAGTTTTTACAGGGGTGAGTTGTAATAATCGTTTTCTCATTCTGTTTGTTCTTTTAAGATCCTTGAATATTAAAGCCAGAAGAATAATTTTCTAGCCAATCCCTCAAGGTTTTTTTATGCCCATTATTGTGCTGCTATGTGTAAATTGGTATAGTTTTTCCCTTTTGAATATTATTTTGTGGGATTTCCTTATAAAATAGTGAATTCTGCATGAGAGGTTACTAATTCTATTTCAAACTAGTGTTCCCATCCCATCTTTCCTGTCTGAATCAATTCCTCTACTATTTGTAGATCTCATTTTGATTATCGTTTGATTTTTGGACAACACTTTTATTCGTGACAGGGTTCATATATTTGTTCAACCAACAGTTAGCCGTGTGGTAAGCAGGTGATGATTAGCTTGAAACAGTTCATACATATCTATGTTGGATTCAGGTTTAGTTATGCTTACAATGTCTGTTTATTTTCTAACATTGGACGAACTTGATCACTCCTTGGTTCCAATAGATGCCACCTTAAATTTAAAGATAACTTTAATAAAGAAAAATGTTTTAACTTCAATCACACTATAGTTAACTTTACAATCTACTTAAGCTAATTACCAATTGAATTAACTGCATATGTCTGCATTAACCATTTGCAGTAAATGGTAATATTTTTAGAAGACAAACATGGAAAGGTTGACATAGAGGAGTGGAGAGTGTACCAAACAGTTCCATAAAAATTCAAGAACAATAAACTGACCCAGGGCCTCTATTTAGGTAACAATCTAGCTACCAAAATGTGAACATATTATTTTGAATATACTACTTGAAATCCATAAGACTTTTCCGCTGTACTTATCACTGACTGTTGAGTTGAATACATGATCTTGAACTGCATTACACTCTAAAGCATATACACCTCTTTTGAATTCTGTGTTAGAGTCGGATACTGACACTCATTGGACACCGACACGACATGCATTGGACACCTCTTTACTGTGTCGCACTTAAAAAATATTACTTTTGGACTTGGACACTTTTTAGACACTATTTGGACACCTCTAAGACACTCTTATATATATATATATATATATATATATATATATATATATATATATATAATTCAATTCAATTTCTTGAAAATTTTAAGTTATTTTACTTATTAAGGCATAAAACCTTTTATCTTCAAAAAAACCTTGTAAATCTTATCAACTTTATTTTTAAAAGGTGAATAGATAAATCTTAATTCTCAATTTGGACTTTTAGCATGTTTATCATATATGTGTTTGTGTTTAGTGATTTAGTAATATTTATAATTACTTATATATATGCGGTGTCTCGGTGTCCGTGTACATGTTCGGGTTTCATAGATGTGCTTCATTTCAGATATGAGAACCCGTATTTGACAAATATCTCAATGACATATTTCCAAGATAAGGGCCTTTAAGTTGTATGGTCTCCTTTGGTCAAAAAAAAAAGTTGTATGGTCTCCACCTAATTAATGTCGGTGCTTTGTGTGGGCATTTAGCTTCTATTCCAACGATAAAATAAATATAAAGAGAGAAGTTAATATTTTCCAAGGCAGTGAAAACAAGATCATAGAATTTGTTCAAATGTGCCTAATCGGTCTACACATGAATATTTATAGTCGGTACAGTACAACATTCTAACAGTCTCCCTCAAGATGCAGTTTCTATGGCATCCCCATCAAGAACCCAAGGTCCTCTAAGGGACTCGGTAAACTCACGAGGTTGTTGATCACGGGAACTAACAAAACCTGTTGTGATTTTGTTGAAAAAACCTTTTCTCTACCATAATCAATCAATCCTTGTGTGTTTTGTAACTTTGTTCTTTTATGGAAAACTGGATTGGAAGGAATATATAATGCAACTTGGCTGTCACAAAGAAATGTTATTTAAACATCAAATCGGAACACCGACATTGACAGCAATTTTGTTTGTTAATGCAATTCATTTACACGGTTAATGAAGTGTTGATCATGGTTAATAGATATTCAAAGTTGCTGCATTTCATTAATCATCAACTGAATTTCAGCAATCACAAATTTTAATATTTTTAACCACAATTTTAGGTGTCCAAATATATTCTACTGCATGTATATCTGAACACCTAAAAATTTTGGTTAATGACATTCAAAATTGCGGTTAATGAAGTTCAATCTCTTGATAGCAATCTAGGATTAAACCAGAACTAGAGTACAACAACACATACATTGGATTCAAAATTGTCCTATTTATTCGTGCATTCTCTTGTGTTTAATACTTTCAAATTGGAAACCTTTTATAATAGCACAACTCTTAAGCTTGGAAAAAGGGACTCACAAGTTAAGAAATATTACCAATAGTGTTAGGCACCTAGCCTAACATTGACCGGAAATATGTAATTGAAAGCCTTGGAATTTGATTAGAGAAAGGAAAATGGGAAGAAAGTAGAATATTATTGATATGTGATGAATGGTTACAATGGAGAGATAAGGCTCCCCGCCCTCCGGCCTCACCCGGTCACGACTAAACTTTAAGAATGATAAGAGATGATCCAAAGGGGAGGTGGAAGCCTTAATATATATAGGCTTCCAATACATGGGGATAAAGGGAGATAGGCTAACCAATTAATAACTATCCCAACAAATGTAACAACCCCCTAACCAACTATAACACCCTATAATTAACTCCCAACTAACATAACTAATAAGAGTTAAAGACAACAAACTACCTAACCAACTAATATTACAAAACAACCCTCTAACTAATTAACTCCCTTACAAAATACTCCCACTTACACAGGGACTAACAAATAGCTGCCTATTGTTTGAAGGCTACGTACTAATAGATATGAATAAATCGGGCTGCTACTTTGTTTTACAGAATTGTAAACTCCACAAGTTAGTACCTATTGTTGTTAGACAACATATTTATTGTTTAACTTTAACATTGTCGTCTATGTCTATGGAGTTTGACAAGTTCCTTCTTAATTTGTAGACTAAAATATATATGTAACAAGGAGGGGATGAAAGCCAATGCCATTGCACTCACTGCTTTAGCAGAATATACCGGTAATCTAATCGTTTTATTTATAAATTTTGCATATTGTACAAGGAATAAATTATTAATAATATTGTGTTACCCCTGCATTTACACATATTTGTGTGTTTGCCTTGAAGCTGAGGGAGAAAAATGAAATTGAAAGGTGCCAAGAGTTTTATGATTCCATGTAGTATCTATGCATGCAGCGTTTATATTGTCAATATTGAAACCGTGAGCTACCTGAACGTTCTAAGCCATTAACAATCAGGATAACACTCGCATTTCACCACTTTTTGGATATATGCAATGCAAGTGGTGCACCGTTGCATCAATAATTTTAACTCTTGGATTTATTGGATAATATAAATAAATTCCTGTCCAACGATTAGGCTATGGATGTAATTTCTTCCTCTGATTATAAGCAATCTTGGTAGCTGATTTATTGTTGCAAAACAGTTTCATGACCCGCATACTTTGTTTTAAAGTCTTCAAGTAAAATATTCATTCACAATAACTCAATTCTTTGTGCCATAGCTCTGAATTATACTGCAACACTTAATTGAGCAATCAAACTTTGCTTCTTACTTCACCAACTAACATATTTTCCACACAAAAATGTGCAATAACCAGAAGTAAACCTTGATAATCTACTTAATTTGTATTAGTATAGACCTTGATAATCTACATAATTTGCATCGGTATAACCCACTGTAGTTAGATTTCCACCTCTTAACAAGAGTCTTATGTGGCGTTGCTTTGAGGTACTGCGGAGCACGATGTACAACTTGCTGGTGTCTCATAGAATTGACTCACAACCATAGTTGTCAAAATCGAGATTCTACATAAGATCGGGAGGGGGTTAGCAAAAGCGCAAACTGTAAAATCGCAAGTAGAATCGGAAGATTCTACCAAAAAAAATTGGTAGAAATTTGTAGAAAAAAGAGGTTTGTTTTTTACACCCTAATACCTACTTGTTCTCTCTATCACACCACACCCAACGGCCTAGTCACGCAAGAAGAAGGAAATGCAAAGTCATGCGAGAGAGATGGAGACGGACTGACAAAAATGGAAGATGCGAGAGAGATGGAAGATCTACGAAGTGGGAATTAGGGTTTAAAAGTTGAAAAATGGCTCAAATACAACCTGGGTCACCCACACCTGACCCGAGTCTTATTGTCCTTGCAATTTTGCTCGCGATTCAGCATAGGAAATCGCGATTCAGATCGCAGAATCGTCTGATGTTACGATTCTCATACGATTTTGTTGGAAATGCGATTTTGATCATGACGTGAATCGCTGAGGGGTGAGCAGACTCATAAAATCGTGGGATTTTACGATCAAAATCTCGATTTTGATTACTATGCTCACGACAGTGATTGCATTTGCTAAATCTAATCTAGTGTTTGTCAAATAAATCAGCTTTTTGAGTAGTCTCTGATATTGGACCTTGTCAACTTTAACACCCTCCTCTTGACTGCTCATTTTGTGATTTTGTTCGATGAGAACATTTGCAAGTATACATTCAAGTTTATTTCCTCCTAAAATTCAAGCACATACTTCCTTTGAGAAATGAAATGCATTGTTTAGGGTATTCCTTTTCAATACCTAAGAAGCACTTGAGTTTATGATAATTGTATCACATCATATGAGATAAGATTTGTGATGTGTTTAGATGTTGCAACACGTTCTCTAGATCATCTTTTAAATAATTTAATCCTTCTCTGGTTCTCATTAACTTTTTTCCATCATTAAAGAATGTAATCTACGCTCATGCTTGAACACTTCGATAGTAGTGTCTCATCATTCTAGATATAATATTAGATTTTATGGTTGTATAGATGTTGCATAACATTCTCCAAATCATCTTTCAAATATTTTGATCCTTCTCTTGTTCTCATTGACTTTTTAATTTCCATCATTACAGAATGTGATATACGCTCCTGCTTGAACACACTCCAATTTCTCTCAAAGAAGAAAGAAACCCTCAATGCGGTAAGATTTTAGTGTGAACTTGCATTTCAGAAAAACTTTCTAAAACTTCTGATTTTTAAAGGTTGATTGTGCTGTACACATTTGTTATCCATGTATGGTCGCTTATAATTTCCTATTTGTGAAAATATTTGGAGATGTTATATGTTGCTTTTTTTATTAAATGTACAGTTAAATATAATTAAAAACTAATACAAAAATTGAAAAATAGGAATCGAAGAAAGAAAATTAGTCATGTTTATCCCGTTTCTGTCTGTTATGATTCACAAAAGTTCTAGAGTAATACTCCCTCCGTTCCATTGTAAGTGTCACATTTGTGAAAAAGAATAGTCCAAAAGTTAGTGTCATGTTAGGTTTAGTGTAATATTAATTATTTTCCAGTTTTACCGTCAAATTAATAATGAGTACGTCACTCACATATCATTATACTCAACCATGCATTTATGACGATTCTTAATACCCAATGGTTAATAAGGATAAGGTTGTAAAATTGTTACACTCTTTCATTCATTTAAAGATTTTCCTTAATCTGTGTGAAAACAACCTAAGATGAAACTTACTATGCGGGTGGAGAGAGCAGTGGCGGATACAAGGTACTAGGTATGGGGGCATTTGCCCCCACCAACAAAAAGAAATTAATATACAAACACATTATAATATTGTATTTGACCCCATTAAAAAGTTAGCTTGCCCCTATTAATATCTAATTACCCAAACACACAAGTCTAACTCACTCTAATACACAATCCCAACCAAAAGATAGACTTTACTTCTAGCAACTAGAACAGTTGGAAGATGTTTCTCCTTATTGAGTAATAATTTTTTGGTTACATATAATAATTTTTTTTATAGTATTGACAGTAAAAATATTATACAAGTTTTTTAGAATATAAAAATGCCTAGATAACTGGTGTAATTAGTAGAAGCTTGGTTTTTTTTTTTGGAGTTTTTATTCACGTACTAGATCGTGTATTTTCTAAAAACTTTTAATATTTTTCTTTTGAGAAATATTATAGATGAAAAAAATTGCCCCCACCGATACAATTTTCTGGATCCGCCACTGGGAGAGAGTATGAAGTTGGTAATGTTTTTCTCAAGAAAATTGTTTTTTTTGCTTGAATCTATTCTTGTTTTGTTTTTAAAATTATTCCACGAAATTATTTCAGAGTAAATTAACGAAATTGTTGCTTGATAAACTTTGTTTTGAGATAAGTTCTGAAAGCTTGAGGACTGAGGTGGTGGGGAGGGTAGTTGAGGTTTGAACTGAGAGTAGAGAATCCATGGAGAAATGCTAAAGAAAACAAAACGACTTAATCATGTCAACAATTTTCTACTCTATAAAAGGTTATGGTAGCCATGTTATCAATGTTCTACTCTCATAACAGATTATGAGAACAACTTCTCAAAACAATCAGAAAAATTAGGCACCTAAACAGATTTTTGTTTGCATTTTAGTTTTGAATAAGATAATATGGTCATGGAAAAGTGATCAAAACAGGCTTGAATTTTTATTGAGTATCACTCTTATCCATAATTCTGAATCTAGGTGTTTGCTTTGCAGAATCGAATAGAAAATAGATAAAAAATGAATGTAGATTTCCCAGTCCCAGGAACATCGAGAGTCCTTGCTCTCCAGTCTCCATCCCAAACCCTATTCACAAAAGAAAATCCTATTATTTATATCCTGTTATCTCCCTCTCTTCTTAACTAACTAACCTTTGCGGCTTGTGGGTCTGATAACTAACTAACCCTTGCGGCTTCACATGCTGAACTGGTACTCAGTTTGATGTTGGTTCTCAAGTTGTTGGCCAGAAGGACATGTCAAAGAATGTTCTAGACGTCTGGAAAGTGGTAATATACCTACTCTTTTGAATTTGTCTTTTTCGATAATTGTTTAAGAGTACTACTTCATATTGAAAATATTGTGCATGAATGCTATTTTTTGCAGTTTTTCCAAAGAAAAAGAACAAAAAAGATCGAAAGAAATTCTCATAAGAGCAAGTCCTCTGAATTCGATACCTTGTACTCCCTTATATCATACCGGTATGTAGGCCATATATTATTGTTTTAATTATTTCTCTCATGTTTGAATATATGCATGTCCAAGGTAAAACGGGTAATTAATGTGCAGTGGTGATAGTGACCTGATTTTGGATGGGATTCATGAAAATATTCTGCACCTCAATTACCACGATCCTGTGATGCAGAAAACTGTAAGCACTCATCTCACACAACAAATTCACTGATACTGAGATTCTTTTTCTGATTCTATTGAATCACTGGGAAATTTGGAAATCTGTTTGAAGGTCAAGTGCATCAACAGTCTTGGTGTTTATGATCTATTGCATCAATATATAATGCGTACCCAGCAAATGCCCCTTCTTGGTACGAAGATAATTTACCTACATTAATATTGTTGTCTTACTAAAAACAAGTTCAATCTCACTATTGTTTCTCTGTCTTTCCTTTCTTTAGTTCATTTGCCACCCTTGGCAATTACTGTACATCACATAGTAGCTCAAGTTCAGAAGCCAAACATTGAGTGGCCAAAGTCATATCACAGGTATGTCTTGTGCTCGTTAAACTTGCACAAATTTTAAAATGCATTTTTCATACAAAACAAAATTTCCTAATGCCGTCTTATTTAAAATCTCCAGGTATCGAACGATGAGGATGGAAAAGATGGACATTTTGAATACTTGGCACTACAAAATCCCACCACATATTGCAAGGCACTTATCACCTACTTCCTTTGTTGAAGACTTCATTTCTCCATTGTTACATATTCTGTCCCCACCAACTATAAGACCGGTGATGTACTAATTCTATTTGTCATGAAATTAATTTAGTTACCCATTCAATTGTGTATTTTTGTTTCTTCCTCTATAGTTACTCAAATAGATACAATTGCAGATCTAGGATTATTTGATGTTAAATTTGTCTATTTTTTGCTGTATTTTTTAACACTTAAGATGTGATGTGAAGACAATTCGTCTTTGGCAAATACAGAATATGTTGAGTTGTTTTGCAATAAGATGTATCATGATAAAAATTGCCTCTTTTATTATGTTCCTTTGTGGCATGCTATTGAATTTAGCTTATGGTCCTCAAGTTTTGACTTATAGTCAGATTTTAGTAATGTATGAAGCTTTTCAAACAGAGGTATTTTTAGAAAACTGGCTATTACAAAGTGTGATGGATCTCTTGGGTGTGATGCCTGAGAATCTAGTGTTGAAACCTAGATCGTTCTTGTCAAATTCAGATATATTTTCTTCAGTTTCTAATCTCTCCAAACCCAAGCTTGGTTTGGATTAGCTCTTAGCTTATTGGAGCTTCTCAAAAGTAACATAAATTTATGGGTCTTCACTTATAAAAAGTTCTTACCAGCTTATAGATGGTTAATGAAAAAGTCAGTGAGAGAGCTTTTGAAAAAATTAAGTTGCAGAAGGTAATTTCAACTTATTCGGGAAGTTATTATTTAAGAAAAACTCGTAGTTCTTGTGATTTTCTTGTAATATTTCTTTCTTCATAAGGTGATTCTTGGGAAATTTATCCAAATTGACTCCTATTGTTCTTGGAAGACATCATTAATAACTGATTTGAACAAAACTCTAGACAAGTGTGATTCAATTTCCGTACAACCTAGAAACCCCCATTACCAAATTTCACAGATCTGCAACAACCCCTAAAGAAATGTTTCAGTTTTATTTATGAAGATTGATCATAGTTATTCAGTTTTTTTAATTATTTATTTTTATTTATGAAGATTGCCCATATTCTGTTTTCATCACAATTCACGTATGAGAAAAATATGTTGAACTCTGTAGCTCGCTCATGTAGTTTATTACCCTGTTTTTGTTGATGAGTTCCTTATCATATTGGGAGCTTTAGCTTCATTTTGAGCTATTTCTTGACATGACTTTGGTTGTCAATGACTTGTAGTCTGATGACGATTTTGACCTTAGTAAGCTGAAATTTCATGGCTTACATTATAGCTTAGCTCAACTCTAGTTACACTTTATGGCTTTTCTCTTTTCTGATTTATTTTTCTTTTTCTTTAGGTGGCCTTACAACTACTTTCAGACATGGAGAAGAATGGTCTTGCTCAATTAGTTAGCACAATGGTCTCATATGCTATCACATATAAGGCAATAAAATCAGCTACGCTACCTAGTACCCCAAAGTATGAAGTAGCGGATGACTTGGCTCTGTCTCTTGTTCCCCCAATCAGTGACTTTATAAACTTTAAGGTTTGGGCTTTGGATCATTGTTCATGACTTCTATCATAGAAGTGTCAGCCAGTTATTAATATCTGTTCTGTTTTCTACATTTTGTAGGAGTATACTTCAAACCATCACATGCTCTCTTTAACCATGAAGCAGGTTTTGGTGCATGAAGTGAGACTTCCTAAACTTAAATCTTTTATTTTAGTTACATGTTTTTCTTTTGCTTCTTTATTTAAGGAGGACATTGAAACATTCTCTTTGTTTTCTCTTCACTTATAATAAAATTTAGATAAAAATTGACTCACCTCCCCTGAGGTATGCTTGTATAACGATACACTCCCTTTATTTTTAAAGACATTAATCTCCCTCAATTACACACATCTCCCTCTATTATATAAAATTGAGGGGATGTGTGTCATATAAACAGAAGTGATGGGAGATGTGTGCAATTTTCCGACAAACAAGGGCGGTGAGTTTTTATTGTAAAAATAGAAAGGGCGTTTGTGCTATTTAAGCATACCTCATGGGAGGTGAGTGCAATTTCCTGAAAAGCATAATATGCGAAAAGAATGTTTGTCAACCAGTGATCGTATTTATCCATTATATCAAACTGACTGCAGTGTTAGTGAAATTACTTAGTGACTGAAGGTAAATGGTAGTTTTACCTTTAGGTCAACATTTTCATTTAGCTTTTTCCTAGTTTTTTCATTTTATGGTTGTAGCATTTTTTTGTTAGTTTAATAATTCCGCCCGAGATTGCTTGTGACAATGTAAAACCCTAGAGTTTGTTTTATATTAAATTTGCTTGTTATGTTGGGACTTCCATACTCTATTTTTCACTGTGTGGTTGTTAACTATTTCGAGCGTTACAGGTTGAAAAGCAGAAGATTTTACAAAATAATGTCAAAACTATGGCTTTAGCAAATGGAGTGCATGACGTTGTTGAGGTTGGAACTAACAACGTCTCATTAGCCAATACCAACAATTATACAGCTGCAGTTGATATGAAGACCACAACAAATGAGGCAGATGTTTTAGCAAGGAAAACAAATGCAAATCCCAAGACTGTTTCACCAATCTTGAATCACTGTAGAAATGCAAAAGCATCTGACAATGCAAAGCTTCCAGACATGGGAAGCAGGAAAAACACATTCAGGAGTTCCTCAAGTTTCTTTGACAGGTGATTCTTCTTCAATGATTAGTATTTCTTATATCAACCCTTATCATAACTCAGTAAAACACTATTTTTGTATCAACTATTGCTTCTAGTATTGAATATTACTACATGAGATTCATTTCAGTTAAACGTAATCCATGTGTTGTAATATATATCGTTTAATTTTGGAAAGCTGTAGTGCCAAAAAGTTAGAAGCATATTTTGGCTATATTTTGAAATGAAACCTAGGTGATTAATAATTATGGGCTTTTCTTGACCATTCATTTATTAATTTGTGTACCCAGGATGATACTTAGCATGGTATTGATTTTTGTCACTAGAGGCCATTCCCAGAATATCTTAATTCCATTTTGTTGTACATAATAAAATCACGACTCATGAAACAGTTATGCATATGAGAACACATTCTTCTATATTCTAGACGGTCATAGTGGATCACTAAGCTTCTAACATGGTAAAAGTATTTTGTTGAGCAGCTACTTCAAATCTGGCACATTATTAAATTGTGACATACAGTATTGAATATCTATTTAACTTTTATGTTAGACTTTGATAAAGGGTGCATTTGACGCTGCTAGACAGTACAAGGAGAACTGGTTCAGAGGTTTGTAAGACCTTGGAAGTGAGTCAACAGTAGTGTATGCTCCTCATTAGAGATTTTATCTTCTCCTTTTAGTAGTTAACATCATAGTTGGATGAATTAGTGTAGACGATAGCACACAATATAGGGGTTGACGGAGTGGCCTTCAGCCACAACTAGACATGCCATTGCAATGCAAGTGTTGCGGCATTCGTGGCAATAGCGGCAGCCGGCAGGATAGCGCCACTATTCAAAAAAATCCCTTAATTTATATGTTGGTGCTTTTTGGTGGTAGAATTTTAGAAATTTCATAATTAAAATACAACAGAACAAAATTAGGGCTTCTCTCTCACTTTGTCTCAAGTCTCCCTCTTTAATGCATATCTCTGTCTCGCACCATAACAGTTTAGGGCTCCGGCGGTCGCGGCTCTCACAGTCTCACTCTCTCCTGTGCCTGTCTCTGGCTCTATGCTGCATCTCAGTCACTGGCCACAGCATCAGCAGCGTCTCTCATTCCTTTCTGTTCGCTGCTGCCATTCCTTAATCTCCGGCAAGCCTGCTGCTAGTCCTGTTCTGCTGCTGCCATTTCCCCCTTCTCGCTGCAGAGTCTCAGTGAAGGAAGCATCCTCTCAACAATATAACATGTAGGATACATCATAGAAACTGTATGAAAAGTTTCAAAATAGTGGCGATCCCGCTATCCTTTATACTACTATAGCGTCTATGGGGTCGACCACTTCACTTTGCTATCTGGAATTGATAACACTGGGTTGAATTGTTTTAATGTAATCATGCATATTTCCTCCATCTCTATTATGAGTTGGTACAACTCAACCTTCAAACAACGTCCCAACTAGGTTGACCCTCCATCTTACCAATCATCTATAGCACACTAAGAGTTTATTAAGAAAAGAGAAATAGACTGTGATCATTGGGGGCCAGACCAAAACCCACGAGAAAACAATAGTTGAATCTTAAACAAGGGAGGCATGCCTATTGTGTTAAAGGAATAGACAAAGAAGTCAACCAAGGTTCAGAAGTAAAAAACAACGGATAGTTAGCGATTTTGACACGAAAGCTCTCAAGCTTCTCCTATTTAGCCTTCAATGTTGACTTCTTCAATACATGTTTGATATTGGGAACTAAAGCTAACTAAATCGTACACATGTATTTGTGTTGGATTCTATTCCAATCACTTGCACTCATGGTGGGTGACTTCTCTAAAACTTGATCAAGGCCTTTGCTGCACTGTACCAAGAGGTCTTTTATAATACTATGCCAAATTGTAAATTTATCTTCCTATAAAATTACGGCATCTTAAACTTAGGTGTGTTTTGCGATAGATCTGATATTGCTGTTGAGGAAAATTGTAGACAAGCATCAAAGATGGGAGCACACATAAACCACAAAGAATGTAATAGAGAACACAAATCTAAGCACTCCAACAAAATTTTCACTATCTCAAATAGGATAACAAGTTTTTGTAGAAACATGAAAACAGACCCCAAGTTGTGTGTATCACCCTACAAACCCTATATCCCACTCAAGAATTAAGATGAATGATAAACACACTCACAAAAGACTCTCTAACTACAAGCTATCACTTACTCTTGTCTTGCCCTCTCTTCTTGGAATTGGATAATTCAACCCTTTACAAGCCCCTACTTATTTGAGAGGGAAATGGCTTCCATTCATGACATGATATAGTGGATCCACCATTCGCAAGAGTCATCCATTAAATTTCCTTGATCGTCAGCAGTACTCAGTTTTTTTTGCTAGATGAAGGAAAAGAAACAAAAAAACCGCAAACAAAAGGAATAAAATAAAACAAAAGCAAACTATGGCTTCTAGAAGGCCACCCACATGGAATCTGCCAGGAGCAGACTAGAAGGACCAGAAGGAGGGTCATGGAAAATATTCAGCTTATCAGTACCCATTGCACGCACCCATCATCGCCATATAATCTGCGTAATATTTCCTTCTCGCAAAGTATGCCTCAATTGGACCCTCCAGTCTTTGTTAATCAGCTCTTGAATGTCCCTAATTAAGGATGCATAGGGAGAGGTTTCTGAGTAAACTCCAATGCATTCTTGGAGTCGGAAGAGTATATCAGCTAGTTTAAACCCATCTGCATAGCCTTAGACAGCCCCTGGTAAAGTGCTAGCAATTCAGCATGATTGTTAGAAACTCCAATGTAACCTGAAAATTCCAACAGCCAAGTTCCATCAGAGGTCTTAATGAGTCCACCATATCCAGCTTGCGCAGGGTTTCCAAAACTATTGTCATCTACATTGATGTTTGTACAAGTCTCATCTGTGGAGTGCCATTTCACCAACGGATCAGGAGGCCTGGATGTGCTGTGATCTGAACTGTAGGCCAGCTGGCTATCGAACAATGATCTAACCAAATTCATGAGTGTGTGAGAGGACATATCATCCTTCCCAACGCAAGAATTTTTTAGAGCTTTCCAAAACCTCCAAAGAATGTCTAGAACAGATTATTGTAAGGACCAGTTAACCTTCTGTGAAGCCATTATTTTGGATCCCTTTGAGCAAAGAAATCTGAATTGCTAATGCTGGATGCATCTCATAACTTGCGTGACTTGATGCAGCCTTTTATACAGTGTAAAAAGCTCTCTGCCTCCAAATGACATCTGATCTACCGCGAAAGTCATAAAATTTTAGAATTTTGCCCTGAATTTAACTTTCAACTTTGTCTTAAAACCATTTTAAAATTAAACATACCAAATTTTTAAATCTTTTCTTGTCCCTCTTTTTACCAAGCCTCATAAACATATGATAATCTCTATTAGATAGGATTAGGGGCGCCCATTGATTCATTTAATAACCTCACTTAGTAAGACAAGGCTTATTGTTTTTTTATGTACAATGGAGTTTGTGTATAGCTTGCAGGGGAGCCCTTAGTGGGTGATTATCGTTACACATAAATTATTTCTTTGGTTAATGTTGCTGATCGATTTTTGCCTCATGAGCAGGTTTAAAAAGTCAAATGTTAAGGGTTTCCAAAATGATGACAGATCTCTACAGAAAGAAACTACACTGGAGAAAGATCAATGCCCTTTACTTTTTAAATTTAATGAGGTATACTATTCTATGATTTTATCTTAACATATGCATATGCAAATTGTTTTATATTTCTCTTATTGCAGTTGATAGAAAAACAAAGAATAATTGCATTTATATAGTAAGGTTACTAGTACATTGTCGGGGACTTGAAGGCAATTATTCATGATGACTGGAAATGTAAAAAATCATTACAGTTTTGCTTCTTTTAAGCACAATGGATCAGTAATTTCAGTAAGTTGCAATTGATGATTGATTGATAAGATAATTATCCCGTCTAACTAAAACTGTAGTCTTAGTGTCTTCCTGAGATATGTGGCTATTGCCCAAGTAGAAATACCTGCGACCAATCATACTTGATAAGTCACCTGTTGTCTACTCTCTTGCGTGTAAGGCAGTTTAGTCTTCGAATGTTACATATTGGTACGTATGCCAAAGAAATTTGTTCCATCGTGCTTCATTTTTGCCCAAATTTAGTCAAAAATTATCTTACAGAGAAATCAACAGATTTTTGGGAAAAAATACTCCTTCCGGTGTCATTTATAAGAAAAAACACTTTCTAAATTCATTGAATAATTAAATAGCTGATGTATCTATCTATAATATAGACCAGATACATATGAACCTAAAATGTGTTTGTTTGCTATAAATAGGTGTATTATTCTCTGGTTTTTGGTAGTTGTGTCTCTATGTTATTCGACACAAATTTTAGTAGTGTAACTGGTTACTTCACATGTTTACACTTGGAGCTACAAGTAGGCCTAAGAAAAGTTACTCTAGCAATTGCTCACTGAGTTGAAATGGGCTTTCTTTTCTCCTATCCATGAATTTTAACTAAAAAGAAAAGTTCAGTCTTATGATCCTTTCTTTTAATACCTGAAAACAGAATACTTAGCCTGAATTCTTCATTTCTTTGCAGGGTTTTACAAATGCAGTCAAAAGGCCTGTTCGTATTCGTGAATTTCTATCCTAGTGATGCTTTTCATTAGTAATGTTCATGATTTCTCTTGTTTGCCCTAATATTAATCAGTTATTATCAAGGACTCTACTAGTTTAGTTGTCAGTTTAGTGCATATGTCAGGCAAAGTTGTCAACTACGACATGCTCTCAGAGTCCTAGTACCTACTTCAGTCATTAGTAATGATCTTTTCCTTGTATTTCATTTACTCTTTGATCGGCTGGCGAGAAGGAAAGGAGAAGAGAGAAAGAGGTGGGAATGAGCAATAGAAGAGAGAAATATACGAGAACTAGAGTAGATTAATATATTGTTTGGTATGAGAGAAACGTAGAAGAGATGAAACAAGTCTGCTCTCTCTTTCGTTTTGTTTGGTTTGATAGACAGAGAGAGGAGATAGACATGAATTATTCTTGAAAATACAAGTCTGTTAAACTAAAAATGCTCTTTAATAAAATAAACCAATTAAAGCATCTAATTAATTTCATTTATGTTGATTACCTTTTTATTAATGTTAGTTTAGTTAATAGTTTGTTAATTTTATTAAATTCTTTAAATAAATTTAATTGGTTAAAATTTAATTGACTAGTTTGATATGATTAAATTAATTAAATTAATAGATTAATTTAATTTAATTCAACTCAAATTATTTATTTTAAATATGCTTTTGGCCAAATTGTTTCGGTTGTTGGCATGGATGTTATCACCAGTAGGATTGAGTTTTGCTCTTATCCTCTTGAATGGGGTCAGCTTTCTTTGTGAATCTTTAATTCTGCTACTATATAAAAAATTAAGGCTAAATCATAGTTTTGGTCCCTGTTTTCACAAATTCGGATATTTAGCTCTCCTATTTTAAAATTTTGACATTTAGTCCCTCTATTATTAAAAATTCAAACATTTAGTCCAAAAGGAGATTTTTTTTTTTTTTTGCTGATTTGGAGGCTTGCAAAAAACAGATGACATGGCCTCAATTAAATGATGTGGCGGTTGATGTAGGCACCACATGTGGTTGCCACGTCATTTAATGAGACACATAACTGTGCCACGTCATTATTTAATTAAAATAAAAATATTAAAACCTAAATTAAATTACAAAAGTAAAATTAAAAATTAAAAATCTATCTATTTCTACATTCTGGTTTTCTGTCTTCTCTAACGTTTCCAATCTGTCAATCTCACCACAAGATCAATCTATTTTCTTCTTCATTGAAATGCAAAATCTTCCTTCATTCTCCTTCCTCCATCTCTCTTCTCTCATTCACCTTCCTCAAGAGCAAAATTAAATTTGAAATCGAATCAAGCAAAAAGGAATTAGGGCAAAATCAAATTTGAAAATCAAGGAACGATTTTTGAAATCAAATCGAATCAGAGATGGAAAATAGGATTCGATTGCATCAACAATACAGAGAATTAAGAAACGAAATTAGTTCAAGATTTGAAGATGATGAATAAAATCGAAGAGAAGAAGCGGTAATCGAAATTGAGAAGAACGATTTCAGTGTTTTAATGGAATCAAGAGGAAAGGGGTAAAACGAAATTAAGACACAAAATTGCACAAGGAGAGGAAAACAAATCAAAAGAAGAAAACGAAGAAGTGATTGTTGTGTTTTTGCTGTTCTTAATTCAGAAGCGATTCTGGAATGCGTTTCGGTTGTTATGCACGTAAGCGATTATTGTTGTTCAAAACCCGATTGTTCTTCTTGTTTAAAATTTAGATTTTTTAAATTGTTTTTATTTTAATTTTTTATAAAATAAATAATGACATGGCACGCTTATGTGTCTCATTAAATGACGTGGCAGCCATGTGTGGTGCCTACGTCAGCCGCCACGTCATTTAATAAAGGCCACAACAGCTTTTTTTTTTTCTAACAAGCCTCCAAATCAGGCAAAAAAAAAATGAAATAAACCCTCTTTTGGACTAAATGTTTGAATTTTTAATAATAAGGGGACTAAATATCCGAATTTTAAAATAGAGGGACCAAATGTCTGGATTTGTGAAAATAGGGGGACCAAAACTATAATTTAACCAAAATTTTAAAAAAATTATATTTATGATAATTAATAAAAAACTATAATTATTATACAATGATAAAAACTTTAAAGTATTGAAATAATTTTCCTATTCAAAAAAGATCAAAATAAAAAAAATGAAATTTAATTTTATTGAATTATTAAAGTATTTAAATAAAATTAATTAGTTTTAATTTAATTGACTAGTTTGATATGATTAAATTATTAGTTTTGATTGAATTACAAATATATTTGAGTTAAATTAATAGATTATTTTAATTCGGTTTCTTTCTTTTTACCTTTTTGACAACCAAATAAGAAAAAGTATGTATCTCCTCTATTTCTTTCTTTCCTAACTAGCTTATTTCTATCATTCCAATCACACCAGTGGCTCGCGGGAGAAGATGAGGATAGTGATTGATTTTGTGATTTTAACAATTTGGTCCCTCGTGCTTTTTTAAGTTTTATTTTGGTCTCTAATATGCCACATGACTTAATGAGTTTCAAGTCGGTACCAGTGTAGTTAGTATCTATGAATCGTACGATTCAGATCGCGATACGATTCGAAAAATGCATCAAACGATGCAAATCGTAAGGTGGCTCGTTCTTGTGTCTGAATCGTGGTATGTATCGTCGGAATCGCGACCGGAATCGCTTCGAATCGCGATTCAACGGTGTCTCGCACGATTCTCGCAACAATTCAAAACGGGTCGGTTTTAGATCCGCTTTTGCAAAACCCCGTTTTTTTGTGGTTATCGGCGGCGCGTTTTTGGCTGTAGGAGGAAGACAACACGAAACGCTACGTTTTGGGAGTGGGGATTAATGAAACAGTGAGTATTGGGTTTGAGTTGCTGACGTTTCACACGCGTTTTAGGGTTTTTTTTTGGACCCCCACCCTCTCCCCTTAAACCCCCACCCACACTGAAATCTCCAAAATGCCCTTTGTTATCTATTTTTTATTTTTAAAAAAGGCTCATCGTATATATGTCATTTGGGACATATATACGATGTGTATTTTTAAGACATTGTATATATGCCCTGAAGAAGTATATACGATTGACCGTTACACATCGTATATACTCCTGAAATAAAAATAAATAAATAATGTCAGCAAAAAGTGCAGACTATGTGACTTAAATAAATTATTTAAGCAAAAAATGCAAAACTTACCGGGTCAGCGATTATAGAACTGCAGACATGATCTGCCAAGTCAGTGAAAAGAGAGGGCTGAGGCTCCTCCTGAGGCTCCTCCTGATACTGCTGAGGCTCCTCATGATACTCAGACACAAACTGGTCTGAGTAATAAGTATCAGCCTGGGGTCCTACCTCATGATACTCAAACATAGAGGTTGAGGATCGTACTGAGGATACTGTGGATGGTACTGAGGATGAGGCTGATAATCATACTGAGGAACCGACCTCCCTCTATGCCAATCCTCCTGCTGAGTTTGGTGCAGGTAATCCCCAAGATATAACTGCCCATCATCCGGAAAATTAGCTGGGTGATGCTGCTCAGGCTGATACTCAGCTGGGTCAGCCTGTCTCTGTCTCCTCGCTGAAGCATGGAGCTGATTATGCCTCCGAGTCCTCGTACTCGGAGCAGTAGATGACTCCCCTCTCTCTCCGATAGGAGATACCTCGCGTCTCCCTCTATGCCTACCGGACACTGCAAGCAAAGGAAAAAAAATATAGTAAAAAAATAATAATTAAATTGCTCATCGTATTTACATCAAAAAAGGTGTATATACGATGCTTACTGGTTTGCTCGTCGTATATAGGGTCTTCTGGGCGTATATGCGAGTGGTGAATTCTGGCTAATCGTATATACGCCTTGAAAGGGGTATATGCGATGAGTAAAAAATGGTCGTCGTATATAGGGTAGTGGTGGGGTATATGCGAGTGGGGAATTTGTGGGCTGGTCGTATATACGTTTCTCTGGCGTATATGCGACTAAGTGGTGGTCAATCGTAGGTAGAACCAATTATGTGAAGAAATGATGATTTTGTAAAAAGACAGGGGTAATTTGGTCTTTTCATATGGTGGGTGGGGGGTAAAAAAAACAGGCTTTTAATTTTCATACCCCCTCCTTGCCTTCCATACCCCATAATACGATTTAAGACCAAAATACCCCTGTCATTTTCACAAACTTCCTAATCATCATGAATCAGAATCATTTTTTTGACTCGGATTTATCTCATAGAGATGTTTAAAGTAGTCAATTTACCTTATGGAAACATCTCTATGAGATAAATCCCAGTCAAAAAAATTGACTACTGATTTATCTCTTGAGGATAAATCCAGTAGTCAATTTTTGACTCCTGATTTATCTCATGTAGATGTTTCCTAAAAGAATTTATTTTATGGAAACATCTCTACATGAGATAAATCTCGAAATCAAAAAAATTGACTACAGTTTATCTCTTGAGGATAAATCAGTAGTCAATTTTTGACTCGGATTTATCTCATAGAATGTTCCTAAAGAAAAAAAATTGTTTTTTTTTTTTTTTTTTAACAGGGGCAAAATTGGAAGTTTGGGATGAGATGGGGGTATAGGGTCCAAGGGAGGGGGTACAAAGATCAAAACCCAAAAAAACACCCCGCGTTTTAATATAAACCAACCTTTCTTTTTGGCTTCGTTCACGTGTTTTTTAGTTGCCTGTTCACATGTTTAACAAATGGGGTTTTCATTTCCTTTCTTTATTTTATTTTGACTTCTTTCTTTTTGTTTTGACTTCCTTCTATTCTTTTTTTATTTTATTTTTACTCCTTTCTATCAGAAAGCAACCGCTCCTACCTATTTTGACTTCTTTATTTTTTTTTAACTTCATTCTATTGATTAGATTTTATAAAACACGTCTTTTTTACTTCTTTTTGTTTGTTTATTTATTTATTTATTTGTTATTCTCACCTCTTTCTTTTCTTTTTCTTTTTTTGACTCCCTTCTATTATTTGGATTTTAAAGCACCAAACCTAGAACTCTTTATTATATACATTGGGTATTAAAAAAGCAAACCCCTTTTTGAAATTGAAGTTTATATGATATTTATATACTTATGTTATGTAGATTTAGTTAAAAATGTCATATATTTTTTATCATGTATTTTACGATACGATACACGATTCAAAAAATGGACCTAACGATACACGATACGTATCCCGATTTGATAACACTGGTCGGTATTGACATGTAAGACGCCACATCAATCGTTAATCAGCGCGACGTCATAACAAAATAGTAACGATGAGATCAAAACGAAACGGAAATGAAAAAATAACAAGCCAAAAAAAATAAAGAACCAAAATGAAACCTAAAACAAAGATAAATGATCAAAAATGACATTTATTAGGCTACAAAATAACATTTACGAGATGACTAAACTTTTAATTTTAATTTTACTTTTATTAATTTTTAAAGATAGGCGGAGGTGCGCGGGGCCATTCCCGCCACAACGTCACTCTGTCCCTCCCTCCCTCTCTCTATGAACCAACTGACTGGAACCTTCGGCAGCATCTGTGATGGATTTCTTGAGTGCAATTCGCTTCAATTTCAATTCAATTCAATTCAATTCAATTTCGTGCTTGGATTTTGGGGATTTGATTGGGTTTGGATTCTAGAAGGAGGAAGGGGTAGGCCTCGAGAAGGGAAAGAGATGAAATCATGATTCTAGAAATGTCAGGTATGAGTAATATTTCTGTCTCTATTGTAATGATTTGGGAATAGATTCTCTCTTCATTTTTTAAAGGTTTAAATCTCCAACCCGCATTGCAAAAGCGAGAAACCGTGTTTAAAATTCAGCATAAGTTGGACCAAAAGTAGACCACAATTATATTTAAGTCATATTGTTATTTGTGCGCATCATTATATATACATGTCGATGGTAATCTATGTTAGGAAAGCTTGGTTGTGTAATAATCCACGGTTTCTTAGGTTCGTGTGGTTCCCAACAAAACAAGTGTTTTTGCACTCGAGATTCGAATCCGGAAGCTTTGGGGTGGGATCAGAGTCAGATTCTGACTCGGATCGGATCAACCTTTGTTGGTACTCCTCCTGTCTCTTTTATAAGCGAAAAATATGCTTCAATTTTTGTCTCTTTTTATAAGCAAAGTTAACTACTTTTACCATATTTATTGATTTATTGATATTGTTCCATATACACCAATCATTTAATTGAGTGGTTGAGAATAAAGTTAAATAAAAAGTTCTTTTCATTAAATAACAAAAGGGTTAACTTGGTAAATTTGGTTAACTTTTTGTATGAAAACTAGACAATTAATTGTACTTTACTAATTTTTTTAATCACAGTGAAGTTAGTTAATTTTTTTAATCACTAGACAAAAGGGTTAACCTGTGTTACCTTAAACTTTCTCAGTGACATGGAGTTGTTTGGGGCTATAATTAACGAGGTTATGGATTTCAAGGGGTTCGGACGCATACCAAAAGCTTTTGTTCCACTACTAGATGGAGTATGCTCTAAATACCCATTACTTATTCATTCTCATATCAAAAAAAGTCGTGACTTCAGTCAACCGGCGTTCTATTCATTAGGTCGCCTTTTGTTTTTCCTCAAAAACTAAAAAAATTAAACATTTGGATGACCAGGGTTGTAAAAATATTCAAACTTTCATTTAAGAAGTAGCTACATTCGGGTTTCCTGTAAGCTGGCTCAGATTACGTATTCACTCCATTTTGAGCATGAAGACCTATGTGGAGAAGTTGATTGAGGTCAAAACCCCGAAGGAAAAATTATTTTGCGCCAAAATGGAGCTTGCTGTGGAAAGAGATTTGTTAATAGCAAGAGGGTTTGACATCAAAGATTAGGATGATAAACTTTGGCCTTAAAGTAGGGAAAATAGTTGTTGTATGTCAAGAAGCTACTCCTTTTAATGAAACTGCACTTGATACATAATGTCTTTTTATTCTGCATGCCTTTTTTTATTACTCTTCTTCTAATGACTCATTTAATTACTCACCTAATGTACTAACTTTGATATTGTTTTCATTCAGCTATGTGTTCTGCTTCACAGCAAAACGTATCAGATATTCAAAATCATGTTCCTTTGTTAAGTTCTCTAAATGTTTTATTCATTTCTGCTCCTCATTTGTCTTTCTTTTTTAAGTTTAATATGTGGTTCATTTGACTTCTTATTAGATATACAATTACTATCAGGAAATGATTCTCAGGCATTGCAACATCTCCAACATAAGATTAGAGATTTTTACTCGATTTCTACTTTTCATTGTTGCCTGACCAATTTGTCTGTTAGTATCATCTAAATCGCTTCTCCCAATTTTAAGGATGCCATTTTACTTTAAAGCCTTTGTGTTTGTTTTTTTTAAATGGAATTGATACTAAGTATTCTACATTTACCATTTATTTGTTCCTTGGGAGATTGAATAGGAAATTGTTTTTAAATTCTGCGTTTTATCAATTTTTGATCTACACTTACTCAAATTGGTGACTTTATCAAACTTATTGCTCTTGCTCTTCTGAATCATGTCTTTCATTCCCTATCTTTTTTTATGTTTAGTAATATTAATTTGAAATCATGGCAAAGTTTTAATCACCCTCTTTTTGATTCCATTTATGTTGTTGTCTTTATAAGCTAAATTTTGTGGTGTAGGGCTTTGAAGCTGATAATGGCTCACATTCAGTTCCTGCATTAATTTGGTCAAGTGTCTTAATGAGTTGTTACTTCTTTTCCTTCAGGAATACACAAGTGTTTGTTGATCAAGAGCAGGAAGTCATAGACTCTTAAAGAGCTGCTTCTGATTTATATTACCTTATGTACTAAGTTGTTGTTGATGGATATGGATATCATACTTAGAACTTTTTAGTATATTTTTTCCATATCTAAAACGCTGAACTTCTAACTTCACATTATATACCAATTTTTTCTTCGTATTTGTTTTATTTGTTAGTGTCTCTCAAGAGTTTGTTTTATAGGTTCTGTCAAAAAGGAAACTTGGGAAATGGTTTTCATTTCAGTTGGTTTTTTTTGGGGTTATGAGAATCAAAGTTGATTTTAGGACACCCGTTTTATCTTCTTATTGGCTTAGTAGTAACTGAGGAATTCGTTGTTACAAAGTAAAGTTATTTTTCCCAATCTTTACGCAAGGCAGTTAGGGATAGCTCCCTTCAAATTGACCTAACAGAAGAGGATTACTTTTTATGATAATTTCACCCATGTTCAAGGAATGAGAAATACTTAACAGGAGATGACTGATTGGAGTTTGTGAAAGATAGTAAATTGAAAGTTGGAAATATTCTTAAATTTGGAATTGGAGGGTCCCCAATAACTGTGTTCGTGGACACAATAAGGAAGAAATCAAACACGAACCTCTAATTTTTTTCAATGCTTTCATATTACATACTTAGTCTAAATATTCCATACATTACGATTTGAACAATAAAACACTTAATAGGAGGAAAGTGGTTTCAATTGTGACATTGTCTATAACAGTGCTAAATTTCTTACGGCTATGTTCACTTCCCGCTTTTTTTTTCATTGAACATTTTTTTTATTCAGTTTTATCGCACATTCTTATAAAGCAAAATTAGAAATATTCAGGTATAGCCCCATGCATAATCATATTGGTTACAAAAAAATTGGGTTCAACCCAGTTTAAAACCCATTCATAAATGTGACTTAGATATGGAGTATGGGTCATTCTTATATATTAACTTATTAATACTTCTCAATTTTTCTTTTTATTAGTTGAAATTATAAGACTATCTATTCTTAAGAGTCCAAATTAAGTGACCACGTGCATCGCACGGGTAATGAGTTGATTTAATGAGTTGATTTTGGGTAATGCATCTTTTTTTCTTTTTTTTTCTTCTTTTATATTAGCCTGTTGCTTCATTTATTTCCGGTGGTGGTCGCCAGAGCAAGGTGGTTGATCAGGATATTTTTTTAAGAGGTTTTAATGCGTACAATGAGGGGATTCCAAATATCATGTTAGTTTTCTGGTTAGAAGTCTATGGTGGCCAGAAACGTGGAAGAATGGGTAGATGCAAAAGTTTTCCGATCTACTTTGTTTCTGAAAAAGGTTGAGACTTTCTTGTAGAGGAAAAGGAGACAAACAAATTGGTAGGGAGGGGGTGGCCGGAGTTGGCCGGAAAATGAGACTAAGGCGGTGGTCATTTTTCAAGACGGTTCCTTTTTGAAAAATAATAAGATAGGAAGATAGAGGGGGAGGAGGAGATGAAGAAAATGTAGTTAACATTTGAAAAAGAAGTTGAGATCGGTTGGATGTGAGAGAATAGGTGGAGAGCGGCCATGGGAGAGAAGAATGAGAGAAAGGGAGAGAGGAGGGCAAGAGGGAGACGAGAGAGAGAGAGAGAATTCCTTATTTTGGTGATTTGAAAGAGAGAGAGAGAGATTGGAGCATGTACTTTTTGGAATTTAGTGAATAGGAACTACACTTGATAATTGCATTATTTACAAAAGTATCACTCACACTTTTACGCACGTCTGACGTTTTTGGCGGGAGTTTTCCCGCTTCATCATAACTTCTCATGCAGAGAGAGAGTTGATTTTCAAGCGACTTGACTTCCTGCTATTATATGTGCGGGATAACTTTTCAAAATTAAGCGATATTAAATATTAATGATTGAAGAGTTATTCATAAAACATTAATTTGAGGCAAATTTGGAATAAAAATATGAATATTATAATTCTAAAAAAATGCATTGTCATTTTTTCTTTCTTATTATAGGTTAATTTTTGTATTTGTATTTAATGAATATAATGTTGATAATTATTAAAGTTCTTTAGAAACTTTTTCTTCTTATTTTATCTGCGGAGGATGTTCAATTTAAATGTCTTTATTAAAGTTCCTTTTAAATTTACAATATTTGTTATTTAATTAATATTTATAATTTAATTTTATTCACATGTTATTAGATTTTATATTTTGCAAAAAGAACATCATTTCTTTTAATGACATAAAAAATCACCTTGGGGGCACGGGGACAACCCCGCTGATTATCAAAGTTATGTTTTCGATGTTGGCCAGGTCAATATATTTTCTTTCAAGATGCGATCTGATATTATTCTTTCGAAAAAATTAATTCTTCGATTATACGATGAAATTTAATGCAACTACGTCGCATCGCATGACGTTATAAAACTAGTTAATTTTTAAAGATAGGCGGAGGTGCGCGGGGCCATTCCCGCCACAACGTCACTCTGTCCCTCCCTCCCTCTCTCTATGAACCAACTGACTGGAACCTTCGGCAGCATCTGTGATGGATTTCTTGAGTGCAATTCGCTTCAATTTCAATTCAATTCAATTCAATTTCGTGCTTGGATTTTGGGGATTTGATTGGGTTTGGATTCTAGAAGGAGGAAGGGGTAGGCCTCGAGAAGGGAAAGAGATGAAATCATGATTCTAGAAATGTCAGGTATGAGTAATATTTCTGTCTCTATTGTAATGATTTGGGAATAGATTCTCTCTTCATTTTTTAAAGGTTTAAATCTCCAACCCGCATTGCAAAAGCGAGAAACCGTGTTTAAAATTCAGCATAAGTTGGACCAAAAGTAGACCACAATTATATTTAAGTCATATTGTTATTTGTGCACATCGGCTATGTCTATGTCGATGACTAATCTATGTTAGGAAACTTGGTTGTGTATAACAGGTTTTCTTGGATTCGTGTGGTTCTTCATCCCGGTGTTTTTCTGTGCACACTCAAGATTCGAATCAGGAGGCTTTGGGGTGGGATCAGAAGTCCGATTCTGACTCGGATCGGATCAACCTTTGTTGGTACTCATCTGCAGTCTCTTTTATAAGCAAAAAATATCTTGATTTTTTGTCTCTTTTATAAAGCAAAAGTTAACTACTTTTACCATATTTATTGATTTATTGATATTGTTCCATATACACCAATCATTTAATTGAGTGGTTGAGAATAAAGTTAAATAAAAAGTTCTTTTCATTAAATAACAAAAGGGTTAACTTGGTAAATTTGGTTAACTTTTTGTATGAAAACTAGACAATTAATTGTACTTTACTAATTTTTTTAATCACAGTGAAGTTAGTTAATTTTGTTTATAAAAGAGACCGGAAGGATAGTATATTTAAGTCATATAATATAGGGTTAAATATGTTTTTGGTCCCTATGAAATTTGAAAATTTTGTTTTTAGTCTCTAAAAAATTTCATTCACTTTTAGTCTCCACATTTTCCATAGCCAACGTTTTTAGTCCGTCATGACTTTCAACACTACTTCTAAGCACTACCAAAAGTCATAAAGGTCTAAAAACATTGACGGATGAAAATGTGAGGACTAAATATGAGTGAAATTTTTTATAGGGACTAAAAACAAATTTTAGAGACTAAAAACATATTTAACCTTATAGTATATATATCTTTTTGGAATACTTTTCAAGGCCGGCTAGCATCTTTCCTTCAACCAATGTTCAATCAATACACTTGAGTTGACTTGACTTGGACACTGTGCTTCTTGCTTGCTGATCAGCTAAAAAGAACAAAGGCAAGCAATTTCATTAAGCAACTCTAGTTTGCTATACATCAAAATCTCTCTGTTTCTTTCAATTCACTTTCTTTATAATCTCATTCTCATATATTATTACTGCAAATCCCACCATGGCTGTGGAACTTATTGCTGGACCTTTAATGGAAGCTGCTTGCAATTTGCTGCTTGAAAAGATAGCTTATCCTGAGGTTGTAAACTTCTTTAAGAAAAATAAAAGTGACAAGTTGCTCAAAAGGTTGAAGATCATGTTGTTGTCAGTCCATGCTGTGCTCAATGATGCTGAGGAAAAACAAATGAAAAATGAAGCTGTGAAAGCATGGCTTGAGGAACTTAAAGATGTTGCATTTGATGCTGATGATCTACTTGATGAGATCCATACATGTGAAAAATTCAAGGTAAACACATTTCAGTCCCCTACTAATTATTTTCATGATAAAGAGCTTGAACAGAAGATAAAAGATGTTTATGAAAGATTAGAGTTTGTTATAAAACTGAAAGAAGTACTTGATCTGAAGGTGGGTAAGGAAATTAAAATGGCACATAAGACACCAACCTCATCTGTAGTTGAAGCATGTGATGTTTATGGAAGAGATAATGATAAAGAAAACTTAGTTAACTTGCTATTGTCACATGATGTTATTGCTGATGATGAAAAATTAGGCGTAATCCCTATTGCTGGTATGGGTGGAATAGGGAAAACCACCTTAGCTCAATTAGTGTATAATGATCATAGAGTACAGAAGGAGTTTGATCTCAAGGCTTGGGTTTATGTCTCTGAAGAATTTGATATCTGCAAGGTCACAAAAAATCTTTTAGAGGTTGTTACATCATGTAGTTGTGATATTGAGGATTTAAATTCACTTCAGAGGAATTTGAAAATGTATATACAGAAGAAAAAGTTTTTATTTGTGTTGGATGATGTTTGGGATGAAAATTATGACAACTGGGACAAATTCAGAAGTCCATTTAAACATGCTGGGGCTAATGGAAGTAAGATTATTGTAACCACTAGAAGTGGGAATGTGGCATCTATCATGCAAACTTTACCACCTTATAATCTTAATGAACTGTCTAATGAAGATTGTTGGGAATTGTTTTCAAAGCATGCTTTTGATTATGGGGATTCAAATGTTCATCAAAGTGTAGAGAAAGTTGGAAGAGAAATTGTTAGAAAGTGCAAAGGTTTGCCTTTAGCTGTGAAGACACTTGCAGGACTTTTAAGGTCAAAAACTGATACACAAGAATGGTATAAAGTTCTGAACAGTGAGATATGGGATCTGCAAGATCATGAGAGTAATATTCTTCCAGCTTTGAGATTAAGTTACCATTATCTGCCTTCTCATTTAAAGAGATGTTTTGCTTATTGTGCGATTTTTCCGAAAGACTATGAATTTGAGAAAGAGCAACTAGTTTTGTTGTGGATGGCAGAAGGTATGCTCCAACAATCAAAAAGACATAGAAGAATTGAACAAGTTGGAAATGAGTATTTTTGCGAATTAGTATCCAGATCGTTTTTTCAACAATCAAGACGCGGCAAGTCATGTTTCCTAATGCATCATCTTATAAATGACTTGGCTCAGTTTGTATCTGGAACATTTTCTGTGAGAATGGAAGATAATGGTTCTGAATCTGATGAAGTTGTGGAAAGAACTCGCCATTTGTCGCACATTATTTCGCATAGTTCCTCATATGTAAACCTGAAAGATGTTTGCAAAGCGAATCGCCTACGTACCTTTCTGCAAATAAGAACAATAGGTACATCAGTTGACTTGTTAAACAACATGCCAAATGATCTGTTGAAAAAGTTGAAGTACTTAAGAGTGTTAACTCTGGTAGGTGCTTATTTCTACAGTATACCTGATTCAATAGGCGAACTTAAACATCTGCGCTATCTTGAAGTTTCTGACACTGAGATTATCAAGTTACCTGAATCCATTTGCAGCTTGTACAATTTACAAACACTGAAGTTAGTTGGATGCTATAATCTTACTGAACTGCCAAAAGATGTTCATAGACTTATCAACTTGCGCTACTTGGATATTAGAGGAACTTGTTTGAAGTGTATGCCATTACAAATCAGCAAATTAAAAAACCTCCAAAAATTGAGTGACTTTGTTGTTGGTGAAACTGAAGATCATGGATCTTCCATTGGTGAACTAGGAGAGCTATGTAATTTACAAGGATCATTGTTCATTCATGACATAGAACATATTGTTAGTTACAAGGATTCCGAAAAAGCGAAATTGAAGGAAAAGGGTGGCCTTGAAAAGTTGTGTTTGGATTGGGGTGGTAATGGTGATACTGATAACTCACAGCGCTGAAAAAAACCATACTGGAAAGCTTTCAACCACATACAAATTTGAAGGAGCTTGATATCTATGATTATCCAGGCACAGAATTTCCACATTGGTTAGGAGACTATTCCTTTTGCAACATGGTGTCTTTACAACTTAAGGGATGTAAATATTGCTATAAGTTGCCTCCACTTGGACAACTTCCAATGTTGAAAGAGCTTCACATTACTAAATTTGAAGGATTAGTGAGTGTAGGGTCTGAATTCTATGGCAATGAAAATTCTGTAACTGGTAGTGGTAGCTTTCCTGTATTGGAAATTCTAAGGATTGAGTCTATGTCAGCATGGGAGAATTGGTTTTCTGATACTGACAATGAAGGCAGCAATAGCAGCATTGCTTTCTGTCATCTCAGAGAGTTTTATATTGAAAACTGTCCTAAACTCACAGGGAATTTACCAAGTAACCTTCCATCTTTGACATTACTTGTAATCAAATATTGCAAACGTTTGCTTTGTTCACTTCCCAAATCTCCAGGTCTAAAAGTGCTGAACATTCAGAATTGTGAGAAACTAGAATTCCCATTACATGCTCCTTGGTACCATTATCACAAATCACTTACATCTTTGTACTTGCATGGTAGTTGTGATTCACTCAATTCTCTTCCTTTAGATCTCTTCCCAAATCTCAAGTCTCTAGATATTTGGGGATGTAAAAATCTTGAAGCACTTACAATTTCAGCATCAGATGATAATGCTAATGGTACTCCTCCAAGTTTCAAATCCCTTCATTCCTTATGCATAAGGCATTGTCCAAGTTTCACATCTTTTCCTAAAGGAGGATTTGCAGCACCAAAACTCACTTTGTTAACTATCAACTACTGTGACAAGTTGAATTCTCTGCCTGAAAAAATGCATGAGCTTATGCCAAGCTTGAAAGAACTTCAACTGAGGGGTTGTCCTCAAATTGAGTCATCATCTACTATGAAGCCACTCAGAATTAGGATTTGTAACAAACTCATGGAAGGGAAACAAAATCACTCTGATCCTCTCTTTGCAAGGTTGGAGGGTCTGGCATCTATTCATAGTCCCTCATCAAGTTAGACATGACTTGAGTTTATCGATGCCCGATGGAAAACATTTTAGAGTGAGAGGATAGTGCCCTAACCCGAGAATACCTCCAGGTTTTAAGATCACTTACATAGGAATTTTACATTTACTAGGAGCTGCTAATGTGTTGTGTTTTGGTCTATTAATTAATGTCCCAAGGTGGTTTTAGTGGCATGTTGCTGCTCGTTTCGGTTTGTTTAGGCCATTAGGTGGAAGTTTTGGGTGTCATGGGATCTTTTGTATCTTTGACGGTTGGTGTATTGTTTTATCTAGCTTTTCTAGCAAGTGATTGAGGTGTGCTCCCCACTTGATAGAAGGTGGGTAGAGCCCGTACATATGAATCTGGAGCTAGAGGCCATTAATAAACATATTTATTTATCGAAAAACTATTTGAAGTATGTGCTTACTACTTGATCTTGGCACATCTTATACCAATATTTTCAATTTTACTTATTAAAAAAAAACAATGCATTTGATGGTAAACAATCACAACCCAATTAATGAAACAAATGTGTAGTAAAATTTGATTTGTGAGTAATCAATACTCATACTTCATCACGAATTACATAATTACTAATGGATTTTATCGCGCAACCTTGGATCGCACAAATGATCATATATTTATGCAGGAGAAGTTGTGGAAGGACTCAGTACACGAAGTGCATATGTAGATGTTTTGCAGCCAATTGAAGTGCATATGTGCTCCATTTCGGTCTGGCTGGTGCTGCACCCCCATTCCTTAACTCGGGCTTGTAGATGTTTTGCACCCAACTAAAGGGCATGTGTGCTACCCTGGTCGCCTCGCCCTCTGCCATGACCTTGTGCTCCAACATCTTGCACAACTAGCTGGTGTGCATGGTACAGAAGCCACACCATATTGTACCATACTTTTTTCAAAGAGTGGTTCTACTATTCTGGTTTGTGAAAACTGGTTTCTTTTTGTAAATTGAATCCGTACCATTTTAAAGTTGGTTCATTACCAGTTTCACTTTTAAACTGGCTAGCTCTTAGAGACGGATTTGGATCCTGTGCATTCGGTTGTGGTGCATTTGGGAAACATGTGTCTATCTCTCTCCTCACATTTTTTATATTATAATAATGTAAAAAATGTGAGGAGAGAGATAGACACATGTTTTCCGAATGCACTGAACGCTGAATCTGAATCCCTTAGAGACAGGTCGGTTCAAAATGAGCTAGAATTGTTTGTAGGCTCTTCATATTATTTTGAGCCCAACGTTGGCCTAATCATGATTAAAATAAGGCCCATACTTATTACGCTTCCCCTACTTACCACACACCTCCAAACTCTGCGAAATGATCAAAATGTTCTTAATGAATAAAAAACTTCCAAACGCGTCGTTTTTTCACCCGATTCTCTGAGTGCGACACCATGATGTGCTTGAACTTGAGTGCGGTATCATAGTGTCGTAGCTTGTGTTTTAGCACACACCCCGTTTGCATGACATTTAGCAGTGCGCCACTATTGGCCAAACGATTACAATATCATAGTGTCGTGCTTAGTAAATCCTACAATTTCAGGTGCACAGTGTCATAGTGCCATACTTATTAAAATTCTGCAGAATTTTTTAACAAAAATTTTCTATGTTTCAACGGCTTAGATTCCATCGTCACTTTTTATAAATGACATATAATCACTCAAATGTGTTGACATTTGCTATGACAAACATGCCTCAACAGATACAATTTCAGCGGTTGGATTTATCATAAAAATTATAATCAACGGCTCGCATTCGACGACATCCAATATAAATAGGCTATCGATTATCCCATTTATTTCACGCCAACGGTGGCACCTTTTACCCCCAAAGTAATTATAAGAGAAAAAGTCGAAAAAGCGAGTAAATTTGTTTTTCAAATAAAATTTTCAATTCATTTTCGAAATACCTTTCACAAGTAAAAGATGTCATCCAACTCCTTAAATCATATACACATGATTTGTAATAATATTAAAGACTAAAGCGATAAAACATTTATTTTAATATAGTAACAAGAGTGATCTGAAAAATTATATTGAAAATACAACCCAAATCCCGATGTCACATGATCAGAACAATTAACCCTTAATCCAATCAAATCAAAAGAGTAATATCAATGCAACGTCATATACAAGTTATTGGGTGATCCGTAGTGATCACATCTCCATCGCTGCACGATCGTAGAAGGCTACTCCAACGACACCTAGAACTCAATCTAAAATAATGGTGCGCGGGTGAGAAAGAGCGTCAAAACCATATAAGGAACATAGGACCGAAACTAAAACAAGGACTACCACAATCCATTGAATCAATATCAAACAATCAATTCTTAAAGAATGACAAATGCAACATGTCCCATAATTGTTTGCTTACCACCCCACCTATCATCATCACCATCCTTTGAGGTACGACTCGTCCATACCGTAAAGGGTCCTTGTCTATACTACGACAAGGTTCTTCCTACAAATTTTAATTGTGAAAGTATGACTTGCTCAGTGATATGATTTCTCGAAGAAGAAACTGCGTTAACCAGAGCGGGGAAAAAATTAAAACAATTTTACATTTGTAAAAGACAATGCATTATCATGTGAACTTGGGTTCAATACCCACTTTGAATAATTTTTGATAACTTTTTTGTGTGGATAAATGACCAAATTTTTAGGCATTACTTCAAAATTTCTTTGAGGCCTCAATAAGTGTTGGACCAACTTCCAATATTATCCGTGATGCAAATATATATTTTTTTGGTAGAAAACGGGGCGAAACCCCAAAAGGTAGAGACAACTAATAGACTACACCAAAGGGGTAGAAATTAATCCCACACTATTAGCGAACAACAAAGGCCCAACAGAAGGAGAGCACTGGTCAAACAAGACTAATGCCTCAATTTGAGAACAACCAATACTAGGAAGAACAATCCACACATGAATTAACTTCACGATACATATACACAAAGAGAACCTCAGAGGCAATTGAAAGAGCTTCTAGATCTCTCTAACAATGCTTTCTCCCATAACATGCCCAACCACATTACTAGAAACAATACGAGAAATCGCTTGGCATTAATATGAATCTCTAGTCTAGAGATACCTGCATCACGATGTAGATTCAAACCTTCACAAACACCCCACAATTCGACTTCAAAGGTACTACAATTCACAATCGTTTTAGAGAAACCACAAATCCATCGACCTTACTAATCCCGAACTAACCTTTCACCCCAGTAGCCAAACCAACACCCACCTTGCAAGTACCATCACTCTGAGAGTTGAGACTAAGCCAACCCACTAGAAGTGGGTTTCAATGCACATCCACGGAGACACCAACCCATTAGATCGGCCGCGGTAAGAATTTCTTATCAAGGTTTCAAATTGTGGACCACATCACATGATTCACCACAATATTGCTTTGTTGTGGTAGTGTCATAATCGCATCGACTGCAATTGCGTTATGATTTAAAATCATAAAAAATCCATCATCGCAACACATAATAATGACCGCATCGGAATAGTAATAGACTATATAGTGGTCACACAAATTATTTTTCTATCTTCACTTGTTTTTATATCATAGACTTAGATGGTATTTTAAATGATTCAAGATATTTTAAAATGATGAAGAGTTGACAATGAGATAGATATGAAATCTTAGAGAGGAAATAGAAGACATGTGAATTATAAGATAACTAATAAATTTTAATATTTGATGTTAAATAAAAGATAAATTCACGCGACAATGACCATAATACTTGAAATCGCATAGCGATCGCAATCGCGACGCATCCTCGACCACATCCGTAACTTAAAGCCATGTTTCTCATATTTTAGTTTTATAACTTGAAAAAAGCAGACCTTTGAATATAAGCGGTAGCTTTAAGTAAAAACGCCACGGATGGCCAAAACAGCTAACCCATACCCATCGCTTTTTAAAAAAAAGCTGCCCATCGCCTTTAAACGCACTAGCCATACCCAGCGTTTTTTAAAAAACGCTGCCCATCGCTTCACGCGTTCTCCCAATACCCAGCGCTTTTTAAAAAACGCTGCCCATCGCTTGACGCGTTCTCCATATACCCAGCGCTTTTTAAAAAACGCTGCCCATCGCTTCACGCGTTCTCCCAATACCCAGCGCTTCTTAAAAAACGCTGAGTATAGCTACACCCTCACACATCACTTTCTCTACCTCTCTTCTCTCAAACCTCACCTGACCACTTCTTTGCCCTCGACCTCCGCCTCTTCCCCCTCGACCTCTGCCTCCTCCTCCTCCTCCACCCATCGTGCGTTGTCACCTCTTCTCTGTTCACCTCATTCCTCTTTTCACATCAACAAACCCTAACCTTGGTGGATAACTTTCCAGTTTCACATTAGTGATTGGAGTAGCTCTCGTCTTTTCTAGGAACTCTCTTCTCTCTCGTGTCGCGATTTGGACTTACGTCTTCTCATGCGGTAGCTCACGATTACCTTGTGGCTTTCGTTTCAATCTTGAATATATTTCAAACCGGAGGTTTGTTAGTGATGATTTTGCAACTTTATCATTTTTGCTTTTGAATCACTTTTCTATGTTTATTGTTTACACAATGTTTCATTAGTTATTTCTATTAGTTATTGCTTCATTCTTGGTGTGCTGGCTTCTACTATGTTTTTATTGGTGTCGTAGTATGCATAGTTTGGCTTAGAGTTGATCCATAAATATGGTTGCATGCTAGTTTGTTTGATTAAAAGTCAAGTGAGATTGTTTGACATGCTTTTCTATGTTTATTGTTTACACAATGTTTACATTAGTTATTTCTATTAGTTATTGCTTCATTCTTGGTGTTTTGCTTCTACTATGTTTTTATTGGTGTCGTAGTATGCATAGTTTGTCTAAGAGTTGATCCATAAATATGGTTGCATGCTAGCTGTTTGATTAAAAGTCAAGCTGAGATTGTTTGACATGCTTTTCTATGTTTATTGTTTACACAATGTTTACATTAGTTATTGCTTCATTCTTGGTGCTTTAGCCTACTATGTTTTTATTGGTGTGTAGTATGCATAGTTTGGCTAAGAGTTGATCCATAAATATGGTTGCATGCTAGCTGTTTGATTAAAAGTCAAGCTGAGATTGTTTTGCTATGCCTATTAAGATTCCTTGAAGGAGAGGAGTAGGTTATGTGCACTATTTTAGGTAAGAACCCAAAAAAGTGACCCCTGTGTTGAGATTTTAGCTTAGCACTGCACAAAATCGTGGCTCTTGAGCCATGACAGTGGATAAATATGCAGAGAAATAAGATCAGCCAGAAATGCAAATATTTCTCCCTTGATTTCTATGCTTCATTTCTATAGTCAGCATATTCATGTTTTGTTATTTTGGCTTTTTTTGCAGGTTAGGTTTAAATACAACAAATTGGCCTCCACTCAAGCTAGAAAATTGACTTTAAAAATTCAAAGGAGATCTTGCAAGAAGTTCAAAATGTCAAGCTTGTTGGGAAGTATTACAAGGTTGTGTATTAGCAAATTAAGTTTGAGACTAAAAGCTTTTGTTTACTTCCACTACAAGAAAACCTTTGTGTGCTCGTGAATAGGCATAGGGATGATATTGTTCTGTACTATCGTCTTGTTTGTTTCTTTGCTAGACATTGTTTGGTGTTAATTTGTTAGTAACTATGCTGGAAATGTCATTATATTTGGATCAAGCATGAATGGAGAAGTCACTGACCTCTGGAAAGGAGAAGATTACACTGTTTAGTTCTTGTTCTATCCCCTTTGTATCTTGCTAAATTGCTATTGTACACAGAAACAATATACATAGATATCACTATTAAAAAATATTTTGGATGTATGATTTAATTTTTGTTGTTGCAATAAAAATGAAAATACACAAAAATAGAAAAAAAATTAAAAAAAAAAATTAAACAATGGGCAGCGCTTTTAAGGAAGTGCTGCCTATAAGGGGCCAAGTTTGGGCAATGGGCATCGCTTTTAGGGAAGTGCTGCCTAAAGGAGGACGCGTTGGGGCAATGGGCAGCGCTGCCCATCTGATGACGTGTTTGGCAATGGGTAGCGCTATTTAGGGAGCGCTGCCTATCTGAGGACGTGTTTGGCAATGGGTAGCGCTGCGCATTGTTGGAGTGGAATCAGCGTATGCGTTCGTTCAGTAGCTGACTCATGGCCACGCTGCCGTTGATGAAAAAAGCGGCTGCAGCCTACTTAGATGCATTTGTAGTGTGCGGGAGGAAAATCTAAGAATATAATGGGCCCAGCAAGGAAACAGTTGAAACAAAAAGTGTGGGGAAAAATACTGTTGTAGTAAAAGACACATGATTTATGATTTGATGATTACTACAAACAAACGGTACTAGAGAGACAGCTCCACATGGTCAGGTTTAAGAAGGGTTAGAACTTAGAGCATAGTTTCTCATTAATTTTTAAGCAAAACCAAAAATCATGCTTGGCAGTTTGTTGCAAAAAACAGAATCATACTACGTGTGCAATTTCTAGTCTTTCAAATGCTCCAATACATTCCAATAGATGATATCAATTTGTAGTTACAGTAATCCTAACAGAAGAAGATGGAATTACTTGAGCTTGTGGGTTCCATGTATAATTCCCTGATTTGTAAGTTCTCAATGTCTTTTTGGAAACTATCAAACTTTTCCTTCCAAAATCTTTGTACTAATCGCCAAAACGTTCTTGTTATTAAAAATATGTATATATTGTGTTGGGTAATTTGTTGATCTCATGGTGGAGCTTCGTTTCTATTTGTCGGGTGAAATAAAAAATCAATGAAATGAAACAGTATTAAATCTTATTTTATTCGTTAAAACCTAAATAATACTTCCTTAAAATAAACTAACGTAAGAAAATATACCTTTGAACAGCTATGGTCTTTTTATAATATTAATATACATGCATGTGATTACCTATATATGGTCCCTTATTTGGACTTGGTATTTTAGTTCTATGTATAAAAAGTATGTTTGAACTAATATAGAAAAAATTATTTAGAATCCAGAAATTTTATGACCATATATTTGACATTTGATAGTTGTATTCGTGAAATTGGTTTTGACAAAGATAAAGTCGAACTCAAACCATTAATTACATTTTCTATAATTGGTGTGTGGGCCCATTGAATTCCATGGTTGTTGTTTGGTTTAACTTCCACTCGGATGGAGTGACCTGAATGCTCCGCTTTGGTTATGCTTTGTTTTCTTGCTACTTCGTTTTATTAGTGTCTTCCTCGTTTTGGTCTGACTGATACAATCCTATTGTATATAAATTTTGTGTTCCTTAATACACATTATATATATATATATATATATATATATATATATATATATATATATATATATATATATATATATATATATATATATATATATATATATATATATTACCTATTATTTTGTTGTTAAAAAAAAAAGAATCCAAAAATTATATAAAGAAGTTGATGTATTAGTTGTTAGGCAATAGACCCACAATATCAATTGCTCATATCCTTTGGAAATGCACTCTAAAGAGTCATGAAACCATTCATAAAACATATCATGGCTCGACTTAGTCTTAGCTACGCACCAGTTCCACGAGTACAATTTTACCTAAAATAAGGTCTCAGAAAGTTAAAAAGTCTTATTAGAAACACAACCAACCCCATTTCGACACTTCTAAATCACCCACAAAACAGATTGCCAATTCATTAATAGCCCCATTCTATCTTTTCTAAGACTAGCCCCATAATATAGAACAAAGAATAAAGTGGGGAAATCAGGCAGAAGCACCACCACCGAACCAAGCCATTTGAACACAAAGTATACCATAGCTCACATCTTAGAAACATGTGACCCTCCGACTCTAAAGGCTATCTCCAACGACCTAAGAGTTAGATGGTGCATCTTCATTTTTATCGTCTCCACTTTCGTCTAAGGAGGGGCAAATGGGTGTTGATAATGTGATTAGTGTAGGCAAGCGGTGCAATCAGAAAAAGTGCTATCAATTAATTAAGGAGGGTGCTAAGCGAAATATAATTCTTCCAGGGAAGGTAGATTTTTAAAGAAATCGAAAGATATAATATAGTCAATTATCTACTCAAAACATGGGCTGACATAACAAAGGATTCTATGGAAAAATATTCTGATGTGAAAGAGAGGGTTGGGGAATGGCTATGGTGTGTGGCAGGGAATTTTAACTCGGTAGATTCTTGAAGTGAGAAGTTTAGATCATCATTAGGAGGTATTGAGTCACGTAGCTAAAAAAATAGCGAAATTCTATGCCTTTTTAAGGGACCTCAACCTTGTTGACTTACCTTTACTCTGGAAAATGTTCACCTAGGTCCAACTAATGGGATGGCGATGAGTAGACTTGACATAATCTTAGTTTCGGAAGAGTGGTTAGAGAAGTGGGGGAATGTGTAACTTCATGGGCGTTTCCAAGGGATGTCTCAAACCATTGCCCGTTTCTTCTTAAGTATGCTTCATCCGATTGCAGACCAAAACCTACTTGTTTCAATAATTTATGGCTTAAGCATAAAAGACTTGGACTTCTTCGGAGTTCTTAGGCTGGATGGGGTGATCTTTAAAACAAAGTTATAGTTCCTCAAGTCCAATTCAAGAAAGTGTAATAAAGAGGTCTTTGGGAGTGTAGACTTTCAGTTGAAATGTTAATTGAGGAGATTAGGGTGGTTGATCTGAAACGGAAGTAGGGGGTGTATCTATGGAAGAACATGCTCTCCAAAGGTCCAATTTTGACTAGATGTGGAACTCCTAAAAAGAAAAGAGTGTATGGCTTTTCAGCGCTCCAGGTCGCGTTGGTTAAAGGAAGGGGATGCAAATTTATCCTACTTCCATGCCTCTATAAAGGTCCGATGGAAGAGAAATTTTGTTTCATTGTTGAGTGTGGATGACTGTTGGGTCAAAGGGCTGTTAGGTGTTAGGAGTGAAATGGTAAAATACTTCTCCGATCCTTACTATAGGGAGTTTTGGGACCGTTCTTGAGTGGACATTGAGGTGGTCCCCCCTTCCCAGATTGAAGGGTTGATTGCTTCGTTCTCGCATGATAAGATTGAGTATTTTATCCACTCATGTGATGGGAATAAGAACTCGGGGCTGGATTGAGTATTTCGAAGGTGGATTACCCAATGGCGTTGGGGATTATAGGTCGATTTCTTTTCTCGGCTGCTTATAAGCTGGTTGCCAAAATGTTGGCAACTCGGCTTGGGAAGGTCATGGACAACATAGTGGCTAAAAACTAATCGACCTTCATCCGTTGGAGACATCTTGCTAATGGGATGGTGGTGGTTAATGAGTTGTTGGACTATGCAAAAAAAGTTGGGAGAAAGTGAATGATTTTTAAAGTGTACTTCGAAGTGGACTTAGGGTTTTGGAGTATATGTTGTGGAGGTTTGGTTTTGTTTAAAATGGAGAGATTGGATCCGAGCGTATGTGTTTACTGGGAAGTCTCTCGGTTCTAGTCAATGGTCCCCCAACATAGGAGATAAATATCTACCAAATATAAATATGATTGATAGTTAGTTTGCATCTGAGGATGCTTGGCTCTTCATAGTGTAAATAGCTAGTGTCATGTAATTATTATTTTTGATCACAATTCTTGTACTATTTTTAAAAGAATGAATGTAATTATTAACTTATTTTAGTTATTATTGCATTCAATTTTCCAGTTTATCATTAAATGGATTAGAGTCAGATCTATATGTGTTTGTACAAAAATGATTTTAATAGAAATAGTTAAATTAATTCTAATACAAACAAAAATTTAGTAAATTTATTTTGTTAATATCTTAATATTTTTCAATTGTATTAAAAAAATCATCAATTTCATTTAAAATAAGTTACATTGTATTTTATCATTAAAAATAGTGCACCTGAATGTATTCTTTTTAAAAAAAATATGGAGAAGGAGTCACTTTTTGTAAGAAGCGCTACCTAAGGCTGGGAATAGGTAGCGCTTCTTACAAAAAAGTGTTGTTCATTCCTAGCATTAGGAAGTGCTTCTTATAAAAAGCGTTGTCATTCCCCTCGTCAACTTTTACATTAAGTAGCACTTCCTAAAGAAGCGACGCCTATCCTCAACCTTTAGTAGCGCTAAATATATGCTACTATTTTTGACTCCCCCCTTCAGCAGCAGGTGAATAGGTAGCGCTTGTAAGCGTACGCAATGACAAAAAAATAAGCACTACTAAAGGTCTTTTTGTGTAGTAGTGCTTGGTCATTTCCTATTTCTCCTTTTAGCAAAGGGTATTGGGGGTCTTATTCGGACGGTAGTGGAAAGGAATAGGTTTGCTGCATTCAGGTTAGGCATTCCTCCGATGGAAATTTCTCTTCTCCAATATGCGGATGATACCCTCTTGATTGGGGATGATCTTGTATAAAACCTTTGGATAGTGAAGTCAATCTTTGAGGAGGAGCTTTGATTTGGTTTCTAGACTCAAAATAAACTTATGGAAGAGCTTCCTTTTGAGAGTGAATGTCTCAGCACCATTCTTAGAAATGGTAGCATCTTCCTTCACTGTCGGACTAGTGCCCTCCCTTTTAAGTACATTTGTTTACCGATGAAGTGCGAGCAGGCGTTGGCTACATGGCAGCCAGCGATTGATACATTGAGGTGGAAGCTTAATATGTGGGGTAATCGGTATGTCGATTACGGGAGTATTGTCATGATTAACTTTCGATTAGTGAAAGTGGTGAAAGTCTACAAGACAAAGAAAGATGGAGGTTGTGGTGAAGGACCTTCGCTCGCTTATTCAATGCTAGCAATTGGAGGTGGAGACTCACTACGCCCGTACAAGGTTTGTCGGCGTTTTTGGGCATTGGTAGCGTTTTAAAGCGCTAGAAAAAGTGGCGCTACTAATGCGTACACCCCATTAGTAGCGTTTTAAAAGCGCTAGCCATTTACCCAGCGTGTTTTAGACATACGTGGCGTTTTATATAAAGCGCTAGCCATTGACCAGCGCCTTTTTACAATTCCTGGCGTTTTACGTAAAACGCTGGGGATCCATATAGCTCATTTACTACCATTCTTAGCGTTTTAAATAAAAGCGCTAGGGATCCCATAGCTCCTTTTACTACCATTCCTAGCGTTTTAAATTAAAGCGCTGGGGATACTATAACCCTTTTTACTACCATACCTGGCGTTTTATAAAAAAGCGCTAGGGATGCTATAACACCTTTTACTAGCATTCCTGGCGTTTTATATATAACGCTAGGGATGCTATAGCATTCTAGCGTTTTATATAAAGCGCTAGGGATGCTATAACACCTTTTATTAGCATTCCTAGCGTTTTACTGTAAAAAGCGCTAGGGATCCTCTAGCTCCTCTTTACAATTCCTAGCGTTTTATCTTTAAAGCGCTAGGTATTGAATAATTTTTTAACTTCATTTCTAGCGTTTTCACTCTAAAACGCTACCTATTGACTGAATTTTTTTAAATATTTTTTTATTTTGGTTTGTTCTCCATTTTAATTACAACCTATAAATTCATTCCCTTTTCAACAAATTCGAAAATACATTCCAATCAATATATCATTCAAACAAAATTCAGTCAACAAAATTCATCAAATAATATTTCCAATCCAATATATATCATTCTAAGAAGTACTTACAACATAATATAAATCCAATATATACAACATAAATAATAACTAAACTATTATGAATCTCAAAACTTGCTACAAAAAGCTAGAAACAAAATGGCACCACTCCCCACATTGCATTGTAAGTTGTTGTGATAGTCTGGATTTTTTTGAAGTTTGGGAAAATATCTTGAAAAAAATGAAATAAAATTAGAATTAAAATGTTTATTAAATGTGAGTAAGTATTATAATATCAATATAAAAAATAAATCTAAGTAGTTACCTTGGTTGGGATTGTTACTTTGTCATGAGTGATAATCTCTTTCATATACCTCATAACATAGTACCCACAATCATTGCTATTTGGTTGTTTAGGACACTACAAAGCAAAAGATTATAACTTAATTGTCACATTTTTATGACCAAAAAATCAATTAAAATTATAAGAATGATTCTTAAAAAGCTTACAGATTATGGGTAGCCATATTGTTTTAGTCGTAGATAATCCCAGTATTCTTTCAAAGCAACATAACGTCATACATATATATATAACGTTAAGTTGAACAAAATACATATATTAAATTATACAAATTAAAATGAGAGGGTTACACATACACACCTCTCAACCATGCATGCGAAGTCTTCGTAGAGCGTTGTAATGGCCTTGAAGTGAATCGGATAATAGACAACATTTTGCTTAGGGTTTATTGCAAAGAGTACCCAATGTTGCTGCAAGTAAATGAAGAAACGAATGAGTACACATTAATTTACACTATAATACAATCCTCAAAATAATTAAACAAGTGATTGAAGACTAAATTTCTCACCCATTATTGAGTGGTGCCAAAAATAAAGAGTAAGCCCTTCAAATGCTTGGCTTCCATGAAGCGTGAATGGATATAACTTTGTACTTCACTCTTAATCACGATGTCGTTCCTCTGTATTACCTTGCTTAAACACAACGATACCGCGCCGGACACAAGAAGAAATATACGTGTCCGTTGAGAAAAAGGACAGAAGACGATTGTACAAAAACCTATAAATAATATATATACAACTTTCGGATCCTCATATATATACTCTAATATAAACAACTATTGTGTACAAATAATTTAATACATACCTCTGGTATACTCTAATATCGATGGCGATGGCCCAATCCATCTCAACTATAACTTTCATATCCTCGATGTTGATCATTACCAAGCTGTTCGGGCCCACAATGTTATCGGGCGGTAAAAAAATTTGAGTAAATCTGGTTCATTTTTGAATGTGGACCTTTAGAGAATCGATGTAGTTACGGAATTCATCATTGGGAAATTGACCAACATGTTGGGTGGGCTGTATAGAAGATGGTCGGGAGAGTTTGGTAGTGGAAGGGAAGGTTGGGACACTTTCATGGAAGGGAAGGTCGGGACACATGGGGTACCTAGTATATATTAAAAAAATGATTAATTAGCTAGTTAGTTAACACACATTATAGTCATTTAATTATTAACAAAAATATTGTCACTTACAGCGACAAGTTGTTCGGGCCATGCCACAAAAGTACTAAGTGCTTGATCCACGATAAATATATCGCATTAGCAATTGGAGCGAGGCAATGATGCGGACCCTCTATTGAATAGTCTACCCTAACTCTCAAATGGTTTTGGGCATGGCACGATTGTGCGATGTGGCACTCGATTGGTTACATATCAAACCCACTTTACAACCTTTCGATGTGGGTTTGCAATATATAACTCACATTCACGATTATCCTAAATCAATTATAAAGAAAAATAAATATACATGATAATTTTATCAAATACATATGTACAAAAAAGCAGTCGAGTTTTGTTAAATACACATGTTGAAGGGATGGTGCGGCTATCTCGGGCGCTATGGGAGTGCGGCGGGCTCAATAGGTTCAGCGGGGTGGTGCGGCGGGGATGGTGCACGATCCTTTGTGCCAAGAGCTGCTTAAACATCTGTCTCTCTTCCATTAGCACAACAACATTCTTGGATAGCTCGTCATACTTTTCGCCATGACTTTACAATCCCGCACCCACTTGCTTTGGCTCTTCTTTGGCTGAAACACGGTTGTCGGAGGAATCCCATATCCATAACCTCTAATCCGACCACTGTCTCTCTTCCCTTCCCAAGGCACGAGCAAGGACATCTTGGTGACCATCACAATCTGTTAAATCTCCTTGTGATCTGATTGTGATATGCTTTCTTGATGCACAAACATAAATAACGGATAAAATTAATAAACAAGTGTCAAGTGAAATTTAATCGACAATAAAAAATATGTCCACGTGTCAAAAAAATCGAGTAGCAGATTAAAAAATATAGTCGAACACAAATTCCAACTTGCAATTTTTTCATGAATTTTGGAATATTTACAATTTTGTCCTTGACCTCCTTAGTTTCGGATCCACAATCTCCCCATCCTTGTTTTGTCGGACCTCTAACGGACAATCGTGCGATCGAGGATTCTTGAGTTGGATCTTTCCCTCTTCCATTAACTATTTAAGTTTAATAATTGTTAATCAAGCTGTAAATTAAAAGATTCATTAAATCATAATAAATTAAACTAATTGTGTCTTACCAATCTTTCTTGAGAATTTGATATCCACTAGAACCTCCTCTATAAAAATTTCGGGATTAGAAGCTCTTTCTTTATTAAACTTTGCTCTTTTTCTATTTAAAAAGATAAGTATACATTAATGAATGATATCTACTTGTGAAATATATATATAACTTAAATAATTAATATACTAACCAGAAATCCGGATCTGTAGTGCGTATATCTACAAATTTGGTCCAATCCTCCTTAGTTATAATTAGGCATCTGATCTTTGGAGGCTCTGTCGATGGTCCCATCGGGGCGTTTGAATACTTTTTCCCACATCGATTACTGTAAGCCTATGCAACCTTCCGCTTCCTTGATATCCAATCTCTTGGGACTCATCGACATCAAAGTGTTTCTAGTTATACATAAAAATGGATTAAATAAATATAACTAAAAATCACTAAATAAGATTATTAAAGAGGTCTAAAATTATATACACCGTATTAAGTCCCAAAAATCATCTTTCGGTTTAGGCAAAACTTCGATTATCTTTCTCATTCCAACTTTTAATTGAAATTGGAAAGATTTGCTTCACCTTAGTACCAATAAAGCTAATTAAATTTGTCTGCGTTGTCTCCAATTGGCAAACCTTTAACACTCCATCGGACCTTAAATAATTAAATCATTAAATAATTAGATAACTTGGAAAGGTAGAGAACAACATTAATAATTAGTAATTAACTTACCTTATATTTCTCGTGTCCTTTACTTATCCGATTGTGATATTCTTTTTGATGTAATTCCTCGGGAGTGAACTTCTTTGTGTTTCTATCACCCCCATCACCACCACGACTACTCTCGTGATCACTATGTGATGCCATCGACTTGCAATGACCCAAATGAAATAGACTCGGTGAGTTTTAGCTTTAAAATTGTTTAGAACCAACAAACACTTAACAAAATATAGAAGAAGCCATGCACTAAGTAACAGTGAAAGCCATGCACTAAGTAACCTAGAGTAAACATATAGAGGAAAGCCATGCACTAAGTATATAACCTAGAGTACTAAACATATATAGGAAAGCCATGCACTAAGCAGAGAAAGCCATGCACTAAGTAACCTAGAGTAAGCAGAGAAAGCCATACACTAGGAAAGCCATGCACTAGTCAAGTTAATAATGCTATCTAAGCTAGACTAATCTAACAACTAATTAGATACAACATTGAGCTAAATAACGGAGAAAGCCATACAAAAGATACATAACAAACCATAAAAAACCATAACAAATAGTCATTGCGGTGAGAGAGGTGGAAATGCGTGAGTGCGAAATACCTTTTGAAAGGGAGAGAGAGTCTGAGAAAAAGGAAACAAATGGGAGTGAGCTGCGTGGTAAGATAGCACCAACGAGAGAGAGATGAGCGAAGAGGATAGGTTTACTGCGTTTCGTTTCTGGGTCGCGTTTATGGGTTTACGGGTCGTAGCACCAAGGAGATGAGCGAAGATGAGCGAAGAGGGTTTCTGGGTCGTGGAGGTTCGCAAAGTGCGATGAGCGAAGATGAGCGAAGATGAGTTACGGGTTGTTCGTGGAGAAAAGTTAGGTAGATGAGTTACGGGTTGTGCGTGAGTGTGTGAGGGAGATGAGAGGCGCGCCTTGTAAAATTTTAATAGCATTCCTAAGCGTTTTTACATAAAGCGCTGAGGATCAACTAGCGGCGTGTTTACCATTCCTGGCGTTTTACGTAAAGCGCTAGGAATGCTAGTAAAAGGTGCTATAGCATTCCTGGCGTTTTTACGTAAAAAGCGCTGGGGATGCTATAGCATCTTTACTAGCATTCCTAGCGTTTTATGTAAAACGCTAGGGATCTTATAACACCTTTTACTAGCATTCCTGGCGTTTTATGTAAAGCGCTGAGGATCAACTAGCGGCGTGTTTACCATTCCTGGCGTTTTACGTAAAGCGCTAGGAATGCTAGTAAAAAGTGCTATAGCATTCCTAGCGTTTTTACGTAAAGCGCTAGGGATGCTATAGCTTTTTTTTACTAGCATTCCTGGCGTTTTATGTAAAGCGCTAGGGATCTTATAGCACCTTTTATTAGCATTCCTAGCGTTTTACGTAAAAGCGCTAGGGATCCTCTAGCTCCTCTTTACAATTCCTAGCGTTTTAACTTTAAAGCGCTAGGTATTGAATAATTTTTAACTTCATTTCTAGCGTTTTCACTCTAAAGCGCTACTATTGACTGATTTTTTTAATTATTTTTTTATTTTTGTTTATTCTCCTTTTAATTACAACCTATTAATTCATTCCCTTCCAGCCAAAATTCATCAAATATCATTCCAACAAAATTCAGCCAATATCATTACAATCAATATATAGATACACACAAAATTCAACCTATTAATAGATATTTTTGTTTACAAATCATACAACATAATAAGTAACTTACATTATGAAACTCAAAAGTAGCTACAAATTAAAGCTATACCATATATAACATAAATGACTCTTTGTCTTGACCACTAGATCTCATGATCACTAAGTGATGCCATCGACTGCAATATAACATAATCCATGTTATTGTTAAATTTACAAAAACAATATAATAATTATCTATTAATAAAAAATAACGAGAAATCATTAAGTCTATATTACCTTTTCCTTTTCCTAGGTAAAATTTTGTTTGCAATTAGCGTCTTGGTATTTTTTTCCGGCGAATAAAAATTCCATCATTATGATCTTTTCTAAAATATACAACATCCTCTATAGAAGTATTTTCCCTATTATTGGTTACGATGTTACGAAGAGCGGGTCGTCCTCAACACCAACATCATCGGGTGCTTCATCATCATCGTTGTTATACACAAATTTTTTGTCGATCAATAGAACAATAGACCAATTGATATTAAGCGGATCGGTGACATAAAACACTTGTTGAGCTTGCGATGCTAAAATAAAAGGTTCATCTTTATATCCTAACTTGTTGAAATTCACCCGCATGAACCTAATTCATCAATCATGTAAACCGATGTTATTGTCAACCCATTCACATTTGAACACGGGCTCTGAAACATATTGTAATCCAACTCCCATATGTGTTCAATGAAGCCAAAGTAAGACATATTCGCATATATGGGATTTCTATCTTTGTACTTTGGATGCATGCATAGAATGAGCTACAAGAGTCACCCCACTATTTTGCATTTTACTCTGATCATCTTGTTCTTTTGTATAGAAAGTGCACTCGTTCATTAGATAGGCATTTGTAAGAGAAGACATGTATATTTGGACCTTTTGCTAACCATCTCAATCTTTTTGAAATCAAGTAGGATTGAAACACTCACTCACCATCAATGTGATGTTTTAGCCACACTATGAAACTCCTATTGTGTTCTTTTGCTAACCAAACTTGCTTCTTTCAGGGAATTGACTCTTAAGAATCTCCTTGTGCTTGGCAACATATGAATCAACCTCACTATCATTGTGAAGAGCGTACAAGTGTGCTTGCTCTAGTTCTTTCCTTGATACCATCACTAATTTATTTCTGTCATCCCTTTACTAATCCTTCTGCATGGCGAGACCTTGGCGGTCCCACGAATATTCAAGACTAGATAGATGGCAGTGCAAAACTCAATAGCCTCTTCAACTATGTAGCGCTCAACAATACAACCTCCAGTGCGTGATCGATTTTTCACATATCCTTTTAATATCTTCATGTAGCAGCTCAAGCGGATACATCCATCTCATGTAACATGGGCCACACAATTGTGTCTCTCTAACCAGATGAACTATTAGATGAATCATTATGTCGAAAAAGGAAGGTGGGAAATACATCTCAAGCTCACACAAAAGTAGTGATAATTTCTCTTTGCAATGTTGGCAACTTTCGGTCAATCACTCTACTACAAATCGCCTTAAAGAATAAACAAAGTTTGGTTAAGGTCGCGCGCACTTTCTTAGGCAAAATGGATCGTATACCAATGGGTAGCAAATTCTCCATGAGAACATGAAAATCGTGGGACTTTAGAGACTTTAACTTGAGGTCTTTAATCGATACAAGTCGCCACATTTGAAGAGTATCCTCTGGAACTTTAACTCCATGAAGAAACTCACAAAAGACAGATCTTCTCCTTTCTAGATAGAGTATGAAGTGCGGAGGTAGATATGTCGTGTACCCTTCTTTCTGGGACCCAATTCGGGTCTCGAGCCCATACTAACCAAATCCAACCTTGAGTTGATGGTATCTTTAGTCTTACGGCATATTGAGTAAGGTACCAATGACACTTTCGAAGACATTCTTTTCAACATGCATCACATCAATGAAATGCCTTACATATAATGACTTCCAGTATGGCAACTCAAAGAAAATCGACTTTTCTTCCACCCCGTTTGGCAATCTCTCCTGCAAAAAGGCTTCCCAAATTTAATGTTCAAATCTTCCACCTTTTCAAATACACATTGCGCGTCAAAGGCGGGGAGCTCTACGTGTTCTGTATTCCCATCAAATGCCTTTCTCCACAATCGATAGTGATGAGTTGATGGCAAAAATCTCGATGACCAAGATAGATATTCTTCTTACCATGTTCCAACCACATCCAATCATGTTATCTTCACATATAGGGCATGCGCCTTTGCCCTTTGTTCTTGTACCCGATAGATTGCAGTATGCGGGAAAAGTCGTTAATTGTGCCAAAGATCATAGCCCTCGGTGAAACTTTCTTCTCTGAACCCATCATACACCTCTGCCCAGTCTCCCACATTTGCTTCAAGTCTTCAATTAAAGGAGCCAAGTATACATCAATATCATTTCTCTGGTTGTTTGGGCGAGAAATTAACAAAACGACATCGTATATTTGCGTTTCATGCAAAGCCACGGCGATAAGTTATAAATCGCCAAAATCACGGGCCATGTCTTGTGGGAGCTACTCTGGATACCGTGCGGGTTAAATCCATCGGCCGAGACAATGCAAGGCGTAGGTTTCTCGGGTCATCCCGAAATTAGGATACTCAATATTGATTTTTTCCATTGCGGAGAATCTGCGGGGTGTAAATAGCATACCATCTTTAATCCTTTCATCCTCATTGCCATGTCAAGTGTTTTGCATCTTACGAACTACGATACATGCGCTAAATCGAGGAATTATAGGAAAATACCACAACACCTTTTGTGGAAGCGGACTCTTTCTTCTTATCTGCGCGATGCATTACATTTAGGACCACGACTTTAACAACGCATGTTCATTCAGAAATAAAATGCAATCATTCGGACAAGCGTGTATCTTCTCATAGTTCAAGCCAATAGACCCCACATTTGCTTTGCATCATCGTCAGAGAAGGAAGCACATTATCATTCGGCAACATTTCTTTCGAAGTGAGAGTAAATCGGTAAAGCTCTTATCCGATCCATCAGTGGCGAGTTTTCAAGTTATCTGACTTGATCACGGCCCAATAATTTTGTGAATTCATTACAACCCGCATACAATGGTGTCTGCGCATCGATTATCAACTTCTCAAACATTTCGGGACAATCATTAAGATCCTCTTCAACCACCTTTGCCATCTCTTCAAATTCGTTCGCATCGAATGAATGTGTTAGGTGTCAGCCGTGGCGCATATCTCTTACTAATATCATTCATATTTGAAGATTCACCTTTTTCTCCATAGTGCATTATCCAACAAGTGTAACTTTGATCAATTCCATTAAGCCTTTAAATGTCGTGCCAACTCCTCTGCGATGGCGATTTTACATAACAACACCTTAAACAAGGACATTTCATACCACTAGAAGTCCTAGCGTTCAACGGCCACGACTCACAAAATAATCCACTCCAGTAATATACTCCTTGGATGAGCGATTGGCGGACATCAATTTCTATCCATAATTGCCAAATATTTATAATAAAATCACGAGAAGAGAACTTTAACATATGACCCATCAAAGCAATTCGAATATAATGAAGAATCAATTCATATAAAAAAACAAAGGAACCATATAATCTAGTCTTCCAAATAATTAATTTATGTGTAACAAGAAGAGGCTAGTGGTGAAAAAAATAAGAAAGAGTCTAGTGTGCACAAGTGACAAAACTAATATATTTCTAAACTAGCTAGAACCCACAATTAATATCTAACAAGAAGCAGAGAAAAGGCAGAAGAAAACTCACCAATGTTGTGCAGGTGAGAGAGATGATGTTCAGAGAGAGATGATTTTCGTTGAGAGAGATGATGTTAATTTGAGTTAGGGTGTTAGGGTTTTTGCGTTTACGGGTGAGTGATTTTGCGTTTACGGGTAAGAGTGTTAGGCGAAAGAGGAAGTAGCTCAATGGGAAACAAAAAAATTATTTAACCATACCTAGCGTTTTCTAAAAAGCGCTGGGGATCTATCTAGCGTGTTTTCTAAATACCTAGCGTTTTGAGTAAAGCGCTAGGATATGTCTAGAGTGTTTACTAAATACCTAGCGTTTTATAAAAAGCGCTGAGGATCTATCTAGCGTGTTTTCTAATTGGCTAGCGTTTTGAATAAAAGCGCTAGGGATGCTGTCTAGCGTGTTTTCTAAATAGCTAGCGCTTTCTAAAAAGCGCTGAGGATCTATCTAGCGTGTTTTCTAATTGGCTAGCGTTTTGAATAAAAGCGCTAGGGATCTGCTCTAGCGTGTTTTCTAATTTGCTAGCGTTTTAAGCAAAAGCGTTAGGGATGCATCTGGCGTGTTACCTTATTGGTAGCGTTTTACTTTAAAACGCTACTAATGGTGTAGCGTGTTATTAAAATGGCTAGCGTTTTTTTATAAACGCTACTAAAGGTGGCGATCTCTTTTTACAATTCTGGCGTAGTGACTACTGATGAGAGACCATTCACTATCTATCTTGGTAGGGAACCCTGAGTTGAATACATTAAGTCTATCATACTACTAGGGAACATTGAGTTGAATACAATAAGTCCACCATACTACTCATCTCTATGGGGAAAGGTATCTGTAGAGTGGGGGTTGGTCTAGACCTGGGTACAGATTGGTTCTCGAATGGAGTGGTTATGAAGTTTGGTAACAAGGCGACAATCCGTTTTTGGTATGATGTTTGGGTAGGGGAGGTATCACTCAAGATAGCTTTCCCGAGGCTATTCGCCATCTCTATCCAATAATATTGCATTGTTCAGGGGGTTAGGTGGTGGTCAGAACTGTGGACTAGCTTGGAGGAGAGGTTTTTTGTTTTGTTTGGGGCTCTTGGGGTATCTAGTGTCATTGATATCCTCAGTGGCCTTTTCTTTGGTGAGGATAGGTGGATTTGAGAGGTAGACATCGACGATGGGGTTTACTCTGTTAAATTGGCGCATATGACTTGGTTATCCATAGTTCCCTAGAGCTCCTTTGAAACCGTTCATGTTAGATTAGTAGTGGAAGAGCTTGGCGCCACCTAAGGCAGTTGCATTCGCTTGGCGTGTCCTTCTAAACAGACTACCAACCCAGTCTAAACTATTTCAAAGACATGTCATCTTGAATAAGGGGTTTGAATATCTAATGTTCTAGCTTGAGTGCACTCAACAATATTATATAGTAGTGAATAATATATTTATATTTTTGAAAAAACTAACCTAGTATTGTCAAAAACGCGGTAAAGTACCATATAAAATAGTGATATACTCCAATTAGAAGTAAAAGCACGAGAGAACCATACGGGCCGGCAAAACCGGTATTCGTGGCCAGCCAGGTTTCCCGGCGTAGATTCGACAAAGTCGGTGGAAACTGCGCACCAAAAACACAGTAACCAAACAAAATAGTGATATACTCATCCACTCATCACTCCATAATATATTGAAACTTAAAACTAGTTATACGGAAATTGTTAAAAAGATAAGACATTATTTATAATTAAGATGTACTCATGGTGGCTAGCTGCTGACTAAGACTCGATCTAGTCGCTGTGTCATCTATGAATGGAGTGTTGATCCTCTTAAATTTCTATCCACGAAATAGGACTCTTTGGTGGTGTGTTCCCTGGGTTTTTGGGACGATCCACTTCTTGAGCTATGATTTGAATGTTTCTTTCATTTGGTATTTGATTTATATACTTCTGTAACGGTTTTTTGGGTGTTTCTTCTCACTCAATCCTATGTGCTATTATATAATGTTTACCTTTTAAAAAACAAAATTAACAAAATTTGATTTCAATTGAGTTAATATTTCATTTCAAAGACCTCCTCATGCCAAATTTCGTAGATAAGAAACCAACGTATATACGAGATACACTTTTTAATATCGAAGATTTATTTATGAATATAGACATATAATCAACCAAGAGCATCTACACATACCACTCATATATGATGTATATATATGCGGGATGTTTAATTTGACCTACCCTATTTTATTTGATTTGATTTGATTTATTTTTCTCAATATTATGTTCATCACAATCATGCCAGCAAACAAGCATGGTGACACATCTCCTGAATATATAGAACCTAGCCCTTTGTTCTCTCACCATTCCACTGCATCTCTTTCTGAAGGACTTCAATTGTCCACAAATATGGTCAATATTGCTGAAGCTAATGACTTCTTTGCTCTTCATCTTAGTGTAGATATAGTTCCTTTGTTATGTTGCTTCTTCTGAACTCTGAAGTGTTGATGTTGCCACTGCTAATTAATTAGCAGTTGCTTTTGTATATACGGTAAAATTAATTGAAGGACAGTTGAATAAGAAGAAAATGTACTGTGTTTTGATAACTATAACATCTAAAACTTATAGGACTTCTTGTGCTTCCTCTTGTCTGTTTTCTTCTACTTATAGTAAAGTTCATTTGGCTGGCTATATATAGAAAAAAGAAGAAGAAGAAAAGTGGCTGAGAGGAATTAGTGAATTGTTGGAGATTCCAACAAATTTGGTGGTCATGGTGAAGATATGTCAGTATGTGGTGAATTTGAAGTATACGTGACGAGTGATATTCTGGGTTACAGTGCATGCGTTGTACGTACACACATATATATCAAATATGTTGGTAGCCCTCCTGTTAATGTTTGTCTTTGTTTAGTACTATTATTTCTCTGTTTGTTTGTTTATGGGAAAAAACTTGGTTGGTTTCCCTTTGTCTATTAACACCGCAAAGACATTTGATACTAAGGAATTCTTTAATAATTATTAAATTTTTAGTGCTTAATTATATAACAATCCAATGTTTAGTACCTACTAACTACAATTTAGTGATTGTGTGGTTAGTACACAACATACTAACCACAATTAATGTTAGTGTGATTATCGAATTTTTTCATTGATGGAGAAATGACTATTATGTCCATTTAGTAATAATTACTAAGAAATTCTTTAATACTCTAAGTCAGACTCCTGACATTAAAATATTCCTACTTATTTCCTGATTTTTACAAACGTATTTAATTTGGTCTTTCTGTTAACCTCTGTTAGTCCCCATCCCAAGTAGGTAGCTCCGTTGGCGATATATAACGTTTTTTTGTTTATGTGGCATACACATCAGTTTCCACTTGAAGAACTAAATTGACACCCATTACCCATAAAATTGAAGGACTAAATTGATATTATTATTTTTTTTTTTCAAAAAATGAGTTGCAATGATAAATCTTAATCTTCTTCCTATATTTTCTTCATCTTTTTTCTGCTTCTGTTGTGTTCTATTACCCCCTATGCCCCTAGAGGAAGAACATGGATGATGGTTCTCGTTTTAGCTCATAAAGGAAAATTGAGAAATTCACCTCTCAAGTTCTTCCAAAGTAGATAATAGAAATGGTACAGTTCTGTTTTGTAGCTGTAGCCTGTGGGAGGAAGTGTGTATTCCGTATTTTTAGGATTGATCTCAACTACTCAAATCGTTCTTTCTTCACTTGGCCAATTTTGAAGGTAATGGGTCTCTAATTTGTTGTAAGCTTTTTAAGAGTTTCGTTTGGTGGGAACTTTGTAACCTTATTTTTTACTAGGCAGAAGAAAATTGTAACATTTTTTTTTGGCTAAATAGCACTTTTGGTCATTTATCGTTGCTCTAGGTTTCATTTTAGTCTTTTATATTTTTGGTCCGTTTTGCTCACTCGTCTTCCATTTTCATTTCGTTTTGGTCCCTGCTGTCAATTGAAGTTAACAGACGCCACACTGATAGTTAACTGCTGACATGGCATCTTAAGTGTCATGTATAAGGTGTGATTCATTAATTGATGTGGCAAATAAATGTATTATTTAATTCAATATCATTTTACACATATGCATTTCAGTTTTTTAAATTTTAAAAACACAAAACATAAATAAACAAAATAAATAAAGACTTTAAAATCAAAATCTGAGACACAAAAGAAAAATCAGATAATCTGAAGAAAAATCAGAAGGCTCTACTATCCTAGAGGTTGAGACAACCTCCTAGAAGACTGGCAGACTTTTGATTAGTCACAGATGGTGAAGTGAATGAGGAAGGAGACCACATTCACTATGACGTGTTGGTAGATTTAGAATCATTAGACTACAATGAAGCTGTTAAGGAGAAAGAGTTGAAGCAGGCTATGCTTGAGGAGTTAAGCTCCATTGAAAAGAACAATACATGGACTCTAACACATTTTCCATAAAATAAAAAGGCAATCAATGTTAAATGGGTTTTTAAGTTAAAATTGGATCCTAATGGTAAAATAGTCAAGCACAAGGCTAGAGTAGTGGTTAGAGGATTCCATCAGAAAGAGGGAGTTGATTACACAGAGGTGTTCTCCCTGTTGCAAGGAACTAGACTATCAGATTAGTCACTGCCTTGGCATGCAACAAGGAATGGGAACTATTTCACATGGATGTGAAATCAACTTTCCTAAATGGACCATTAGAGGAGACTGTGTACAGTGCACAACCTCCTGGTTTTGAGGTAAAGGGTAAAGAGAAGATGGTGCTTCAACTACACAAGGCCCTATATGGTTTGAAACAGACCCCAAGAGCCTAGAACAAATGAATAGACTCTTTCTTTATTGAGAATGGCTTTACTAAATGTTCCACAGAATATGGTGTTTATGTTAAAGGCAATCTACAAACTTACTTATTGTCGGTTTGTCTCTATGTTGATGAACTACTGGTAATTGGGAATTGTTCTAAGTAAATTGGCAAGTTCAAAGACTCCATGAAGAAGGAGTTTGAGATGACAGACCTAGAAAATTTGTCCTATTTCCTAGGGTTGGAGTTCTGAAGAATACCAAAAGGTATTATCCTACATCAGCTAAAATATATGCTAAGGAAATCCTAGCAAAATTTGATATGGCAGATTGCAACTCTGCCAACAACCCAACAGAGGGTATTTTGGGTAAGAAGGAAGATGATAAAGGGGCCAAGGTGGATCTTACTCACTATAGGAAACTGATTGGGTCTCTAAGATATCTATGTCATAGTAGACCAAATATCTCATTTACTACTGGTATGGTAAGTAGGTTCATGATTGAACCAAGACAGATTCATCTCAATCCAACTAAGAGAATCCTAAGATACATTCAAGGGACTCTAAAATATGGCATTTTCTTTCCTAAGGACTTTGACCTAGGGAAGAACATCCTAGTGGACTACTCTGATTCTGACTGCTGTGGTGACCAGGTGGATAGGAAAGGAGCATCCATATGTTGGAGCTCTAAGAAACACAATATTGTTGCTCTGTCCTCATGTGAGGCAGAGTATGTTGCAGGTTGTGCAGCTGCTACACAAGCAGTTTGGCTTGAAGCCTTGATAAAGGAACTACAGGTTGACCTGAGTCAACTCCCTAAATTGATGATTGGCAATAAAAAAGCTTTAAATTAGGCAAAGAATCCAGTCTCTCACGGCAAAACCAAGCATATTGAAGCAAGGTTCCACTACTTGAGAGAGCATATTACTAATGGGAGGCTACTAGTTGAGTACAGCTCAACAAAGGAGCAACTAGTTGACATGTTTACAAAAGCCCTCAAAGGAGAAGCTTTTGTCATTAGGAGAGAAATAAGAATGGTTGCCTTCTAATAAAATCAACATCTAAAAGCTATTACATAGGGGCTTGCCTTAAGCTGTTTTGATTTTTAAGACTATTCCCAGGGGTTTGTCCTGGATGATGTGTTTTTCTCTCTAAGTCTAATGTTTCGGATTAAGGGAGGATATTGCAATCTTGTAATCCCCACCTTTGATTAGGAGTTAATCAACAGTCATTAACGTTTTACCATTAGTAAAAGCTAGGTAAAATAGTTCTAAGAGCAAGTTTTAGTTTGTTAAAACTAATCACAAACTCTAACATAATAACAAACCACTTATGTATTATGTATATAAACATACAGTCCCTTGTACAGTTTAATAACAGTAAATAGAATTTCTACAATTTGTTTTTACAAACTACTTATATTTTACAAACTCCCTGGGTTTTCTTCATTGCTGAGTGATTTCCTCAAAGATCTTCAATCTTGTGTGTGCAGAGAGTACCTCGCAAGAGAAGAGATCAAACCAAGTTAGGGCTTGATCAAACTGTGAAGAAAATATAGTTTTCAAAGAGTAGTAAGAGAGAAGAGGGATTTCACCTTTTCTGTTGTACGTATGTGTGGTCCTTCAAGGTTGTGAAGCCATCATCATCTCAAACACCCAATTTTGAGTACGTTCAACAGAAATCAAAGAGTTAAACCTAGGGTTTACTACGATAAGAAGAAACAAAGGAAAATCATAGGGTAACAGTAACGATACCTTGTGTGTGCTTTCGTTTTGTGTTTCATTCACCATTCATAGTGCATGCAAGCAAACTATCAAACTCAGAATTAGGGTTTGATACACAAAGAAAGAAAAAAACAAGAAATTGAATAAGGGTTGCGATTTACCTTTGTTCGACTCTTCGTTTAACAACATTCAACATCAATTTGTACCTGCAAGTTGAAAAACGAGAAAGAATCAATATTTGAGAATTAGGGTTTCAGAAACAGAAAGGTCAAGAGAAGAAATCAAAAGGGTTTTTTGATATTACATGGTTGTAAACACCATTGCAACACGATTGAAGCATTACCAAGCTTCAATCACCAAGAAATCCACAGAGAATCGAAGCCCTAGCAGAGCGTTTGGGAAGAAGAAGAGAGAGAGAAAGAAAATCAAGAAAACAGAGAGAGAGAGAGAGTGAGTGAGAGTGAAACGGCGTAACCCTAATTTTTTTATTTGTTCAATCAGACCGGGTCAAGCGTGACCCGCGTATTTAACAGATTCTATAAGGGTTTGGGTGCTGCAAACCCCGTTGAGAAAGAGAATTGGGTTCTGGGTTAATACAAATTGGGTTGTGTCCTATTTGGGCTAGTTGAGCTTCAGTTTGTTAGTTGCACCCCACTATTGCTAAGTTGCGCACCAACAAAAATGAGGAAACACATCACTTAACTTGTTGGATCACCGTAGACAGCTTTTTAATTATAAATAAATTGGCGGATCATGAGTTTTGGGAAAATCTAATTGATTCAAGAGCATGCACATGTATCGAATTTTGTTCAAAGTGATAATTTATGAAATATTACCTACGGTTATTTTTATTGAAAAGGTGAGGTCTTCTAGGGGCTCTCAAGCTCTAACGGGGGAAGAAGAGAACTTATTAGAAAGGAATACGAGGAAGGTTAGGCCTCATGCATCACCCACAAAGGGGGTGATGGAGGAATTCAACGTGAGATATAGAGTTTTTTTTTTGACATGATATAGAGTTCTTTGAGGATACAATATTGGATCCATTGTATAAAGTAAGTGTTTCAAAAGAAGTTATTTAACGAGCGCGATTCGCGAAGGCCTTTTGGTGCTAACAAGGAGATATGAAGGTGATGTGATAGAGAGATTAATTAGAAATATTTAGTTATAGTATTTTAATTAGTTGGGTTTAATTAGAATATTTTAGTGGTAGTATTTAAGTTAGTAGCGCTTATATATCATGTTATTTTAGTTGCGCTTTTAGCCTTTAGGTCTTTTTTTGGTAAAAAAAAACCTTTAGGCCTTTTACTTTAGGCAAAATTACACCACAAATTCTTTAAGTTATTTAATTGTAACAAGTTGGTCTTTTAAGTTTTTTTCGTACCACATAGGTCCTTTAAGTTATTTAGTTGTAACAAGTTGGTCCTTTAAGTTTTTTTGTACCACTTATGTCGGCTAAGTTCTGAAATGTTTACTGTAGATTAGCGCATTTTTAATATCAAACTTGGGTTTGGGGTGTAAATATTTTGTAACTTAAGACCTAAGTTGTAAGAAAAAAACTTAAAGGACAAATTTGTTACTGTTAAATAACAAAAAAACTTTAAATAATCTTGAAAAAAACTTTAAACTTTATTTATTCTGATAAATAATTTAAAGAGACTTACGGAGTAATTTAGCCTTTCTTTATTAGCTCATTAGTAGTCCCTATATATGTAGTCTCTTTGAGACAATTTAGTGCAACCAAAATCAACGAATGTATTTTATTTTAGTATTTAATTTCTTTATTGTCATTTTGCTTTAGTAGTTTTGCTAGAGTAGCTTTTAGCTCTCTAACATCATGGCGATGGGGAATGACATACTTATCTAGACTATATTTTCTATTTCTTATTTTACGATGGTGCGGAAAAAGAAAAGAAACAGTTTTTGTGAGATTGGAAACAAAAGAAAAGCGAAGAGCATTACATTTACAAGAGGATACATGCCTAATTAATTTTTCACAAGCCAAACTGCTAAAATCATTAAGTTTTATTTTCCTTAAGCTTTATGAAGTAGTTAGTTCCACATCAGCTAGGAATGAGTTTTATGAAGGATATATAAGAGAGATGATCCATATACTTGACACCTTAAGTTTTGAGTGGAGATGTGACATCCAAATCTCTTGTTTATCTTATTCATTAGATTACCCTAGGTCTCCCAAGAGACCTAACCTCAAAAGCACAATTATAAAACTATTAAATGAGGAATAGAAACTCCATTCACAACGTCTAAGAGAAATGGCAAAAACTCCATTCACAAACCTTTACTCTTGCTTACAATTTCTCTTTTAAATTTCCTTAAATATTTGTCAAATGCTAACCCTATATTTATGACAAAATACTTTAGGTTTCATTAGATATTTACAAAAACTGTTGGTGTTTGAACTGATTGTTTGGACTGTCTGTTATGGATGCATGAGCGGTTAGAAGCAACAGTACGTGGATGGAAGAACTGCACTGCAAATTGTTTGCTTAGATTAGATGGGTTGCAAGCATGATTTGATAGCTGAATTGACACTCTTTATTTAAACCTGGTCGGTTTTATGTTGGGCTTGATGGTGATGATATGTTGTTTAGTGTGCAACTTTAGCTCCCTTGTTTGATTTTTTTTACTTTCTTATTTATGTGCAGTATCTACTGAGTTTGCAGTTGACTAATATATGTGGGGGAACTTGGTTGGCTACATGCACTCAGTTTTGTCGGTGTAGTGATTATTCCTCTCTCAACAGATTTTTTGTTATATCCAAGATTCGACCAAAAGCGGCCCAAGTGGAATCAACTCAATTCTGACTTGAACCAACTATTGTTGGTGCTCCATTGTTTGATTTGAAATAAGGGCATGTTATATGGGTGAGTTGAAAGTTGAAAAAGCCACTTCACTTGATTGAGCAACTTTATTGCAGATTTGATTTATAGCTTATCTTTTTATCATTCTTGCCGGTGTGTTGTCTAACATTTTTTCCTTTGAGATCTTTTTTATAGGCAAACATATTATTAATTAGTGCACAAGGGTGTGCTCCAACCCATTTACATTGGAGACACAGCGTGGGAGTCTTTTTAAACACTCTGCAAGTAAAGCATAATGGGAAAAAGGCTGAGAGAAGAAAAAAGAGATCTAGATATGACCTCTTCAAAATCTTGACCATCGAAAGAAAATTCTTCCTCTTCACTTATTCATTAAGCAAATCACTACGGTGTTTAGATAGCTCATGAAGTTTTTTTCCAACCACCTCAAAATTATCCTACACAACACATCTACAAAATGTAAATTTGTTCCACAAGTACCAATAGTAGAGACACCATTGCTCCGAGCGCCACAAGAAGACTTTACTTGGGTGCCACAAAGGCCGCGAGAGACTAGGGTACCAAAAGAAGGACCTTCTTGCTCCTAATTTTATTTTTAATTTGTAACTTTTTTTTGGGTACAATTTTTATTGTTACTTTTAATTCCAAAACATTTAATCATAAAAAATTATAACTTAAAATTGCATGGTAATAAACTTTTTCCTGCTCAAACTTAAATTTGAGATAATATTTTTTAATTAACATTTCCTTCTGATAATTCTCATTCTTGAGGTGGTGTGAGACTGTGAGTTCACTCCCACTTACAAGAGTGGTTTTTGTTGATAGTACAAAATGTTCTTTTGAACGAGAAAAAACAATGTACTCTAGATGTTTATGCTTGATTTAATCTTCTTACTCCTAATTAATTGAGATTGATATAATATTAGGTATGGATATTGGATCACGATTGTTTCAATCAAACCATAACTTTTCCTTCAATACTGCCAGGTTTTGGAAGGTTTAACTTGAATGCTTTAGAAAGTGTGTCGTGTTTAAACCAATACTTAATGGAAGGAAAATTACGATATGTACCTTCAATGAATCTGGAAGAAAGGTTGGATTTAGCTACGGTTCCATTGGTTAGCAAAGTTTATCGATGTTTTCTAGAAGAGGTAACCACTTTGCATCGAGAAAGAGAAGTAGAAGTCCAAGTAGATTTAACTCCTGCCTGATATGAGACTTGTTGAGAACACAGCAACAGTTACAGCAATGTAACAGTGCTGTTATCAGAAAACAATTATGCAAAAACCAGAAATTTTGCAGACCTTCAATATTGATCTTAACTCGAACCAAATCAATTAATTCTTGAAGAACAAGATGCGTGAACAATACTAACACGTAAAACGATCAACAATTTAACACCGATTTGTTAAATTGTCACTGATTAAGAAAAGCCCCAATTTAACCCTAGAATTTGGGAATTATGAAATTGCGCAAATTGAGAATCAAGAACACACAATTGATGACGCAGTTCAGCATCCAATTAGGATACCTACATCTGCGGGATCAAACAAACCGTATTGATCCATTTTTATTGATTCTTGAATGAGAATTGAAGATTACAACAATGGAGTCCCAATGTGTTTACCCCCTCACTTCCCTTAACCCAAGTTTCCCAGTGCATTCACTCAACTCAATCCCAGAATTGAAGATTACAACAATGGAGTCCCAATGTGTTTACCCCCTCACTTACTTCCCTTAACCCAAGTTTCCCAGTGTATTCACTCAACTCAATCCCAGAATGATCTACGTCTGTGATTCTAGCTCATGAAACTATTTATACATCGTTAGAAGGAAGATGAAGTTTGTTTCAAGTCTTAGCAGATCCTAACAACCATTCACCTTAAAAGCAGTCTTCAAAACTACCATTTGAATTAAGCCTTGCCACGTTGGATTAAAAGTGCTGAGTCACACCAATGAGAATGCCACATTGGCATCTCAAACACAGAACCAATACCAATGAACCAAAGAACCCGATCTGCATAATCCATCTCTTCTCATCTAACCTTGATCAACATTGAGCAAATTCAAGCGATGCTTGAACTTTGACAATAACCTTACCTTAGTAATAAAGTCGTGAGGTCTTGAGATGTTTGAACCTTGTGGACTTGCACTTTTCCTTCAGCAATTATATCTTTGATCCAATGCAATCTTATATCAATGTGCTTTGTCCTTTCGTGAAATGAGTTGTTCTTACATAGGTGTATTGCACTTTGGTTATCACAATACACCTTTACATTATCTTGATGCACACCAAGCTCATTCACAAGTTCTTTCAACCATAAAGCTTCCTTGAAGGCTTCTGTTATGCCTATATACTCGGCCTCAGTGGTTGAAAGTTCTACCACATGTTGGAGAGAAGCTTTCCAACTAATAGTGTTTCCAAACAAGGTGAGTACATATCCTGTCAAGGATCTTCTCTTGTCTCAATCACCAGCAAAATCTGAGTCTACATAATCCACAAACCCAACTTTGTTGATCCATTTAGGTACCTCAGAATCTGTTTAACAATAGTCCAATGTTGTTGCCCCGGGTTAGATAAGTATCTGCTAACTAAGCTTAAAGCATAAGCTAAGTCAGGCCTAGTGCACACCATTGAATACATCAAGCTCCCAACTGCACTAGCATAGGGTATTTTCTCCATTTGTTTCTTTTCCTCGTCAAAAGTAGGACAATCAGAAGCTGAAAACTTGAATTGAGCTCCAATAGGTATCTTAGCAGACTTGGCAGTATCCATATTGAATCTGCTAAGGTTCTTCATAGCATAACCTTCTTGATTCTGATGAGCCCTCTTTCCTCTTTATCTCCATTCTTAGGATCTTTCTAGCTTGTCCTAGGTCTTTCATTTCAAATTCTTTTAGGAGAAGAGCTTTGAGTTTGATGATCTCATGCTTATCCTTGCTTGCAATAAGCATATCATCCACATATAGAAGCAAGTAGATGTAGCTACCTTAATTTGTTCAATTCCATGTAATACACACAACTATCAGATGAACTCCTCTTGTATTTAATGTCAATCATGTAGCTGTCAAAGCGTTTATATCATTGTCTTGGGGATTGTTTTAATCCATACAATGATCTTTGCAGCAAGCACACATGATCTCTTTTATCTGGTTCTTCAAACCCTTTAGGTTGTGTCATGTAGATCCTTTCTTCAAGTACTCCATGAAGAAAGGCTGTCTTAACATCCATTTGTTCAATACATAGATTGAATTTTGAAACAAGTGCTGGCAGCACTCTTATAGAAGTGTGTTTCACAACAGGTGAGAAAATCTCATTGAAATCTACACATTCTCTTTGTGTGTAGCCTTTAGCTACAAGCCTAGCTTTGAACCTAGGTGGATCATTATCTGAATTCCCTTCCTTTACCTTTAGATCCACTTGCAACCAACCAACTTAACACTAGCAGGTCTTTTAACAAGCCTCCAGGTCTGGTTTTTCTGCAGAGAAGTCATTTCTTCTTTCATAGCTTGATCCCATTCATGGTGATCTTTGCTACTCATAGTTTGATCATATGACAATGGCTCCTCATAGATCACACTTGCAGATGTGTTTAGGGCATAGGCAGTCATGGATTCATATCCAAATCTATCCGGTGGCTTGCTTACCCTCCTTTCTCTATCTCTGTATAAAAGATACTCTGGTTCAATTCCCTCAATTTCACTTTCTGATTCTGTACCATCAACCACACCTTGATTATCATTTTGATATATCCCATCATCACCAATTTGATCCTCACATTGCTTTTCCTCAAGCTCCACCTCAATCTGAGTTTCCTTGTTAGGCAATTTCTCATCAAGAGTTTCATTGTCTTGACTGAGTTCAATCAATTTGGATTCATTGAATGTAACATCTCTACTAATGATACATTTCTTATCATTGATAGACCAAATTTTGTATCCTTTAACTCCATCAGGACACCCCATGAAATATCCTTTCTTTGCCCTTAGTTCAAACTTTCCTTCACTCACATGGAAGTAAGCTAGGCAACCAAATACTCTTAGGTTTTTCAAATCAGGTGGTTTGCCATTCCACACTTCTTGAGGTGTCTTAAACACGAGCAGTGGATGGACTTCTATTGATTAAATAGGATGCAGTGTGAACTGCCTCTCTCCAGAAAGTTTTAGGCAATCTAGCACAGGACAACATGCATCTAACCTTCTCCAACAAGGTTCAATTCAACCGTTCAGCCAAACCATTCTATTGAGAGGTACCTCTAACAGTTAGGTTCCTGTATATACCATGATCCTTACAGTATCTGTTAAATTTTTCATTTCAAAACTCTAAGCCATTATAAGTTCTTAGAGCTTTGACATGAAGACCAGTTTGTGTCTCAACCTTCTTTTTCCAATCCACAAAGGTTTTAAAAGCCTCATATTTGGATTTCAACAAATATATCCAAACCTTTCTACTATAATCATCAGTAAAAGTAATGAAATATTTGTTACCTCCATGAGTAGGTGTCTTAGAGGGTCCCCAAAGGTCTGAATGTACATAGCCAAGTTTCTCTTCTGTCTTATGTGTACCAGTGGCAAATTTCACTCGAGTTTGCTTGCCAACAATACAATGTTCACAGAAATCCATCTTGTGAATCTTATCTCCACATAGCACTCCTTGTTTCTCAAGTTCTTTCAAACCACTCATATGGCCAAATCTTTTTTTTTTTTTGACAAAACTCATATGGCCAAGTCTTTGATGCCATAGAAGTGACTCGCTGCATGATTTTACAGCAACAGAAGCTTCACCATTTGCAATACCTCCTTGAAGAATATAAAGGTAGTTACCTTGCTTTGTTCCCTTCATTACCATCCTAGATCCCTTCATGACCTTTAGTGTTGAATTCTCTCCTTTGAAACTGAAGCCCCTCTTCTTTATTGTACCAAGAGAAATCAGTGGTCTTTTGAGACCCACCTCATGCCTTACATTTGTAAGTTTCTTTAGTGTTCCATCAGCTAGTCTTAACATCACAGTTCCTATACCAACCACCTTACATTTTCCATTGTTTCCCATAGTCACTTGTCCACCGGAATAGGGTTTATAGTCAATGAACCAATCTCTTCTTGGGCACATATGATAGGAACATGCAGAGTCCATAGCCCAGTCATCCTCTACACATTTGTTATCCTTATCAGTTACTTCCTCACACTCATTTGCAGAAGAAACTAAGACCTCGCAGCTATCATATCCATCTGATGTTACAGAAGCATCTGCATCATCGTTTGATCCATTGTTTTTCTTGTTCTTCCTATCAGGACAATCTTTCTTATAATGACCTGTTTTGTGGCCGATATAGCATTTATATTTTGTTTTTGATTTAGATCTAGCCCTTCCTTTTCCTTTATCATCTCTGTTATTGTTTCTTTCCCTAGCCACAAGACTTTCACCTTGATCCTGATCCTTGTTACCAGACTTTCTATGGAGTTCTTTGGACATCAATGCACTTTGAACTTCATCAAAGGTTATTGAATCTCTACCATATATCAAAGTATCTGCTAGAATGTCATATTCACTAGACAAGGACCTAATTAACAACAAGGCTTGATCTTCATCCTCTATTTTCACATCAATGTTCTCTAAGTCTAAAATCAGTTTATGATACTCATCAATGTGATCACTTATAGACGTACCTGGGTGCATCTTGAAAGTGTAGAGTTTTTGCTTGAGATATAACTGATTTGCAAGGGACTTGGTCATGTACAAACTCTCAAGTTTGACCCAAACAGCAGCAACAGATTTTTCCTTTGAAATCTCTCTCAAGACTTTGTCAGCTAGGCACAAGATTTTAGCACTATATGCTTTCTTCATCTTTTCTTTCTTTTCTTTATCATTCAATGTATCGGGAGTTTACTCTCTCCTCTAAAAAAGCATCTTCAAGACCTTGTTGTGTGAGAATTGCTTCCATCTTCATCTTCAAAGCCCGAAATCATTATTGCCATTAAACTTCTCAATATTGAACTTAGTCATCTCCATTAATGCAACCTCAGCGAAACTCGATACGGTTGTTGAGAACACAACAACATTCTGACAATGTTCTGATCTTTGTTATCGAAAAAACAATTATCGCAGAAATCGAAATTTTGTGGACCTTCAATATTGATCTTAACTTTCGAGCGAAATCAATTAATTCTTGAAGAACAAGATCGTGAACAATACTAACACGTAAAGCGATCAACAATTTAACAGCGATTTGTTAAATTGGCGGATTAAGAAAAACGCCAATTTAACCTAGAATTTGGAAATTATGAAATTGCACAAATTGAGAATCAAGAACACACAATTGATGGCGCGGGTTCAACGTCGAATTAGGATACCTACATCGTGGGATCATACAAAGCATCTTGATCCATTTTTATTGATTCTTGAATGAGAATTGAAGATTACAACAATGGAGTCCCAATGTGTTTACCCCCCTCACTTCCATTAACCCAAGTTTCTCGGTGTATTCACTCAACTCAATCCCAGAAATGATCCAAGTCTGTGATTCTAGCTCATGGAACTATTTATACATCGTTAGAAGGAAGATGAAGTTTGTTTCAAGTCTTAACCGATCCTAACAACCATTCCCGCCAAAAACAGTCTTCAAAACTACCATTTGAATTAAGCCTTGCCACGTTGGATTAAAAGTGCTGAGTCACACCATTGAGAGTGCCACATCATCAACAAGACTAATTTGATTTCCAGCGCTCCCTACTGGATGTCTCCTTTAGAACAAGACTGATTTGATTTCCATCGCTCCCTACTGGATGTCTCCTTTTGATTCGAGTGAACACAAAACACAATTGAAAGAACAGATAAGTCAACGATTTTATTGAATGAGTGTGCCACCTTTGGGGTGCATCGATTGATGTGTATTGGGGAAAATCCCAAGTCCCACATCGACTAGTGATAAGGTCTCAAGAGGGTTTATAATGATGTGGCAACCCTCACCTTACAAGCTGGTTTTGTGGGGTTGAGTTAGGCCTTAACCACATTCTAAGATGGTATCAGAGTCTATCCTAGATCCATCGGGCCACCTACCATTAAACACGCTACAAGCCCAAACAGTGTTGCGCGTGAGGGGGTGTATTGGGGAAAATCCCAAGTCCCAAATCGACTAGTGATAAGGTCTCAAGAGTGTTTATAATGAAGAGGCAACCCTCACATTAAAAGCCGGTTTTGTGGGATTGAGTTAGGCCTTAACCACATTCTAAGAATGTGAGCCCCCATGAACTGGATGAAGATCACAGGACAAGGCTCAAAAAAGATCAAAAGTCAAAGTCAAGGGAAAATGCTTTAATGTGTTTAATCTAATCATTAATATCAAAGCACATTAAAGGTGACCATGTACATAATAGGGGATTTCTAGGATAAACAAACCCTAGTCTTTCCTATGTTTTATCATTCTTTTAATGATTGTAAAAGACTTGTAATTTTGGACCATGTGGCTTTTAATGATGTTTCGAGATTCTCACCACGATAGGTGAGTTTTACTCACATTTAGGGCTTTTGAGTTTTGCCTTGTGTGATTGGTTTGAAGGGTTTTTCGAAATTTCGCGTTTTGTAAATTTTTGAGTTGAATACGGTTTTTTTTCTCCGAAATGTGGTGTTTTGAGAATTATAACGAAACCACTATTTTAATTGGTTGTGTGTTGGCATGTTTGGGTCTGAATACATGAATATATCATTTGTTTTGTGATTGGAATTGGATTGAGGAGCGAATTGGATTCGAACGGAAAGCGAAACGGGACAAAAACGAGCAAAATTGTGATTCTGCAGGTCAAGCACGACCCGTGCGCCCAGATCTGTCCCCGGTACCCAAATATCCGTTTCGACGCTCCTTTTGACTCCAAACTCCCTTTAATCCCTCTCCCAATCAATTGTGACAATATTGGATTGATATTTCTATGTTTTGAATGTGGTTTTCAGATGTTTGGTTGAATTTACAAATCTCTTGAAAAACCGTAAAATCTAGTATACGTGTGGGAATCAAACTTTTGAATATAAAGTGATGCTTAGACTGTGCTATAGGTTCTTGATTGTTCTAGTATGGTATTATATCACATCATAGACTGAATTGTGTTTCGATATATAAATTATATCGAGTATAGGAGACGGCCCAATGCGGGTATGATATATAAAATATATCGAGTCGGGGTGACGACCCTGTTTTTGTTAGCATGCTAGGTGAGGGAAGTCATGAGCCCTTGACCTAGGCCCTGTTTCATATATTTATGCTGCTCTTAGGATTTGCGCTCCTATTATGTGGGGTTCACTCTAGCTTGCGGAGTTGGTGATGTGCTAAAAACTTTAAAGGGTGTATATTGTGATTTTGTCACTCGAGCTTCTTTAGGTTGTTGGTGACAAGTCACAAGTAATTGATTGTATGTTGTAATTCCTTTTGAATTACTAATTATGGTTTTATAAATGAACTGAGTGATAGGGAAGGGGTCACGGTAAGACTCACTGAGATATGTTATCTCACCCTATCTTATGTTGTTGTTTTACAGAGAAACAGGGAAAGAAGAAGGTTGTATGGCACGAGTAGGAGGCATGCTCGGATAGAAGATTGAAGATTTAGTTCTTCCATCTGTCTTTATGTTTTTCCCTTGTATCTTTGTACTCGATTTATGACTTGAATTCGTTTTAAGTTATGTAATCGTTTCCGTTTTTCTTGTAAAGATGTATATCTAAGCAGGAAATTTATCTCTGATGTATGCTAAACGGAACACTTTAGTATTTCTACTAGATAGAAATATTAGGGTGTTACAAAATTTAAATCAATAAAAATGATTTATTGTTACCAAACATCACCAAATTAAATATATTTGTCTTTAGTTTATTTTATTTATTAGTTATATTATTTTCTCCACACATTTATTTAAATTTAATATCTTTGACGAATATTGCTTCCCGTGCATCACACGGGTTACATACTAGTTTACAGTAAAGTTGCATCTCGTGTATAGATGTTATTTCTGGGTTCTTTCCAAGCATAGCATCAGTGGTGGTGAGCTATTTCTTTCTTATCATGTTATTTCAGTAACTTCCATGCTTAGCTTACTAGTTAAGCTTTCATTATTTTGTTTATTTATTTAGTTTTTCCTATGGACAGCACAGGGAGATATCCATGTCATTCAAGACAATGGACGAGGGCCAGGTTTTGTTATATGCAGTAAGTGGCAAACCAATTCCTATCTTATTGTCTTCTAACAAATCTGGTTTCATAGAGGCTTTGTCTACTCATTATGCTTTGTTGTTCAACCGAAGATTAGTTTCAATGAACTACTACTAGAATATTAGATTCCTTCATTCGGAGGGAGTATAGAATGAAATAATTCTTTCTTGAGCTAATATTTTGGAGGATAGGAGTAATGACTAGTGTTAGTGCATTATGTTTTATTCCTAAGTTATCTTAGTATAATGTAATTTTTGTTATGTAAGGTCATTGTGACCCATTTGCTTCAACTTTACTCATGAACAAAGTTGTAATTTTTATGGTCTTAGTTTGTCTTAAGTCCTTACCTAAATTCATTGATAAAAGTGCTATTTAATTTTTTTAATATATGTATTTTTTAAATTTATTTCGATAGTAATTGTGTAACTATTGCATTTAAATGCAGTATTATTGTAATGTAAAATAGAGAGTATACAATAAACTAATTTTTTTTTAAAAAAAATAAGGAATAAGTAGCACTTATAGTAGAAAGTGCTACTTATTGATAGAGAATAAGGAGCGCTTATATAGCTGCAAGCGCTTCTTATTCTCAGATGTGCTAAGACCATTGGTAGCGCTTTTAAACAAAAGCGCTACTTATTGTCTTAGCGCATCTGGGAATAAGGAGCGCTTACATTAAAAAGCGCTACTCTTGTCTGTTCATTAGTAGCGCTTTTAGAGCGCTACCTTTGGGTGATTAACGGAGGCGCAAGCTTTAGGGCGCTTGTGAGCCAAAATTATGGTCTTTTACATTGTAGTGCACCAAATTATTAAAAATTAACAAAAATTTGAATTGAAATATAAATCGAATGAAAAATATATATAAAGTAAGACTACAAAAATGAATAGTTTCACATTTTAATATAGAAAATATAAAAGTTACTCCTACTTTGATATATTCTTTTTGTTACAAAAGAGAGAAAAATTCTTGCTTTGATATTTTAATACTTAAAAAGTATAAAAGTAAGAATAAAAATATAAAATTCACACTACTCAATTTTTTATTAATATTTTTTATAAAAAACACATATAAAAACACTAGAAACACAATTACTCATAATAAAATATAAATCTATAATAAGAATATTTATATAATATATTCAGGGCATGAATTTGGTCTATGTCCCCAACCCCAAATTCATTGGGGGGGTTCTCTCCGTCCTTGTACCCACGGGAAAAAATTCCCCACCCGTAGGGCTCCTTATTGGATGATCACCGTAGGGATCCTACTAATAATTCTCTAAAATTAATTAAATTTAAATAAATGTAAATTATATTTTCATTATCAAAGAAATCTAATAACCCAAGCGCACTTGGATGAGATGGTAGGGGTCTCTTCCAACTTAACCAAGACCCTGGGTTCGAATCCAGTCTCGGGAATACAACAGTGTTAAATCTCTTGAGGGAGAGCTTTGTCGCCCATTGTGGTCCTATCCGACTCGAGGGATTAGTCTCTACAGTTGCGCACAGAGGCTACCCTGTTTATACAAAAAAAACTAACAGTTACCTTAGTAATTACTAAAAAAAATAATGATTTGCCTAAAACTATTAATGTTTAAATTGTTATGTTTGTGTTTGCATGAAAAGACAAAAACAAACATAAAATAATTCAATATTGATCATAGTTTAATTAATATTCTTCAATATACACCGTGACATATTTTTTTTTTGGGTCGAAACACCTTGACATTTCAAAATTATTCACATGAACCAAATCTAAATTTCTTTGATTATTCCTTGAGGATGATGGGTAAGAGCTGAGGCGGGGAATACCCCCCACCCCCACTCCCCGAAACCGCCTCTCAAATTGTCCCCCATCCTCATCTTGGGGGGGGGGTGTTCAATTAGCAAAAATATGAATTGAAATACAATAAAATGGGAAAAAATATAAACAAAAGACTAAAAAAATTAAAAGCTTCACATTTTCATATAGAAAATATAAAAGTTACTCCTACTTTGATATTTTAATATTTGAAAAGTATAAAAGTAAGAATAAAAATATTAGATTAGCACAGTTCAATATTATATTAATATTTTTAATTAAAAATACATATAGAAGACTAAAAAATAAATAACTTATTATATCAAATACATCTATAATAATATATATTTAATATATTCAGGTCGGAGATATAGTCCATGTCCCCAACACCAAACAAATTGTTAGAATATTTTTAAACCTATCATAAGTCACAAATTTGTATACTTATTATTAAACCTGTCATAAATCACAAATTTGTAACAAATTGATACATTTATATATGTTACAATTGATACATTAAAACTTGTAACGTATTTTTAAAATTTGTAACGTCTTTTTTAATTATTCATTTACAATATGATTATACATTATAATAAGATACATTAAAAATATGACTATACTTACAATATGATTATACATCAAATTTGAAACATTAAAAATATTTATATGTTACAATTGATACATTAAAATTTACAGTTACAATATGGTTATACATTAAAAATATTTAAACGTTCAAAACGTCTTTGATGCAATAAATATAAATTCATGAATAATCAATTTTTGTAGAAATCGTATGTTTATATATGTTATCAAAACCAAGAAATATTAAATAATCAATTAGTAAAAAGTCATATATAGAAATCATACGTTTATTTCATTTCATTGCTTTTTAGATAATTTTTCAATTAATCAATTTTTGTAGAAACCATACGTTTATATATGTGAGTATTTCATTTCATTTGAATAATCAAATTAAACATTATGACATTTATATATAAATGTGATAATACTTAATTTTTACTCTAAGAATTTATATATCAAATATCATGTAGGGAGAATATAAATCATGTGTATTATTTTTTGTTTTGTTGGCGAAATCCTCATAATGCAATATCACATTTTTTGGTAAATGGACTCATTTTTTTGCGATATCATCATATTGGAGGTACACGTACACCGAAGTATATTTCACATTCCTTTCGGTTACATATGATAAAATCATTTCGGCCAACTTTTGCATCTTTGGTATATATCTAGCAAATGGTTTTGATTATTGCACATAAAATTCTGAACACATCGAAATCATCATAGTGCAATATATTGGATTAATAATAGGTTAAACAATTTCATTTGATAGGTTGATTTAAAATACATGGGTGTCAAAAAAATTGCACATTAATACATATGATGGAAAACCTAAAAGACAACATGTCAAATCATCATTTATAGCAATAAAAGTATCCAATTTCGTCATTTTCATTAATTTCTTCATAATCTTCAATACTACGATAATCAAGATGAAGAAAATCAATTTCAGCAACACCCCTTTCTTCCCTAAGCTACCAAACTTGACCCAAAATCACCAACACTCGATCTCAAGCTTCAAAACCTTCTATTCAACTTGTAAGTCAGCAATGTAGCTCCTAGGTGACTCAACCCAGCACCCAAAGTTCACATGCAAACCTATTCTACTCCTTCAACATGAAATTCGAAAATGGTGAAGAAGAAGCTTCCAAGAAGTGCAGGTTTTTGGGATGAAAAGATGATGTTTAGGGAAGATAAAATGATGGTGCTGAGAGTGACTCAACCTATCACCCAACTTGGGATATTTATATCCATTGTCTTGTAGAGAATTACAACATAATATAACTATTTTTTAATTTATTTCTCATCAATCTTATTCTAACGTTACACTATATCTAATCGTTTTATTGTCAAATAACTACTATATAATTAATATAGGTGACATGTGGGATAATATTTGTTGTCAAAAATGATCATAGTGTGCCATGTGGCAAAATAATCAATGAGATTATTTCTAATTGTATTGTATATAGATATAGATATAGATATCTCGCCCTCAGAGGCTATTTAAAGGACAATACATTTCTGGATCCAAGCATCTTACTCATTCTCTAGTACTCTTTACTCTCTATGCATGTGTTCTAACTAGATCTTACTCAGGAAATAGTTAGGAACATTGACACCACCCAGTGAGGCCGCGGGTAAAACTCATCCACAGCCACACGTCAGATGGGCATCTTTTTCATCGATCTCCTATCTACCAACGATGGTTTGATGGAAGGCCTCACTTGCATCTCATCACCGATGTTAGAGTTGGAGACAAAAATCCATCAATATTTGTTCACTAAAATTCGAACTGTTTGCTCCCAAAAAAGAGACAATGTGAAAGATATATATAGAGAGAGAGAGAGAGAAATGAGACGTTGAGAGATGAAAAAAGAGAGTTTAAGGTTGTGAAAGAAAAAGAAAAGAGACGTAGTTAGAGAATGTGAAAGAGAGAGAGAAAAGGAAAAAATGTGACACTCCATTAGGATTCTCATTATCCCTCTAATGGACTATTACATCCACTTATATTGAGCCCATATAAATAATTAATTAACTAGTTATACAATTAGAAATCCAATATAGTATTTTACTTATTTTGATCACATATCAATCAATATTGTTATTTGATAAATAGCTAATATAAGAATATATGCTAATGAAGGTTGTTATTTGATAAATAGTTAATAAAAAGAATATATGCTCATTTTCTATGATATTGGAATAAAATATTCCAACAATCTCTCGATTGACAATATATCATAAATTTAAATTACACCCAGAGATTTAAGTTAGTTATTTGTAAAAAGCTTGTACAACGTTAGTCCTTTTTATAATTTCCGTACAAAAAAAAAATGTAGTTGGCATGTGTGTCACTGTTTTTTGCTGAGTAAGCATCTTCATCTTCAACTCAAAAACAAACCCAAGAAAAAACGCCAGAACATTGAAATTACCCAGAACCAGAAACTCAACCATCTGCATCTTTTGTTTTCTTTTCACAACACCGTCAATAGTTGAAAGTAATATTTTTCTCTCTCAAATCTACACCTCTCCTCCTCTCTCTTAGATCTAGAATATTCACCAAAATAAATCTCAGATCTCGAACGCTCTTCCTCTCACTCTCAAAGCTCAAAGCCATAAAACCATACGAATCGCTAATTCACTCATTGAAACCACAAACACCACAACTATCATCATAACTGATTTGTTGAGCTCTGCCTCAAATTTTTATTGTTGTTGTTGAGATATTGGTTGTTCCCTTTCTCTGTTTCACTGTGGCTTCAAATCAAAGTTGTGTTCTTCATGCATGTGAGTGACCCAACGCTCCTAAATCCTTAATGTGAGTATTTTCCCTTTTATTTTGTGTCTGTGTTGCAGCAAGGGGAGGTGCCAGTGGGCACTGGGGGAGAGGGTGACTCACCCAGCGAACGCAAACGGTACCGGACAGGACAACACTGGACAAAAAGTTGTACTGTGGTTTTGTGAGGTACAGGAATTTGGGTTTTGTCAGGTCTCTTCACCTCATTTTACGTCAGGTATTGTGAGCAGTTTTTGAATCAAATAGGTCTGTTGAAGTTATGCAGTCAGATCACTTCTTCGCTTATGAACATGAGCATCGTGTAACAGACACGTCAAAGACTTGTTTATGCATATTGAGCTTTTTATAACAGGAAAAATACTAAAAAGAACTAACCGTGTATATGTTATATAAGCTTAAAGGACTAAGTTGTCATGAAAAAAAAAGAAACTTTATCTGAATAAATAACTTAAAGGAGCTCTAGTGAAATTTAGCCATTATCATATTAACTATACCATGATTATTTAGGCCCGCATCTGAATGCTCTTTATCTTTAGATTTCCCTTTTACAATCTGGTCCACATCATTATATTAATAATGATACCAACGCGATTGTTGTCACTAACGTCTTCTGCGACTGTACCCAATGATTATCATATCAATATACTTGATGTCATAAATCAACATGGATGAGTGGCATGAAAATTTCATGCAATGTGATCTCATGCCATGCCTATTTCCAAATGGTCCAACTTTTTTTTTTCATTTTATTAATCAAAGTGGCACTAATGATCATTTTTATAACTGTCTCCGGGGGGATTTGAACTCTGCACCTTGAAGAAACAAGACTAGCTCTTACCATTGAGCTAACACCTCAAGTGTCAAATGGTCCAACTTAAGTCTTTAGTGAGTTCAAACTGAAAAGCAAATTTTATTTTGTGTATAATATAATAATATGATACAAACATGTTTAATAATAACTCAACTTTATTTCTGCAAAAAGTCAAAATAACATAAAGTTTGTATTAATACCAAAATCCTAGAACATAAGGGAAAAGGGTAAAGACTCCCACTAATCTAAGGCAATCTCAAAACCAACACCCATATGAGCAACGTGCTCATGGTAAACCTTGGGTGTCAAGCCTTTGGTTAGCGAGTCTGCTTCATCCCTATATATTCTATAGAAACTTGTTTCTCCTGAACTCTTTCCTTCACAACAAGGTATTTGATGTCGATGAAATTCGACTTGGTACATGTTGTTAGAGTATATGACAACTTCACTTATTGTCACATAAATCTTCAACGGCATTTGGATACTTCAAATGATACATAGGTTTGAATCAAATTTTCGCACCCACATGCATGATTAGATTCCTCAAAGCAAACCACAAACTCTGCATAATTAGATTCCCATGTTCTCATAATAACAAAGTGTTCTCACCCGAGTCGTCCCATATATATATAATTTTGCCTTAAAATTTGGGGATTTGGAGATGTGTGTTTTTTTGGTCAAAGGAATACTTGATTTTCATAGAGGCAAAGCCCAGGCAGTGCAATACAAACAAACCAACCCGGAGGAAGCCCAGCGGGGCCGGGTCACAAACCAACCCGATGCCCAAAAACAACACAAAAGCGGCAAAAAAAAAAAAAAAAGGAAACAATCCTAAATTGAACAAAGCTCGGACATGGAGACCTTTGAACTCTCAACCCTGAAACGCAATAATGAAAAGAAAGAACACTAAGCCTAGAAAGACAAAGAAACTGCAACCAAACTAGATAATTGCTCTATCCATAGCAATTGCAGAGCGAAGCAACGAAGGAGGATGCATCAACCAATTCCTCGGCAACTTGCTCAAACGATGCAGATCAGCTAATTGGTATTCCCATTCCTTGCAATCCAAGTTAAACCAAACCATTGAAATATTAATTTTAGCTTTAAAATGTCATCAATAATGTTCTTGATACTTCTAGCTTCCCTCTCACTATGATAGGCCCGAACAAGCACAAGACAATCTGATTCGAAATGGACATTGGTCAGACCGAGATTATCAGCAAAGATAAGAGCATCGCGCAAAACAAGAGCTTTCGCGGAAAGAGGACTCGTCACCATACCACTGTAAGTGTTACCCGCAAGAATACAACCCTCATGATCCCTAACTATAAAACCCCCAAACATTGTGTTGTTAGAGGGTAAATAACTAGCATCAGAATTCACCTTGAGGCAACCCAAGATTGGGGGTCTCCAAGTAGAAGTAGAAACAGAATTAACAGTAGATTGAGAAGAACTAGGATGTTGAGTATTAACAGAGTGCAACAGCTCTGAAGTATTCGAGTTAATCATAATAATTGTTCCCATAGGAGAAGGGATAGCATCTTGAAATACGAAAGCATTTCTAGTTTTCCAAATGTACCACAATGTCACGAACAACCAAACAATCTGATTATCATCCAACTTTACACTCCCATCCTCAGGACAAAGCAAGTCCACTAGTCATTTAGAACAAGATGTCACAGACTGATTCACAGGGATTCTAGGACAATTAACACCAAACCAAACTGAAGTAACCCAAGTACATAACAAGAATAAATGTTCTAAGGTTTCCTCATTATTGTGGAAAATAGGACAGCAAGGGTTCAGCTGAATCCTCCTTTTGAACAAGTTAACCTTAGTAGGCAAAGCATTGTGAACAACTTTCCACATGAAAAGCTTCATTTTCTGTGGGACAAAAGAACCCCAAATAACTTTCCACAAACCTTCAGGAATAACCATAGAAGAAGAAGGTCGAGTAGGAATAGGTAAGGCTTTCTGGTGCACCACAAAATACCCTGACTTCACAGAGAAACAACCATTAGCAGAATGAGGCTACCAAAAAGAATCCTAACCTTGAACAATACTAACAAGGGGTCTTAATAGCAGCCTTAGCAGACTCATGATGCAAGACATTACCAAGCAAATTGATATTCCACCCTGTCTTTGAATCATTCAAAAATTCAGCAACCTTAACCATAGGACATGGCTCAATTACTCTTGCCAAATCACCAGAAGCCAGCCACATATCTTTCCTTAAATCAATATCTTCACCATCCCCCACCACCCAACTACCATTGGATCTCAACAAATCTCTCCCCCAAGAATACTCTTCCATATCCATGAATCTCGGTTTTAGAACAAAGCGACCAAAAAGACTCATTCCTACAATATAAGTTGAGCAAGTTAGCATCCCAAAAGAGTATCAAGATCTTGGATTAACCTCCAGCTCAGCAGCAAGAAGAAAAGATTCATCTCTTCAAAATTCTTAAAAACCCATGCCACCACGAGATTTGCGGTTAGTTAACAAACTCCAATTCTTCTAATGAATCCCCTATCCTTACCCCCCCACCTTCCACCAAAATCTTGCAACCATAGAGCACAGCTCTTTACAAAAAGTTTTAGGAAAGGACACAATTGACATTACATAAGAGGGAATAGCTTGAATAACCGCTTTAATCAAGACCTCCTTACTAGCTTGATTCAATAGCTTCTCCTTCCAACCATCCATTTTACTCCTAACCATCTCCTTTATCCATTTTAAAGTTTTACATTTTGATCTTCCCCAATCAGCAGGCAAACCAAGATATGATCCAGCATTAATCCAAACAGGAATGTGAAGAATTGATGCCAAACTGTTTTGAGATAGGATAGAAACATCCTTACTGAACACCAAGTCAGACTTCAACAAATTTATCATTTGACCTGAAGCTTTTGAAAACTCATTCAGAATCTTCATAAAGGCATAAAACTCACCTTGCGAAGCCTTTGCAAACAAAATTGCATCATCAGCAAAAAATAGATGAGTTAAGGGGATTCCTTGAACAATCTCAACACCACTAATAAGATTCCTATCTCTAGCACTCACAAACATTCTAGAAAGAACATCAAAGATAATAATGAAAAGATAAGGTGATAGGGGATCACCTTGTCTAAGACCTCTTTGAGGGACTAGAATAGGACTAAGAAACCCATTGACTTGGTATTTATAAGAAACCGATGACACCAAACTCAACACATTATTCACCCAACCATTATCAAACCCAAAAGCTAGAAGAGAATTTTGAAGAAAAGCCCATTCCACTCTATCATAGGCTTTATTCATGTCAAGTTTTAGAACAGCAGTGGAAGGCCTCATGAGCAAGAACAATGTTATCTTGAATCAATCTTCCACCAACAAAAGCACTTTGTTGTTGAGATATAATCCCCCCCATAATTGGCTTCAGTCTAAGGACAATAATTCTAGAGATCACTTTATAGATAAAGTTACAACAACTAATAGGTCTAAAATTAGAAATAGATTCAGGTTGTGGAATTTTTGGAATAAGGGCCACCACTGTTTCATTCACAACACTAGGAAGAAAACCAGAATCAAAGAATTGATTAACAGCCTTGCACACATGTTCTTTAATAAGCTGCCAATTATTTTGATAAAACATACCATTCAAACCATCAGGGATTTGGAGTTGTGTTCATTCAACAAATAAGTCAAAGTACTTAAAATATACTTCATCTAATATTGACAAAAATGAAACTATTATTCCAACGATTTTCTAACATATACACACCGCAAAGACCACTAGTTGCCAACTTGTTTTCCTTGTTAATTACTTACTTTTACATTCACCTCCATGTCTACCCAAAAAAACTCAGAATTAAGAAATAACGACCCTTATCATGTGAAAAATTTGCACACATTAGATAAAAATGCCCTTATCCAAAGATAATAATTAATTCAAGAATTAGTAACTAATTTAGTCTCTGAAATTTTATAAAAGTTCAATTTCCCTCACATTTACAACATATCCCATTAATTAGTCTCATTGAAAGCATTTTGATTTAGTCTTTTTATAGTAAAATAGATGGACTAAATTAATATAATGGAGACTAAATTTAAAGACTTTGCAGAAGACAGAAAATAAGTTGATATATAGTAAATATTATGGATTAAATTGAACTTTTATAAAATTTTGGGAAGCAAATTGACTAAGAACTCAACAAGTCAATGGTTGCTTTTTTCCCTTCCCAAAATAGCCTTTTTCATATCATCGAATGCTAAGAATCCTGTCAAGAAATGCTCATAATTATAAATGAAAACATTTACAATTTTAGTGCTAAATTTTCCTGTTAACACATCTTGATTTAAAGCTATTACATACAAATACTCCACAACATTAAAATTTTGAAGGGCTAATCCGAATACATGAGATTTCGTGGATTTGTTAGACTAGTAAAGGTCAAAGTCTGGAAGTATATCGCCATTTTGGTCCACCTTTTATCAGAGAAAAATAGATGGAGAATTTACCATCGAAAAAATTGGCACCCCATCATGGCCTTCAATCCGCGACATCCATTTTAAGACTTTTATAAAATTTATGATTCACCATTTTTCACTTGTAAGATATATCATTACCATAATCTTCATCGCGAGTGTGCTCATCATCATCACTTCCACTGGAATAATATACATCATCATGATCATCATCAATTTCTGGATCAGCAGTTTCTGTTTCACAATTGACATCAAGAACACTATGCAAGGTCCAATCAGGAGGAAAGGTCTTTTGTAGTGCTTCTGTTAGTTCTCCTCCGGTGCTTTCAATCTTACGTAAACATCTTGACCAGTGGACCGCAGTTCCCATATCAACAGTCATCTCGGATTCTATCATCTCTCTACATATAGCCAAGAGGCCACTATAAATGTATGATTGTGCAACTGTGGCTCTGGATAGCAAAGATGTCATGAGACAATGGTACACAGCTTTGTCTGGTTTCAATCCAGCCACTTTCATCTCTTCAAAACACTTCAAAGCCTTCTCTGGAAAAGCAGCACGTGCCCAACCATGTATAAGACTGGTGTAGGTTTTGAGGTTTGGTTTTATATTACGCGTTTCCATTTCTTGGATAATATGTGTTGCATACTGGCACAAATAAAAGTATAAACATCGAATTAACAGGTGATATTAATAAGTTACAACGATCTGATAAATAATATAAAACCTACTATTCAAAATCAAGTTAAGAGGAGATTTAACACACTGATATGCTAATAGAATGAGTATTATCAAAATCTTCTTGCACAAATAAAAAAACCTCAAGTGAGAGCGTGCAGAAAGAATTGATAGGAGATGCATAATAGTAAGACATTTTTTTGCAGACAATTCATAGTACCTTAACAGGCAGATGAAGATGCATGAAATGAGTCACTTATACCCTTAATATATAAATTATATTTCTTAACAAACATACCTGCATATCCCCAGCTTTACAACAAGCATTTATAAAAGAAGTGTAAGTATGGATATCAGGTTGAACGCCTTCCTTTCTCATTTGTTGCATCAGATCTGCAGCTTCCCAAACATCACCTCTTCGAGCCCAACTAAAAAAGCAAACTAGAATTAAAGTGGGTTGTGGAAACCACCAAGTTTAAATTTCAGCCAGATGTAATTTACTCATACCCATCAATTAGTATGTTGTAGACAAAAGTGTTTCTTGGAATCTTTTTTGCACTCATTTCTTTTGTAACTGCTAGGGCACTCTGCATTCTTCCTGACTTGCAACATGCCTTCAACAAAGCCTCATAAGTATATACATCAATCACCAGACCCTCATTCTTCAATACCATGAAGTACTGAAAGGCCTTTTCGGTATCACCCAGCGAAGCATAACCTTGCATAAGAGTTGTATATGTGTGCTCATTTGGTCTAATGCCAGCCAAATTCATTTCATCCAGTATTCCTACAGCCTTTTCCATCTACAAGAAATGTAGCATTATTTACAGTTAGTGAATATAATAAGTGAGGAGATATACAACAAATCAACGCGTATTTTTAAAATATCAAAAAGAAAAAAGGCATTTGTTTCTGATACAATACAAAGGTTATTTAACATGGGAAAATGGACTAGACTTCCCACAAAGTAGTTGGCTGAAGAGAAAAACGTTTAACTAATATCTAACTTGTTAGCCCCTGATAAATTGATAAATGTTCACGTTGAGAATAACATGGAACCCACAGAAATGTAACTAACACGAGAGATTCTTGTGTTGACCAAGTCTATAGTTTATACAAGTTCTGTAGGCTAAGCAAATTATAAATCTGGGTAGAATGGCCCCTCATGCATCGGAAAGCTACAGGCCAGTGAAAGCATATGCCGTGTTGTTTGGCAGTATGCCTCCTTTACTTATTCAATTTACTACAGTTGGCTATTTAGTTTCCTTTTCGAAATTCAAATAAATAAAGATAAAAAAAAGATGAGAAGTAGTAAAAACCATGTCACATCCTATCTCAATTGACAGTTAGTTACCTGACGCTTCTCAACAAGGCCAAGAATAAGAGCATTGTATGTGTGTACAGTGGGGATGCAGCCACTTCTCCTCATCATATCGAAAATCTCCAAGGCTCTCCTAGTCTCCCCAGCTCTAGCAAAACCATGTATAATGGGGAAAAAAGTGCGTGTTGTGGGTCTATGCCTCTCCTTCTGCATTTGCTTTACAATACCAAGGGCGCGGTCTATATTACCCATCTCACAAAAAGCTTTTACAATGTTATTGTAGAGTATAACATCAGGTTTCAAACCATCTTTGGTAATATCTTCAAAAATGGAGAATGCATTGGCCCAATCTTTCAACTTCATGAATCCACTGATCAACATAGAGTAGGTTTTCATGTTATGCTTTATGCCAGCCGTTTTCATCACTCTACAAATTTCCAACGCTTTAGAAACTTTTCCTATCTGAGAAGGAAGAAGAAACAGATGTAAATTACTCAAAAATCACCCCACCAATCAAATAACATTAACTTTTATTGGTATGATTTACATAAATGATAAGAACTTCCAATCAAATATTTGCATGGAAACCAGGCAGTAAATGCTGAAATAGATCAATGAACTGGATAATATGAATGGCTAAATAAATGTTAAACATGAAATGTCTTACCTTGGCGTAAAGATTAATGAGACAACCATAGCTGACAACTGAGGGAGAGAAACCACATTCCTTCACCAAAACAAATAAATGTCACTGTATTCTATGTCAAGTGTTATATGTGTGCTATACAAAAAGTTTTAGATCCTGTCCTAAGTCCTAACAACCAATTAGCATAGATTTTCTCAAATAAAAAATACATATATTAAAAAAGTACTATGAAAATCTGTATAGTGACAAAGATAAATTTCCTTGAAAACAAATTTGAAATATGAAAAATGAATATCATTGATCAGCTCAAAAACCACATGAACTGACTACTCCAATCAACAGCTAGTAGCGGGAAGAGAACACAACACAACAGAGCTAAACAGCCAAATGAGGCCAAGGCATGAACACAGCAACCCATACAAAAAAGGAGGAGGGAAACTCAAAAAGGGGTAAAAACAGAGAAACAAATGAAGGAATAATCTATTGTGTGGCAAACAGAACAAGTTGAAGTCAAACAGAGGAAATAATATATCATCTCCTGCGGGAACTGGGCCAAATGACAGGAAAAGGCCAAACAAGAACAGGGGAATGCAAATAGCCAAATGCATGGCCAAATATTGCATGTGTTCTTTTAAAGGAACAATCGAAGACAACAAAAAGCATACCGAAACAACAAAACCAATGGTCATAGAAAAACCTATGAACAAGCTATACCTTAAGTCTTTCGAACACAATTAAGCATTTATCTTCATTGCCAATCATTTTATAACCATCCATCATCGTATGATATATGTCTATGGGAGCATCTATCCCTTGTTCTTCCATCTCCCTCACCAAGGCTTCAGCTTGATCCATATTGCAAGTTTGACTGCAAAACACACCAGGATATCCAAAACAATAAATAAAAAGGGAAGAGGAAGAAAATTGAATAGAAGTGACAATCATTTGATCATAAAACAAAAACCTTAGTAACAATGATTACCAAGACACAAACATTAACCACGCTAGTGAATAAAAAAGTGGTTAATGGTTAAACAAATATTGTTTTAATTAACCGACGACTTGAATGGTAAATGTCTTGTCATATGAACTAGTTAATTTAATACTAAAGATTGAAAATAATACAAAGGAAAAAAGAAGGAAATGACATAAATTTGAAAGATAATTCTCCATGCTAATAATCTACCAACAAAATATGACAATCAAAGGTTTTGTGACCATCAAAGATATCTTTGTTCATACATAAAAAATTGATCCCATGAAAGAAGTTTGACTGCTTACCAGTGTGCATAAATTATACTCCCATAAATGACTGCATTTAAAGATGGAAGCCTTTCTTTGGCCTCCTTAAACCAGTGATCTGCAGCACTTCCAAAACAACATCAAAGAGTGTTATCTCCAATATTCAAACTGATGCTTCAATCTTCTATCAACAGGACATCAAAAATATTTTTCGTAAATCAAGCAAGACCAAAACTTTCATACCAGCACCAAGAGAAATGATAGAAAACCTAAGTGGCGTTATTTAGGTATGATACCCAAAGAAGAAATAAGTAAACATGATTTATGATGGAACTTCGCGAACAATCTCCTTAGATCATTTAGCCCATGTATGGTGACCAATGTAATTATGTAACTCTTCGAATTTGGGTTGGGCCTAACTCAACCTTACAAAACCGACTTGTAAGGTGAGAGATGCCCCCCACTTATATACTCTTTTTCAGGCCATATCACATTCGATGTGGGACTATTAATAGTAACCAACCACCAACCCGCCTAGTGAAAAGGTTTTCATTGATGTTGTACATGGAAGCTCTAAGCAGTAGGAGTTCGACCCTTTTCAGCTCTATTCTCAACAATAGTTATATTTATACTAAAAAAAATTCAACATATGCAGGCATTTCCATCATCTATGTTTCAAACCCAAAGGACTATTCTATTCCCTATGCAGTGGGTAATTATAGGGAGGGAGCATGTAAGAGAACAACAACTGGTATAACATGACCGAACAGCTTATGCTTTTAAAAGTGTTAGGCGTTGAAAAACAACAGTTGAACAAATCACCAGAAATAATATTTTTGATAAGAAAAATACAGAAGGGGGAAAACTAGTGTAGTTTACTTACTCAGCATTGCCCAATTTAGCAAATCCCCCCACAACTATGCTGTATGTCACTATACTCATATCAATGCCCTCCTCCTTCATCTTTCTAACACAATGTAAAGCTTCTTCCATGTCTCTACCAACTGCATAAGCATGAATAAGACTGCAAACATTTAACATGTATTAATTATTAAAGTCAGAAGAAAGGATAACCACTGTGTTTTTTAATGTAGAAAGGGAATTTGATGTGAAGAAAATAAAAATTGCAAAAGAGAAGGGGATGAAATCCTCTCCATAAACCAAAGAACATAACAGAATACAGAACACAAAAAAAGATCCAAAATATAAAAATAGATTTGAATCCCTTTGAATATATACCGAACTAAATCCCTCAAGGAATTTTAGGCAGCTTGTATTATGAGGGTTCGTGTGAGGAAAACTGTAAGAGATCAGACTCCCAAGTGGACACGGGAATTTGGCATGACGGGTAACAAATGGTCAACAGTCAGAGGACACAGGGGGAAATTGTGTAGCAAGCTACCGATGAATATAAAAGTAGAGAATAGTAGGAAAGAGAAGATAATGATGTAATAACTAGGGAGTCGATATCAAATGTCCTCGCCCTTTCCTCTTTCTCCTCTCTGTCGCACATGTCTGTCATCCAAGAGAGAGAGAGATTTCCCCCAAATCGATCAACGGCGCCGCTGCCGCCATGGTCACGCCACTGTCTGGCGCTTGTGACAACGAATCTTCAGGCAACTCCTCTCTTTGTGCTTCTGTCGCCGTTTTCCCATTCAGTGGTTCTCGGTCACTTCTGCAGTCGTCAACCTCTGGTTTTGATTTCGCGATAACATTCCAAGGTATGGAGCCTTCGATTTCATCCTTTTCTCTTTTCGATTCCTCTGTTTCTCTTCTTTCTTCTGGTTTGCTTGATTTCGCAAACACTTCTGACATTGTTGATCGCAAAATTTCCGCAATCTCTTCCATTTTCTCCAAAATTCATCTCTTCTCCCACTCCTTCGAGTTGGAGCATGATGACGTCTAGTTCGACACCTTGTGTCTCCCTACCTTCTCCTATTCCAGTGATGCTCTATCTCTTCCTCATGGCTCCTTCTCCTATTCCAGTGATGCTCTATCTCTTCTTCACGGCTCTGTATTCTTCTTGAATTCGCATCTTCTATTTTATCTCGACCACGACCATAAACCTTGAAGTTTGGTGCTGTTATGTTGGCGTCATGGCGACGATATGATTCTCTGGTTGCACCGATCTGCCTCACACGTTCTCCAAATGCTTCGAGGCGGTGACTGCGTGTTTTAGGTACGCCGGCAGCATCTCTGTTCTTCCTCCGAGCACTCAGGATCGAGTGCCCTGATACGAATTGATAGGTACCGGAATTTCTCATCACTCAATATAACAATGAAAACTGTATTAATGGTGATAAATTGAAATTACAAAGGTAACTGATAAACTAGGCACTTCGAGAAGCCTAGGGTCTCCCAAAAGGCTCTATAGAGGCCTAATCTCTCCCAAAAGAATAACTTCCCAAATTCTTGTCTAATGATTCTAATTCCCCCAACTCCTATTTATAACCTCCACTAAATCCCCCACTTTCCCTCCACTTTGCCACATAAGCAAGTGGTTACAACCAACTCTCATGTCCCTCCCCTTACATTTTATTTATTTATTTAAATCGTATCACTGGCCCAGCAACACAATAGCATGATACCATATAGCAGGACTGCTATGTCAAATATTATAGATCCAACATAAATAATTTATGATATTTGCATATTTTTATGCTAAACAAAAGAATTAAATGAAGTTAAAGAGTAGAAATATATTCCTAATAATAAGACATGGTCTAGAAAAACACTACAGTGAGGGCTTGTGTAGCAGAACAGAGGGTGAAAAACAAGAAAGAACAGAACTGCAAACTGAAACAGGGGGATCTGAACAGAGCGCAGAGGGTTAGCAGTAGACTGGGAAAAAAAGTACATGGTTGGAAATTGGAGTCATGCAGTAAGGGCCACCCGGGACCAACAGAGGACTGGAAAGCACGGGGATTGGTTGATATTACACCAGCGATCAATGGGCTATGAGCTCAAACTCATGATGGTGGACAAGCAAACAGAGGCTTGCTTCAAACATGAATGATGAAATGAATGAAGGCGGCTTTCCAATTTTTTGATGCAAAGATATGTCGAGGTAATGATGAAGATGTCAAAAAATTAGGGTTGGAAATGTCAAAGAAATATGGGCAAAATGGATCTTTACAATCCCTGAACAACTGTTGGCACAAACGACAGTGAAAGGACATGCTTTTGGCAGCAAATTGTAGCCCAATACACAGCTTGAACAGACTCCACAACCTTAGTTTGGTAATAGCCACCAGCCACGCACTATATTCTCAAATAAAGGCTAACAATTTGAAATGACAAAAACTAATGACTTAAATAATAATAATAAAAGTCTTCTTTATCAATAATACTTATTATTATTTAACTTTAGAAAGGAAAATTACTTCGCTCCATATTCATCTCTGAAAAGAACGCCAATCAAAATGTGACTACTGCTTAAAAGTTAAAACCACAAAAACAAAACTTCAACTAATCATATTAGATTATACCACAACACTATCAAGAAGATCTCATTCAAAACTATTACCTACTGTACACATGTGAAGATGGCTCGATTCCTCTCGCTCGCATGCTCTCAAATGTTTGACGTGCATGATGCATGTCCCCCCGTCGTGCATAATATTTAATCATCAAGCCATATTCTTTTCTGGCAGGCTAAAAAAGTATGAACAAAATCAAACCACAAGAAATTACTCATTATTCGTATTACAAAAAATGAAAAAAGAAATTTGCAGGTGCACGATAAAATTAGTCATGCAACTATCTTCATTTTGTAATACTGCCTTCCCTTTTCATATAATAAAAGAAAGTATTAATTAATGCAACCAGTATTTCTAAGGAAAGGATACAAAATTCTCCTAAATACACAATTGGTGTGAAGTTGTCAACAATTATCAGTGAAAAGATGTGCCTTCCTTGTAAAAAAATGTAACTTTCTACCAGAAATTTATCTCCTCCTATTAAAAATACAGGTAGACGAGAAAAGATCCTTTTTTATAATCAACTATTGGTTCGGAGTCTCTGGCCTAAAAGATGTTTTACTATTGTATTTCACACAATTTTAATAATAACTATTTCTAATTTGGGATAGTTTGTGATGTCCTATATGATATAACATTGTGGTGTAAACATGCATTTTCAGTTATCAACAAAGAAAATAGCTTTTGCAACAATGCTTAATCTTTTATCCTGATTATTTATATTCTGCATTAGCTAGGAACTTTAAATAAATATCATTGCACAGTTAAGTGTGCAAAGAAAATGGACCATACAGACTGGTATACCCATATAACTGAAGAAAACTGATAGGAATGGGGGCAATATTGGTAGAGACAAAATGTTTGGTAATACTTACTCTAGGAGGGGTAAGAGAGGCATTTCACATAAGTAAATAGAGTGAGGGAATGAATCCTGATCCAACGTGCTGTGTTGGCAGGAATTCTGTTAGAGGAAAGAGAATAAGAGTGAGGTCACGTTTCATTGGTGACTGAGGCAAGAATTACCTTGGGTGATTGGGCTTGGGAGTACGGTACTCTGCTATAGAGTACTGCACTTGGAATCTTTTCTGTTTGCAGGTCCAATTGTACTCAATTATCTGTAATTGCTCACTGAATTCCAGGAATACACTACATTTCCTTCCTTTTCATTTGTTCTATTTCACTGTTACATTGGTTCTCTATCATTGGTATCAAAGCTCTGAATTCTCGGAGCTGGAGCAATGGTGAAGAAGACAGCGTTAGAGGAACGCACAGAACGACTCGAGCAGGAACTCGAGGGACTGACCTTGGAATTTCGAACACAGGCCGCGGAGCTCCGAGCCTGGATGGAAAAGAATGCTCGCAAGAAACCGAGCCGGCGACGTTCCGGTAGTAGCACTGTGACTTGCGGAGGCGAGGACGAGGAAGATGGGAATTCTTCGACGGAAACGGAATCATCGGGCGATGGTAGCACCAAATCACGTCACCGTTACCGAGGAACAAAACTCGAGATACCGGTTTTCGAAGGTGGTGAAGCTTTCGGGTGGTTAGTGCAGGTGGAGCGGTACTTTAAGATCAACGGGGTTGAGGAAGACGAAATGCTTGAGGCGGTGTGATCGCACTAGATGGTCGTGCTCTGAACTGGTACCAATGGTGGGAAGAGCAACACCCCGAGCCGACTTGGGAGGAGTTCAAGCAGGCGGTGATCCGGCGTTTCCAACCGTCGTTGGTACGCAACCCGTTAGGACCTATCCTGAGTATCAAACAAACTGGAACAGTGATGGAGTATCGTGAAGAGTTCGAAATGCTGATTGCTCCGTTGAAACGCCATGAACGCGTGATGTTGGAGAGTATTTTTCCGAACGGTCTCGCGCGCGAGATCCAAGTGAGTTGAAATTGCACAATCACGAGAGGTTTGAATGCGATGATGGATCGTGCCCTGTTGATTGAGGAAAGAAAGCAGCTCTGCTTGCAGATGATGCGAGAGGCTTGAAGGAGAGGAATGAAGCAAGTAGAGGGAAACCCAGTTGGGGAGGGTCGAGTTCTGAACCTGTTAGGAACAAGATCTTCATGACCAAGCCGAAGTTGAGTGGTGGAAGCTCGGGTGAGCAGAAAACCCAAGTTGGGGGTGAAGTCAAGAAACAGGGGATAGGGAAAAGATTGTCTCAGGACGAGTTACGAGACCTGAGCAGGAAGGGCCTTTGTTTCAAGTGTGGGGAGAGATGGGGGAGAGACCACGTGTGTAAGATGAAGCATTATAGAGTTGAATTGATCGAAGAGGATGATGATGAGGAGGCTGATGGAGAAACAGAGAACATGGAAGAAACAGGGGCACAGGAACCTGAGATTGTTACTGAGTTGAAAACCTTGCTTCTCTCTCTTAGAAGTACTCAAGGGTTGACCTCCAACCAATCCTTCAAGGTCTGGGGATTTATTAATGGGAGAAGAGTGTTGATTCTCATTGACTCGGGTGCCACTTCGAATTTTATTTCACACAAGTTGATCAAAGAGTTGGGATTGGAATTAAAAGATACAGCTGAGTACACCATTGAGATAGGGAATGGTGAGAAAATAACACATAGAGGAGTTTGTGTTGATCTGAGAGTGGAGGTGCAGGGGATTGCTTTCACTCAGAATTACTATTTGATGTCATTGGCTGGTACTGAATTGGTTCTAGGGATGGATTGGCTTTCTAGTTTGGGAGACATTAAAGCCAACTTCAAGAACCTTGTAATCAAGTGGAAAGGAGGGGGACAGAAGTTCAAGATCAGAGGGGAGCCATCCTTGAGCAAGCATCAAGCCTCCCTCAAATCTATGGTAAAATCAGTGCAGCAAGAAGATGAGTGCTTTGTGGTTCACCTATATCAGATGATGGAGAATGCAGAACCCAAGCGTAAAACTCAAAGATCTGATTGGTCTTGGAGGAATTTGCAGACATTTTCCAAGAACCAACAGGCTTACCTCCTCACAGGGATCAAGATCATGCCATTAATCTCAAAACAGATGTTGTGATCCCTAATATACGGCCTTACAGGTATCCTCACTACCAAAAGAATGAAATCGAAAAGATTGTTGATGAAATGTTAGCTGCTGGTATAATTCGTCCTAGTGTTAGTCCTTTCTCTAGTCCGGTGTTACTAGTTAAGAAGAAAGATGGTGGATGGAGATTTTGCATTGATTATAGAGCTTTGAATAAGCATACAGTGGCTGATAAATTCCCAATGCCCATCATAGATGAGTTACTAGATGAAATTGGTACTGCTGCCATTTTTTCTATGTTAGACTTGAAGTCAGGCTATCATCAGATAAGGATGAGAGAGGAGGATATTCACAAGACAGCCTTCAGAACTCATGAAGGGCATTATGAGTACCTTGTGATGCCCTTTGGACTGACTAATGCTCCTTCAACCTTTCAAGCACTCGTGAACAAGATTCTGAAACCGATGCTAAGGAGGTTTGTTCTGGTATTTTTTGATGACATACTGGTGTATAGTAGGGATATAAATGAGCATCAGAAGCACCTGAGATCAGTGTTGGAGGTGTTGAGGACTAACCAGCTGTTTGCTAATAGGAAGAAATGTACTTTTGCTCAAGCACAGATTGAATATCTAGGCCATATCATCTCTGAAAATGGTGTGGCAGCTGATCCTGCAAAGATTAGTGCTATGGTTAATTGGCCAACACCTAGGGATGTGAAAGGATTGAGGGGTTTCCTAGGACTCACTGGTTATTACAGGAGGTTTGTGAGAGATTATGGGAAGATTGCTTGGCCTTTGACTCAACAACTCAAGAAGGATAGTTTCAAGTGGACCTCCGAAGCACAACTTGCTTTTGAAAAGCTTAAGGTAGCAATGACAACACTACCTGTGTTAGCTGTACCTGACTTTAGCAAGGAATTCATAGTGGAAACCGATGCCTCAGGCAAGCGTTTGGGAGCTGTATTGATGCAAGAGAAGAGACCAATTGCATATATGAGCCAAACCTTGTCAACCAGAGCTCAGAACAAATCTGTTTATGAGCGAGAATTGATGGCAATTGTGGTAGCTATCCAAAAGTGGAGACATTACTTATTGGGTAGACCACTTTACCATTCATACCGACCGAGAGAAGTTTGATATTCCTCACCGATCGAGAGGTCACGGGTGAGGAGCGCAGGAAGTGGGTTACTAAGTTGTTGGGATATGACTTTGATATCAAGTACAAGCCTGGAATTGAGAACAAGGCTGCAGATGCTCTGTCTAGGAGGCTGCAGTTTACAGCTTTATCTACGGTGCAGTGTGATGAATGGAATGGACTTGATGAAGAGGTCCAGAATGATTTGAGGTTGAAGCAAATTGTGCAAGACTTAGCCACCCAAGCTACTGCCCATGAAGGATATTGCTTGAAGCATGGCAGACTTTACTATAGAGACCGAATAGTAATTCCTAAAGACTCTCCTAGGATTACTAAGATTATGGAAGAGTTTCATAGCAGATCGCTAGTGGAGGTCATTCGTATTCTCGAGGACTTATATGCGAATTCTTTGGGGTAGTGTCTTGGGGAAGGAATGAGAAGAAGAATTCAGCAACAGGTGCGCAGCTTGCGAGTCTGCCAAAAGAACAAGTATCAAGCCTTAAGTCCGGGAGGATTGCTACAACCACTTCCAATACCTACACAGGTGTGGAGTGACATTTCTATGGATTTTATAGGGGGTTTACCTAAATCTAATGGCATGGATACAATACTGGTGGTGGTGGACAGACTCACAAAATATGCGCTCTAGCTCATCCATATCATGCCAAGGAGGTAGCACAGTTGTTTATCAGAGAAATAGTGAGACTCCATGGCGTTCCTAAGACTATTGTGTCTGATAGGGATCGAGTATTCATTAGCTCGTTTTGGAAAGAGTTATTCTCTTCTATGGGAACTTCAGTTCAAGATGAGTTCGGCTTACCATCCACAAACAGATGGACAAACCGAGGTGGTGAATAGGTGTGTAGAGACTTACTTGAGGTGCTTAACTGGGCACAAACCGAAGCAATGGACTAGGTGGTTATCTTGGGCTGAGTATTGGTATAACACTAATTATCATGCATCCTTGAACATGACCCCTTTAGAAGCTCTTTATGGGAGGAGACCTCCGGGTTACGTGCGTGGCGATGAGGACAGTTCTCTCTGTTGATGAGGTGCGGCCCGGCCAGAAAGGAATGATTTGTTGAGTGAGCTCAGAGATCAGTTGGCTAGAGCACAGAATAGAATGAAACAGATGGCTGACCAGCACAGGAGAGAGGTGAACTTTGAGGTTGGTGACTTGGTATATTTGAAAATACAACCATACAAGTTGAAGCAATTGGCTAAGAGACTTAACCAGAAGCTGAGTCCCCGGTTTTATGGACCATTTGAAGTGTTGGAGAAGGTAGGAACAGTTGCCTACAAGCTGCAGTTACCCCCTGAGAGCCATGTGCATCCAGTATTCCATGTCTCCTTGCTTAAGAAAGCTGTTGCTGCTGATGTACCAGTGCAGCCTCTGCCACCATGTCTTGCGGAGGATTGGGAGATGCAAGTTGTTCCGGAAGAAGTACTGGCTGTAAGGCAGGGCGAGGACAGGTCCATTGAAGTGCTGATCAAGTGGAAAAACCTTCCAGAGTTTGAGAATTCGTGGGAAGATTGGCTGTTGCTAAAGGAACAGTTTCCGGACAGTCACCTTGAGGACAAGGTGGTACTTGAAGGGGAGGGTATTGATAGGAATGTGGGCAATATTGGTAGAGACAAAATGTTTGGTAATACTTACTCTAGGAGGGGTAAGAGAGGCATTTCACATAAGTAAATAGAGTGAGGGAGTGAATCCTGATCCAACGTGCTGTGTTGGCGGGAATTTTGTTAGAGGAAAGAGAATAAGAGTGAGGTCACGTTTCATTGGTGACCGAGGCAAGAATTACCTTGGGTGATTGGGCTTGGGAGTACGGTGACTCTGCTATGTAGTCTTGCACTTGGAATCTTTTCTCGCATTTGCGAGTCCAATTGTACTCAATTATCTCGTAATTGCTCACCAATTCCGTGAATACACTACATTTCCTTCCTTTTCATTTGTTCTATTTCATCATTACATTGGTTCTCTATCAAAAACCAAGGAACGTATTATCGGTCTTGTGTAGTGTAGTTAGGACCCTACGAGGCAATCGCCTAATATCTTAAAACATCCCATGTCCCCTTGCTTGACATGAAAAGTACAAAAAGAAGAAAAACTCATTTCATTTTGATCGAAAATGGCATTATATTAACCTAGGCCAAACACGTAAGAGGCCTAACAGCCAAGCTTATAACTTATGGGTTTCTATGGAAAAAAAAAACAATCTTGATGTCTTTAAAATTAGATATATAATGGATATTTAGCCACACACACTCATATATCGCCTAGTTTCAATTTTCTCTTCAACTTTCAAATAACTAATCGCCAAATTCGTCCTCAGAAACTTGGCGGTAGACACACTAACTCTTGAGAACACAAAACCCCGTCTTCGCTTTCTAAGAACCAGAAATGTTTGGCCATATTAGTCCATAAACACCCAATAAATTAGTCCCTTGCAGAACTTACATGGATTACTATTGTGATTCTCAAGAACCGTGGTAAGGATTTTGCTTTCTCAAGATTAATGTGCCCACCACCATTTTTCTTATGGAAAACTTTGGGGGTTTACTCATTTTCAAATTATCATCTCCCTTATTTTGATATGACTTCTTGCAATGTCTCACTATAAACCCTTATTAGATTCGTACACAGCCAAAACTTCAGACATGCTTTTTCATATGAATAAATTGTTAACCACTTTATATATCAACCATTCCATAAATTGTTGTTATTGTTTGTGAATTGTGATTGTAAAGACCTATGCACAGGCGGATATATATATATGGCTAGGGTGTGCAACCGCACACCCTCCGCTTGTAAGAATCTCACCGATACTCCTATTGTAATTTTTGTGACCCCATATTTTTTTATTTTGCACATCCTCCCTAACCTAGTCTCTCGCTATCTGCACCACTCGCTAACCTCAAAAGTCATTTAGCCCAACCGAAAACTCCAAAAACTCTCCCTCACAAACACAACACTCCACCAACAACAAGAAAAAAAAAACACGCTCTCGCTGCAACACAACAACACGCACTAGAACTTGACATGCTTCGTGAGAGACAATTTATGAATGTCATGGAGGCGTTGGGAAAAGGAGAAATTCCTAGTGGGCAAGGTTTGAATCAAGAAACTAGTCTTAAACGAGCAGTTGATTCTCGTTGGAGTTCACATTATGCCACTTTGATAAATTTGATATTGATGTATTCTGCTATAATTGATGTTCTTGAAATCATGAAAGTTGATGCACTAGATCCCGATCATACAGCTGAAGCGGAAGGTCTTTTAGAGTTGATGGATAGATTTGACTTTACATTCACATTGCATTTGATAACAAATGTCTTGGGCTTTTCCTCTGTAGTCAATAGCGGCGGTGGCGGCCGCAATAGCGGCGTGGCGTGGCGTGGCGAAGGTCTGGCGCGACGCAAACCACCGGAGCGTCGCCGTTTACTGTTGCGGTTGGTGCGGCCGCAATTGCGGAGGATTTCGTAGCGTTTGCTGGTAAAAAAAAACGGGTCAGATCCGCTCCAGGAGCGGAGAAGGTGATAATTAGGGTTTTTTAGGAGAAATTTACACTTTTACCCTTATTTTAAAACGCAAAAATACGTCTATACCCTTAAGTTTTTTACCGTTGACTATTACTCCTCGGTTAAAGCTTTTAACTATCGGTTATTACTTATGTTAAAGCTTTTAACTATCGGTTACTTATAATTTTAACCTAGTACTTAAAGTACTTCTTCTTCTTCACGCCTCATCCCATACGTCTCTACTATTTCAAAAAAACGCAGAGAGCAAAGTGCTCTCTCTTCTCAACAACGAACGACGCGTTCACTCTCTCCTTCAGCAACGTCCGACGCCTTTCACTCTCTTCTTCAAGGTGCATCTCTCTTCTCTGTCTCTCACTCTCTACTTCCTCTGCTTTTTTTTTTTCCCCTATTTTTAACAAATGAACTAGACCAACTTTTCACACGTTTCAACAAACACAGAACTCATTATTTTTCATGGCATCATCTCGGTCTCAACAAGTGAACAACACAAATTTCTAGTGGTTTGGTTAAACCCACGAAACGGTTGAAGATTAAAGAAATCTTGAAGATTAAAGAAATCTATGAGAAAAAGAAGGTCAAACTAACAAGAATATGAGGATGAAGGATGATGATGAGGTGAAATCTATTCAAGGACAGGTTGAATACTTTGCTCGGTGGTTTTATAGGTGTGCCATTCCTTTCAATGCAATCAAGTGAGGAAGAAGAGGAGGTCAAGAACAAATTGCACATGATGATGAAGAAGGGCTTGAAGACGATGAGGATGATGAGCCTTTAGATGTGTTATTTTAGATGTGTTATTTTGAGCCTTGGAGGCTAAGTCTTATTTGCTATTTTGGTTATTTTGAGCCTTGAAGGCTAGAACTTGTTTGCTATTTTAGTTTATGTTATGTCTAAGTATTAGTAGCAGCAATGACTTTGATGATTACTTATGAATATGTGTTCATTTTTTTAGTATTCTTACGTTTTTTTAGCCTTAATATGTGTATGGTATAAATCCGGTATATTGTTTGCCTAGACTTCGGCGTAGCGGTTATACCGCTACCCGCTACACCGCAATAGCCCTTTAGGGGTCGGCCGCTACGCTTATTTGGTATTAACTACAGAGGGTTTTTCAAATGAATTGTCACTGGCATTGCAATGGAAATATCAAGACATCATCAATGCTATGAACTTGGTTAATATCACAAAGGAGCGGAAGATGTATTTTATGAGAGGAAATCACGACGTGGAAGCAAATCTCAAGCTGTCATAATAGAGCATCACTATCGTGTTAGAATATTTTATACTGTGTTGGAAATGCAACTTCAAGAACTAAATGATCACTTTCTGAAACAAATTATCAATTGCTAATTTGTATGGCTTGTCTTAGTCCAATCAACTTATTCTCTCGTTTTGATAAGGAAAACTTGTTGAAGTTAGCAATGATTTTGCCCGTAGTGACGAGACGACTTCCTTTTATAGGAGAGAAGGAGATAGTCGTTGGGAAGCAATGAAGAGACAACGACTCTTTTGACCGTTGGACCAAAGGCCGTAATGGCTCCGAAGACCGTAACGGCTCTGACCGGTCAATATGACTGTTGGATTATAATATAAAAAATTTATTTGGTTAAATAGTCTGACCACTCTAGACCCAGATCCTAGATACGCCAATGCCTATACTGTATGTATCTGTACATAAATTAAACTCTAAATAAATCCATCCCTATGGAAAACTCATCCATGCGCTTTTCACACTCCAATTTTTAACGGTTCACCAAATTGACTCAAATTCTAACTAGACTAAAAAGCTAGGATGCAAATTCCATTGCAAAGCTATCAACACAAAAGCAACAATTAAACTGAGACATATACAAAGTGCATACTGAAGTTAAGATAACCAACCTTCTTAATTCTCTCGAAAGCACGAACAACAGCCTGCCAATTTTCCGGCTCCGTTTCCAGAACCTTCTGGAACTCCTTCCTGGAACCGTCCCTCTCCTCATGCCACGTGGACCGATATTCCTTCTCATCATTCCCACTCAACCACTTCGCCCTCTCCAACGACTTCTCCCTCGACCTCTTCCCGTCGTCAAGCTTCACCGTCAACACTCTCCCGTGAAACTCAACGCCGTCAAACTCCACCGCTTTCATCGCAGAACTCTCCGCTATTTCACCATCGTAAATGACGAACGCAAACCCCGCGTTCCTCTCCGTATCGTTGTGGCCTCTGATCAAAATTACGCTCTTTATCGGTCCAAACTGCCGGAAGAATTCTGAAACCTCTTGTTTCTTCACCCATCCAGGCAAGTTCCCAACGAAGATTTTTCCTGGTTGCCGGTACTGAGTCCGGTCACCGGAGCTCTCGCCTTCGTTGTTGTCTTTGCTGTCATCCTCGGAGATTTCATCCTCTGATTCCGCTTCAAGAGGAAGCGGTGGTGGTGGCGGTGGTGGAGGAGGAGGAGAGAGTTTGCTTGTAAGCCAAAGCTTGTTAGTGAGTGAATTGGAGGAATTGAAGGGATTTTTGAGAGGGTTTAAGTTAGTTGGAACGGTTTTAGGGTTAGAGGGAGGAGGAGTAGTGGTGGTTTTTACTTTGAGGGGTTTGGAGGGACGACGAAAAGGGACGGAGGAGGCGGAGTCGTTGGAGTCAGGCGGCGGTTGAAGGGAGAAGGAGATTGGTGTGACGGCGGAGGGGGAGGAAGGGTGGTGTTTGGGGGCGTGTAAGGATAAGTGTGAAGTGGAGAATGAGAAACAGAAGGCTTCCATTGTTGTCGTTTAGCATAGCAGAGTGATACGACCACAACCTTGCTTCTCTTCCCTGGTGAGGGGTAACTATATATGTTGCTGCGGATTGCAGTGCTGCTATCTGCTAACGAAATATACGAGCGGGTGAAAGATATTTTTATTTTAAGGCATATCCTAAAAAAAATGTTGTGGCCTAAATTACATCACAAGTCTTAAGTTATTTGTAAGAAATTTGCCAGTTTTATTTGACCACGTATGTCTTTTAAGTTATTCAATTCTAACACGTTGGTCATTTAAGTTCCTTTCGTACCATTTAGGCCTTTTAAGTTATTTAATTGTAACAAGTTCATCATTTAAGTTATTTAATTGTAACTTTTAAATTCCGAATAACTTACATTTTTTAGTTCTAAATTGTTACAATTAAATAACTTAGAGACTCTAAGTGGTACGAAAAAATTTAAAGGACCAACTTGTTATTATTGAATAACTTAAAGGACTTAAGTGGTACGAAAAAACTTAAAGAGCAACTTATTATAATTAAATAACTTAAAGGACGTTTGGTGTAATTTACCCTTAAAATTATTACTTTAGGCATGTCTCGAAAAAAGGGATGCAAGTTAAAATCTAGAGTAAAGACCCATTTTAGTCCCTGGCAATTTTTTGAGAGGACAAATTGCTCCCTGACCATTTTTTGAGACAAATAAGTCTCTGACATTTTCAAAACAGTGACAAATTAGTCGCTATTTGTCTGGGACAAATTAGTCCATTTTGAAAATGTCAGGGACTTATTTGTCCCAAAAAATTGTCTGGGACCAACTTGTCTTGTCAAAAAATTGTCAGGGACTAAAATGGGCATTTACTCTAAAATCTACTATCCATCCAGAGTATCTATATATTGTTTAATCAATCGAAAAAATATATAGTAATAGTTTAGATGACAAAATTTACACTATTACCCTTCTTAAATTCGGAGAAGTTAGCAACTTTTAGAGTAAAAGAGTCTATTATTGTTGGAATTAGATGAGTCTAGCACTACAAAAAATAGGGTTATTTGCAATGGGACATTATCGAGGGAATTATGTTCCCTCACTAAAATTGACATTAGCGAGGGGCGTTGCGATGGAATAAGAGTTAGCTGCGTTTGTTTAAAGGTTAGCGACGGATAGCCTGTCGCTAAAGATTGGGAGGGAAGCTAAAATTCAAACAGCACGCAAACCTAGGCTGTTAGCAACGAAAGTTAGGTCCCTCGCAAACATTTCTGACTGTTAAACTGCACAACGGTTAGAGACGGACAGGCCGTCGCAAATTCCCTCGCTAGTTTTTTTTCCGTTACGGAACCACTCACTCTCATTTCCTCATTCTTCTCACTCCACTCACTACTCCCTCACTCTTCTCTCTCACCTACGAACCCTAACCCACCACCACCACCACACAACCATCATCACCTATGAACTCCTCTCCTCTTCCTCTACTCTCTCTCTCTCTCTCTCTCTTACGATTCCTCTTCTCTCACCCCCAATTTCTTTCCCATTTCTCTCTTCTTCTCTCCACCTTCCACCACACTACCACTACCACGAACTCCTCTCCTCTCTCTCCTACGAAGTGAACTATCATCATCACCACCACCACCAGAGCTCTCCCTTTTGTAGGTTTTGATTTTAATTTTTTATGATATATATTGTTTTGATTTTAATTTTTTAATGAATTTGTTTTGATTTATGTTTTTGGTTGATATTGAAATGATTTAGAATTGAAATTGTTGGTGTTTGAAGTCTCACAACTGCACGGGAGTGCGCACTGTCACCGAACCACCGCATCGGAGTGTCACCGTCAACAAATTTGTTGTTGTTTTTGTTGTTGTTGTTGTGTGTTAGAATCGAGTGTTAGGATTAAGTGTTGTTGTGAAATTTGAGTTAAACTGAGTGTGAAATGTGAGTTAGAATTTGTTGTTGTTGTTAAAATAAACTTATTTTTTAAAGGTTGTAGGATTGAGTGTAAAATGTGAGTTAGAATAAATTTGTTGTTGTTAGAAGTGAATGTTGTTTGGGAAACTATGTTAGAGATGATTGTTGTTAGTAAATGAATTTTGAATTTGTTAAATTGATATTGTTGAGAAGAATTAGATTGAAGATTGATGAGAATTGAAAATTGTATATCTTGTTAATTGTGTTAAATTATTGAAATTGAAATTGAAAGGTGTATGTTGTTAATTGTGAGTTAATTGTTGTTGTGATGAACCCTAAGTTAGATGACTATATTAGATATAATTGTTCTTGTGTGTTGTTGATGGAAAAGGGAGACGTGTTGTCCTCACCCCCATATTTTGCTTCAAACCATCTCCATTGAGATAATTGTGAGACGGTGCTAACAATGGTAAGGTTGGGAGTTCGAAATAATTCCCTTCACTACTTGGATGGAAAAAGGGTTTTGTGTTGTCCTTGACCCCCAAATTTAGCTCCAAATAATCTCCATTGAGATCATATTGATGCCACTAACTTGATATATATTATTGGAAATTTTATGGGAATCAAACGCGCGTTTTTAAATGTGTGTAGATGAATTGGTATCAATTGAATTGTGATTGGGTGTATGATTGGTTATTTCCAAAAAGAGCGAGTTTGAAGCAATATTTTGTAATTGGGGTTGAATAATTTCTTGTGGTAGAGTGGCAACATGAATTGGCTAAACGGAAAAGCGAGTTAGATGTCCATGTTTAAAATGTGATTGTGTACCTATTAGGATTGATGATGAAATCAGATATCACTTGTATCATTGGGGGTTTAGGCCTAGTTATAGGATTTGGTTGGACTATGGAGAACGACATCCAAATTTTGATGTAGGGGCTTCAAGCAGTTCTGCTCTTCTGGTGTTGGTGTTCCACGTAATGGAATTTTTGAGTCGATGAAAACCTTTATTTGTGATGGTCTCGGGGTGAATGTGCCATTTGATGAATATCAGTATGACGATCATGATGAACTTCCAAATGAAGAAGAAGAGATTTTATAATTTGATAAGAGATTCAAACAAACTGTTGTTTGAAGGTTCGTCACATTCAAAATTATCCGTGGGAAGTTTTTAGCTCTCAAGTCCATGAGTAATATTTTTGAGTTGGGTTTAGACTATGTGACTGAAATGATGTTGGATGCAACACCTAATAAAGATAATATGCCAAAAAATTAATTATTATGAAGCAAAGATGTTAGTTTCGAAGCTGGGATTGGAATTTAAGAAGATTGATTGTTGTGAGGAAGGGCACATGTTGTATTACAACAACAAATTTGGTAAAAACGATGGTGAGATACTTGAATGCAAATTCTGTGGAAGGCTGACGTATCATGTTCGTAAAGGAGCAAAACGTAATTATAAAATCATCTCTGTGAAGTCGATGTTCTATTTGTCTATAGTTCCTGTAATACCCTAATTTTGTCCGTCCCTTAAGCCAATTTCAATCATGGAATTCAACTAAATCAAAATACCACTGCTTAAATTAAGTAGGCACGCTTATTGTTTAAATCGTATGTTCTTCAATTTAACCTTCGTATTTAGGTTTAGTCGCATATAAGTAGTGTTTTTAGTTAATGAGCTCATTTCTTCTATTTGAGTCTCGCTTTTAGCGTATTCGCCTAGTCCGACACATTCTCGCCTTTGCGTTTGACCCGACCCTTTTCCTTATTAATCTAATCTTGTGCGCTTAATTTATTTTGAGTATATGTGTATAGTCTAAAAATGCAAAAAAATCCTATTTAGTTTTATTTACAATTTAAAAGTGTTTAATAGTCCAAAATGTCAAAAAAATATTATTTAATTCTTATTACGGACCAGAAGTGTTCAAATGTCCCAATGTCAAAAAATACAAAAAAAAAAATAATACAAATAGACAAAAATAAATAAATTCGAAAATTACAAAAAAAAAAAAAGAACAAATGTAAGCGCGCAATAGCAGAGTAAAGTTAGGGGTCCAACAAATGCTTCTCCAGCACTGGGCCCGATCCGCTCCAACTCGAAAAATAGTCAAGGCCTGCTTCAAAATCATTAATTACTAGACCTAGAATTTCAATATAAAAAGCGAACAAAGAAGAAGACGGTACACAATTTTCGAGGTAAATCAAAATCACCAGAAAACAGATTAGGGTTTTACACTAAAACCCTAATCATAAACACAGTTTTTGAGATCTGAGCAGTGGAAAAAAGAAGAACTCAAATACAGCAGAAGAAGCAATGCAGAAATCACTAATAACATCGACATAGAGCTCGCTTTCTTTCTCTCTCGAGTAATCAAAAACAAAGTTGGTACCTTTTTATCCGAAAACACATGTTCTAAGTAGTTATGGGGTAAATATGAATTGTTTTTGATGTGGATCAGACTTGTATTGTGTGTATCTTGTTTATAACAGTCAGGCCAGAAAACGTTTTTGTGTATGTTAGCACAATGGTTTTTTCAGAATGATCCATAAGTTAAGAAACCAACAATCGAGAACAAAAAGAAGACAGGCAATCAAAAATAATAATAAAAACTAACCTCTGCTGTCACCTTCTCGTGCCACGGTGACCTCCTGGTCACCGCCCCCGCGAACCCACCGGCGAGGTCCCCAAAACCGAGCTAGTAATCACCACGAAACAGAGCCAAGAACCACCACAAAACCGATACCCCGTACCATCGTCCTCCTCTCTCACACCGAAACGCGCCGCCCTCTCCTCTCCCTCTCTCACCAAACGTCGACCACCAAAACCACCACCCAAAACGAACCACCGCGCGCGATGCATTCACCCAAAAAAAAAAAAAGAAACCCGATCGGGCTTGCTTGCTCTTAGTAATAAGAAACGAGAAAAAACGGAAAAATAAGGAAGAGAAGAGGAAGAAAAAGCGAACTCAACGCTGCGTCCTCGCCACCACCACCTTCCACCGTCGCAAGCTTCCTCAAAACCGGCCACCCATCGCCGTTTTCTCCTCTCCGTCGCGTCGCCGTAAGTCTCCCTCCTCCCGTGTAAACCGTGAATCTCTCTCTCGGATCCGCGAATCTCTCTCTCTCTGGAAGGAGGCGAAATTTTCGCCGATCTCTCTCTCATTTATGGGTGCATGGCAAGCACTGGTAAGGAGGAAGGAGGGAAGAAGATTAGGGTTTTGTTTTTAGGGTTGGCCCATTTATAGTGTCTCCTAAAATCTATTTTATTTTTTTATTTTTTTATATTCGATTATTGCCCACACTCACGATTCATGCATGAGACCCCCCATCACTTAAGCCCAATTTCGCATACTGGGCCCTCCTATGCGAACCGGGCTTGCTTATTACACTCCACTCACTGTTGCACAACCCCGCAACTAATAACACCCCCATTTTTCACTTTTCACTTTTTTCTCGTTTTTTTTGTAATTCTTTCTCAACCCAAATAATTTCTCATTAAAAACTTTGTTAATGGTTTTGCGAAGCCTCTGCTTGCATAATCATTAACAATGGGGAACTAGTGGTGATCACTTGGAGCCTTTGCTCAACCGATCATCATAAACGCCTAATTTTTCTAAGTACTTTCAATAAATCCAAAAAAACTTTGTTAATGGTTTTGCGAAGCCTCTGCTTGCATAATCATTAACAATGATGAACTAGTGGTGGTCACTTGGAGCCTTTGCTCAATTGATCATCACGAATGCCTAATTTTTTCTAAAAACTTTCAATAAATCAAAAAACTTTGTTAATGGTTTTGCGAAGCCTCTGCTTGCATAATCATTAACAATGAGGAACTAGTGGCGATCACTTGGAGCCTTTGCTCGATTGATCATCATGAACGCCTAATTTTCCTAAAAAAAAACTTTTCATTAAGTTAAAAAACTTTGTTATTGGTCCTGCGAAGCCTTTGCTGGTATGATCATTAACAATGGAGTACTAATGGTGGTCACTTGGAGCCTTCGCTCAATTGATCATCATGAAAAGCTCAATTTCATAACTAAACAAGTTAAAAATAAAAACCTAGAACTACGTAGCTTTGAATTCTCCATCGCACCTGGAGATACGTAGGAGCGGATCCCCTCCGTCAAGCACAATAAACTAAAAACATTTTCCCTTTCAAAAAACCCAAAGCGGCTAACTCTCGTCGAGCGCCGCAAATAAAAATCCATTAAATCTTTTCAATTAAGAGGCAAATTTAAGTACTTTTCAAATCAAACACTTAAAACCACGTTTAATTAAAGGTTCCTTTCGATTAGAGAAAGGAGGTGTGGGCGCTAATACCTTCCCATGCCTAACCGAATTCCCAACCCAAATCTTTAAGTTTTCCAAAAGACCAATTGCCTTCCCAAAAAGGTTTTTCTTCAATATTTTCCTTATAAAAAAATATTGGTGGCGACTTCATTGTCTTAAAAAGTTGTAAACGAAGAAAACCCCTCGGGGACTTTTTCGGGCGCAACAGCTGGCGACTCCACTGGGGACTAAAAATTTTCAAAAAAGAGGGTCGAGCCTAATTAATTAAATATGTGATTTGTGTGTTTGATTTGAATATTTTATTTTGCCTCTATTCTTCTTCTTTCTCATACAAGCATTGTTGCATTCATATGCATTCGCTTCTTCCTCTTCTATGATTGCTTCCCCATTTATCTTATTTGCTTGTATGCTTAGTTCTTCATGCATATTCCCAAATTCTATCATGTTCCCTCTTCTTGGCTCCCTTTCTTGAGGTAAGTAATTCACTTAGTCGTTGTTGAAACTCTAGGATGGCTTATTTGATATTAAACCCTAGGGTAGACAACATGTTATTTTTCGCTTTTGTCTGGACTGGTCTGGGTTTTCATTTGCAGGTGGTGGAAGGGTAGTTATTTCTAAGTATTGTGCCCTCAGCACACACACACACCCTATACTTGTGAGCGTTGAGTGGGGCCTAAAACCCAAGGTCTGAACAAAATCCTAGGAGAGTGGGAACGACTAGTGACTGCCATTCGTAGACCTTTGTCTGTATGGCTCTCATGAAAGTTCCGCCCAAGAGTACGCTTTGTCATGATGCCTCACACTCGGTAGCTTTCTACGATTGTGGGTGTTATCATGAGGAAGACTTTAGCTCTTGGTTGCCATTGTGAGGAAGTGATTAGAACTTACATGAGAGGATTACCCTTTTCGTCGACTTTAGACCCTAGGATTCCCACCATTCGTAGGACACGGGGGCACGCCTTTGTGTGTTGCATTTAGCTTAAGCATCCCTTTTTCTCAAACTTTATTTCGAAAGTTATAATTTCTCTTTCATAAACAACTACATGAGGTGGCATGCAGTTTCGAAAATGTTCAAAGTACCACCAATTAAACCTCATTTTATTACCATTTTTCCATGTCATCCACATCATTTCGCATTCACATCATTTTGCATTTGCATCTAACAAAATCTCGAAAAGAAAAAAATTTGTCATTTGCATTCTTCCTGCATTAAAGCATTGCATTACATTCATTCATTCGTTCTCGTGTTCATAAGTGTGTTTCGTCAACGAAAAAGGCAAAAATTGGTTCGCCAACATCGATACTGACTGCGTCTACAAGCAAGGCTCATGGCGGTAACTGAATGACTTCGGACCGTCCTATTATCGAAGACCTAGGAACCGTGAATCGGACCATGATACCCCAATCGCTGAGTTTCCGATCCGAGCAATTGGTTCGGAGAATCGAGAGTTGAGAACGAAAATGGGGCAATGGAAGCACGGATGATCAAATGATGGCGATACTACAAGCCTTGAGGAACTGAATCGCCGTTGAAAGTCCCATTGCCGCTACTGGGCCGCTGCCGCCTTCCCCTCCGAGTCTTGGGGCTCGTCACCTTCGCTCATACTTCAGGGGCCCACAAACTGGGGCCAACCGGTCATGCATGGGATGCCTTGGGGACTCCCACCCGATACACACCTCCGGAGCCGAGGCTAATGCGAGTAATCCCCACAGGGTTGCAGAGCAAGTCCAACCCCTCCGGTATGCAAACAATGGAGGCACGGAACGCCTCGGCCCAAATTCAGATCCCAATCCTCGCTCTTTCGCTCCAGGAACTCCGCGGGATTCAATTGGCGATAACGGTCCATCCCCAGTTCGAGCACCACCCACGGGAATACAATTCACTCACGTGACCCACACGTGAACCGGTAAGTAGTGTCGATGAGTAATCCTCATTACGGTGTGAATGGTTTCCTCCGAAATTACCCTACCAAAACCGTAAGTCGATGATCGGATGCTAGAAGAGAGATTAAGAGCTATGAAAGGGCCGGTTCCAGGAGCCAGAAATGCCCACGAGCTGTGTTTGGTCCCTAATCTAGTCTTGCCTCCCAAATTCAAAGCACCAACTTTTGACAAATACGGAGGGACGACTTGCCCGGTCGGTCATGTGACAATGTCTTTGCTAGAAAATGACCGCCCATGCCCGTGATGATAACTGATGATGCATTGCTTTCGGAAAGTTTAGCCGAGCTCCTCGACCGTACATGCAATTGGAGCCAACAAATATTCGCTGCTGGAAGGACATGGCGGATGCTTTTATGCGTCAATACCAGTACAACAATGATTTGGCTCCGGATAGGACTCAACTACAATGCATGTCTAAGAGAGATAACGAGTCTTTCAAGGAATACGCTCGGAGGTGGAGGAACCTCATTTGCTCAAGTGAAACCCCTCTCGGACAAAGAAATGGTCCACATGTTTATGGATACCCTCCTGCGCGGTGTATTATGATAGGTTGGTTGGCGGCGTAGCCTCAAATTTCTCTCGAGATGGTGGTCACGGGGAAAGAGTAGAGAATGGTATGCGCATCGGAAGAATATCTCATGGCCCAAAGACCTCCTTCCAAATCGAGAAAAAGCCTTTTTCCTCGACCTCTACAAGAAGAAAGAGGTGAAACCAATGCGATTATCGGAGCCGATGGCCCATCACACAAAGAATCCTCATGGCTATTACATTCCCTTCTCAAGCACCACCTACACAGACTTTTTCAATCAAACTATCGATCTTAACTATGGTGAAAGGAAGCTGTTGTCTTCGATCCTATTCCCATGTCCTACACGGACTTGTTTAATTATCTCATCACCAACAAGATAATCAACACTCGTCGATGAAGCCGCACCAACCTCCCTATCCCGTGGATACAACGCAAGTGCTACTGCGCGCTTTCATTCTCGGGGGCGTGGGTCATGTGGTGGAGGATTGTAAAGCATTCAAGTATGTGGTGCAAGAATTACTTGATGCAAAGACTATATCATTTCAACAACCCAATGTAGCCACCAATCCGCTGCGGGCACGCGGAGGATCTCATTGTTAATGCCGCTTGACCATCGAGGGGGTCAATGTTTGGTTAGAAAAGTTGATTGCATTCGGATGCCTTTGAATTTTATCCATGCTGAATTATGTCGTTTTGGTGTCATCAAAGAAGGGTGTGCTAGGAAAGACGCCTTTGTGATCGCCCCGCCGCACCGGGCATGTGAAGGATTTAAACCAATTCTCCAAAGTCTCTTAGATAGACACTTGGTCCAAGTGGGAACTCGGAAAAGAAAGGAAGTGTATCCACCTTGCGATCGGTAGCGGAGCGTCCAAGAGGAGAAATGGCTTGCCAAACTCAGAGGAAGGACACCCAATCAGGGGAGGATGGTCATCACTAACCTCAAGAACAACTTCCGGAGTGCTGGCATGCTGAACCTTGACCAGGTTAATGTGGTTGAAGAAGGATCAAGCTCGAGTGGCTGTGTTGTCGGCTTAGTGCGCTGCTGTGCTGTTGGAGAGAAGCTGCAGAACTGGGAGACCATGGATTTCCCCGTATTTTTCAATTTAAAGTAATTTTTATTGTAATGTAGATTCCTCGGCTCTGCCCAAGGCCTTGGAACATTTCATTCGGGCACACATGTTTTTGTCAAGACTCATCAATCAATAAAGTGTTATTTTGAATTTTCAATAAAATTTCTGTCTTCATCTTTCGTTTGTGTGTCTCTTCTTTGTCTTTATTCGCCGCTCCATTTTAATGCAGATCAAAAATAATCTCTGAAAATAATAATGCCCATAACTCATACTGTGACTTCGATTACCCGGTTAATCAAGCCGAGGGAGACGTTGAGGACGATTGGGATACTCCTCCGGAAATCATAAGAATAGTAGAACAAGAAGAAAAGGTCATTGAGCCCCATGGGGAATCCACAGAAATGATCAATCTGGGTACTGAAGAAGATAAAAGAGAAGTTAAGGTTGGTACCGCCATGGAAGATGGTGAACGCAAAAAGTTAATCCAGCTCTTGCATGATTATGCTGACGTCTTTGCATGGTCGTACAAAGATATGTCGGGGATAGATACCGACATTGTTGAACACAAGTTGCCGGTCAAGCCAGAGTGCCCACCACAAAGCGAAATTAAGAAGAATGAAGCCGAGGTGTCACCGAAAATGCAGGATGAGGTAAAGAAGCGGCCATGATCAGATTCCTAGCAAGTGGCCAAGTACCCACAATGGGGTTGCCAATATTGTCCCAGGGCCCAAGAAGGATGGGAAGGTCGAATGTGCGTCGACTACAGATCTGAATCGTGCTAGTCCCAAAGATGATTTTCTCCTTCAAAAAAAAAACAAACAAAAAAACAAAAAATATAAAAAAAAAAAAGGGGGAAGAGGTCAAATATATAGGAGTAAATAAATTATTGTCCTTGAGTTAATTTTTTGAGAAAACGAGCAATTGTGATTTGAAATAAAGTTCGACCATCTTCCCATATTCTCGAGAAAAACTGTGTTACCCATCAGAAGCCAAAAAAATCCCAAAATCACCCTAGACAAGGATCACCTCAAATATCAAAAAAAGATGCATCACTTTTTATCAAGCTCACCCGAGCCAAAAAATCAAAAAAGAAAAAAATCAAAGAAAAGAAAAAAGAAAAAGGGATTCAAAAATGAAAATCTCAAAAATACAAAAGAAATGTAAGTGGTGAGCTGATACACGTTACCACAAAACACAAGAGATCCTTGTCTCAATAAACTGCAAATACTTCCCTTTGACCTTGGCATCCCGCCCTCCACCAACCCTTAGCCAGGAATAAAACTTCCAAACACCTCATCAAGCCAAATAAACCATCATAAATCATCAAACGTCAGCCAACGCCGAATAAAAATCATCCTACCATTAGCTTCAAACACTTCATTAAACCCAATCATCCTTCCTCCACAAAAACCCGCAATCTCCAAAAATCCATTCCGATCAATGATCGATTGCTTTTTCAGAGTTTTAGCTTTAGGACAAATAAGTTTATTTACTTAAATATGTTTGTCAAAAAAAAAAAAAAAAATCTCAAAAAAAAAGGGGGAAAGAAAAATCAAAAGGCTGGCACGCCAAGATTCAGTCGAGTTACATCAGGGCAAAGTTCTAGAGATCACCAAGTGGGTTGAAGCTGCCTCATATTCAAGTATAACTTGCTTCGGTGGTTGCCAAGTTTGTCAAGAAAGATCCGATCTGCCGCTACGGTCTTCCCAACAAAATCATCGTTGATAATGGCAACAACTTGAACAAAGAGAATGATGAAGGACCTATGTCTTGAGTTCAAGATTCGAAAGATCACAATTCATCCCCGCATCGTCCCCAAGATGAATGGGGCGGTTGAAGCGCCAACAAGAATATCAAGAGAATAGTGCGTAAAATGGTGGTAACCTACAAAGATCGCACGAAATGCTTCCTTTCACTTTGCATGGCTATCGTACCTCGGTGCGTACATCGACCGGGCAACCCCTACTCATCGGTTTACGGGTCTGAGGCGCCTCCCCATTGAAGTTGAAATACCATCTCTCGCACGTGTTAATGGAGACGAACTTGATGAAGCGAGAATGGGTTCATCCCGCTTGACCGGTTGAACCTCATTGACGAAAACGGGTGGCGCAATGTGTCATGGACAGTTGTACCAACAGAGGATGATAAGGGCTTTTGACAAAAGAGTCCGCCCTCGTGAATTTCAAGAAGAGACCTTGCACTCAAGCGAGATCTTGCCAATACAGACGCGGACCCAGAGGGCAAATGGGCTCCCAAATATGAAGGACCTTATGTGGTGAAGAAGGCATTCTCGGGAGGAGCTCTAATCACGGCAAACATGGATCGGAGATGAGATTCCAAATCCAAAGAACTCGGATGTGGTCAAGAAGTATTGTGCCTAGAAAAATAAACAAAAAAGAGAAAGATAAGCCAAGAAAAATCAGCTCGCTAGGTTGAAAACCCACAAAGGGCGGCCTAGGCAAAATCGTGAGCGACCGGTGGATCGAAAACCCGCAGCGGCGATTCGAGTGCAAAAATTAGGGAGAAAACTTGGGCTCGAGAAAAGGAAAGGCAATCAACACTCCCAAAGGTTTGGATAAGAGGTGATCGAGTTATGAGTATGGGCGGCGGGCACCAGGTATTTGAAGATGAAATCACGAGATCTGTTCCTTTCTCTTGTGTTTTCTCGCTTTAAAAGAAAGATTGTAATGCACTTTCAATTGGCGTGACTTTCTCGCACGTCCAATTTCCATATCAATAAAAGTCAAACTTTTCTTTCATATATGTGATTTTCGTGTCTCTGCTTTCACCTATTCTCGCTTCTTTCAAAATAATAACTTTTATGATTGATGAAATTGATTTGCAAAACATGTGCACATTCAAGAGCATTACAGATCATTACGAAATCTTTGAAAAACACGTAAAGAAATGATTTCCCAAGTGAGTAAAGTTGCAAAAAAAAAAAGACAAAACAGCATAACAAATCGTATGCAATCCTCACGTGATCATCGTCCCAGAGCTGACCTCCGTCCGCAGATGGATTTAACCAAAAAAAAGTGCCAAAGGAAAAAGCAAATAAGCGTAAAAAGAAAGTCGCTTGAAGAAAACAAATAGAATAAAAAAATCATAGAAGACGGAACACAAAAGAACACAACATCTTCATTCATCATTCTCATGTCATCCATATCATTCATCACTCCATGGCATCAAACAATAGTGCATTACACTTTCAAATTCGCATCTCGTAAGAGCGAAAGAATAATCAAACAGGAGAAACATCCCACCAAAATCAATCATTGCATCCATGTGCACCCAAATACCCAAGCGCATGCATTTCACGCACCATTCAAGAGAAAAGTTACTTGGACCGAGAGTCCCAAAAATCCCATTTTTAGAAAATCACCATCAACCACGAGTTCGTAAACTCCATCAAACCGAGTTCGTAAACTCCATCAATCCGAGTTCGTAAACTCCATCAAACCGAGTTCGTAAACTCCATCAAACCGAGTTCGTAAACTCCATCAAACCGAGTTCGTAAACTCCATCAACCCGGTTAGTGAACCCCACAGAGTTAGTGAACTCCTTCCACGCATCACAACATCGTTACGCGAGCACGCGATGGATCCATCGACCGTTAAGTCCTTCGGATTAGTTGTGTCACCTAAGGCACAGCGTAAATCCATTGATCAAATCGATTCGGACACGATGTTGATCGGCGCTCGAAAAGGCCACCCCCGAGTTCGTAAACTCCATCAATCCGAGTTCGTAAACTCCATCAACCCGAGTTAGTGAACTCCTTCGAGTTAGTGAACTCCTTCCACGCAGATCACAACATCGCACGAGAGCACGCGATGGATCCATCGAACCGTTAAGTCCTTCGGATTAGTCAGTCGGCCTAAGGCACAGCGTAAATCCATTGATCAAATCAGTTCCGGACTTGATATTGATCGGCCGCTCGAAAAGGCCACCCCCAGAGCTCGTACTCGACAAGAGTCCGTTAAAAGGTTTTAGGCAACCTCCGAATTTCCAATTTACCGCTTTTCCCAATTTACTGTTTTTTCCAATTTATTGCTTTCTCGTTAATGCGACCAGTGTTAACCCCCTCAAAAGGAAAATAACAAAAAGATTTGAGTTTTCTGAAACGAACAAAATTAGTATTATTTCTATATCTTTATTTCCACTTCACCAACAAATATGAAAAGGCCAATTCATATTTTTTGGCGAAATGTGAAATAAAGAGGGGCAGCTGTAATACCCTAATTTTGTCCGTCCCTTAAGCCAATTTCAATCATGGAATTCAACTAAATCAAAATACCACTGTTTAAATTAAGTAGGCACGCTGTTTAAATCGTGCGTTCTTCAATTTAACCTTCGTATTTAGGTTTAGTCGCATAAAGTAGTGTTTTTAGTTAATGAGCTCATTTCTTCTATTTGAGTCTCGTTTTAGCGTATTCGCCTAGTCCGACACATTCTCGCTCTTTGCGTTTGACCCGACCCTTTTCCTTATTAATCTAATCTTGTGCAGTTAATTTATTTTGAGTATATGTGTATAGTCTAAAAATGCAAAAAAATCCTATTTAGTTTTATTTACAATTTAAAAGTGTTTAATAGTCCAAAATGTCAAAAAAATATTATTTAATTCTTATTACGGACCAGAAGTGTTCAAATGTCCCAATGTCAAAAAATACAAAAAAAAATAATACAAATAGACAAAAATAAATAAATTCGAAAATTACAAAAAATAAAAAAGAACAAATGTAACGCAAAGCGGCGATAGCAGAAAGTTGGGGTTCAACAAACCGCTTCCAGCACTGGGCCTGATCCGCTCCAAACCTGAAAAATAGTCAAGGCCCGTTCAAAATCATTAATTACTAGACCTAGAATTTCAATATAAAAAGCAGTCAACAGCAGCAGTACGGGTACACAATTTTCGAGGTAAATCAAAATCACCAGAAAACAGATTAGGGTTTTACACTAAAACCCTAATCATAAACACGATTTTGAGATCTCGAGCAAAGGGAAAAAGAAGAACTCAAATACAAAGAGAAGAAGCGTGTAAATCACTAATAACATCGACATAGAGCTCGTTTTCTTTCTCTCCGAGTAATCAAAAAGCAGTTGGTACCTTTTTTATCTGAAAACACATGTTCTAAGTAGTTATGGGGTAAATATGAATTGTTTTTGATGTGGATCAGACTTGTATTGTGTGTATCTTGTTTATAACGATCGGGCGTAAAACGTTTTTGTGTATGTTAGCACAATGGTTTTTTCAGAATGATCCATAAGTTAAGAAACCAACAATCGTGAGAACAAAAAGAAGACAGGCAGAAAAAAAATAATAATAAAAACTAACCTCTGCTGTCACCTTCTCCGTGGCGGTGACCTCCTCCAGTCACCGTCCCGCGAACCCACCGGCGAGGTCCCCAAAACCGAGCTAGTAATCACCACGAAACAGAGCCAAGAACCACCACAAAACCGATACCCCCGACCATCGCCGTCCTCCTCTCTCTCACACCGAAACGCGCCCTCTCTCCCTCTCCTCTCTCACCAAACGTCGACCACCAAAACCACCACCCAAAACGAACCACCGCCGCGCAGATTCACCCAAAAAAAAAAACCCGATCGAGCTTGCTCTTAGTAACAAGAAACGAGAAAAACCGGAAAAATAAGGAAGAGAAGAGGAAGAAAAAGCGAACTCAAACGCGTCCTCGCCACCACCACCTTCCACCGCCGCAAGCTTCCCTCAAAACCGGGCCACCCATCGCCGTTCTCTCCTCTCCCGTCCGCGCCGTCGTAAGTCTCCCTCCTCCCGTAAACCGCCGTGAATCTCTCTCTCAGATCCGCGAATCTCTCTCTCTCTCTGGAAGGAGGCGAAATTTTCGCCTGATCTCTCTCTCTCATTTATGGCTGCGGCGCAGCTGGTAAGGAGGGAAGGGAGGGAAGAAGATTAGGGTTTTGTTTTTAGGGTTGGCCCATTTATAGTGTCTCCTAAAATCTATTTTATTTTTTTATTTTTTTTATATTCAGATTATTGCCCACACTCCCCTGATTCATGCGCAGAACCCCCCATCACTTAAGCCCAATTTCGCATACTGGGCCCTCCTATGCGAACTGGGCTTGCTTATTACACCCCCTGTTCAGTTGCACAACCCCCCTGCAACTAATAACACCCCCATTTTTCACTTTTCACTTTTTTCTCGTTTTTTTTGTAATTCTTTCTCAACCCAAATAATTTCTCATTAAAAACTTTGTTAATGGTTTTGCGAAGCCTCTGCTTGCATAATCATTAACAATGGGGAACTAGTGGTGATCACTTGGAGCCTTTGCTCAACTGATCATCATGAACGCCTAATTTTTCTAAGTACTTTCAATAAATCCAAAAAACTTTGTTAATGGTTTCATAAGCCTCTCGCTTGCATAATCATTAACAATGATGAACTAGTGGTGGTCACTTGGAGCCTTTGCTCAATTGATCATCACGAATGCCTAATTTTTTCTAAAAAACTTTCAATAAATCAAAAAACTTTGTTAATGGTTTTGCGAAGCCTCTGCTTGCATAATCATTAACAATGAGGAACTAGTGGCGATCACTTGGAGCCTTTGCTCGATTGATCATCATGAACGCCTAATTTTCCTAAAAAAAACTTTTCATTAAGTTAAAAAACTTTGTTATTGGTCCTGCGAAGCCTTTGCTGGTATGATCATTAACAATGGAGTACTAATGGTGGTCACTTGGAGCCTTCGCTCAATTGATCATCATGAAAAGCTCAATTTCATAACTAAACAAGTTAAAAATAAAAACCTAGAACTACGTAAGCTTTGAATTCTCCATCGCACTGGAGATACGTAGGAGCGGATCCCCTCCGTCAAGCACAATAAACTAAAAACATTTTCCCTTTCAAAAAACCAAAGCGGCTAACTCTCGCCGAGCGCATAAATAAAAATCCATTAAATCTTTTCAATTAAGAGGCAAATTTAAGTACTTTTCAAATCAAACACTTAAAACCACGTTTAATTAAAGGTTCCTTTCAAGAAAAGGAGGTGTGGGGCGCTAATACCTTCCCCATGCCTAACCGAATTCCTAACCCAAATCTTTAAGTTTTCCAAAAGACCAATTGCCTTCCCAAAAAGGTTTTTCTTCAATATTTTCCTTATAAAAAAATATTGGTGGCGACTTCATTGTCTTAAAAAGTTGTAAACGAAGAAAACCCCTCGGAGACTTTTTCGGGCGCAACAGTTCCAAGGTTGCAAAGAATGTTTGCATCGGCCGAAGTTGCGCAGAAAATGACTTGGCATTATGAGAATAGGGGTACCTTGGACATTTTAAGCCACCCATCTGACGGTGAAGCGTGGAAGCACTTTGATCAAGTGCATTCATATTTTGCCTCAGACCCACGAGGTATTTAGCGACTGAACCAGTGCATCGCTAATTCCCTCGCAAACGCTAATTAGCGACAAAATTTGGCCTGTTTGTGAAGGAATATTCCCTCGCTAATCCTCGTTTTTTTTGTAGTATAGAAGCAATAACTCACAAGTAATTTTGAAGATAACAATTAATATAGTAGAACAATTTTATCTCAATGTATCTAATTGAGCGTACATGATATATTTAAGATCACATCAACAAATGACATAGTAATGCTGCGAAACAATGCCATGACATTACAATATTGATACATGCAAAGGAACTTGAGTAGTATATCTTCTATTCTATTTTCTTTCCTTTGTGCTTTTAGTAGTATGAATCAACACTTCTCAATAGCTTGGCAACTCCAAGCAGAGGAAACAATAAGTAGCACATAAATTAAAGATAGAAATTATATTATTTAAAATAACAATTATAAGGATAAATAAAGTTCAATTGTTTGTGCCATGGCACCAACAAAAAAGTATATATCATAGTAGTAACAAAAAAAAAGAATGTTATAGGGACTGGATGAAAAACATATATCAACTAAATATTTCAATTGAAAAATTAGTCATAATAACAGGATGCAGACATTTTCCTTTAGAACATGAGCATATGTCTGATCTAGATTTATGATTTTCAAGCCAGTTGAGTAATGTTCTACTTTTTCTCCTTGGGAGATAAGATAAAAGCACACCATAATGGTTGTTGTATACATACACATGACGTAGACTATTCCTAAAGGGTTTTTTTTTCACCCCTCTCCTTCTCTCCTACACCCCCATAATTACCGTAATAGACAAAAATATCCTGAAAATTTACAAAAATCACATTTCACAAATCACAATTCATATATATTTCCGGAAAAAAGTGAGTGTTTAAGGGTGAGATTTCCGAATTTATCAGTAATTCCGGAAAGAATTTCGGTATTACCTCACACGTATAGCTGCTCTCAATTACCTCTACACTGAGTTGACGGAAGCGGTATTTCATTCGACCAAGCAGTTTAGCGGATACGCGACACTGCTCCAGGTAATCAATTATTTATTTTTTTAATTTAAGCTTTTAATTAAATTACTCATAAATTAATAACTGCTTATTTATTAATTTAATTATTTCAGACGTGGATATACGAGCATTTTCCCACCGCCGTTGGTCGGTGTGTTTGCTAAGACGCATCACCGGATAAAATAAAGTTGGTGGACTTTAGGGAGCGGATCGATAACTTGCAGCTGGAGGATGTCATCCTCACCCCTTATGCAGACCACAGGCAGTATGTTTCTTTGTCGAACATATCTGTTTACAGAGGCTGGTTGACTTGGGCCGTTGAGCCGGTCCCACATGCCGAGCGCAGGTGATTTGGCGATTCGCGCAGTCCAAACGATCCCTTCTCCACCCATTTCGTAAACCTCCATCTGCGAACAGGATCATTCGGAGGTTCTTGATGTATCGATCCGGCGCGGACTTTTTGGCGGGGTGGAGAGGCAACCTACCACGGCGAGTGCGATCCCGATTACCTACCTTGGTACGATCGGTAACTAGGTGCGCCTTACTCGGTGTCGGTTGCTCGCCACGGCCCGAGCCACATCGAGAGCTGTTGTCCCGCAGACTTTAGAGGAGAGGCAGCAGAGAGCAAACAGATTGGCCCGAGATGCGCTAGATATCGACCGTTCACCTGCTACTTCTCGTCGTTATTTTCAGTCATTTTTAGACATTTTGGACCTGTAGTTGTATTTGACTTATTTGTATTGGTACTCGTATTTCATATTGAGTATTTTATATATTTTGACGTATTTTAGATCATATATGACGTCTCTTTACTCGTATATCGTAACGCTTTCGTATTGTTATTTAAAACGTAAAGCGTTCGTATCGTATTTTAAAAAATAAAACGCGTGTAAAACACAATTTAATACAGAAATTTTTAATACAATATTTAAAAAAAAACAAAGGGGATTTCCGGATTTACCTCATATGCAGGTAAATCCGGTTCATAATTATGAACTGGATTTACTTGCGTATGAGGTAAATTCGGAAATCCCAAAGAGAAATCCAAAACCCCTATTTTATGAACCGGATTTACCGTAAATTGAGGTAAATCCGGGAAAATCATTTAATTTTCTTTGGGTAAAATATGTTTTTAGTCCCTACAAAATTCGAATCTTCTAGTTTAGTCCCTACATTAAAGAAATAGGCGTTTTGGTCCCTAACTTATTTTTCCCTTTGCAACAATAGTCCTTAACGTTAATTAGACTAATAGAACACCCAATCAGCATGCCACATCAACACTTTAGCCGAAATGGCATGCATGTTGGAATGCCACATCACCCTATTATTTTAAAAATACTTTTTAAATTTGTTAATTAGTTTATTATTAATAAACAAAATTAAAAATAAAGCAACACCATCCTCATTCCTCTCATCCATCTCCCAGCGCCTCTTTCAATTCCTCTCAGATCTCTCTCCCGACGATTAAAAAAATACACGTGTAAAAGCCAACTCAGTTTTCCGTTAGCCTTGTCAGCATGATTTAACAGTAGGAACTAATAATGAAAACAAAAAAATAAGTTGGGGACCAAAACGCCTATTTCTATAATGTAGGGACTAAATTAAAAGATTCAAATTTTGTAGGGACTAAAAATATATTTTACCCATTTTTTTTTAGTCAATTTTAGGGGTACTTTTGGGTTTTAGGGGAAAATGGGGGTGTGAGAGATAAAGAGGGGGGTGAAAAAAAACCTTTCTAAAGCTCAGTTCATAAGTGTGTGAAGAACCTTGGAGCACCGGATTCTAACTGGGGTTGTCCTACAAGCATTTGTCGTCCAAACTCAATCATGTCATCATTTCAACATGGTTTTTTTTTTTTTGTACCCCACCCCATCCCTTCCCACCCCCACCCACAATCGAAAACCCCAAAATACCCTTCCAAAACGTATATTTTTTTAAATTTTTGTGTCGTATATACACCGAGGGGTATATATATGACCTTTTTTTGCTTGTCGTATATACACCCCCAAGGTGTATATACGATTAACACTTCACTTTAATCGTATATACGCCTGAGGGGGTGTATATACGACCTTTTTTTGCATCGTATATACACCCCCAAGGCGTATATACGATTGACACACCCCATCTAAATCGTATATATGCCTTGGGGGTGTATATACGATGGGCAAAAAAGGTCGTATATATATATACCCCTGTGTATATAATCTGATTGTATGTATTTTTTTAAAATTTTTTAAGTTCAAATAAAAATTATATAAGTCCGAAAATAGGTTTTGTGTGTAGTTCGTTAAAATGTGACGATGTTATACGTCGAACGAATAATTTAGGCTAAAAATCGGTTTTCTACAACATACTCCGATCGAAATGAAACCACACACATTTAGAAGCGAAAAAATCTAAAAAATCTAAAAAAATTTGCAAATTCCATCGTTTACTATTTTTTACGATTTTTTTAATTTTTTATAGTCTCCAAAAAATCTAAAAAAATTTGCATAGCCTTATTTTGGTTTTGTTAGATTTTTAGTGGTGTTTTATAATTTTTGGAGTAGTTTTGACTAGTTAACGAATTTTTAGTAGCTTTTTAGTAATAAAAATTAAAATAAATTATTAAAAAAATAAAAAATCCATCGTATATCTGCCCTTTGAAAGACGTATATACGATTGGACATAAAATAGCCATCGTATATACATACTCAAGGGATATACGATTTTCTTTTTTTTTAAAAAAATTAAGTTTCAAAAGCGCATTTTGGGGTTTTTGTTATTGGGTGGGGTGGGAAGGGATGGGGTGGGGTACAGAAAAAACCCTTTCAACATTCAACTTCAAGCCTCTTCTCTTCATTGTTTGAAAATGCCACAAATACATATGGCTTGAGTTCAATCTTTCGAGGTTACCTTTAAGTAAGCAATATTTTCTGCGGATTTTTCCTCCTCGGTGAGGATTTTACCAGAAGCACCGATAAATAGCCTTCTACTAAATTCACAGCAAAATAGCCTTCAAGATGCATATCTTGCGGCGACCGGTGTTTCCATCGCCTTCAATTTATATCTACTATTTTATTTGACACTTCAACCCCTATACAATGGCCAACATTTGAAAACATCATCAAAACCAAAATATAACACAAAACCTGTAATTTAAGTATGAAGAAACAAGAAAGGAAACAATTAAGTTGAAAGATCGATGTCCAAAACATAAACTAAATTGTTCGCGCCAGATCAAAGAATACGAAATCGCCATCAAGAATCGGGCTGCGCGCGACCCAACTCGATCGCTGCCCAACACGCTTTGGAGCGCAATTATCGCCGCCACGAAATCTCCGCAAAAACGGTCGGACCTCGCGAGCATATATACGCCATTCGCGTATGGTATCGTGCACGTTCTCTAACTCAGTGCTATCTGCCCGAGCGACTCTCACTAGATCGTCGGAGTGTCTTTGCGGTACCACCCGAGGTGCTCAACGCGTGAAGCCGGGACCTGGCCCTTTCACTCATTCAACGACCGCCCATTCGGCGAAGCAACAACTACTTCAACACTTCATTGGTCAAGGTACGATCAATCGGCGACCACGATGGGAGGCCCGTGCGCTATCCTACCTCATTCATGGCTCCACGCCGACCGCCCGCGACGCGGGCGCGCCGACTCAATCCTCCGGCGAGAATCGCAGCAGAGACCGGGCGTGGCGTCATCCGCCATCCACGAGTCTCGAGGACTTCCACGACAAGAACCTTCGGTGCACAACGGCCGCGGACCGTCCTCCAACAGATTCAACCGCCTTCTCGAGACTTGCCGCCCGAGCCGATTGAAGCGGGCATTCAGAACCTCTACCGGACCATGTCACTTCGCCCGCTTTGCGAGATCCCGCAAAACAAAAATCGTGATCGCAGACAGAGACGCGCTTCTCTCGATATGAAAGAGGTCGATCCGGGCGCGCGTGCGAAGACGGAGAACCTTCGCTCGCCGCCGACCAGCCAGCGAAGACACCTCCCCTCTCGAAGGAGCATTTCTCGCCGAGAGCACCACTCATCGTTCTCCCAAGGCAGAAGAAGCGGCGGCACACAGACGCTTCTGCGAGAACGAGCGTAGACGCCTGCTCGATCTCCTATGATTATGAAGATTCTAGCTACCGATCGACACCGCCGCTCACCCACGAGGTACTCCTCCAATGAGTCGTCCGGTCACGTCGGTCGAGAAGCGATCTTGGGATTCTCGAGAAGAGCCGGAAGATTACGAGATGGAAGAATCGGGGGCGTTTCGCGATCGGCCAAGGAGAGCCAAAAGCGGCGACCGTAAGCCTCCTCGCCTTCCACCAACCGCCCATCCGGAGGATTTATGGAATGCCGGGCAACGAGGCATGCCTCGCAATGCAACCCTTTGGGTCGAACGGCATTCGAGCGAGCACGCCCGCTTCTCCGGGAGATCGGCGTTACAAAATTCCGAGAGATCTCACGCAAGCCGCCCAATCTCAACAAGTTTGACTGGGGGGATCCGCACAAACATCTCCGTTACTTCAATAATTATCGTTGTTATAGGGAATTGGGACCAACCATGAAATGCGTGTCGTTTCCCCAATCGTTGGACGGCCGAGCATTGGAATGGTGGGAGTCCTCGCGACCCAATTCCATCTCCTCGTGGGACGACACGGTCGAAATGTTCTTGTCCCTTCTACACCGCAACCGCCAATTTCGATATGAAGAATACTTGGACTCTGTTGTTCAAGGAGATAATGAGACGCCGAGGCGATATATCGACCGGTTTAACATCGAGGCCGAAGTGCGCTCGTGACTTGTCGACAAGGACAAGTTGAAATATCTCGAGCGTGGTATTCGACCGGACCACCCGCTCGTCGAAGAGTTTACATTGAATCATTACCAAGATCTCGCCTACTTCTTAACGCGAGGCTAACGCCCACATGGCGTATGAAGAAACTCGCGGCAAGAAAGGCCGTCCGTGCGCGACCTAAAGAAGAAAATGACAAAGCCGCCAAAGGGCATGAAGGTCGCCGCGACAATCGGTCCGACTTTCGAGATAAGAAGTTCGATCATCGCACTCGGCTAAACACCTCTATTGCACGCATCTATAGCGAGTGCCAAAATAATGAATTTGTGGGAGTAAAGCGGCCCGATCCACTCGTGCTCAAGAAGGGGGCACGACCGACTAAAAGGTACAGCCGTTACCACAAAAGCAAGTGGTCATGATACTAACGATCGTATGGCCTCAAAGATGATATCGAAGAGCTCATTCGAAAGGAAAGTTGGGAAAGTATGTGAGGTCGGAGAAGGCGACCGACCTCAAGAGAAGCGCGAAAGAAACCGATCCGACGGAGGAAAGGGCGCTCTAGTTGTTTCAACCGTCCAAGACAAAGACCGGTCCGAAGATCGAGACGCTCCACGGTCCAGAGGCCGCAACGTTGCAATGGTCATTCACGGTGGAAACCCGTTGGACCGTAGAGAATCAAATAAAGCCACAAAAAGAAAGTGGGACGAGCTCCTTATGGTCGGTTCAACATCAACAGTCCCACCGGTCTCGAACAGACCCCCCATCTCGTTTGGAGATAGCGACCTGCACGATGGCAGGCCAAACAGTTATGTTCCGTTGGTAATCAGGGCAATTATGGCCAATACTGAAGTTCAAAGAATTCTAGTCGACCAGGGTAGCTCGGCCGACATCATGTTTGAAGGCTTGATTGACAAGATCAAGGTTGATCGGAGCGAGATAATTCCCCAGGCCGAGCCTACTCCCCTAACGGGCTTCAATGGAGCGATCACCTACCCGTTGGGAACAATCGAACTCATGGTCACATTTGGTGACGACACTGGGGATAGCACTTTGTACAGGACGGTCCGCACGACGTTCCTCGTACTCCCCCTCAAATCATGCTATCAGTGTATCATTGGTAGGCCGACCCTGGGCAAGCTAGAGGCCGTGGCGTCAACAGTACATCTGAAGATGAAATTCTACAGCAAAGACGACCAGGTAGTTACCCTGGCGGCCGACCTAGAGGCAGCAAGACGGTGCCACGATCTGTATCAACAAATTTGCGATGAGGTAGACCTTGGCCCAAATGTTCGAAGCACTGGTGAAGGCCATCAAGTCAATGTCACTGATCTGGATGCTCGGTATGATCCAGACAGCGACCCAGAGGATAACGATGATGACTTAGCCCGAGAGCTGAAAAACAGGTTGAAAAGGCCAGAACCTCATGGAGAGCTAATAGATGTGCAGTTGGGAGACGACCCAACAAAGATAGTCAAGCTCGGTAGCGACCTACCAAAGCAAGTGAAGCAAGACCTTGTGCAATGTTTGAGAGACTATCTTGACTGTTTGCATGGCGGGCATCGACATGCCCGCATTCCTATCGGTAGCCGCCATCAACTTTCGATCGATGAAGGGTGGCCGTCTCGCCGCTCAAAGAAGACGTGCTCGAGCGAGGAAAAATCTCGCCGCAAAGCCGTTGAGGACCTCATAAAGGCCAATTTCGTAGAAGAGATCAAGTACACGACACGGCTATCCAATGTCGTGTTGGTCAAGAAGAAAAATGGCAAATGGAGAATGTGTGTAGACTACACCGACCTAAATAAGGCATGCCCGAAGGATGCCTTCCCCGTACCCAACATCGACGAGCTGGTCGATGGGGCCTCGCTACAAATTACTATCTTTTACGACGCTTACTCGTGATACAATCGGATCACGATGTATCCCCGATCGACACAAGACGACCTTCATGACGGATCGGAAATTTTCAAGATAAGGTGATGCCTTTACGGCTTAAAGAACGGGAAGCGACCTACCAAATGGATGATGAACAAAATTTTCAAGAGGCGGATCGGTCGAATCTCGAGAGGTGTACTTGGGCGACATGATCATCAAAAGCGTGGATCGACCGGCATCATGTGGGCGACCTCGGAAATATTTGAAGAAGCTAGGAAGAACTCACTCAGCCGAATCTCGAGAAGTGTACCTTTGGGGTGTAGGCTTGGCAGATTTTGGGCTTCCACCTAACCGAAAGAGGATAAAGCAAACCACGAGAAGTGCGGGCGGTGGTCGCCGATATGAGGCCGCCCACAACTAAAAAAATAAATACAACAAATGAACGGCATGGTAGCTGCCTCTATCCAGTTCATTCCCAAAGCGGCTGCAAGTCGCCTTCAATTTAGGCTCAAGAAGAAAGAGGTGGATTTTGAGTGGACCGACCAATGCCGTGAGCATTGGATGAGTTGAAGCAAGCATTGACCAACCCACCGACATGACCAAGCCGCTGCCGGCGAGACGTTGTATTTATACTTGGCCATACCGTAAGAAGTCCTAAGTGCGGTCTTTGGTCGGGAAAACGACACAAGCAAAATCCGGTCTATTTCATTAGTAAAGTCTTCGCAAGAGGCCCGAGTGAGATACCGTAAAAAAGAGAAGTTTGCCCTTGCACTCCTAGTAGTCGCTAGAAGATTGAGACCCTACTTTGTGGCCCATCGTGTCGTGGTAGGGACCGACCACCCTATCGATACAAGTCCTCCATCGGCGGACCGGCGGGGCGAATGATAAAGTGGGCGATGAGCTTAGTGAGTTTGGGATTAAATTCGAATCCAGATCGGCCGCAAAAGCGCAGCAGTGTTGGCCGACTTTATTGCTTGAAATGACTCCAATCCCGTACACCCGGTAAACGACACGGATCTTGCACGTAGATGGGTCGTCCAATAGCAGCGGGAGTGGAGCCGCCTAATACTAGAAAATTCGAAAGGCCTTGCTGCGGAGGTCTCTTTAACTTTTGCTGCGTTCCACACTTCGAACAATCGGGCCGAATATGAGGCGTGCATAGGCGCCTGACTCGCGAGAGATTTTGGTGTCGGCCGAGTCGAGCTCGGATCGATTCCTTGCTTGTAGTCTCGCAGATCAAAGAATTATACGATGCCAAGGATGACGTCTTTGAAAAGTTATCCGCCGAGTAGTAAGAAGCTGCTCCAGCGCTTCGACCGAGCTAAAGTTCTGCACGTGCCTCGGACCGAAAATGTTCGAGCAGATATACTATCAAAGCTGGCAAGTACAAAGACTCCGGGAAATCACAGAAGTCTGATTCAGAGACGCTAAACCGCCGAGCGCGTGTCAACCAATCCAAGCCGATCGTTGGCGCTACGTGTGTCAACACGCATTTAGATTGATTGCCCCATCCCGAGATACATTGTTGAAGGAAGAACCGAAAGCGATCCGGCAAGCTAAGTTGGTCGCTCGGAGCGACCAAGTATTCGGTGATAGAAGGAAAGTTGTATGCGAGAGAGGATTCTCCTCTCCATTGTTAAGGTGTCTCACGTCGGCCGAAGCCGACCATGTGTTGAGGGATATTCATGAAGGTGTTTGCGGAAGTCACCAAGGTGCACGCTCCATAGCTAAGAAGGCTCTCGTGGCCGCTATTACCGGCGACCATGGACGAGGACGCTAAGAAGCTTGTTCGAAGTGCAAGAAATGTCAAGTACATGCCGATGTCCACATTGCACCATCCTCGAATTACGGTCTTGTCTCACCTTGGCCGTTAAGCGGTGGGGCATGGATTTGCTAGGCCCGTTTCCACCGCTCCGTGGCGCCTCAAGTTCTTGATCGTGGCGGTCGATTATTTCACAAAGTGGATCGAGGCCGAGCCTCTCTGCAACCATCACCTCGGCAAAAGTGAGCAAATTCTTCTACGGTGTGTGTTGGCGCGTTTGGGATCCTCAAAGAACTAATAACGACAACGCACCACCGGTTCGCAGACAAAAGATTCGAGAGAAATGTTGGCCGACTTAGGGGTAAAACAGCGTTTCACCTCGGTCGAGCACCCTCAGACAAACGGCCAAGCTGAAGCGGCCAACAGAGTTATCCTAGGAGGTTTGAAGCGAAGACTCGACGAAGCGAAGGGGAATTGGGTCGAGGAGCTACAGTCCGTTCTTTGGGCCTATAGGACGACCCCTCATTCAACGACTTGGGAGTCCCCCTTCAGACTGGTATATGGGACCGATGCTGTCATACCCATAGAAATGGGTGAACTGAACTGGAGAACCTCAAATCCCCCTACCGTGGTCGACAACGACTGAGCTATTCGAGAAGAATTGGACCTAATTGAAGAGCTGCGCACCCAAGCGTCACTAAGAGAGCAATTGATCAAACAGAAGGTCGCAGCCAGATACAATACTCGCGTGCAAAAGAGAGACTTCACGGTCGGTCAGCTCGTTCTAAGACGGGCCGACGTAGGAAACAAGAATGCACGCCAAGGGAAACTCGCACCAAATTGGGAAGGTCCAAACAGGGTCATCAACAAGACTGGAAAGGGGGTTTACGAGCTGGAAACCATGGATGGGGCGACTATCCCCAGAACATGGAATGCAGAGAAACTCAGAAAATATTACGTTTGAATGTAATGAACGATTTGAATGTAATGAATGACCGACCTATAAATGAAAAGCAGGCAGGCGCTCTTTTTCCCACTGGGTTTTTTACAGAGGCCTGACCTTTAGAAATATGATGTGTCCTTTACTTTCTCGCAAGAATGTATGACCGGTCGCTCAAGATTGCCCGTGGCAAAGGAGCGATCGAAGATTTATCAAAGTTGATCGGATCGTCGAACGATCCACCTCGAGAAACCATCGAAATGGCCCGCGGTTAGATAACCCGCAAACTTCGTGTCGTCGAACGATGCAGCGCGTGTGCCACCGAGCCGGCACAAACGACGGTCACCGAGTTGACTCGAACGAGCGCCATCGAAAATGGCCCAAGGGTTACGTTATAACCCATCGCAATAGGCCGTCGAACGACTACCTCGAGAGATCATCGAAATGATCCCAACAGTGCCATCGGAATGGCCCAATCGAGTGCCATCGAAATGGCCCAACCGTGAACGAGCACTTCAAGTAGCGCGAACGGTCGCCGAGCGCCTATACGTTCGAAAGGAACTTAGACAAATAAATGTACGAAACACGCAGACATAACAATGTAAATTTGAATAGACGTAATGAAAGACAAGTAAAAATGTCATTACAAAATAGAGACGCCTTGGCCGGCCGAGCGCCCAAATATTCGATCGCTCAAGGCGCATTTAAATTGCCACGCCCAAGGCAAGCTAGACTATTACAAAGATAAACTCCGCTCGCAGGCGGGCTTCAGAAAAGAACGGTGGCCGGTCGAACAATATTTCCCTGTTCGTCAACTTGCTCGGGCAGCATGATCTTGTTGTCCACAACGTAATGGGCGGGCTTAATCATCTTCTCATCGAAGTTAATCTTCAGATCTGCATTCAGGGCCCGCGCCTGAGCAAGAGCGTTGTAGAACTGCTCTATCGCTGCCTCCCTACCGGCCTGGACCACCATTTGGATCTTCGCCGCCAGCTCGGCATTCTCGGCCTCCAACCTGGCCTTATCCTTCTCCAAGGCTTCAACGTCGTTCTTCAGACTCGTCACTTGCCCACCGAGCTCCTTATTCCTCTTGGCGAGTTTGGCCCGGTCCTCCTCGCCCCGCTGAAGAGCGTCTTTCTTGGCCTTGGCAAGCTTGTCGTACTTCACCTGCGCCTCAGTCAAAGCCTCCTTAGCAGCACGAGCTCCTGCAAAATGTAGGTCGTCGAACGGTCAGTCGATCGAACAAAGACAGGACAGATGTAACGGACTAAGAAAGTAAAGTACCTTCAGCTTCGGCCCCAAGCTCGGTCATGATTTTATCTATCCCCAGCGGAGAAAGCCAGCACCTCCATTGGCTTCTTCCTGAACCACTCGAGCTCGACCTGTCCTAAACCCTCGAGCGAGAGAATAGGGAGGTCGGCCTTGGCAGAATCCATGTTTCGGTCATCGAGCCTTACCCTCTTCGCTGAGCGATCGTCAGTACGAGGGGGCGACCGAGCAGCTGGTTTCTTCTTTTGGCTCTTGGGAGTGGGGGGCACCTTGGAGGACGATTCAGAACATCCTCGGCCGAGATCCGTCATATTTCTTGGCCCTCGAATGGAAGCGAGCTTCAAAATCGACTCGAGCACCTCCCGGTTCTTGCCGCCATTCTCTCTCGCAAAATAACGAGTTATGAGTTAGAAGAAAAGATTGACGAAGAAAATATAAAGGCAAAGTTCAAAAGCAAACCGATTTCGCCTCCGGTTCCTCGCCGAGCAAGACAAAGGGGACGACAAGGTATGTCGCCTTTGGGAAGTCTCAGGCGCATCATGCTCGCTAACGACTTGATCATTTCCGTGGATTCCGTGTCGGCCTCGCCCAAGTCCTCGACAAAGTAAATGTAATCCCCGGCCGCTGCGCAGTGAGCCTCGCTCCACATGATGGGGAAGTAAGGGGACCAAGCATTCCGTCCGGTTGGACCTCCGACACGCTGACTTACCCGCCTCCTCGGTGGGAACGATCCAAAAGTCTTGACTTCTCCAGGCCGCTCCCAAGGATTCTTGGTATGCTTTGAAGAACCTGATGAGTCTTCTTACGCATCTTAAAGGAGACTGCTCCTCTTCTCCTTGTTAGCCTTCTCCAGAGCCACCACCAAAGAGAGTAAAGAACAAAGCATGATCGACACCGTACCGACCCAGCTTAGTCAAAAGGACTTGAAAGTTTTCGAAACGCCCATGCGTTAGGGTGGAGTTGAGAAGGCGACCCGATGTGACGCAGGGCGTCCACGTTGAAATTCGATAAAGGGGGGGTGATATTCATCCTCTCGAACACGAGCCGATACATCGTGAACTTGAAGTTGGGAGAATAAGTTGCAATATCTTCGCCGCCCTTCATGCCTCTCACCCTCCACCGCCGCGAATCGTCGAGGCGGCTCGCAGACGGGCAAAGCAACGTGGCCAAGCGATAATGATGCTCCTGAGAGCGAAGAGTTTCCGATACCCAAGACATGTCGATACATCTCGCCACGTCGCTTGTATTTCGGCCGACCGCTTCATTCGATCCTCCGATGTTTACCTCCGCACGGCAGCCACCGGGTCACGGGCCGAACCACTTCTTCCTCGTGGACTTCTTCACTTCGGCCACCTTCGCCTCCACCATCCCGTCGCCCGCAATCGACGGCGCTCGCACTTCATCGTCATCAATAATCACCACGCCAACATCTCCTTCCTCTCCTTCCGCCCGAGAGACGACATTCTCGGTGGTGGAGTGTTACCTGATCGCTCATCGAGATGGACGGACCTAGAACCGTGGCTCTCCGAGCTAGCCGATCCTCGGCCAAAAGAGTGAGAACTTGAGCTCGTCTTGCTCGAAGAATCGCTGAAGAGCCGGAACCTTGGTCGCCCAAGACGACTTAGACTCCTCCTCATGGGGATTGGGCTCGCCGACCTCGACATATGTGTAGCAAAAAGATTGGGCGGTTTACTGTGGATACGGGCGGTCAACTTCGTCCGTGGCATGCAAAAACACTGTGATAAAGGGATCGAGTCGGTCGATCGAGCAGATTACTCATGAGAGGGGCGACTTGGCCATCCCCGACCGACACCCCTATCACAAGGCGTGGAAAAGTACGAAATACTTTCAAAAGAAAAACTCAAGTTTGGAAAGTAAAGCGAGGATCGATCCATACCTAGAGCGGATGTTGTGGATCGGTCGCGAGTGAGACGTAATCGACTACGGATGCGAGTCGGTGGCGGATGAGTCGATCGTTGGCGAGCAATTCTTGAAAGCGTGAGAAATGAACTCACCGAAGGGCTATTTATAGTACGGACCCATGGCGCGAAGGGGACCGGAGGCGGCGTCGCAACGTTTCATCTTCGCCAATGGTTGTCTCCGCACAACCTCTAAACACCAAACGCCACGTCTTAAATATCGGTGAAGTCCAACCGCCACGACGGATCGACGATTGGTAAGCGGTGCGACCGCCCTATCGAGAAGGCAAACGGCCGCGTCCGCTTTCGTCAAAATGACTTCACCACAGGGGCATCGATTCAAGCCTCGGCCGCGCTCTCGCGACTAGGCTCGGGGCAACCGCTGTTCTGGGTGTATCGGAAATACGAATCGCCAACAAGAATCGGCTCGCGTCCCGGCCAACTCGACGGCCCGACACGCCGCTTGGAGCGCAATTCGCCGCCGAAATCTCCGCAAAACGGTCGGACCTCGCGGTATATATACGCCATTCGCGTATGGTATCGTGCACGCTCTCTAACCTTGTGCTATCTCGCCTCGAGCGACCTCTCACTAGATCGTCGGAGTGTCTTTGCGTGTACCACCCGAGGTGCTCAACGCTGCGTGAAGCGGGGCAGACCCTCCTTTCACTCATTCAACGACCGCCCATTCGACGAAGCAACAACTACTTCAACACTTCATTGGCCAATGACGATCATAAATATATAATAATAAACTAAATTTCCTTCTCAAAAACACATGAATTCAAGTATTCATCTTTTGTAAAGCTTTAAAGCAAGATTCTAATAAATCGACAGATCAGAAGAAATGTGGTTCCACACAACAAAATGTGATAAATAAATAAAACAAAAATAAAATATCTAGACACATACAAATATGAGGAGAAAATTAGAAATCCAGTTTTATCCAGGATGATTAATCCAACAACTGCTCATTTTTCATAGATTAGAATCTAGAGATGTAAAACAACTCAAACCGCAAAAGCAAAAAGATGAAAATAAACCTGAGTTAGAAGCGCAGAAGAGAGTGTATAGTTTAAGCAAACGTTTTAAGCATAATAAGGTTCAATAAGGAAGTAGTAAAGCATATGTTATGCGATCAGAAATGGAAAGAATACCCGCAAGCGAAAGCATAGGATTGACGCCGCTACTTGAAAGGTGCAATAAAGAAAAACCCTAGGAGCTCATTGAAGACATTGAATTGAAGAAGCTAGCTAGCAAGGACGAACACAATTTAAGAAGTAGAAGAACAAACAAAAATTGTACCTGAGATGTGAGAGAGAATGACCACGATTTTGCGATTACAAGCTGCGAGAGAACAAGAACGACCACAATTTTGCGATTATGAGAGGTGAGGTTTCGCGATTTTGAGGGAGAAAGGATCAGGGTTTAGCAATTATCGAGTGAGGGAGAGTTGGGAGGGAATTAATTTTTTAGAACTAGAGACTTTTGAGATCAGTTATTTAAACAACCGATGTTAAAAGTACGCCTCAAACAGTTTTAACATAGGTTTTTTAAACAGCTGATTTCAAAAGTAGATGCGAAAACTGAAATCTTCCATTGAATTGCAAAACTGCCAACGGACATGCATTTCTTTAACAACGGTTAAACAAACAATTTTAAAAAGTGCTTTTTAATGTTATTTTCCACTCCCACTATACCCATGCTCCCCTTTCGCAAAATCTAATGTGTCAAGGCCTAAAACGATGAGGCCTTTTTCAATTATAAATCGGTGTGCATAATATGTTCATAAACTTTTTCAGAGCAATATGGTGATGTTTTTTTTCAATCCACCCATTTATCACTGATTTGTACCTGATCGGTGTGAGGTTATGGTCTGGTCTACGAGTTGGGTTGTATTGTTGATGGACCAAAATCTTGAACGCTGTGAGTGCAGCACTGCAAAGACTCCGACGCCGCTCGTCGAGAGGTCCGATCTTGCGGAGAGCACATAAAGAGTATGAAAAGTGTAGCTTTTTCTCGAGAGTTGGACCTGTTTATGGGAATTGGTCGAGCGTCTTTGATCGTTGGATCTTTTGTGCAGATCTCAATCGTCGCTGATGATCCAACTCCCTTCTAGCGCCGAAATGGACCCTTATTGGGCCGGCCTCAACCCATTCACTTGAGTGGGCCTTTTGGCCCAGTCCGGAACAATCACTTTTATATTGAACAATCTTAACATAATTGACAATATGTGAATTTTGTTCACCTTGAATACAAAGACTTTTTGTTATCTTTGCGCAAAGTAGTATAATAGAGTTATAAAGTTAGGTTTCTAAATCGCGTTCTCTTGACAATTGATGTTAAAAATCTTGAAAAATATTTGATTTCAACATAATTGCAAAAGTGACATGTCTTCCACATTTATATTCGTTGGAAATTAAGACAACCAATTTAGATTAATCTATTTTTTTCTTGCTTTCACACTAGCAACATAACTATAATGTGTTGTTAATATAACTTTTATATTAGATAAAGAAAAGTGTTGGTATAAAAAAAAAATGTCACTTCACTTTGTTGCTTTCTTTAGTTTGTATTTCCAAACTCCAACAAATTCTATGTACTATCAATTGTTCTATTTTGTCTAATTATGATCCCTTAATATCTAAGGCAACAGAAACCATGATTTTGGACAATCAAAACATGTTTCCATGTACTACAACATCTAATAATTCTTCTATTTTGTCAGCTTATGTTATTTCTCATTACAAGCTAGATAGAAAACCATGATTTAGACATATTAAAATGTTCAAGAAAGCCAACTTTTGGAATGAATTAGAAGAGTCACAAAACAAAGAGACATATTTCAAGAACATTGGTTTCATATAAATAAATAAATAAAATAAACACCACCCCCTTTTTATTTTATTTGATTTTATGGATCATTAATTATTCTATCAATCATTCAAAGATTATTCCCTCCTCACCTCGAGATTAGACAAAAAGAAAAGCCAGCCATTCAAACCAGACAGGCCGTCCTCTCTCCTCTTTTTCCTCACTCTCTCTTTTTCCTTTGTCTTTCCATCATCAAGTTTTGAGCTTATTCATGCCAAAAGCAATTATTCCATTCCTTGTGTTCAAACTTTGTTACTTTGCTACATTTTTTATGGTTCAGCAAGATTGAAGAGAAGCAGCTTTTGATAATCCACATAACTTTACATATCAAAGATAAAGATAAAGGAATTCGGATTATATTTATATGCTATCACAAGCTAGTTCCTTCGGTGCGGTCAGTAAATCTCGAACATTAAATATTGATCGGACGAACCATATTTTTAATACTAAAAAATATTTTAAATATAAGTATTTTGCCGATTACATGATTTAGACCGTCTGATTAATATTAAATGGTTCAGATTTGCTGACTGCATAAGTACTGTATGAGTAGCTGCCTGCATCGAATCCGGATCTAAGATAAAGTTGCAATCACATGCAATCCACTTTCCCATGCAAAGCCAAAATTTCCCTCACTTACAAGAAAGGCACAAAAACCAAACCATATCTATAGCACAAATCTTCATATATTTCTTCCTCAAGCTAGAACTAGCTAGTAACCCAATCATAACTTATCTTAGCTACAAATTCTATTGCTTCATTGAACCAAAACTACATTAAGTAACCTTTGTGCTTTTCTCATATAGTGTGAGTAACCTATTTTCACATAGTTGCAAAAATGAGAACAGGAATTTGCAGCATACACTTGCAAGCTCTAACACAAGAAGCTGCAACACTTATTAAACAAGCTGTTAACCTAGCAACAAGAAGAGGTCATTCACAAGTGACACCACTTCATGTTGCTAGTGTAATGCTTTCAACTTCAACTAGTCTTTTATACAAAGCTTGTTTTCAATGCCATTCTCATCCTCTACAATATAAAGCACTTGAACTTTGTTTCAATGTTTCACTAAACCGTTTACCAGCTTCTACCTCAAGTACCCTTTTAGGGGGTACTCAATATTCAACTACTCCTTCACTTTCTAATGCTTTAGTTGCAGCTTTTAAACGTGCTCAAGCTAATCAAAGACGTGGTAGTTCCATTGAGAATCAGCAACAGTCTATTTTGGCTTTGAAAATTGAAGTTGAACAACTTATATTATCTATTCTTGATGATCCTAGTATTAGTAGGGTTATGAGAGAAGCTGGTTTTTCTAGCACTTTTGTTAAAAGTAAGGTTGAACAAGCTGTTTCAGTAGAAGTTTGTTCACAACTAGCTTCTAAGTCTAAGGAAAACCCTAAGCCTCAAGTTCTTAGTGGTAACAATATTGTGTCTTCATTTGGTGGATCATTCAATAAGTCTAAAATAAGCACTTTTAATAATGATGTTGATGATGTAACTAGTGTTTTGAGTGAACTTGAGAGAAAGAGAAGAAATATAGTTATTGTTGGAGAGAGTGTAGGAAGTGTTGAGGAAGTAGCTAAAGGAGTGATGCAAAGGTTAGAGAGAGGAAATGTTGAAGGAGAATTAAGGTATGTGCAATTTGTGAGTCTTCCTCTTGTTTCCTTTAGGAATATTAGAAAAGAAGAAGTTGAAAGGAAACTTGTTGAGCTTAGAAGCTTAGTAAAAGCTATGTAGGAAGAGGGTTTGTTTTATACTTGGGTGATTTGAAATGGTTGTTTGAGTTTTGGTCAAATTATTGTGAGGAAAGCAGAAATTACTATTGTTCTGTGGAGCATGTTGTTATGGAGATTAAGAAAATGATTAGTGGAAATGGAGAGAATTGTAGATTTTGGCTTATGGGGATTGCAACTTTTAAAGCTTACATGAAATGTAAAATGTGTCATCCTTCCCTTGAAACTATTTTGGAGCTTCATCCCTTCACAATTCCTGTTGGTGGCCTTAGCCTTAGTTTAAGCCTTGATAGGTAATTCAATATTCTTCTATATTTTTATGCATGCTTGTATTATTATTATTATTAGTGTAGTAAAATTCTCTTTTTAAATTGTTTCAGTGATTTTCAAGCTAAGGAAAGAAGAAAGATAATATACAAGGATGAATCTTTTGAAGTTGGAGCCAAGAATGAATGCACCACTAGCTTGCCAACATGGCTCCAAAATTGCAAGGAAGAGAGAGATCACTTAATGGACAATCAGGTTTGTTATCATTATAGTTTAGAAAAATGCAGTTTTAGGTTCATTGAATAACTGATCGATGTATCTGATCTATAACTGATGTATCTTCTGAATCAGGAAAATGCAATGCAATGGGATATATGTAAGAAATGGAACACATTTTGCAGTTCAGTACATGGAAATCCTTCCAATATTGAGAAACAATTTTTGCATGTTTCATCCTCTCCTTCATCTCCTACTTCTGTCTCTTCACATAGAAATTCTAGCTTACATCTTAGTCATCCAAAAGAAGTATCTAAAGAATGTGAGTTATACACTGACAGTGTAAATGATGATTGCTATGAAGGAAACTTAATAATGTTCATGCCTAAGCCAGATCTTTTATCAAATCCCAACTCTAGTCCCAATTCAGCTTCATCAAGTGAAGAAGTAGATGGATTAGATAGCACTCAAATGTTCAAAGAACTCAATGATGAGAATATGAAGATTCTCTGTGATGCATTGGAGAAAAAAGTTCAAGAAAAGAAGGAAATAATTAAAGAGATTTCAAGTACTGTCCTTCTTTGCAGATCAGGAATGAGAAAAGGAGATAATTACTTAGTGAAAAGAGATGGAAAACAAGAAACTTGGATGGTTTTTCTAGGTGTAGATTCTCATTCTCATGCAAAAGAGTTGATTTCAAGAGAACTAGCTAAAGTTGTGTTTGGCTCTTACAATAACTTTGTTTCCATTGGTATAAGTAGTTTTTCTCATGATGGAGAATACAAGAACAAAAGACAAAGAAATGAGTTTGGTAGTAGTTATATTCAAAGATTTGGTGAAGCAATGAATGAGAATCCTCATAGAGTGTTCTTCATGGAAGATTTTGAGCAAGTTGATAACTTTTCTCAAAAGGGTATTAAGAAAGCAATTCAAAATGGAAGTATAATACTTCCTTGTGGTGAATCTGTGCCTCTTAAGGATGCTATTGTCATTTTTAGTTGTGAAAGTTCTGATACAACTTCTTCATCTGCTGAAGAAATAGTGAAAGAGAATGGTGGTAATTCTGAAGAGAAAATATCATGCTTATCTTTGGATCTGAATATTGCCATTGAAGTTGATGTTAAAAATGTACTGTGTTTAAGTGGAGACTTGGAGATTTTGGAGTTAGTTGATAAATTGATTGAGTTTTGAATACAAGAAATGTGATATTGGAGAAAAAATATTCTTCTATATATGTTGAGTTTGAAATGGATGATACTTTTTTTCATATATGTTTTGCACTTATTTTGTTGTTGCTTAGTCTTTTTTTTTAATCAAAACTTGTTGCTTAGTCTAAACACTATCTTTGGTGTGGAAAGGAAGTAATGAATGCAAAATTGTTAGATAGAATATGTGTATTTTTGAAGCTTGGGTGGAGATTGTTTATATAGGGATCCACGCTTGTATATATGTTAACAAAAATGGTATTTAGACATAACATTTTTGACAAAAATAGACAAAAGCCAATTTATAACACCAATTAACCAAATTTTTTTTAGACTATTTAGCCAACCTGCTTTTTCACAGTGTTCGAGGTGTTGTTTAAAAACTTGGTTAATTGATCACTTGGCTAATAGTCTAAAAAACTTGGTTAATTGGTGTTGTAAGTTGGCTTTTGTCGATTTTTGTCAAAAATGTTATGTCTAAATAACATAACCGATATGTTAATGTAATCTCATTTTGGGTTTTTTTTTTCACCCCCCTCCTTCTCTCTCACACATTAGCCCATAGTAATTTTATGTTAATACTGAGAAACAAGAAATTTAATTATGTGTTTGGTCTCTGCAAATATGGGGTGGTTTGATTTTGGTCCCTGCAATTTTTTTTTTTAAAAAAAGTCCTCGCAAATACCAACTTTTTCATTTTAGTCCTTCTGTTAACTCATCTGTTACAAAAATGCTGATGTGGCAAACGGAAATCCTATGAGGATTTTTTAATCATTTCTTTTTATTTTAAAACTCATTATTTGATGACTTGGATGAAATTTTGAAAATTTTTATTTTCTTTTATTTTTATTTTCTTCTATCTTTCTTCATCTTCCCCATCTTCTCCATGAACCATTTTGCTTTTCTAGGTTTAGGTTAAATTTTTTATCTAGAACAATTGTGATTTTAAACACAGAGAGAGTTGTGACATGGAGGGCCTCCTTCTTCCTTGTTCTTTTTTTTTTATTTCTCCCATTTCAGGGTTTGAGATATGGATGAACACATTTGTGTTTTTGGTTTCAGATTTTTGGATGAACTAATTTGGGGATTGTGATTTGTAGAGGGAGAGGGAGAGGGAGAGGGAGAGGGAGAGAGAAAAAATTGGTGGTTGTGGGTGAGAAAGAGAGACAGTGGGAGGGACTGGGAGAGAGATGGGGAAGATGCTCATGGAGAAGAAAGGGGAGATGAAGAAGATAGAAGAAAATAAAAATAAGGCTTAAATACGTTTTACCCCTCTGCAAATAGGGGTGTTTTGCTTTACCCCTACAAATTTTTTTTTTTAAAAAACCCTTGCAAAATCAACTTTTTGGTTTTTAGTCCTTCATTAGATGGACGTTACAAAAACGTCTATGTAACATTTTTAAATATGTTTTTACCCCCTGCAAATAGGGAGTGTTTTGCTTTTACCTCCTGCAAAAAAAAACCTCAAACTTCATCTCTCTCTCTCTCTCGCTTACACAATCGCATATATATAGTGTCTCTGCAAGGTGAAAACTCTTGTGTTACCAACTCAAATCATAACTTTTTCGTTTTGTCAAATGGTAATGACAAAATCTTGAAAAATTATAACATTTGCAAATATGAAGCATACTAGTCAATGATGTTATACTCTTCACAAAGTTGAGTGTCATTTTTACGAGCGTGAGATGAATACACTTTGACCATACAAACGTGTATGTATGAACAAGACAGAAGATATTAAATAAGTCACATGACCACTTAAGAGAGAAAGAGAGATGGGAGTGGGATAGATAAAAAGACATGAGAAAAGTTGAAGTAACACCTACCTGTAAGGGAAAAGGTGACAAAATCCAAATTTTATTATGATAATAAGATGTTAAATGCATATTGATTCCAAAAGTTTGTTATCATTGTGCGGTGGTTTCGTTTGATTCATGTAATCACCTCAACCAAAGGAACAAAAAGGCTTTTATTTAACTAAATCAACAGCTTTCAACAATGAACATCAATAAATTACATTTAACTTCTAATAATACCTCAACTTACACCAATAGATATTTTTTCTTTAACTAAATATATATGCTAAACGAGATTTGGTGAAATATTAAGGAATAGTGCAAAACTACTACGAGATAGCAGCAAAAAAGCTTTTAATGGTGGTGAAGAACGAGAGAGAGAGAGAGAGAGAGAGATGAAGTTTGAGGTTTGGACCATTTTGTTCTGTTGAATATTAGAGATTTGATTGTGGAAGTAAGAGTTGAATTGAGAAGAATATAGTGATAAGAAGTGAGAGATAGAGATGAGATGAGGTGGGGGAGAGAGGATAATGGAAAATTTTGTAGGGGGTAAAAGCAAAACACCCCCTATTTGCAGGGGGTAAAAACGTATTTAAAAATGCCACATAGACGTTTTTTGTAACGTCCATCTAACAGAAGGATTAAAACCAAAAAAGTTGATTTTGCAAGGGGTTTTTAAAAAAAAAAAAATATTGCAGGGGGTCAAAGCAAAACACCTCATATTTACAGGGGGTAAAAACATATTTAAGCCTAAAAATAAAATAAAATAAAAAAACTCACAATTTCATCCAAGTCATCAAATAATGAGTTTTAAAATAAAAAGAAATGATTAAAAATTCCACATAGGATTTCCGTTTGCCACATCAGGATTTTTATAACAGTTGAGTTAATAGAAGGACTAAAATGAAAAAGTTGGTATTTGCAGAGATCTTTTTTAAAAAAAAAAATTTGCAAGGACCAAAATCAAAACACTCCATATTTACGGGGACCAAAAACATATTTAAGCTTAAAATTGCAAGTATAATTCACATATATTTGTATGTTAGGATAATACTCTCTCCATCTCAATTTAACTGTCCAATTTGCCATTTTTCTCTAACTCAAATTATTTGTCATTTTACAATGCCAATACAACATTTATTATTTTTTCTAATAATACCCTCATTACTTTTTAGGTGGGTTTGTATTAACCAATAAACAATAAAAATGAGGTAATCATACTAATATAGGGGTATTTTAGTCTTACCATATATTTTTATCATAAAAGTTAGCATATCCAATCATTTTTTTAAGACCCGCAAATAACCTTAAACAATAATTAAATGGCTTAAATACGTTTTTGCCCCCTGCAAATAGGGGGTGTTTTGGTTTTACCCCCTGCAAAATTTTTTTTTGTAAAAAACCCCTTGCAAAATACCAAAATTTTGGCGTTAGTCCTTCTGTTACTCAAACGTTAAAAAAAACATACGTGTCACACAAAATTTTGGTTTTACCCTCACAAATTTTTTTTTTTTTTTTTAAAAAAAGCCCCATGTTCTTCTTCCTTCTTCTTCCTCCTTCTTCTTCCTTCTTCTTCCTCTGTTTCTTCCTCTGTTTCTTTCTTCTCTTCTTCTTTTATTTTAATTGCCCATTTTCTTCTTCCTTCTTCTTCTTCCTTCTTCTTCCTCTGTTTTTTCTTCTCTTCTTCTTTTTCATTCTCGCCCACTCATTAACCAATTGAAAAATCAAAATGTCTTGTTTTTAAGCATGCTTCAATGAAAGTGTTGGGACACTCTAACACGCCCAAATTGTTACCGTGAAAGGTGTTATTTGATGACCTATCATTTCGCTCCTTCCACTCATAATGCATAATCATGAAATTCCCGGTCGTCACACACAAAGTGGAATTTTGAAGCTAGACAATCACAAATCAAATCAAACCCAAAACAATAATAGAAATCACTCAAAGAAAAACTATAAACCAAAATTAAAATTCTAGCAAAAGCAAAGATGCAGGAAGGAAGGAGATCAATATTTAATTGAAGAAATTATGGAGAAAGAGAATGAGGGATCAAGTGATTTACCATCAGCCTACATAAAAACATCTAAAATTTGTCACGGTTTACAAGAAACATTTAAAATTACAACCATATAATAAAACAAAGTGCCTATATAAAATCAATAACTTATATGGTAATGATATAATAAACAACATAGAATACTGCTTGCAGTAGACAAAATTGCTCTCTCTCTGGTGAAACGACGACTTTGAACACTGATATCTTTCTAATGTTTATTCTAGCAGAAACTTGTCATCTTTCTTTGCTTCTCAATCATATGATCTTGATGTTTATTCTGATAACAAAATTGCATTAGTTGAAATGAAAAATAAAAATCACAGCAAGGATAAAATCACTCTCAAGAATCAAACAAAACTGAAATGGGCCTAAGAACAAGTTAGAAGCTAGCTATCCCATTTTAATTTGGAAGCATAAACTCAAGAATCACAGCAAAGAAGCATGCTTATATAAGTTAGAAGCTTATCCAAAGTGGAGAAACTGAGAATGAAAAAGAAGAAAAGAAGAAAGAAACAGAGGAAGAAGAAGGAAGAAGAAGAAGGAAGAAGAAGGAGGAAGAAGAAGAAAGAAGAAGAACATGGGCAATTAAAATAAAAGAAGAAGAGAAGAAAGAAACAGAGGAAGAAACAGAGGAAGAAGAAGGAAGAAGAACATGGGGCTTTTTACAAAAAAAAAAAATTTGCAGGGGGCAAAACCAAAATTTTGTGTGACACGTATGTTTTTTTTAACGTTTGAGTAACAGAAGGACTAACGCCAAAATTTTGGTATTTTGCAAGGGGCTTTTTACAAAAAAAAAATTTGCAGGGGGTAAAACCAAAACACCCCCTATTTGCAGGGGGCAAAAACGTATTTAAGCCTAATTAAATTGAGACAGAGGGAGTATAAAACAATTGCCTACTCCCTCAAATGTATATATTAAAAAAAAATTATGGACACCCATATTACAATCTACATTTATTTTTGGACAATATATTACACCCTACGCTTAGAGTAAGCAGGAAGGAGAAAGATCCCTAGCCTGGAACCAACGCCAGGAAAGAGCTAAAATCTGGTCAACACATCTCCCAAAGTTAGATACACTGCTAGAGAAAATACAGTTATTACTCAAATCCCAAGTAACCGAAACAACAGTATGCCAAATGAGCATAAACGCATCTCGCTGGACCTCCCACATGAATGAACAAGAGAAACAAATATGGAATATCCTACTGCATCAAAATCAAAACCAAGCTAACTAGCGATGACATACCGTGATCGCAGAGAAAAATCTACAATTTGCAGAAGAGATGAATGACAGACTTGTAAGCGTTCCGGCAGAAAATACACACTGTAGCTACAACATCTGAAAACACCCCTCTTCTAAACAAATTTTACCGAGTATGAACTCTATCCAAAAGGAGCTGCCAAGGAAAGCTAACTACCTTGGATGGAGCAAGACTCCTCCAAACCTTGTTTCGAATCTCGCGCCACTGGTCGGAAAGCCTCATAACACAAGACGACGACTAAGAGAGAAGAAAGGTAAGCTGAAGAAACCGAGAACAATCCAAAACAATTAATGTAGGGACCATACCCAAGCACTGCACCGAAAAGAGTAATGAGAACTAAGAGATGAATAGAACTCTCGAGGAGAGCCTCCCCCCAAGCAAACATTTGTCGCCAAAAACTTAGTATGAATCAAACATGTCATTAAATGGGATTATACCTTACTCCCAAAAGCTAATTTATAGGATGAAATGTCCAAATACACACATATATACACATTTAGCAGTTTGTGATCTTTATTAGCGTGAGAGATAATACAACTTCAATATCGACCTATTCACCTAACATGGTCACTATCTTTGACATATCAAATTTGTCAAGTACATATTATCTCATGGTTTTGAGGAGAAAAAATCATTCATTGGAAAATTTCACCGCCTCAATTTGGAGAGTCTTAGGGTCCATGTACCACAAGTACCCTAGAGTTGTCCACTTCAGTACCCTCAATTTTACTGCTTCTGAACAGTTTTTCAAATCAAACAGGCTATAAATGGAGTTGTCCAGTCCCCTGTTTTTTAGCAAACCAAACGAGCCCCAAAGGTAAATGAAGACCATGAACTCTATTTCTTGAGATAGAAAAGAGCCTTGAAAGCAATCTTAAGGGGCGCTTTTACTCACACATAATGCCAAAATGAATTGAGTTTCCGTTTCTGATATTTTTAGTGTCAGCATCAGAGAACCAATTTTGTTGGATATCCAGGCCCAACCTACAAATGTCCTTTCACCAACGAGAGGAGTAGTATGAGTGCCTCAACTCGTGAAGATTTAGATGCCCCACACAGAAATTCCTTGTACTTTGCTTTAAGAACTTGCATCCACGGGAGGTGTGTTCCAAAAGCAACCTCCAACGCCACTTACCCAACATACTGATATTGAAGAGGCAGAGGTCCTTCACACCCAGACCCCCACCCGACTTAGATTTACAGAAAAACTGGCCACTTTACCATGGCATCTTTGCTCACGACCTAATCCCACCCCAAAGAAACTTCCTTTGAATATGGATAGTCACATTCCACACGTTCACTAGCATCATAAGGAAAGATTGGTAAAAGATAGGGATACTATTGAGCTCCAAGTTTATAAGGACGATGTGTCCCCTTAAGATGCCTCTATATTGTATCAATATACTGCATCGCCAAGTACTAACGTGCCTTGGGGTTTGCCCCCACGAGTAGGTCGAGGTTCTTAAATGAAACAATACCAATTCTGCAATGGAGGAAACATGCAGCCATTGAGATAAAAGAATCCTAAACATTCATGCCTATGAGACAACTCTTCCAAAAGTTTACTTTGAGTCCCGAGACCAACTCAAAGACTGATAACTCTATTTTATATAGAGTTATTCATATGTTTAAACTTAGTAAATTGCTCTATTTCAAGCAAAGATAAGGAGTTTATATAGTATTTTATGTGATATATGACAATTTGAGTGTTTGACATGGTTTAAGTTGTTAATAGGTCATTTTGGATATATTGTGGTATGTTTGATGATTTTGTTCGGTCTGCGCTCTCATGATGCACTGCATTGCAATGCTCCTGCATTACTTCTACACTGAAAATGCTACTGCACTGGATTAACAAAATGCACCTACATTGCATCTGCATCACAAACAGCTTTGAGCCATCCACTTGTGCATCCACTTGCAATGATGACCTCATGTTTGGTCTCCAAAAGCAAGTGCAACTTGCACATTTCGGCGCCCACAATTCCAACATAGCTTTGAAGAGTCATTCACATAGGGACACATGCTCATCTCTCATTGGACCTCCCTACACACTTGAGTGTATGCCTCAACTTGTGAAGCAACTTCTGAAAAGTAACCATGGTTACACCTCTAGTTTACTTAATCTACAAGTAAAGAAGCACGTCTCATGAAGACTATAAAAGCACCTCACTTCTTCACTTGGAGAGATATCACAATCCATAAGTTAGATCAAAATTTCAATAGTCATAGTTAGTTTCTATTTTGTAAGAAGGAAAGGAAGGAATTGACAAATCCTCCTTACTTCAATTTGTAGTTTTTACTAAGTGTTGAGTAGCTAATGCAACTGCATTACTAGGAGAATTCATGCAAAGAGCTGCAACTCGTGTAATCTCTATCTTGTTGTCTCTCTTTGTGATTTTAATTATATAAACATGATTTATTCAGTCTATATATGCCTTGCAATGTCTGTCATGAACTAAATCTCTCTTAGTTGGAATGCTCTAACCATTTAATGAGCTTTTGAGTAAGTTTGATGCATGTATATGATGTGTGCACTTTAGTTCTTGCTTGATAATACTTTCAACACTTATTTTGAGATTGATCACTTAGAATAAGTAGATTTGTAAAAGCAGACATGGTTTACAATTAAGAACTCAAGAACTAATATGGGTGAGTGTTCAACAAGATGAAGGTCACTTAGGAAACCCCTCCAAACCAACAAGGGTACTTGCATCAAAGCCGACACTACAAAAAAACAGGGGATTAGCGACGGACGTTGCGAGGGAAAATTAGGTCCCTCGCAACATCAGAAATTAGCGACGGAATTAGCGAGGGAAACAGGGCTCTCGCAAGTTAGGTCATTAGCGACGGAAATAAGGCCAGTAGCGACGGACTGGCCGTCGCTAAATGCAAGGCGCCAATTTCAAATTGTGTTGCACGCATTTCAAAGCAGTTAGCGACGGAATTAACATCGTCCCTCGCTAATTTCTGACCTTGACAGTACATTTTGCAGTGAATTTGACCGTTCGCAGTGGCTTGGGAAACGCGAGGATTAGCGACGACGACGCCCTCGCTAATTCCCTCGCAAACCGTCATATTTTTTTATAATAATCCAAACCAAACACTCTCTCTCATTTACTCCTTCTTCTCTCTCTTCTCTTCTTTTCTCTCTTCTTTCTCTCTTTTCTTCTCTCCCACCACCAACCACCACCACCACCACTCTCTTCTTCTCTTTTCACTCCACTCTCTCTCATTTACTCTCTTCTCTCTTCTTCTCTTCCACTCTCTTCTTCTCTTTTCTTCTCTTCCACCACCACACCGACCACCACCACCACCACTCTCTTTTCTTTTCTTCTCTTCCACCACCACACCACCACCAACCACACTACCACCACCACCACCACCACATAGATCTCACGACCACCACCACCACCACACTACCACCACCACCACATACATCTCACCCTCTTTCTCCCTTACTCTTCTCCTTCTCATTGTCTCTCTACGACACCACCACCACCACCACCACCACACCACCACCACTCTCACTCCTCTCTCTCTCTCTTTGAAAATTTTGGTTATAATAATAATAATAATAACAACAACAATAATAATAATACTAATAATAATAATAATAACAACAGTAATAATAATAATAATAATAATAATAATAATAATAAACTCAGATTGAGAAGCGTGCAAGTCGATCGGGAAGCGTCTTTGTCGGATTATTAGCGACGGAATTAGCGAGGGACTGTCCCTGGCTAATTAGCGACGGAACACATTTCTCTCGCTAATTGCCATTAGCGATGAGGGAATTAGCGACTGAACTGGTCCCTCGCTAATGGCAATTAGCGACGGAATTGGGCATGTTAGCGACCGAAAATTCCCTCGCTAATGACCGTGTTTTTTGTAGTGCGAGACATTGACGCTCTCCCCACAATCACATATTATTTGATATTGTATGATGTTGGGTTTGTATGTAGTGTGGGTGGAGTAACCCTTTTACTCCCTTTTTAATATATAAATAAAATTTGCTTTCTAAAAAAAGAACAAAGCTGAGGATGAACAATTCCCTTACTAATGTTTTTCTCATGCTTATACTACTTATATATGCTTAGTTAATTTTATAGAGAGATATTTTTGAAAATATTAACTATGAGAAAATGATTCAATGTTTCTAGAATATGAAAATTCATAGTGACCAATTGTGATGTACCCACTCTAACAAAATTTAACCAAAATTGACTCATCTAAGTTGTAATAAAATATAAACAAAAAGTGTAGCAAAGTATACCTAAAATGGTCTTTATTTAAAACCCAAGGGATTTGCCTAGAGCCCCGTCGAACTTTTATTCAATTCGTAAGTACATAAAGAGTCCAAGGCTTTTCCTAATTTTGACTTGGGCACCATTTCCTCACCCTAAAATTTCTCTTACCAAAAAATACACTATTTATTTGTTTATTTATTTATTGTGGAATATTTACTTCAGCTTTTTTTGGGTTTCAAGACGGAGCGACAGTGTTATACTTGAAAGTCACACACATAGTTGTGACGTTCTGGATTCGAACCCTGACATGATATTCAGCCTAACAATTTTGACATTTGGCAATTGAGCTAGACCTTAGGATAATGCTGAAAATGTTGGAGACTTTTGAAGCAGTTAAATGAAACGAGAGGTAATTTAGGTAATCAGGTTGAACTTTTAAATGAGGTTAACAAAAAAATGTGAACATTTTAATAAATATTTAAGTAACTTATTTTGCTTAATTATATTTAGTTACAAAGGAATTATATGAATATTGCCCCTACTACTTAGTTTCTAGATCTGTCACTGGTTGTGGACCATATTTTAAATTTTATTTGTCATTAAGACTAGATAAATTCCTTAGTGTGGTTTGAGAAACTATATTTTTGGTATATTCATGTGTTGGCATTTCTATTGGGAAAAAACATAGGAATTATGGATAATTCAAACAATATTTTGATAAATGCAATCCCAAAATGTTTAACTAATTTAAAGGATATACACTAATAAAATAAAAATGCACTCCTTACATTCTAAGAAGAGTGATTATTTTTTGTTTTGATTTTCTTAAGTAATCACACCTACTTTTTCCGAAGGAGAAAGGTTTAGATTTCGTGAACGAGATGCACAATCATTCCAAATTTTGTTACTTCTTTGCCAAATCAAATGTTTGTTTGTCTTAAACTTTGGAGAAGTCAAAGCATATCTTGTAATGTCCTTGTGGCAGCGTTGACCCATTTCATTGACAAGGTTAAAACAACATTCATGGCTAACTGTTTGATTAGCAAAGAATACACTAGAAAAAATCTCATCACCACAAAAGGGGAATAGGTTTGCTGTACAATCACTCAAATACGTTTCAAATGAAAGTCCTGTTTTGACTAACAAAGTAAAATTAGCCATAAATACCAAAAGTAAACAAAAGGGGTGTGATGAAGCCATCATTCAAAGTTTAGATATATTTTGTTAAGGGGTTTTAGCCCTCTTCAGTCACACACAGAAAAAAAGACATTTTGTGAAGGATTATTTGAATTATTTATAACAAAGTAAACAATATTTATAATTTCAAACATCCAACATAAACAGTGATCAGTTTTTGAAAGATGAAACTCAGATTAATTGTGTTTTATGCTTGATAGTTTTTAAAACTATCAAATTACGTGTAACTATTTTATTTCATTTAAGGTATCAGTTTCTATACAAATAAATGATCCCATTTGCTTATTTTCGTTTCAAAAATGTTATTTAGACATATGTTTTTAGACAAAATCGACATAAACCAACTTACAACACTGATTAACTAAGTTTTTTAGACTATTAGTCAACCTATTTTTTCACGCTTTTTTACGTTGTTAAAAACTTGGTTAATTGATCACTTGGCTAATAGTCTAAAAAACTTGGTTAATTAGTGTTGTAAGTTGGTTTTTGTCGATTTTTATCTAAAAATATATGTCTATATAACATAACTGTTTTCGTTTTAAGTCATTCATAGCTTGATCATTTCCTATTCTCCTTTGTGTGGTTCCTTGCGGATACAAGTTACGATTTGACAAAAAGATGGCTCCTTTTTTAGTTCTTCAATCCGCATAATCATTTCTTTCTTTTTTCTTTTACAAAAGGTTTAGGTGAGTTGAACGGTGAGAAACTTACTAGGGTCGGTCTAGGCTTTAAGACTCTTTGAGCGTTAATAGAGGTACTTACAGATTACCCTCAAAGAGGTCATCACACTAGCGGCAGGAGTTGATCTCACGCCCTGTGGGATATGAGTCAACTCCTTATCAACCGAGTCAACATTCATTGATTTATTCTTCTGCATGATCATTTCTTATACTCCTTCGGAGATAAACAATAATCTTCTTTTTTTTTACTTGGAAGTTTCAAAACGTTACACTGGCTAGGATAACAATAATCTTCTTTTGCTTGTATGTTAGTGCTTTCACGCTTCACTCAAAATAACACAAGCCTTTATTCTTCTTTTTAACATTAATTCTTTTGAACAAAAATTGTTAATATCCATACTTTTTACAATTTGTAGCATCAAAATGAATTAGGATTCTTTCTTCTTTTATCCTAAAAGAGAGTGAGAAAACAAAAGCGACAACAAAATTGAATTGAAGTGGGATTACCAGCAAAGCAAATGTCGGATTAATTGATGCTTTATGTTCAAGGGACATGAAAGAGTCTAAGCAATGAAATCAACCTTTCTTAATTTGAGCTTATAAATCCAAAGCTATGTTCGTATCCTACCTTACAAGAAACCTAGACCTCCTTTTCTTAGTTTTTCTTTCAAAAAATTTAAGGTTTCATGTGTATATCTGAGAGAGATTTTTGTCCATCCATTTTTTTTATTTGTATAAGAAATTAAGAATCTTCTTATTTTAAGAAGACAAAAGGCCCATATTGGCCCCGACAAATTGGTTCTTGATAATTTTTTAGGGACATAATAGTCCCTGACATTCTCAAAATGAGATAGCATAGTCTCTTCGCCCATCCGAAATTAAAATTGTCTGTTAAATGTGTCTATGTAGCACATAATGTGCCCACGTGACACGTAATGTTGCAATTTTGAATAAACTAGTCTTTGATTTGAAATTTTAAGATTTTTCAAAGATGAAACATGTCATTTTGGGACAAATTAGTCGTCGACAACCTTCTTCTTCTTCCACCAAACTCACTTCTCGTTTTAGAAACCATAAACCCTTAAATGCTAAATGAGAAAAACCTAAGTTTTGCTAAGTTGAACTTGACAAGCTTGTTTTGGGGGTAACTTGAAATCATGAACACCTTTAAAAGTCGTGTTTTAGCTACTTCAACACCACCTTCTTCTTTCTGAGACTTATTATCTCCCCCTTTACTATTACTAATTTTAAAGTTTTAGAACGAGTTGCTGATAGGATAGGGTTTTTGATTGTACAAAGCCAAAACGAAATGTGGGATAGGGGTTTAGAGTGTGTTCCACGTGAAAGTATTTTTGGAATTTTTCATGAGTAAGTGAGATGTTTAGTTTAAATACCTAGTGGTACTAGTAGCAATTAAGAAAGTTAAAGAACATATATATGATATAAAAATCATTACAGAGAAGAAAGTTAAAGAAAATGAGAATTTGAAAAGCAGATATAATGATACTAATTTTATTCTTTTTAGAGGCCATTAATTAAAACCCTTATAAGCATTCAAAATGTTCATAATCTTCAAAGGCAGTACTGCAACTTTTCTTATTCTACTTGTACATCTTTTTCTTTCTTTTCAAAATAGAAAAAATAAATGTTACACAAGAATTGGCATGAAGACAAAATTTTCACACCTAAAGTTTGCCAATTTCTGGGAAACGGGAGAATAGAATATATACATGTATATTAAACTAAAGTGTAAAAACAATGCATTTTTGTATATTTCATGTCATATTCATATATTCTCTATTTTCATTATTCATAAAAATAAATAGTTAAAATAATCCTAGGTTTGAGTCACACAAGAAAAAGTTGAAATAATCCTATTTTCAAACTTCCATCATACAAGTTGAAATTTTGTCCAATGACAATTGAAGCTGTGACTCATCATCAGTAGAACCAAAGTCAAGTACAAGAACTGAATCAGGATGCAAACAAGCCAAACCAACCATCAAACACCTTTTAACTTCATCCACATCAAACTCATTCTTAAGTTCATTATCAACACACTCAAGCTAGCAATGCATTTTGAGCATGTAAATTCCAAACATAATCAACCAAACTATTATCTTCCATTACCCTTTTTGACCTTTTACCACATATAACTTCAAGTACTACCATTCCAAAACTATATATATCTGATTCTGGTGTAGCTTTTCCTGTAAAACCTATTTCAGGAGCTAAATATCATGGTGTTCCAGCTAATGTTGTAGTTACTGAATCTTCATTTTTGAGTAATCTTGCTAATCCAAATCACCTAAATGAGGATTGTAATGAGAATCTAGCATTATATTGTTTGGTTTAACATGTCTGTGAACTACAGGATTTCCACACTCTTCATGAAGGTATAGTAATGCTGATGCTACTCCTGTTAATATCTTGTGCCTTGTTTGCCAATCTAGAGAATTTTTACCTATGAAATTGTCTAGGCTTCCATTTTGCATGTAATCATAAACTAATAGAAGGTTTTTTCCTTCATTGCACCAGCCTTGTAGCTGGACTAAGTTTCTGTGTCTGAGACGTCCTATTGTACATATTTCAGCTAAGAACTCTCTTTCACCTGTGTAGGCAACCAAAGAAACAAGGCAAAAAATAAAATGGTTAATGATACATGTAAATTGAAACAATGGGGATGTCTTGTGGAGATTTTGGAAGATATGATAACTAAGATGCATGTTGTTGAGTAGGTTTGAATCTCGCAGTTTTGGTCCTTAATTTTATCATGTCTGCAATTTTAGTACCCCCGTTAAATTATCATCCAGTTTTTGACGGAAATGTTGGCGTGGCGGTAAGGTGGTGACGTGGCAGTCACGTGTCGTGCTGACGTAACATTGGGTGTTGATTTTTTGCAATTTATAACAATTCATCTACTTGGCTTAGTAGTAAATGTGCTAACTTTCGCCCTTACTTCTAGGTTTAAACTTCATATTTAAATTTTTTGGAATATCCATGCACGACACGCGACTACCACCTTACTGCCACATCATCAGTTTCTTCAAAAACTTGATGGCAATTTGACGGGAGGGCTAAAATTGTGGATTTGATAAACTTTGGCGACCAAAATTGCAAGAAAAAAATGAGGGGACAAAAATTGCAGATTTGAAAAAATAGGGGGACCAGAACTGTAATCCCGACAAAGTTTTGAATAGTTACCAAAACATACCTTGCTTAGAAGTGGCTGAAATTTTCTTAACAGCAATAGTTTTTCCAGAATCTAATAAGAAACCTTTATAAACACTGCCAAATCCACCTCTCCCCAAAAAATTCTCTTTACTAAATTTACAAGTAGCTTTAGACAATTGCTTGTAAGTAAACATCTTAGGCATAACAGCAACATTCCTTGATAAACTTTCTATATCCTCATTCTTATTACCCTTCATCTCATTTCTTGTCTTCCAAGTTTCCCATATAAGAGGAACTAAACTAATTAACACTAAAACAGGTAAAACAACTATCAATATAATCTTCATTGTAGTGCCAATTTCACTATGCTTAATAGAAAGAATAGGTAATGGAACTGATGTGAATACCCAATTAAGAACTTGATGACTTTCAGGAAATGTTTTTCCAGTTGAAGCTGTGAAACCAACATAAACTGAACTTGGAATTATATCAGGTAATGTAATTGAATGGTTGAGAATGGTTTTTAATTTGGTATTAGAGTATCCTATAGAGATAAAAATCATTTTAGTCCATCCATCATAGTCAACTTTGACTTGAATGTCTCTTCAACTTTTGAGGTTAATATCAGTGCTATTGAGAGTTTGAAAAGTAACTGGGTTTGTTATGCTTTTTGTGACTATGCTAATGTGATTTCCATCTGGATCAAATTCATTCATGTATGTGTCTATTTCCACAGCTATTTGTCCAAAATTCCCACCTGCACAACACCATTTTTTTCTTAGATTACTTTTTTTTCCTTGCAAAATTAGTAAATTGAAGATTCATAAGGTCAATTAATTACATGTTTGGTGGTATAATTCCTTGTAAAAGATTCCATGGTTTAGTTCTCAAGGAGAACCGCACCGAACTGAACCGAACTGAACTCGAACTGCCGAACCGAACTATTAAGACAATTCGGTTCAGTTGGTCGAACTGTTTGAACAGTTCAGTTCTAAACTATTAGTAGAAGTTCAGTTAATATTGGTTCAGTTCAGTTAAGTTTGAGAGTTCAGTTCAGTTTTTTAGTTGTGATGAACAGCCCTACATGTACCCCTCACTAAATCCAAGTATATAAGTGATTTGACTTTTTTTTTACTCATCAAAATCATAGTGTGTGAGGTGACTTGTAGCAAGAAACATAGAACTTTGAAACAGTAATATTTTTGCACAACTAAATTTACCTTGTGTAGACCTATCAAACATGCCAAGATATGAACCATAGCTATCATTAGGTGAGGGTCTATTATTATCTTGTGCAAATACTAGAGCCATTCCATCACCTGAATTAGTTGAATTTTTAGAGAAAGGAGTAATCCTAAGAGTGAAAGTGGTTGAAATAATTGCTGGCCAGACATGAACAGGATGAGGGTACAAAACCCTTCCTACTTTGTTTTCTGTGGTAGATGTTCCAATGAATGAACTTGAATTGTTGTTTTGTTGTGGCTCTGGTGTGAGATTTATATACCCATTTGCTGAACTAGTTGAACCCATACAAACCATTGGTGCAACTTTCAGGACTAAAAGAAACGAAAGAGAAAGTATTGGAACCAAAAACAGTGCTTGTAGTACTAGTTAGAATTTGGATTAGCAAGGTAAAGAGAAATAAAAGGATTAACATGATTGTTGTAGAGGGATCAGAGAAGCTTAGTTTTAATTCTTTTTTTGATTGTGGATATTTATATAGTGGTGATTAAAGTTTTTGTGATTTGAATGTTGTGTTTTTGTAAGCATTTAGAATGAGCAGAGAGACAGAGTAACATTCTGTGTTTTCGTTTGACGATGCTCTTGACTTACTTGAGAATCAAATATATGCGAGTTGTTGATTTATTAGACGGACGGGTAGATATGTAGAATGGACAAGGGGCATGGTGTTCCTTTGGAATATACTACGGTTTGTCTTTTGTTGATGAACTTTTGACCCTTAATTGTTTTCTAACATAGCAATATACACAAACGCACATATTTTTATCTAGATCAAATAAGTAGAGTTAATAAGTAGACATGCTTCATAAAAAGATCTTTAAACCACGTATGTAGATTAATTTATTTATTTTTATTTTATCATAAAGTTCATTTCCAACTTTTATGATTAAGACCTTTTAAGCAATGTTTGGTTGGATAATTGGATTGGAGAGGGAATGGAGGGAGGAAAGATTTATTTTAATATTCATGTGTCTGGTTCAAATTTTTTGGTGGGGGATAAACTAGAAATCTTGGAGGAGATCGAAGCTTAAACCATTTTAAATAAAATGAGTTAAATACCCTGTATAATGATATGGAAGTAAATTAATCTCTTCCCTCTATTAAAATCTCTTTTTCCCCTCCCTCCATTAAAACATATTTCCCTCAGTTCCATTTCTCTCGTTTTAACCAAAAGTTTGTTTGGTTCAAGAATGGGAGGGAAGAGGGAGGGGCAAGGTATTTGAGTTGATTTTGTGTTTAGTTGAGATGTTAGAGGAGAGGAGGGGAGTATTTGTCTATTTAGTTATGGGGAGGGAGGAGTTTTATTTTTTGGTAAATTGGGAGGGGATTTTAGTAGGAGGAGAAATTAATTTATTTTCATATTCATAACATTTTAGATTATATTACTCCTACATACGAAGATATTTAAATAATTGCATTTAAAATAATTTAAGCTCCACTCTCTTCCAAAAAAAAACTCCCAATATTGGAGATGAGTCAAAATTGAGCTAGAAGGCATTTTGTGGCTCTCCTTTTCCCTCCTCTCCCATTCTCTCCAAAAAAAATTTACAAAAAAAAACGTACAAAATTTAAAATAATTCCTCCTCTCCCTTCCCTCCAACCACAACAAGAACATGGAATTCATATACTCCTTCAAGGAATGATTAGATTATATTTTGTCGGATTCAGAAATGAAGATGGGAGCATGATAAGCGAGTAGAAGATGGGTGAGAAAAGGCAGAAAGGAAAAAACTGGAAAAGTATTACACGACCAGAATAAAGTATTGTATCAAAATCATAAATGATAGTAACTCTCATTTTATTCTCGATAAGAACATAAAGGAATTTATTATACTTTTTTGGAATTTCATACATTGGTGTATCCCTCATGCAGGTTTTCCATGTATAGTAGATCTCCATGAAACAAAATTCAAAAACAAACCAGCATTAGCAATATATGACATGTTAACTGAAAGCAGTATCTTTCTAGCCAGGTTCACTTGTTAAATGATTTTAAATTATGACAAGCGCCGCTATGTAAGCTGCACCTCTAATTGACCAGAAGGCAGGCGCTGAGATGTTTTAGCAGTTTCTACATCTTTGATCGAGTGCGGCTCAAGCTAGCTTCAATTGACCCATGTGGCTCATCCGTTGGTAAATACACATCGTCACCAAACTGCATAAGCATCAGTGTCACTTAAAAATTTTATTTATGTCATGTTAGTGTGGAGAACCTATATTTCCACATAGGGCTAAATGCTGACTCTAAGACACTTCGAAACAACTATGTTTGAGCAGAAAGAAACCAAAAATAGAAAATGGGTTCTATCAGGTTTATAAATTATCATTCAACATATGGAGGATTAACAATTGGCTTTCATTCGTGTTCTCCTGATTTCATTTCTCATTTTCTATATGATTTTTGTTATGCTTGGCGTATAAGCAGAACAACATAAGATAACACTTTCCTTCCCTAAAACATCCCACTTCAAGTAAAGGCCGTATTCAATCTCAAGTTATGGCCCATTAAAGGAAGATTTTAACATGAATAGAATCAATTAAGAATTTGTATTGGGTCCTTCTACCAACTCTGACAAGCTTTTCAGGGAAAAGAATCAATACCTTTACAATTTGACCATCCTTGTTTGAGATGTTGACTGGAATGAAATGGATATTGGGCATCTTTAGTTGGATAGAAGCTATGTCAGGAAATCTGAAACATAAAATTTAATTGTTAGTCCCTAGGTACATGTTTATAACGTAAGCACTAACTTTGTGGCATTTAGGGAACAACCAGAAAGTGGAGCCAATAGAGACGCAATTAGATTTGCATTGAGGTGCAGAGAGGGTAGGACAGGGAGAAACCTGTTTAGTGTGGCCCTTGCCATCTTGTAGAGTGTGCTTTGAACAGATGGACTATAGACTCCCTCCTTTGGATGGCCAAAAAAAGTGTCAACCAGAACTCTTTTTACATCCAGGTACTTGTCTGTAAAATAAAGCGGCTTCTGAGGGATGCTAGATAGTGATTCGTACGAATACCTACAACCAAATTCAATTTAGAAGCGTGAATTCAGAACACTTGTGCAGTGATCAGTGAGGGGTCTGTTTCACTAGATATAGTAAATAAACTGATAATAATTAAGCACATAAAACTGCCTTTTGAAAGATTGAGGGGTCTGTTTTAAATCTTATGCATTTTCTATGTAGCTTACAAGAAGCCCACAAAAAGCGACTGGAAATAATTTACCTCCATCCTGCAGTCACTTCTGTTGCCAGCATTCTTTCACGTGTTTCAGGAAGTACTGTATACTTGTCTCTAATAAAACCCTCAAAACCAGACTGCACACAACTCACAACAAGTCGAAATGAAATTTAGCTTGCATTTTCATGGCATGTGGCAAAGTCTGGAATTCTATAGTTCTATAATGTGAGAAGTAATCTTTCCTCAATTAGTAATTCATACTTCTTCATTGGGAGAGGGCGGAGAGCAAAATAAGACACATGGAGTACTCTTTATAGCGATTAAACATCCTTGTAATAAAAACTAACTATCATAAGGAAGAGCATGGAAGAAGCTTCTATAAACCATAGATCTATGAGCTCATGAAAATTGAACAAGATGTAATGCCTAAACAGTTTACCCTGTCTATCATCTGGATGAGTTCATGTCAACCATGAAGATATGTAACTTCTTCATTAACCTATTTCAGAATTATGAAAATCAAAGCACAAGTTTCTATTTTATATTTTTATGTTGCAAGCTTACCTTGGTTGTCTTCAACACTGACAATCCTTCGATACCAGAAGTCAACTGTAGTGCACCAGACTTGTTTACTATTGCTTCTACCGTATGCTTCTCGGATCCAAGTTTGAAACCTTACAGAAATAGAATCAAAAGACTTGAGGCCGGAAAAGAAATGGACAACAGTTTATACTTGAAAATTCAGATGAGCTATCTATTTTGATTGGACTACACTGGAATTGAATCTACTATTAGTGCAGAAAAAGAGGATGGAAGTAGGAACAACGGCATCAACAATCAGGTCAGAACAACCCCATTAAATCCAAATCTCAAAAAAAAAAATTACTAACTAAGCATACTTAATAAAGAATAAACTAAAAGATGTTTAACCCAAGTCAACAGTGCCAAACTGCCAATGCCTTAATTTAAAGTGAAATACAAGTTTGAACAAATCAATGGGAAACTCGATCTATCTACAAAATATTTCAGATCTTATAACTAAAATTATATAAAGAAACTTCAGCTGTAACAAAAAATTAAACACATAAGCTAACAAAGAAGCTCTACAGAGAAGGCAATATATATATATATATATATATATATATATATATATATACATATATATATATATGAGCTCCTTATGAAACAAGCAACATTGCAATGCATAATAGTTTGACTAACCATGTTCATGAGGTTGACCATTCACATTAACACGCTCCCATGGTTTCTCCACAATTTTTACAATAGCAGTAGTAACCTACAAAAAAAACAAATAAGAACTTCCTTTTACTGTAGCATGTAGTAATGACGGTAAAAGAAAATAGAAGAAGGACATCAAAGTAAAATACTTACAAAAAAATGTCTAGCAAGTAGATGTTAGATTTTCAGTCAACAATAATGATATTAGATTTTCAGTAACCAACCTGCTTGTAAAATGATGTAAAATGTTTTGCAAGTAGAATAGCAAAGTCCTCCACAGAAAGTATTTCAGAAGATTCCTTAGCTTTTACATATACCTAGAAACACATTATTAATTATAAATTCAAAATCAAAGTAAACTGTGAAAATCTGATAGAGAATGAAAACTAGATGAAAATGATATGGCAACAATAGCATATGACATATATTACATTACCACACAATAATTCTGAACACAAGCAAAAATTTCCTGTTCTGTATAAATTCATTTTAACAGAAACACATCACAGATCAAGAAAATAGGATTTCCACAATAAGAAGCTCCCAGATTCCGAATATTCTATACAGCACAAATCAGCCAAGCGTGTGAACTTAAAAAGCTGAAAGCTACAGTAGAAACAATCAAAATATTGCAAAACCAAATTAAAAAGAGTGAAACCGAGATTGATCTAAAAGAAGGCACTGAAAACAACAGATTCAGAATTCAAATGAACGTTGAGAACACAGATTAGTCCAGAAACTTGAAGAATATTAAGTAACCACTAATCCAAACCTAGCAACAAGTTCAAGAATATTAAGTAATCAGTAATCCAAACCTAGTAACAAGTTCAAGTTTGAATCGTTTCAGTTTATGCGCAATCAAATAATAAGACTAATAATGAAAATAAGAAAGATGAATAAGGTGATGAAAGAAGAAAAGTGTAGTACGGTGTTTTTCATGGTATCAGTTGCAACGATATCGGAATTGTCATCGTGGAGATATGAATTGATGCAATCGGAGAGGAGAGTGATGCCGACGCGCCACTCAACAACGAAGTGTCGACCTTCTTTATTCTTCCACACGCGAGCGACTCTAACCCTCTCTTTCCCGTGCCTCTGTTCGAACTCGAATCCCTCTACCTTCTTAGCCATCTGTGCTTGCTTGATTTATTTATTTCTTCAGTGAATCCACTATTCCATCAACTTCGCTTCGTTCTATTTATATATCCTGGTATTTCGCATGTGGACAATGGCGTATTTGCCGGTTTTACTGTCAATTCTGTGTGCGCTGCCTTGGATTGCATCATCCTCACCGGATTTGGATACTCTAACTTCTCATCTTCTACATTTCTTTAACTTTGTTTTTTTGATGAGAGAGAAAAATAAAAATGGAGGAAAATGGAGAGAAATAAGATGAGAGAGAATGTATTAAAGGAGAGAGATAGATACAAAGTTAAGGGGAAGTTCCCTCCAAAAACTTAGAGGATCATTCTCCATCTTCACCACAATTTCAGTAAAGAGTGAGTAAAGACCCATTTTCCGTGACAATTATAAATCGGTAGTGCATACGCACGAGTAATATTGTATTTGTTACTAATTCTTTATGAAATTATAAATACGTCGAAAGTTGAAATATAATAAAAGAAAAAGGAAGAAAAAGGAAAATCGGAATTAAGGTAAAACATGCACTCCCGTTGGCGCTCTCATTTTCCCTCCCGTCGACGCTCTCTTTGCCTCTTTTGTTGGCCCTCACGCTTACTCATTTTTTATATGATTAAATATTAATTTAATTATAAAAAAGTTATTTCGTAAATTTTGGTAGTGGTTAAAGTTTTTTATTCAATTCTTAGTGATTAAATTGAGTTTGATTTTAATATTTTTATTAGAGAGATTATAGTAAATATTAAATTTTATATGGAGAAAAAAAGAACAAAAAGGAAAATGAAATTTAAGGTAAAAAATGCACTCCCGCTGGCACTCCAATTGTCGCTCAAGTCAGTCTCTTGTTGCCGCTCCCGTTGCCACGTGTTTACTCTTTTTTTTTATATGATTTAATATTAGTTTAATCATATTCATTTAATTATAAAGAAAATATATTTTGTCATTTTTTGTAGTGGTTAATGTTCTTTTTACAATTTTTAGTGGTTAAATTATTTGATTTTAGTAGTTTTAATAGAGAGATTATAGTAAATAGGAAATTTTACGTTATTTAATATTATGTTAATAATTTAATTTATTGAAAAATAATAATTTAAAATTTTAGTTAGAAGTAAGTACTTTTATAACAATTAGAAGTGGTTAAATTGATTAATTTTAGTAGTTTGAGTTAATTATAAAAATATTTACTAAATTTTGTCTTTTGTTGCAGTTTTGTCTTTTAGTGGTCAAATGACTATTTAAACCTAATATTGTAACTAAAGGAAGGAGGATAGGTTAGTAAATTTGGTGGAGGGTTGATTGCTACTTTTTATAGTAGATTAGTCATTGATATTTGGCTTAAATATAATTTAGGCCCCTGCAAATATAGCGTGTTTTGGTTTAAGCTCCTGAAAAAAAATTATTTTAGTAACAAGCCCTTGCAAAATGCAGTGTTTGAAATTAGTCCCTCTATTAAAGTTTTGTTAGTGTCACGTTAAAATGCAAATAAAAGTTAGTAAAAGCCCTTGCAAAATGCAGTGTTTTGATATTAGTCATTTTGTTAGATTTTTATTTATTTTTTAATTCTTGAATTATCAGTTTCTTCATCTCTCTTTTAATTTCATCTCTCTCAATCTTCCCTCTTCTCTCTCATTGATGCCTTCAACTTTTTCTCCTTCCTTTCCATAATTCTATTTACAAACTTCATCTCTATTGTTGTGCTTATATTTGTTGCATAATCTGAATTCAAATATTCCTCTCTACCCAACTTTGATGGTGGTTAGTCACATTGTCTCTCCTTTGCAAAGTGATGGAGGTTGAAGTGAGCAACTTGGTTGTGAATCAAAGTAGTTTTTTCATTGGAGATTTGTTGCTTGTGTTTATACGAGGCTTTACATGGAATGCTAAATTGAAGGGGTGGTTTTAATATGGGTTTGTGCTAAAGTAAGCAACTATTAATTGTGAATTAAACTTGAGTTAGGGAAAAATACATGATTTGATCTGGGTTTTTGTTAAAGTGTGCAACTTGATTGTGAATCAAATTAAGGTAGTGAGTAATATTAGAATTCAGATTATGCAATAAATTGGAGCTACAACAACAATAAAGATAGAGTTTGTGAATAGAAGAATGGAAAGGAAGGAGAAAAAGTTGAAGGCATCAATGAGAGAGAAGAGGGAAGATTGAGAGAGATGAAGTTGAAAGAGAGATGAAGAAACTGATAATTGAAGAATTATTAAAAAATAAATAGAACTCGAATAGAAGGGCTAATATCAAAACACTGCATTTTGCAAGGGTTTTTTACTAAAAAAAAATTTGTGTTTTATCGTGACACTAACAAAACTTTAACAGAAGGGCTAATATCAAAACATCGCATTTTGCAAGGGTTTTTCACTAATTTTTTTTACAGGGGCTTAAACCAAAACACGCTTTACAGGGGCCTAAATCATATTTAAGCCTTGATATTTTTAAAACCGGGACAAACTAGTTCCTGTGTCTGGGATTAATTTGTCCCCGTGTTGAAAAGGTAAAAAACTTATTTGTCTTTTCAAAAAATTGTCAGAGACCAATCTATCCTGTCAAAAAAACTGTCAGCGACTAAAATGAGCCTTACTCTTTTGTCCCTTCGGTAACTCGAGTCCCTCTTTAGCTCGAGAACGTTGGTTATGGTCCAAAGTTGCTTGTTGTGGCGCAAAGTTATGCGGCTGCCCCTTGTCAACCTTTTTTTCCTTTTTGCTTTACCCCCTGCTGTTAGATTTTGTTAACAGCGTTAAGTGTAAATATATGTTACCCCCCTGCAAATATGTTTATTATCCATTTACCCCCCTTGCAAATAATAAGTGTTTCAACATACACTAACGTTGTTAACAAAATCTAACAGCAGGGGGTAACTAGAAATAATTTATATTTGCAAGGTTTTTTTTAAAAGTTTTATTTTTAAAGGGGGGTAAATGGATAATGAGTATATTTGCAGAGGGTAACATATATTTAAGCCTTTTTTTATTAATTTTAGGAACTAAATTGACAAAAAAACACATTTGAGGACTAAAATGACCAGCAAAAGACACATTTGAGGACCAAAATGAGTCATTAAAGAGACACTTGAGGATGTGTTTGCAATTTTAAAACATTCAGGGACTATAATGACGCGCTTCACACATTCAAGAACCAAAATAACGGTCCCGATTCTTCAGTTATGAATTTTTTAAATATATTGGCGATATTTTAATTTTTTTTAACTAGCCACCCCACTCATCCAATCCTAGCTCTGTCCCTGGATGTGGGTGATTCACACTTCGGGGAATATGTTGGAAATTCAAATGCGAGTGGTTAGTCTCACATTGATTATGAATGAGCTATATGAATGATATATAAGAGAGGGGATCTGTGTACCCAATGCCTTAAGGTTTTGGGTGGAGATGTGGTGTCCAAGTCTCCGATTCATAGGCTAGCTCATTATTACTCCCCCGGACTCCCCAACAAGTCATTCATATATAGTCAATGTGGGACTACCACTCACACTTGAATTCCCAAACCAGGAACCACTACCCGCTCTCCCTCCAAGCCAAGCAATGGATTTGATACCACTTGTTGGGGAGTCCGGGGGAGCACCGAAAGCAACAATGAGTTAGCCAATGAACCTGACCACCAAGAGACTTGGACGCCACATCTTCACCCAAAATCTTAAGACATTATGTATATGGGTTCCCTCACTTATATTGAAAATTCAAGTATGAGTGGTTAGTCCCACATCGACTATGAGTGAGCTATATGAAGGATATATAATAGAGGAGACCATATATCTAACACATTAAGCTTTGGGGGGGGAGATGTGGTGTACTAGTCTCTTGGTAGTTCAGTTCATTGGCTAGCTCGTTGTTACTCCCGGGGACTCCTCTGGACCCCCCAACAAGTGGTATCAGAGCCATGGTCCGACTTGGTGGGGGAGCGGGTAGTGGATCATGATTTGAATCAAGTATAGTGATGTAGTTAACTCACACTTGGGCGGAGATGTTGGAAATTCAAGCGTGATGTTTTTAGTTTATAGTAATATTAAAATTAATATAAAAATATTCTTTATTATTGAACCAATCGGCCAACTACACATCTCTGGTTTGATTTTGTAAAAAATAATATTTTCCATTAATATATATCTTTTAAATATTTTGAAATGATATTTTATTTGCATGCTCTTGTCTAGTAAATTTTTTGGTCTATTTAAATAAAATAACAAATAAACATCACACGTATATTGTCAATGCTGACATCGGGTTTGAACTCAAGAGCCAATGCCCCAATATTGTTGAAATTGTCAAGAGAACTAATGGTTAGCGAGTTTATCTAGTATAAGTGTAAAAGTTTCATTGAAAATCTAAAACAATAATAAATTTGGACAAATTGATTTTGCTAAAACAACAAATAATTTGGGACGGAGGGAGTATATGCATTTGTAATGAAAATTCTCGTGAAGTGTTGATTTAACTTTTACTGTTGTATAGTCATAATCAGACGAAATGGAGACTCCGAATGTCTATCCTGACTAGTTTGTGACTACTCCCTCCGTCTCATATTAAGTGTCATGTTTGGCATTTTTGTTTGTCTCAAATTATCTGTCACTTTAGAATCTCAATACAACATTTATTATTACTTTCCAACAATATCATTACTTTAGAATATCAATAACCGTGCATTTACTCCAATCGAGGAAAGTGTAAGGGTATTTTAGTCTTACCACATTTTTCCACCATAAAATTTAGTATATTCAATTATTTTTTTAATACCCACACATAATCTTAAACAACACTCCTCAATATGAGGTGGAGGGAGTATCATCTATGATAGGAACTTTCTTTTGACAAAAATCTATAAGTACGTGTGAAGTTAGACTAGGAGGACGTGGAATGGTAAACTTACACCACTAATCTATAGAAGATCCAAAATTCATATGAAACTTTATAAAAAGTGGTTCTGCCTACACCATACACTTGGCTATCCATCTATACCAAAAATCAAATTTAATGACAAAAAATACTCTATTCCTTAAACCTTACTTTAAACTTGTTTCTTCTTTTTTATATCTTCTCTCTCACTCTATGATTAAAAAAGAGTCTTATTTTTTATATCCGAAGGGTTCTTTTGTAGGGCTTATGATGGGGAATCAACACATAAATACAATAACAAAGTAATTTGCAGTGGACACAAATTCCTCAAACTTGCCAGCAACTATGAGGAGCAGCAACAACGAATATATGATAGTAAATAGAACAATAAAAACACACAATAAAAACTAATGTTTTTAATGTGGAAAACCCCTCAAAGCAAGGGTAAAAACCACGGGTCGTTCAGACCAAATAAATAGTTTCACTATAATCATAAAAGGGTACAAGAAAGTCTCAACAATGTGCATAATTAGTGCCAATAACTAGTTAAAACAACAAAGCACAAAAGCTTACAAATGAGAGCAAGAAGATGAAAAATACCACAATCTGCAGCTAATGCGAAGCCGATATCTCTCTCCTCACACCTCATTTCGACGAACCGAATAGTGAAAGTCAAGAGCACTGACTCACGAACCATATGTCCAAATTTCAGCAGGATCCAACAGTTAGCGAATCTGCAATCGCAGTTTTATTGTGACAAGTTTGAGAAATATGGGAATAGGTTTCTATCTTCTTTATCTCTTTGGTGGTTGTTCTTCTCACCCAAAAACACTCTCTTCTTTTAACCCTCTCTGGTAATATCAGAGAATTTCAATATACTCTCTTCTTTTAACCCTAATTTAACCCTCTCTGATAACATCTGAGAATCTCAATATCATTTCTGATCAAACAGTTTTCTTCTATTGAATTTTTGTATTCATTACAATTGAGCAGTCCTGTTTATATATAGGTTGCTGGTAAGTAACTGGTCAGTCAAGTTCCAAGCTAAAAAAAGCAGATAAAGGAACAAAGGAAATGACTTGGTGACAGACTCGTCAAGTTTCCAGTCATTACAATAGTAGAAAGTAAACTACTATCAACTACTAACTTCTATATTAATCTCTGCTTAAAACGAGTGAGACACATAATGGGCTATAATTTTGGGCCTTTTTCCACTTAGTAAGGAAGCTCAATACCCTTTAGTCTCCATTCCAACAGGCAGGATTGCTTATCTCGTAGTGGTTGACTCCTCTTGTCTATCAAGGTCGCCTTGGTATGTGAGAGTTGGATCTCAACTGGGTCGAACTAGTTGTATTGATGCGTAGGTCCAAACCCAAATGGGTTACATGCATTTGTTGCATAGCCCTTAAATGGCAGCATGTTGAGTGCAATACACAAGTTGTCAGAAGTCTGCATTATGGGCAACTTTCATGTATGTATTATAAGTGACTTCGATCCACCTCAGTGCGTAGTGTTGAGTTTGATGTATCTAGACTACTAGGCCTACCATAGGCGACTTCAAGCTTCCTCAATACACAGGAGGGAGACTTGCTCATATATAGTGTGTAGGACGAGTTACTCATGCTGAGTGAGTGTAAGGGCGACTTGCTCTAGACCAGTGTGCATAGGAGACCACTAGCCAGTGTGTGTAAGGCAACTTACTATGTTCAATATGCTAAAGGGCGCGACCTACTTACTACCACTAGACCTGAGACGATTTGCTCATGTATATTGCAATAAGCATTGAGGTGTTGGCAATGTTCTATAAAGATATGGTTAGTAAAAATAAGTACGATGGCTTAATTTGAGAATAACATGTGTTAGTGATAAAAGGGATTATTGGTTGGATGTATGTGGATAGTGATCTAGAGGCTTTTAGCAATTGGATTTCGACGATCATGGTTAGCATTAATCGGGGCTATTGCTTTTCCCACACCCCCTCCTACTCTAAACACACCCCACAAGGGTGTGAAAAGACCAAAAGGCCAGCCAAAACCTCTTTTTTTTCACGAAATTTCACCTGTTCGAACACGGGCCTTCGAACAGATTCGAATGACATCGTTCGTGTGTGTTAAATCTTGACTTCACACTCTCTTTGAGTGTTTTTCACTGTTCGACGAGGTCATTCGAGCGTGTTCGCATGACCCTATTCGAACCCGCTCGAACGACATCGCTCGAGTGTGTTAAATATTGACTTCACACCTCTTGTGTGTAATTTCACCGCTCAACGAGGTCATTCAAACTCGCTCGACAAGGTTGTTCGAACGCTTTTTAAACACGTGAACTCAACGTTTTACTCGAGGTTATTTTTGGAATAAAATTTGTTAAGGGGTGTGAAAGAGTAGGAGGGGGTGTGGGAAAAGCAATAGCCTTAATCGGAAGTAACATTGTAGTTAAGGACTTAAGTAAGGTCGTCGATGGTTTAGAAGCTCTTTAGCTTAAGAAATGATCTTGAGAACATACGAACTTTCAATTTGATGATTGGCATGGCAGAATGGAAGGAGGTGCACAATTCATGAAATCACGAAAGAAAAAAAAAAGTTTTTTTACCTCATGCCTCAACTATGAATCGATTCAGATAAATTTTCCCATTTTGTGAATCCAAGCCGTCAATCAAATTTTGGATTCCTATCTTAAACTTAAAGAGTTGTTTTGGAAGCCAGGTTGATTAATAGACCTAATGAATCGACTCATATCCCAGTATTTCGTGTTTTTTCTCACTTAAATTGTATTTGGGAAATATATACGCTTGGGTAGGGGTGTTCGCGGTGCGGTTTGGTTCGGTTTTGAGGCAAAAAGTGAACCGAACCGCGAGGTAAAATTACATGCGGTTTGGTTTGGTTCGGTTGACTTCCTAAAATAAAACCGAACCAAACCAAACCAATGCGGTTTGAATTGGTTCGGTTGGTTCGGTTTTTTTTAAAACAAAAATAATTTAAAACGGAGTTAAAATTAACTAACATAAAAAAGGCTAACATAAATCTTTAAGAAAAAATCTACTCAAATATATAGTATATAAATCATTCTCTTTTAATTCTTTAAGATAATGTTTAAAAGAATTTAAATTAAATATTTTGTTGTAATTTTTAAATATAGCATAACAATATGGATTGTTTGTAAGTGAGTCAAAGAATTAATTAGATTTGGGCTAGTAAGTGAGTGAGAGTTGGGTTGTAGTTGCATTTGGGTTAGTACGGAAGGTTGTAATTCAACAAGCCTTAGTGTTAATTGCGGTTTGGTTTGGTTTGGTTCGGTTTCGGAAATCAAAACCGCGAACCAAACCGAACCGCGCGGTGCAATGAAAAAAAGAACCGAACTAAACCGATCAAAAGCGGTTTTTTGCGATTTTCGGTTTGATTCGGTTTGCGGTTTCCCTATTGGTTTGGTTCGGTTTTGAACACCCCTACGCTTGGGGCTGTTTGGTGGTAGGCTATGAAGCCCGGATACGAGATACGATACGACACGATACGTGGATACGGGAAAATTTAAAAAATTAAAATACGATACGGCAGGGATACTAATTCAATAAAAAGTTAAATTAAAATTTAAAAATATAAAACATAAGTATACTTGTGATCAAAATAAGTAAGCATAGTACCAACAAGGGTTGGTCCGAGTGGTAATTGGACTCGGATCCCACCCCAAGGTCTCAGGTTCAAATATTAGATGTGACAAAAACTCTATTAGAATGAGAGAACTACACGGGCCGGCAAAGGCGAGTACTCGTGACCGGCCAGGTTCCCCGACGTAGATTAGTCATCGGCAAAGCCAGTGGAAACTGCGCACCAACGAAGAAGACTAGTATGCGCACATAAACCAAATCTTGTGTCCTTTTTGGATCCATTTTTTCTCTCTTTAAAAAATGGATAAAAAAGTAAATATCTGGTTGTTTTTTTGATTTAAAAATAAATATTAATTCTAAGATACTCTCAAAAAATACGTATCCGGTAAGTATCCAGTCTCTTTATGATTTTAAAAAAAAACATTAATTGCAGGATACTCCCAAGATACGTATCTGACACGTATCGGTATCAGATGCGTATCGAATACGGGTACGTGGCCTATTTGGAGTATCGGGGTTTCATAGGTGGTAGGATAAGGAGACGAGATATGATAAGTGTATCATATCATGTGTCTGTCCAGCGTTTGTTGAGCCGACAGGATATGATAACTTAATTTTGTGACTTATCCTATCCTGTCTGTCTAGTTGAAATTTTATCCTAACTTTGAGCTGGATTAGAAACGAGCAGGATATGATAAGAAAATAATTTATTCTTTTACCCTTCTACAATATTTTTTAACGTATAAAAAAAATGAAATCTAATAAAAAATAAAAATAAAAATAAACTAAAATCCAAAAATACAAATACGTTTTGATTTAAAATTAAAAATTAAAAATATTATTCCTAATTTAAAAAATAAAGTATAATTTTATGATAAGAGTAATTTTCATTTTATATAATCTAAAAATTATAAATCTATTAAAATTTAAAAAATAAAATATGTGATGAAATGTAAATTTATTATTAAAAAATATAAAATTAGAAACTTAATTTAATTTTTCAACAAATGATATATATTTGTCACATGAGTATTTCATATAATTATTTATTAGCTTAATTAAAATATATGATAAAATTATTTAATTACTTGCACAATATTTTATAATTTAATTTTTTTCATTTAATTTGACAGTTATTTTTTTTTTGAAAATTATTTCATTAGTATTTATTACTAATTTATAAATATTACTGCTTTTTTAACAAAGAAATATTTCAAGTTAATTTTTAAAAACTGCTTATATGTATTTGTTAACAAAGAGATATATGCAATTATTCACAAGGACAATTTTGCCATTTGAAAATGAAATATACCATATCCTGTCATGATTTAGTTTGTACCAAACACAGATATGATACGTGTCTATCCTATTACTAACATATATTGTCTCTATCTTATCATCTATTTTATCCTGTCTCTATCCTATCATCTATTTTATCCTGTCTCTATCATATATTGTATACTAAACGATGAATCATTTATATACATTTAATAGACCTATCTCATCTTAGCCCTCTTTGGGGGATAAGATTTTACTACTATGAAGCTTAGTGATATTGAATTTATAAGTCTCAGAATTATGACTAGATCCATCCATTAATTCCTAACAAAAACCATACGCCAGCAATGAATTTTAAAGAAAACTCCACTTATAATGATTAAAATCATGATAATGTAGCATGTTTTTTATTATTGTGTTAATGTTGTATAGTATCTACCAACTTTATTGGTGACTACTTTTATCATGATAATGTAGCATGTGAATCCATGTGGTTCTCCTCTCTTAATAGAGTTTTTGCCACACCCAAAACTCGACTTGAGATTTTGGGTAAAATCCGAACTTAGCTACTGCTCAAAGCAACCCCGGTTGGTATGATAATGTAGCATGTGAATTGTTGATCTTTAATCATTTTAAGTTCTGACTCTGATATTGAGAACACAACCTATGGCTAAAACCCAATTGCCTATCATTCCGCCAATGGACATGGATCATCTCCTTTCATTCTTCCTACTATACATCTCCCTCCATCCTCTCTATCTCTCTTTTAATTTCACTGTCTCTCATCAAACTAAAAAAAAGAGATAGAGAGAAAAGAGGGAGATGTAGGAAGAGTAGAGGGAGAGAATCCAAAGTGTTCCCCCAAACAAAAACTCTTCATTGGTAGTTATATTAATTTGCTTATGTATTTTACTCATGCTATGGAATTTGAGGGTCGTTTAGGAATATAGCAATTAGCAGACAAGTAGAACTGGTTACACACTTACACAACATCGATGTCGATCGCTCTCCCGATCTCTGTGTATGATGTCGATGTAGTCTTGTAGCTCTCGGCCACCGAACGCCTTGGTGTCGAGTCCGGTCGCACTGGTGGTACCGCGAGTACACTCGACGCCAAGTCGCAATCAATGGTGAATAGTGAATAGTAATAAATGACGTACCTACCTCTTGAGATTCGTGCCATCTTTATAGTAATAGTTATCGGGCCTTGTTGGACAAAGATCGGGCCTCGAGCCCACCTGCATCGCTTGCCCCCAAGCCCGGGTCGGGTAGCGGGCTAAGGCTTGATTTGTTGCCCCACGAGGTGATCTTGATGCGATCCGACCGATGGGTCGCGCGACCAAATGTCCGGTGGTCGCCGCCTTGTCGCGCGGTAGCTTCGACTACTCTGCAGTGATTTCACATCCCCGAGGTGACGCTTGGCCTCCTCGAGGTGTGCCTTTTCGCTTTTGGGCCTGGCGTGTCCATTGGCCCACTATATAAGGTGGTGGGGTATTGCAGAAGTCATCCTTCGCTCTTCATTTCTTCCGTGCTCAAAGAGGAGAACGACTTGCCGCTCGCCGCACACCGCTCGCCGCTCGCTCCAGAACAACTCGCCCCGCGCCCCCGCGCGCATTCATCTATCGGCCTCTCGTAACACGACCGTTCTTCTTTAACTTTGCTTATTTCCTTTGAAATTCCAACCGGTGGAGGGTAGCGGTCGGGGTCGCACAAGTCGCCCTCTCGCGTCAACGCTTGATTTTGACCGCCTCCCCTCTCGCAGTTTACCTCGGCCCGATTTAAACAAACTCGCCGCATCTCCGGTGGCTTGGCCGCTTCGATAGCCAAAGCGATGGCTCAACCAAGTTCAGCTCGGAGAGACGCGCCGACGCCTAATAACGAAGTCGCCTGTGATTTCTAGCCCGGCGGGCGCGCTTCCAATGATCAAAACCGGCCGCTGAAACTTCGAGCTCGACTCGCTGTCGTCTTCGATTCCTCAAACGTCCGACCGACACGGGACGGGTCAACATTCAATGGGAGGTGACGAAGACTCGACTACCGCACGCTCCGAGGTTCAGGCCGCTAGCAACCAATCCATCAAGACCCGGTCCCTTACAAATCGCGTGCCCGGCGGCCCGTGGTGCACCGGATCAAGTTGATATCGACACGCACCGAAAGCAGGACATGTCTTGGGTTTCCGAGATTCTAAGGAACCATAGGAGCAAGGTCCGCCGCCACTCCTCAGATGAACAAGACTTGACCGCCTTGGGCCTATGTTGACGGTACCGGGCGAGTCGAAGGCATGGAGAAAGACGAAAATATTGCGACTGGCATGACGAGGTGAAATTCACAATGTATCGGGTCGTCTTTGAGCGGATGGGGATCGCCCTCCTTTTACGGTTTCAAAGGCAAGCCCTTCGATATCTTAAGGTCGCCTCTCTCACCTAAATCCAAATGCTTGGCGCCTCGCAAGGGTTCAAGATGTTTTGACAACGCGGGCGCCGGCCCTCTCGAGGTTATTTTTTACGCTGATGGAGATGAGTTACCTTTACGAGCCCGGTACTGCGGGGCTCGCAAGGAGGCCGTTTCTTTGAAGAACAAGTCGCAATACAACTTTTTCAAGCCGTACATGGAGTCTCTGCCGAGCGGGTGGAAAAACGATTTCTTCTGGACCGTTCCTTATACGAAGGAGGCAATAAAGGGGATAGCCAACTTGATACCCGAGAAGAATGTCGGGACGCCGCTTGTGCCGACCGTTTGGTCGTTCGACCACTTTTTAAAGAAACCGGGGGCGTACTCTTTTAAGGAAATTGAGCTCAATATTGGGGATATTGACACGATCCGCAGACTCAGGCGGTTTGCCTCTCGCGTCCCAGGGGGTCGCATCAAAATCAACAAGATCGTTGACGCCCGAGGCATGGAGGCCGTCAAAGCTGCTATTGGTAGATGTTTGCTAAGATCTTGCTTTTGTTCAGTATATTTTGTATTACTTCTAAGTCGCTTTTTTCTTCTTGCAGTTGACATGGCGGGCGTTCAAGATTTTGATTTCTTTAATCAATGGACAGGTGAAGACGGCGAAGGCTCTCCCTCCAAGGGGGCGGCCGCAGTAACTGCTGAGGGAGACGCCCCACAACAGGAGGTCGCTAACGAAGTGTTGCTTACCGATTTGGAAAACCCAGCGGCCGAAACTCCCAGTGCTGACAGACGACTCCTCAATCTCGGCCCTGTTTCTGCTGAGAAAACGAACAAACGGGGACGCCAAGAGGATGGTGGCCCGCATGAGAAGAAAAAGCACAAACACCATAAGAGCAGAGGTCATTCAAGTCGGTCGTCCAATCTCGACCTGCTCGGTCTTGGTGATGATGATCATACCAGCTTTAAAGAAGAGCCCTTCAAAGTGATGGTCGACGTTATGAAAGCGCGGCCGACCAGCTTCTTTGCAAAGTATCAAGAGGAGAATCAACGCTCGCGGCGGTAGGCGAGCTATTTATAAAATTTCTTATCTTGAAGACGACACTGCCGGACAAAAATTTTAAACTATCCTCTCGCTTTATCTAAATTGATAGTTCCGGCCAAGAGCGCGTTGGAGCCGCTTAAGAAGATCAAGAGCTCGAGCCGAAAGCCCAACAGTCGCCACTTACGAGCAAAAGCTTCAAGATGCAGAACTCAAATGGCGCCTTAACACTTACAAAAACCGGTCGGTGGCCCGTGGACGACGCGATCGCTGCCGGGATAAGGCGGTCGCTGAAAAGACTGAGGTCGAACAGGAGGTCGGGCGCCTGGGTGAGAAGAAGAAAGAATTGTTCGATCAGGTCACCTCTTTGAAAATCAGTCTGACCGCTGTGGAAAAGGATAGAGACAAATATAAGGATCTCTTCAAGAGGCGCATTTAGGGCTTTCGGGAGCGCCAAATACCAATTTGCCAATGCGGTTGACCAACTAAAGCTCGTAAACCCGTCTCTGGTCGTTGATGACACCGTGGTCAACTACGAACACTGCGTGATGGGTCAAAAGATCGTTCTTCCTCAGAGGGTCGAGAAAGGAAGAGTCGTCCGCGACCGGGTCGTTGTTTTTCCTGCTGACCAGCCTTAGCTTTACTTCCTTTTGTTTAGCCCGCCTGCGAGCGGTGTTTAGTATGTAGAACTTTCGCCCGCCTGCGAGCGGCTTTTAAATATTTTGAACCATTTTGAACCACTTTGCCCGCCGACGAGCGGTTGGTTTTAACTTGTAACTTTCGATTGAAAACTTTAGTTTAATGAATGTCCACGGCTCCTTTGTTCAAATTGTCGGCCATCCTACGACCTTTAATATTTGCAAGCTGTTACTCGCAGCGGCTCTTTCTAGGCTGTGTGATGGCACCTTTTTAAGTTCGCCGGCCGCTGTTCGCAGCGGCTCGTTCTAGGCCACGCGACGGGCCGCTACTCGGGGCGGCTTGCATATTGCCATTCGATGGCATTTTATAATTTTCGGGCCGCTACTCGGAGCGGCTCGCATATTACCATTCGATGGCATTTTATAATTTATGGGCCGCTACTCGGAGCGGCTCGCATATTACCATTCGATGACATTTTATAGTTTACGGGCCGCTACTCGGAGCGGCTCGCGTTTTACCATTCGATGGCATAGTCAACTCGGTGACGTCTCGGTCGCTCTATTGCTACTTGCATGATGAGCGACCGGTCATACAATCGTGCATGAGATAAACAACAAGTTTTTTTTAAAAGGTCGGGCCTCAGAAAAAACCCCGTGGGAAAAAGCGCCCTTTGCTTTTCATTAATTTCTGATCTTTTGAAACATGCTTGGCATTTATACATAGTATTTCCTCAATTTTTCTGCGTTCCATGTCCTAGGGATGGTCGCCCCATTCATGGTCTCTAACTCATAAGCTCCCTTGCCTGTTTTGTTGATTATGCGGTAAGGTCCTTCCCAATTTGGTGCGAGCTTCCCTTGCCGAGCGTTCTTGTTTCCCACGTCCGCCCGCCTGAGGATGAGCTGACCAATTGAGAATTCCCTTCGCACGCGAGTTATATCTTGCAGCGACCTTTCCGCTTGACTAGTTGTTCTTTGAGAGAAGCTTTGGTTCGTAGCTCGTCTACTAGATCGAGCTCTTCTCTGGTGGCTCGTTCATTTTCTGCTGCAGCCGGTGGGTTGGTCGCCCTCCAACTTAATTCGCCCATCTCGATTGGAATGACGGCGTCCATACCATAGACTAACCTGAAAGGCGACTCCCCCGTCGTCGAATGAGGGGTCGTTCGGTGCGCCCAAAGGACCGATCAGAACTCTTCTACCCAATTACCTTTGGCCTCGCTCTAACCTTCTCTTTACCCTCGCAAGATGACCACGCTGGCGCCTCTCGCCGCCGTTGGTTCAGGGATGTTCCACCGGTGAAGCGCTGCTTTCACTCCCGTGTCGCCAACATCTCTCCAAATTTCTGTCGCAAATTGCGTCCCATTGTCCGTTATCAATTGTTGGGGAACGCCAAACCGGGCTAAAACGTTGCGGCTAAAAAATTTGCTCACTTTGGTCGCTGTGATCGTTGCAAGGGGCTCGGCCTCGATCCATTTGGTGAAATAATCAACTGCTACGATCAGAAATTTAAATTGGCCTGGGGCAGGTGGGAATGGCCCGAGGAGATCCATCCCCACCGTGCAAACGGCCAAGGGACGTGAGGCTCAGTAGTTCTGAAGCGAGGGCGATGTGGACGCGTCTGCGTGAATTTGACACTTGTTGCACTTTTGAACCAAGTTTTTAGCGTCCTCCTCCATGGTTGGCCAATAGAAACCCGCTCTCAAAGCCCGTTTTGCTATGGAGCGACCTCCCTGATGGTTGGCACATAAACCTTCATGGATGTCTCTTAAAACATGGTCCGCTTCGGCGGACGTCAAGCACCTCAACAGTGGGGATGAGAAACCTCTTCTATAAAGTTTTCCTTGAACGACGGAATACTTTGTTGCCACGCCTTAAAAGTTTTGCCTCCTTTTGGTCAAATGCGCTCTGCACTGCTCAAGATATATTGTAATACGGGAGTGATCCAATCTTTTGCGTGGTCAATGCATAGACATGAAGCGAGCTTATCGATCTTGGTCGCACACGCACGGCGAGTGAGTGAGGTTTCTTATATCGAGCTCGATGGTTCCCGCACTTTGGTGCTAGCCACCGAGAGAGATTTCGCTCGGACGTTTTACGTTCTTGAACGCGTTTCACCTCACCCGGTCGAATTTACTGAGCAACTCCCTTACCTTAGCCAGGTAATGCTTCAATGTTTCATCTTTGGTATCATATAACTCCTTGATCTGTGAAACGACCAAGAGAGAGTCAGAGTGCAATTCCACCTGTTCGACGTTGAATTCCTTGGCGAGCAATAACCCTGCTATGCAAGCCTCATACTCTGCCTGATTATTTGAGGTGTGGAAAGCGAAAGTAAGCGATACTTCTACGACCAAGCCTGCAGAATTTTCCAATATTAATCCTGCCCCACTTCCTTTGGAGTTTGACGAGCCATCGACGTGTAACGTCCAGGTGGTGATTGGGCGATGCGCCCCGGACTCGGGTCATCTCAATATGAAATCGGCCAAAATCGCGCTTTTAGCCGACCTTGGCTCAAACTTTATTCCGAACTCACTTAGCTCTATTGCCCATTTGATCATGCGGCCCGCTAGGTCTGGTCTGTGGAGAATCTGTCGTATTGGTTGATCAGTTCTCACCACTATTTGATGTGCAACAAAATACGGCCTTAACCTGCGGGCGGCTACCAGTAGTGCGAGCGTCAACTTTTCGATCCTCTGATAACGGGCTTCTGGTCCCTGTAGGACTTTGCTAATGAAATATATAGGATTTTGCTTTGTGTCGCTTTCTTTGACCAGGACGGCACTTAAAACTTCCTCCGTAATTGCTAAATACAGATACAGTGTATCCCCTGGGAGCGGCTTGGTCATGACGGGCGGATTGGTCAAGGCCGCTTTTAGATCGTCCCAACGCTCTCACGGCCGATCCATTCAAATCAACGCCCTTTTTCGTAAGTTTGAACAAAGGGAGCGACTTGCATGCAGTTGGGGTATGAATCGAGAGAGGCGGCGCGACCATGCCGCTCAATTGTTGGATTTCCTTTTTAGTGGTCAAGCGGCCTCATTTCAAATGACCGCTCTACATTTGTCGTGGTTTGCTTCGATTCCTCTCCGTTAGATGGAAACCTAAGAATTTCCCTCCGCACCCCAAACGTGCACTTCTCGTGGTTCACCTTAAGAGAATTCTTCCTTGCTTCCTCAAAGACTTCGTTAAGGTCGCTAACGTGCTCTCATCCGATCCGCTTTTATGATCATGTCATCAAGATACACCTCGCCACCCTACGATCGCTTTTCAAATATCTTGCTCATCATACGCTGGTAAGTCGCCCCAGCGTTCTTTAATCCAAAGGGCATCACTTTGTAACAAAAATTACCATGGTCGGTCATGAAAGCAGTCTTGTGACGATCCGGCGGGTGCATAGCGATTTGGTTGTAGCCCGAATACGCGCGTCCAAGAAGGAAAGCAACTTGTAACTCAAGCGCCGTCAACCAACTTGTCAATACCGGGTGCAGGAAAGCATCCTTAGTGGCACGCCTATTCAGCCGATGTAATCAACACACATTCGCCATCTCCGTTCTTCTTTTTACCAAAGACGACGTTCAAAAGCCACGTCGTATACTTAATCTCCTCAATGAAATTCGCTTTTATCAAGTCGTTCATCGCTCGGGCCGCTCGCCTTTCTTTCATTCTCAACTCTTCTTCGCGAGCGACGGCCGCCTTGCCAGATCGATCGATAGTTGATGACAAGCGACTTCCATTGGTACTCCGCATATCCGATGCTTGCGGCGAACAAATCGGCATATTTTCTCGAGACAAGCGATTAGTCTCGCGCTGACTGCTCGAAGGTCGCCTCCAATCTTTACGCGCTTTGGCCGGGTCATCTCCCAACCGAACGTCAAGAAATCGCCTGGGGCTCGTCGTTGAGTTTCTTCTTTAGCTCACGGGCTAAATCATCATCCCCTTCTTCCGGTCGCTATCCGAGTTATAGCGGGCATCCAAATCGGCTAAGTTTACTTGATGTCCTTCCCCAGAATTGTGAGCGTGGGGTCCAACGTCCTGAGCGTCGCATATGTCCTGATAGATGTAGTGACTCTTCCTGGCCGCTTCCAAATCTGCCGCTAAGGTAGCGACCTGACCATTTTTATCGTAAAACTTCATCTTCGCGGATCGTTGACACGATCGCTTCAAGTTTCCCCAACGTCGGCGCACCGATAATGCAGTTGATAGCATGACTTGATGGGCAATACTAAGAACGCCGTTACGACCGGCCCCGTAAGACGTACTCCCATTGGCATCGTCGCCGAAAGTGACCAACAACTCCAAGGTGCCCAGCGGGTAAGTGATTGCTCCGTTAAAACCAGTTAAAGGTGTTGGGTCGTTCTGAGGGATGATTTCGCTACGGTCGATGCTCAATTTGTCCACCAACTCTTCGAACATGATATCTGCCGAGCTTCCCTGATCGACCAAGATTCTCCTGACTTCGGAGTTTCCCATGACCGCAGATACGACCAGAGGAACATAGCTGTTGACCCGCCCATCGAGCAAATCCTCGTCACCAAAGGAAATTGGCGGTCTGTTAGAGTTTGGTCGTGGTGCTGAAGAAGACCCGACCATGAGAATTTCGTTCCATTTTCTCTTGGTCGCCTTCTTTGAATCCAAGCGATCTAAAGGTTCCTCCGTGGATAACCATTACGACCCTACGACCCTCGGATCGCCGCCGCCCTCCTCCGGTTTCTTTTCTCGCAAATGACCTCAATAGCTTGGGTGGTTACTTTTTCTTTTGAACGACCATCTCGACCCTCAGTCTTCTCTTCCGATCGGTCGTTTCCTTCCTCCCTGACATATTTTGTTAACTTTCCCTTCTGAATGAGGTTTTCTATGTCATCCTTTAGGGCCATGCATTCGTTAGTATCGTGGCCCTCTCGCTCTGTGGTACCGCAATACTTATTTGTGAACCGCCGCCTTTCTTGAGAATGAGGGGTCGGGACGCTGACATCGCAAAAATTCATTATTCTCGCACCATATAGATTTGTGGCGATGGGAGTATTCACTGGTGCGGTGCTCGAACTTCTTTTGACGAAAGTCCGAACGGCGCTTCCTCGTCCCTTCGACTCTTTTTAGCCGACCTACCATGCTCTTCCGTGGGTCGCACACGGCGCCCTGTCTAGTCAGCGAGCGTCTCTTCATAGCCCATGTGGTCGCTGGCCCTTCTTAAAAATACCCCAAGATCCATGTAACGGTTGAGGATGAACTCTCTCTGCAAATCTATGATCCGCTCGTATTCCCGCTGAGATACTTCGCTTGTCCTCGCTCGCTTAGGTCGCGGATGGTCTCCGCCTCTGTGTTGAAGCGGTCAATATAATGCCTCAATGATTCATTCTCCCCGAGTGTGACCGTGTCCAGGTGTTCTTCATACTTGTACGCGCAAATGATTAGCCGCGTAATTTGCCAAGAAGGTCGCGACCAAACCTTCCCAAGAGGAGATGGTGTTGGGCCGCAATGATTCCCACCATTCGAGCGCTCGCCCATCGAGCGACTGAGGAAAAAGTCTGCACTTCATCGTCGGGCTTAGCTCTCTATAGCTGCAGTAATTGTTAAAATAACGGACGTGTTTATCTGGGTCGCCGCGACCGTCGAACTTATTCATGTTGGGCGGTTTTCTCAAATCTCTGGGAATGCGGTAACGTCTGATCTCTCTTGAGAACGGCCCATGCCCGGTCGCCAACTCTCCCGTCCCATAAGGCTGTAGTGTGTATACTTCATTTGTGGGTACTCCATAACCACCCATCACATGACCAAAGACTGGGGGGACCTGGGAAGACTGCCCCCTATTTCGCCCGGTCGTATGTTTCTTCGACCGACGGGTATCATCCTTAACCCCATCTCCGTTGTAGTTGTCCAACTCGTCATACGTATCCCAAGAACGGCTTCTTGATTTACGAGAGTCGGATGACTCGGCAGAAGAATACCTTGTCGTGGCGGGTCCGACTGGGTTAATCGAGTCGCCGTAATCCTGCTCGTGGGATTGGGAGCGGCGACTGCGCACGCCCCTGCGGGTGGGAGACCTTCTTGCCTCGATTCTCGCACGGATCGGCGTCGCCGCCGCCCCAAAAGGTCGGCCGTTCCTTCCGTGAGGGTTACTGCTTATGAGAAGGACGCACTTGCCTGAGGGTCCTTCGCCGTCGCGCACGCGGGCGAAGGGATGGATCCCCTTCGTAGTGAGAAAGCGCGCTTCACGGCCAAGAATAATCTGATTTTTGTTCTGCGCAGATTTGTAGGAAAGCTCGTGTTACGTGCTCGCAAAGAAGCGTCAATCCTCGCATCAACCAAATTTCGGTCGGTAGAGTCGCCATTGGGTCGGGCCGCATTATTTGCTCTAGATCGCCCCCGCCGCCTTGCACCTGGCGGTTCTCGACGGGGTGTCCTCGATTCGTGAATGGTTAGTGGGGCGCCCCGAGTTTGCTTTGAGGATTGCATTCCGTCCGGAAGGGTCGGCTCGACGAGGCTCGCGTGGCGTGCCTCCTTGGTTGCATGGTGGAAGTGTTCGGCTGCTCCCACCGTGGTCGCCAATGATCGCTCTCGATCTCTGGTATGATCTTCGATGTAGTCTTGTAGCTCTGGTCCACCGAACGCCTTGGTGTCGTGAGTCCGTCGCACTGGGTGGTACCGCGAGTACACTCCGACGCCAAGTCAAGAATCAATGGTGAATAGTGAATAGTAATAAATGACGACCTACCTCTCGAGATTCGTGCCATCTTTATAGTAATAGTTATTGGGCGCATTTGACAAAGATTGGGCGCAACCCACCTCAGAACAGTATCTGTTATATTCATGCATATCACTACATAATGCGGCTTAAAAATATGAAGTTGAACTCTGCAAATGGATATAGATTCTACATTGATGTGGAAATTTATGGCATATTCCATCACATGCTAATGTGTGGATGGAGTCCAAAGATTAAGAAAATATAGGCTCATGCTTCTTCCAACCTCCGAGTTATTCACTGGATACCCCAGCTCTACTTAGAGGTCATGCACTGTGTCTTGCCACAGACAGGCCTGTGCCAAAACACATTTTAGGGGCCCCAATTTTTTTATTGGACCATATTCCATTACTAGTTTACAACAGTTCAATCTTTCTTTGTTAAAAATAACTCAATCCTTAACTTGGTGTATTTGGTTATTTTAGCTGTAGTACATGATTGGACATTCTCTCAAACCATTCCTAGAAGGTGGGGGAGTGGATGTCAATGATGCTCATGAGCTAAATGATGATGATTAATATTGTTATCTTCAATTATTGAAAAAAATATTATTTACAATTTAAATACTGAAGTTTGAGTTTTATTTGGTAAAAATATAATTAGGGCCCCACTTTTATTATTCGCACAGGACCTCCGTATTGTTTGGGCCGGCCCTGATACCCCCCTAAATGCATGAAAAGACACAAATACCCTTAATGAAACACGTGTTTTTTATTTTTTGGAAATAATGATGGTTCAGAGCACAGTCAATCGAACTAGTTTAAAGATACCCCTCAAAAAACATTTTTATTAGGTTCAGAGCACGGCCGGCCGAACCGATTCGGAGCACGGCCTACCGAACCTTGCTGGGCATAATAAAACTAAGGATAATACGTAAAATTGATGGGACAGTGAAGTCCATTTGAATTGATGGGACAGTGAAGTCCATTTGAATTTTATTGTAACTAATAACACTGTGAGTAAAAAAAAAGTAAGAGACGTGTTTGGACATAATAATACTTCGTTAGTCAAAAAAAAAAGTAAGAGACGTATTTTAACGTGAGGGGGTTTTGTAGGGTTCAGTCCTCACACCTCCGAATCGGTTTGGACGACCGGCTCCGAACCGGTTAAAATATAGCATGAGGGATTTTTTTATAGAGGGTATTTTTGAATTATTTAAGGGTTAGGGGTGTCCAATGAGTAGCTCAGGATTGGAAGAAGCATGGGCCAAAATATAAATATGTGATATGTTGGATCTTTCTAATGGACGGATGGTGTACAAGATAAATGAATACGAAGATATTTAATCCATAAATGAATCTCAGCTGAAGCTTTTCATAAGATTTGAGAATAATAGTAGTAGATACTGATGTATAGAGTATGTGGTCCTACTCGTCTGCAATATTCCTAAACAGCAAAAAGGTTACCAATTAGTACAGCCTATCTTTGTGTTGTTTGTGTTGCACCTGCTAATTGACTCGATTTTATGATCTAGAATCGTAAACTCGTGAGAGTTTAAGTGTTAACTCGAGGGTTTAACAACCATAATCTATATCCATCTTAAGACTTTCATGAGATGTAACTTCTACATAAGATTTTTCAAAATATAACTCTTAATATTCAACCTTGGTGGCCTCCTTTGGAGACCACCTTACCTTTTTGCAAGCCACACTCTAAACCCCCGGTAACATTCACATACAAGAAATTACAACTAAACTTTACAGTTAAAGTAATCAGATTTTCTATACACATCAACAAGTTATAGGCATTGTACAACAGCACGAGTTTTTCTCTTCCCAAAACCAGCAAAGATGTCCTGAAAAATAAATAAAAATATAAACAGAATTGTGTGAGAGAAATAGACAAATAACCTTAGCTGTATTATATTATAGAATTGAAAATAACCATTCACAGAAGATGTCCTCTATTTAGCTACAAGTTGCTATTATTTTTTTATGAACAATATCTAAGTATTTGGATTTATACTGTACCTGTGGGGCACTTCGAATAGAATGGTTTTCAAGAGAAGCAAATCGAGATTACCATAGAATAAATCACTGACAAGTGTGGGATCACTTTTAAATTATCACAATTGTTTTAATAGATAATGATATGAGCTCTGAAGTGGAGATAGGACAAAATATGAAAATATGAAAATACAATAAAGATCAAAGGGTTCTTGTGGACTGTATTACAGGGAAAATTTATGCATAAGCTTCAAAACTTGAAGTAGATCTTTCTTTGGTCCTGTGTACGTTCCTTGCGTAATTTCAGTGGAACATATTGCTCCACCTCAAAATACAGTATATTCAGTTTAATAATTTAAAAAAAAAACATTAGAATTAATGTATAATACATAAATCAACAAAAGAAAGAGGCTATTCACAATCACAGTTGTGGTGTTTAGTAATTAGAATCTGTAGAAGCAACACTTTTCTTAGTTTACTGTGGAATATGGAATCAACTATAGTCACATATGTTCAATTTTTAAATTGGCAAAAGGTGTTCTAATTGTCCTAAGCAAATTCATGCATAGCTACACTCAAAGCTAGTGACATACTACTCTGTTACAGAATATAAACAAAATCTGGTCAACAGAAGTTGATGTATTTAATCCAAAATTTTGAACTAGATACATCAGCTTCTGTTGACCAGTTTTTACTTATATTCTGTAATCGATGATGAAGTATATGAGAAGGGAATGATATGCCTTTCTTCTCTTCTTGAGCATGTAGCAAAGGCAACTTACACCAAGAATTTGACTACATTTAAAACAAGCATTTTCCTAATCAGATATTTGCTGATGTCAAGGTCTCCTCTAGTGCCATTGCTCTTTTGATTATTTAACCAAACCTGTATCAAATTTAGAAAGTGCACATACCTAACCCATTAATAAACTTTCATTTCAATTAAAAGGTCAACATCTCTTTCCCCTTTTTAGCCACAATTCAACAAACAATAGCCCTTGAAAAATAATATTTTCCCTAATCCATTATTGTTCAACAAACAAAAAACAAAAATAGAAAGTGGGTAATTGGCTGGTACAACACAGCAACCAACTACTCTCAAATATAACTGACCTCTGGATCAGTCTCATAGTGACATGTATAGTTTTGCACACTACTCTCTAATTCAAGTAACCCCGAAAAAGACGGATTTGGTTTAGGTGCAGTCATGACTTCAGAGTTCAGACAGTCATGCAGTCAGCTCATCTAGATCGTCTAATCAATATCAAACGATTTGTGTGGCAACTATACAAATCACACTTAAAATACATACCGTATTCGTCGCATGACTGCATGCAGTGGCAATATTGAATGCATGCAATCAGAGGTAGATTTAGGGGGTGTTCTCCATGTTCCCAGGAACACCCAAACATCTTGTCTTAGTGGTAATACACCCCAAATATCCTCTCTTGGTGGTAATACATCATGAATTAGTGTCATTGAAGGAACACCATCTTGCCTTAGTGGTAATACATCATGACTTAATGTCGTTGAAGGAACACCCTATTTTTTAATTCTAGATCCTCCGTCACTGCATGCAATCTAAATCCTAAAAAGATTCACTACTTAATCAAACTAGAATGTGTAACATTAATCCAGATCCCCAAAGTACTGTCCTGAACAACAGTACCTAACCAAACCATAAAGCCTAACAATAAAGGTAAAGTGATTTTGACTCCAACACATTAAAGTGCAACCAAACAAATCATGATAGAGGTACAGCAAGTTGTGTAACTCAATGAGTAGGAATGAAGGGTATGGAAACATGACAGCATGTACTTCTATCTATATAGTATACATTCTTTTTCTTTAACAAAAGAGTTAAGGGGTTTTAGACAGTACACTACATTCTTTTTCTTTAACAAAACTTCAAAGATACTTATGAATAGTGATAAATTCCAAAAAAAACCACTGAAAACAGAAAATGGCATTAAAAAAATAGAGAAATATTTAAATTTTTTTAATAAAAATGTTGTGTATGTAGACTAGTATATAGTACATGTACTCACCTAGCTCACTTCAGTCCCGGAAAATGACGTCATCAGCAATATCCATCAACGGCTTCAAACATTCCGGCGAGAATTTCCTTGCGAAAAGATACAAATAACTCGAATTCGAAACCCTAAGTCGTCGAACAAGCTCCGGCGAAACCTCCTCAGGAGTATAAAGATGTGGATGTCCATCCCAACAACCAGTCCAATTAACTCTCGTAAGCGTAAAACCAGTACAACCATTCCGATCCTCCATTGACAAAAGCGTCGGAAAATAATGCTCTTCAGGATAACACGGTTCTTCAGTTATACACGGAAGCTTAAATTTCTTCCACAATTTCCGATCTCTCACAACAAGTTTTGCATGTTTTCGTGTCAAAATAAAAAACTGTGAACCAACTCGAAATTGCTCAAACGGAATTTCCGGTAACATAACGGATTCTCCTCGAGCTGTGTAACGGTCGTATAGGTTTGTTTCGTTAGAGAGAATCTCAATGAAACTACGGTAACGGAAATGAGAATTAGAATTAGAGAAAGTTGTTAGGGATTTTAACTGATTTTGGAAGAGGTGGTTATGAATGAATTGAAGAGAGAAGAGAGGGATACAGTGTTGAGAGATAAGAGCGAAGTATTGGTTTAAAGGATCGTGGAGGAGAGCGGAGGCTAAGAGGCGGCGAGTGGCGGAGATGAGAGAAGGGGAAGAGCGGTGAGTTGGTTGGGAAGGGATGAAGCGGTGGTGGAAGACGCCGGCGGGAGGGGTGATAAAGGAAGAAGGGTCGGCGTGAATGTAAATGTTGAAGAGGTTTTGGTTATTTGAGAAGAATTTTTGCCATAAAGGTGAGAAAGTGAGGTTAGTGTTAGTGAGAAAGAGGAAAGCGATTTTGGGTTTGGGGTTAGTGGTTGTGGATAAGTGAGTTGTTGTGTGTGTGGTGGCGCGGCGGAAGAGGGTGTCGTCGGAGGTGGTGGGGGAGAAGGGGAAAGGGAAGTAGGTTTGGGGAGATAAGAGGATGATGAGAGGGAGAGAGAGGAGGAGAGTTAAGGAGACGAGAATGGGTGATGACAACATTGGAGGAACAATTTCTCTCGTGTTTTTTTGAAGAAGAAGAAGATGATGAAGTTTAGATGAAAGAGAATGAGAGTGGAGTGTGCGGAAGAGTGAGAAAAAAAGTAACAGATGGAAAATGCAAAGGGTTCTTTTTTCTTTTTTAATTAATAGAATAGAATAGAACAAGGTTCTTTTCTTTCTCTACATTTTTTAATAAATCAGACATCTTCTGTGTCGCGTAATTACATAAATTAATCCATGTAATAAAATTCTCTTTTAAAAGATATAATATTATTACATGTTTAAAGTTGGATATGAACGGAAACTTTGGTTAAGCTTGAAGAAACTACTATTATTTTATGCAAGTGCTCTTGTATAATTCTTTCTATACTCTTTAGAATAAACCTCAATTCTTTCCCTTATTTTTTATCCCCAACTATTTTTTTTTGATCAAAACTTTTTCTCCCCAACTATTAGAAGTATATAATAAATAGTTTTTAATTTTTTTTACTGAAAGTAATTTGAAGTTGTTCTATATTTATTAAGAGAATCTTTTTCTAATTTAATCTTTTTACGGATAATAATTCTAATTTTTTTTTATAGTTCTAATTTGAGAATAATTTAAAAACTAAACACCCCCCCACCCCCTCCATTTAGGAAAATTTTAAAAAATGGTAATAGTATTAAATTTGTTGACTATTCACATTATTATCTCCCGTACAAAATATATAAGGGAAAAAACTTGCATTATATAGGTTGAAAAATGACGTTGAAATCAACTATTTTAAGCCAAAAAAAAACTATTTTTATTTAATAACACTAAAACTTTAACTTCTTTCCCAAATTAACTTTTTATTAAATGATAATATTATATTTTAATTTAATTACACCATCAAAATTTGAGTGAAATTCGAATTGATCATTTAATATATCGTAATCCTTGGTACTTTTGGTTTTTTATTTTTGTCCTAAAACAATGCTACTTTTAAAAAACACAATTCACCAAATTTTTCTAAATATTCAAAAAAAAACTACGAAAGGGACATTTTAGTACTTAATTAATACAAATTAATTGTATCTTAATTCGTGTATTTTACAAGTTTAATTTGTCAAAAAAAGTATTTTACAGGTTTACCATTTAGGAGATAGAATTGGTTTATATTTTTATCACAATATTTATTGCAAGTTGTAAAAAAAGATGTAAAGTAATACTACAAGAAATATTATACTAACATGTTATAAAGACAAGTAGTAGTAGACATACTTAGCTATTAACTATTTGGTCAATGGTTTGATTCCCTGCATGGTGCGTATGGAAAAATACATTGGTGAGAGAGAATTCAACCCCATAAATGGAGCTTCAAGACTGTAGAGAATAGTCTCTCGCATGCGCATGCAGAGTATACCTTGGTTTAACCAAAAAAAATTACTACAAATATTTGTTTTTGATTACAATAATGTTAGAAATATATTAGTAAAGAAATAATTAATACAGTTTAAAATTTGAAAAAAAATCTTATAAAAAAGGAAAATCTAAAAAGCTCTTATATTTTTGGGGGCGTTGTTTTTTCCCGTTATGTTTGATCAAAAGCGGACGAATCGATCCAAAAAAAATCAAAAATCAATCCAAAAAAAGGTATGGCAATTAGGACAATTAGAATTTGCGATTTGGAGTTGGACATCAATTTTTTCCTTTTCCAATTTTTAGTTTTTCCAATGGACAAATTGAGTTTGCGATTTGGAGTTGGACATCAATTTTTTCCTTTTCCAATTTTATAGTCTATATTAGTTATTAGTGGGAAAGGGGAGAATGTTAGTTTATCGGAGTTGAATTTGAGACATTCTGCTTGCATTCTTTTTGGAGAAAAAAAATGAAACACTATAAGCTATAAACTCAAACGTTATTTCAAGTAGTATTTCAAAAAACGCTATAAACTAGTAAAAAATCGTCATCAGCTAGTTGTGTCAAACACTTACAATTAGCGAATTCGTTATAAACTATTCGCTAGTTATACAAAACACTTAAAACTAACCGATGAACATTATCAAACAGAGTCTTACTTAGAATTTTTTGTATACGAATAGTTTTATTTATGTACTCCATTAATTAGGGTGGTAGATATTATGGGGAAGAGAACGAAATTGGTGGGATGAAGGAGAGAATTAATTAATTAAAATTAAAAGAAAGAAAGAGCCAAAGAGAGACCGGAGAAAAGCTCGAGGTTCTTCTTCTGTTGCTTTTGGCTTTCTTTGATGAGAGAGAAGTGATATGATATGGAAGGAAAACTGAGGAGTGAGTGGGGCACGACAAAGAATAAGTGCTTTTTTCCCGCATGGTAGTAGCTAAGTTAGTGCATGGTGGGGACTGAAAGCCATTGCTTTTGCTCCATTCCATCTAAAAATCGATTGAAGACAATCGGTTTAACCAAAAAATAATTATGGGGAATAGGTGGTATAAAGCTTTTTTTTTTAAAAAGCAGGTATAAAGCTTGTTTTTATATTTTGTTTGTTTAATTCATTATTTGAAAAGATTCAATCAAAAACAAATGTTTGGTTTTTTTATTAATGGAAGGCCGGAGGCGAATTACAAAATATTCGTTCCGTTAAACAATACTCTTTCAGTTTCAAAAATTTTGTAGTTTAAAGGTTTTGCACACATATTAAAAGTGATTTAATTGATATTATATATATATATATATATATATATATATAATTTTTTTCGGTAAAAAAATAATATAATTTATATACATTAGTTTATAAGTTTACATGCCCTTTTCTATTTAAATCCTAAAGTATATATCTGAAACAATTTAAAAAAAAAAAAAGAATTGTCAATTTTGTACTCAGCTTTAATTATAGACTTTTCATCCTTTTCGTGGTTTTGTGATTATAGACTTTTGAGAAATGGAGAGGATCCTAATCCGTTCAAGAATATGGTTCTAGTTGGGTGGAGAGAACTCTTTAACAATAAAATGGTTGGAAAAAAATCAGCTGTCAGTGTCTTGTATCAATTGCATTATAATTTTTTTTTTGGCATTATGTACATTGTTTTAGAGTAATGAAACATTTATTACATTAAGTAACATAATAAAAGGGTTTTAATCCTTGGCTTGATTTGAAAGACTGTCATAATTTTTTTAGTTGGTAGACGGAGTGGTAATGCTACTTAAAACTCACACGCACAATCACAAGTTTCCTGTAGAACCCGAACATAAGATTCAAATTTAACAATTTCTTGCATCATGTCACTTAAGCCAAGCTTCTTTACGGATTGTCATAATTTTATTTTATGATATACGTTGAAAAGTAACTCAATTCTCTTCCATTATTATGTATTGAGTGAGGTATTATAAATGCTTTCAAACATTATCAAATTTTGACCGTTTGATTTAAATGTTATTTATTAGCTATTATAATGGTTTTACATGTATCTATTTTATACACGGTTAACTCTAACGTTTGATTTGGGACAAAAGATTATTTAGTATCTAGACACTATTTTTCTATGGCTTAATTGTTGCAGTTTCAAATTTGTTATAAGATTAGTGTGTTATTCTTATATTGTGGATGCTAAGAGGAGATAACATAATGAAGTATTTTTAAAATATGAAAGAGGTGGGAAAAATAATAATTTCTAAATATGTGATGATATTTCATGGTTTGCAATAGCTTTAGCTAACTTTGTGAGATGAGAGTTTTCTTTTCAATATTATTGTTGTGATAGAAAATTGGAGATGAATAAAAATATACTTTTTGAGTACTTTTTTTTTGAAGTGTTGATGACAATAATATTGATAATATTTTATTTAATATTTAGTTTTTTCCTAGCATCTAAATTTGATGCCATCCGAATGATAAAACAAATATACTTTTAGAGTTTTTTTAGTGTGATTATATTTATTTGCGTGGATGGAAGCGTGATTATACGAGGGTCTGAGGCTGATTCATCGCAGTGCTAAAATGTTGTTTATGGACACTTGGTTACTGGGTTCGATCCTCACCAGGTGTCGAACTTTGGTTTTTTCATTTGTGTTGTGTTAGGTCCTGACATTTGTCGGTCCGACCATCAGAAAAAAAAAATACAAAGTTAATATTATTGAGGCAATTTGTTGTGTGTATTCTTAATATAGTGGAAGTTTACTTATTTAATGAGTTTAGTGATTGTGAAATATTTTTGAGAATGTTATGAAAACCAACGAAATTATGGGGAAATGTTATAACAAAATAATATATTGTTGTTTTTGTAAAAATAAATAAATAAATTGTTGTCTAATTAAAAATAGTTGTCCAATTGAGTCTGTGAAAAGTGGAAAAAGAAAAAAAAGGATTACAAAGAAAAGTTGTTCTGGATTCGTCGAGGGGTATGAACATATAATGCCATGAGTGGGGGCAAACAATTAGTGGCCAAACGAAGCGATATAAATAAATACTTCTATATGCTATACAATTTTCATCCCTATGGCGCGTGGCAGTGCTTGTTGTGACTTGTGAGGTTGAGTAATAAGCTAAAAAGAAAATAGATGTGAAGAAGCAAAAGAATTAGAAATGAAAATCAATTTGGAAGGTAGAAATGTTGGAGGTGGCCCAAAGCACCTAAAGGAGAAAATTAAAGAACATTGTGAGGAAAAGAGTCTTAAGTTGTGGTAAGCAACTCTAACATTAATCATGGTCTATAGGATTAGTTTTCTTTAATGGAAGTTTAGGATGCTTTGGGTATTAACGAAACTTGTGCTTGGGTGTTACATTAATGTTTGATGTATCACAATTTTCTTTTGATCTCGGAGAGCCCTAAGTACTTCTTTGAACAAATAAGTGAGTTTTTCCATCTTTGATGTAGGCATATAAGAGGGAGGAGAAGATGTGATCGAACAATCATTCAACCTACGTAAAGGAGCATGGAGAGAGTCACAAAGAAACTCTATTTCACATTTTCAAAATAAGCATCAATTAGAAGATGTAATTGGGAGTTGGATTTGATTTGTTTGTAATAAATTGAGATTTGGGCCGTGTTTTCTATACCCCCACCCAATCTCCATATACCCTCACCCAATTTTAAATCCCCAAAATGCCCTTTGAAAATTACTATTTTTTTTTAAAAAAAATAAATAAATCGTATATACCCCTTTGAGTACGTATATACGATGGCTATTTTATGTCCAATCGTATATACGTACTCAAAGGGATATATACGATGGGTTTTTTTTAATTTTTTTTAATAATTTGTTTTAATTTTTATTACTAAAAGGCTACTAAAAATTCGTTAAATAGTCAAAACTACTCTAAAAAATTATAAAAACACCACTAAAAATCTAACAAAACCAAAATAAGGTTATACAAATTTTTTTAGATTTTTTGGAGACTATGAAAAATTTAAAAAAAAATCGTAAAAAATAGTAAACGATGGAATTTGGATTTTGAGGCCGTAGTCCTGTAAGAAGTCCCTTTTAGAGAAGTCTTGATTCTTGATTTTTTTTGGATTTAATGGTCGTGGTTTCATTACGATCGGAGTATGTTGCCCGAAAACCGATTTTTTAGCCTAAATTATTCGCTCGACGTATAACATCGCCACGCTTTTTAACAAACTACACACACAACCTATTTTCGTGACTTAATTAATTTTTATTTGACTTAAAATTAAAAATTACCATAGGATCGTATATACACCGGGGGATATATATACGACCCTATTTTTTGCTTCATCGATATACACCCCCAAGGCGTATATACGATTATATGAGAGTGTGCCAATCGTGATATACGCCTTGGGGGTGTATATACGATGGCCAACAATGTAGTGGTCGATATACACCCCCTGTGTGTATATAATGATTATACAAATTTTTTTTTAATAAAATTACGCTTTCGTATGGGCATTTTGGGGTTTCTCACTGGGTGGGGTATATATGGGGATTGGGTGGGGTACAAAAAAACCCTTGAGATTTTGGGGCAAAATGGTCTTAGTTTGCCCTTAATTGGCCTCAAGACCACTACTAGTTAGGAACATGGCTGAATGGGCCTTAGCTTGTTTAGGAGTTGGGCTTAAGTGGCTAATTAAGTCCAACATATGGTGTTTGCATTTCCCACACCCTCCTACTCAAAATCACCCCATAAGGGTGTGAAAAGACCAAAAGGCCAGCCAAAACCTCTTTTTTTTTCTCGAAATTTCACCTGTTCGAACACGGGCCTTCGAACAGGTTCGAATGACATCGTTTGTGTGTGTTAAATCTTGACTTCACACCTCTCGTGCGTAATTTCACCTGCTCGAACGAGCGCCATGCGAACAGTTCGCATGAGGTGTTCAACACCTTATTTTATTACAAAAATGGACTCTCACACCACATTCACCTTTTTTACTCGTTTCGGTTGACTCAACCGAATATATTCTGCTGCCCATCCCCGAATCAGAGAAAACGCGCACTCTACTTAAAGGGTATTTTTGGAATATTTGGAGTTAAGGGGTGTGAAAGAGTAGGAGGGGGTGTGGGAAAAGCAAACACCCAACATATAAATAGCTTCACCTCGTGTACATTTTTTGACTTTGATGGACGAACACTTTCATTTTCTCAATTTAGCAATACCTAAGTTCTAGAGTGGAGAGAGAGGTGAGAGGCTCTTGGTGAAAAGATAGCTCATCATATCTCCTAAATTTTTAGGGAAAGAATTTAGTGGCACTCATCTTGGGCTTGGAGAACCCTAAGTGGTGTATAGATCTTATCATGAGAGGTGTGGCGATTCTTCATCCTCCTACACAATTTCTAATATTTTTCCACCTTTGCTAATTCTTCTTGTTTTGTCCCAAAGCAAGTGTTCTTGCATTGATCTTGTGTTCTTGTTTGATTCTTGTTGAGATTCAATTTCTTGTAAAGTTCTATATCCTAAAACTTCTTGTGATCCTCTTGGATCACACCACAAAGTCCCTTATATTGATTTGATAAATATAGCATTACTCTTCAGAACAGAAATCTTAATATTTTGGGACCCCCAAAATCCTTGCTGTAAATTGAAATCAAAGTTGGAAGTGGCATACAAGTAACGGTCTCAGGCAAAAAAAAATATTTAGAAAGCTTAAATGGTAACCTAAATTTGGTAAAAGAGGATGTGAATTATTTTTCCTGTGTTTAGTGAATCGAAACAAAGAAGAAACAAATGTTTGCCGTTCAGAGAAGAACCTTTTTCCACATTGCATATGTAGTGTGAGATCAAGACATGAATAGCAGCATTTCTAGCTTTTTTGGGGCGCAACCTACATTCAAAATTATTTGATGCTGGAAATCACAAGTAACTTCCAACTTATAAAAAAACTATTTAAAAACTTTTTGGGATCTTCCCCACAGGCTTAATAGAAATGTTTACCAACAGGAGAACTTGTATAGACATGATAAGTTATGTCGCAGGACTTGCTTCTGTACATGTGTAAGACATCATTTAAGTTATTAATGGGTATAACGTATATGTACGCATTCATGTTATTGTTGGCAAAGACAAGACTGTATAGAAACTATTGTATGCGTGACTAATGACATCTCACAAGTAATATATGAGATATAAAACAAAAACACATGAGTATGTTGTCAAAAAAACACATAAGTATGAGGTGAGATATTTATAATAAAGAAATACCTTAATTAAAACAATAGGCAATCGGGTGTTTATCTAGTCAACACACAAATCTGTTTTACCACAGTAAATAGAAGGAAAAAAAATAGGCAATCAGCTGAAACAGGACATGTTTTCCTTTGACATGAATCTTTAAGCCTCTTACGAAATTCAGATGAAAAAAGTCACAAGAAAAATTTACATGTTAGATCCTGTAGGAAACATATACACATTCCCTATCCTTTCGAAGTATCTCCAACTAAAGCAACTGAAAAATCCACAATGGGTCGAGCGGGACATAGAAAACAGTCAAGTATACCTATACCTATAACTTCTATACAAAACCCGGCCCAAAATCTTATGTACCGAATGACAATGGAATATAAAAATCAATCAATCTCCTGACCACTTAAGATTGCTAGAGTAAATGAGTTTGAATCAATATTCAAGGCTATACTCATCACCTCCTTGGCTGAACAAAAAATGGATTTGAACAGACTTTGGAGAAGATTCACAGCTTCCCTATTCTTCTTGCTACTACCAAGAGAAAGCTTCGACTGCTGCCGGATATGAAGCTACTAAATAGACTGGTCAAGATGATACATATTTTTCCTTAGTTGTAGATCTTTATCGGCTTGTCAAACGCATGACGATTCTGCAAAATTTGAGAAAAATAATCAGTATAGTCATATCTATTCTAAAATTTGAAGTGCCTGCAGTTGTAAGAAAATTTCTCCATATTGTCCCCCACAACATATATCCACTTCATGAAAAAGTGCATATTATGCATCGAAGGAAGGAGTTTTCCTGAAAATATTATACCTGATTGGCGGTGTAGCACCTTCTTGGAGCATTGTCAGTGTGTTCCAGTCCAAGATATTGCTCCCATGCGCCATATATGTCCCTTCTCTGAACAACCAAACAAAATTACAAGGTTGTAACTAAATCTTGTAGAAAACGAGGAAGTCGAGTGTCAATTCCATGGGCAGACTCAAGCTTAGAAACATGTCAAAACCAAAAGGTGAAATTACAGAGAAGGGAGAATAGACAAACCTGAAACCGACTGGAAACAATATCTGAATCCTGAAGGTACTCAGGGCGACCAAGTGACACAAATGCAAACTTCCACTGAAAGGAACAGACAATGAAGAAATACATTAATAAATAATAATCATGCAGAACATGCTATTTCCGAATGATTGAAATATAAGATTGAAACAACATGCTATTGATGGGATGTTAACTAATTGGAAGAAACTTGAAAGTTGGATAATTAGATCAGAATGCCTTAAAAACAAGAGCAAATAATTCAATCACATTAGCAATATTTACCTTCGCAAACTCTTCATCTGGAACTTGCAACTTCTTCTGTACCCGCAACTTGACATCTGCTAATGTCTCACCCTCGCAGATAACCAAGAAAAAAGGATCCCCAAAGTTCTGGACATGCTGCTATTCAAAATGCACCCCAATACAAAATAAAAGAAAGTGTAAGAAATTTTTTAGAGGTACTCCAATAGTTTGAGAAAGATTTTACTTTAGAGGAGTGTCTTTCAAAAAATGAGAATTCGACATATAAACCTAAAAATCATTTAATCTTACCATCTGATTTTGAGCAGGGTCTTTCAAGAAATGATATACATGAATCATCCGATCTTGCGGGCCAAGGTTTTTCTCTTCTACAGGAATCTGCGGTAATAGAAAATTCATATAAAATTTGTAGCAAAAACTCAAATTGGAGAATAATAATTCAGGTCAGCAAAGAGTTTGATACCATTGCAGGAAAAATAACACTGATGACAAACTCTAAGAAATATCCTAGGAAAAAGAGACAAATGGAATATGAAAGCTAAAACATTAAAGAAACCAAACATTTGATCGGGGAAATGCTTTGCTCAAAGCTGGTTTCTTTCTGTCTCGATGACTAGAAATCAGGCAACTCAGACTGTTACCCTGACCCTACAGCGTATCTTGCAGCAGACTGAGCTAACTGTGTTAGAATTCAGAGAAACTGAAATTTCTGTTATGGTGGAAACTGAATTCTGTTTTCATTGATTTATCAACAGCACATACATGAGTATTTATATAATAGGCTTATGGCCTTCACGAGAACTAACAAACTAACCGTATGGTGACAGCTGTCCAAACGAACTTTCTAAGTTGCTAAACTCTCAAATCTATTGCTAATAGACAATTAATGGTGTACTGACTGAAGCGCCAGATTCATGTTCTCTGTCATTCCCCCCACTCAATGGTGTTGAGCACCCTGAATTTGTCTTGGAGTGTACAGAACTGAATGCGAGCTAAAGGCTTAGTGAGGAAGCCCGCAACCTGTGCTTGAGAGGGCACATACTCAACAATGAGAAACCTATTAAGGACCTTATCCTATTAAGAACTCAATGGTGTTGAGCACCCTTAATTTGTCTTGGAGTGTGCAGAACTGAATGCGAGATAAAGGCTTAGAGAGGATGCCCGCAACCTGCGCTTGAGAGGGCACATACTCAACAATGAGGGACCGATTAAGGACCTTATCCCATGCAAAAAAGATATCAACCTCGTTTGTTTAGTCCGGGAATGAAACATAGGATTATGGCTTAAGGCAATTGTACTCTAGTTGTCGCAATAGATGACAGGTGTGGGAAGAGAAACTTGTAGTTCTTGTAGGACCCAAAGGACTTCAGAGGCAGCCAGTGCAAGGCTGTGGTATTCAGCTTCTGCACTGAATTTAGCCATAAGAGTTTGTTTCTTAGACCACCAAGAGACGAGGAACAAAGGCCAGTCTACCTCCATGGCCTAAAGTATTGAAATGAATTGCTAGAAACATAGGGCACGTTATGCTGAGGCACAAAGGCCGATCTACCTCCACGGCTACGACGGCCAGATCTACCTCCACGCCGCCTCTTTTTGCCAAACAAACCTCTTGAACAAGTACCCTGAGGTCGAGGTTGTAAACTGTTAGAGGGTGTTGCATCAACATAGGGAACCAGGGATGCTTGAATCTGTCCTGATTCAAAAACAATAAAGTGTGGCGGATTGTGTGAGGTTGATGGACGCAACTTCCTGTGTGATTTGCTGTTTGTCAACACGATGCTCATGCGCAAGGAGGAGTAACTTTATCTCGTTAAACTCAAACCAATCCACTTTACCATTGATTACGGTCACTAGTGACTCAACTTCCGGAAGTAACCCTTCAAGGATAATGCCCAATTGTTCTTGAGTAGTAACAAATTCACCAAAAGACATCAAGGAGTCGGAAATGGACTTGATAGTGGCAAAAAATTCTAAGATTGTGTGACTACCTTTGTGTTTTGCAACTCAGTGTGTAATTGACGCATCTGTGCTTTCATCTTCGAGTTAAAATTGTGATGAAAGTACTCACATAACTGCCACGTATGACGACATCCAATTACACTAGGCAAGAGGATTTAAGACAGCAAGGCTTGTAGCCATGAGAGGAGAAGTTGATCTTGTAGTTTCCACATCGTGAACACAGCACTATTGGTTCTAGAGCACAATCTTCTTCAATAAGAAACTGCACAGGAATTTCTAGTGAAACGCGGAAACAATGAAGATGATGCGTGTGAAGAACAGGCTCTACTTGTTGGAGCCAAACGAGATAGTTTTTCTCATCAAGCTTCTCGGTAGTCTAAATGTATGCGGAGTGTTAGAGGACTACGCCACCAGGAATGACGGAGTTTTCCATGGCAAAAGTGGCCATTCAGATTCAAATATAATTCAGACTCTGAGGTTTTCTCTCCCTTTATCTCCCTTTTCAGTTTCTAACTTATATTAACAAAGAAATATAGAAGCTAATCTTAAGAGATAGTCTAAGATATTTAGAGATAAGAAACTAATACTACAGGTAAGTCTGAAATACTCTAATATAATATCAAGATATTGTAAAATATTTCCATATCTTCTAACAACTGCGCCTCTTAACAATCACACTAAACCACTAGTCAAGTGAACTAGTTCATAGTTGTGCACTAGATTTTTAATCCAGAACAATCTGGAAGTTGAACATTACTAGTATTAATTCACCAACCCACTTGTGTGAACATATGCAGATGATAGAAACACATTAAGTCAGTCAGGCCAGAAAAAGTGGGTGGGGCATAAGCCTTTATATTTGAAACACTATATACACTAATGTTTACCTCCTCTGCTCGTAGTGTCCAATATTGATCATTAATACTCTCAATCTTTTCACTGGCATGGAAAATCTGCAATAGATAAATCATACATATGATGAGAACTACCCAAACCCGGAACATTTTACAAACAATGTTAACAAAGGATGAGAATAGCACCACATAACTGAAATGACATGGAAATACTAAGCAGGTTGAAATGCCTAAATTAAAAGGCATCAACTAGGTTTTAAATGCAATGAGAAATTGAATGTAAACCAACAAAAGTTTAATATAAAACGAGATAATTCTATCAAACCAGGATTATACTTTATGTGGCTCATTCATAAACCTTAAGCATACCGACATGGGATAGGAAGTCTTCACCATAAAAGACAGAATATAGTAACAACCGCAGAGGAGTCCCATCATAAAAGATGAAAAAAATTCATCATCATTACATGTTGCTGGTCATTTCTACACTCCGCAGTTTTACTAATCCCATCCTTATTATACTTTACAAATATGATCATAATATATATTATACATTAATGACAAAACCCTTGAGACAACTATATTTTATTTGTTCAAAATAGTTAACTTAATTTTCTATTTTTATAATTTTTTTAATAATTTTATTTAAATTTTTATCACTTATTTTAAATTTTCTAATATTTTAATTTCAATAGATTTTTAATTTTTAGATTATGCAAAATGACAAAATTACAAATGTTATAATATAATACATGATTTTTTATATTAAGTATTAATATTTCACTTAAGTTATAAATTTTAATTTTGTTTCATACATACATACATACATACATACATATATATATATATATATATATATATATATATATATATATATATATTACTTGATTTTATTTTTTTATGTTTTAAAATATATTTTACAATAGTATATGAAGAAACTTTTTTCTTATCTTATCCTGATGCCTGATGGTTTCTAACTCAACTCATATTCAGTATAAGATTTTAACTACAAAGGCAAGATAGGATAGATGACAAAATTAACTTATCATATTCTGCTAGCAGAAAAAACGCTAGACTGAAAGAAAAAAAAAACCTAGACTGATGCAACATATTATAAGTTTATCATATCATGTCTCCTTATCTAGGCAATCACATGGGCCCTTAATTCCTTAATTAGAAATGATTAGGTTAGGAGTAGTTTAGATATATGATGTGCAGTCATACTCTAATTCACTGAATTAGAAATAAAATCCAGCCTCCTTTTTTCAACTCTGATAATGGTCCGATGCTAGTATTTCAAAAATGCTGTAAATGATTGAAAGTGGTTGGTGCTAATCTAGTTAGGATCCCATTCCGTATAGTGATGTTTTTGCATGCGATTTTTCCTTTAAAAAATGCTAGTATTTCAAAGTAAATTTGAAAAGATATATGATCTTAACCTTATAGATCTTGTGATTAAAAACTTCAAGCAATCTAAGTTCCGCGTCCGGATGTGATAAATCTACCTGTTTCAGAGAAGGAAAAAGTTAGTTTGAATATATACAGTAGTACAAAAGCCGCAAGGGATTAGCACACACTAAAACAAAAATGCACGGATATATATTTTAGGAAAATTACATTCACCTCTCCTAAGTTATGACTAAATGAAAGAGACACCCTCTATTTTTACTCACCTTCCTTAAGTTTTGTTTAAAATATACAAACACCCCTTTTATTCTTACATAATATAAGGAAGGTGTGTGTAATTTAAGGAAGGTCAGTGTCTTATCAAAACTAGAGGGGATATATGTGTTATTTAACTAAAATTGAGGGGAGACAAGTGTAATTTCCCCTATATTTTATAAAACTAAACAGCAAAATAGAGCTGTCTGATCACTTCGCATTTCTGAAATATGGACCCTTAAACCAAATCAGGAGCAACTATCGAAGAGACGCCCATACACAATCCTATCCGAGAAGTAAATTAAAAAGTACACAAAACCTTGTAAAAATATTACAGGATTCAACAGTTTTCAATACAGACATTATAAAGTGTAGCTAAATCATATTTTAAAGTAAAGTGATACTCTTATTAAACATAATACTGGAAAATACTAATCTAAGTGTTGGATAAATCTATCGATATGGGTTTATGGTTAACCAATTTACCTTCGATTTGAGATCATTAAGTACATCTGCCACAGTACTGTGCTTTGGTAATCTAATGATCAACACCTAAACACGGATAACTTGGTTACAAATTTGAAACTTAACAAAGTAAATTACTATGTAAAATATAAAAGTAACAACTACAGTACTCACTTCATCCTTGGCATCGTGATGGAAAGCAACTTTTAGAGTTTTTAGACATTGCAATTCTGGCAGAGGGATATCCAATACTTCATAGTAAAGAATATCAGTAGACTAGAAATAAAATCAGAAGAAAATAAATTAGCAAATCGAAAACCAAGGAAAAACCCAGAAAGATATTAAATCCATTCAATTATGTAAGGATTTTAAAATGAAACTGCCTTTTGTAAGAAAATTTGCACTTGTAACTAATAACCTGATTGTAGTGAACCAACATGTCGGACAAATGTTCCACTCCGCGGTACTTGATAGGCTGCGGTTTAGGTGTCTGGGAGTAGCTGTTATGAGATGTGAGTCTGATTTTAGAAGGATCATCAAAACCAAGATGTTGACAGACTCTTTCAACAACATCGTCATAGGTGTGAAGCTTTGACCTAGATTGACGCAGAACAGAATTGGACTATCAGAGATATACTACAATGATCACAAAATGATTAAAATAAACCAAAGAATCACGTGTTTGACAGAAACTCACAGCTCAAGACTGAATTCATCCTCCTTTGGTTTCTCCAAAATCCTAAAGCGAACAACCTGCACATCAATCAACAAAATTACTCATCAAAAGGGATTGAAATATTAGACATTACAGAACTAGCATCCAAAACGCAAGATTCTTTTCACTATATTTGACGTTTAATCATTGCAAGTGAATCTGAATAAAATAAAATACATTTGGGATCTGCTTAATTTTCCGTTTTATACACAATAAAATAAATGCGGCAAGATGAAAATAAACGCTATAACCAATGGCGATAAAAAGATATAACTCTTGAGTAAATCAGAATGAATAACTTGCATCACACAGGAGATATTGATATTCAGGATACAACCATCCAACAATTAAAAAGTTATATATAAGAATTATAAGCTAATTTAAAAAATTTATACCTGACGGTTATGTACATATTCCAAGAATGAAGGAACATCTGGATAGCGATATTGCTGTCGATCTCCAGCTTGAAGGGACTTCTGGAAGCAAATGATATCACCATCCTCTAGCTGCTCATGATACAAAGGTGTAAACAAAAGTCACAATCTTAGTTTCAAACACTGAATAACATAAATCTAAACCAAAATAATAAACACCTACAGCAAATATAAATACTTTAAACATACTCAAAAGCACTAAATCCAATATACAGTTAGTAGCAATAATTTATACCTGATTTTCACGAAAAGTGGACTTCAGATCAACATGTTCACACATGACTTTAGGGTCAAATTTTATTTCCTGAATAATACATAACAGAATGTAAGTGGTATAGCACTACATTGATATCGCCATCATGGAAAATATTATACAAGAAATGCAGATTGATTAACCTCAAACAGTTCAATAACTTCATCAGGAGAAAATCCAGCCATTTCATTTAGTTTTATCAATATGTCTACTGGCTTTCTGCTACCCGTCACAAAAAGCCTCCCAACATACCTGAGGAACAGAGGATATTAGATTTTATTAATCAAAAGTAGTTTCAGACTGAATAACAGGTTTAAATGTGTATTAGGAGGCGCTGACTAGGTTATGAGTCGGCCAATCATTTGTGACTGCTTATCTAGCTTAACTATAAGTCAAACTACTTATCCATTGCCTACTACTCTATTAATTTGTAATTAATGTGTTAGATCCTCATTGTACTGTATATAGGTATAGTGTTTACTCACTCAAATAAAACAGAATTACACTTTACATGGTATCAAAGGGCATTCCTTTCCACACAGTTACTGTTTTTTTCTCGCATGAACAGTCTGCGAACGGGAGAACTCAAATTTATCTGCGACCAAGACTCCATTCTGAGATCAGACACCACAGCTGTAACCGCCTCCCCGAGGCGCACCCGCTGCCAGAAGCTCGCCACCACCCTCCACCGCCACGCACGGCTTCTCCCCGACGCGTGAAGCTGTTCCACTGTCGGCGACCCTTCCATCACTTTCATCAGCTCTAGGCGCCCCTGTGCAGCTGTTCTTTGCCCTCAAAACTAATGGGTTCCATTTCAAATTCTCTTGGAGTGACGTACACCAACGTCCCGCTGATCCCGTGTGAAAAAACTGACCGGGACAGCCAACTACAATACCTGGTCTGCCGCTGTCAAGCTCTGGTTTGGAGGACAAGCCACAAAGGCCCCTTAACCAAACAGCTGAAGGATGTCCTGATCGCGGAGCAAGCTAAATGGAAGCAAACTGATGCCTCCGTATGCAGTGTGTGTTAGTTCTCCATTGCTCTGAAGTTTCAACTGTCATACCAAGCATTCACCACATGCTATGATGGTTGGGAAAAAGCCAAGAAAGTCTACTCCAACGACGTTAATCGCCTTTATAGCGCTTGTCCACAACCTTGTTTTTGTGGAGTTGGAAATATGGATGTGCAGATGCATATGGCCAGCCCGCCACCCCTCCTGCTGATGCTTTCGCTCTTGTCTCTGACGCTCCTAATCGTGGTGGCCGGAATAGAGGTCGCAGTGGCCAACGTTGAGGACCTCGCTGCAATTATTGCAATTGCTAAGGCCATATTGAGGCCGAATGTCACACCAAGGCAAGACAGAAGTCTACAGTTGCAAACGTTGCTCCTATCACTGATATTACTAACGATGTTGCTATCTCTGCCGCTGATTATACCGAGTTTCTAAAATTCAAAGCAGCTTAACAGTCCACACTGTCTGTTGCCGTTGCTCAATCTGGTAATCCTGTAGCTTTTGTCTCTGCTGCTGATTATACCTAGATTCTCAAATTCAAAACAGCTTAACAGTCCACACTGTCTGCTGCCATTGCTCAATCTGGTAATCCTGTAGCTTTTGTCTCTTAGTCCGCCCTAGGACCCTGGTGCTTCTGACCATATGACTGGTAAAAAATCATTTTTCTCTCAATTGTCTTACTCGAATTCTTTACCCTCTGTTACTATGGCAAATGGTTCTAAAACCAAAGTTCAAGGCATAGGTCAAGCAAACCCTCTCCCCAACCTCTCATTACAATTTTGTACCCTTGATTACTCTGTTCTCTTTGTTAACGATTCTGTTTACATTCAGGAACAGCGTATTGGACGGATGATTGGAACAAGACATAATACGAGAAGTTTATATCATCTAGCATCACTGGTACCATGTGTCTCCGCTGCTTCTCAAGCCCTTACACATCAGCGTTTGGGTAACCCTGGTCTAAATAAAATGTGTCTTATAGTTCCTAGTCTTTCTAAAATTTCTTCTTTTGAATGTGAGTCGTGTCAGTTAGGTAAGCATACTTGTAATGCTTTTAGTCATCGAGTCAATAAAAGTGTTGCATCACCTTTTGCTTTAGTTCATTCTCATATTTGGGGTCCAAATCATGTCTGTGCCACTTTAAGATACAATTATTTTGTAACTTTCATTGACGATTTTTCTCGATGCACTTGGCTACTTTTAATGAAAGATTGTTCTGATGTCTTTACTGTCTTACAAGGTTTTCATGCCGAAATTCAAAATCAATTTGGCACTTCAATAACAATTGTGTATTGATAATGCTCGTGAATACTTGTCTTCCCTTCCCAGTTTAAATCTTTTATGACCTCAGAGGAAATTATTCACCAAACATCATGTGCTCACACACCACAACAAAACAGTGCTGCTGAAAGAAAGAATGACATCTTGTGGAAACAGCGCGTACCCTTCTCACCGCTTGCTATCTTATCAATCGCATGCCTTCGTCCGTCCTTCATGACCAGGTTCCGTACTCGCTCTTGTATCCTCAAGAAGATCTTTACTTTGTGTCTCTTCGGTCTTTGGTTGCATTTGTTTTATCCATGACCTTAGTCCAGGTAAAGATAAACCTCAGTCAAGTCACTCAAATGCATTTTTCTGCGTTACTCATGTCTACAAAAAGGTTACCGTTGTTTTAGTCCTCAACTACAACTATATGGACAAGCCTCCAGTTTTTACTGTTTTGGTGATTCTAATCTTGTTTGTCGGCTTCGATGATCACTCTATGAGTTGAAGCAATCTCCTCGTGCTTGGTTTGGCCGTTTTAGCTCTACCTTAATACAATTTGGCATAACTCGATGTGAAACTGATCACTCTGTTTTCACCATCCAGTCTTCTACAAGACGACGCATCTTTCTTGTTGTATATGTAGATGACAACGTAATCACCGAGGATGACATAGAAGGTATTCAACAGCTCAATACCCATCTTCTAAAACAATTTAGCACAAAAGATTTGGGTCCTCTAAAATACTTCTTGGGAATTGAGGTTGCTCAATCCACTACAGGCATTGACATTAACCAACGAAAGTATGTTTTGGATAATCCTCACTGAGACAGGTATCCCCTATGGATCCCAACGTCAACTTCTTCCGGGTCCGGGGAACTATTGAAAAACCCGAGTAGATATGGACGTCTTGTAGGCTGACCGAACTACCTCACTGTTACTAGACATCACCTTTGCAGTAAGCGTTGTAAGCCAGTTTATGATGCTCCTTGTGATAGTCATTGGGATGCAGTCATCCAGATTCTTCGATATATCCAAAAATGCACCAGGGAGAGGACTATTATATGAAGATAAAGGCAATGCGAAAATCGCTTGCTACTCAAATGTTGACTGGGCAGGATCACCATCAAATAAGAAATCCACGTCTGGATATTGTCCTCATTGGAGGAAATATGATCTCAAGGAGAGGCAAGAATAAAAACACAGTGGCCAAGTCCAGTGTCGAAGCTAAATAACGAGCTAAGGCAGTAGCTGCCTCTGAACTCACATGGGTTAGGCAACTTCTCCAGGATAGAAAGCTCACATGTGACAATCAAGCAGCACTTCACATTGCATCAAATTCGGTCTTCCATGAACAAACGAAGCACATAGAGATAAATTGTCACTTTGTCGGAGAGAAAATACTCTCAGGAGAGATTGCTTTTGTCGGTTCTTGTGACCAACTGGCCGATATGTTCACCAAGTCTCTCAAAGGCTCTCAAGTTGACTACATTTGTAACAAGCTGGAATCATATGATATATATATATGCTCCAGCTTGAGGGGGAGTGTTAGAATAACAGGTTTAAATGTGTATTAGTAGGCGCTGACTAGGTTATGAGTCAACCAATCATTTGTAATTAATGTGTTAGATCCTCCTTGTACTATATATAGGTATTACTTGTATATAGTGTTTACTTACTCAAATAAAACAGAATTACAAATAAAACAGAATTACACTAGACTACAGTTCAAATTCCAATTGGTAGAACACATACCGAAGCTTCTCATTTGAAGGTTCATAAAGTTTAAAGAATAGCAACAACTCATCTTTCAACTTCTCGGGAGGAGGAATAGGCCGCAAATCCTAATTCATTGTGCAGGGCATAAATAATATTTCCATGTCAGTAGTGACTCGGTTGGAAAGTGAAGGGGGAATAGTAATAGTCACTACAACACTATCAGGAAGATGAAAAGAATAAGAAAAACTTTACCTGCCCCGTTTCTATTTCCAAAAATAACTTCATATCTGTATTATTTCCCTTATTGGAAGCATCTTTTAACAGACCAACCTACAATGGCAAAAGTGCCACAGCACAATTAGGAAGATAACCATTAAGCATACACTACAAGGAATATAGACCTTCAAAAAAATAAAAGGTGTATGTTCACCCTCAAGTTCATTTTTTTATTTTTCTAGAGTAATCCATGTTTTACCTCTTTTATTGAACACAATTATCATGTAATGTTCAAATCAAATTTTAGAAAAATGATTCTTCATTTTAGGAATTTTAAAAGGGTGGATCAAAAAAAGCAATGTTTAAGAAAAGGCAGACATGACATCAGACACAAACTCATTACGATTTACAACATGGACACAGTCACACGAATACAGGTATGTAACAAAATCTAAAAGTTATAGAACACGTCTGCACTACAACATAAAAAACTAGTAAAAAAATTAACATAAGGGTAAATCTGAAAGTTAGAATGAGGTACATAACGAAAAGTGATCGTTTATCTGATTATTGTGGTATCCCAAACTGTATTGGTATGTTTAGGTGTTCGTTAGCTGGGGTTCATTAGTCACAAACACCCCCAATTAGGAAAGTATGTAAAAGGATAAATACAAAGGAGCCAATGGAACAATGGTTAAATATATTGTTAAATTAACTAGGAGAGAATAATTTGGAATCGAATTATTAGTAGATATCGTCAAAAATAGTAACTAAGAATGAATAATTCTATAATGGAAACAGAGGATGTAGGATTATTAGGAGAATATGGCTGAATAGGTGCACTAGGTAGGCTATAAATAGAAGGAAAAAAAGGCAAAATTATCTACATATTTGTGATATAATTTGGACCTCTGTAGTTAATAGCGGAAGTTCCGGCTGCAATTGCGGCGGTGCGTGGCGTAGCGACGGCCGCCGCCACGCTAACCACGGGAGCGTCGCCGTTTAGTGTTGCGGCTGGTGCTGTGCAATTGCGGAGGTTGCGTTGCATTTTAGCGGGTCAAAACGCGGGTCAGATCCGCTCCAGGAGCGGAGAAGATAAAATTTAGGGTTTTCCAGGAAAATTACCCTTTGCCCTTATTTTAAAACGCAAAAATACTGTTATACCCTTAATTTCTTACTGTTTAGAATTTTACCCAGCAGTTATTACTATTATCTATCAGTTATTAACTTATTATTTACCTAATAAGTAAACCACCTTCTTCCTCACGCCTCTCTCTGTTCCCAAACGCCTCTGCAGAGACACTGTTTCTTCAAAAACGCAGAGAGCGCTCTGCTCTCTCTCTCAGCGACCGACCCATCTCACTGTCTCAGCTCTCTCTTCAGCGACGCTCTCACTGTCTCACAAGAAGCTCTGTTTTCTCACTTCTCACTTCAAAGTGCATCTCTCTCTCACTTCTTAATTCCTCTGTTTTTCTTTCTTTTCCTCTGTTTTTTAACAAACAGAACTCATGCTTTCACACTTTTCTTCTGTTTTTTTAACAAACAGAACCTGTAATGGCATCATCTCAGACTCACACTTGGAGGTTAGAACTTGTTTACTATTTTGGTTTATGTTATGTCTTAGTAGCAATGACTTTGATGATTACTTATGAATATGTGTTCATTTTTTAGTATTCTTATGTTTTTTAGCCTTAATACGTGTATGGTATAAATCCAGTATATTGTTTGCCTAGACTTCGGCGTAGCGGTCATACCGCTACCCGCTACACCGCAATAGCCCTTTAGGGTCGGGCCACTACGCTACGCTATTTGCTATTAACTACAGAGATTTGGACCTTAGGATAGGGACCCGACCCCGAAGAACTGCAATGCAATCCCGAACATTTTCCCATTTTTTCTAATAAAATATCATGTTCCTATTGGTATAAAAGTTCAAAACATAGAAGTAAATAAATCACAAAATACAACTAATAGTATCTAAAGTGTCCAGCATAAATACACATGACAAGCTGCAGTTACTTTTTAAAGTGACCGTGCATCCTTGAATTTATGATACTACATCTCCATAACTAGTCAAAAGCCCAATCACATTAAAAAATAATGAGCTATAGGATGTGCCAATAAAAGATAAGCCTATCCTATTGTAATTCATTTCATCAGATATCAGCAGTTTATCAACATGTCGTGTTTGTTTACAATAGATTTGTGTTTGTAGACCCATTTTCAGTGCAATTACAAAAAGTAAAAACAATCATATTATCAAATAAACCAGACAGATCAGTATTCAAAATCACCCACTACCAAGGTTAAGAATGGGGTTATTATAACTAACATCAAACCCATAAGCTCGTAATGATATGCCAGCCACCCTGCTATTTATGAAACACAGTACATTGAAAGTTCTTTGAGTACTTACTGATTGTGTTTCCTCCTGTGCTATCAGCGGTCTATTTGGCCTATATGTATGGTTCTGACGCTTTGCCCATAACCAAAAACGTTGGTACTGGACAGGTATACCAAACTCTTTTGCAACTTCCTCCTGATCAAAGCTTCATTATCAGAAAGATATGAAATAAAATTCAAATTATAATTAGTTTAAAAGGATATTTAAACTAAATGGCTCATTCAACAAATACCACAAGATGATCAAGTACACAATGAGTACAACATCACCTTGCACGGTAATTATCGACCGACAGAAGGGTACAGAATTAACATTAACACGACAGAGTTAAAAAAAATGGTCAAACAACTTTGGACTATCAAAACAAACATTAAAAGCCTAACCCACACAGAACAAAGAAAAACAAAGACAAACATGGAAACTAGTAAAATACTGAAAATTACTTACTGTCGGTACTAATAAAAGAAATGAAAATCCTAAAATAAATGCTAAAGCCCACCTGATATAGCTGACTAAAATAAATAAAACAAAACAGACAATTGTTGTCGGAATCTAATTAACTACCTGCAAAATGCAGATAAGGAAGCACAAGAGAACAAGAAATGCTAAATTGAAAACAACACAGAAGATCAAAAGAGATGAAGCAGACTACAAAACACACAGCAAAAGCTAACATGGTTCACCCAATACGGGCTACATCAATGGGCAACAAAGGAAAATTTTTCATGTGTGAATACATATTGAGCATTTAAGATCTACAAAGGAATTGCAAAGGAATCTACAGAGGAATTTCATGTGTGATTACATATTGTGTGAATACTCATTCTTTTTCAGAAGGAAAATGGTTCACCCAATACGGGCTACATCTTTGGGCAACAAAGGAAAAAATTTCATGTGTGAATACATATTGAGCATTTAAGATCTACAAAGGAATAACAAAGGAATCTAAGAGGAATTTCATGCGTGATTACATATTTTGTGAATACTGCTCTTTTCAGAAGGATCTCTCACTTTCACGGAATTTCTATCTATTGACCGCACACAAAAAGCTGAGAACTATTTCTTTCCAGTCCTTAACTTCTACTTGTGTGCATTCAACAGATGGCTAAGACTCTCTTACACAGAAGTCCTAACAGAAATAAGTTCTAACAAAACAGAAGACTATGTGACTTTCTATTACATAATAACATGTTCTACACTGTTGTCTTTAAACTAGCTTCGGACAACTCCTACTGTCTATACAGGGAGCAATAGACTACAGATGATGTGTATCGTCTGTGGAAAAGGCAAGAGAATAGACAGTAGACTCTACAGTCCAGGCATTACATGAGAGAATAGTTTCAGGATGCTCTTTCGACAATATCAACAAACAGCTTCAGACGAAGAGCAACAGAGGTCCAGAAAATGCAACCCAGAAAGGAGACTCTAGATGATACAAACATAAGATGGACCAACAATATGAAGATGATTCAAGCAATTCCACATTACAAGAAATGCAAAGTAAACATCCACAGTAAACTATTTTCCCATCTCTAGAGAAACATCGATGGCAAAATAGATGAGAATAACTAGGACCGCACTATATTAGCCTCCACTTGTACATTGCCCTTACTTCAAACCATGAACCATGTACCAGATGAGATAAATGAACAACACTAGATGAAGTAATGTCGCAAATAAGGTTCCCGGGAAGCCAAAAACTGGCCCAATTAAGCTTTGAGCATTAGGACTCCAGTGAACTTCTTTTAGCAGTCAAAGGATCTTTACTCAACAACTCACCCTTGATGACAATGCAAACACTTTAAGGGAGAAGTATTGTCAGGACTTAGGACCCAAGTCTGCTATCACGGGTGTAACTTAGAAATAAAAAGAGATTGGTAGTTAGAAGGGAGTGATCAATTGTTTTGAAAGAGGGGAGGAAGAAAGGACAGGTCTCTTGGATACCAGGGCAAGGAAGAGAATACTTCAATGTACAGTTTGTGTTCTAGATTTCCATTCGACATTCTGTATCACAATAATACTAGTAAAGACTGATTTTGCATTAAAAATTACTTGTCTGTCTCAATTTCGGTCCTGTTATATGAGTGAATACAGCAAAAGTACTGAATGAAAATAATATATATATATATATATATATATATAGCAAATCAATGATACAATGCTAAATGCTAATTACATAATAAAACCATAGATCGTGACTTTGAAAAGGATAAAGGGCATCTGTTTTTGAATGCGAAAACTTCAGTGACTTTATCATGATCCACAAGATCAAAGAATATATCTTTTCCAATCTGCTCATACAGATCATCATCACGGGCAACCTGGAGTAAACAATAAATTAATATTGAACTTCATCTCATGAACAATGCATACCAAAATAATACAAAGCACCCCAAGGGAAAAAACTAATTATAATAACTGGGAAGCGAAAGCCAGAGATGTAACCTTAATGATTGTGTACAAGTGAGCCTCAGCCTTCTCCTTCCTTTTCTTCTCTTTTTCTTCTTGTTCTTTCTTTAATCTTATCTAAAATGTATTGTTGAAAGAGAAGTATTTTAATGTAGGAAATACAAGATAAAAACCACATGACATCAGTGAATCAAACGTCTTACTTGAAGGTGTTTGGCAATGTCCTTCTCATCCACATTACAAATTATCTTATCCTTGTCACTTTCACGAATATAAACAAGCATATATGCATTTGAGTACTTCGTAAATTTAAAGGGAGAATTGTTGAACCCAGGATTTGTGTGAGGTAACTGTCAACAAAAATAAAAAAATGAAGCAAATAAAAACAGGCAAGGTTGTGTAAAACAAAAGCAAAATTCTACATGACAAACAAAGAAAACAAAATATTAGAGAGAAGACAAACAAATGTACAAATTACCTCTTCTTCACCACCATAATGCTCTTCTAAAGCCTTGTTTGTGTCTTCTTTCGTTACTGCTCATCATCAAACTTTAACCTAAAACAAGCAAGTTACGTTTTCCTTTCAAATTTAAAATCAGGCAAAAAAATATAGGTAGGATTCATAGGAATATATTAACATGAAGAGAAGCCCAGAACAGTTTATAGATATCCATCAAATTGTCCATTCAAGCTACAAGACATGCAATGTCCAGAAACCATAAACACCAATGAGGAAACGTTTACCAACTAATCAAGCTACAAGGAGAGTTTTACACACATTATTTCAATAAAAGATAAACAAAAAACAAAAGATTATGGAACTGTGTGATCTGAGTCTATTTGGTTCCAGTAAAAAGAGGAATATCATATTTCAAGTTGACTGAATCTACAACTGTCTTATCAGCCCAATTTTAGCCAAAGATAAAGAAAAACTGAAACAGAGAATGAACAATGCAGAAAGAAAAATTAGCAATTCCCTTTGAGCCCACCAGAATCCATATCAACAAAGAAAAATAGCCTAAAACTGACAAATAAAAAAGTGCACAATGAATATAGTATGCACTATGATGAAACAGTAACACACAAATACTGAAAGATTTAAAGATTCCTTAAACTGGTACATACCACTGATCTGAAAGAGCTGGCCGTATATAAGCATAGTAGTGTCCACCATGAACTCCACCACTGTGAACCAAAACACTGCAAGACAAGGTCCATAGGTAGATAATTAAACCAATCAAGTATGAGGTGACTATTCATGCTGCAGCATACCAATAGTTCTAAAATAGGCATATTAAAGAAAAAGGTTGACACAGCAGATACATGAAAGAATTCATTAAACAGAACAAAATATTCCCATATTTAACATCAATGAAGTGAAATTTCCAATACCTGTGAAGTGTATAAAGGTTGCGAATGCTTCTATCTGCATCAGGAGAGAGATACTTGCCATTATCCCTATCAAGATCTAGTTGCAAGGGGAACTCATAGCGGTCATTGATCTGTTGACAATCCAGTTAATGGTCATTGCAGTTTTACATGTATCACAATAATAATCAAAGATAACAGAAAAAATACAGATTACAACAGGATAGAAGGGATTGTAATTGATACTTGAAATAACTTTCTAAACAAAGATTACAACAGGATACTGGTATTCCTGTATAAAGTGGGGAAAGGGCCCAAAGTAGGAAAGGAAATATAGTGAGACAAAAATTACTGGTTCAATATCATAGATAACAGAAAAGTGGATATTTACTCTTGTAATTTTGAAGAATGGATATTAATGCAGTGTATTATGTGTTAAATCACATGTGAAACGGTACAAACTGTAATACTACCAGAAGGAAAAGAAAAAAAAGCATAATTACAACTACCAAAGAAGAAGGACCAATATATAAATGGAAAACAAGGGTTCCTTCCCCCTATTGCAATAAAATTTCAATAACAAGAAAAAACTGAAACATGAGAATACCAACAGATGAAGGGTTTTTAACTTTTCATTGATTCTTGAATCTAATACTAACCTTTACCATAGTGTCTCGAACAAAATCATACTCAAACCGTTTTAACTGAAGCTGAAGAACAGGTGGAAAATCAATGAACAATACACCCTTCCTAGCTTCCTGAAAGTGGAGTCACAGTCATGATATAGGAAAATAACCATTCTAAAAAGAGAAAACGTAAACCTATATATATATATATATATATATATATATATATATATATATATATATATATATATATATATATATATAAGACAATTGCCTTTGTTATCTACCTAATACAATCCCTTCTATTTACCAAATTTACCTAATGATATAGGTACGCGAAAAAATTCATACGGCAAGCAGGAAGAAAAAAGTGGAAAGATGCAAACGACAATGGCAATCTTTCTGCTTCTAATAATAAAAATAGTAGTAGCACAATGGAAAATGCAAAAACTAACAAAAATAGTGGTTGGTAATAAATTAAGCAAAATATTAACCCAAAAACAAAACAATAAAGTGGAAGGTTGAGTTAAAGGCATATCTACAAATGCAATAATGCAAGTAAGGAAGTCAAGCCTGAAAGACAGTACCTGCAACCCATGTTGCTCTGCATGATACTTGTTATCACCCTCTAGCTGTTCCACTTCCACATATTTATCAAAGGAAGCATACACATCTGTACAGCCTTTGACATCAAGCTGAAGATCTATGATCAAATATTCAGAATTAATAAGGTCCTAGAATGGTTGGAATAAATATGATATGATGAACAAAGGCGTCTTAAAGGCAAAATACTTACCATAAAATGATTCTTTTCTTGTTGATTTATAATCCACATTGATGCATTCAATATAGTTCATATGATGGCCTTCAAACAATTTCTGTATAGTCCCTTCAACAACAGTTCCCTGGGAATAGGAAGCCTTGATAAATAATCTTCCAAATATAATACAAGAATCTATAGCAAAAGCTACTTTACCCAGATAGAATAACAATAAGAAACTATCATTGAAAAACCTTTACCTTCATTTTGTCTTCTAGTTTTTCACAAAGAACCCTATTAAGTTCTTGGACATCATGCTGCATGAATGAATCATATGAATCCCATCCAAAAGACTTGGTTAACTCTTTCGTTGATACACTTGTGGCATTATACTGCAACTTGTAAAACAAACTCTGTAGTGCCAGAGGGATGCTCCCAGATGGCATATCATTTTCAGTAGTGGGCATATGGTACACAGCCTGAACAAAAAAAATTAAACATGAGGTGCTTCGTTCTTTGGGGGGGGAAAATTATAGTTATAAGCTACAGAATAACCTTTCTGAAATAAGGAATGTGATACAATGTCTGAAGAAGAGAATTCATGTAACAAGTAGCTCCTTGGTTTTTGAGTCCCACACAACCAGTTTCCTTTTTTGAGTCATGTGCCCAGTAATCAAAATCTTTGCGCACGTTCACATCAGCCTCAATTACACATGTATCATCCACAAGATATCCTCTACTAGGGTCATACAATTCAGCAAGAGGCATGTAATTAGTGAACCCCCAATCACTCTCACGTGCATTGAACTGATGTTGTGTTTCTGCAAATTCATAAAGCAATCAAGACTATTTTCCTTGTAAAGGAAAAGAGATAAAATGCATACAATAAGATATCCTTTGAAGCACAAACATTTAAGAGAGAGAAAAGAGGGACCCAGAGAGACTACAAATCAAACATAACTGTCGAAGCTCTTAATATGAGACAGGGAAGTCTAGTAAATAAATAACGGCCGGAGGTCCAAAGACAGAACAGAAACACTATGAAAAAGCAAAACAAATATTTAAATTCATTAGTTTTGTCAATAACTTAAGTTCTTGAAAAGTGAAAACCTCAAGCTTAACTGATATGGATTGTTAAGACAATAGAAATAAGAGACGTGTTTTTTTGGAATCGATGTCTAAGTTTGTAAACAGTACAACAGAGCTATGTTATATAGAATAAAGTTCCTCCTAGAAAATTATAATTTTGGTATTTATAACTTAATCTGCAGCAAATCATTTTTGTTAATCCTGTTAAGAGCAGTTGTCCAAGTAAACAACTAACGATTATAGGGAGGACTTTTTCAAGAAGGAACCTTAGTCGGTTTAGGACTTGAGGGGGAAACTTGAATAGCAATTCACAAGAGAACAAGCCAGATCGAATAAAAAAACATCTGCAGATCGACATCCCACCCATTTCAGCCTAAACACACTTAACTCTAAATAACCTAGTGCCATAATAAATCAATTTCAAAAGGAAAATGCCAGCCAAAGAAATTTAGATGCCAAAGCAATATTTATAGACACCAAATTGCCAAGACCCTCTCCCCTTCCATTGTTAGGTCCGCGACATAACTCACCTTAAATTCTTCAATGTCTACATAATTATTTAGATTTCTCAGACATATAACACCCAACAAAAAGAGAGGGGAATTCAATTCCTCGGTCACTTATTCAACATGAAAAGAGAAATTCTTTCAATAAAGACCAGTTGCAGAGAAATTACCTTTTCTGACGGAATATTTGCTATGAATCTGATTAATAACAGCTAAGCTAAACTGTGCAAATCTAGTCCAGCCATAAGGCATTGCAGTTGCATCTGCAACGTCTATATACATTGACAAATGCTCAACATTGTTCCCCTTCGGAAAGATAAGTATCCGCCTGCTCATTTCAATCCACATCAGTCAAAACAATAATACTTTGGCACCCGTGGTACACACAAATAATAAACATTAGACACTGATTTATGGGGCCAGCATTTGACAAACATACCATTTGTAACCCCCAACGATGAAAATGTCAGAATAGTGTTTCTTTGGAAGCCTCGAAAAATTTTCAATGGTCCACGTGAATCTCCCAGATGGAGGATCTTCTACTGCCATAGCATCCACTGTAGTGGTATTTTCTGCTTGGGCTACTACCAAATACGAAAAAAGACAACCCAAAAAAAAAAATCAAAGCCCACAATTAAAATAAGGATAATACTATTTGTTACGAAGTGATTTTCGTATAAAAATGCACGAATAACCACTTATTATGGCAAAACACCAGAACAAAGCCATAAACTTTATACAATGGCTTCGGTTCTACACATTAGTCATTCAAGTCCACAAACGGTGAATTCACTGTGGCTTTTATTATCATATTGAAGCATGGGTATATGAGAAGCAACTTTTAAGTTGCTGAACACCATGGGAGAGGTGATAGGTGGCAACAGGCCATTGATGATAGATAACGAGGCTGTGAGCAACCGGCGGTAGCCATTATCCACACCAGTGTGTGAATTTTTATTTTATCACATGTGAGAAGAATATTTCACCCATTCTTGCGCTTTCAGCGGCTCTTAGTTCGTAAGAAATAGCAGCACTCTTAAAATAAGTCTAAACACTACTGGGCTACACCAGTAATTAAAAATGGAAACAGAGTCAAGTCATTGTCAATTACAAAAACAAAACAAAAACTCAATTCAATTAAGATGCTGTTTCACACATTCATCCACTTAGCTCTCCAAAAACAAAAGCATTACAAATACGTAAATTCAAAATAAAACTGAGCTCATCAAATTCAATAGATACGATGAAGTTTCAATTTCACACACTCATCCACTGAGCTCTCCAATAACAAAAGCATTGCATGAATTCAAAAGAAAACTGAGTCCTCCAAATTCAATCGATCCAACGAAGTTTCTGAGCTCTCCAACAACTAGCATTACATTAATTCCAAATAAAACACGGAAATCAATTTACCTTCCATAGGTTGTGGACCTTCAGGAACATCAGGGACATCAGAGTGAGGAAACAGCATCTCCTCATCATCTTCCTGCTGCTGATGCTGTTGCTGCACACAAAAAATCACAAAACACGGATCCAGTTATCAAAAACCCTAGTAACCGTCGAACAAAATATATTTACAAAAAAATAATAAAAAGATCGCAAAATAAATTTGCAAAATTGATGAAAAGCGAAAATCGCATCTGAAATTGCAATTGAACTAAATTGAAGCAGAAAGTGAATAAAACAAAGCGTAAATGATGCAGTGAAGAGAAAGAGGGAATTGATGATCACATCTAATGGCGGAGAAGTAATCTGAGCCATTGACGAGTGTCGTTGAAGGAGGTTACAATTGAAGAATTGAAGAAAAGGTTGAGGAAGTAACAACGGGTTTATGGAAATGCGGAAGAAAGAGAAATCATGGAAGGTTTAGAGAAAGAGAGAGAGGGATAGTGAAGAGAAGAGAGTGACGAATGTGAAGAAAGAAACCAAGCCGACGATGGTATTGGGGGGAGTAATGTAAAAGAGGGGCTGCTTCAGCATCCGTTTAGTACGGAAAACAAGGACGTTTTCGGCATTTGGTAAAAATATTGGGCCTCATTCCCTAATCCTTACTCCTATTTTCATTTTGAGTTGGATATTAATACAGTATTAATTAATTAGGATTAGGATTTAGACTTTTTTGGTTAAAAATAACGGATAGCAGATACGTTAGTGGATAAGCGGATAACGAATAAACTATCTGATAGTAAATTATGTGTTTGATAAAACTGAGGTTTAAAATAGCCGATAAATGTAAAATGATTTAAAAGGATATTTAATTAATGATTAAATTATTTAAGGATGATAAAATATTTAATGAGGAAAGATAAGTAATTTAAGAAAATAATAAGGGTAAAAATGTCAAAAAAAAGTGAAATGTTATACGCTACTCGAAAAACGTTAGACGTTAGTGTTTGCCAAACACCCCCCGTACTTGTCATCCGCTAATCAAATACCCTAGTCTTATCTGCTATCCGCTAGCGAATGGGCCGCGCCAAACAGAGCCTTAATTTATATACATTATAAGTGTATACGTATTTTACACTACCAATTACAAGTTGGCACGTCATTAAAAATAAGTTAGTCAATTGATAACTGCCTTATATGTAAAATCTTATGCACGGTATGTGTAATAAATTAAACTCTATTAATTATTATTTATTATTTATCACTTATTATTTATATTTAAGAATCTAATTAAGTTGACCAAAATAAGAGCTCTTTAGTTTTTTTTCTAAAAAAAGTAATCACTTTTTTAATAAAATAACCACTTTCAAAAAATTTCTATCTTTGTGTCAAATAAAATAAAATTTCTATCTATTTGTTACCATTTTTAAAAAATGGAAAAAAATTGGTCAAAAAAAAATACAACAAATAACTTAAAAATTGCTTCAAATAAGAATGAGTGATGATATTTAGCACCAAAGCTTGTCGTACGAAAGGTAAGAACGTACTTACTTTTTTATGTTCAATGGTTATCACAATTTGACTTTTCATACAAATACATCACCCATAGATTTCATATCGTACTTTTTACCATTTTATAATTAGACTCTATTTTGAGTAATTTCTCTTAAAAATTATCCTTGTAAAGAATAATTTTCTAAAAAAAGAAAGTGATTTTCATTCTGCTACACAAACATAAAACAAACTTGTATTTCGTAAAAGAATGTCTAAAATTAATCTCTAAATTATGGGTCTGTTTGTTACAAATTAAAAAATAAGTGATTTTGTTGATAGATAATTTAGAGATTAAATTTTAGAAATTTTTAATAAAATGAGAAAGTGTTTTCTGTCACAGAATATATCAAAATCACTTATTTTTAAAAATAAAAATAAAAATCATTCATAAAAATTGACTTTTATGATAAACTACTCAAAACAGATTCTCATTTGAAGTAGTTTTTAGATTATTTTTAGATTCTCATTTTTTTTAAAAAATGAAACAAAAGAGATGCAAAAAATTTAAAATAATTTTTTAAAAAAAAAGTGATTATTCTTCAAATTAAGCTGTGACAAGCACGCTCTATTTAACATTGAAATCACTTTTTTTTATCTAAAACAGAGGGCCCTAAGAGTTTACCTTTGTCAAAAAAAAAAAATTGATATATGTGGTAAAAAAAATTAAACCGATAACTAATTAAATAAAAAAATTTACAAGTATAATTACCTCTTTGGATTTACAAATAATTAAAAACAAATTGTTTGCAACACACAAATAGATACTATTTTGGGACCTGAGGACACTTGGATGAGATGATAGGGGTCTCTTCCTATTTAATCAAGGTCCTGAGTTCGAATCCAACCGTGGGCATGCAAAGATTAAATCTCTCGAGGAGAGTTTTGTCGCTCATCATGTGGTCCTACCAAAATTTCAATGGATTAGTCTTTGCGCTACGCTGCAGAGGATACCCGCTTTTACAAAAAAGATATTATTATGGTCTTTATTATAAGAAATAATTACGCTTTATGTTTATTGAACAACAAATGGATCTATATGTTGTCGTGTGAATTTTGGTGTGTAGCCAATTAGGTATAACTTTGGCTAAATCGCACTCTTAACAGTGATCTCTTTGTTCATCAAGCGATTACGTTGAGAAACAGACTTTGTTTCTTACGCGGGTGTTCCACCCAAAATGGGAAGCGAAGGCTTTTCACCCACTTCTACGCGCTTAATGGGCGTTATTCACCCATAACGCCAACTAGCGCGAAAAGTGGGTGGAAAGCCTTTGGTTCCTACTTTTTAAGTGTCGTGACCATGTCCTTCTCAACCACCCAAGCCTCAACGCTTTTTCCCACGCGCTTCGCTTACTTGTCACCCAAGCAGTCTTCTACATCAACTATGTTGTCCTCAACTGACTAAAATCTTTAGTTGGTACCTCCTCAGCTGAGTCGTTCTCAATCGGCTAAAGTATAAGCCAATAGTCTACTAAAAGGACTAGTTAACCACCACTTTTCCCATGTTCTCCATATTCTTATTTTCTAGGTAGTGGGTACACATTTTTAGCCTTGATTTCATTTGGTTAACTCCTCATGTCCATGCCCACTTCCCATAAATGTAAGAAGGTGGTTATCGTGATTTTGACATGTCCTTTCATGATAATACAATAACAACTCTGCCTTTAATGAATAATTATACTAGCCCATTAAGATCAAATAAAAGCATCCAAGACCATATAGACTTAGCAAAAGAATGTCCACCAATTTTGCCTCACCAAGTCTTGCCTCTGCTGATTTTGCCTGTGTCGAGTAGTGATAACTCTTATTTATAAGAGTTATTTATGCTTTTTTAGCTTAAATTATTGGGAGTTCTAAAGTAATATTGTGTTAATTAATTAAAATAGGTTGTTTAGTGTAAAAGAAGATTTAATTCTCGGTTTGAAGTCATTTTGACACTTTGTACCCCATTTTATGCTTTTATGTGTGTATTTTATTGTTGTAGCATCGTGTCGCAAAGATTAAGCTCTCTCGCAAAGATGAGAGAGAAAATATTGAGGCAAGCTATCAAAAAGATCGCACGCCCTAATATTGCCGGGTACTAGATCACATATGCTTAGAATATTCCTTTTGTGGGCACATCACTACAAAAACACTATCCATTAGCGAGGAAATTTTCTGTCGCTAACATGCCCAATTCCGCCGCTAATTGCCATTAGCGAGGGAATTAGCGAGGGACCAGTTCGTTCCGAGCTCCATTTTCACAATAAAAGTAGAAATTTTGCACAACACTGCTGGGAGTGATGCTGCAGCAATACAGGAGCTGACTTACTTGAAGATTTTCGTGGATTTGGGAGCTGTTTGTACCTCCATTATCACTATTCTTGGAGCCAAACTTCAGTCTACCTCTTCTTAGTATATTTCTTCCTTGTAATTTCGGTTCTATGGCTTTAGATTTTGTATATCTGCTTTATTTCTTGGGTTTGTTGTTCATCATGAGCTAAATACTCTTAGTTGGGATGCTAGTAACTATGTAATGAAGCCTTAGTGTGTTTAATGCATGTATTTGATGTTTTAGCATTTTATCCTTTGTGTGATACTATTTCCAAACTTATTTTAGAATTGATCACCTAATATAAGTACCATTTATAGATTCATATATGGTTTATAAATTGATCTCAAAGGATAATATGGGTAGTGTTCATTAACATAGATTTTAATGTTCCTTGCTTAAAACCTAGACATAGGAGGGCATATTTCATAGGGTGAATACTGTGGGTGCCTAAGCAAAACTTAGTATGCACTCCTTTAGGGTCTAGAGATAAACTCTTGCGAGGAGACCCTAGTGTGAAGTATTTGAGAAAATACATCTATTGCTGCAGCACCCAATGCTACAGCATTAGATACATCATTAATACATTATGATGACAATGCTTAGTGAAAGGCATTCCGGCTAACTCTCTTTCTGAATTTCTATTAATCATTTATCTTACTTACTGTTTGTTGATAAAATTGTGTTCTACAACTTGTTATTTTACTTTGCTTTTACTCACTAGCTTACTTGCTATTTAAATATAGAAAAAACTCAACAATCCTCGTGGGAACGATCTCTATTTACTCTTTATTACTTGTTTCAACTGTGTATACTTGCACATATTGTTTTCACACAATAGTAGGCACCTCAGTCGCTCCTTTAGCCGAGTGGATCCGACCAACTATCTTTTGGTGTAAACAAATGCCCCCTGAATCTTTAACCTAAGGACAATAAGAGGAAACTAAAGGTTGCATTATGCAAGTTGATCTCCTTTCTGCCAACTACTTACTCTTGACTAATATGATTCTAGTGCATATGGAAATTTAATCCTTTGAAACAACTAAGATTGCAGACAGTAGACTCACAATGTCAAAACGACACTGCTAGGTGCCCCCCAGTTTTATATGGTCCAACCGATCAAGGAAGCACCAATGCTACAAAGACGCCATGTTTGTAGGTAGTAGTTGTTATACCCCAATTTTGTCCTGCCTTCTTTTTCTCGCTTTAGTCGCTTATTTTTAGTAAGGGCGTGTTTCGAGTCGCATGATTACGAGAATTATTAGTGTAGAGTTTCGCTACCAACCCAAACCAATTCCACCACTCCGCTCAGCTAAATCGAAATGTCGTTGTTTGAATTAGGCACGCGCGCGAATGATCGATCTTTTCGTGCGTTCTTCAATTTAATGTCCGTATTCGAGTTTAGTCGTACGTGAACAGGTCCACCTAAAAGTCTTTTTTCTCAAAATTTGGTTTAAATTCAGACTTAATAATGCGATCCCGAGTTAATTTTGGGGTTTTTAGTTAACACGCCCATTTTTGGTCTAGTTTTAGCATATCCGCTTTAGTCCGCCCGCCCTCGCTTTTTGTATTTGGCCCGACTCCTTTTTCTAATTATTTTTATTCTCATTTTGTATTTAGTTTAATTTACAATTCAAAAAAAATTGTATTTAGTCCAAAAATACAAAAAATGATAATATTAAAAATACAAAGAATATAAAAAACGAAAATTAAATAAAGGAGCAAAGATCGCAATCCCCGGGTCTGCTCGCTTCTCCAAGACCGCCAAAGAAGCCCACATTATCGATCTCGCAAAAGCCTACCAAACAAAGAATTAATGCTAAAACCTAATTTCTACCTATAAATAAACAAATAACCTAGTGGTCTAAAAGACACGGAAATCAAGGCAGAAAGAGAATGCAAAAATCACTAAAAATGAGGATTAGAGTTTCACATTGAAACCCTAATCACCTAAACACTGTTTGAGAGGTACTGCGAAGAGAATCCAAAGAGATCTGATCCAAATACCATTGGAAACAAAGATCGCTTAACAACATTAGTAGATCCGGTCCAATCAACAAGAGCAGTGAAAATAAAAACAAGAATCAACAACAGTAATAACCAGTAGCGATTAGGAGTCTAAATCAGAGGCTGGAAAAGAGGTTGGTTTGTTTTTTGTTTCGTTATCAAAATTAGTTGTCTGAAATAAGTCCAGTTGATACTGCTTTTTTTTTTTGTTGATGTTGTGAATAATATAGGAGCAATTTAGTATATCAGAAGCGTTTTTTTGTTAAGTGTTAATCAAAATCAATGTTTTAATTTAGTATATCAAAATTAGTATTCTGATTTTCTTTTTTAAAAAGAAAAAAAAACAAAAACAAAGTTAGTAATTAAGCATAGAAGAAGGAAACCAGATTTTTTTATTAGATGAGCATAAAATTGAATCTGAGATGTCCAGCCACCGTCGCCGGTGATGGCCGCCGTGGCAACCGGCAGCACCATCGCGAAGGCCCATTCACCGTCGTCCCTCTTCCTCCCATCGTGATTCTCCCACTCTCTCTCCCCCAAACCGAACCATCACCATCATCAACCACCAAAACAAACAGAAACCGAAAGAAGGAGAATCAAAAAAGGGGAAAACCGAAATTGTTAAACCACCGCCGCACCGATCCTCTCTCTCACAGGAAACCGCCGCGTTTCACGCCCTCCACCGTGAAAGGGGGCGAAAATTCCGCCAAGGATTTTACCTCCTCTCTCTGCGGCGCCGCTGGCAAGGGTAAAGGAGGGATCAGTTTTAGGGTTTTATTTCCTTAGGTTTTAAACTTATATACCTGTTTTTGTTTTTATTGTTTTTAATATTCAGAATGCTAGTCACACCCCATTATTCATGCGCACGCCTCCCCCAACTTAAGCCCAGTTTTGCATTTTGGGCTTTCCAAATGCGAACTGGGCTTTCCTTTTTGCACCCCCTATTAATTATACAACCCCTGCGATTAATAAAACCCCAATTTACAACTGCACTCCCGCCTCTCTTTTTAATTCTTTTCCAACTCAAACATAAATAATTTTTCTCTCGAAATCAAATAAACGGCTAAGTGGGTTGTACAACCGGGTTAGTCATTATTTTAGGGTCAATGAGTTGTACAGTTCAGTAACCCTGCAAACTTAATAAATACGAATAAACTATTTTCCCTAAAAATAAACGGCTAAGTCGGTTGTACAACCGGGTTAGTCATCATTTCAGGACCAATGAACTGCATAGCCTCAAGAATCCTACAAAAACTTAATAAAATATAAATAAATTATTTTTTCAAATAGGGGACTAAGCTCTGCTTATACAATCCAAGTTAGTCAATGCTTTCTATAACTAATGAGTCAGATAGTCAGAGTTCTAGAATACATATTCTAAAACAGACTCCACCTCACATCAAACCTATTTCTTTCAAAAACTCAAAAATCACTTTCAAAAAGTAGGGGACTAAGCTCGGTTGTACAATCCAAGTTAGTCAGCCCCTAGAACCAATGAGATGTACAGCTTCAAGGAATCCTAAGACCCCTACACTAAAAACACCAACCAACAAACCTTTTTCAGAAGAACTACGTAGCTTTGATTCCTCCATTGCATCCGGAGGTACGTAGGAGCAAGAGTTCACTCTTGTCAAGCACTAAAAATTAAAAATTTAATAAAGTCTTTTTCTCTTTATAAATAAATGGGTAAATATTAATAAACCATAATTAATTAGACAAAGGATGTCGTGGGGTGCTAATACCTTCCCCACACATAACGACTCCCGAACCCTAAACTCAGTCTTGTCCTAAACCTAAAAGGGATTTTCCGAATTTGCCCTTAAACTAAAATTTGGTGGCGACTTCATTTGAACCTTTCGAAGAATCCTTTCCCGGATTTTTCGGTCGCTACAGCAGTCTTATGTTGTCAATGTGGCACTGCTAAGTGTCATCACACTTTGTTTTGTTTGATTGGTACTAGTGGCGGATCCATATATAGTGGGATGGGGGCATTTGCCCCCATGAGAAGAAGATGATTTACTTAGGTGTGCTTAATAAATATATTGTTGCCCCCATAAGAAAATAGGGGTTGGCCCCATATAAGTTCATTACTTTTTGAATGTTTGTACAAAATAATCAAATATATAAGAGAGAATAATTTGTAATAATTTTATTATTCGATTATTCTAATTTTTATTGTTTTAGTCTCTTCTAACACTAAATAAACACATGAAGAGCTTAAGACCCTATTTGGGAGTTTGAAGAGGAGGGAGGACTTTGGGAGAAGTGGAGTAGAGAGAAAGCTATAATATTTCACCATAGTTGAGAGAGAAATTTTTAGATAATGATAGAAAATGCTCATGATTAATATATTTTTTAATTTCAAGACTATTATAAAGGATGTAAATGATTTGAAGAATTTGCCTAAGCACTCTCAAACTCTCCCCTCCTCCAATGCATTTTTCGAGTTCCTCCAATTTGAGGGGATTTGGTTTTATAAAGAAAATAAATTTCTCATTGAAGTTGATCCTTCCTATTTTGTTCAAGCCCTCCCTTCCCCTCCAAACTCACAAATAGATCTTAAGTATTTAGTGTTATTTTAGCAGTAGAGGCAAAAAAAGTCCTTTACAAAAAATAAAGACTTATTTGCTCTCTAAATAATGAATGGTAGCAATTCGACCATTAAAAAAATTAAATACTAGTCAACTAATATCTAAAAAGGAGTAAAACGTTCCTAAAGTTATTTTAAAAGGATTAAATTATTCATTATTTTAGGACCAAATTGATAATTTTTTTATAAATAATATAAGGTGTACCAGCTGGAATATCTACTCTATTCTATCGTGATAATATATACTCTGTAAATATTTATAAAACTTTTCATAAAAAATGTTTGATTTTTCTTTTCCCTAACCATAAAAAATTATTGGATCCGCCACTGATTGGTACACCATTTTGTACCATTTCGTTTCCATTGCATCAGCTACTTACATTTACTCTTTGTTGAATGAAATGGTAAGTCGTGCGCCAAAACTATACTAAAGAGTGTAGCCATTAACACATTTACATAAGCCTTGGGATCTTGGTCAGTTGGCGAGGTCTCGGATGCCATGTCATTTAGCTGCCTAATCACCATGGTAATCAGATGTATCTTCAATCACATCATAATCATCCATAGGGATCATTTCACTGTCAGGTCCTTCTTACCTCTTCTCATGAATGAAGCACGCAATCATGTGAGCTTTGGTTGACAACTCACTTAAGCCCGAAAGTTTGTGGGAAAGCAACACGTATTCCATCTGTTGAAGCATGTTACCCAAAACTATTGCAATATACTCTGCTTCTGGGAGTTGCTTTGTGCATTTGCTAATCAGCTTCCTAAATATTTGTACAAAGTCACCAATCATTTTGTCCTCTTCTTGTTTCAAGTGCATCAAATTGGTTGTTGTAACTTTCTATTGAGGCTTGTAAAACCTCTCATGGAAGCACCACTCCATGTCTGCCCAACTTACCACGAAATTAGGAGGTAAGGAATAATACCAAGTAAAGGTTATCTTTGTCAACAAGTGAAATGTAACGTATGGTATTCATCTATTAGTCTCTCCACGCTAGACAAAGAGATCCACAATGTGTTCAATGGTAAACATGTCATCTTCTATTGAGAAAGATGTAAAATTGGGGGTCTCAAACCCACTTGGCAATGGAATCATTTTGTCCACCCATCCGATATGGCTTTCCATGCATACGCCGACATAAAGGCCTTAGTTGTATGCCGGCGACTCGCATAACCCCGTGATATCATGTCGGGATCAATCGTCGAGGAACAATTGGTCTACTCTCATCCATCATCGATTGACATGACCTCAGAATAAAGGTTGGAGCCAGACTATATTGTACAGTCGGCATTGCTCCTTATTGAAGTGGCATTTGGTATGTTTGCTTTGGTATATTTGAAATCATTGTTTGATTAGCCGCAAGAGGTGGAGTTGGTCTCTGTTGCCACTCTGCTGAGTAGCCACCTGATTCATATACTAAGTCTCATGCGCATCTGGGTGATTAGTCAAGAGGTGGAATGGTATTTCATGGTTGTTCTCTATTATAATCACTAGTTGTTATATACAAAATCCCTCGAGAAGGAATTGAACTCATCTCGCCAGACCTTTCTGAGGCATGTTCATAGAATGGTTGATTATAGTAGGTAGGTCGAAGATTATTCCATGATTGCTACCTTTTATAATCACCAGATAGCTACATCTACATTCCAGAGCCCAAAGCTTGATAAGCGTGCAAGTCCTTCATTAGTGACATGTACAAATACACCATTAGTCGGGGTAGATGGCATAACTGATGACACTTCAATATGTGTTATTGTATTATAAAACCTATCGTTTGCCACTATTTTCCATTGGGCTAATAGTAGCAAATGTATTCGGCTAAATTTGTGATAAAAGTTATGCGTGAACAACGTTCGGTTGAACTTGTAGTAAATGTTCTTCCTGAGTATATGGTTGCTCTTCTTGTGGTACTCCAAAGTTGAACAACACGCTGACCTTCATTGCCCCCGACCGCGCGTGCAAATTTTGTTGTATTACGTGTTACTTTGGCTAAATTGCACTCTAAACATTGATCCATTTGTTGATCAAGTGATTACGCTGAGAAAGAGTTTTTGTTTCTCAACACGCATCAATTAAAAGACTCTCCTTTATCGCTCCATCAGTATTAATAGTCACCCAATCACGATCCGAAGGTTTCCAAGAAATGTCCACAGTTGCTCTATGCTTTCCCCCAAACCGGTGCCAACGGCTTCTTTCACTGCAAATATTGATGAACATACACAATCACACAATGTTTGTTTATTAATAGTCCATACACATAGGGGTGTTCGTGAGTTGGTTTAGATCGACTTTGACCAAATCAGTTGTCCGAACCAATCATATTTATTCGGTTTGGGTTGGTTCAGATTTTGAATTCCCCCCCCCCCCCCAAAATCCAAACCAAACCAATGTACGTTTGGCAGGTTGCATTGGATTAGGCTCACGGGTCATGCGCTAACAATGTATTTTAATTAAATAAAAAATTCTACATTTTTATTATAGTCTCAAAACCAAACTGATTCATAAACGTGATTCATTAATTGGAAAATTTATCCAATCCAAGCTCCAAACTAGGAGACATTATAAGGCTACTAAGAGTTCCAACTTGTGATGATTATGATGCGATTCAATTCAATGAAGTGCCTATGAAATACACTAAGTGTGTGTGAGAATTGATAGTGAGTAGTGAGGTCGGAGCGGTGGATTAGAACGTTAGTGTAAGAATACAAAATGTAGATCATAGTTAGCTACGGTTCGAGTACACCGGTCTTCAAATTTATAATTTAAAATCCATTGTTTGAACCGAACTAGGACGAGTCTTTACGGCTAGATATGATTTGACTTGATCACGAAAATTGCCCGAACCAAATGCTTCGATCCGATCAGACATCGTTGGTTCGAATTTAGCCAAACCACTTAACACCCCTACATGCACATAATGTTTGTTTATTTATGTGTTTTCACACACACTTATATATATATGCACATGATAACTCTTATTTATAAGAGTTATTTATGCTTTTTTAGCTTAAATTATTGGGAGTTCTAAAGTAATATTATGCTTAATTAATTAAAATAGGTTGTTTATCAGAAAAGAAGATTTAATTTTGGTTTGAAGTCATTTTGGCACTTTGGTTCCCCATTTTGTGCTTTTATGTGTGTATTTTTTGTTGCAAAGATCGTGTGTCACAAAGATTATGCGTTCCTTCGAAAGATGAGAGATAAATTGCTAAGGCAAGTCATCAAAAAGGAAGGACACACCCTATTGCTAGTACCGGGTCATCATATGCTCGTAATATTCCTTTTGTGGGTACATTGGCACATGGAATGACAAACGTAACCTCCAAAGGATATTTTTTGGATCACTAAACCCTAGTACTATTTAAGGAGGCTCATCTTCCTCATTTGGGAGGCTGGTTCAGAAAGGAGGCTAGGTTTAGAGATAGTCTTTCTCTCCATTTTCGCTCCAAGCTCCATTTTCACAATAAATACTTTGAGTTGGGATGCTAGTAACTATGTAATGAAGTCTTAGTGTGTTTAATGCATGCATTTTTTTAACGCATGTTTAATGCATGTATTTGATGTTTTAGCATTTTATCCTTTGTGTGATAATATTTCCAAACTTATTTTTAGAATTGATAACCTAATATAAGTATCATTTATAGATTCAAAGATGGTTTATAATTTGATCTCAAACGATAATATGGATAGTGTTCATTAAAAGAGATTTTAATTTTCCTTGCTTAAAACCTAGAGATAGGAGGGCAAAATCCATAAGGTGAATACTCGCCTATGCCTGCCAAACCTAGAGGTACTTCTTTAGGGTTTAGAGATAAACTCTTGCAAGGAAAACCTAGTGTGAAGTATTTGAGAAAATACGTCTTATTGCTGCAGCACATAATGCTGCAGCATTAGATACAACATTAATACATTATGATGACATTGCATAGTGAAAGACATTTCAGCTTACTCTCTTTCTGAATTCTACTAATCCTTTATCTTACTTAATGTTTGTTGATAAAATTGTATTCTACAACTTGTTATTTTACTTTGCTTTTACTCACTAGCTTACTTGCTAATTAAATATAGAAAAGAACTCAACAATCCTCGTGAGAACGATCTCTACTTACTCTTTATTACTTGTTACGATTGTGTATACTTGCACATATTGTTTTCACACAACAATACACAAACCCAAATACGATATATTTAGAATTAAAATTAATAAAAATCTAGTAAAAATCAAGACTTGCAAATTTATATTAATAATATGTTATTCTAGATATACAAAAACTTGTTATGATTGTATGGACTAAAAGTATATTTAAACCTTAAATTAATATAATTTTGGCTAAAAGGTACTTTTAGTCCCCGCAAATGTCAAGAAAATCCAGCTTTAGTCCTCCGCAATTCCAAATTTTTAAAATAGTCCCCGCAATTAGTAAACGTTACTACTTTAGTCCTCTCATTGCACTACTTTAGTCCTCCTCGCAATTCCATTTAAAATGTACTTTTAGTCCCCGCAAATGTCAAAAAAATCCAGTTTAGTCCCTCCTTTGTTAAGAGTAAAGTAATAGCAGGGACTAAAGTAGTAACGTTTACTAATTACAGGGACTATTTTAAAAAATTTGGAATTGCAGAGACTAAACTGAATTTTTTTGACATTTGCAGGGACTAAAAGTACCTTTTAGCCTATAATTTTATGGACTTAACTCAGTGAAGTCATCAAAAAAATTCATGTGGCACTTTTCATGTCTATTTATGTTGGTCATGGGCAGTGATAGATTGATAGTTAATAGTTACGACTAAACTTTAAACTTACAAATTTTATGTGAAAGAAAATGGAGTAAATTTTTTTGATGGGATTAAAAATAAAATTTGTGATTTTTCGAAGGACAAAGTGATTTGGATGTATGTGCAAGCAATGGTGTTGAAAATGGGCTTTTATAATAAATGGGTGGCTTGGATGGGGTTTTGCATGGGGTCCCTAAATTACTTTGTCATTGTTAATGGTGACCGTGTGGGAAAAATCACCTCTGACAGAGGTCTCGGTGTAAGGGACTCTCTCTCCCTTACTTATTCCTTATTTGTGCCAAGATCTTATGTCTTACTACTCTATAAAAACCGAATCTAAGGGCGGCATTCGTGGTACCAAAGTCACTACAAGAATTCATTGTATTCATCGCTAACTCAATCCCCCAGTAATGGTATAAATCAGCCAGAAATTGCACTTTATTGGCGGATTTAGTCCGCCAAAGAATCACCGTAAAAACGCCGCAGTAATTCTTATCGATCGATTTTCACCAAGAATTATCGGCGGATTTATCGTCGAAATTCGCCGAATTATCAAGCAAAAATTCGCCAAGAATCACCAAGAGTTCTTGGTCAAATTCCGCCAGAATCTATTATATATATTTTTAAAAAAATATTTTAAAAATGCTTTTTTATATTTAAAAAATATTTATAAAATGCGTTTTTTTTATTTAATTTTTTAGAAAACTAATTCTTAATTCATTTATTTATATTTATAAAATGCGTTTTTTTTAAAAATATTTATAAAATGCGTTTTTTTTATTTATATTTATTTTAAAAAAATTAAAATGCGTGGAAGAGAAGAGAGTGGAAGAGAAGAAGAGAGTAAATGAGAGAGAGTGGAGTGAAAAGAGAAGAAGAGAGTGGTGGTGGTGGTGTTGGGTGGTGGTGGTGTGGTGGTGGAAGAGAAGAAAATAGAAGAAGAGAGTGGAAGAGAAGAAGAGAGAAGAAGAGAGTAAATGAGAGAGAGTGTGTTTGGTAACAGATAGAAATGGGAAAGCTGGGTTGATTTAAACTGTGGCGCGACCATCGCGGAATTGAAACATTATCGCGAACTCGTGTCGAGCGCGTCACGCATTATCGGGCGAATCGATACATTATCGGCGAACTGGTCATTTATCGGCGGACATGTCGTTGGCTTGAGACGCGTGAAAGCTGGCGCGGATAATCATGTCCATTTTTGGCGGAAATTAACGTTACTGGCGGAATTTCACCAAGAATTATCGGCGATTTATCGTTTAATTTTAGCCAAGATAATTCTCGTCAATTTCACCAAGAATTCATCGGCGAGAATATTCCGCCAAGAATCGCAATTACCGCGTATATATTTATTGATAATTTTTTTTTATTTCCTAATTAAATTTCGCCAGAAATGAATAATAATCCGCCAGTAAACATACTGGTTGTTTAAATCCGCCAGAAATGCTATGGTATTCGCAAGAGCGCATCGGACAGCACTAAATCCGCCAGTAATCGCCAAATTACGCCAGAAAATTTACTGGCTGACTGATTCCGCCAGAAATGTTTAGCCAGTAATGCAAGTAATTCTTGTAGTGAGTGTGCAGAGGAGCTCCCATCCTCTCACACCTATTATTTGTTGTCGATTTTTTATTTTATTTTTCATGGCTAACCAAAGAGAAGCACTTCATATAAAAAATATCTGCATACTTATGAGCAGGCTTCTAGTCAAGCTCTCCCATTAGAGGTTGCAGGAGCAGTGGGGACACTGTTAGGTTTTTAGTTGGGGGGAGGACCTTCTGATTATTGTTTTGTTCAAATCAAAGGCATGATTAGTTGCACTTTCTATCTTTGCAGTAATGGATAATGTTTCTTTTTGGGCTGAACTTAATTATGATAAAGTGTATGTGTTGGGTAACCTTGTTTGAATAAAAATGAGTCTTATTGTTATTTTTACACTCAAAACTCTAGGCTTAGCCAAGAACTTAGTTATTGAGAAATGATATGATGTTAAAGCTAGTGTTAGTAAACCAAAAGTCTGAAGTACTTAACTAGCTACAACATTTAGAACTTCCAATGCTACAACATTGTGAAAATTCCAAATCAGTAGTAGTGCACTAGCCAAAAGTCTGAAGTACTTAACTAGCTTTACCCTCTGTCATGCTTAAAAGCCCCCAGATCTTATGTGAAGATGTTAGTCAACTCTTTTTTTTGAAAAACTCTTGACATGATCAAAAGAAAACTACTCTTTCCAATGCTAAGTGAAGTTTTGAAGATATAGGAATGAAACTATGTCCTAAGAGTCACACACTCACCTAATGAGAAGTAATGATTTTGAATGTTGTGAAAGACATGGGTGTGTGTGTGTGTGTGTGTGTGTGTGTGTTTGAAGTGTGAATCAAAATTTTGGCCCATTGAGATCATTTTTAAAAAACTGTTTGATTTAGGGAAGCAATTGATTTTGTTTTTGTATTCTCTTTGTATATTGTTTGTCCTGTGTTTTGTCAAGTGTCATTGCTTGAGGAGAAACAATGATTTAAGTTTGGGAGGGTGTGATAACTCTTATTTATATAGAGCTATTTATATGTTCTAAATTTAAATCAATGTGAGTTTCTAAGTAATATTATTGTTAAAGTAGTTAATATGTGTTGTTTAGAGTAAATGAGGGTTAGGAATTGATTTGTGATCATTTGACACTTTTGATGCCTCATATTGTATTTTAATGTGTTTGATCAATGCTACAACATTAGATGCCCCAACAATCAATGCTCTGGCATTCGTGGCAGACTAAAATGCCCCAACATTTGTGGCAGATTGAAATGCTCCAACATTATGACATCATCATGAGCTAAAGTAAAGCAAGTGGCACAATTGAATCATCTCAAGCGCCACTTTATGACATCATATCCCGCAATTTGCACCTTTTTCAGAAACACTTGCACATGCTTATAGGCTTACTTTCTAGAGTTGAAAGATCAAATCAACGTTGTAAAAGCAAATGATACAAGTGGGAAATTAGCCCAACCTCAAGTAATTTCATCATGAAGAAACCTCACTCAAGGGAGCCACCTTTTTAGGACACTTGTCAATTCGCTGTAGGACCTCTTCTCTTTAATAAAACAAATGTCAAATCTACTTTTTGAGGCACATGGATTCAAAAGAAATCAACTTCTTCTCCAAGTAAACTCAACCATGAAGAAACCTCTCTCAAGGAGCCTATAGATACCCTTCACTGTCTCATTCACAAGAAGATCAGAACTCACTCACTAAAATCATTATTAGAACTGATTCGAAAGAGAGGTAAGAACTTGACAACTTTTTCCTTCACCTTCACGCAACTACATTCTGCTTAAGGAATGCTCCCATCATAATGATGTTGTGAAGCGATAGTCCAACATTACCGGGCTGAATCACGCAAAGGGAACTAAATTGTGTATCTTCTGCTCTATTTATTTTCCTTTGTGTTTTTCAGTAATATGAACATGTTATTTGCATCAGTTTGTATGTCTTTAGTAATGTTAAGCATGAGCTTAACTCTTTTGTAGTTGGGATGCCAAAAACTTTGTAGTGCTCCTTTAACTAGTTTTATGTTATATATTTATGTTTGTGTTTTAGTTCTCGCATGATAACTCTTTCATACTCATCTTTAGAATTGACCAGCTAAAATTGAATACAAATTATAAATTCAGACATGGTTTATAATTGGAACTAAATAACTAATGTGGGTACGTGTTTTAACAAAGGAAACTTTGTAATTCCATGCTAAAATCATAGTCCATAGGGTGATACTGTGGGTACTTCATATACAATGGTGCACTTATTTAGAACTTAGACATAAGACTTGTAACGAAACCCTAATGATAGTGACTGAAAGGCACGCCACAAATGCTATAGAATCCATTGGTCCAACATCGCATCTAACACAATGTTGTTAAAAGTGACTTACTTAGTGGGCAGCATTCCAACTACTTTCTCATCATATTTTACAACCCCAACTTTACTTGCTTATTTATTTTCTGTTTGTTTACATTCTTGCATTTCTACCATATTGTTTATTGGTTACCTTTCGCTAGTGAATATTGCTTTTAAACTTGTAAATTAATCCAATCCATGTAGGAACAATACTCTACTTTTACTTTATTACTTGTTACGATTGTGTATACTTGCACATACATTTGTGTATATATTTCAAGCGCACCAGGTTCGAGCAGAAGTCAAAAGAGGGGCATCAATTGGATGAGGTGTGAGAATTTGACCACCCAAAAGGAAGATAGAGGTACGAGTTTGCGTCACTTCTATGGTTTCAATGTGGCTATATATGCTAGGGAAACAAGATTGACATTTGTTAACCAATAATGATGCTACAGAGCATTGGGTAAGCTAAATATTATCCTCATATATAGTGATTTTTTGGGCCCCGATTGGGTTATAATCCCAGTTATGTTTGGTGTAACATTCATAGTTAATACGTATTAGTACAAAGTGATGTGACCTAAAGTAGATCATTGAGTTTAGGATCTTGAAATTTAGCAAATCAACAAATTTCTCACACAACAAAAGAGGATGAACACCAACAACACAAAATCAAAGACACAAAACTTACTTGAAAAGGATGAATACAGAATGTGGAGAAGATAGAAATGGAAGTGGAGAAGGAAGTCCACCACTTCTTCATTGGGAAGATGATAAGGACAACACTATCTTTGAGCTCTCCTAGCCTCAAAGTTGTGTGCTCAAGGTTTTCATCTCAAGAAACCTTGGAGAATCTAAGATGAACCTCACCACACTAGCAATGGAGTCTAGCCTCTCACCTCTCTCTTAGTCTCATGGCTCTCTCACAACAATTGCTCAAATGTGAAAAGTGATTTCATTCATCATCAAAATTCTAGGGTTTACAAGGAAAGTAAAAGTATTTATATGTTGGGTCTAATGGATCCTAAGTCCAACATACAATCCACTAAAATGAAATGAAAACAAGGCCCACGACCACATCAAAGTAACTAAAGGCGATAAGCTCATAAATGGCCAACAAAGCTAAAAATATATTCATTACAATTAGAAATGAAATCCTAAATTTATTGAAAAGCAAATACAAAGAAATAGGGAACATTGTAATTTGGCTATTCTAGAAATTCCTAAGGTATCCATGGTCACCTTTAGTGTGTCATTGTCAATTATCAAGATGGACACACTAAAGTATATTCCCTTTAAGTGTTGAATCTATTTTTGATCTTTTGAGTCTTTATCTTTGTGACCTTCGTCCCAAGCTTCATGATTAGGTAGGCTCGCATGTGGGCTCACATCACAAAGAGGCTTGCGATTGAAGAATATCAGATTTGGCAAAGAACCTTGGTTGCGGATTTTAGAGAACCCATGTGTTGTAACTTGAACCTAATACGTATACCATGAATATGTGTGTTCATGATTTAATTGTCCGTGAACATAACACATGGAATACTAGTAGGATTGAGGCTATGTTTCAAGAAAGGGATGTCAAGAAAATCTTATCCATTCTGTTGCCAAACACCAGTAGCGAAGACAATGTTTTATGGAGGTATAGTCTGCATGACATGTACATAGTTCACAACACATACAAACTTCTAATGGGGGAGGTGGTTGACAATAAACACTTAAGGGTAGCTGGAGATTGGGCCCTTTTGTGGAAAATTAAGGTTCCGCATCAGGTCAAATTGCTATTTTGGAGAACTTTGAGGTATTGTTTACCAACGATAGAACTCGGAAGGATCGAACCCGGCAACCAGATGTCCTTAAACGACATTTCTGTCACTGCGACAAATCAACATCGAACGAGGATATCTGGTTTATACCAAAAAAAGTTGTCTATTGGTGTGGAAAATAGTATGCAAGTATACATAGTCACACAAGTAATATAATGATAAGAAAAGGTCGAAACCCACAGGGATTATGTAAAGCTTTGTAAAGTTTAGAGTGTACACTTAGTGTGTCTACATTATTCACAGTTGGTTTGAGTGTATAAAGTGAATAAGACCAGTATAAACAATAAATGTGTATAAGGAATCAGTGAGATAAAGTAGTTGAGATGTTTTCACCAAGTAAATTACTTCTAAGTGTTTTAGTGGAGTATGCAGTGTAGGTACCTGGATGCAGCTGCAATAGTATGTGTCTTTCACTCACTTTCTTCAGAGTTTCAATACAAGCTTTCTATGTCTATGCATGCTAAATAGGTTCACTCCTGTCTCTTAAGCTCCCACTGTATCACCCTAAGAACTATGTTATCCTATGTCTAGGACTTAACACGGTTTTAACAAGCAATTCCTTATTAAAGCTAGTTTAACAAAGATGTTGTTACAAACACTCATTCTTATTAACTCTTGATTTCTTAAATGTAACCCATGTCTGCTGCTACAAGTCTACTTATTCTAAAGTGATCAATTCCAGAATAAGCTTTGAAATAAGTATTACACAAGAGTTAAAATGCATACACTACATAAACCACATTTACTTACTTAGAAGTTCATTACAAGGCTACAACATCTCAACGAAGGGAATTTAGCTCATATTACTCATTATATAATAGAGAAAATCTGCAAAGAGTGTAACACCCCTATTCTACCCTTAATTCACACGTCATATATCAGAGTAATTCCATTTCTCAAAAATATTAATTTAATTGGATAGAACAGAAATGCCACATCGACGGAAGAATACTCATCAATTGCACTCATTAAAGTTGGTGCAACAAACCAACGTCATAAACATTAAATTTCCTCAATCACATCACAAATGAATAGAAATAATGATCCCAAAAAATCCATTTCACATCATCGTTACAATCATTAAACAAATAGTCCTCAATTGAATTAAGTTATTAAATTCCACTACACCCCTAGGTGCTACGGTATCGAGAGCGACACGCATGCACTCCCGACGGCTATCAAAAGAAAGCAAACTAGACCTTCATTCGCGGTTTACTGCGGCGTTGCCACAATGGAGCAACATTCCAAGCGAAGGGGTGAGAATTTCAATGAAACATAATCGGATACATAATAGAGAAATGAGAGCGAGCAATCACACGGTATCATCATCACCACATCATAATCACGCAAAGACCACTCCAATCACAAACAAAGAATAATTCACAAATCATGATTATGTATGAAAATGCAACCCACACGCGCATATGCATGATGGTACCATACTGGCTATAATAAGAGGCCGGCCTATTCGTCATAGTATGCACATGCCATGAGACTCGTGAACACATGTGCAATTCATCAAACACTCACCGGAGTACTCATCATCACCATCATAAAACACTCGTAGAGTGTATTCGTCATAGTCATCAAAATCATATATATATATATATCACATCATCATAATCACTCATATAGAGTGAACTCGTCATACTCACAAAGTCATATAGCAACATCATCACAGTCATACTTTTTCTCATCATCATTGCATATATATATATATATATATATATATATATATATATATATGTATATATTTCATTTGTCTTTTAGCTTAGTGTGTTATAAAATAGTGAACTGATTGACTATGGGATTACTCAGGTAACTGATACTACTTGCAACAGGCATTGGCCACCTTTGCAAGACTCTCGATGATGCCCTTGTAAATACACCAGTGAAAGAAATTCTGACCTTAGTGGTAAACCACAGTCTAGCCATAGTCAATTAGCACACTAGTAGTATAACATTTCACCGAGACTCATTTATATAAACATAGCATCACAATTTTTTTGTTAAGAATCGTCACGCTTTCAATTCGGAAAACACCTCATCTTTAAGCTTAGCAAACCTCATGTTTTCATGCTTAGGAACATCACATCTAATTTGAGGAAACACACATTTTCAAAATGGGGAAACATCACATGTAATTTTTTTTTTTTTGTATCAACACATTTAAAATTTATAAACACATCATCATTTAATTTTAAAGAACAGTAATAAAACGATCATCCTTTTCATTTACAAAAACAGCCCCGTTAGCACGCCTTTTTCACTTACATGAACCGCGAGAAAAATTCGGTTCAAAAACAGCGCCAAACGGCGGAAAAAGCAAGCTCTTGGCGCGGGGACGGCACAAAAATAGCGATAAAAAACAGAGGTGGAAACAACGATGATTTTTAGCGCAAGACAAAGAAAGAAAGTAGAGTTAATACGACACCATCAAAATAGCGATAAAAGCAGAGGGAACACAACAAAGATTTTTAGCGCAAGAGAAAGCAGATTTTTTTTTCGCGCTAAACGGCAATGTTTTTATTTTGTAAAATGAAAGAAACAAAGCAGCTTTTAAATGATGAAAACAAAGACCTATTATTTCATAACCAAAGAAACAACAATTTAAATGATGGAAAACAACAACCTATTAGTTCAAAAACAGCAAACAACAATTTAAATGAGGAAGACAAAGACTTATGATTTCAAAACCAAGAAACAAAGAATTCGATTTTAAAAAAAGCAAATAAGATATATATTTGTTTTTTCCAAAACAAAGAATGTATATATTCATGAAAAAGCGACACTATTTGTTAACAAACAAAGAACAATTTAATAGCCAAAACAAAGACACTTATGTTCTTGAAAAAAACGGCAACAACACGTAATTTCTAAAAGAAAAACAAAGATCCTTACATCACCCTAGCCATAAAAATCGATTCTAACCCCATCAACCCACCCAATTCAAATTCAATCCATTAACAACATCAATGATCATCAAATCACATCACAATAACATCAAAACTCACAAACACACCATATACCCAATTATGTTAAACCGAAAACGCTCACCTTTACCTTGAATACGAACGCTCGGAAAGATGAATGAGAGCACGTACACAAAAAACACAAAGAACTCAATCGAACAAGCTCCTCATTCTCCTCGACAATTCGCGATTTCCTCCTCTTTGATCAATGAAAACATCAACACCACGGGAATTAGAGATTAAAGGCTACATCATTAGGAAAAGGAGAGAAAGTGATAATGAATGATTGAGAGCTCTTACCTAACGAAAACTTGAGACGATTCCTTCCTTCCTCTTCTTCTCAGCGTCGTACGAGCTCTCTCTCTTCTCACTCTCTCAAGTTTTGTTTTATTTCTTTGATGCAAGGAGTGAGGCGCCAAACCCTAACCCCCTTAGCTTCAGGAGCCTCAGGAGCGCCTAAGCTATTGGGCTTGGGCTTCCGGGCCATTCTTCACCACCCCGAGTTGCCAACATTACCCCCAATACTGCTCCACTTCCCGAACCACGCCCATCATTTTAATTAATTTAATCACGTTTCCAATAAAATCAATAATTCAATTAAATACTTTAATTAAATTATTTCCGGGGTGTTACAAAGAGCATAATCAAATGAGTAATATAACAAAAGTACTCAAGGGGATAGATATTACATAAATAGGAGGTCTTTTGCATGAGTTTCCCAAGTTGAAGTACAAGATGATTTCCTTACACAAGTTTCCTCCAAGTAGAACTGAATGGAGTGGTTGTCAAACACCTCCTTACCTTCTTTCTCTTCAGAAACTTAAATAAAAACTAAACCTAAGCTATGAATACAAATAAACTAAGTGATCCTTTAAGAATTGGATGAAGGATGATTTGCAAGTGAAGAGATGACTTCTATTTATAGGCAAGTGAGCTTTCCTCCCTTGGAGGGTTTCCTTTGGTGCGAATTTGCAACTGAGATCAGTAACCATGGTTAGTTGCAGACCTCCCATCAAGCAAGTTGCTCAAGTTGGTCGTTTGCATGAAGTTCACATGGGGTGGTCCAATAAAGAAGTGCCAAATGTCCTTGAGTAAGTGAGCTTCTCAACTTGTCTTTGATAGTGATCGCCGATTTCTGCAAGTGGATCTGCTCCAGATGACTAGGCATGACGTCACATATCAAGTGTTGAAGCATCAAATTGGTCCTTGGATGTTTTGGTGCAAAGTGCTGGTTTAGCAGGTGTAGGCAGTGTGGGCACTCCTGGTGCAAGCAATGTGGGTACACCTGAAGTAGTTGCACTGAACAAAACATCAAACCTAACAAGATATATGCATTTGCCTAATTCATTGTCCTAATCCTTTTGAATCCTTAAAATGTTGTTTCTTAATAAATAAGATATATTTACATATTAATGTACTTGAAAATAAACAATAATCTAAGTTTAAATGTATGAATAACTCTATATAAAATAGAGTTGTCATTGATAATTATCAATCGTGTAATATATCAACTTTTTTTACCAAATGTAAATATCAACTTAAATACATTAAAGTATTACTTTTATTACATTCTCGATGATGTGTGTTTGAAATTTTTGCACCCACGCCTTGGGTAATCGGATTGCCACCGATGGAGACGAGCGATAAAAAGTAACTATTAATTTGTATTCGGGCTCGGTTATGAATACTATAGTCTCCTGCCCAGAGAGTTCATTGCTTAGAGGGCACTCGTTGCCATTCCTAACCAAGTGAAAATCCTAGGGATGGCAATGGGGCGGGGCGGGTGCAGGGAGTACTCCCCCGCTCCCTATCCCCACCTCCCAAATTGCCCCCCATCCCCGCCTCGAGGAGTTTTTCTCCCCATCCCCACGAATCCCCACTGTCCTTGAGGGGATTCTGAAAATTTATTAAGCGTGAGTTTGGTATCAGGGAAAAAGGGTGGAAAAGAAAGGAAGGGATTGAAAACAAAAGCAACTATATAAAAATAAAAATTACTATTTATATTTCTCTCTCTCTCTCTCTCTCTATATATATATATATATAGAAATATATTAAAAACATAAATTAAAATTAATAAATTATATGATGAATTTAATTTAGTTACTATTTTTACATTAGGGGTATTTACGACATTTGCTAAATATATCTCTTTCTTTCCGCTCATTTCAATTCACTTTCACCTCTACCAAACAACCTAAAAATCATCTCATTTTCTACCCACTTTCATTCCTTCAACATTCACTCTTCTTACTTTCTTTCCTTCAACTTTCTTTTCTCATCCAAACACACCTTAAAAGTTAACAAAAATATAATAAAATTGGGAACAATATAAAATTAAGACTAAAAAACTAAAGTTTAACATTTTAATATAAAAAAAAAGATAAAAATTAGTCTTACTTTTATTTTTTAATATTTAGAAAGTATAAAATTTAGAACTATTTAATGTTTTATTAATTTTTTTTAAAATTAAAAACACGTATAAAGAGACTAAAAATTTAATTACTTATAATATAACATATATCTATAATAAGTATTTATATTTGGGACAGGGTCTCCACGGGACGGGAGGTCTAATCCCCATCCTCATCTCCACTTTGACTACGGATAATTTTCTCTCCCGTCTCCATCCCCACAGGGAAAAGTTCCCCACCCTTGGAGCTCAAGTGGGGCAATCCCTGTGGGTAGAGCTGTCAATTTTGGCCCAGCCCACGGGCCCAATTTTTTGGTTAGGCCGGGTTCTAAAAATAGAGGCACAAAATCGACGGTAAGTTTTTTTGGCCCAGCCCATTGGCCCATTGATATATATATATGGGCTGGGTCGGGCTGGCCCCGTGGGCCTATGGGCCAGATTTTTTTAAATTTTTTAGTTCAAACAATTATGGCTTGTGACTTTCTTAGCATTCCAATCACAACTGTAGCTTCTGAATCTTCATTTAACATCGGGGGTCGTATCTTGCATCTATATCTATCTATTCAAACAAACAACTTACAAAATTACAATTTTAGACATCTTACTTTTTTGACACATCACTACTTTTGTTTTATTTTTAATTTTTTAATTCTACTTTCTTTTCCTTTCTCACTCACTCTCTTTCAATCTCACATTTCTCAATATTTCTTACTTCTTACATCTATTATTAGTGGCCCCACACAATTTATTTAAAAATATTTCTTTTCCCAATTTTTTTAATCCACTATATAATCTAATATAATTAAATTAATATTAAGTAATCCACAATTTACTCTTATTTACTATCTAACCTAATATCTATTTATACAAATAAACTACACTTAATCTATTTATACAAACAAACCACATTTAAATTACTCAAACAAGTCTCCCTATTTACTTGACAATTCATCTAACTAAGGATAACATTGTAATTTACTATCATACTTTTATCAAATTTCTTCTCTCAATGCATTTTCTTCTCACTCCCACTTTTGTCCTACTTTCTCTTACTTTATTTTTATTTTTTTCAAAATTCAAAATTCAAATCATACTCACCAACTTTCTTTACCCACTATCTATTAATCTAATCTAATCTATATAAATATCTAAAGGAAGCTTTTTTCCAAGCTCTAGGATGCTCCACATCATTTCCATTTATTTTTCAATAAATTTTTTAATTTTATTAATATTTATTTATAATTTACAATTAAATGAGACTTAAATTCATTATTACCACTAACTTATTATTATTAAATGCTACTCTTAGTGGAATAAAATATTTGGTGATGCCTATGAGCATTCTCAAGAAGAATAAAAACCTACGATTATGGATTGCTAATAGGAATTAAACATAAAATTATTCATAACACAATGAAGGGAAATGTTTATCTATATCTATATCTTCTATACATATAAGTAAAAGAATCCCCAATGGAGCCTCCACAATAATTCTTGAATTTTTGCTTTTATTTTTGTCTATTAAAAAACTTCTCTTTTATTATTTATTAATTCCTACCTTTGTGTCCAACCCACTACTACTAATAAATTCCAATATAGTAATAAATTTACACATTATATTATATTTAATCATAATTTTTGTATAAATGAGACTTTGATTTTAATTTTTAATATATAATTAAATATAAAAAACAAGATTTTTTTATATTAATCAATGTTCATTCTCAATTCATGAGACTTATGAGCTCAATTATGTGTTCATTCTAAACTCAATTTTATGTTCTTATATTAGTTACTTTTTATTGTTTTGTTTTTTATATTTATTACTATTTATTCTAAATGTTTTTTAAATTATATATTTATTTACATAGAAATTATATTATTATTAGAATTGGTCAAAATTTAAATTAATTGAATTAATAAATATATTTATCAATTATAATAGTTTAGTTGAAATAAGAAATAATAAGTTGACCTTTAAAATTCTTTTTTATGTAACCATTATGCATTGAATGGAGGGGTTTCACATTTACATGAATTATTGCTTTAATTTACAATAAACTCATGAGTTAGTGGAATATGAGTGGAAGAAATAGAGTTTAAACTAATTATAACAAGAAATGACTATTTAAAGGAGAGATCTTTGGATGGTTAGGGTAGAGGTTTTGACAAAAAGAATCATATAAAAAATAAGAAGTAGAAGAAATGAGCAAGTTTCACAAGAAGGTGTAGAATGCACAAAAAGGGTAAAGATTTTTATGTTCTTGACAGTTTTAAGTTGACAAATAGACAATGATTTTTTGTAAAGTTATAGACATTGAGAAATTATGTATATTTTAATATTGTTCTTAAGAAAAATGTTTAATTTTTTGTATGATTGTATGATGTGTTAGATCTAAATGAGTTGCATATGTTCCACGAGCCTTCATAATCTTTGGTGTCACTTCTAAGAAGGAAATTACATTAGGTGCAAGAATCATATAGAAAACAAGGAGTAGAAGAAAGGAGCAAGTTGCACGAGATGTAGAATTCGCAAAAAGGATAAAGAATTTCATGTTCTTGATAGTTTGAAATAGACAACAATTTTTTGTAAAGTTATAGGCATTGAGAAATGATGTATAGTTTAATATTGTTCTTTAGAAAAATATTAAATTTTATAGTTTTGTAAAATTGTATGATGTGCTAGATCTAAATGAGTTGCATATGTTCCTTGAGCCTTCATAACCTTCAGTGTCACTTCTAAAAAGAAATTACATTAGGTGCAATAATCATATAAAAAACAAGGAGTAGAAGAAAGGAGCAAGTTTCACAAGATGTAGAAATCACAAAAAGGGTAAAGAATTTTGTGTTCTTGATAGTTTGAAGTTGACAAATAGGCAACAATTTTTTGTAAAGTTATAGGCATTAAGAAATGATGTATATTTTAATATTGTTCTTTATAAAAATGTTTATTTTTTTGTCAAAAAAAATGTTTAATTTCATAGTTTTGTAAAATTGTATGATTTGCTAGATCTAAATGAGTTGCATATTCCTTGAAACTTCATAACCTTTGGTGTCACTTCTAAGAAGGAAATTACATTAGGTGTCTCTTCTCTATATCACAAAGGAAAAAAAATATCATTTTCTTCAACTATCATCATATCTAATGCCTTTAGTATATATTCTATCTAATACTTTTTATTTACAAATTCACATCTAAAATGGTTAATTTTAAATAAGAATAGTGCTTGAGGTAAAAACAACCAAATAAAGCTTGATTTAAATGTTTCAATTCTTTTACAAATATTATATGTTTACTCTCCACTTTATGTAGCTTATTTAGATTATAAGTTGCATAAAAAACAATTATAATAAAATAAATCTTTCATTTCATATTGTGAATAATGGCCATATATTTTTCATATCATTATAAAGAATAAAAATAAAGATTTGATTTCGATTGTTTTCTCTTTCTAAGTTTCCTATTAAATCTAAATTCCTTATTATCACTTTTGTTTTAAGTTTCAAATTTTGTTTTAATTAATATTTATGAATTATTAATTGATGAATAAACAAAGAAATAAAGAAAAAATAAAATAAAGAGTAGTTACTTTCTAATTTCTATGATTTATATTTATTCATACACAACCATTAACTTATTTAATTTAAAATCATCCAAGCTTAATATAATAATAATATTTAGAGGATGTCACTGAAATTTGGAAAAAGAAAATAAAAATAGAATAACATTATAGGAGAAAAGCAAATGCGAGGCGCTTGGCATTACAAATGTAAGTCACTTCCAAACATGTTTATCAATATATTATGATCACTTTCTTAGTATAACTTAGTTATTTTTATTCTAATGTTTTAAAAGAAATATAAAATCTCATTATTTTCATCCTTAAACTTTCACATATTAAACCATTATTTTTGTTTTTAAACAAAAATAATTTTTTTACGTAGTGTTTATTTAGGCTATATGTTATATCAAAAATATTCTCATTAGTATTGATCTTCAATTATTATCATTATTATTTTTCTTCTTTGTCTTACACATATTAAAAAAATGCTATATCAAAAATATTCTTATTATTTATATTATTTTTCACATGTCTTTATTATTAAAATTCATGCTCATAAATTCAAGATATTAAATAGAATGACATTTATTATTACTAAGTAAAATGAAGTTTAGTAAGATTTTATTTTCAACAATTAAGCTCACTAAAATTTGGACAATTGTTCATATTAAAAAAACAATACACTATATAAGAATATGGCATAAATAAAAATTCAACAATATATTAATGTAATACTATATTTTTAAAATACATAATTTATATCGACAACTTATGTATATATTTGTATAAAATCTATATAAAATTAAAGGAAAAAAATTATATAACAACTCGTGCATCGCACGAGTATTCTCCTAGTATCTATTTATACAAACCATACTTAAATTCCTCAAACAAGTTCCCCTCTTTTTTTCTTTCAAATTTCAAAATTCAAATCAAATCAAATCTACTAATAAACTAAAGTAATCAATATAAAATGCGAGATAACTGCACTAATATATAAAAACACGAGATAACTTCACTAATATATAAAAAAACACGATATTAATATATCAAAAGGAAAAGGAAAACTTAATGACTATTTCAACTACTGATTAATATTTAAAATACGAGATAACTGTACTGATATATAAAAAACACGGGATAACTATGTTGATATATAAAAAACATGGGATAACTGCACTGATATATTTGATAATCTACTATCTATCTTTTACTCTCTACTATAATGTATTAATCAAATAAAATAATCAATTGAAACTATGAGATAACTGCATTGATATATAAAAAACATGGGATAACTATACTAATATGTAAAAAAATTTGAGATAACTGCAATGGTATGTATAAAAACACAGGATAACTGCACTGATATATAAAAAACATTTTCACTGAAATATTTGATAATCTACCATCTATCCGTTACTGTCTACTATAATTTATAAATCAACTAAAATAATCAATTACAACTATGAGATAACTTCACTGATATATTAAAAAAGAATACGGGATAACAACACTGACACTAATATATAAAAGAACACGAGATAAATGCACAAATTGTTTTTAAATGATACTTTTACATTTTTAGATTTTAATATTTATCTAATTTTTTATTTGAGACTCCTTTTTTAACTACTTTAAATTTGTCTTTTTTTCACGAAGTGCTGTCCAGACTATTTAAATTATGTCTAAGTTCGTTCATGAAAAGAATATGGCAGCACCCGTGCATATGCACGGGTATCCTACTAGTAAATATAGAAATAGCTTACTTCCTGAAACTGTGCAAGCCCTCATTTGCACGCGTAATTGGTTGCACGGCGATACAGAAGTTGGACCATCTGGTATTAATAAATTACAAATCTCTTTTGTTATTGATTTTTGTTGATTAGTTGCATTATTTTGTCATTGACTTCTTTTGTATTATTCATTGTAGATGTGCCAGAACTTTAAGAGGAGATAAAGTTGTCATGATAGTAGTTAAATGTCTGTGCTGCTGAATTTGCTGATGTGTTCGTTGAATTTATAGTTTTTTTTGCTTTAATGTTGTTAAGCTTTAGTTTTGGACTAAGATATACATGTAGTTGAACTATTTTGTCCGCTTATGGACAAAGTGTTTTGTAAAGTCAAGACAAATTTAGGCCGCTTTTTGTCGCTTATGGTTATGGACAAAGCGTTTGTATTATCCATGACGATTTGTAGAGCCTAAACAAATTTATATTGGCTTTGTTTGAGCCAAAATAGATTTTTTATGTTATGTATGTAGTATGCTACTCCAAAATATTGTCTTTATGTATGTTGCTCATTTGTAGAAAAAAACTATGACCAAGATTCTAAAAATTCAAAGATTTGTGGCCATTGGCCCACGGGCTTAAGTCGGGCTGAACTGTAAAATACACAACCCATTAGAATATTGGGCTGACCCAACCCACCAATGTTGTTTGGCCCAATGGGCCGGGCCGAGCCCATTGATAGCTCTACGTGTGGGCATCCCCACTTACTAGTAGAAAAATTGCGGCCTGTGCTTCGTACAACCCCCCTCCTACTCACTAGACACCCCCAAAACTGGTTTAATCCCAAAATGTCCTCACGTGAAAAGCACATGACTGACGAATCGGCGCACGGCTAATCGAACAGGTTCGACTAGACCTGCATCGAACAATGCAAAAATAGACGGTTCGATTGGACTTCCATCGAATCATACGTTTTGTACTGTTCGGTTTTATGAAATGCGAACCTGTTCGACTCTGTGAGGGTCAAACCGTCACGATACTTGTAAAAAGCGTGAGTTTCGGACAAAGAATCTGCAGTCATGCAGCTTTTTTTGAAAAAACTTGTAATTTCACGACTAAAATAACTACTAAAATCAACACTAAATCACTCAATTAAATCAACAAAAGATGATATTGTCTTAATACAATTGTCGTATACATAACGAAATCAGTAAATTGGCAATGAAATTAAAAAAATACATCAAAATAAATCTTTGCTCAGGTCCTGTATATTGCCTGGGCCAGTCCTTTGCTATCCGTTTTCGATTATTTGTCCATGGCGTAATTGTTCCTGGCATTAGGGGAGCCTCTCTTCATAACCGGCGTAACAAAGTGGTTACCCATGAACAATATGTGGAACACCGGTGCAGTCTTGATTGGTGCAATCAGAAATGGATAAACAGAAAAGGAAAAAGCACGATACCAGGAAACAATCGTGGCCTTGTATTTATTTGCAGCCAGATAAGCACATTCTGGAAAAGTCATCCAATTCTCATTTCCTTCTACTTCCCTATGTTGTTTCTTCAAAGCCTTCATAATATGGTGGACTCTGGATATCCGTCCTTCAAACAACATGGTGTACAAATTGATGTTTTTTGTAACTCTTCAAACAATTCATTCATCACGCTCGTAAATCGCCCTCACCACTTCTAAGTAGTCTAGCAAAGCACTTTGAAACCCATGCTTCTCAGTCACCTTGCACATTCACTATATCCTCCACAAAGCGATGCATCTCCTTCCGCATATAATCTATGAATGAATTGTATGCTTTTGACCGAATGATGGGAGGGGTTGGGTTTAGTGTTAGTCCCTGAATTTGAGTGAGTGCGAGGTTGGAACTTGTTGTTTGGCTTGGTTGCTCGATTTGTGAGGGAGTAGGATCAAACTTCTTTGGTAATGGCGGTGTAGGAACTCCACTTTTAGCCATTTTTGTTGGTTTGGGAGCTCCACCTTTGGGTACCGGAAAGGTACTTGGGGTGGAACTTGTACTCTATCGTGGAGTTGATGAATTTGACACCGGTGGAGTATGCCGTTTGCGTGACTGAGTAGCAGCGGAGGTGCTGTCTTGTTGTGAATCAAAATGATTATCAACATGTTCCCAAAATGATGGGTCTCACTTTGTTGAAAATTCATCTCTCTTGTTAGGTGCACCCTTTTTCTTTCCCTTATCCTTCTTAGGTGCACCCTTTGTAGTGACTCGTTCCGGAGGTGAACACATGGAAGTAGTGTCCGGGAATGCCAACTCACGTGTTTTTTGCTTTATCATTACATTACCAGCACGATCAGCAGCATCAAACCTCCGTTGTATAGCCTCAAATTCAATCTTCAAATTAAGCTCATCATTTGGGGATCCCGTCTCGTCTTCTTCATGGGAAACAACAAAAGTAAGCCTATTCCAATGATTATGTATTATATCCAACAAAACGCGAGATAGGTTCCCCATGTAACTACAAAATATATGAATTTCAGATTACAAACATAATCATTATATGTTATATAAAACTAAATGAGTAAGTTGAATAAATTACCTAGAAAGCTGACATGCGCACGGTAGACCGTGCGTCGTTCTTATCTCGCATCCGCAATCGGAAGAGGTGGTAACTCTATTTTATATAGAGTATTTCATATGTTTAAACTTAGTATTTGCTCTCTTTCAAGTAATAATAAAGAGTTTATATAGTATTTAGTGTGATATATGATATCTTGAGTGATTTGAATGGATATAGTTATTATTAGGCCATTTTGGATATATTGTGGTATGTTTGATGTTTTTGTTCAGTGCAGTCTCAATGTTGTCTGCATCAATGCTCCTGCACTGATCCTGCATCAAAACTGCACTACTTGGTGAATAAGCAGCCTGTTTCATATGCATCCACATGCAATGTGATGACCTCTGCTGCTTCCCCCGATGCCATCCAAACTTGTATAGTAGGCGCCTACCATTCACACATAGCTATAGGCTTAGCTTTGAAGAGTCACCAACATAGGGACACTTGTTCTATCACCATGGAACCGCCCTATGTGATTAAGTCAAAGATTTCAACATGGATAAACCTCTGAAAAAGCAACTACAACTATGATCCACTCAAGATGACTTCAACATGAAGAAAGGAAGCACCTCACTTGAAGGCTATAAATAGACCTCACATCTTCATTTGGAAATATATCACAATCCATAAGTTAGATCAAAATTTCAATATACATAGTTAGTTTTTATATTTTTAGAGGAAGAGGAAGGAATTCATAAATCCTCCTTAACTCATTTTCATAGTGTTTGTATAGTGCTAAGGAGTAATGCTAGTGCATTGCTAGAAGACTTCATACAAAGGTTTTCAACATTTGTAACTTTACTCTTGTTGTTTCTCTTTTGTGATTTCTATATATATAAACATGGTCTATTCAGTTTATATATATCTTGCAATGTCTCTTGTTAGCTAAACCTTTCTTAGTTGGAATGTTCTAATCATTTAATGAGCTTTTAAGTAAGTATGTTGCATGTATGTATGTTTGTACTTTAGTTCTTGCTTGATAATCTTTTCAAAACTTATTTTGAACTTGATCACTTAGAATAAGTAGATTTGTAAATGACCAGACATGGCTTACAATTAAGAACTCAAGAACTAATATGGGTGAGTGTTTTACATAAAGAAAACTTTATGAAAACCATGCTAAGTCCTAGACATAGGATAGTATAGTCCATAGGATAATTGTGGGTACTTAAAATACAAGAGTGAATTCACTTAAGCAAAGTGATACTTGTTAGGAGGCAAGATTGACACTAACACCCCTTTCTTTACTGCATAGAACAAGGATCATAAGAGCTGGTAATGATACTCTGAAGAAAGTGACCGAAAGGCACATAGCTAATGCAACAAAGATTCAAAATGTTTGCATCACATACTGCATCATACACTTATAAGTAAATTACTTGATGAAGACATTCCAACTAGCTTTTCTCTTTTACACTATCAACATTCTATCTTTGTTTTCTAACTTAGTTGTGATCATCAAACAAAATCCAAAATTATTTTGTTACTTAGTGACTTTACACTTTATTACTTTATATTATTTTAAAAGTGAGTTTTTCAATCTCTGTGGGTTCGATCTTTTTACTACTTGTTTTTGGACAGTGTATACTTGCACTCAAGTGTATGTGGCATTTCCACACACCAAGAGGTCATCCCAAAGAACTGACGCTTAGACTCTTTGTTGAGATAGTCCATTATACATGAAGAAACTAAGCCCTTAAGGTTGTCATAAATTTTGTCCCAATGATGATATTTGACTCTGCTTAGACTCAACTCAAAATGTCGCTTCAACTCACCATGTTGTGTCTTAAGCATCTCATTCACCGAATCTCAACACTTACACATATCGCCCCTACTATCATGTAGAACATTCTTTAAAGCCGAGTGTGCCGACTCCACCACGGTTGGTGGTGGTGTTGCCTAGGTGCATATGACGGTTTATCCACGCTTCTACAAATCTCTCTTTATGGGGTCGGTCCACGCCTTCTTCACATACGAAACGGTTGTCAAAAGGTTGACACACCGCCTCAAATTCGCCCCAAGCCAACTCATAAGCTTCCTCTGTCTTCGTATGGACAACTTTCTCGAAAAATATTCCATGACTTCATCAACTCGGTCCATCTGACGCTTCCCGCGTCCTCAAAGAACAACAACCTGGATGGATCAACAACCTTGCATTTGCCCCGACATTCTTCTTTATGTGAAATTGACACAACAAAGTTTGCGGAAGTCGGAAAACAATGGCCAAAGCATTCATAATAGCCGTGTGTCACGATCGGTAAAGTATCACCTTTGCACATCTTCCGGTCTTCTAAACAACCCTTCGGTTTGCAAGTACCTAAAAAATTACCATTCTTCTCCCAATTCACATAAGTGAATGCAACCGAGAAAGTATGCTCCGTTGATGTCACACCGACAATCTCAACCAACGGATACCTATACCGGTTGGTCTTGTATGTGGAATCGATCATCAAAGCAATTGGAAATGTATTCAATAGCTCCACTGAGTCTGGGTGTGCCCAAAAAATTTCTTTCACAATGTCGGGCCGCCATCAACTCGTACAATAAACATACCTATCACGCTCCAACAAATTCATCAAATGTTGTAGTTCAGTCCTACCCTGACGATTAGTTGTTATTAACCTTGACCGTACGTTGTGATTTTGCTTCACATTGAACTGGTCGTCTTTAGGGTAAGTAGACCTCAGCTCGGCCAAGATTCGATTCAGAGCAATCAAGTTCTTCGTCATTCTTGCAACCACTTCCTTTTGCTCAGTTGTTAATTTATTATCATTTGGATGACCTTGAGGGTAAGTCTGTAATGTGTGGTTATGTATGCCACACATAATGCATAATATCCATCCTCCAAGTTTTTAATAAACTTTCCTTCCCGGATGAAACTTGCAACAACATTTTCTACTCCCGTAGGAACCCTTGTCGATATGCTTATACTTCCTGCCTTTTCACAAGCCACTCACGAATATTTTCCCCGACCTCGCCGCGTTGTCCGATCAATTGATAACCGTAACCATCCCAAGTGTACGACAAACAGACCGAACATAATTCAACAAATCATCACGACTGGCAAAGACTTGTTCAGTTTGGAATGATCAACAACAATTGAATTAGCTAGTGATAGGGATAGCGGGCCAGTTTCATCCATCTTCAAACCTACAAATTTTGAAAAAAATCACACAAACTAGTTACAAACAAGAATTTCTGCAGATTCTGTGTATCGTGTGTTCGGATAATGAAAGTTTAACTCGTCGTTTCTACGCGACGCTAGCCGAAACCAACTCAATATAGAGACCCCTTATTTTACTTAGTTCGGCGCACGACAGGTCGAACCATATGGTTCGGCACACGCTTGAACGCGCGTGTTCGATCTCTGCAGGTCCGGACCATGCGCGATTTAAAAAAAACGTAAATAAACTAGAATGTGCGAAATAAAGCTAAAAATCGATAGATAGAGATACATACCTTAATGTTGATACTAAATGGAGGTAGATTTCAGCTTGAGATGTTAGATTAGATTGACGTAAAGGTGTGGAGTGTGAGTGAGTGATGAGAATGAGAGTATTGAGTGTTTAGAAGTTTAGGGGATGTATGAGATGAGAGTTAGAGTTGAGTTTGGAGTTTTCTATTTTTAGTGAAGATATTTTGGACTTTTTATAGGGCAAATGAGGTTCTAGTGAGGCTAGACGGTTCTAAGAAGCATGGCCAAAATTGCAACCCCTAGAAAATCCCTAGCCATGTGAAAGGGTGAAACAATAAGGCCAAAACAGTCAAAGCACATAGCCCGGATTTAGCGCAGAACAATCACACAGAAACGCGTTTCGCTCGCATGCACAAACATGCTGAGTTATAATATAATAATATAATAAAATAAATATTATAAAATACAAAATATTAATTGCTTCAAAAAAAAAATACAAAATATTAAATGCTACAACACTCATATTTCAAAAGGATAGAGAGATTGTTGTAAAAATAAATAAATAAAGGGACTGACTTTAAAAGTTGTTTTTTAGACTTATTATAATTTTTTTTGGTCTAGAGGTTTTTGACCCCATCCTCGGTGTCAAGTGAAAGTACTCGAATAATCCTAGAGTTACTTATGTAAGTAAAGACTGACTTCAATTTGTTCCATCCGTGGATCGAACTCGGGTACTAGCCGAATCCACCTCTTTAGATGGAGTGCATTAACCACTTACACCCAAACTTGGAGTTTAGAGTTATTATAATTGATCGGTTAAAAAAATTTAATAATTTAGAGGGTAATAATTTATATCCACTTAACAAACATATTAATTTTTCAATAATGTCTCTACGAATCCTAATTTATCTTTTCATAATTACGTAAAGGTTCATCCTAATTAAATAAACTTTTAGGAAAAAAAACAAATTATTAACGTCTACATGTAATTTTGCTAAAAAAAAAACAAACAATATTATTAAATGAGTTTAATTTGCATACACAATAGGTGTATTGGCTTTTACAACCACTACCAATCACAATTCATGGAGTGGGTGGTTACTAATTGACTAATTGGTGGTTACCAATTGACAAATTTCTCTTTAATGATGTGTCATTATATAATTGGTAGATAGTGTACAACATACATACACCTATTGTGTATATAAATTAAATCCATATTAAATAAAATAAAAAATTTAGAAAGAAAAGTATATTTTTGTAATTTTATTTAAATTGAAACAAATAGGACAAGTTGAAGTAGCTAACTTGGAATAAACGAAAACGAAGCAGTACAGAAGCAAAGACATAGTCTCCTCCTCTTCTTAATAACCATACCAAACCTATCTATCTCATTCATCAACTTCAACTAACTCCCTAATCTCAAGGTTGGTCCAACCTCTTTCAATTTCTAGCTTCTCTCTCAACTCATTACTCTTCATTTTCTCTCTACTACTTGAATCTTTCTACTTTTTTGAGCTTTTATTGGTCTTTTTACTTCCTGATTTGTGCTTTCTTGATGCGTTTATTTAAATTCGTGCTTTAATATTCAATAAAGTTTCGATTCTTTGTTCGTTTTACTAACTAGGCTGTTTGTTGCTTTTTGCTGATTTTTCAAACTTTAGCATTCCCCTTTCCCCCTCTTTTTGTTAATATCAATTATTAGGTATTGAAATTTTATAATAGTTTTGAATTTTTAGTAAAATTATATCTGGTTTGTAGTTCAACTTATGATTATTTTGTTGGTTGATCTTGAATCTTTGGATTTTCTGCTTATAGTAAGTTTTTGATACACAACTTAGGGTTTGACTTAGATGTATATTATTAAGTTTGTATTCAGATCTTGTGTTTTTTTGTTGGCAGATGATGTAGGAAGAGATCTGAATTTTGAGTGATGAAAGTTTGGGAATTGGTAGCACAAAATAGTTCAGTGTGATTTGTGAAGCAATATGGGGAACACATGTGTTGGTCCTAACATTTCAAAGAATGGTGTTATTCAATCATTTTCATGCATTTTGGCGGTCCCATTCGCCCGATGAATCGGTTTCTAATAGAGAATCAGTAAATGAGGAAGCAACTAATGAGGTTGAATCCCCCTTTCCTGTCCAAAACAAACCTCCTGAGCAAATAACTATGCCAAAACCCGAAACAAAACAAGAGATGGAATCAGAAACGAAACCAGAACCGGAACAGGAAAAGGAGAAGAAGAAGCATAGGAAACCTTCTGTGAAGAGAGTTTCGAGTGCAGGACTTCGTGTTGATTCGGTGTTACAGAGAGAAACCGGTAAGCTCATGGAATTCTTCACTTTGGGGAAAAAACTTGGACAGGGTCAGTTTGGGACGACATTCTTGTGCATTGAGAAAACAACGGGGTTACAGTATGCCTGCAAATGTATTGCAAAGAGGAAGCTCGTAACCGACGAGGATGTCGAGGATGTGAGAAGAGAGATTCAGATAATGCACCATTTGGCTGGGCATCCTAATGTTATATCCATCAAAGGTGCTTATGAAGATGCAGTGGCTGTTCATGTTGTGATGGAATTATGTGCAGGTGGTGAGCTTTTCGATAGGATTATTCAGCGTGGACATTACACTGAAAGAAAGGCAGCTGAACTTATTAGGATTATAGTTGGAGTTGTGGAAGCTTGTCATTCTTTAAATGTGATGCACAGAGATCTGAAGCCTGAGAATTTTCTGTTTGTCAATCAGGAAGAGGATTCACTTCTCAAAACTATTGACTTTGGATTATCCGTGTTCTTTAAGCCAGGTACTTTCTGATGATCATATTATATTATAATCTATGATTTAAAATCATGTTTCAAAACTTCCAAGTATTATACATGTTTCGTGGTGTTATTAACCTGTGCATTTTTTAAATGAAGCTTCATACAACTTAACAAGTTAATTTGATTATGCGGAGAAAAACTGATGATATTTTGCTTCCAGGTGATACATTTATTGATGTGGTTGGCAGCCCATATTATGTTGCCCCAGAAGTTTTGAAAAAGCGTTACGGTCCTGAAGCAGATGTTTGGAGTGCTGGAGTTATCCTTTACATTCTTTTGAGTGGAGTGCCTCCATTTTGGGCTGGTGAGATCTTTAGGATTTATAACACTGTAATTTTGACCTTTAGATTTTTCTGATTACTGATTACTGATTTCCTCTATGCTTATAATGCTTGTAGAGAGCGAACAAGGAATATTTGAACAGGTTCTGCACGGTGATCTCGACTTCTCTTCAGATCCCTGGCCTGCAATTTCTGAAAGTGCAAAAGATTTAGTTAGGAGAATGCTTATTCGGGACCCTAGAAGGCGGCTGACTGCACATCAAGTATTATGTAAATATGATATGATTTTACTAATTGAATTTCAGTCTTGTTCTTACCATTACTTTCGTCTTTGACATTGAAAAATCTCATCTCACTAACCTGAAGTGATCATTCTTAAAAGATTTATTTATAGGTTGAGACTAAGCTATGTCCTTGACATAACATATAAGTTATATTTTTTTCTACTGGATCTTAAATTTACCATTAAACATGTTCTGATCATCCATCAGAAGTTGGAAGTAACAATAAAGACTACATTTTCTTTGGGTTTGATCGATGCATTTTAATTGTTTATAGTGTTTTTTGAATGAAAAAAAAGGAAATATAACATAGGCAGAACAATAAAGACTACGTTTTCTTTGGGTTTGATCGATGCAAGTTATGACATTTCAATGAACTGTTTTTTCTTGCTTATATATGTTTAATTTCCTGCAGGTCATCCTTGGGTCCAAGTTGACGGTGTGGCTCCAGACAAGCCACTTGATTCCGCTGTATTGAGTCGCTTGAAGCAATTTTCAGCCATGAACAAGCTCAAAAAAATGGCTCTTATAGTAAGTCCGTGGATGTGCAAACTTCAAAGTGTTTGTCATGATATTTGAACTTGATTTATCGATACATAAAATTGAGTCCAAAGATAATCACACAAAATGTGTTAAATTGGAAGTCTTTCATTTTATCATCCTTTGAAATTTACACGTTGCAAGGTGAAATGACTTGTTATAATTTACACGTTTTCATTTTATCATCCTTTGAAATTTTCAGGTTATTGCTGAGAGCTTATCTGAAGAAGAGTTAGCTGGCTTAAAAGAAATGTTCAAGATGATAGATGCAGACAACAGTGGTCAAATCACTTTTGAAGAACTTAAAGCTGGTTTGAAAAGAGTGGGTGCTAATCTTAAGGAGTCTGAAATTTATGATTTAATGCAAGCGGTAAGTATCTTTTTAAGCATGCATTATAAAATAGAAACAACCCGGTGATATTTGTTGGACGATAATTTACAATTGATAATCTGCACTCCTTGAACTAACTTGTTGATTAGGTTTCCTTTAGCTTTTTTTGTTATATGATATATTTCAGCAAGCATGAGACATAACCTTTTTAAAGTTTAAACATGATTAGAAATTACGCCAAATATCATATATAAATAAATGCCCCACCCTGATTTACATTACAAATCGCAGGCTGATATAGATAACAGCGGGACAATTGATTATGGCGAGTTCATTGCCGCAACATTGCATCTTAACAAGGTTGAAAGAGAAGATCATTTATTTGCTGCCTTTTCTTACTTTGATAAAGATGGTAGTGGCTATATTACTCATGAAGAACTTCAACAAGCTTGTGATGAGTTTGGTATAAAAGATGTTCGCTTGGAAGAGATAATCAACGAAATTGATCAAGACAATGTAAGTGGTCTTCACTTTTATACTCATAAAATTAATCAATTGTGTTATTTGAACGCAAAAAAATGACAACAAAGTTGACAACAATCTAGATAGTTAAAGCAGTTCAAATGCATGGTTAATGGATATATCAAGTATCGAAACTCATCAACTATCAATGTAACATCATTAACCATGAATTTAAATGTGATTAGCTACAATTTTCAGGTGTTCAAATCATGTTCAATGATTTGAACACCGGAAAGTCATGTCCAATTCGTGGTTATCGAAGTTACGTAGATGATTAATGAGTTTCCATATCTAGTATATGTACTAGTATACCTATTAACCATCTACTAGACATAACTATCCACGTATTTGGACTGCATTAACATCTAGCCATCTAGGTTGTTGTCGAATTTTTGTGTCAACAAATCTTTTCACAAAATTAGTTGTGGCATCTTGATAAGTGATACAGATGCAGATGTGGTGCTAGCTGAGAAATTGAATACCTTTTAGCAACAAAAAAAAACCTTATGCTTCTTTACATTTCTGAATAATAACAAATGTGCTTTGTCCTTTGCAGGATGGACGTATAGATTATAATGAGTTTGCAGCTATGATGCAGAAAGGAAATGCTCCTATGGTTGGTAAGAAGGGCCTAGAACATAGCTTCAGCATTCGTTTCAAAGAGGCATTAAAATTGTAGTATTCATTACCAACTTTGAGATTTTTTTCCCCCTTCCATATATGTCCACTCTCATTCTCCCTTTTTTTTCTTTGAAAGTTCAAGATTTTATGCATTAGCACATGTCCATGGGTGTCACTTGGGACATTCAATTACTATTTTGTTTTGTCCAGTTTAAATGGATTTTTGTAATTATGAGAATGTATAAAACACAAACAGAGATATCTGGTGGAGTTTTATTGTTATAGAGGAAATTAATTAGTTATAAGTTCCAGATAAACAACTTAATTAAGCATTTAGGACTTTATTATTTAAGAGTTTATGTATGAACTATTTCTAAAATATATAAAATAAATTAAAGTCAATATACTTTTGTATATAAACTATAGCTTGTTTTTATAAGCTATTTTAGAGAGTTTACAAAAAATAAGCTGAAAAGAGCTGATGAACATAAAGCTGTTTTCATTACAAACAGTCTAACTATCAAAAGCTTGTATGCGAAAAGTGTTTTATCGTCATTCTAGCTCATTAAATTATTCAAAGACAAATGTAGTTTTATTTGCCCACTTTAATGAAGGGCTATTCTGTGTATTATCATCATCCTATACTCTGTTTTGAATTCGTATTCTTCAAAATAAGGGTGGATCTTGTAGAGGAGGTTGCCCGAGTTGGTCAAAAACTACTTAGAAGTGGGTGGCTATTTTAGAGTTTTCTAGAGAGATGTGAAAAGGGGGATGTTGGAATCTTGATTGAATTTAGGTGGTAATTTCTTGGTCATAGTGAGATTGAGAGAGAGATGAGATAGAGAGAGTAACAGAGAGAGGAGGGAAAAGTTGTTTAATTCTGTTATTCACTGTGTGTGTTTTTTTTGAATTACAAGCTTGGTATATATTACCAAGTCGCCACTGGGCGCCTAAATGCTAGACATTTTGCGCCACCCCTAGTTACTTTCTATACACCTCTTCATGTCTTTCTAAACTAAGCTAAACAAACTTTCTTAAACAAACTTGCTTATTATTTGAATTACAATTACATCACACCCCCTTAATTCAAATCACCTAAGCTACACATGCCAATTATGTTCTTCATTTCTTCAAGCTTCCTTGGCTTCAACGGTTTTGTAAGCATGTCTGCAGCTTGCTCTGCAGATTTGCGATTTCTATCTTCAACTTTGTCCTTGTTGACTTGATCACGAAGGAAGTGATACTTGATTTCAATGTGCTTGCTTCGTCCCATGAGCTATGGGGTGCTTTGCCAATCAATTGCGATTTGTTGTCTACTTTTAGTACCATAGGCCTGTCATTCTTCATCTTCAATTCACTTAACAAAGACAAACCACATAGCTTGACTTGCTCCAAGAGTCACGATATGTACTCGACTTCACGACTTGATAGAGCCACAACATTCTCGCTTCTTTGAACACCAAGATATAGGAGCTTTATCAAGCATGAATATGTAACTTTGAAGTGCTTTTTCTGCTTCGATATCACCACTCCAATCAAGATCGAGTGAATCCAATTATTTCAATATCGGACATTCCATTTGTTGCGGAAAAGCGAAATTCCACAATCTATGGTACCTCTTATGTATCTCGTAATTCTTTTTGCAAAGCAATTAGGTGAGTTCTGCTTTGGTTTCTCCATGAATCTACTCACTAATCCTACACTATAGGCTATATCGGTCTTGAGTTACACAAGTACCTCAATGAACCAATTACCGCCTATATAGTGTACTCACAACTAGTTTATCGTGAGTCATCATTTGTCAATTTTCCACCGTTCTCTTTGGTGTTGTAGCGAGATTGCATTCCATCATGTTAAATTTCTTCAAGATATCGATTTGCATACTTCTTTTGATGTAGAAATATGCCACTTTTGGATGTCACAAACTCCATTCCTAGGAAGTATGCAAGCTTTGCCCATATCGGACATTTCAAATTCACTCATCGCCTTCTCCTTGAAGGCTTTGATCTCTTGTTCACTTTCACCAAAGTGGCAAGGAGATCATCTACATACAAACAAATTATGATAACACCACCGTATTGTCCTTTCTTAGGTACACTCCATGCTCACATGCATTTTTCAAACTTTAGTTGTTGAAGGAAACTGTCACAAATCTTTTTGTTCCAAGCACGAGGTGCTTGCTTTAAAACCATATAGGGCCTTGTTCAACTTCATTACCCTATCTTCTTTTCCCTTCAATTCAAACCTGTGCTTGCTTTACATTCACTTCTTCCTCCAATGGACCATTGAGGAATGCGGATTTCACATCAAGTTGGCTCATTTTCCACCTCTTCATGCTAGCAATTGCAACTATCGATCTAATAGTTTCAATTCTAGCCACCGGAGCATAAATTTCATTGTAGTCTAAGCCCGGTTTCTGCAGAAAAAACCTTTTGCCACCAACCCGGCCTTATATTTTGCAACCTCTCCATTTGGCTTCATCTTAGTCTTGTAAACCCATTTCACTTCAATAGCCTTCTTGTCACTTGGTAGCTTCATCATTTCCCAAGTCCTGTTCTTCTGAATTGCCTGAAGTTCTTCTTCCATAGCTTTCCTCCAATGAGGATTAGCTAATGCTTCATGTAGTGAAATTGGTTCTGCTTCTGCAAGGAGAACAAGCTGCAATAGTTCACCATCTGTGTTTATGGAAGTATCAGGAAATACCTCATAGTCTTGAAGTCTACTAGGCATATTCCTTTGTCTCTGTGGTCTTCTAGATGGCTCACCAACATTGTCATCATCCAATTCTGCAGGTTCTACATTGTTTGGAGCATCATTCTCTCGCATTCAATTCAACCATCACGATCTCGATCTTTTCTCTCTTGCATTACTCCAAATCCCATTCCTTTGTCTCATCTATTATCACATCATTGCTTGATCACTATCTTCTTGTTTAAAGGATCATAAAGCTTGTAGGCACTGTGCTATGATAGCCAACAAATATCATAGCTTGTGACCTGAGTCAAGCTTTCTTCTATTTTGTTCGCACATGTCCGTAAGCTAGTGATCCAAATACCTTGAAATGTTTCACACTTGGCTTGGACTCACACCATGCTTCCTCCGGTGTAGTGTCTTCTAGTCTCTTTGTAGGACTTCTATTCAAAATGTGAGTCACAGAGCAACACTCTCTCGCCTGAAATTCATTTGGTAAGTGCTTCTTTCAACATGCATCTTACCATGTTCAAGTAGGGTTCTGCTTCTTCTTTCTCTGCAGCTCCATTATGTTGAGGTGTGTATGGAGCCATCACCTCATGTACAATCCCTTCATCTTTGCAAAACTTCTCAAATTCAAGTGAGGTATATTCACCTCCTCCATCGCTTCTCAATTGTTTAATAGGCACACACTTTGCTTTTCTACTACCGGTTTGAATTCTTTAAATGTTGCAAATACATCACTTTTCCTTTGCAACAAATAAATCCACATTCTTTTAGTAAAATCATCAATAAAGGAAACAAAATACAAGTTACCTCCATGAGATTTGACTTCAAAGGGTCCACACATATCTGAGTGGATTACTTCAAGTTTTGCCTTAGCTCTTGTTGAGATTTCTGAATTGTACGACTTTCTGGGCTGCTTCCCTTCACAACACCTGCTACATATCTGACTTGGCATTTCAATTAGAGGTAGTCCTTTAACCATCTTCTTTCTCTCCAAATTCTTCAAGCTATTGAAATTCAGATGCCCCATTCTTCTATGCCATTTCCAAGCTTCTTCACTAGTCTGTGCAGACAGACATTTCTGTTCAAATGTATTGGCACCTACCTTGAAAGTCCTGTTCTTTGAAGCAGGAGCCTTCAAGACAGTGTTTCCTTCCTTGTCTGCTACTACCATGAATCCATCACCCATGTTCATTGAGTAGCCTTTCTCAAGTAATTGCCCCAAGCTAAGCAAGTTACTCTTCATTTGAGGTACATACAGTACATCACTCACCAGTACCTTCTTACCATCTTCTCTCCTTATAGCCACCTTGCCAATTCCTTCCGCCATCACAAATCTCTACCATCACCAAACCTTATCCTTCTCTTCACAGCTTCATCAAGTTCACAAAACCGGTCTTTGTGACTACCATGTGATTGGAAAACACTGTATCTAGATACCACCACTCCTCTTCACCTGTTTCTTTATTTTTGACTGCCATTACCAACACTTCATCACCTGTTATACTGTCAATGATGGCCATAAGCATCACTGTTTCTTCATCAGAATCACGCGCTAGTTGTGCTTCTTCATTCTTCTTCCTAGGCACCTTAGGATTCTCACACTCATCCGCATAATGACCCCATTTCGACAATTATAACATTGTATCTCATCCTTGGATTTCTTCTTCTTTTTCCCGAGTTGTCACCCCCTTTCTTCTCGAGTTCCATTCTTTGAGTCTCCTCCTCATTCTTGTTATTATTCCATTTCCTTTTACCCTTCTTATTCCTCCAAGATTCACCTCCACCATTTCCTTTCTTCTCGTGATTGAGCATACAAAGGCACTCATCACCTTCTTTATCTTCTTTCTTGGCAATTTCTCTACTTTTTAGTTTAATTTCATGTGCTTCTAAGGATCCTATCAATTGCTCCAATTTCAAACTATCTAGATCCTTAGATTGTTCTATTGCACGAGACTACACTATCAAAGCTAGAGTAACACCAAGTAAGAATTTTTCTACTTTCATTGCATCACTTACAAATTCACCACATTTCCTACGCATTTGATTTGTTAGTGATACTAACCGCTTACAAATTGTGCTATGGTTTCGCTTGCCTCCATCTTCAACAAAACCCAATTGACAACGCAGCAGTGACATCAACTTCATCTTCTTCGCTTGCTTATCACCGAGTAAGTAGTTGCTAATACGTCCCACGCCTCTTTCGCGGTTTCAGTATTCAATTATCTTCTCCAAAACGTTCGCATCAACACATTGATGAATCAAGAAAATTGCTTTGTCATCTTTCTTGGATTGTTCACGAAAGGTTGTTCGTTGTGCTTCCGTGGGAGCCACCCCCAATGGTGTCACGCCATCTCTGATTACTTCAAGCACGCCTTGATACCTGAAGACTACCTTCATCCGAGCCGTCCATCATCACTGTAGTTGCTTCCGTCGAACATCGGTAGCTTCGCCGGAAATTGCCCATTGTTCGTGTTCCCCTGCGTGGCCGCCATAACCTCCGCCCTGAACCGCTTGCTCTGAGACCAATTGTTGGAATCTTGATTGAATTTAGGTGGTAATTTCTTGGTCACAGTGAGATTGAGAGAGAGATGAGATAGAGAGAGTAACAGAGAGAGGAGGGAAAAGTTGTTTAATTCTGTTATTCACTGTGTGTGTTTTTTTTGAATTACAAGCTTGATATATATTACCAAGCCGCCAATGGGCGCCTAAATGCTAGACATTTTGCGCCACCCCTAGTTACTTTCTATACACCTCTTCATGTCTTTCTAAACTAAGCTAAACAAACTTTCTTAAACAAACTTGCTTATTATTTGAATTACAATTACATCAGGGGAGAGAAAAAGAGGGGGGAGAGAAAAAGAGTAGGGAGGGAAAGAGAGCACACTCCAAAGTGAGAGGGTGTGCCATGGATAAAAGAGAGGGGGTTTGTGAAGGTGGAGTTGTGTTGGAGGAGAGGGGAAGCGGATTTGCCAAAGTATGGGAAAAGAAAAGGCTCATGCTTCATTCAACCCCCTAACTACTCACTAGAACTTCTATTTGATGTGAAAAGACCAAAAGTCTTTATTAAAATTTGGTTTGTATTTTTTTAAAGATTATGTACGGTTCGGCGCACGATTGATCGAACCTGATCGAATCTGGTAGCGCCGAATTGTGTATTTTTCAATGTTCGATGGAGGTCCAGTCAAACTGGTTTGATTAACCGTGCGCCGAACTGTGTATTTTCGTCTGTCACCTGATTTTCATGTGAGGGTAATTTGAGATTAAACCAAATTTGAGGTGTCTGGTGAGTAGCTGAGAGTTGGCTAAAGCATGGGTCAAAGAAAACTACCTTAACATTCCATAAACCATCTTGATCCAACAATGGTTCAATCAATTTGGAATTCACGCCATTGTATTTTAAGGTTGTGTACAGTACACCACCTATGTAGCTTGTGCACTCTAGAGAAAACCGTAAACTATTCAAGAGTTTCATTCTTCATGTCTTTCCAGTTTTGACGTGTGATTTTTTTGACAACAGACACTTAGTGCATATCATATATAAGTATTAACCAAACATAACTTTTTCAAAATACTCAAGAATAAGTTTCACATATTATTCTCATGTGGATGTTATTTCTCGGAATGATTTTCACAACTACGAAACAACTCCTAGGCGTTCGCACTCCCATATTTTGTTGGCACTTATTTTTCGTAACCCCCTAATCATCTATGACACCCCCATAATATACGTTTTTTGACAAAAATGCCCTAGGAATATATAAAATTTCTGAAATACTGAATGAATTGGTAATTCGGAAGGAGATAAAAGGATTTCGGAATTACAAAAATTGAGGTAATTCCTGTTCAAAATTATGAACCTAATTACCTCAATTTTTGTAATCCGAAATCCTTTTATCTCCTTCCTAATTACCTAGTTTTGAAGGTATTTCAAAAAAATATTTAATTAAAAACAAATTAAAATTAATTAAAGACGCGTTTTTCGATCACGAAACGATACAATACATAAAATTGATGAAAAAAATAACATAACGCAACAACAAACGAAATAAAAACACGGTACAAACTAGTGAGATGGTGGTTGGAGACGTCGAAGGATCTCAGCAACGGTCCTTCTGGTTTCGACATACAGCTGAATAGGACTCCGCATCTGAAATATGTCAAAAGTGTCCATCATCACTCGAACGTCATCGTTGTTCTTCACATCCACGTGTAGTCATCATAACGCTCATGAGACAGATATGCAAACGCAACAGGAAATGTCAACTCAGTGGAAGTGACACCAACAATCTCCAGCAGAGGCAATGCATACTTGTTGGTCTTAAAGGTACAGTCCATAATCAAAACAGTGGGAAACATCCTCAATAACTTAATACTATCAGGATGTGACCACATGATCTCCTCAACAATATCACTACCTTTAAGTCGTCTCGTCCAACACAAGTAATGGTTCGCCTGAATCGGTGTCATAAGTCACGCATCTCGGTCATATTACCTCTCTTTCCTTCCGAATATTGGCGCGAGTTCTATACAACCGAGTAATGTTGCTCAAGTTGTTCTTAAATTTGTTCTTTAATGCTTCAAGACTTTTGGATGCTTTCACTCCCAAGAGACGATGCTCCACAACAATTGATCGCTCGTCCTTGCTAAACTTACCAAATATAGTTTGCTCCAAACAAAGTCTTATGAGGCTCATGATTGTGAATCCCATCCACCACTCTCACCATCCAATCAGAATTAGGAGGTAACATTGGTTTAGCTTTCAATCGAAACCTACAACCACATCTTTTCGAACTCTTGTGTCTACCAAATTAACACCCCAACATCTACTCGATCAGATGTGCCCCGCCTCTCACGAATGCATAAACAACCTTGTCCTTTTTCCTTTCCCATTCTCCGTCGTCTCTCGATCGAACAATAACCACAATGACTCGTTCGCTTTCCCAAAGATTATCTAACCCAACGTGTCATTGCATCACGAGTGGGAAATATCTCGGATGTAGTAAAAGGCACCCTGCTTAAATCTGTAATAACCATCTATTTAAAAAAATTAAAATGTTTAAAAAAAAAAATTGAAATACCTTTTTAAAGGTATTTCCTGGTTCATATTTAATGAACCTAATTACCTCTGAAAAAGGTATTTCCAAAAATAATTTAATTTAAAAATACAAAATTTCTAATTACCTTTTCTCGGAGATAATTCCGGTTCAAAAATCATGAACCTGAAATACCAATTTTCTCATGCTAATTCCGAAATATCATCTCCAAAATTTCTAAATACCTCTTTTTTTGCTAATTCCGAATTTTTTTTTGTGTAGGCCCTGTTCGTTTTTATTTTAAATGCCAGGGGCATTTTAGGCATTTTGGTACTTATGGGGGTGTCGTAGATGATTAGGGGGGTACGAAAAATAACAAATTATTTTGTTTGGTTGTTAAAATAAAAATAATGATTCGTAAGACTTAGCTCAACTGGAAAATGCCGAACTTGTTAGGCTATATATCATGTCCTGGATTCAAACCCAAAACCTCACAGTTGTGTGTGTGAGTTTCTAGTGGTGGGACCATTCCGTCTACATTAAAAAAGTAAATAATGTGGAAGAACTAAATTCAGGTACAACAAACAATTGTAAACACAAAGAGATGATTACTTTTTATTAAACAGACAAATGTAATAAGAATATTTTACAAACTATTGAAATAGTTTGTCTCTTTTTTGGTTTGTTATAGGTGCGTAATATCTATTGGTTTTGTCAGTGACTAATCTACGCCGAATAACCTATCTGACCACGTGTATACTCGACTTTGTTGATCCGTGTAGTTTTCCATTCCCAATGAAATTTTTGTGGGCCAATATTCTACTTCCGAGACTTTGAAATAGGATTCGAGCCCAGTTACGACTCAGAACAATCCTTATTGGTTTAAAGAGAGTTTGTCTCTGATAGCTCCTTTTATTTATTTTTAAAATCTCAATAGAAAATCAATCAATCAATAGAAAACATTAAGACCAGGAGATAATTAACAAGTTCTAAGTTTTCTCCAACTTGGAATCCATTCCTTACTTGCTTTACTTGCGTGCTATTTTGTCTGTTTATTTCTTTTTATTTGTATTTATTTATTTATTTATTTGCTATTGCCGGTGCTACTTTGTCTTTTTTTATTAAATTTAAATTTTAAAATAAAAAATTTAAAAAGGAGTAGAGAAAAATAAAGCCAGTTATGTTAAATTCAGTTCTCACTAACCGGAGATCCGTTACCCAAATCTTTCATTATTATTCTGACAATAATTTTCGTATATTTTATTTCATTATTTCGCATTTTCCTTTCTCTTTCTCTCTCTTCGATTAAAACCCTAATTTTGCACGCTCCGAACCCTCTCCTTTGAATTTGAAGTTCCTTACCGTTCTCTCTCTCTCTCTCTCTCTCTCTCTCTCTCTCATGGCGACGGCGCGTGAAGAGAACCGTTACGAAGGCGGAGGAGGTTTCGGCAAGTTCCGCAAACGACCGTTACGGAAAACTCAAACCACGCCGTATGATAGGCCACCGACAGCGCTGAGAAACCCTAGCCGGAACGACGGTTGGCTCTCAAAGATTGTTGATCCCGCGCAGAGACTCATCCAATACAGCGCTCACAGACTCTTCTCCTCCGTTTTCCGCAAGCGCCTTCCTGCACCTCCTTCAGGTTTCTGTTTCTTCTTTTTCTTTTTAAAATCAAATCATCATTTAATTGAGTGAAGCTTCTTTCATTTTAGAGTTCCTTCTAATTTTTTCTGCGATTTACTGGTTTTCTTTTTGTTTTAACTCTCGATCTTATTGCTAATTAATAATGTCAATATCTTAATTTCTAAGAGTATTTTATGGCGGTGTTTATTGTTTATGTCGTTATTAGGTTATTGTTATGCGTTTTGACAATTAATTGAATTTAGTTCCTGTATTGTGTGGGATGTTAGGTTTTTGAACAGTTGAAGATTTTCTAATGGTATGATACTGCCAGTTCTGGTGTCCACTTAATTACAAGACTTGTATTAATGCAAATGAATTATTAAATTGAGCTTGATGTGTCAGTTTTGATTGAAAAGAATACAGCTCAGTGAGAAGCCGTTATCTTATCTTATCTTGGAATGTTAGGACGGAGCACAAGCCACGAGTTTGTTTTTCTAGTTTATACTTTATAGGAAATGGTTATTTCTGTGATATAAGCATGTGTCCAGTTGTTGAACTGGACTGCATCACTAATTTTTTCTTTTTGTTTTAACTTTCTTAGATATATTGTTTGCAAACCAATAATCATGTTACAGAGAATTTGTTTTTCCTTTAAAATTGTCATAATGGTGCACGTTACGCCAACTTGTTAGCTGTATCTTTTTTCTGTTTTTTCAGTTTAATTTTATTTTACGTGCTTTTCTTTTCTGACGTTGGAGTAGTTACATGATTCCATGTTTATCCCTTGTGGCCTTTTTTTGTGTGGCACAGAGACCGTACAAGAAGTGAGGGAAAATCACCAGGAAGCAATTACCTTTGTAAGTATACTTGCTCTCGATATATCAGCCACTGTTTGCATTTCTTTAATTGTGCTGGGCATGTACTCTATTTTCCAAAGGGAATTGATTGCTGTGTTTTCATAGGCGAAAGTGTGTGCTTTAATATTGCATCTTTGTGATGAGCAATATAACTATTCATTATTAAATAAGTTATTGCTAGATACATGAGAATACATGCATGGAGTTTTCATAGTCTACTAGCATTTGTTATGTTTGCTACGTAGTCAATAGTGGCGCATTCCCTGAACGGACATGTCCTTCTCTGTGTTGCGAAATTCATGTGGGTTACGGATTACGCGAGCAGCCATTGTGGCTTCATTTGCAGCAGTATTGCAGCATAGTCGTTGTTTTTGTGGCTGAAAAAGGGGTGCTGATCTGCATCTCTTTGTTTCTGACGTGATCTGCATTATAAGCGGCTTGGCAGAGGCCGAAGATAGGGGGAGAAAAAGAGAAGACAGGGGGAGAGAAAGAGGGGGTGATGGCTAGGGTTTTCTGATCAGGGGAATGAAAATAGGAATGGGCTTACGGTTTTCTGGGTGAAGGAAAACGGGAATGGGCTTTGTTGTCCCAAACCCTTTTTAAAACTCTGCACCCCCTATTTTATAACGCGGCACCTCTTTTTACTTGTAGAGTTTCTTCTTTACCCTCAGTTAAACTCTAAATGTCAGTTTTACCCTCATTTTCCCTTCTTCTCCTTCTCTTTGCAATAGTGGTCATCCCGCTCTCTGCTATTCCGCTTCAGCAGTTTTGGGGTCTGGGCCTAGGTGCTGCTATTCAAAGTTGATGACATAAGATGTAGATAAAATTGTCCTTGTGCATGGTGAAATGAACCGTTTTGATTTCCAAAGCCAGCCTCCAGTAGAAGAATATGTGACTACATATTTTGATACATATGGTGCATCCAAATTTTGGTCTTATGGTGCTTAAAGATTTCGAAACAGTAAGTTTCTTTTAAACAGGGATTTATGTATGATGGTTGGGCTGAAATAGAAGTTCTGTTATCTCAGTAGTAATAAAACCCTAAGATTTTGGCCCTGATCTGCCAGCTTTCATTGTCAATGATATCACTGGGTTGGAGAACTTCACTCATCATTGGTTGATGTGGCTAGTAGCTACTGTTATTACGTACTTGATTCTTGTCTAATTTATTATTATATATCTCACTGATGGTTCTTCATAATTTGCTTTTTGTTTGCATCGTTGATGGTTACTGTTATTGTTTGTTGTATGAGGAAGAACAGATTGCAAATGAATCATCTGGCAAGCAACAAGGAGTCGTAGGTGAAAGTAGTGTTCAAATTAACCGTTCTGATGGAGGTGGATTATCTGAACTTGAGAAACTGTTAAAGCAGAAAACTTTCACCAGGTATGCTTTGTTTGGCATTACTGATTTTGGTATTGGGTTGGTTAATCTGTATTTTCTTTTTGCATTTGATTAATCTTATTTGCATTGAGTAATTCGAATTCCTAGATTTAAATTTCTAATTTCTACTTTGAAAATTGGAAATTTTTAGGAGAGTTTTATTATTTGTATAAATTCACTAAGACATGGGGAGTATATCAGGTTAGAGGTGAGAAGAGCCGGCTTGAATTGTGCCATCATACTTGAGCGATTGAGATTATTATACTTAAATCTAATTCCAATCATCCTATACTCTTATAAGATTGGAATTACCTCCTGTCATAAAAGATCAGGGAAGCTCCGTGGCTTTACTTGTGGATTAAGCTGTCTCTGTTGAGGTGGTTTTAAATATTCTCTCTTAATATTGAGTTGTGTTTTCTTGGTTTTGCTTCTACGCAACGACTTTAAATTTATTAGCTGTTTTTTTTTCATTGTCTTGTCTTTAATATAATGTATAATGTAATTAACATATTAGAACTTTGGTTGATTCTTTTATTTCTATTAATGAGAATGGTGTGTTGGGTCGGTTGCTGCTGGCATAAACCTTTGTTGAATCTTGATGACATGGATCGGTGTAAACTGTAAACAACGATAATTCATTCGGTTTTTTTTAATTCAATCTTCTGCCATCTTTTGATGCATGCATGTAGTTGAATTCATTTGGTGGGCTATGCTTGATGGTTGTTGTTATGTGTTTTGCACTTCCTGTCTAATTTATTGAAGTTTATGTCTTGCTCTTGCTGTTACTCTCGCCATTCCCTTCTTCTAATTTTCTATTCTGTCTTCTTAGTCAATATGCCTTTCAGGATAAACTTCGTGTTGATTCTGTATGTGATAAGTGTCTATTATTTCACAGATCAGAGATAGATCATTTGACTGAACTGATGCATTCGAGAACTGTAAATTCATCTGTTGAGGAAGAAGGAAAGAGGGCAGAAGTGGTTCCATCAAATTCAGTGTTGCCCGGTGACCACAAGGAGGAATATCACAGAACTCTTACACTAGAAAATGGGATTGAAAACAATCTTATTTCCACCCCTCGTGGCACTTCCAGTGTATGCCATTTTATTTCATACTTGTCTTTGAGATATACATGTTTATTATTTGTGGTAGATATGAATATAAAACCCTGTATTTGACATGTACAACCATATACTGTGTATAGGTGTCTATTGAGGATGTTGCTTCACCTGCAGAACTTGCAAAGGCTTACATGGGGAGCAGGCCTTCCAAGGTGTCCCCACAATGTTAAGCTTGCGAAGTCCTCCTAGTGGGGAACTAACTCTACTAAAAGATCATCACTTTGCTCAGAAATCCCCTATTATGTCAATTGTGCCAAGGGATCCTAACCTTACCAGGGTTCGTGAAAATGGGTTTGTGACACCAAGATCTCGTGGCAGATCGGCAATATATAATATGGCTCGTACACCTTATTCCAGAGTTTATCCAACCTCCACGCTCAAGGTTTGCCATTTGCTGAATAGTATTTTATATCATGACATTTGTGAAGTCGAAATTAATATCTTGCCTTCAACTTTACAGGGTGCTGGGGTCGGCGTTGAAGGTGAGCCGTCATCTTCAGCTCAGCATGCACTGGGTCATGATTTTTTTTCTGGATCTAAACAAGGGGTATGCATACTTGTTTTGTGGTTATAAGGTCTATCCTTTTATTGTATTTCCCTTTCAGGGGTAAGTTACTGGGTTTATCTTTTTTGGCAGGCATTAAAACGTAGAAGTTCTGTCTTAGACAATGATATAGGATCTTTTGGTCCCATACGCAGAATCCGTCAGAAGTCTAATCTTCTATCTTCTAAGGGATTGACCTCACATCATTTGGGAAGCTCGCCATCTATAGCTCGAAGTGGGATTGGTAATGATGCTGCCTGGCAGCCTTCATCTTCCATGCAGAAGCCTATTTTGTCGGGTGAAGTTAAGCATAGCCATAAAAAATTATCAGTGGAAAATGTTGATGGCACCATGCCTAGTTCTAGCTTTCCTCCTTTACCATCAAAGTCTAGTGAGATGGCCTCAAAATACTTCAGCAACTTGATAAGTTGGTTTCTCCAAAAGAAAAATCATCGGAATTGAGGCTGCCAAGTGTTAATGATAAATCTCCAACAAAGTTGTCATCTTCTATGTTACGAGGACAAGCTCTTCGAAGTATGGAGATAGTAGATTCATCAAAATTGTTGGATAATGTACAAGATATTAAATTTCATGGCACTTCTGGAAATTTGTCTGCTAGTGCTCAAAAGTTGACTTCAAAGATAGACAGGGTTGAAAATGGTCCAACGAAGTTTGTTTCACCTAATGATGGAATTCCTGTAGATTCAGATACTACTATCCCAGGGAATAAAGTAATCTCTGTTGTAAAATCTGGAGATTTGTCTGTGTCAGAACCGGTTTCAGATCCTTCCCAAAAAAAGAGGGCATTCCGTATGAGTGCACATGAGGTTTGAGATTTTGATATTTTGGTTAATAGTTACGTTTAAGTTGTAGTACTAGTAATTGTTATGCATTTATGTCTATGATTTTTTGATATCATAGTGGTACTATTAGGGCTAGTTTGTTGTTTTAAGCAAAAGTTTTTAATTAGATGTTTGAACTTTTGAAAAAAATGTGTAATTTTGTTTCTACAATATAAGAACCCTAAAAATCTGTATTAGTGTTTTCTTAAAATTTTAAAAATATTAACTTCTAAAAATGCTCTAAAAACTGCATCATAGAATCACTTTTTTTAAGCTCAAAGCAAATGATCTCTTAACATTGTCTATGTCAGTTTTTGCATTTAGCTCTCACGTAATGATGATTTGAAAAATTGCCAAGTTTTTTTTTTTCTTGCATTTGATTTTGATTCCAGACTGTATAAATTGTATGTTGAGTTTTCAAGTGAAAAATATGATTCAATCTAAATATCATGTTTATTCACTGCATTCATCTTATAAAATATGTTTGAACTTTTTAAAAATTTATAATTTTGTTTCTAGAAGATGAGAATCCTAAAAAATCTGTAATTAATGTTTTTCATTAAACTTTAAAAACTGCATCATAGAATCACTCTTTTAAGCTTAAAAATCGGTATTAGTGTTTTGCTTAAAACTTCAAAATAGTAACTTCTGAAAAAAGCTCCAAGAAACTACACAATGGAATCACCTTTTTTTTATGGTTAATCAAATGGGCACTTAACTGTCTTTATTTTGATTTTTGCATTTAGCTTTCACAGTGATGATTGGAGCAATTGACAAGATATCTTTATTTCTTACGCATTTGATTCTGATTCATGACAGTATAAAGTGTGTTGGGTTTTAAAGTGAAATGTATGATTCAATCTTAATATCACGTTTATTCAGTTATTTTTCCTTTCCTCTTTCTCACTCTTAAGGATTATTTGGAGTTGGATGATGATGCCTATCCTAATGGATCCGTGATCTCCTTTCTCGTCCGGGAAAGAAACAACAGAATCCACATCCACTGCTGTGGCTGAGAAATCTGCCTCTGCTACTGAAAAGTCTGTATCTGAAATGTCACCGGGCTCATCTGTAATAATGTCAGCTAAAAGTCTTGCAGCAAATGATAAACTTCATGTTAGAGTTGCTGATGGTTCTATAGTTGATGAGAAGGTTGCTGCACCAACCGCAATAATTTCATCCGCCGCTGCTGATTCTCTTCTTGAGCCTACCTCGGTGCAGCTAAAGCTTCTTCTATGCACACTGTTTTAGGTTCTGACAGGTCTACTTCATTAAATGGATCAGTTGCTAATCCATCGTTGTTTAACTTTGGGAAGAAAGCTGTTACATCAACAGATTTGGCAGGTGTTGCTCCATTAAAAGAGTTTACTAAAGCAGGTCCAACATTTAGTTTGGATAAAGCTGCACCTACAAAGGAACCAGGTGCTGATGCTACAGCAGTTAATTTTGGTATCAACAAACATGTTGACAATGTTCCACAAGTGCCATTAACCTTTTCTTCATCGGTTGGTGGTGAATTCACTGGTTTCAAATTTGGTGGAGCTTCTGACTCAAAGCTGAGCTCAATCAGGTAAGGTTGATTGTGTTTTGTTTTGAATGTTTTGATGGCATTTTTGTCACCGAAGAATAGTTTGTCATTGGCAATAAGTTTTTTTTTTTATTACTAAATTCCCTGTTATTGTTTAGGCATAATTTTTTTCTTAGATCCATTGGCTTGTTGATTAACCAACCATGTCCTTTGTTATCTTCAACTTTAATTTTATGGTCTCATTTTGAAAGTGGATTTTGAGTTTATTTACTGTTTGCTTTATGTTTTTTGACTCTGATTTCTGTGATGTATCATAATTATATTTCTGTTCGATGCATTGTTTAATTGAAAGAGAGATATAGGGGCATCTTGCATAATATTCAGAGAAATGTTACAATGAACATTGTACTAAATGTTCCCTTCATTTGCAGCTCAACAACTGCTGCTGGTGCCGTTGATTCAATTCCAAAGGTTCTTGAATTGAATAATGCTGATGCCAAGAGTAATATAGTTTCTGGATTCTCTGCCGGGGCATCAGAACCAGCTTTTTCAGCTGCAGCATCAACATCAACATCATTGTTGACACCGCCGACAAGTGTGTTTACTTTTGGCAACGGTTCAAATAAAAATAATGGATCTGCTGTTTCAAGCCCTGCATTTTCCTCCCCATTTATATTCGGTGGCTCATCCCTTGCAAGCATTAGCAGCATTAGCACCACTGCAACTTCTACCAGCGCTGGCGTGACAGCTAGCACACCTGCTGTAATTGCATCCAGCAATAGCAGTTTCTCTGCTCCTGTGGCAGCATCTTCATCTGCAACAAATTCTCTTTTCAAATTTGGATCCACCCCTTTACCATCAAGTTTACCTGTATCATCTGGCTCAGAACCAGTGGAAACCAAGAGTGGGCAGGTTGCGGATTTGGTAATATAGGCAGCACTTCCTTTGGAAGCTCTTCTGCTGCTGTTGGAAGTACTGGGAGTGGAGTTTTTGGGTTTAGTGCCACGACAACTACATCTGTAAATAGCCAGTCCCAGGGTTCTTTCTTTGGCACGACAAGTGGCTCTACTCCTGGTAGTGGTTTTGCAACTTCAAATCAGAGTCAGTCAGCGTCATTTGGTTCTGCATCATCCCCATTGTTTGGGTTGACTGGGAGCGCAGCTTTTTCTTCAGGGAGCTCATCGTTTCCCTCCTCAAGTCCCGCAACAAACATTTTTAACTCTGGTACAACTTCTGGACAAAGTACCGCTGCGCCCTCTTCGGAAGCCAACCCTGTTAGCTCCAATAACGGTACTAGTTCTACTTCATTTGGGATTTCTAGTTGGCAGCCAAGCAAGTCTCCCTTTGGTACTTCCTTTAGTTCAACTCCATCTACCACAGGGTTTTCCTTTGGATCATCCACTCCTTCTGCTTCTACCAGTTCCTCCATGATATTTGGATCATCCACCAGTGCATCAGCTCCTCAATTCTCATTTACTTCAGCTGCAGCTTCTACCAACACGCAGCCTGCTTTTGGAAGTTCCACTCCCACCTTCGGATTCGGTTCAGCTTCTGTTAATAATAATGATCAAATGAGCATGGAGGACACTATGGCTGAGGACACAGTCCAAGCAACTCCACCTGCAACTCCTGCATTTGGTCAGCAACCCGCCCCAGCTCAATCAAATTTTGTTTTTGGAGCACCAACTCCAACCTCAGCAAACCCTTTCCAGTTTGGGGGTCAGCAGAATATTGCTCCACAGAGTCCATCTCCATTTGGTCAGCAGAATATTGCTCCACAGAATCCATCTCCATTTCAGGCTTCTGGAAGTCTAGAATTTAATGCTGGTGGTAGTTTCTCGTTGGGCACTGGTGGTGGTGACAAGTCTGGTCGAAAGTTTGTGAAAGTTAAACATAATAGGGCGCGAAAGAAGTAAGAGTATTGTTTATTGAAATGGTGGCTGTTTTTCACTGCTGCAGTCTGCACTTCATTATAGCAACATATAAATAAGCTCTAAAGGTGAGTGATTCCTTAATTGGGCTGTTCGGTTAGCTCTCGGTACAAGTGATGCTATTAAACGCTAAGCAATACATGCACCCATGTCAGTCCCATTTGTCTTGCTTCGATTACAACGCAGGGCACAAACTTTGCACAATTTTGTAATACCATGATATAATAGAACATAATCTGCTGTACTTGTATTGGTTTTAGGTCATAGTTGAAGATAAGATTTGGTTAGTTAAGATGTTTACAAAATCCATGTATTCTCTTTTACATGTATCATAGCCAGAAATAGGCATGAGTTTTATTTATGGCTTAGTTGGTTGTCAAGTATGATACAATTCATGTGAGCAATGTGTTTATGAATATTATAGCTGGTAGGTCCTTGTTTGCAGTTTATTAAATCATGAATTTTTGTTTGGTGAACGAGAAAATATTATTTTCATCATATCAAGATGGACTATTCGCAGCTGTGGTCGTTTGTATTCTCTTGTAAATTTCGGTGCTTTGGTATTTGATAAAATTTAGCTCAACTTTTTAAACTGAGATGACAGAGGCCGACAGTTTATGGCAGGGAATCTATTACCGCGTAATGATTTCTAGATTTCTCGGTAATTTATGGTGTAGCAACTGCTCCCTTTTCACTGTTTACAAGCATCGTGTTGGTAGCTGCCTTTGTATCCGAGATTACTAATCCGATACTGATATTGTCCTAATCGCAAACCAACGTTGTCATGATTACACCTAGGAATGACAAAGCAGATGGTACAGATTAGCGGACTAAAAGTAACTGATTGGCCCCTCACAACTCATAAACATTATACAAAAAGCAAATATTTTATAAAGGAAAAGAATTTTTAAAAATATATCGTCTATGGGATGGCACGATCATGGCTCGATAGAATGGTGGGCAAATTAGGTGGTTTTTTGCGGGGTGCATCCTGCAACTCCCTATTTTGGTGGACCGTCAATTGATCAACTTCATAGTTTTTCTACTGAAAATGATCTAGAGGAAACACAAAGCAAGTGCTATTTGAGTGAAATCCTAAGGTTGACCGATAAAAGGTTCATTGAATAATTCGAGAAAATAGGACAAAAGCACATACTACTCTAGACCTATTTATAATTTACAAGAAAAAAAACACTTTTTAAGTTCATTGAATAATTGTTAAAAAAAGGTTCATTGAATAATTGATATATCTACTCTTATAGACTAGATACATCAATCACTCAATGAACTTAAAAAATGTTTTTTTTTTCCTTATAAATTGGTTCAAAGAGGGAGTACATGAATTTGGGCATTAGGGAGAATTTGATCAAGTTATTTTATAGATTCTAATTTTTATTTAAATTCGAACAAATTCGAAAAGCTTTAGGTCAATTTAGGACCGGGTATAACTAAGACGAGAACGATTGTCCCAAAATATAAATAACATAATTTTTAATTGATGTTTTCTTCTCAAAATTAAATATTTTATATTTGATAATGAAATTGAATAGACATATTCAATAAAATTTCAATAAAAATAATGTTGTGTCAATCTTCGTTGAAAATACATTCAGCTATTAATGTACTAATTAAAGAAGATTTAATATACTAATTAAATATTAAATTCATAAGTATGTAAAAGGCTGATTGAGTAACTTGAGTTGAGGGTTAACCTGAATCGCTCTAACTCGAAGCTGAATTAGTACTGGGATAGCTTCGTTTGTCCATTTTTTTTAAGTAGGACAGGGTTGTGTTCAACCGTTGGGACATGTTAGCAGGTTTGAATGGGTCCTACGCCCTCCTAATGGCTAAGGAGATTGCTCATCCACCACCCCGTGTGCTTAGAGGCCCATCGAATTTCCGAAAATGCTCCTTATTGGAAGGACATTCCAGTAGTTATGAACATGACTGAGATAATCTTTTAAGAAAATCCAAGAAAAATACACTACCAGAAGCATCATTCAAATATGACTTGGAAAACTTTTAAAAAAAATTCAGAGAAAAATACAGTATTGGAAGATACCTTCATGTAGTTTGTTTTCAGATAAAACACACTACCGGAAGCGTGCATGCTTCAGTAAAAGCCGTCCAGAAGCATGTGTCCAATAATTAGGACATTCAGGATTTCATGGGGCCCTCTTAGCACATAAGGGGGTAGATGAGAAATCTCCAATGCCTAATGGGCACAATCATAACACACCCTAGTAATATGGCAAAACAAAACATGAATGACAAGTGCTTTCGTTACTCAAAAGTCAAAGAACTACTTCCTCCCATAGGGTTTCACAACCGCCACAACCTTGCTAGGTTTTGCGGCTAGCTTCACTATAGCTTTGTGTACAATGACATGCCGTTGTACTCTCGGCGTGATCGGCACCATTTGTTTGGTGCAAAGGGCATCGTGCTCCTTTCATTTCTCAAGCCATCTCCCCTGTAAGGGGGCCTTCTCCACTCCATGGGTTGTGCCAGTGAGTACAGCCTTGTGTTCTCTACTCAGCGAGTCATGGTAAGCAGGGTCGGTCCTGAGAATTTGAGTGTCATGGGTGAACCAATAAATGGCTGCCCTTATAACTATTTAGCTTCATTTTCCTTGTATTTGTTTTGTGCAAGTAATAATGATTCTTTCATAATCATGATTCTACAAAAATTTATTTTCAATGAAAATCAAAGCCAAACTATTTAGTCTATTTTGTGGCATACTGGCATAGTAGATCACAAATAAGATTTTAACAATTTCAATAGATGCAAACGTAGCAAGAATAATTAATATTTTTTTATACATGATGCATGCATTAGGAAACAACTAAATGTCTTCAAATAATCAAATATCATATAACTTGATTTTGATTCCGCTTTAAAATTTCTCTACTGATTTTTAATTCTTCAAATAGAAATTCACAATCAAAAACATAAAAATCATCACATTATAAGTAAGATTTCTCTTATGTCTGAAACGTGAGCTTTATTGCACACGTATTGCTCACATAACTTTCCCAATGTGTTTGAGACGCTGGTTTGATAGTTAACCAATGATTTTGTTAATTTTTAATATATATATATATATATATATATATATCCACCACCACCCTCTTCTACCTACAATCTCCCCACTTCCTCTTTTCCATCGTCCACATGTTTTTGCAAGTGATCTCCTTCTCCATCTGCAATCATTGGTCATCCCATTGTAAATTTCTCTTCCATTCTTTCAGCTTCTTTTATTATTTATCGCATTTACTCAAATGTTTAGGATTTGATTTTCAAAAGAGTGCTGCTGCTGCTATATACTACAGCGAATGAATCGCATGAGTTAGCGAATGTGGTAAAAAATTGGGTTGCATCACCCAACAACCTGGTAATGGGTGTTGATCGACCAATCAAAAGCCTTTGCAGGTCTATTCGCGAAACTTGTTTTGTTGTCTTTAGCATTTTACTTTTCGAAACCAAATTACTTATTTTGAAAATTAATTTTTAGAATATTTATTTTGATAACTTTGAAGCTACATAAATTAGGGTTTAGAATGTTTATTTACCTCGGTCGTGCTCCCATGTAGCGGTAATCGAACCTTGTCTCCTTCTCTCTGGCCGAAATAGTTAATAGTTTCTATGACTCCTCCGATCCTACAACTTGTTCCCTCTTCATCCTTTGTGGCCTACGGTTTCAGATCTTTAGACCTCGGGGCCAATTGGCCTTCAAATACGGGGAAAGTCGGGACTTTCCATCTATCCTCCTACACTAACTTCATGGGTCTATTGATTTATTTGTGTTTCACTTGTTTTCCTATGTGGTGGCGGCTGGTTTACAGATGCGGCTCGGGTTGTTGTTCAGGCTCACTATCTTGCTATGTAGATTGGAGATGACTTCTTTTGTATTCAGTGCTTCATGGTTAGTTTGCATTAGTGTTTAATTGTGTGCTTAATTTAATTAGATCAGGAGAAACTAAATTATCTTAGGTGTTGGTCATATGCTTAATGTAATCTTTTAGAGTTTAGTTATACCTGATGTGGCTTGTCCGTAAGAGGACTTGTGAGTGCTTCCTATAAGTTTGTAGTTTCCACTCCGTGTAATATTTCTGTGACTTTCTTCGTTATCAATGAAATATTGTATGTTTGAAAAAAAAAACAGCTCAACATTGTCATCTTTAGGCAAAATTATTTTAGATGTATCGTATCTTGATTTAAAGTTTCACCTCGGTCTTTCTTTTTGTGCGTGTCAAGTTATACAATGTTCACTATTGACCAAAACATGATTTTATGTCCAACATTGTAAATAATTAATGTGCTGATGTAGCCGTTTATTGCACACATCAATTTGGCTGACATAGGCTGTCTTTTACCTCTTGCAATGGTACCCTAGGATCATCTTTTTTCCAAAGATTAGTCACTCGATCAAGCCTTAACACCCTCCCTGTGTGAGAATAATCTAGGGAACAAGAGTGGAGAGCGAGAGAGTACTCCCCATCCCTATTCCAAACGTTGTCTGTTTGCGGCCTTTTTTGAAATACAATGAAAATCTCATGTCTCTCTTTGATATCACATTAATTCTCCATGCCCAACCATATTTTGGGAGAGCAAATATATGTTATTTGAAATATTACAATAGTTTAAGTGAGTTGATTTTTAAGGGCTCACTCGTCTCAAGACTCTTTGAACACTTATAGAGGTACTTACATATTATCTACTAATGAAACTCTCACGTCGACAATTTAAAATTGTAGCAGAGTAGATTTATCTCCAAAACTATACTTAAAAATTATTACAGACTAGATTTATTGCTTGTGTCCTAAAAGTCATTTTGCCTAAAAGAAAGAGGATAGTTACCCACCCCATGTTGTTAACATAGGAGAAATTAAAGCAAATAATGTAGTATGATAAAGACAATAATAAGGCAAATTTTATTATTTTAATCATTAGAATACTCTCTAATGAAAACAGAAAGACAAGGTAAGAACCAAACAGGAGCAATACATGCTAATGCAAAACCAAAATAAAAGTTTGAGGGGGTTAATTATTACAAATGAATGAATGATTAAACCCCTCATTATTGAGAATACTAAGGGAAAGTAACCTTAACCCTTTCAACAAAACAATTCTTCTAGAGTGCTAAACCCTAGCTAGTTGTCCTAAGAAAAATAGTGAAATCAAAGTGTTTCTTGTATGGATCCCAATGAAACCCAATCTCCTCCCCATGTTTCAAGTTCCTTCTTCTTATAAAATCTTGGGCCCAAGTGCCAATGAAGGCATAGCTACCTGAAAAAAACAATCTTTTGAGAATCAGCACATGCATGGAGTTGGTATCAATATCCCAAATTTTGATGGGAGCTCCTCTATCAGCATCAGAAGCAGCACTCAACGTAGGCAACACCAAATCCTCCACCAAATCTTTGGGGAGCAACAACATGTTTTTTGTTTCATCAATGTCGTTGTCTTGGAGGACTTTTTTGATCTTCCAAGGATCATCATAAAGCATCAAGTTGAGTGAGTAGCCCCACCATCTTTTTCCAATAGGAAAGGCTTGTTTCTTGGTATTGGGACATGGACACACACCCAATGATAAGTGGGTACAAGTTTGGTTGAAGGGGAAAGCCATTGTGGGTACACAAATTTTTCTTGGGATTTAGTTGCATATACTTTCTTAGTGAAATCTCCTTTTTATAGAGCAAATGCACTTGGATAAGATTCAAAATAAAAAAGATTTAGCCCTCTAGAATAGAAATATGTAAAAGAATTATTAATTGCTGTTTATTTTTGGTATAAACCTAAATCTTCTACGCTGTATGACACAGAGACTAATCATCTAAGTGGGTGGGATTAAAAAGGTATTGTGATTCCATATATATAAAATAAGTTATTAAGTTACTAAATTTAAATCATTATTATTTTTATTAAATGTAAATTATTTAACTTATGAAAAAATATATTATTAGAGATATTTCATTAGGCCGTATATTTATTTAATCAAAGAATTTTATTCTTACAAAAAATTATAAAAATTATAGGCTGTCTATTTATTTCTTTCAGAAGAAATTAATTACATTAATAAGTATTAATTAATAATTTATAGATAACTTATATATTTATTAAGAATGATACAATTCCTTTTTAATAAAATTTGGTAACAGCAAATAAAGAAAAAGTTGAATATATTATTCACGCGCTAAAATGATTACTTAATCAAATAGACCTACTTTTCATTCATTATTTTATTCTAAAATATCATAATTAATAAATGATAGAAAATAGAATTAATTTTATACCAATTAAGTTATTTACTTTCAATTTTTTTAATAAAGCTTATTTTCATCAAAATCTTTTATTCAAAGGAAAAAACGAAACCGATGCGTAGAAGGTATTTCTACATTTAGAAAAATTCTTTTACGACTTGCGTAAAATAACGAATTCCTTATATTATGAATAACGGATTCGTAAGATAACGAATTCCTTATATTATGAATAACGGATCACAGCTCAAAATCAACGAATTCCTTATTCTTGAAGGTATTTCTACATTTATAAAAATTCTTTTACGACTTTATGTAAAATAACGAATTCCTTATATTATGAATAACGGATTGCGTAAAATAACAAATTCCTTATATTATGAATAACGGATCACAGCTCAAAATCAACGAATTCCTTATTTGAAGGTATTTCTACATTTAGAAAAATTCTTTTACGACTTGCGTAAAATAACGAATTCCTTATATTATGAACCGGTTCAACTCGGTTTCATAGGATTGTAAACTGATTGTGGTTGAACAAATACCAGATTTACCAGTTCCCATCTTAACTGTCTAGATAATTTATTTAAATTTAAAGGACAATGTGATTACTTAACAAATCAAATTGACCTTGTTTTCATTCTTTATTTTACTCTTTTTTTTTTGGTTACAAAAGAGAAGTAAAAAGCAAAAAGCAAGACTAAGGCCGCACGAACGGCACTCCTTGAGCATCAGCTTGTAGAAGCTGGATCATTCCCGCGGGAGGAGAGGCAAGGTGAACATGTTGCTGCTGCGAAGACAATCCCAACTTAGCTAGAAAATCGGTACAGAAGTTGGCTTCCCGATAGACATGACATGAGGCGAACTATCCAAGGGCGAGCAAGTAGACTGCGGACCAAGGCAACTTCATTGCCATGTACATGATACTGCACCTGAGCATGCTCCACTAGGCGTAAGGTGTTAAGAGAGTCGGTGTAGCAAATGATGTTTCTGTGACCCAAGTGCCAACATAGCTCCAGGCCACGCAGAAGTGCACTCAACTCGGCGTGCATAATAGTTGAGTTCCCAATGAGCCATAATAACTCGCAAGAAATCTACCATCATGATCACCGATTAATCCACCAAAAGAAGCAACGGAGGATCAAGCCGCGCCACCGCCATCAACATTGAGCGCAAGCCACCGGCGGTGGTGGTCGCCCGCGTGATGGCTAAACCAGACGCATTTAACCACGGGTAAATTGTAGTTACACTACCATACGCAGCAAGGACATCCCTCCATAACCCACCAATCTGGCTAACCACCTCTGAAGGCCGAATAACCTTCCTCTCAAACACAAAAAGATTTCTCGCACACCAGATTTTCCAAAGGATAACAGCAACAATACCACTATATTTAGCGAGAGACTCCCTTAACCACACAACAGTCGTGATGTCATCACTTGGAGGCGAGAGCCCCACCAGCGCGCTAGCTCTCCACACCTCCTTCGCCGTCGTGCACGCGAAGAGACAATGATGGATAGTCTCGTCATGGCTATGGCAAATAGTGCAAGTCGGGGAGCTCAAAACATTACGGTGATGCATCACTTGCTTAGTAGGAAGCGCACTATGACACAACTGCCAAAGGAAGAATTGAACGTTGGCAGGCAACTTCAAACGCCATAACCAAGTCCAGTTCTCAAACTGTGTAGATACACCCGACTCCTCTAGGAGCCACTGGTACGCAGACTGAACAGAGTAGATGCCAGTAGATGTGTGACCCCATGTCCAAGTATCCGGAACCATTGGAGCAAGCCGAGGGGTAAGTCCGGTGATCAAATTCTTCCACTCTTGGGAATGATCAGATAGAGCATATCAAGGTTCCAATGCCCATCTACATAAACATCCTTCAGTTGCAAATGAATACCATGGATGTGCACTGATTCCAACTGAGGACCGAGAGGGGAGGGCGAGAGCCAGCCATAATTCCAAAAGTTGGAGGTACCATCGCCAAATTTAAATTTAAAGCCCACACCAATGATTTCCCGAGCTTTCACCATAGATGACCAAGTAGTAGAGCCCCTTCGTGCCGGAGCACCCAAGAAAGAGTGATTAGGAAAATATTTATCTTTCATGAGTCGTACTCGAGTTTTTCCAAATAAGTAGTTACATCCTGCATCAACTTGCCAAGCATCGCGCGTGTTATTATGCCTCGTAATACGAATGCCAAGACCCCCACGTCTTTTAGGTTGAGTTACCTTAGGCCATCCAACCATATGCATACCAGTATCATTATTACCCTTCCATAGAAAATTCCGAACTGACCTGTCCACCTGAGAGCACACTGATTGTGGAAACCATTGTACTTGCATGCCATAAGTTGGTATAGATGAAATCACAGACGTGCATAACGTCAAACGCCCCGCCTTATTAAGAAGTCGTCCCTTCCAAGACGCAAGCTTCGAGTTGATTCTATCCATGACTAAATGGAAGTCTTCCTTCGTTACTCTCCCATGAAACATTTTGAATCCCAGATATTTACCCATAGAAGAAGTGAAATTAATGTCCAAGATACTACTAATTTTCTCCTTCTTAGACTGAGGTACCCCCTTAGAAGCATAAATAATGGATTTTGCCAAACTGATTTTCAACCCGGAGATGGAGGAGAAATAGTCAAGAACTCGTTTAATCAATTTAGCTTGCCCCACTTTTGCCTTGGCAAATAGAAGAACATTATCAGCAAAAAAGAGATGAGAAATACCTGGACCAGTTGGTGTTAGACGCAGGGGCTGCCACCTGTTGTGATGCACTGCTGAAGCAATTAGCTCACCAAACCGCTCCATGCATAGCACAAATAAGTATGGTGAGAGGGGTCCCTTGGTGTAGGCCACGCTTTGGGAGTAAATGGATCTGCATGCGACTACCATTCCAAAGCAAGGATATTGAAGATTGAGTAATACCATGCATAATCAAGTTAACAATCGGCGGCGGAACCCAAACATGCGCAAGGTATCTTGTAGAAACAACCGATCCACTCATATGCCTTTTCCAAGTCAAGCTTTAAAATCATATCCCCGTGCTTACTCTTCTTGTTTTCCATATGGTGAACAAACTCCAGAGGATAATAGCATTTTCTCGGTGCCTCTCCCCGGGATGAAGCTACTCAAGGGGGCTAACAATATTATCAAGGTGAGGCGAAGTCTACTTACCAAAGACCTTGGAGATGAGCTTATGGATGACGTTACATAAGGTAATCGGTCGAACTCCTTGAACGAACTAGGCCGGTCTCCCTTAGGAATTTTTCTTTATTTTACTCTAAAACATCATAATTAATAAATAATATTAAATAGAATTAAATTTATATCAGTTTATTCGTATACTTAAAAAAATTAAAATAAAATTTATTTAAAAATCATTTCGATCAAAATCTTTTATTCATAGGAAAAAACTAAACGATACTTAGAAGGTATTTCTACATTTAAAAAAATTCATTCACAACTTGCGTAAAATAACTAATTTCTTATATCTTGAAAAATGCAGATGTAAAATAAATAATTTATTACATTCTAGATAATGTTGCCATAATTTGATTAGAGTTCTAACTGTTGAATCTTCTATTCTAAACAAAATATTTTTATAACAAGAAAAAATTGAACCGACTTATCTAGTTCAACCCGATTCTATAGGATTGTAAGCTGATTGTGGTTGAACCAATCACCAGAATTACTAGTTCTCATTTTAACAGTCAAGTTAATTTATTTAAAGGAGAAAACTAAACCAATATGTAGAAGGTATTTCTACATGTAATTCAATTCATTTACGCACGCGTAAAAAAACTAATTTTTCTATTAGGACTTTGATGTTTAACACATGTATAAAATAACTAATTAATTTCGTCTTTTCTAGACAATGTTGTTAGAATTGGACCTGAAACAGAATCAACGAAACTTCTATGTCATAGTTCAATTGTTCAACATTAGTTGAACCAAATGACCAAAAATTAAATAAATAAGTATCTTAAAATTTTATTTTAATAGTTAATTTAAAATATATTTGATCAATATATTTTTCTCAAAGATAAAAACTAAAAGAATATTTAGAAAATATTTTACATTTATACAATTCATTTACCGCACACATAAATAGTCATTAGTGTCACTTTGATTAATAAAAAAAAACCTAAACCTTATCGGGTTTAACCCAATTCCATAAAATTGTAAACGGATTGTGGTTTAACCAAAAACTAGATTGACCGGCTCCTAATTCAACCATCACCATATTTTATTTAAAGGAAAAAAACTATAATAATATTTAGAAGTTATTTCTACATTTAAAACAATTCATTTTCAGCACACGTACGCAAAATAACTAATTTCTTCTATTATGAATTTAACTTTCACGCACATTTGAAATAGTTAATTACCTACATTCTAGAAAATGTCATCAAAATGGACCAGAGGTCAAACTTGTGAGACTTTTCTTCTGGGTATCGTTCAATTTTCAATCTTAGTTGAACTGGGTGACTAAAAATTAGATAAATTAGTATCTCTAAAAATTTTTTATTGTTAATTTAAAATATATTTTGATCACAATCTTTTATTCAAAGGAAAAAACTCAATCAACATTAACAAGGTAATATACATTTAATACAATTTGTTTACTACAAAGATGAAATAACTAATACTCTTGTATTACAAATTTAACGTTTAACGCACATGTAAAATAACTAATTTCTTGTATTCTAGACAATGTTGTCAGAACCAGATCGAGGAGATGAGACTTCCGAATCACGATTCAATGGGTTCAACCTTAGTTGAACCAAATGACTAAAAAATAAATAAGTAAAGTATCTTATAATTTTATTTTAATAGTTAAATTAAATATATTTTGGTCAAGATATTTTATTCAAAGGAAAAAACTAAACCAATATTTAGAAGATAATTCTACATTTAATATAATTCATTCATAACACACATAAAATAACAAATTTCTTCTATTATGAATTTGACGTTTAACACACGTATAAAATAACAACTATAAAATATTGTCAGAACCGGATCAGAGATCTAACCGACGAGTCTTTTCGATCAAAATTCAATTGGTTCGACCTTGATTCAACTTACTAACTAAAATTAAAACAAGTCTTAAAAAATTATTTTTGAAAAGAAAAAAAGTTGAAAATGGCTTATCCGGTTCAGACCTGATCCATAGGTTTGTAAACTGATTGTGGTTGAATCAACCGTTATAGTTAAGACTAACCAATTATGAGTTTAACCGTCAAAATATTTTTCTTTAAGGAAAAAACAAACTAAAAATTTGAAACTATTTCAACATTTAAACAATCCATTTCTTCCACACGTAAAATAAATAATTTCTTATAGGCTTAAATATCATTTACCCCCAAAAATATCACCATAATCCATTTACCCTCGTAAAATTAAAAGTTTTAAAATGCCCCTTGCAAATATAAATCGCTTTCACTACTACCCCCGCCGTTAGATTATATTGATAGTGTTAAGTGTATAATGGGTATAAACCGCTTATTTGTTATTTCTCGCAAAAATATAATTTGTTTACGTTTACCCCCTGTAGGGGGGTAACCGTAAACAATTTATATTTGCAAGGGACATCTTAAAACTTTTTATTTTACAGGGGGGTAAATGGATTACGGTGATATTTGCAGGGGGTAAATGATATTTAAACCTTTCTTATATTATGAATTTAGCAGGTAACATACATGTAAAATAACTGATTTCCTGCATTCTAGACAATGTCGTGAGAGTCGGACCAAAGATCAAACCAAGAAGATTTCTAAGTCGTATTCAATTGTTCAACCTTAGTTGAGCCAAATGATTGAAAACTAAATAAATAGGTGTCATAAAATTTTATTATGATAGCCAATTTAAAGGCATAAATATGTTTTTGTTCCTACTAATATGGGGTTATTCGATTTTAGTCCATGCAATTTTTGTTTAATAAATCCTTGCAAATACCGACATTTTTATTATAGTCATTCTGTTAACTCCTTTGTTAAAAAGACGTTGATGTGGCAAACTTGTACCCATTTGACTTTGACACGCCATTATTATTTCTTATTTACTTTAAAAGCTTAATTGGATAAATATGAGAAATTAAAAAAAGAATAGAGGAACATAATGGGGTGGATAATAAAAGAAATAAAAATTAAAAAGATATACAGAGAGACTAGTCATGAACTACTGTAATATTCAATTTGGACATATTCCATTTTGACTTTTTTTTTGTTCGGGCCATTGCTGACTACCCACGTAGTGTCCCAATATTTTCAATGAAAGATTAGTCTCTACTCGTGCTTAGGAACAAGTTTCGCACTGACCAACACCGAGTTTGTCCACTGCGTGAATCACACTAGCCAATTTTATTAAGAATCTTATATTTTGACTTCCCCTTCCTCACTAAAAAGTGCCTCTACCCATTCTTCCTCGGATATTGATCTTCTGCAGTTAGAAATCCTTCATTCTCATGCATTAGTTTATTTTTAGGGTTTTTTTTGTCATTATACACTCAATATTATCTTCTCATTATCTCTTTTCTTTAACACTAATGGTGTGTTTGTTTGAGGTGAAATAGGAGATAGAGAGAGATAGGGAAGAGAGAGTAAGGAAAGACAAAGTGATTTCTCGATATTTAGTTGAAGGGAGAAGTGGGAGAGAGATTTGGAATTTTTGAAAATTTATTTTTTTGAAGAAAATAATTGTGCATTTTTTTTAAAGAACATTTTTAGCAAGAAGAAATTTCAAATTCTTCACTTTTAGGTAGTGTTTCAAATTCTCTAAATTTAGTGTTACTAAAATACCTCATAAAATCCATTCATTTTAAAAATTCTCCAAATTTATTATCCAAACATGTTAATTTTTGGTTTGAAACATTTGAATCACCCTCTTAAATTATATCACCCAATTGTGGGAGAGGTGATGATTCTTTTAGTGTTTTTTGCATCTCTCCAATTGTGGGAAGAAAGTGGGAGAAAAGACTCATGAATTATGCTTTTATCATTTTACCCTAACTTTAATTATCCTCACTAATAAAATTAAATGATTAAAGTAAATATTTAGTTAATTTAATTAAAATTAAAATTAAAATTTAGTTAATTTAATTAAAAATTAAAATAAATATTAAATTATTTAAATAAAAAAATTAAAATAAATACTTTGTTCATTAAATTGATGGTATATATTTCACAAAAACTGCTTATTACATGTTGATGGGTGATCATATGGGTTTGCTTGCAGGATACAAACAACTCGACTTGGATTTTGGAGGCTAAAAGTGGCTTCCAATATTCAGTTTTTTATTTGGCAAATTTGCCACTATTCTTGCTTTTGAGTCTTTGGATTTTCTTCCTAATGATAGCTGCAATATGATTGAGTGGATGCAACAAGTTAAATTTTTTGGAGTTTTTATCCTCATAGTGTTGTGGAAGTGCTGGTCTCGTTGCAACATAGTTGTTATTGAAGGGGTCTGGCCTCCAATTTATGAGGTGGTTGCTGGTTGTTATATATGCTTTGTACCGTGATACTAGCAATGCATACATGAATGATGGTTCGAATAGCATCAGGTCTAGTTCTGGTTTGCAGGTTAATTGGTCGAAGCCTCTTAGATTGGATCGCGCTCAACGTTGATGATAGTGCATTGACTAACCCACGTCAAGCATGATTTGGTGGTTTGATCCGTAATCATGAAGGAAAATTTATCCTCGATTTTAGTGGTTTAGTGGGTATTTCTAACATTATGCATGTAGAGCTCATGGCTTTACTTCGTGGCCTTTCTCTTTGTTGGGATAAAGGTTTTCGTAATGTTAAATGTTATACAGATTATTTGGAAGCTATTCGCTTGATAGAGGAGGCAAACACTTCTTATCACAAGTTTGAAAATGAGATTGTGCTAGTGAGAAACTATTTGAAGAAAGAATGGGAGGTGCAGATTCATCATTCCTATCGAGAGGTTAATTTTTGTGCTAACTAGTTCGCCAAGTTTGAGACTTACGATGTTTCTTTCTTTTTGTTGTGGCATTTAGCTTCTGTGGAGCTTAGTTCGTCATCGTTATTGTTTGCTAAAGCTATAGGAACTCTTTTTATGGGGCCTTAGCTTTTTTCTTTCTTCACTTTTCTAACCAAAAAAATTTATATATTGTTTTTTCGTTTTTGAGTATTTTTGTCCTTTCAAAAGTAATTTCATTTCTCTCTTCTCGCTTTCTCTCCAACCAAACCGAGAGACGCATCTCTCTCCCTCTCTCCTATTTCTCTTCTTTTTCGCTTAAACCAAACAACACCCCTAATCTACTCAATTTCTCACCTCTTTCTCTCTTCCTTACTCTCTCTCACCTCTTTCTCTTCTAAACCAATGAATGCAGACAATCCATACCTCTCTTCCCCCCTTCTCCCTGGAAAGCTTTCTCCCATCTTTATGTCGCACTTACGAGCCATGTATGTTTTTTGCTTTTCAGGCTTTCTAGAATCTAAATTCCATTTGTCTGGAATTTAGTTTTTAAATGTGTAAAATTTAAAATCAACTTTTTTCCTTTCAAAATCTAGAATTCAGACATGTAAAAACACTTTTTTTTGCGTATTAGACATGTAAAAACACTATTACTTTACAGTTATGGAATATAAATTTTAATTCTCTGAAATCTAAATTTCAGACGTACAAATGGGTTTTCTTTATTCATTTTACATGTTTAGAATCAAAATTTCAGACACTTACAAAATTTAGATTCCAAAATGTCTAAAATAAATAAATAAATATGGTAACTTAGGAATGCATCTAAGTAATCTAGATAAACCAAGGCATGTCATCCTTTCCTTCCCAGCCATCCAACCAAGTCTGATGTAAGTGCATCCATGTAAACCCATCTGGTGCATTAGCCTGCCAAAACCACAATATATATATCAGAATATTCATCTAAAATGAATTACTATAGAAAATAAGAGCAGAAATTTGTAAAGACCGAGTACAAAGGTTTACCTTTGAATTCATCAAAACCTTTGTTAAACAACACTTTAACGTATTCCCTGATTTGGGATGACAGAGGACAGAGTTTAATAAAACAAAGAAGAGCAAGTGATTGAATGGTTAATAAAATCAAATTATAAAAGGAACAACAATATATAAAACCAATACTTATCTAAACAAAATTAGATTAGTAGCCTAATGTACAATGCAAATGAGCAAAGATTGAAGAAAGAACAAGGAAAACTAGCATCATACAACAATCATTCATATCATTGAATCCAGTATTAGCTTTCTGTTAGTGTTATATATTGTACCATGTATCTCACTTATTCAGAATCTCATTAGTGAAACACCCTCTTCTATTTTTCTATTGTACCATGTATAAATTTTACAACTGTATCGAGGTAGCTAAACCAGACAAGCATTTCCCACAACACTAGACTTCTATTGGTAAAATATTGTGAAGGAAATAAAGATGACAAGCTATAAAATGAAACACCGTGAAGAATAAAAATTAAGACTAATGAATTAAAGTTAGAAAAAGAATCTCACCATATGACTCCCACTTATCAAATTTGACTAGCCATGAGCCCAAACTAACTTCTGCAAAAGATACACGATCAACCCAAACCCGAAAGTCTAGACCCTTCTTCTCACCAAGCAGCTTTGGTAAGGTATCTATAATTTGTTGCATAGGTCGGTCAACTCCTGAAGGATGGACAAAATCTCCTGTAGAATGCTACAGATAAACAAAAATCTGAGATTTGCAACACTAATCAATTTTGTGAGTGCACTTAAAATCTTAAAAATTGAATCAAACTTACAAAGATTGATTTAATATTTTGTATATACTGCTCAGAATTCTCAATTTCTCCACGCATCCATCTCTCATAGGTTAGGTAGAACATCACTACTTCATGGCTAGGACTAAGAACTTCCCTGTTTAACGTTAAATCTCTAGTATCTCTTGGAGACACACTCGGACCTAGAGAGAAGTTACCAATGGCTTGCATAATACCAGCTGCACATCTTTCAGTTGCATAAATTATTTGTGGATTTCCCTTGCATTTTCTTCATACCATTGAACCAATTCTTCCTGCGCACATTGACCTGCAAATTCGAACGATCATCTTTCACAGTAACATCACAACTAGCAAACACAACAGACAACTGAGACAAGTGTATGATGAACTTAGAAATTCATATATAATTACGAACCATGACACCATAAACTTCAGGTACAGTGAACAGTTCAGCATCATTTCCAGAATCACCACAAACAAGAGTGCTGAGTGGTCCAACTCCACCAGCTTTTAATTTGTCAAGCAGAAAAGCAAGGGCTCTGTCCTTTGCCAGCAGCTTGGGGTAATATATCCAAAGCAATACCGTTGCTATAAATTATTTTCACATCTAACTTGAAAACAAGAAGTGATATCACAAGTCTCAATATCATAAAGAAAATAAAGCAAACAAATTTCTGCCAAAAAAGTTGTTTATGAACTAATATTAATCCGTGTTTTTTCTATTAGATAATAACAATCTTACCCCACGTTTTTCCAAACATTTTGAGAGAACTTGCATAACTTTTGATGCCTTCTCTTTCTCCAAATAAAAGCTAACCTTGTGAGGTCGTTGTTCTGTTTCTGACTGCATTTTCTCCAAAGATAACATACAGATAAGTGAATATCAATGCTCTTAAATAGCTAATACTGCAACGCATTAAAGGTTAATCACCCTGGCATGTTTCAGCATATAAGATATTAAGACCTCTGATAAGCGATAAGCATCTTAATTTTCATAAAATAACAGATTACTGATTGATACATACTTGACTAATAAGTTCAGGAAACTTGGCGGTTTCTCTACAACTATGCTTCTGTTCCATTTATGATCCAGATACTGTTTTGATTGAACTCAAGGTTCAGTGAGAAAGAAATTGTAAACTGAGAGTTTCATTGAATTGAATTGATTGTTTACACAGTATCTAGGGTATTTATACAACACACTTTGTGGATCCAATCTAACTGAACTATAAACAGAATTGTAACAATTTGTAACAGAAAATGCAACTGAATCTAACAGCTAAATAGTTTCTATTTGATTGTGAGAGAGAGCTTGGAATCGGTTGCTCAGTTGCAATTCTTCTTCTTTGTTTGGTGAAGCCCGAGAGTGAAGAGGATGAGAATTAGCTTGTGTAACTTTACTCTTTTGAGTAATGTTACAAGTGATATTTCCTACTCCTTGCTTCGTGGCAGTGAACTTATCTGAGGTGGAACTTTGACTTGCCACACTTGCATTGTGGCTTTGACTCACATTCTCTATTACTCCCCCTTGAAGCTCAAGTAAGTTCCTTACTTTGAGCTTACTTCTAAGTAACTGAAAAGCAGTGTTGCCCAGTGGTTTTGTTAATACATCAGCTATTTGCATTGCAGCTGGAACATGCTTGATAGATATTATCTTGGCAGCTACTTTTTCTCTTACAAAGTGAAGATCTAGTTCCACATGTTTTGTTCTAGCATGTAATATCGGTTGTGAGCAAGCATAATCGCAGCATAAGTTGTCACATAATAGTGAGGGATCGTGTGTGGTACCTTCTGGTTCATTTAGCAAAGCTGATCAGATTCATGTTATTTCGCAGCTTGCTTGGGCCATTGCCACTGCATTCTCGCTCGCACTTGGACCGTACCCGCAGCGCTTGTTTCGCACTCCAAGACACCAAATTTGGTCCAAAGTAGACACACACTCGGAAGTTGATCTCCGTCATCGATATCACTTGCCCAATCATCGCCATCAGAAACTCGAGAGAATATCCGACATCGGTGAAATTTGGTTGAAGCAAAGAGCCATGATGTTTGGTACCACCGAGGTACCGAGAAGACGCTTAGTCGCTATCCAATGTGATTCCAAAGGATCGACAGAACCGACCACGCTTTGTTTACACTAAAAGGCTATGTCGGCCGTGTTAGTGTGACATATTGTAATGCCCCTATAATCGATCCAGTACATATGCGGATCTTTCACTACATCGCGCGGACTTGCGAGTTTTGGACTCAGAGCATGTGTGCTGCTCACGCCTTTGTTGCAACTGCATATATTTGCTCTTTCAAGCAAATCTTGGATATATTTTGTTTGTGACATTAGCAGTACCATTAGAGGTCTTAACTTCAATTCCTAGAAAGTAATCCGCCTCCCAAGTTGTTTTAGAGCAAAACCGCAGTGAAGTTTAGTGATGAGACCGTGAATGAAGTTGTGGTGATGTCCCTGTGATGATAATGTCATCCACGTAAACTAATGCATACAGTGTTTTGCCAGCTTCTGAATAAACAAATAAGGAGGGGTCACACTTGCTTGATTGAAACCCAAAGGTGAGTAAGTCTTCGCAGCTTAATCTTTTCATACCAAGCACGGGGTGCTTGTTTTAAACCGTATAGAGCCTCGTGGAGCTTGCAAACTCGAGATTTATCTCACGATATAAACCCGTGGTCTGCTGCATATATATTTCTTCTTGAAGAATGCCATCGATGAAGGCATTGTTGATATCTATTTGTTGCATTTCCCACTTCTGTGTAAGTGCAAGTGTGAGGATTATTCTGATGGTTGCTGGCTTAACTACCGGAGAGAAAGTTTCCCAAAATCCTTGCCTTTCAACTCGATGTGGAAACCCTCGCTACCAATCGTGCCTTATACTTAATCGCCGCCATCCGATTTTGCTTGATTCTCATACCCATTTGCGACCAATGGCTTGCCTATCGGGTGGAAGAGCGCAGAGCAGACAAGTGTTGTTGTTCATTAAGGCCCGATACTCTGCATCCATAGCAGCCTTTCCATTTCGGATCAAGAGAGAGCTTGTTTGGTGGCGACGCGGTTCAAGCAGCGGTGGTAAGCGAAGACTCAGGTTCGAGCTTCCCGCCAGTATCCGTTACCATGTGGTGTGTGGACCGTAGTGAGTGGAGGGTGGACCTGGAGGACCGTGATACGGGAGGTCGCTTCGCTTTGAGTGGGATGGACTCCAGATTTGCGGGCGTGTTGTTCGCATTTGTTGGTTCTTGTGTGGCTTGTGGTGACTCTGTTGGGGTGATGACATAGCACCGGGAAGTATGAGGCCTGGTGGTGGTGTCACCGATGGTAGAGGTCAAGGTCGAGACTTGAAGAGGTTGGATATGGGAAGTTTGTTTCATCAAAGACAACATCTTTAAGTGACATATATTCTTCCTTCAGACTCAAACATTTGTACCACTTTGTGTTGAGGGGATGTACCAAGGTCGACACACTCTGCATTTCTAAATTGTAGTTTGTGTTGGTTGTATGGTCTAAGTGAAGGGGTAGCAGGAGCAGCCAAACACTCTTAGACTTTATAGTCCCGTACTTTATCAGAAGGGGCCCGATATGGTGAGATATTGTTAGCAAGGCGGTAGTTAGCGACTGCTTATGAGGTGTGTTCTTTGTTGTAAAGGCATGGTCCCAGTAGGCTATAGGTAAGGAGGCATGAGATAACAAGGTTAACCCCATTTCCACTACTTGTCTATGTTTTCTCTCAACTGTTCCATTTTGGTGTGAAGTGTAAGGCGTGTTTAGTCTATGTATGATACCTGTAGTGGTTAAGTTGACTAGTAAATGGCCCGAACTCACCACCAAAATCGATCGCATGCCTTTAATGTACATTAAACTGTGTTTTAACTAAAGAATGAAATTTAGTGAAGGCAACTAATGCATCAGATTTGTGTTTCAAGAAATAAATCCAAGTGAACTTGGTGTAAGTATCTACAAAGGCAATGTAGTAGCTATAACCAGCCTTAGAAGGTGAGGGTGAAGGACCCCAAAGATCAGTGTGGATCAATTCAAAAGGCTGTGTGTAAACAGTGTCTGAATGTGGTGCATGCAATTTATGTGCTTTACCAATGCAACAAGACTTACAAACAGTTAACTCAGCTTTATTTATCATAGGAATTTTATACAACTTTAGAATTGAACTGACAACATTTGCATTTGTGTGCCCTAGTCTAGAGTGCCACAACTTGTATTCATTGACAGATTTAGTGGATGGACTACAAGTTTGTGCAGTATTAATAACTGGACAAGCTTTATGCTGAGTTTTCAATTTGAATTTCAATCTAGGTTTAGTAGTGATGTGAAGAGGGTAAGTCTTGAAGAAATACAATCCATCTTTGCCTTTAGTAGCTTTGAGCAGTGTTCTCTTAGTTTCCTGTGATTTCACAAGACAATGCTTTGAGTGAAATTCAAAGAACACATTATTATCTTCAGAGAATTTAGACACTGACAACAAATTTTTAGTAATACCGGGCACATGTAATAGTTTATTTAACTTTAGAACTACTCTAGGGTTTGTTTTGGAAGCAAATCTAGCTGAGCCTATTGATTTTATAGGCAATTCATGGCCATTGGCAACTGTGACTGTAGTAGTGCCTGTGTATGGTGAACTAGTTTCAAGTAATTCATCACTAGGTGTAATATGATGAGACGCACCTGTGTCTTCGAACCAGGCTGCATTGTCTACATCATCGGCATCAATATCAGCCGGTGTGGAAGCAAAATTCACACGAGGTTTAAGAGTGATACCTTCAGTTGAAGTTGATTCTTTGTCTTTGTCTATGTTAGTTGCCTTGACCTGAGTACCAGTTGAAGTTGTAGGTGGATGAGGCTCGAAGTTCTCGCCAAAGCGATACTAACAGCTTCTTCACAACATGTCCGGCTTTCCACACGCTTGACATGTCGGCCTTGGTTCCTCGTTGTAGTAGAAGATCGCGATCAGAGAACCTTCCACGGCCCGACCTTGGCACGCCAGAGCGTCCTCTCCTCGATATCCACCATTGCGAGATCTTCCTCCATGATTAGCGCGAGCCACGTTCACGTGGACCGGTGGTGTGTTGACAATTCTTGACGGTGTTTGTCAAGTCAGCCTCTCTCGCACTGTGGGGAGGGCTTCAATCTCGCAGATGACGTAGAATCGTAGTTCGCACGGCCATAGATCATCATAACGAACGCATTGTACTCCTCGGGAGGCCGTCGAGGATGACATCGATCTTATCTTGATCCGTAACATTAACACCAATCGCCACCAAAGAATCACCAAGGTGTGAATACGATCGAGATACTCTCGCGGTGATGGAGCGATCGGCTTTCTTTGTGTTCTCGAGTTCCGATCGTAGTTGACGGATCTTCGCCTTCAAATGTGCATAGTAATGCTTGTGAATGCGATCCCAAACTTGATGCGAATGCTTGCACGAGAGCACTCGAGGAAGCACAGAATCAGACAAGGTGGAGAGCAACCAGGTAAAAAGCAATTGATCTTGCACAAGCCACCGTTCGTAGGCGTCAGATACATTGTCTTCAAGGCGATCTTGTTCCGAGTTGTATTTCTGCGGAATCTCTGGATTCACCAAGAAGCGATGAAGCTTGTATGACGTGATAATGCCTTCAACCTGCTGGTTCCATAGGAGGAAGTTTTTATCCTCTAGTTTTATGGAAAGTTTGGGAGCGGCGGCGAAGCCATGTGAGGAGTTCGAAGTTGAGCTCGAGAGGGAGAAGATGTTGTTGTTGTACATTTCTGGCTGTGAAGGTGGATCCGGGGGTAGCTCCGCCATTGACGAAGCTTACATGCGCAGAAACAGAGAGGATTTAGGTTAGCGAAAAGCGTAGCTAGGAACAAAATTGGCGATTGATACCATGATTGAACTCAAGGTTCAGTGAGAAAGAAATTGTAAACTGAGAGTTTCATTGAATTGAATTGATTGTTTACACAGTATCTAGGGTATTTATACAACACACTTTGTGGATCCAATCTAACTGAACTATAAACAGAATTGTAACAATTTGTAACAGAAAATGCAACTGAATCTAACAGCTAAATAGTTTCTATTTGATTGTGAGAGAGAGCTTGGAATCGGTTGCTCAGTTGCAATTCTTCTTCTTTGTTTGGTGAAGCCCGAGAGTGAAGAGGATGAGAATTAGCTTGTGTAACTTTACTCTTTTGAGTAATGTTACAAGTGATATTTCCTACTCCTTGCTTCGTGGCAGTGAACTTATCTGAGGTGGAACTTTGACTTGCCACACTTGCATTGTGGCTTTGACTCACATTCTCTATTATGTTTCCACTCTTCATCTGGTACCATGGATTCACCATATGTAATTTCAGTTCCCACAGACATTATTGTTATATCAGGAGTCAACAAAGGTTTCTGCTTTCTTAACTCTGCATATATAGTAGGTGATCTCCCAGTGGAAAAAACTAGAAGAGAATTATGACGATAATAAGCCTCCCATAGTGCATTAAACCTGAGCAACGCAAGGTTTTCCGGATCATCATGGTCCACCTGCAATGAGAAACAAAGGCTTCACCTGATTTCACCCCAAGTATCATCCAAAGTAAGATCCCTATCAAAATTCTATTTACCATTGTGTAATCAAGATCTGAAACAATCATTAGATTGGCAGAACCATCGAGTCGATCCATAAGGTTTCTCTACTTTTCTATCACTGGAAATTCCCGGAGTGGTGGGGTTACTCTTTCGAGAACCTGCAAATTTTTCACTAGCAAAGGTTCAAAGTATTGCAGTTCAGATTTGAGTCCTAACCTAAGTTCTCTCATCTAAGAACCCATTCTTTATTAACAATCCGGGTCAATTACAAGGATGCTATAATTAGTATAAGTGTACTCCAACAACACTAATGTTAGTATTTCCTGCAGAATAAACATCTTAGTAACACATAAAAGATACAACTTATATGATTACTGAGACCAAGCAAAAGTGCAAATTAAAAGAACTTCCATCAATATTGGAACATGAAACATCTCGAAAGGACAACGAATTGATCCCAAAATCTCATTTAAAAGCGAGCATGATTCCAACAGTACAAGGGATCTTAAGTATAACATCAATAAACTGAAATCATCCAAAGAAAACGGGGGAATTAATGTGATTATATGAAAATAAGACCAATAAACTACTTTTAAACAATTCAAAACATCTGACCAAATAGATTTATGCGTACAAAGATAGAACCTGAAACAGAGTTCCAGAAATTAGGGCAAAACAAAGGTGAAACAAAAATTAATTGATTATATTCAACTATGACAAATTTTAACAAAAGTAACAATTACCATAATCTGTTCCACTGTTCCTAACTGCTCATTCTAAAAGTTTCAACAATCTAACAAGCCTATAAAAATCCTTGACTAGTAGTAATCCTTACAATGAAGAGATATTAATAACTGAAGCTTAAGTTGCTTAAAGTGACAATAAAAATTACTACTAAACATATGCGCATCTCAAAAGTGGATGGTTTCAACTTTGAGAGAGAGAGAGAGAGAGAGAGAGAGAGAGAGAGAGAGAGAGAGGAGAAGAAGCATAGCTAACCGGCGTGGTGAATAAGGAGGTAATCTCAAATGCAGTGATAAACGAACTCAGCATAAACTCCGAATAATCGTACAACGGTTTAAATTTCATCCTCAATTTACCGATCACTCGTTTTTTCTTTTTTAGCCTTTTTTTTAGTGAATAGTTTTTTTTTTTGAACAAACTTTTTGTGATTCTTATATGCTTTTTATTGACAATATATCATTCTTATATGTTTTTTTTAATGTAAACATCTTCTTTCATTAGATGAAACGATATTACAATTGAGATAATTAGCAACTAGGGCATTTCCTATCCACATCTTAAAGGTGATTCTAGTAGTTTGAGCATCTAAATTAATGGGATCATTACATAAAAGTTTATGCCAAAGTAAAATTACATCAAGCCAAACATCTAATCTTAACGATAAAGTTAGCTTCTTCCACACATGGTTAGAGGCCAAATGAGGTGAAGAGACCACAACAGTCAGTCTTTGAATCTATCTAGTTACTGATCATTTTCTGGACTAATGCAAGCACGAATCGACTATAATCAGATTGGTCCACTTCAAACAAAACATGGTAATCGCTTGCCCGCCACAGAAGAAGAGGAGGTCGAAGAGAATCTTTCTTAATCGTTAATAACAGCTTCTGATAGACAAAACGACACCAGACCCTAACAACCAAACTAGTTTCATCCACACACGAACAATGGCAAGAGGACCTTCAGACTTTAATCCCATCAAATTAAGGATCGATTTCTTTGACTTCACAAACACACATTTCCACTATCAATGGTCTCGATGTTTGCCAAATTCATCACATGTGTAGATTTCATTTGAGAAGTCGAGAGGAAATCAAAAATTGGTGGTTGTCCCAATATTATCTCAACAGAGCAAACCAATCCCAAAAACCAGAGATGCAAAGGCATTTCAAAGAAACACCCTTAAGGCAACCTTAAAACAGATTATTGGCGAGCACAAAAACACAAAGCACACCACGTACAATACAAACCAAACATAACATAACAGAACACAAGGTAAAGATATATCTTCCACAAACATAAAGACATAAACTTTAAAACAAAACCAGATTGCTAAGCGGAAACAAGCCACGTAATAGCCATGTGGAGGTTTTGAGCCGGTCGATCCCGAGCCCGATCTGCAGTTGGGAGTGCTTCAAAGAAGATTAAGAGGGGGCCGAGGCAAATACGAGGCTCTGCGGTTGTCACGAATTTGGAGAAGGAGCGATCGTGAAGAACGAGGTCTCAGCGATCATGGTACGACAACAGCAGAAATGAAGGAGCAGATCTCGCAAAAGAGTCGCGATCGATCATACGGCGCATCTACGACATTCATCGGGTTGATTTGGAGAATGAGTTTAGGGTTTGGGGATAATACAGACGTGTATTGTGATATTTTAATACAGTACAGATTATAGTGCGTGTCGGTTCGAACTATAATATCGTGGCTAGTATGGATGGGTTTGAGTGGAGAGGCCGGAGGTGTGGAGCCGGTTTAGAGGGGAGTGTGTAGGAGATGAAAGGGAATAAGAAAGAAGAAGGAGAGAGGGGGGATTTTTCTGATTGTTAGGGGTATTTTAGTATTTTCATAGGGTAATGAGGTATGTGGTAGGGTGTTTAATAAATATTCCATCCATTATGAATATATAAGAAAAAATAGATCAACAAAATTGATATATCTGTAACATAAGGAGTATGAGTCTCGTGAAATTAAGTCATGATGATGTATATAGTTGTACGGTGACGTATAAAATAAACAAGATTATATTCCCTCCAGCTATTCTGGATCCACACTCAATTTTCACCTTGCATCGTTAATGCAATTGTGCTAATCATGATGCCCCATAAGAAATGCATTGCAATTTGCGTAGCTTTAAAAACAACTTAGTATTTGAATAATAATAACCAAGATGGATATACTAGTAAGTACATTAGAAGACAATTTATGACGGAGGATACGATTGCTCTATCAAAATGCTCCACCATAACAATAACAAGGATATATCCAACCCTCGTTTACATCGTTGTATATCTATCAATCACTTTTGAAAATCACCAAGCCACCATAAATGTCATCGTTCACACAAGTCACTCATAGCAATTTGCAAACCCAATTTTTGTCTTGCACACGAAACGTATTTTCCCTTGTTCAACTTAGTTGTTTTCTTTGACAAACTTGTTGAATTTAGTTATAGAATGCAATATTTTGTGTATATTTTAATCACACGCAATTTTTACCTTTACCTCTTTAAACACCTCTTTTCTACGCTCATTTAACCTCCTCATGAATAAATATATGAATACTTTTTATAAATAAATACAAAAAGTTTATCTTTCCAAACTCAAATATGGTTGGTAAATGTTACTTAGTTCCATTTAATAAAGAAAGTCTCTCTCTCCAAACTCAAATATGGTTGGTAAATGTTACTTAGTTCCATTTAATAAAGAAAGTCTCTCTCTCCAAACTCAAATATGGTTGGTAAATGTTACTTAGTTCCATTTAATAAAGAAAGTTATTCTCCCTAACTCAGAATATGGTTGGTGAATGTAACTTAGTTACTTGCTTACTTGATGTAATTAAAAATTAGAAATTAAGTACATTTCTCAAAGACTCAAACTATAAATTCTCTAATTCATTTAATTATCATGAGAACTTGTTTCATTAATTATAACATCAAATGAAAAGTACTTTAGGAATGACAATTAACATTAAATATGTGAAATTAGTTAGAATCTTTTTAGATTTTGTTCGGTAAAAAGTGTCGAATAGCAGAAGGATTGATATAGTGGATGTCTAATAATGAACTAGCTAGATAGTATTTGGTAAAATTGACGACTAAACTAGCTTCTAAATATATAAAATAGTGAAAATGGATATTTGTAATTAATACTTAAAAATGTTTAAAAGTTTAAAAATGTTTAAAAGTTAGTTAATATTCATTTAATGGAGAATAAATGAGAAAATTAATTAATTTAGTCAGGGGTAACAATGAGACATAAAATAAAATACTCTAAGCTATAAGCTTAAACGCTACTTCAAGTAGCGTTTCAAAATATGTTATAATTAAGTTAGTCAAACAACACTATGAGTGAGTGATAATTAGGGTAACCAAAAGTGTAATTAAGCCTAGAAACTATAAAACTATATATTCTTTTAGTCTCCAAAAAAAGAACTAAAAACATGAAATTTTGTAACTTTTAATGACTAAAAAGTGGGTACACATGGACTAAAAACAAAATTAGTTAGAACTAAAATAATACTTAACAAACTTAATTATTATATTTTGTAGTGTAAAACCATAAAATCTACCTAAGTTTTCTCCCTATTTCAAACTTTAGCTATCTATCTATCTAATGTCTATGAAAACAAGAAAACACCAATAAATTCCACCTACTCATTCTTTGAACATGCATGTGTATATATAAACACAACAACTTCACACACAAACATTCACCCTTGTTCTTGGATTTCAAGAGAGAGAAAGAGAAAAAGGGAGAGTTAAACAATAGTATACTATACTATACAATGGCCTCTTCAACATTTCCAACAGTAAACAAATGCACATCAATAGGTAGAGAAAAACACACAGTAGTAGCAGACATGGATGGAACATTACTAATAGGTCGAAGTTCATTTCCTTATTTTGCCCTAATAGCATTTGAAGTTGGTGGTGTTCTAAGACTTCTCATCTATCTACTAGCTTCACCTATTGCTGCTCTTCTCTACTACTTAATCTCCGAATCAGCTAGTATAAAAGTTCTTATATTTGCATCAATGGCTGGTATGAAAGTTTCAAACATAGAATCAGTTGCAAGAGCTGTTTTACCTAAGTTTTATTCAGGTGATCTTCATCCTGAGAGTTGGCGTGTGTTTTTTCGTCTTGTGGGAAGCGTTATGTGCTTACCGCGAATCCGAGGATTATGGTTGAAGCATTTTTGAAGGATTTTTTGGGTGCTGATATGGTTTTGGGTACTGAGATTGGTAGTTTTAAAGGTAGAGCTACTGGTTTGGTTTGTAAACCTGGAATACTTGTTGGTGAGAAAAAAGCTGAAGCGCTTTTGAAAGCTTTTGGAGATGAAAAACCCGATGTTGGTCTTGGTCGAGTTACTGATGCTCCCTTCATGGCTTTATGCAAGGTAAAATAACTTTTTTTTAAATAAAAATTACCATCCATTTAGTTTTATGATTAAGGTCTTGCTTAATTAAGGGCCCGCTTGTTATGGATTAAAAATAAGTGATTTTATTGTTAAATAGAGATTAGTTTTTAGAGATTTTTAAGAAAATGAGAAATTGTTTTGTGTTTGTGTAGAATATAACGAAAATCACTTATTTTAAAAAAATCATTTTTAAAAACGATTTTCATGAGAAAATTTCTTCAAAACAAACTTTCTCATATATAAGGCTTAGCTTTTAGATTATTTTCGCTTTTTCATATTTTTAATAATATATAACAAACTGACAACAAATCGTCATAAGTGATTATTTTTTTTAAAAATAAATTAAATGTAATAAATGGGCTTCTAAGTACTTAAAAGAAAAGCGCTTATTATCGCTTTAAGCTGGGCACCATCCCCTCACCTTAAAAACATCTTATAAGCTTTTTTTTGACAAAGAAATTAAATGAGTCTAGCTCTTACTTCTCCCTTGGCAAAGAGATGTACACATAAACTTGTATGATGTATTCACACTTAGGACTTTGTTATGGTAATCGTCCTTATCCAATACTAGCGGGTCTTTCATGTGTTGGTGTATTATTGGTGGTTATCATTATTAGAAATAGAAATGTGTTAGTGTGTTAGTGGGTGGTTACCATTATATAACTTGTACTTATAGTAAGGGCATTTTTGTCAGAAAAATATGACCCCAAAATGGACAGTTATTTTTTGAATCCCCTTTATTAATAGTTATAGATTATAGATACTATTTTGATTATTCAAAAAAAAAGTTTTTTGCTTAATAATTAATATGAATATTTAGTTCAATTGACGAGGTAAAAAAGGGCAAAAAAATATGGAAACGAGGTTTAGTATTGAAATCCTGAAAACTAATATTTTATTTTCTCCTAACAGTTAACTACTAACATTTGCTTATGAAAATTATCAAATTTAGTCTCTAATATTAGAAAAACAAATAAACCAATCAAAATGACAAAATCCTTAAAGGGCAGGGGAATAAGTGAAGGTATATCCATCATTTAGATGACATTGTAGTTTTTTTTGTTACCATGTTTTTTGGTCTAGTGATTTTCACGGCTTTGCTGATGACTAATCTACGTCGTAACCCAGGCACGCCCACGAGCACCGACTTTCACGCCCGTGTGGTTCTCCTCCCAACAGTAGTTTTTGCACACCAAAGATTCGAACCCTGACTCTCGGCAGGTTGGGATCCAAGTCAGCTACTCACTTGACCACCCATGTTGGTAGATGACATTGTAGTTTAAGCACATGTTTTGTTTTACTTCAAAAAAATTGCATTTTGCCTTGTATTTGACGTTAGTTATAATAAACAAGACACATGTACCTTCCCTATACATCAATATTTTAGCACTTTATATTAGATGAGCTATATTAACAATATTTTCCTATTAAAGAAACAAATGATGCACTATTTAATTCCCAATTTTTATATAACAAATATAGAACTAAAAAACAAGAACATAAATATAGACAACTAACAAGTCAACTATATGTTTGTCTATGCAGGAAGGTTACATAGTACCAGCAAAACCAAAACTAAAAGCAGTAACAAGTGACAAGCTTCCAAAACCCATAATTTTTCATGATGGAAGACTAGTTCAAAAACCAACACCTCTCATTGCTATACTCATAATTCTATGGATTCCCATAGCATTCCCTTTAGCATGTCTAAGAATAGCAGCAGGATCACTTCTCCCTATGAAAATAGTCTACTATGCTTTCAAACTACTTGGTGTACGTGTTATAGTAAAAGGAAATCCACCACCACCCGTTGAAAAATCAAAATCCAAAAATAATAGCAATAACCAATCTGGTGTTCTCTTCATTTGTTCTCATAGAACCCTACTTGACCCTATTTTCCTTTCCACCGCTCTCCGTCGCGCTATCCCAGCCGTAACCTACTCCGTCTCGCGTCTCTCTGAGATCATCTCGCCAATTAAAACCGTTAGGTTAAGTCGCGATCGCGCCACGGATGCTTCGATGATTAAGAAATTATTGCAAGAGGGTGATTTAGCTATATGTCCTGAAGGGACAACTTGTAGGGAACCTTTTCTACTTAGGTTTTCAGCTTTGTTTGCTGAATTAACCGATGAACTTGTTCCTGTGGCTATGGTTAATCATATGAGTATGTTTCATGGAACTACGGCTAGAGGGTGGAAAGGAATGGATCCATTTTATTTTTTTATGAACCCTAGTCCTGTTTATGAGGTTACTTTTTGAATAAGTTGCCTAAAGAGAGTTGACTTGTGGTTCTGGAAAGTCAAGTCATGAAGTGGCGAATTATATACAAAGGGTTATTGCTTCTACTTTGTCTTATGAGTGTACTAGTTTTACTAGAAGGGATAAGTATAGAGCACTTGCTGGTAATGATGGAAGTGTTGTGGAGAAGACTAATAAGGCTAATAAAGTAATGGGTTGTTGATTTTTTATTTTTTTTTGGGTTTTGTTTCTTGGTATTTTTAGTTTCACATTTCAAAAGGTAAAAGTATGTGCTGGTTTGATTTATGTATGCACAATTGAAAGAATATATTGGAAGTTACTTGGATATTTCAAATAATGAGAAGAATTTGGTTTGTCTCTTTAATTATGTCAATGAGAAATGTAAGTTGTGTTTCAATTTTTGTGATTAGAGAAAGATTATCAAATTCGATATATGACTTATATATGTTTTCTGTTTTAAAGAACTTGAAACTTTAAGCCACAACTTATTTAGTAGTGTTTTTGATTGTGAAATATGGTCTCTCATTTAGCTCACCATATGTTTGGTGTATTTTAAAAATAAGAAAGAGGTTAGACATTTAATTTAGATTATTGTTTGTTTGCTGGGGGCACTATATGGATTTAAGAAATAGAATTTTTTTCTAGGGTGGTGTATGGGAATAAAAAGTTTGGGGATGTATCAAGAAAAGGGGTGTGAATAATTGGAAAAGGGTGCACGCCTCCGGTGGGCCCAAAATTCATATTCATGGAATTTTAAAGTTTGTCTTTTTGACCCAAAAAAAAAGCTCATGCTTTGTACAACCCCCCTCTACTCACTAGACACCCCTTTTGGTGTGAAAAGACCAAAAGCCCTTACTGAAAATTGGTTTTTAAACATTAGCACGTGCGGTCACGCAGACGCTTGATCGACCTAGGTCGAATCGCAAAGACCGAACCTCGTTATTTTACTCAAACACCCCAAATTGGCCAAATTAATAGTTCGACCAAGCGAGCGGTCGAATACGCGAGGTCGAATGGTGTTGTTGTTGGTTTTTTAAAATATTGGTTAACCTAACTACTCAACGATAAATTAACAATTTCGCAATGCTAAATTACTAACTTTTAAAAAAAAAACAAATATAGATAGATAAGTGCAATCAGTAGGACGCTCCTACATTTCTACATATCAAATTCCTTCACAGAATGATTATGAAGTTTCTGCTTATGCCCCTCAATAGGACGCTCCTACATTTTTCATTATAAAACAAACATAAATCCAATAAACATAAATCTATCAGTAATTGTAAATGCAACTTATTATTAGAAACATAAATTGTTAAGTAATTGTAAACTTACCAGACCGTCTCATATGTTCCTAGCAATGTGGGAACCATAAGCATATAGGACCCTACGATCATCTGGTCCTCCCGGATAAGGGAAAGTGGATGATCTGTCAGCAGCAAGAGCATCAATAGGCCCAGGCTCGTCAGCATCAGCATGAAGATCAACCTGAGAAGATGTGGAAGGCCTATCCTGAGAAGTGGATGGGCGAGCCTGAGAAGTGGATGACACATCCAACTGAGCAGCATCATCATCATGCTCTATATCATCAGCTCCAGCATGAGCGTTTATATCATCAATATCCAATGCTGCCTCTTGTGGAGGGTCAACCTCAACATGGTTCCCGCGTCTATGTCGTCCACGTCCACGTTGAATCCCAAGATCTTTTCTATGACGCACCGAGGTAGTGGGACGGACCCTGTCATCCTCGAGATGTGTCTCTCCATCAGTGCCACATCCACGTACACACACCCCGGGTTGCGCCTCGCCAGCAGTGTCACCTCCTCTTGTGTTAGCCATACCGCAGTTAATCAATTGAATTGTTAAAAATCACCAAAATCGCTTAAAATCAACATACAACAACAATCGGGGGTTCAACCTCGCGTCGATACGAACCCAAACGAAGCACGCTTGATCGAACACCCCCTAACAGGTTTGATGCACGCTCGATCAAACCACAACTATAAACAGTTACATCAATAGTGGGTTCGGCGCAGACTTGGTCGCACATGATCGACATCTGCAAGGACGAACCAACCAAAACAGCGAAAAAAATAAACGCGAAGAAGGAGGTGAAGAAGCGTACCTAGAAGTGGATGGACTCGGTAATGGCGTTGATTCTTGATGGAAACGCGAGCGAAAATGATGGAGTTGAAGAGGTGTGGGGTTTGATTGTAGGGTAGTTTTTAGGGAGAGTGAGAATGTGTGGGGGTGTGTGAGGGTGAGAGGGAATAGATAGGGGGAAATCTGATTTTAAACTAGGGGTATTTTGGGAATATTATGTGGTTTGGGGTGTCTGGTGAGTAGCTGGGGGGGTCTAAGAAGCATGGGCAAAAAAAATGTCTATGTCTTTTGGTTGAACAAAAAGAAGTCTATGTCTTTGGTCCTTTTTGCTTATTTCCCTTCATTTTTTCCTATTAGCTAGCCTCTAAAATAGAGTTATACCCATAGTTTGTTGCAAGTAATATAATGTCTTTGAACTTTTTTTTTTTGCTTATACACTCCTTTTGAGTATTGTTGTGATAGTTGAAGTATCTGCAAGAAGCGAAGAAATTATTTTTCTACAAATCACATAGATCTTGAGAGTAAAAAAGATGCCTTCATTTAATTCTCCAAAAGTCATAGTTTTCATCCGTAAAAATAGGACTGAAATAGTGACTCAATGTATGGTCGAACATAGCTTTGGTACACTTGATAGTTTTTTTAAAAGCATACGAATTTTTTTTTTTGGTAATAAAGCATCACGAAATTCTAAAACAAACAAAAATGCATTAGGAAATTCGATCAAGCTCCAACAACTTTTGGGGTTCCCTTAACCATTATTTCATCTGTGGGTATCTCTACATTGGTACCAAAATCTTTTGAGTAATCACCATAAACCTCAACGGTTTCCAAAGATCAAACTTGGGAGCTTTAGGATCTTAACTACGAATGAAAACATTCTCGCAAAGGGTAAATGCTAGATGTGGCCTTCTCAAATTATTTTCCAATCATCTCGGTATGAACTTGCAAACCAAGCTGTTTGATCCCAAGATGTTGTCTGTGCCACATGATAGTATTTTAGAAGTAAATAGTAGATATTAGTGTTGGAAAATAGTTCAAATAGTTGAGATAGTAGAAACTAGTACTTGATGGAGAGAAGACCTTGAGAGGATTTTGAAAAATGCTCCAAATCTATTTCTCAAATGGTATTTTTATAAGGCTTAAATAAATATATGGCCTCAAATATACCACAATTATCCATTTATCCTCTCTCGTACAAATAAAACTTTTAAAAAGATCTTGCAAATATAAATTATTTCTAGTTACCCCTCTTTGTTAGATTTTGTTAACGACGTTAAGTGTAAATATATATTACCCCCACAAAATATGTTAATTATCCATTTACCCCCTGGTAAATATATGTTACCCCGTCAAAAAATCCTTGTTATCCATTAACCCCCTTTGCAAATACGCTCATTATCCATTAACACCACTGCAAATAATAAGTGTTTCAACATACACTTAACGTTGTTAACAAAATCTAACGAGAGGTAACTAGAAATAATTTATATTTGCAAAAAAAAAAAAAAAGTTTTATTTTTACAAGAGGTAAAATGGATAATGAGTATATTCTTGAGAGTAACATATATTTAAGCTTTTATAATGATTCACTTATGCTTATTTATAGACTTATAGACCATCTAGATAATTCTACATTATTAGGTTTTCCTTACGTTCTAAATTACTCTACATTATTAGACATCTCCATTACATTCTAGAAAGTTCAACATCTAGATACTTTACAATTCGTTAACGGCTAAATTACATTTTGATCATTTATCTTTATCTTTGCCTTTGGTTTCATTTTGATCTTTTATCTTTTTTTCTCGTTTTGATCCGTCATCTTTCATTTTTGTGTCATTTTGGTCCTTTTTTTGTAATTTTCGATCCATTGAGTTAATGAGACGCCCACACTTGTGATTAATCTAACTTGCTGAGCGACATCTTAAGTGTTAGAAGTGACTTGGAATTCATTAAATGATGTGGCAAATAAATGGGGGCCAAATTGAAACTAAAAAAATATAGGGGACCAAATTGACAAAACACAAAACATCATCAATCACTTTCTCCATCTTCTTCCTCCATCTTCATCTTCTTCTTCTCATAAATGAGAGCCACCACCACCACCACCACCACAAATCAATCACTCTTCAACTCTTCTTTCATATGACAAACTTAATCATCTCTTGAAACCCCAAAACCCCCAATTTCTCAAATCCATAAATTCGGTTTTAATTCGGGTTTATTCAGTGAGTGTGATCCTTTTTGCTTGTCTACAATTCTAAGGGCATCTATATCTATGTCTTGATCTATGTAGATGACATTATCATCACTTTGGTTCCTCCTCTCAAGCCATTTCCATTGTTATCTCCAAGCTTAATTGTGCATTTGCTTTGAAACAATTTGGTGACTTGGACTATTTTTGGGTATTGAAGTGAAACATACATCATCAGGTTCCCTACTTCTTACTCAATCCAAATATCTTAAGGATCTTCTACTTAGGACTGGAATGTCAGAAGCTAAAGGAATCTCCACACCTCTGCCCGGCTAAAGCCAAGTTATCCAAGTTTGGTTCTTGTTACTTTGATTATCCTCTCTCTTTATAGGTCAATTGTTGGTGCATTACAATATGCTACAATATTACACAACGTGAGATTGGATTCTTTGTTAATAAGGCATGTCAATTTATACCCAACCTTTGGAGTCTCATTGGGTTCTTTGTTAAGAGGATCTTAAGGTATCTCGAGGCACTCTTGAGTCTTGACCTCGGCTTTGCTATTCATCTGCTACCAAAGATCGGTTCCTTTTCATTGCATGCCTATTGTAATGTTGATTGAGCCTCCGATGTTGATGATAGGAGGTCCACATCTGGTGCATGTGTATTTTTTGGTCCCAACCTTGTGTCGTGGTGGTCCAAGAAGCTTGATCATTAGAGAAGCTAAGTCAAGTCTTTTCACTGACTCTCAGCGACTTAGCACTAGCGACATCTGAAGTGCTTTGGGTGTAGTCTCTTTTGTAGGAACTTCAAGATACCTATTCAATATTCATACACCATTGATCTATTGTGACAATCAATCTCTTTGTGGAATTGACCCACAATCATGTGCTTTGTAACACCCCCTTTCTATTTACTATTAATTAGTCGATTTTAAAAATCAGAGTTTCAGAAACATAATATTTTTCCACGCACCACAAAGAGAGTGCTACATTTCTTCAAAACACCTTAAATAACTCTAAAATAGTAATTAAAATAAATTCCGAATACGATACATATGCTTTTCTAGTCTGAGATTTCAAATAATACAACGGCGGAAGATAATAGCTTAACATAATAGTTCAAAACTTAATAAAGTAACAACTACTAAATAATTCCCCCGATGCTACGTGCCAGGCGGACTAGACCAGCTCTAGAAGAAGGATCTCTAAACACCACTAGTCACGATCACTGCGAGGTTCTTGCCGACATACGAGGCAACACGGCGCGATAGGGGTGAGTCTCAATACATAGATAATAATAAATAAAACAAGAAACACAATAGATTAGGTACACGGATGTACGATCAATTGATACACCATCAACCACGATTACACCAATTACGATTCGCTAATATACGGATTTAAATCAATTATACGATTCACGTCCACATATCTGATTTACACCAAATCTGATTACACCAGACACACACATTAATTCATGAGCACCACGATCAATCCACGAGCATGCATGTAATGCATGGAATGCAATATGCATGTGGATCCATCATCACCTCGATAACCCCGCCCCAGGGTACTCACCTCTTTGGCTGAAGCCACATCACCTCTTTTGGCCGGAAGCCACATCACCTCTTTTATATGCACATGATTTATGTGACACCATGACAATGCATCACCCACAATACACCACCACAACATTATTAAACTTCGCCACTTTTCAATCCACACCTCACCTCTTTCATTCACAATATTTGGCGAGGCCTACTCACGCTTTGGTAAGCCTACACACCTCGATGGCGAAGCCCACACTGCTTAATCATCACCTGACCTGACACACCTCCATGTTGAACTACATGTCACACCAGGACTAAACCCACACCTAAGGGTGAATCACCTCTTGGGACTAATGTGACACCTAAGGACCATTTCAGCTCCTAAGGACCAATCGACACCATAAGGATCATTTTAGCATTAGGGACTAGTTTAACACCTCGGGGACCATTTTGACATCTAGGGACCATTTTGACACCATAAGGATTATTTTAGCACTTAGGCCTATTTTTGACACCACACGGATCAATTCCACACTTATGGACTAATTTGAACCCACACTGGACACGCTTGCACACGGGCGCCAAAGCAGCGCGAGGGCGACCGAATAGGCGCCCTGCGCAACACACACGCAAGCACGCGCCGGTGGTGCCTTTGGGCGCCCAGGGCTGCCAAGTTGGCGCCTGCGCCCCACGCCACGCCTGACGGCAACACCACAGGCGCGCCAAGTTTGCGTGCCAAGCGGGCCCCCTTCCCACTGCACACCTGGGCCAAGACCAAGCGGCAACCCGGCCGATTGCACGGGCGCCAATTTTCCTACAATTGGCGCCCTTCTACCCTATGACCTTCCCGGACCAAATACATCACCCGGTAGCGCCATTTCCTTGAAATGTGGCGCTCCTAACATTATTCACAATACGTCTAATTTAATTTCTCCACAACAACCTACACACTCCACCAACTCTAAATCAAACAATTTATTAAACACCTAAGAACACCAATATTTCTCCTACTCAATTATATCAATTAACACCATCACCTCATTATTATTTAACACTCAAACACACACCATAAACACTTCAACACACTTTTTATTCAACAATTCAACACTCACTTTATCAACACTCACTTGGGCATTTAATCAACATCATTAAATCACATATTCACATATTTCTTCACATTGAAGCATTTTATCAAACATATAGCATGCGGATGTAACTACTGCATTTATTTCCAACATCAAGCATCATGGTATCACCAAATTAAATACAAATACAACAATAAACATAGAATTAACACAAAGCTCAAACAATCAAATAAATACTCCTAACACCTAATCTATGATTTCAAGGTTTATAAATTATTAGCCATGAAAGAGAGCCCCCATACCTCCAAATTGAAGAACACAAATATATACTCTCAGCTTAATAAACAAAAAACCACCAAAATAGTTTCACTAACATTTTTGAGCTCCAAAACCCATCCATGGTAAAGGAAAATGGGAAGGCATTAGTGTATGAAACTTACACTAGATGATAAAGGAAGAAAAATGGGAAAAGTTGGTACTAAAATCACTTACCCAAAAGCAAGAGGATGAATTTATCTTCCTCCCTTTGATGAATGCAGTGTGCCATGCTTACCTCCTCCTCTCTCCTATTTCCTTTTCTTTCTACTTGTTCTTCTTTGTCTCTCTCTCGAGTTCCTTTCTTCTTTCTTTTTATTTCCTAAGTCTCACTAAATGGGCCCATTGGATCATGGGCCTATTAATTACACCACCCCATTTATTTCAACCATCCTTATCATAATAAAATCACTACTCACTTATTTATTAACCACCACCTCTTATTTATTTTAAACACCTATTATTATCTTAATATACACAACTAAAATATTACTTAATTAAATTAGTCAAATAATCACTTGATTAAATAAATTAAATAATCACCTAATTAAATTAGTTAAATACTCACTAATTAATTTTGGGGTGTTACAACTCTCCCCAACTTAGAATATTTTAGTCCTCGAAAATCTAACTATCATGGATATGCAAATTTAAACACTCTCACACTTTAGACCTCTCTTTTTTGGCTTTGGACCTCGGTACTAATGTACCCCACTTCCCTCTGAGTTGTAGTAGATGATAACTCATATTTATATGAGTTATTTATACTCACTCCTGAATAAATCATGCAAGTTCTCTAGCAATACAAGGTTTAATTAATTAGTTTTATAATGATTTACGAGTTTTAAGTGAATAAGAGTTTAAATAGATAAAT